>OU612072.1:0-2400000 GCA_914767715.1 Membranipora membranacea | reverse complement strand
TCCACTGAATATCGAATACATGAGCGGATCTCTCATAGAGCTGGCCTGATTCTATCTGACTCACAATGTCACTCATACCATTACACAGCCAGTATAACCTCTGTACCATGGTAAATATGAAGTATATGGGGAGGTAGATGAAGATGTAGAACAACGCATCGCTGTTGACACTCATGATGCTGCCGATGTTTTAGGGCTACACTCAGATCTGTTCACTACAAAGAGAGAATAAGAAATAGCTCAGTGTTATGTGAGAGAACAGTGCATTGTATTCAATATTTAAATCATGGATTGTGTGTGAGCTAATATGACCTACTGCTTTATGTTACCTATTGCTGTGTGTTCACTAGGTTGGTTATACTCATAGACTTAATAATAACTATTATTAAGTCTATGGTTATAATACACATTTCAAAACAATGCTTATTCGATAAAATAATGTTGATCCTTCAAACACCTATACCTAATTTTGAAGTTGCCCTTTCATGTATTACAGGAGCACAACTCCTAATTTTTTTGAAATTCTGGTATCTATCAATCCAGAGAGTCTGTCCCAAACTCCCTGATCTATCCATCTACATGCCCAATGCTGAGGAAGTAGCTCTATATTTCTAGTTACTCACAATCTGGCTCGTATATGAGAGATCAGTACCAGCTAGGCTTTACAACTCTGGAACCAAATACTACGATCCTATAATACAGCCCATTCGGAACAGAATCAGAAATAACAAACAGGGGCTATCATCTTAAAAGGATGGCATCTGCTGGATTGTCAGACATGACACAACACTTAATTGGGTGTAAATGTATCTGAAATACAGGAGCTGATCCGGGTTTAGGTAAACGACTGTTCAGTGAAGACGACCAAATTACACAATAACTTGGAGGCTGGTGCACTGAAAACAGCAAACCTGCAATTATACTTCTAAACCTACACTTAAATACAAACCAGTAATTATAGGCCTGAGAATGTCCTGCATAAATCAAACATCAACTGATAACACCCCCCTCTCCAACAGCAGAACAACCCCCTCTCCAACAGCAGAACACTCCCTCCCCAGCGCATGCAATGACTGTGTAGTTATGTTTGGAAGCATTATGACCAATAATGATAGTTATCACACCATCAAATAAAAGTGGGCCATTGACCTAAATAAGCAATTTATTGTACTAGCATAGTCATGGAGTAATTACTTATAATTGATATCCAGGCTGTAGGATTTAATTGAATACTACGATTTGTGACCTGTTCAAATGCTGCACTTTTCTGTCTGTTAGTGGTATTTGATCATCAAATACTACTACCTGAACGGATACTAAACACAGCCAGAAGAGAAGCAGATATCACATCAATGTCTCTCCTTGCCTCTCCTTTCCTCACCCTCTCGCTCCCCTCGCCCTGACACCGGTATGTAAGATAAGTAACAGGGTAAGAGAAAGTCCACGCCTAATAATCATATTAGAATTCTTTCCAGAGATGACAAGCAGAATCTGAGTACACTATGACGTACACTGATACAATGAATCTACTAACTGATATGTGGTATAATCTATAAATACAGCTGAGTGTTAGCTGTGGTATTGAAGTGATCAACTGAAAACCATCTAAATTTAGTGACACCAGAAAACGTCAGACAACTAAAATTAAAATATCCCCTTCTTATATACCATGATTTTGTCCAGTGAGAAAACGACATAACAAAGGTGTCAGAGCTCAGCATCTCAAAGTTAGTCTCAGATTTCATCAGAGGGACTATTGTGCGTCTGTCTGTCACAGCGGTGATAATTAAGCCTGTTTAAATTATTTAGAAATAATGTGGGATGCTTAGATTGGGCCATGAGGGAATTTAGCAATAGTCCCTACGAGCGAGCTATAAGCATTCAAAGTCATAGATAAAAAACAAGTAAGAGGCCTACTACATTGGCTAACATTTACAGGATAAGAACCTGAGCCAAGTGGTAGTTTCGTCTAACTAATAAGCAAAGTTTATAACTATACTTGCTATCATTGCTATAGGGCCTAATTACAGGGCCTGACAGGGGGACTTGAGCTATTTGACAAACAGCCTGCACAACAACCATGCACTAACTTAGCTAATGACCAAACTGAAGGCCCTTTTGTATTATAACCAAGAAAAACAAACTATTCTTATAAAAGAAATATTAAGGGCTTAGCTAACAATTGGGAGCTTCCATTATAGGCTAATCTATAGGGGCCAACAAGTGATATATAACTATCTTGTATTGCAGAGTAACTCAACACTCAGAACAGTAATATCTAGAGCAGTCTATATTTTACACTGGTAGGCTGTTACTCAAATATTGGGTGTGGAATTAATTTCAAAAGAGTAAATTTGTCGTCTATGAATAGCAAAACAGGTTTGTAAATTTTGTAGGACTGGTATAGAATATACCTTAGTATATTCTCATCGTACAATTAATATTTTGTATACATGCATGCTGTTGGCTAGGCCTAGCCTTGTTCAAGCGGCCACATGAACAAGGCTAGGCTAGGCCTACAAACACTATACAAGATTAACAGCTTGAGGTTTTAAAGCCATTGAATTTTTCATGGGGTTTTTTCCACTCGCTAGCAGCTTTTTGGCATTTAGCAGTTTACGCTATCATGCAGTATTATCTAAAGTCCAACACGATCATTGTGATGTGCCCAAAACTCTATACAACTAAGAACTCTGGAACCCCACCCAGTTGAATTTGCAAATGGAAGGGAAAGTGATTGGAGGGACTCACATCTGGGCTTCACTTTAAGTTCAGATATAAATAATGCTTTGGCGAGTGATGAGAGGTTAAAAGACAGGATAAATAACACAGTACAATAACTCATAACTTGAGGCACTGACTGTAACATTAATACAGCGGAGGAGTCACTGATATATCAGTACAGTTAGTATGTACTCTCGGGACACTGTAACCTTGCGCTGACCTGCTGACATGTGTTCATTTTTAGCCTACATCTAACAATTATCTTAGTTAAATAGGGGAAGGCTGGGTACGTCGAGCCATGGGGCACGTTGATCCACCCCACTTTTTTCAAATACCATTTTATGTTTTGAGTTTTCCCCACCATCAGAGGTCATGTGACAAAAGGCACCCTTTTTGAGCAGACAAAAAGAAAGATAGTTACTAAGGGAAGATAATTATTTAGTATTTCATCGTTTATAGCGTAAAAAGTAAATAATGCGCTAATCGACGGAAATGTCATCTGCTCCCAACAAGGCGTGACAGAGAAGTTGCAACTTTTATTACGTGATAACATCATATTTAGGCTTAATTTCACATAATCTTAATTTATCTCTGATTGAGTGTAATTTTCCTCCCCAGATTGGTGCTTATGTAATCGAACTGACGCTGAGATTGTTGGTATTATTGTTGGTGTTATTGTATCTCTAATAGCTACGTGAAAACTAAAATGGTAAAATTGTTGCAATGTTAATGGTCTGAAAACTTCTTGATAAAATGAATGAAATTGATGACATTAGAATAACGAGCATGAGTAATTACATAAAACAATTAATATCAGTGTCACAATAATATCAAAACGACTATGGAATCAAGAGTGAAGTTGTTAAAAAATACCTTGTTTAGCTTCCAGGGATGGAGTTAGATATATATAATATTGATAATGTTACTGTAATCTGTTTCTGATCGTTTTATGCTGTTTGACTTTTTTAAATACTAAAGTCACAGCGAGCTTAATGCTACATGTTGCTCCGTAGCCGATAATATTGAATGTGAATTCAGGTTAAAATTGTACCAAAAACAGCATGATATTGCATATTGTGTAACATGTACTAAATCAAGGAATATGATTCAAGATATGATTGTTGCAAAACAATTTCATAAAGTCAACCGGAAAAAACAGCTTGGAGCGATGATGATTAGTATGGCTGAATGTTGTTTTAGTGATGATATTAAACCCAAGCTGTTGCAATAATAATCAGTTCAATATTGTGATTGTAAACGATGAGACAAGAGGTTGATAGCTATTGCGAGAGCAGTTGGATTCCACAAACCAAGGAGTCTACAACTCCTTGCACAAACAGACCAAAATCTTACAGAGAGTGTTTGTTTAACTCGAGTTGAAAGTGAAAACAGGCTGTTGGGGCACTTTGAGCCATACCCGCAGTATGAATGTTCTATGATGAAAGTGTATATGAAGTATGTTTTAAACTTTTTCGACAACATTTACATACACAAAAACAAAAGCATTTGTATAGATGTTTCTTTAATGAAATTAGCAATCACTCTGAGTTCACTTTTCCCTTCACTTATCATCAAGTTTGCCATGTGCAAGCTTTCCTCTACCGCAAATGTTTCAGAGATTTAATTTGTGTTGTGAATTATATATTATAGTTCAATTGAGTGAAAGAAATGCGCTGTTGCAATGAATTTGGTTGCCGAACTTTTTTCCTCATGGTTGCAGTGAATTAAGAAGATATTACCAGCAAAGAGATGACCATAACAGAGTGGCTCAACGTGCCCCATACAAAATGCGGACCCGGCTCAACGTGCCCCGTGCTTGGGGCACGTTGAGCCGCTTCCCGATTTTTTTTGAAACAGCAATATTTCCCTTTTTTGCTGCAATAAGTTTCTGACCTCACTCATGTTGATAGAAGACATGAAGACAAATTTCAGTGCCAACTTTTGTTAATCTGGCACAATAGACAGTTTTCTGAGCTCTTATTTATACCTCAATTCGGAGTTGTCCTCTCTCCAGTTTGGTACTTTTAATCCACGCCGCATAGGAAAAACTGCTGAAAGAGGGTTATCTTGAAAACCGCTTATGATAAGATAAAAATGATTTTTAATTTAGAGTCTGCACCATTGAAAACCCTGTGAGTCAGGGTTTCCAAATCACTGGAGGCTTGAATGTTGATAAATCTTAATTTCAGTGACAAAACTCATGAAAAATTCTGCCAAATTGTCCGCAAAACAGGCAGAAAATGCTATAATTGACTCTCCAATTACTAAAATTATTTCCCAAACTATGTCGATATGAGTTTTCAATGTTGCAGATTCTGAATCAAAAATAATTTTTATCCTATTATAAGTGGTTTTTCAAGATAACCCTCTTTTCAGCACGTATTTCCTATGCGGCGTGGGTTTAAAGTACCAAACTGGAGAGAGGACATTTCCAAATTGAGGCCTAAATCAGAGCTCAGAAAACCTGTCTATTAAAGTGCATGTTACAATCAAATATGTAAAAACTTGCTCAATGTACCCCACCTTCCCCTACTTGGCACTTAGATGCGCACTAAATATGTGTGAGACAGAAATTCTATGAGACTATGAGAGCTAACCTATAAATACAACTATAGTGGCTCTGAATCATAGCACATCTCTCGGGAGTTTTATTCTAATATTGAGTCATATTTGACCTGATCATGAGATACGAGTTAGCTAGACTCTATCTTGCAGCTGTCAGAAACTAAATCTGATTGTGACCTAATTATCCATGCAAACCTAAGAGTGAAGTAAGCACGTCATCAATGCACTTCTGTATGATAAAGAGTTAAATCTAAGATTGAATGACTCATCAGAATATAACAGTTGAAAATTTAGGACGATAAGATCAAAGTCTTCGAAGTTTGTTTATTGCCTAAATTCTAATATCCATCCTGTGATAGGTTGATAGCATCGAATGTACCGCACATACATGGAAAAATAAAAATGAAAGGAGTCTGACAATGAGTGCCTTTCATAACCCAAACCATACCTTCAAACTTGAGTACATAGGATATTCTAAAACAGGCATGCATCCTATAATAAGACATGACACTTCTATGCAGTGCCATTCATACCTCAAGGCTCTTAAACCAGAATAACTTAAATCCTAAATCCGGTACATGACACAGATAAATAAATGTGAAGCAATCAAGCTAAGGCTTTGCATTATTTGCGGGAGCATTGTTGACCTCCATATTTATAATCTTTTATATGACCAAGGTTACACTTTGAGCGAACGAAACGAACGAACGTAGGCTAATAAAAACTGACTTATACTATAGCAGGTTAAATATGAGTTATCAGATACATACATCTCAATAAATGTGTTACTTTGTTAACAGTATCAATATTAGCTGTAATAATTCTAGATATTAATGTAAGCTTTTCCATCTCTGACCTGAATATGACCCCGACAATGGGCAATCAGTGGCTACTGCGGAAGAGATACATAAATAATCTAATATTATACTATACTAGTTGTGGGCTGCCTAGAGTGCATACGTACAGATGTCACAACGCCATACCTCACATCCTCTATACTCGATGTCTATGAGCTACCTCCAGCCAACAGTCATAGGAGAGATAGAGGACCAGTTTATGATGAGATGGGCTCAATGTTTGGAGTGATGCTTAGGTGCAATTCATTGATGCATTGCCAGAATCAGTGAGAGATTGTAAGCCAGGTTTATGTTGGTGGCTGACTCTGTCCTAGCCATCAATGACAACAGTCAACCAGAATACCTACTGTAATATTATGTGTTGTTATTGAGGTTTTCATATATATATATATATAAGTATGTAATAAACATATTTGTGTTTATGAAGGCACCTGGAATGTTAATATTACAATATATAACCACCTTGATGACTTTGAATCATAACTACCAGCTACTGGTTGAGGCTGAGATTGATAGACTCACAATACAAGGCTCTCGGCTAATTTTATTATACTGAGAAGTCAATCACTCAAACTATCACTTCTACATTAATCAAAGATAAAAACCCGCATGACAGGAAAAACCTCTGAGAACAATAAGTAGCCTTGGCACAGGCAAAGAACTGGAACATCTTCATCTATGAAATCGTTTGTCTTATAATGATTTCAGACTTGATAGAAAAGAGTATTACAGCAACCAACCAGGCAACCACACAAGACAACCAACCAGACATCCAGACATCAACAGACCAGACAACCACACGGCAACCAACAAACCACTGAAATACCAGGTAATGAACATTGAAAAGGACGCTGCCTCTGCTAAAGTCATTCCAGTCAATGTTTCAGAGACAGACAGTTTAATCATCAACACAACCACAAACAATATCATCAAAGACCAAGCAAGCCCAGCTAGAGTCACATAGCACATAGTAAGGGTATATGTGGTATATCATGGACTACAAACAGGTAATAACCAGAGGCTGTAGTTATACATAGTCTCTGGAATAACTATAAAGGGAGCCCCTCAACTATCTTGGAGTACAGACACTGCAGAGGCTATGGAGAGCAGTAAAGCTCTATAGTGCACATGTACTAATAGACGTGATATACCACAGAGGAGTGAAGACTGGTTAGAACTTTGCTTAGTTATTTATGGGGTGATTTTATGTTAGCTGGCGCTAAATTTTTGGCTAGCTGAGGTATGAAGCAAAGAGGGTGATTTAATGTGAGCTAGCTTTAAATTCATCTTTTACGAGCCCATGTGAAACGGCACACTTGTCCTCTTGCGGATATTTTACTCCTCTATGGTAATATTTCTATATTGTAGGCCAAAGTATGTGCAGCCATGTTAATCTTACCTCACAATGTACATAGGCTACAACAAGCGCGACTCGGATATCCTCTCCCTGCTACAAGTATGTAACTGCTACACTCCAGTTGTAGTGGCCAGGCAGTGCATACGGTATCATCTAGTAGTTATATCCACAGCTTCTTCTATTCTAAAAAAGAGACAGGCATCATTGAGATGGGACGGTAAAATTGTAAAGTAGAGCTGTCTCTTAACAGAGTACCAGTAATCTGAACCAGGACTGTGAACGAAGATGTGTGAGACTTTTGAGTGATGGATTTGCTCATACATCAACAAGTATATACACTAATACCAGTTTAAATGTGATAAGGAAACATCCACTAATGAGTCATCCATGAATGAAACCACTATAAAACAATGTTAGGCAGCTTCTAAATACAAGAGCTGGAATATTTTGTCTAACATATGACTTGATGAATAGTACCATATAATCAACTATAAATTGAAGTAAATCAATAAAAAAACTTGGTCAGTCTATCAATCAAAACGGTCTGCTGCACATCAACTGTACAAGTATTGTAATTTCGTCTCAGCTCAGTCTTTAGCACTCAGACTTCACACTGACCTCTGATAATACTAAGAACACTGGACAGGTCTAAGAAGAGTAAACTTGACCGATGTTTTAGCTAGGAGTACCTGTTGTTCCTGGTATTTGCCACTCATGAACACTTCAAATCACAGGATCCAAGAAAAGACAATAATAGTGTGCACTCTGGATTATCAACCACTCAATAAGTTGATAAGCAGGGGTGATTAATAAGAACAACTAAAACAGCATAACTATTCTTGAGTTCACTACGCGACTCAGAGCAATATTATATAATGCCATCAGGGTCTTAGTGACTTCTCGGTCAATGTGCATTAGTGATCAGCTGGTAGCTACTAGCCAAGCCAGTATCCTACAGTGCAGGAGTACTGGTAATTAATCATAGCGCAGGTAATTAATCATAGCGCAGGCGGGCCATCATGTGACAATGGTAATTAATGTTGTGGTCAGGTAAGAGAATTGAATTGAATTTATTTTGGTAATTGTGTTAGAAACACATTACAATTTAGGCGTGAACCATATCTCTCTCAGTTATTTAAAAGACGAATAAGAGCTTTGAACATGATTATCTGTAGTAATAATATACTCGCTCGGCACACCTGTAGTATATGTGCTCATTAAATGTGAGCTAAGTGAAGCTCACGACTAACAGCATGAATGAACTACACCACCAAACAAACCTGTAATTACTACAAAGTCTGCTATCACTACTATAACTTTGTAACAAGGTCAATGTTTACCAGCTTCAGCCTTTTGTTACTAACTAAGAATGAAATATGAGCTCAGAGCATATCATAGAGAGGCTGTACTACTGACATACAAACTCAGTCAACATTCTAATGACTCATACATTATGTGAAACTTCAATATAAACACGGAAGAGCTAGCTGATGAACTAATTAAATTGTCAATTATTCAACTTTGGTACAGGGAGCTGGGCGAGAGGAGCAATGTGAGAGATCTCATCGAGAGGAGTGTACTTTGGTACAGGGAGCTGGGCGAGAGGAGCAATGTGAGGGATGTTAGGCGGTGACTAGAACAAGTTTAATCCAATTGCCTGCATTCCTGTTGCTCCCTCCCACTGCGGCGTGACCAGTGGATCGGGATCGACTCTGAATGCAGGCAAATGGACCAAACTTGGTCTAGGCGGTGACTAACATGATATTAACATGATTGACCTTGCACTAGACTTGAGCTTGTGTCTTACAATCAGTTAGGGTTAAGGTTACAGACCAATAGTGAGTAGGTCTTTCTTCCAACTGTAGAGACTGCTTTTTTTTGTACAATATAAAGGAACATGTAATTAAAATGCACATTACATCATCACTATTTTCCTAAACCTTTCTGGGTTGGCAACAAATGTTCCACTTTATAATACAAGAGAAAAAGAATGCATTGCATGTAAGCCTAAGCCAATGAACAAAATCATAAAAGCCGACCACTAACATCCAATGAGATACAGACTCCTCATTGCTGCCCCATTTTGTGATAAAACTCGTCTTGGATGTGTTACAGGAATAGGAGGCAAAATACACATCAGGAATAGAAGCCATAGTTAGCATCATGTTTTGCATCTGAAGAATTTACCAACACGGATGTTTACAACATCAAATGAAACCGATCATAGGCCTAGTAAGGTCATATTTCCACTCTCTCATACAGAAGCTATTGTTCCAGTAGATTTCCAAGGCAGTACGAGTGTGACATTGACAGGAAATTGTGGATTAAGTTGTGGGATCGACTTGGAAACATTTCTTACATAGGCTAATAAGGCTGTTACATTTACAAATTACACGTCAGTTATTCAGTGCTCAACTGACCATTCATTGCTCCCATCACATGCAAGGTAGATCCTACACCTATACTATAGTCATGTAAATTTTTTAGTAGTGAATCTATGAAACCCACTGGCTTGCAGGTCATCATCATATGATCACAGGCCACAACGAACATTATTTACAATGATTGACCAATTGTGGACATATGTTTGTTCCCTCTCTGTGCTACCCACAGACCTTCTGTAATTTGTGCAAGTCCAGTGGTTGAGTGCCTAGTACATTTGCGCCAACTGCAGAAGGCATATGCAGCATGCTGCTAGCTAGGTAGGAATATTTATATACATTAGATTGTAGTTACACAGCTAGGTCCAGGACCTTCCTCTTACATTATTAGGCCTTTCTTTGCTCTGGTAAGTAAACATGATTGATTCATATTTTTGCACTATATTAACATTTATTATACAAGGCCTATAATACTATAGAATTATTATATATTATTATATATGGCATGCTGATTATTATGATTGTTCATTGTATAATATATCTAGAATATATATTACCAAAATATAGATAGAAAAGAAAGAAGCGGATAAGTAAGATATACGTGAGTTCATGTTTGTCATTACTAACAGTCTTGCTTATCGTCTATCAACATAACAACTCAAAGGTTCTGGTTGCCCGAACCAATCCTTGGTAACAGCTCCCCCGATTACTCTTGCTTTGCCCTTAGTAAGTCGTGGTAGTCAGCTCGCTACAACCTGCTAATCACCGCTCACCCTGCGTAACATGACTGTACCATATATATATATATCACAGGTCTACTCCAAAACCTGGGATTTTGGCAATGTTTGACTGCCCCCAACAAAAAAGCAAGGGGGGCAGTCAATCCCAGGTTTTGGAGTAGACCTGTGAAATATATTACTAGTATCGCTGCTGTGGAGCCTAGACGGGTATCACGGTCAAGGAGCGCCCGCCGCCCACCAGTCCAGTGATTAATGAATGCAAGAAGATATATAAAACATGTAACATCATGTTTAAGACATACATACCAGTTAGTATTCGTCACCATAGAGATTATATGTAGACAGATGGGCCTGCCACTTCTCACAGCACTGATTCAAGCTTGTTCCCCCTACTGGTTAGACACTACAGTGTAAAATTATGAATGAATGTGTATCAGCAAGAAAGGAAAAATCAATAAATGATATTGTGATGACCTTGCATATAATTGGCTGGTGATATGATTCAGGGATTGTGATTGGCTCATTTTCATAAGACGTGGTTCGCAATCAAAAATGTTACTATAGCAACCATTTAATAGGGTTGCTTGCTCCTGTTCATGTAGTAAGCAACTCCCAATATATATTATATCTATGTTGTGGAATTCGAATATCATAGAGAGTTTTTCATTCTTACACTGCTTTCTTCGGTGGTCAAATCATGGTTGGCTAGCAAGGGAAGACAGAGAAGTCTGGCCTGGGGGTCTATTTTAAATCCAAGATTTGCTGGTGCATTGAAGAATGTGGACATATGAGCTTTGGTCATGATGATAGAGTCTGTATTTGAGGCTATGTCGGTGAGTAGTAGTATTGCAGTCGGATGCTGTCATACATTTAGAAATAGGCGTTTAATCTCCTGGTAGTAGTGCATAGCTCTGAATATAGCCATGCGTCACAGTGACCCATACCTTTGAGAGGCTCCCATTCATGCTTCTGAAGTGGGGCTGTTGTGGATGCTCTGCTGATCCGGAGGATATTGAATATATCTCTATATTTCTTTGTGGTATAAAGGATTAAATTCAGGACAGATCATCAAAGTTGGTAATGGATAGGTTAGACATGTTACATGTATGGCGTAGGGCGTCTCATTCACATCCCATGGTTACACAGTACGATTGGGATATGATGGGGCCTTACTGAGGTCAGGTTTGGTTTGAATTGAAACAGCCTGGCTCTTGTTCTCTTGTTTTTTGTTTGAAACAATCTGATCTGTCATTGTCTCATAAAATGAGGGCGCTTTTACTGGTGGTGGGTATTGTTTAGAAAGTTTTGAGAAGCGATTATAACAAAATATGATGGCGCATGGATGATAAGGTTATGGTTTTGGTTATGACATGATACTGGTGGTGGGCATTGTTCAGAAAGTTTTTGAGAAGTAATTATAATATAATTGAATGGGTACGTAATATGAGGGCGAGTGAATGATATAGTTGTGGTAACGAGTGCAAAGAGAAATAATTATAAATTGAGCCGCCAACATAAAGGGAGAGATCAGTCACAGTCAGACTCAGAGAGAGCTTGGCACAATCACCACGGTATACTGAAAGAAGGAAGGTTCGTTCGGCTTTATATTGTGAACTCATATCATGTAATATTATAACAACAGATAAACTATTTTAAACGATAAACAAATCATTTAAATCTAAACAAGCTCAGTTCCCATGAGTTCCCACTAACGTCTACCACTGCTAATAACACCCATAACTAAGATGGCACAGCATGAAAATTATAAGAATTGTCAATCATTTGCAAAAAGTTGTTCATGCATTGGATGATTGTTTGTTAGTGGTGCGACATCAGAAAGAAATTGAAGCAAGGATATATGACATACAGACTGGCACCCATCAGTGCACAACTAACAGGTTATCAGGTAGATACCATATTTTGTTTTGAGGCCTCCATTACCTCACCACTCTAATGGCTAGTATCATGAAGAAACCGTGATAGTGTTGAGCATCTCATTTTGTGATCCCTATTCTAGCCCTTGTGGCACTTTTCAAAAATGTTTTTTGTGTGCATGCACAGCCTAAGAGCCTAATCAATCAATCTTAAAATTGAAATCTAATATGCTTCACGACCAATAGAGACATCTTTTGACACAGCGCTTCAGCTTTCCAGGAAGTAACTCATTTAGTTGAGAGCCTGCCCTTTAGCAATTTAGAGTCATCGAAATGTTTATAGTATGTTCAACACAGATGGAACTCTCAAACTTGAAGGTAGAATTGCTCAACCAAAATAACTGGCAGTGAACTTGAGTATTTTGTTAAGAAAATCACATTTTATATCAATCGAATCGATCTAGCTACAAAACCAACAACAACACTGAAACAAATCATGAAAAAATATGACTCTGAGATACACTGATATAGGGTTTGTGGCGTATAAAAAGAAAGAGTTATGTTTAAATCACTGAAATGGCACAAGTTGTCTGCATAATCAGTCTAAAAATCACTCGGAAATATGAAATTATGTCAAAAAAATTCTAAAAAAAGTTTCTTGTATGAGAATATGGCTCTGCCAATGATAAGGCAAATAACCACACTGTGCGATTGTGAGGCACCAATCAATAAGTAAAAGCTAAAAACAGGACCAACCAATCAGAACCGCAATAATGTTAATATAAATACCTGGAAAACTAACAGTAGTAGGAAGAGTTAATTGGTGACTAGTACAAGAATTATATAAATAGTTAGATGATAGAGATACTGACCAGATTATCAAATAGAACTATATCATCAAATAGAACTATATCAGAGACAGTTATGAAATTAGGATATCTGTACTAGATCTAGAGGAGATCTAGAGGAGATAATAACCTCTCTAAGTCTTCAGGTCCTAACAGGGGAGGTAACTCTGAGAAGAGGAAGGATTATCACCTCTACTGAGGTGTGTGGGATAACTCTATTCCTGTAAGGCTTTATCACGTTTCTGTTGTCGTTGTATTGTGTTTGGAACCTGAAAACAAAGACAAAGCATAGATAGATTAAATCAGTTTGATAGTAATTGAATCCGAAGGCATGTCACTCATAAACAAAATATAATATTGGGGGTCGTGGCACTACGTGATATGGAGCTATTTGCGTCATCTTGAGCTTTTCATCACATTTTATGAAGCGTAACAACCCGCGCTGTTGTGTCGATTAATCGGTGAGTGTTTTTGATATAGAAGTAGGCGAGGCCACAAGAACGAGAACGAGAACGCTCCAGCCCACATGACCTACACGTTCTGTATCGACTGAGTATGAGTTACGGTCAAAAATTTTATCTGGATATTCGAAAATTAAGCTTGTTAACAAATGTGAATTGTTCACTCTGCTAAACAATATCAGGTAAAAAGATGATTTGGAAATAAAAGCTTTGGATTGGATACAACAATGATGATTCTGATAATCATTTGGATTGAACTTAAATATCCAAGACCAATTTTTAATGTTGTTGTAGGTGGGGTGTTATTGCAATGACACTTTCCAGATTTCAAACTTATTTCATCATTTCATTAGTAGGATCAAACACTCATGCATCACAATATCTCACATTATTCAGACAACTCTGACATAGCATTCAGAATACCTACCAAGACACTATCATTTCATAGTTTCATGACTTGGCACCTTTAAAACAATACAATATATCAGATGCACAATTCCAATTGAGTTACTTCATTATTCACACTAATCAGCCCTTAGCCCGGCTGGTCACACAGCTTTACTAGAAGCTGTGTCAGAAACTCGCCATGAGCCTGGTTGGCAACTTGGCCAGTAGAAGACTTTAGCCGCAGTGATGTCATATTGACATTTTCGGTAACCTCTTAAGATGGTCCATTCACTTTCTTACACTCACACCCATGACTCATCAGTTAGACAACATCCGTTGGTTAATTCAAATTGTGATGTGTGTATTTGGGTTATACTGTGACACTATGATGTGATGTGTATGCTTACCTGAGCGCCAGCTATGCCATATTTCTGAGCACTTTCTATATGTACATGCTGATCATCAAAGAATATATGAGGTTTGATAGCATTCAGTATTGGACCCTTCGGAGCTCCAGCTAAGAAGTGTATCTCATCTATGATCAGTCCCCACGCCCTCAAAGTCTGTAACAGATCCGAGGCTAGGTTAGTCACTGGTATATACCCTAATATAGTATGTATAGCTAGACTTCATGTTCTAATGGATTTGATTTATACTGATGAATTTGATAGTAGTGCT
Organism: Membranipora membranacea; assembly: GCA_914767715.1. Taxonomy (NCBI): domain Eukaryota; kingdom Metazoa; phylum Bryozoa; class Gymnolaemata; order Cheilostomatida; family Membraniporidae; genus Membranipora; species Membranipora membranacea. The sequence continues at coordinate 2,385,128 of OU612072.1, read as the reverse complement.
TGTGTGAGGTCTACACAAGACCATGTGACAGTGTATATGGTACCGTAGAATGGGTTAAAAATACGCTGTAATATTTAACGTTTTTGTGCCAAAAATGGTTCTCAAAATGTTAACGAAAATATTATTTAACTATTGACTTGGCTCCATCAATTAATTTTTACTATTGACCTGACCTCAACAATTCATTTCTACTAGGTCTTCATATTGCTAGATAAGTACAAGCACAAAACAGCTGCTGCTTACAAAAATTATGTGCTCATGTCAGGAGGGTAGACAACTCCAATGCTCAGATGCTGCTAATTTCTTCTCTCAAACACGGAAATGTGACTGTGTGCATAACAAACTGCCAATCCTATGAGTACTAATAATATAGTCCTTTGGTACTATGCAACAATAATCCTATGATAATTAATCAAAATATACCAGTGTGAGAGCAAGCAACTCCCTGACATTAAACAAATGTTGTCAAGAATGATTACATTATTTACTGGTTTTTATTTTAACTATTCTATTGAGGTCGTTAATTTCGTTAACAAATATGCCGTTAATGAGACCCATTCTACAGTATGACTGTTATGGCGTTATTTATTATAAAATTGTGCAAATACAACAGGATTTCAACAATGTTCACAGATATCATGAGTAAGTTGTTCGTACATAACCCAGATCCCTCTCTCATCTAACCTCAGTAACTCTATGGTATGGGCATCAAAATACATCCGTATTCGCCTAAGTTGCTTGTCCAACTGTTGTTGTGGACAATTTATTTCCACTCAGTAACAGCCTGTTGCCAATCCATGTTTGTCTGACAGTTGATTATGATGCGTGTCTAACAAAGAATTCTCGAACAACTGTGCCCAACAAATAAATAGCTGCGGACAGGTGGGCTGGTGGGCACGGCGAGCAGCAGGCACAGGTGAATATGATTCATACCTTGATGGCTCGTTCTCCAGAGCTAGCAGCACTCCGAGCTGTCACTATGAATATTTTAATCGGTGACTCTCCGATCAGTTCTCCGTTCTCTTTAAACTTTTGCTGCATTCGAGCTAAAGACTTAGCAAACTTTTTCAGTGGACCCTGGAGGTGATAGTTAACAGAAATGATTGACAAAGCTTGAGATTTAGCGACTTGAACTGAAAGTATGCAGTTTTAGAGTATTTTTACCTCTGATATGAAAACATAGATTAGTGATACTGTGAGTTTTTACGTTATGCATTGACTGGAATCTAAGTAAGAACAAAATAACTCAGCTAGGATATAACCTATCGAAGTCTTAAGACCTTACCTATCCATGCATATAACTTTACCTATCTATGTCTATGACTTTACCTCTTCCACCAGTTTATCAGCGTTGGCTCTCTCATGCTTGAAGAAGGCGGACAGACCTCCTTGTTTGTAGTGAACCTCAGACTCAGCTGAGAATAAAACGGCATCCAGATCAAAAGCTACTTTGAGTGTGTGCTCACCCGATCCTTTAACTAGCTGGTCAGACATTACTGCAGCAGCGAAACCTGTAAGCAGGCAAGGTAGAACATGTACATTATATACAATATACTAGCAATACCATACAAATACAACATACTAGCATACCAGCATAGACTAACTACACGAGCACTATACTAACAGTATGAAACTGTCAGTAACAGTAATCAGTAAGCAGTAAGCGGCAGGTCTTCAATAAAGCAAGTTTTATAATTTGTAACTTCGGGTTTTCCATCAACAATGGTAAGGTCAGGCTATAATAGGGTTAGGCCAGGTATATACAAATTTCTGATGCTTATGAGCAGCAAGGACTGATTGCAATTTTGTAAAGACAAAAGATTCCTAACAGACAGGGGATAACTGTCCTCTATCACATCACTTCCTGACACAACAGAATATATAAGTCAAAAATAAAAAACCATGACTAGAGCCAGAGAATCTTGTGACATATATCCACCTCTAACTCGGGCCTGCTAGACCTTGAGCCATTCATGGAAACATTATAGAAGTTGTGTCACCTTTCACCATGAGACCACAACTCCTGGAAACTAAACATGACCTGGCCAATTACTAAGATGAAATCTGAAGGACCATTGTCTATATAGCTAAGCATAAGATCTTCAGCTTAAGATTTGCCAATATAACTTCAAAGCAACATAGACTGTGAAATTGATATAGTGACAGCTTGAAGGTCAAGGTGCCAAAAAATTGTGATTATGTGGATTGAGCGATTTTAACAATATGCTAGGTGGGCAAGTCATGTGGTGACAGGACAATGAAATATGCATGGACACCGATCTATTTCTACAGCAATATGAATATGCACAGGGTGACATGATAGCTCTAGTATTATCTGTCCACACATGGTAGCTCTGGTATTATCTGACCACACATGATAGCATGAGTATTAACTGACCACACTCTAAAGCAGTCTCTACCTCCTCAGGATAAGAAGTTAGGAACAGGGATACATTATAAGCCTGTAGATAATGTGGTACTGGTGAGCTACCTCCTGTTAGGCACATCCTCTCTATGTGTAAATCTGTAATACAACAATCAAATCAATACAACGCTACAAACAAGAACAACAACAACTAATACAGCTACAACTAATGCAGCAACAACTAATACAACAACTTGTCTTCAATAAGGAATAACACAACAAGATTGTGTTATCATAGTACAGTAAAGTCAACAAGTGGATTATGTAATGGGAAATTTTCTAACGCTGTTGTATTTGGGACAATGGTAAACATAGTGAATGTGGTCATCCATGGTTTGCACCACAACCAGGACATGAGGGCTCTTTGGCTTATCTAGACCTGAACTGTCCATAGCCTGTGATTGTGTGCAAGATAAGTGGTTTGCGGTGCTATGGTAACTTTGAAAGGCTCTTCATATTTGGGGTGCGCAAACATTCTATAGTGCGTTTATATTTTTTTCTTTGGATAAATTTTGAATGCGGCAGCCCCACTGTCATCTTTTTAGTTTGCAGGGTTTTATCAGAAAGTGAGTGGTCCCCTAATTTGTTTTCTCTTTTATTCTTTGCACAGGATTGACACATTGACAAGCTCTGACACACTAGCTATTTTTCGTGAAATGAACTTTGACAATCATATGCTATAATTGTAAATTTCAGATATTTAAGAGTAAGAAGAAGAATGGATCCTGGATCAAATCTTATCCAACATTAGCAGATGGCTAAAATCATTGTTCTATTCTCTTGGGTATCGGTACGTAGCAATTAAATCCAGTTCAAGCTTTACACAGGTATAAAATCTTCTACGATTTACTACCCACAATACACCAGTGAAATAAAACACTGTTTTTATAATCTTCAATAATGAATAAGATGTGATCAAGAATCCATTCATTTTCCTGTTGGAAATGAGATATCTGAAATAACAAGTGATTAAGGTATAGTACGGCACAACAAAAGATTGGGTGATCATATCATTTTATATTATACAGTGGCAAAACTCTCAATGTCCGGTTCGCAGAAAATCAATTTCAACAACGTCATGTTACGCGAGGTAATGTTATCAAACTATCACTGTAGCTTAATTTGTGGACAAATTTGAACAAAAAAGCGCGGTATACATCGAGGTACACAAAGCGATACACAACACAGTTCAAAAGACAGATCGCATGATAAACTATTGCATGTTTATCTCTGTTTGGTAGAGTACGAAATAATTCACGTAGCCTGAATATTTTCAGAATGAATTTGATGCTGAGACCTGAGGTGAAATTCTATAATTATTGGCGGGACATGGTCTTTTGGTTTATGCGTTTTATTGTAATTTTCAGATGTCTCAATATGTGAAAATGGAATTACTTTGGAACAATTCATATTCCATACTCAGCGTATTTCTCTTCGCCTATTATTATTCCTAGTCTACGCTACACTCAGGTCGGCAAAAAAAATACAAGTCGCTCATAATTTTACACCATAAGAAATAAAATGATGTTCCTACTCATGAACTGAAACTGATCAGAATTGATCAGTTATTCTTTCTTTCCCCTACTTTGTGGGACATAATACATCTAACAATTACAAGATTTAGATCGGCGATGAAATAACGAGAGCAATGATGACATCACTACAACAGTGATGACATCATTAGGTCTGTGACGACATCAATAGATAAACCTTACCATGGTGATTAATAGAGTTAATGAGCTTGACTCCTAAATGAGCATGGCTGTGACTCATCAGTATAACATTGAATCTCTCCTGTTCATCTGGATCTATGGCTAACAAACATCTGTTGACTTTACACAGAGCCTGTAACACATAATAGTAATAATTTTGGTCAAATTCACAAGTTTGCCTCTGTGCGAAGACTGAGAAACTGAGGTGCCGAAACAACACGACCCCCATATTCAGCGCCAAGTTGCTCTCAGTTTGTAGGATGGTCAGAACAAACTTGGGGCACAGTGCCCAATAGTCAGTAGACTGCAGCGGGACTCGAACCCAGAACCTCCAACACTTGCATATTTGAGGGCAGGCGCTCTCACCAATTGAGCTACCTCCGATTCCTTATATTCCTATTAGCGTATTTAAGGTTGCCAAGCAGGGTTCACCATACAATGCAATTCATTAATTCTTTATGGTGCTTCTAAAGAACCCCCATTGCTAGCCGCAGTCTCAAAAACATGCCTCAATTGATGGGGATGGTGTGATGGGGTTCGAGCCCCATTAGGGATACTTTCAAGGTTGATTGTTCCCTCGCCCACAGAACCCTGGAGTGTATACCTCTGCTGAGGAAGGTAATGATAATGTCACTACCTCCCTCATTATTATAATTGTACAATTCATACTGAGTTCCTATTGGCTAATAACTGAGCATTAGTCATGAGACATATAGGTTATAAACACATTAGAAATTGAATTTTCTACTAAACTATGGTATTATTAATATTTTGGTTGGTTTAGTTATAAACATATATGTCTGCATTCTCACTTCAAACACACCAACACATTCTGGATGATGAAATAATCAAATGATATCTGATTTTAACCAGCCATTATAACCCAAAGGTCATATGACTTATGATCAGTTGTTAGCCAATAGGAACTCAGTATGAATGGTATATATAATCGTCATTAGCCTACATCAGCTGAGGCACGTTTCTGAGGTTGCCTATTAGTTCAAGCGCAATGAAAATTGCTGTAGGTATGTAAAATACTCCTCCACGTGACATGGTGGTAACTATTTATCTTGTATGGTGAACCCTGACTTGAACCTTACAGCATTAAAAGTGTCTTCTAGCTGACATCCAATCAGGACAAATACTCAATTGATGGTCTGGGTTGAGATCAAAGGCATTCCAAGCTTTGAAAAGCCAGCCTAACTTTGACAAGAATACAATGTGATTAGGCCCTGTGATGCTTACTATACTCCGTGTCATGCTTACGCTCCATTGGCAGTTATATCTACCCCTTTTCCGCAGGTCGATACTGAGGGTATGTATTTTCAAAGGTAACCTTCTCTTGCCCCACTTGTCCCTTATCATCTTACTATATGGCTGGCGATATTGTTCACAACAACGCTGTGAAGTTGTTCACAAACCTGTATAAATGTAAAAGCAGATCCAGGAGGGAATGGTTCATTCTCCTTCTTCATCGTCTCATCCAAATACTCCTGGAACTTATCCGGCTCCTTCTGCCAGTCATAGTCCAGTCCAATATCAAACAGTGTGCGGCTGGCTACGGCTATATTAACAGCATTAGAAGGGTCTCGTCCCTACAAGTGTTATCATACTCATAGACGATGTCATTCATAGATATAGCTATAACAATTGGAGATGATCTATTACTAGAGAAAGGCACTGCCAATCTAAGTCTAGTCTAAGTCTGAGTCTAGTCATAGAGACAAATCTAATCATGTAGCTAGCTCTTTATTAGCCCCTTCGGTACGATGAGGGGACTATGAACCTACCTAACATTTGTGAGATGATGAATCGAGCCATCATTAAATTCAATTACCTATGTGGGGCACTCGCACATCTGGCATAGTGATGTTTTAAGATGACTACCTCGTTGGGCAGAGACCAAACATGTAATTTTCCAATGAAGAGGGAGTTCATTGAATTATCTAAGCACCAATAAATCTATGTGTCAAATTATCTATTTCAAGTGAGTAGTGTATCCTTTTTAGCCTTCCTTTTAATGCATCCTTACTATGATGCGATTGTTCCCTATCCAGACACTAAACTTACCTTCCTGTTATTTGGAAAGTAATAAAACGGATCAAAAGACTGCATTTTCAGTTGATAGTTAACTGGCTGGTCAGGCTGTGTTCGGAAACGCCCGCCAAAGTCACAAAATAATAACTCACAGGTTGCAGAGCTAAAGCCTCTAGAGTTACAGAAGGCATACGTGATAATATCTGCTGCCTGTATGTGTTAATATTAGTCTGTTTGAGTTTAGTGAGAGCTGCCGAGTGAGACACAGCATCACTAGTCTTCTCGTGTCCGCTCCCAGAGAACCCAGCTGTGGGGTTAGTAACACTCTCAGCTACTGAAGCATCACAACTCTGTAATTTAGATCCTTAGAGGAGAGAAAGAGAGAAAGTCACCTGAAGCTAGCATATCTTGGCAGAATATGAAATTACAAGTTTTGCTAAGCCATTCTACAAGTTTTACTACCATTCCAATATTGTCTATCTGATTCTTAGAGCAATCATCACATGACAATAGATAAATAAACAAATCAAAACAAAAGTATGCTTTAAGTATTGAGTAATCCTCACATTGGTATGCTTAGTGTGTCTGTATAATCTCATAGCAGTGTTGCTGGGATGCAGAGACACATATCAATGTTTATCTAAATTTGTATCAAGACAGTCGGTCACTATTTACTTTCTTAGAGACAAAACATCACCAAAAGTCAAGTGACATCACCACATTTAGCCTGTGTCTAAATTAAGACCTTTTAAGCTCACCCTCAGCTGCACTAGTGGGTCTGTGAGATGAGAGTTTAGCTTGTTTCACTGCTGTCTCCACATTAGATTCAGTCTCCTCCGGGTCCACAGCTGCTGAGTTACATACCGGGGACGGCGCCGTCACAGATGGAGTCTCGTGATCTGGTCTCACCCGTTTTGTCCGACTCGATCTCGTTGATGACATCACTTATATTCTACCTGCTGGTAGAACAGAGATAGTAGGGCTAATGGGCATATGAATAGTTCACAACATAGTTCTTAAATAGTCCACATAATATAGTCCATATAATAGTCCACGTTATAGTCCATATATATCCCACATAATATAGACCATATAATAGTCCACGGTATAGTCCATATATATCCCACATAATATAGACCATATAATAGTCCACGTTATAGTCCATATATATCCCACATAGTATAGTCCATATAATGGTCCACATTAGGTGCATATATTGTCCACATAATTTCCATAATGTTAATATACACAGGGAATGTTCTCATGTATTGTCATAAAAACTACAATATTCAACTCCCAAGCTGTCCGAATGAAGATGAACAATGTATTGTATGGGATGTGCTGCTAATGACTAATTTACGACAACTCATAAGACAACTACAAAGTAGCTGTTAAACTTTTGTATGGGTACATGTGCCAAATGGTTGATTTGTTGCAGCATGTTGTTTTGATGGATTGCTGAGACAAGTCAGTCTTAGACCATTCAGGGGGTTCATATAGCAGTTATGTAAGGCCTTGCCACACCCATCACTTATAACAAATAGGCCTATTGCTACTGTACTGAACGATAACGAACGGCAATAAAACAGGAACTGCCAATAGTTGTGGCAAGACGAATGATACAAGTTGCATAGCAATCTTAGAGTTTATAAGGTGTAGTTTCAGGACAACCCAACTAAAACAGCACATCACATTTACACAAAAGTGTATGGCAAGTCTCACACAAAACAAGGCCGATTAATTGTCGTAGAGCCGGAGAGAGCATCTCGCGCCACTGCTCTGCTATATTGCTGCATAAGATGTGGGCTGCCTCAGGCTGCCAGTGTTGCATTGCCTCATATGTATGATAGAGGGCTATATGGGACATATGACAAACCCTCAAAGATGTTTATTTGAAAAGAGATCAGGGAACAGTTAGAACTGTCGCTAGCTAGTGGTTAACTCATAGCATTGTGTAAATGCAAAATGCCATGCAGATTAATTAATTTACTGTCAATTAGCATTAAGGGGGTGCATTTCACTCTTAGTGAATCAGGCCATGGTGGATGCTCACAGGCCCAGAAAACCATTTAACATCCATCTGGGTAGAATGAGACTTTAATTCATGATTATAGTGTGACTCTTGGTTTGAATTGGTCAATATAATCTGGTTGACCTTCATTTGAAAGAACATAAGGTGGTACTAAATGCAGTTACTTCAAACCCTGGCTGAATATTTGCCTATTTCAGAATACTGACATTTATCATTGTTTTAATGTTATAGAATTATGGTTCCTACAAAGAATTGTATTGCACTGTTGGGATGTCACGAGGGATTACCAAAGTTTAGCAGCTTACCAGGGGAGATAAATGCAAAACATACATACAAATTCACCAACCACGTTGTCATGACAGCATCGTTCCCATGCAGTTTAGAGGCTAAATTTGCTTTTGAGTAAAATGGAATATAACGGTGCTAAATAGATAGAATTACACACAATTTGGAGTCACACAGAGTGCTTGCAAACAAATTGTAAAGCATTTTGTCTTATATGGAGACAGTATTCTTGCATATTACTCCCTAGTAAAGAGCTGTAGTTACTGCGCAGTTACCATATTGAGAAAATTGTGTTGCTTTGTATGAACCATTTATGCCTCTAAAAGACAAATGTTAAACGCGTACCATGCAATACGAAAACGACCCCATTGCAACAATGGAAACATGTTGCCGCATACAATGTGCGCGCTGAGTTTAATCAGGGAGTGTGGGATATACTCTCAAACCCTCCCTGGTTTAATTTATTTTCAGTTTGCAACAATTATCCCACCGAAAACGAAGTTTGAGGTGGTATTAAGGTAATGCCCATGAACCAGTTCTCATAGGGGACTTCTGACAACTTATGTGGCAGCTGAGCCCTATTTTTGCACACAATAAACACCTACAGTTTTGCCTATCCATCCTCAATTATTGTCAAGATAACTAGATTCATACCTGATCTTCTCTCTTTGGGAGTAGTATGAAAAACAGCAGGTGATGCTATGATATAGAAAACTTGCAACAGCCAGCACAGGTTTTTTGGCTTTTTCTAGCCATTTTTATTCAATCCCATAGACATAGTTTTGTCTATGTCTATGAGATTGCATAAAAATGTTTTGTCTATGTGCAATCCTAATCAATCATCAGTGCAATGCAGCCTAAGTGCCTGGGCAAAATGTGTAAAAGCTGCTTCAATAGAAATATCAATGGTTAAAATTTGCTCAAATAGAAATTTCTATGGTTCAAAGGCTAATATCTAAAAGAACAGTCATACCTGAGCAAATCATTTAAGCCTTAGTGCCTGGGCAAAGCGTTTAAAATCTGCTTTAATAGTATTATCAATGGTTAAAAGCCATCTGCATTGATAGAAATTTCCAAGGTTCAAAGGCTAATCACTAAAGGGGGCAGATATACCCATTGTTAAACTCTGTGCTCCTAGGAGCTATCTTATAAAATAATTGTCATGTAATCTGCTTTACACTTCTCCCATGTGAGTTTAAATAACAGCAGCTATTGCTATGATTTCTTAATTATTTTCATTCATTCATGCAAACTTGTCACAGATTATACTATTATTCAGTTCTCCTATAGTAGCTGCCCATGTACGGCCTGTCATAAGTTCAGATAGCGGCAATTGCAATCTCCTTATTATGTTAATTTTTTATCTAGACCAAATCGCCTGTATAATTTGTTGTGTCATTGTATTTGTGGCATGTAACACCAATCATAGATATTCCTATTCGTTAAAAGCTTGCCACAGTTCTTTTTTTACCAGGCAGCATATATCATGACATGAGATGAATTATGTCTCAGTAACAATTACCTAATGGGCTGCAAAAAAAGCTGTGGGTTTAATTCTCAGACATAGTTGTGTTTGTGAGATATTGTCAGATTTTAGAATTTTACACCGCTAATTCCTATTGGGTAGAAGTAAAAGTCCTGCATACCTCTAGATCAGCTGTCGGCAACCTGCGGCCTATTTTCCAGTACGGCCTAATGAACAATATTTTGCGGGCTGATTGTGGCCTTATGCCTGAAAAGATATATATTACACATTAATTTCGATTCCCATCTCGCATTTTGTAATCTTGATATTCAAGTATGTAGGCACAATATATTTCAAAATAGTGGCCATTCAGCATTAAGCATGTAGCTTCCAAAGCCGTTTCTAGACATAATCATCTTAACTGTATTGGTGTTAACTCCTTTTTCAAGTGCTTTATTTTCAAAATAACCCAGAACGGTGACCTTTGGAAATTCGAATAAAATTTTTCGTTAATATCATAGTAATTAATTTTTTTAGCAAATCTGTCACCTTGAACAAGAAATGCAGATGAGTTTTAACAAGTTTTCATGTTACAAATGCTCCTGCTTTATCGCTAAAATGTTCCAGATTGCATCTAATTTTACAGGCATTCGCAAATAACTTCCCCGTCGCGGAGGGGTGCCAGCACCCCTCCCACACCCACCCTGCCCTTTTCCATACACATGCAAAACTTCACAAGATTTTTTAAATTAGTATTTCTGTTGAGCTGAAGTTCCTTGCAACATACCACAGCTTTTACAAATAAATCTGTTTTAGTTTGTACATAGTTGTTACTCCGGTTCCGATTGTATACCTGAAAGATATGTTGCGCCAAATTGTGTTGAGCCTGTGTAAAATGTGGAATTTTTTTAGGAAAAAGTTGCCCACCCATGCTCTAGATCAATATTGATCCATTTGCCTAAATTCGGAGTTGTTTTTCCTCCAATGGAATTGGACAGGGGAGCAACTCTGAATACAGACAAATGAATCGTATATATGTTCACTCTGACCAGTGAACCATGAGTGAACTAAGCTATGATCTGTCCAACTGAGCCGAATAGTTTTGCTCCTTTTCGGTGGTCTCTGATCTTATCAGTTCTAGTTTAACCAATGAACCTCCCTCATTGATTTAAGCTCTGAAATAAGTTCAGTACATGTACAGAAAAAGGCCAGTACTAGATGATATGTTGGTGCAAGGAGTATTTTACTCACAGGTCTACTCCAAAACCTGGGATTTTGGAGTAGACCTGTGCTTTTACTCCTTGGTTGGTGCAGACAAACTTGCGTACAAAGACAGTTTTACAATACTTAGTTCAATCACACCAGGGACACAGTCACACCATGGGCCCCTGGGACTTACATGTCTTTACTTTGCCAATGTCCACTATCAACCACCATTTGGGTGGTTGATAGTGGACATTGGCAAAGTAAAGACATGTAAGTCCCAGGGGCCCATGAGTCACACAACAAACAATGAAATATGAATGTCAATTCAACTTTTAGTTTTGTCATAACCAATCAATAAGGGTAGTGCTGTTTTGACTCCAGAGACCATTGAATCGAGATGTATCTTCTCTTTCAAAATAATCTTCTACCAACAAAGAGCCAAGGGGGAATAGTCTTGACAAACTAGCTTGTCAAGACAGGCTAGCTGCCGTGTGGTCATAAACTTTGTTTGCTACTAAAAACAAACAAATGATGCTTCACCGGATGTAATTAGAAGTGTGCTGAATGGAAGCAGTGGCACAATACTCTATTAATGGAGAATAGCTGGGATTGTCACATCTTTGAAATTATATAGACAACTCCAAATTTCATACATATCCACACCAATTTTTTACATCAAACACATCACCCCAATCACTCTTCTGTCAACTTGAACTTGATTATGATTGTATCTCACTACAATACCAATCACTCTGTCAATATTTTGCTATCTGTCCAACACATACACCAAGTCTGCTATTTATTATCAGGACAACAATTCTAGGCTGTTGTCTGGATCTCAAAGAACACCAGGACTCCAAGCTGACCTAATGGAAAAGGAACGCCAAATCTCTTATCATGCAGAATATAATCTGTATACTGACTTCTGCCGAAACATACTAATGAACTCAGTCTCTTGTGAAATCAGAACAATTGACATTCCCAATTCTAAAATTTATTTTAATTGCCTGTCTATCTGAAATCAAAATATTATTGCATTAAAGGTCCCCAAGTAGGATTCGCCATACAAGACATATCATTAACACCATGAAGTGCGCTAGAGTCTATTACATACCTTATCAAATTTTCATTGTGTTTGAAGTAATGGGGCTCTTTGGCAGGTTCTCAAATACACCAATGTCTAGCTGCAGCCTCGAAAACATGCCTCAATTGAGATAAGGCTAATGATGATGCGTGCTCTTTCCTCTTGATTGTATGTACCTTTCATATTGAGTTCTTATTAACTAATGCCTAAGCATAAGCCATGTCATGGTCAGGTTCAAGGTCGAAAATTGGTGTTTGAGAGTTAAATTTAAGGGTTCGGGGATTAAAATTTAGGGTAAAATACTCATATTTTGAAGTTTCTAAAGTTTTGTAAAGTTCATATTCTAAAGTTTTGGAGTTTGAGCCTCAAGATATTGGGTTTGGTAGCCAGAAATTTGGATTTTAAATTGACAATATAGAATTTAGGACTACGGGGTCAACAGTAGAGTACATGATTAGTCCACTATTGGGCTCAGAGTTTCATAATGAAAGATTCAAGGTATGAACCCATAGTCCTAAGCTACAGGGACTCTGTGTGTGTGCTTTGGGGAGTATATATCACCATACTCTCTATCCATCACTCCTTTCTAACTCCCATCATCCAACATCCATAGGATCTAATTCCCCCAGACGATATACTCGACACCCCACTACCCCACCCCACCCCCATTACATGTACTACCTGCGCCATAAGCTAATCATATCACCCAATGTAATCTCTCCTTTGGCGATGTTTTGGTATGGTTCGCTTTGATGAGGTTGTTTGTATGCAAACAAGATACTCACCTTCAACAACCAATATATATCACTTCCGTCAATTCTTAGGCCGTGCCAATTTTTAGACAGGAAAGATTTTCGCCGCCAACATGAACACCATCGAAAAGCTATAAATGCATTAGGCTATGCTGAAGATTTTAGATTATAATATTGAAAATCGATCAATCAAATTCAATCATTTCTTGTGAAGACATTCTGATTTAGTTCCGATTTCAATACATAAAACTCAATATTGTATCATTTTTTTTCCTTTTCTGTCCCCCAAACTTTTGTTGGCAGTTTATGAAAAACATACATCCAGGATGATAATATTGTCTGCCAAATGAAAAATAGGATACATATATAGATATATATACAATAATCAATTTGCCATCCATAATGAATGGAGGTGTGCGATACACAATTTACAGTGGACATTGTTTGAAGTGAAAATAGTTATCTTATCTTGTTACTGCCTTGCGATTCCGAACAATTCATGGAATGAATTCCTATGAAATTTGAGGACACAACTCTCACATTTAATACATTATTTTTGACTAACAACTTTGGCAGTGAATGTGTCCGCTGAAATCCATATTTCATGAAGAATTGAATTCCGTAGACCAGAGATGAGGGTAGTGAGGTGTTTGCCCCTTTTACTAACTGCACTGCTCTTTCCACGTAAGTTAACTTAATGGTCTTCTTACTTATTTTGATGAGGAGGCTCTCTATATAGCAGGCGGCTTGTATCTAATTACGTCACCACCAGCCACCACCACTCACCACCAGTCACCACCAGTGGATTTAATAGACCTGATATCCTTCTCTGCTCTGGCTTATTATAGTAGCGGAAGTTTGGCATAACACCAGTTTTCAGCCGATGCTCAACATCATCTCCTCTCCCTTATGCTGATGACAGAAGCTTCTAGCAACACAGCTATTTCCGTCCCTCCAGTTTGATCACTGGTGTGGCGACAGTTCTGTTCATTTCATTACAGTAGCTCCAAGCATCAATGATATTGTAGGCAATTTGTATCAAGTAGAATTTTGGAAAATTCTTTTTCAGACCAAGCTGCCCTCCAAACTCTCTCAATCTATTATTTGCTTCGCCAATAGTAAACCCTACCTTTGCTTCAATCATCATCTCTGGTGCATAGTGGTTGCCAAGCAAATATTTATTAATGTTACCTACATGGAAAATTTAGCATATTGTGAGCCATTCTAACTGTCTTAACCATGCACACTTTCCAAGAAAGATTCTTTAATGTCCTTATCACTTCACCAAAATAGCCAACGATGTATTTAAGTAAATACAATCAGAAAATCTGCTCGCAGAGCAAAGATAGATAAGTACCGCCCATCCAAGTGTAGAACCACCATTTTTTAATTTTAGATGCGTTTTATTCAACTAGGCTAATGTGGCTAAGTCTCTTTTTTTTCATTGTTACACTTATGTGCCATTCTTCTGATGCTATCAACCTAACACAAGATTGATATCAGAATTCAACTTCAAACTTCAACTTCAAACTTCCACTTCAAAACTTCAAACTTCAAACTTCAACTTCAACCTTCAACTTCTTTGTAATCAGCAAACAACGTTATTCCAGGCACATGTAAAACATAATATTCTTTCTAGATAACCTCCATTATAATAAGGTGCTGATTGCTAATCCCTCTGATAAAGTTCATCTTCTCTTCAAATTACCTCTGGCTCTATTTCTGAGGTTAAAAAACACGAATAGCGTGTTATAACGACAACAGTAGGTCCTCAGTCTCACCTATAGATATAGGTCCTCAGTCTCACCTATAGATATAGGTCCTCAGTCTCACCTATAGATATAGGTCTTCAGTCTGACCTATAGATATAGGTCCTCAGTCTCACCTATAGATATCAGAGATAAGACAAGCCTCTGTCTAACAACGTTTAATATAACAGGTCGATATCTCTTGTAGTGCACACAGTGTCCGGTGGTGCTTGCCATTCCTGCAGAATTGATAACTCCGGAATTACACATTCTTATGTAACATGTAATCCTGGTGAGACCACCGTAGAATGTGATTTTGGTCAAGGTCAGGTGAGTTGTACAAAAAATAACTTCCTACTGCGGCACCAAATCAACAGATGCTCACATGATGATCTGTGTCCCTATACTAGGCTCGGCAATATTATCACTATTTTCTTTAGCTTCAAAGTGTTTAGGAAAGTAAAAAACAACCATTGTCCATATCAAAGCTTTGTCATAGCAATGAACAAAAAAAGAATTTTTTTTGCAGAAGGAAATTATTGAATGATGTAACCTAATTTAAAGCACGGAAATCCAGGGTCTAGAAGGGTCTAGAGTATGTTATCTCCCCTGTTACAGATTCACACTAACATATCTTTGACTAAGCTATACCTTTGACCAATACTGTTGATTGATCATTTCTAGTGTAGGTAGAGCAGCCTTGTAACATTCCTAGGCAAGCCAAAGCTAGTCTTACTGTTATACTGTTATATGTTTGAAGGACTGGTGTGAAGACAGAGGTTTTTATCTCTTACTGTCATTAAGTTAGAAAAAGGACGATGCCACTTTTCACCTCGCTTGAACTGACTGCTAGCAAAGCACAGTGACTGAGCACACTTTCCCTAAAAAGCCTAGTCGGATCACGGCACATAATTATTATTTCAATATTCAGCATAATTCCCTCTGCCATTATGAATGATAAAGCTTTTTTCATAATATCGTTGCGAAAGTAAAGTTCCCTATCTCATTCAAGTTGAGCATTTAGTTGGCTTTCGACGCGATTATTCCTTGAAAATTAATTACCAACCTTATTAAAAGCTTCAAATGATTGAGCTTTGGCAGCATGGTTTTAGACTAACTTCCCTCCCATATATCTAACTATTCTCCTGTATTCTCTCATCCAGATTCCACCTACATCCAACTCTCTGTCCAAAACTTTCCTAACACTTACAATCTCCCCCTTTCCTCTGTCTCGATCTATTCTTAGCCAATAACTTCTTTCATGCTCCACTCAAGGCTCTTATCTATCCCTGAAGTCTCGCACTCTTTGTTATTTTCCATCTTGCCTTGTTATCATAGGAATTTGTGCTGCCAACTCCTGTGTGAGGTGAGTCTTTGTTTCTTAAAAATTACAGGAGACCTGACTCAGCTGTCTCTCAAGGAGCCTATCTAATTATTGATGGTGTCCCTTCCCAATTCCCAGCATTGAGTTGGCATAACAGTTGGTTAAGGTTGAGGCGCACGCCTCCCCACTATCTAATGTTAGAATTCCTTGGGGGTAGAACAGACACTGGATCACTCCAGGATTTCTCGCAGTGCAGTCTAATCATACTTAGACAGTTCCCTTCTGCTTACCTCAAACTTCTCTGGCCATCTCAAACAACTTTGTTCCTAGCAACATGAAATAGGTGTTGGGTACAGTTAGATCCCTGACTCTGTGGTTTCCTACTGTGATTTCATTCTCCGTTCAGACTAGTTCTTAAAATCTGAATCTCCTTACAATCTTAGAACTAGACATGATCTAGGTCTGAATACTTCTTGGCATGCTTCATACAACACTGCCCTTGTCTGGTAGATGGTTCACCACTCTCTCACTACTAATTGGATTGCCACTTTGAAGAACTGGTATGAAGACAGATCCTATTTATTTTGTTTTTATTATGAATTTTTATATCATTTTGGTGCAAAATTTCTCACCTTAACTGGGGGTTCCCCTACCTTAACTACCTTAACTACCTAACTACCTAACTACCTTAACTACCTAACTACCTTAACTGGGGGTTCCCCTATAGGAGGGGGGCAACTTATACGGCATCTCCTGGTTAACCCCAATTAGTTAGAAATAAAATGTTTAAGTAAGTACAGTAAGTAGCTGGACAACAGCATGGGCAGGGCAAGAACTTTATAGGAGGAAATTCGGCCTCAATACTTTAGAAAAGGCGGAAAATTTAGAACCAACTATACACATGCACCCAAATCACCTTTCACACACTGAGAAATATGGTAACATAAGGTAGTACTTTAGGGCGGGAGGGTGGGAATTGTGAAAAGACGACTTGTCTCTTCAGTCATTTTGAATAATAGAAACGAGAAAAACCCACGAACTGACGAGATAAGTAAATTAGCATAACTCGCTATAAGGTGCGCCATGGTACTGGATAATGCTCGAGGTAAAATTAGATAACTACAAAATATGAGGCTCAAAGGCCAGGTTAGAGTTAGTAAATTTTACAAGTTTTAATACAGTACTGTGTTATTAAATAACCGAGCCTTGTCATATTGCTCAAGGAAAAATGAGTTCTTTAGGTGTAAAAAACTCTGTATATTTTTCAAATACTCTGAATCTCTCTTCTGTCCACTTTTGATAGATCGCTTTAACACCTTCTTCCTGAATTTGGTAGACACTAGGTAAAAATGGTCTTCCCCCTGTTACACGTTCAGTAATTGATTTTTTGGGAAACTGAGCCAGGTTGATTGATAATGCTGTATACCTTGATAGTCTTCAATCACTATGTATACATCATGTAGAAGCACTCATTGATTTAAATTTCAAAGCATTCATCAGCTATTCAATGTACTACCATTGGCTATTGCAGCTGCTTCAGTGCATAATGCAACTTAACTTTTGTCAATGATTTGTTCAGTTGTTAATTGCCTTTGCTGTGCAAATACACACCCTCACTTTTACCTGTGATGATTGTCTCTTGCTTCCTTTTCATTTCGATTCAGAGGTGTTACACCCATGTAATTTCAAAGCAACGTGGGCCAGCGCTCGAGAAAGGATGCTATACTGATGCTACTAAACTTGAGTTATGTAACAGAGGAAAACCAGTGACGCCTAGTGGCACATCCGCTGAAGCTAAGTGGTGGGCATGTGACAGCAACGAATCTTTGTATCCTGAGTGCATCTTCTGCTGTGAAGGAGACAAATGCAACATTGACCAAGAAGCTGATGAGAATAACACTTATCATGGTGAGTTATAGTTATGTTAGATAGCATTGCCTATATAACTAAAAGACAGCCTCAATAGTGATTTGCACTGATTAAATTATGACAAAATCAGCAGCATTGCCAATGTGGACATTGGAATACAAGGATTTGTCAGGGAACCCTGATTCAGAAAACTCTGCATAAAGGGGGTAGATAACGTTAGTGGGCAGAAAACTGATTCTTGCATAGTCGTTTAATTTCCCCAACTCTGCACTGACCAGTGTTGGTGAGGAAAATAAAAAATATTACTGCTTCTATCCTCTTTTCAATTACTGAATCAAAAATACAGGTTGAATCTAAACCGCTTAAATGGAAACTTCGCTTATGTTTTATGTTCCATCCACAGATATTGTTGAACACATCGTCTGACAGTCTGTCAGAATCTGCCATCAAAAATAATGTTGTGTGCTTTACATATTAGGCTGATAAAGCAACTGAAAAATATTACTTATTGGCTCTTATTAGGTAATTTTAGCCTTATTTCAGGATTTATTGTTACATTTCCTAACTATGCACTTGACATCTCGCTGTCACTGTCAGTTCTATTATAATTGCCTATTCGTTTTCTCTTACTGAAGTAATTGATTATTAATTTTCTGATCCCTGCTAACATAATCTTTCACAGCTGTCAATCACCAAAATCAAAATCTTAGTAGTTTGATCTGTCAATTTCAATTGTTATTCTACGCCATGTATAATAATATAATAATAATATATATAATACAATAATAAGTGCTACACACTACTTTGGCTAGTAAACCTACTTTATATTCATTTTCACCCACTAAAAATGAAAGCCAGCTCCCTCGAGAGATGGTTAGGCCTGAAGAGAGGCAGGTAGCTCCCTCTCTACAGCCCTACCAATCCTAATACTTTTGTCACTTTAGCATAACGTCAAACATGGCATCCAAAAGACCATTATTGTAGACACATACAAAGCCGCTTTTAATAATCATGGTTCACACAGGAAGTGCCAACATAATTTCATATTCATTTTTCCTGAATTTGTCGCTGAAGAATGCCAAAAACAGCTATTTTTAAGGCATCTTTTGGTGTTCTTTAGTGACTAATTCAGGAAAAATGAAACCACAATGTAAAGTTCTGTTGACATTTCTTGTGTGCGCCATAGTTAATAAAAGCACCTTAGTATTTGATATCTTTCAAAAAAGTTTTAGCACATCCACAATAATGGTCTTATGGATACTACGTTTGACGCTATGCAAAAATGACAAAAAAAACCTGTCTGCCCTAATTGGTCAATTGTGATAGCGTGATACTAGTTTCAATGTTGATATGTGGTGTGAATATCATAATTATGAAGAGTACTCAAAACGAAAATTGTATGTTTTGGCCAAAAGCCTGTGATCTATTCCAAATCATTGATTGAAATTTTACACCTTTTCACCAATCAACAAAAATCATATATGTCAAAAGTCATTTCAGACTTGTCATACATTCATCAAACCAAAGCATTATGAAGAGCTCAATCCATAAGAATACATTTCACCTGTTCTTGAATATCCATCCTGACTCTGCTATCAGCATTAACAAAAGCTGCGTTTTCTATATCATTTCCTCACTAAAATGACACGAAAATCTCCTCACTAAAAAAAAAAAAAAAGGTATTCAGTAGCTTGACAGCTTTCCAATGGTTTATGTTTTGTTAATATTAAGAATGGCCATTGACATTATTTTAAAAAGAGAAAAAGTCGCTGGCTGAGTGTGGATGGTATCAAGAGTAACAAATGTTTTCGGTTAAATTCTCTTACCATTTGTCAACCAGCACTTTCAATATATTGATCGCATCTGTGGTGATTGGAGTCAAAGTTTATAAAGACAGTAGAATACACATGATGTGTACAATGTACAATGTACAATCTTTACAGAACCTAATTGTCGTGTTGGCGAAAGGCAGATTGGTGATCAGTGCGTTTATCTGAGAGTTCAATATCCAAGTCCAGAAACAAAAGATCAGACTAGGAATTGGTGCGTGGAAAGTGGGAGAGGTTATGATGGAATCTTTGCACCTAAGACTGTGCAAGAAAATGGACTACTCAAAGACTGGATATTTGAGTGGTTTGAAGGTGAAACATCTATAGCTACGGCTACGGCTACGGCTACGGCTACGGCTACGGCTACGGCTACGGCTACGGCTACGGCTACGGCTACGGCTACGGCTACGGCTACGGCTACGGCTACGGCATAAGTTCTCAAGCCTTATGTTCACCCCTTATGAGTGTCTCCTACTCACAGTGACATTCAAGTTTTCATGAAGAATATCGTTTGTAGAGGATAGGAGTCTTAGTGCTCAGTACATCCTAATGAAAACTCATATAACAGGTGTTTAGTTCTAACATTTTTCGCTTAAATCGTGATCAAGTTAGCTAGAATTATTTCATGCCATTGTCTTTGTAGAAACGCGACAAATTGGCACCGTATACAGTAAAACATTATGTAAAACAAAAAGAAAAAAATTTCCCTGATTAGTAAAACTTGTTATAACTTGGTCCAGATAAGTAAAACTTTGCTCCAAATATAAAGCCAGCCCCAAATAGTATGCTGAAACTTGATCATTGGTTTTTACCTAAGGATCCCTCTTCGTTGGTCAACCAAGCAATTAAAATTATGATGACCTGCTTCAACCAGTGGAGGGGGAGAAACTCCCAATACAGGCAAATGGACCAAACTTGGTCTAGCCTCAACCCAACCTACCAACAGCATTCTAACAAGTTAGCTTCACACACACTGAGCTGTAAGGCATCCCTTTAATAGACTCATGAAACTCAGTGTACAGTGGGACTCGAATGCAAGATGACTACCACTGACCGCCTGCCATTCCGCTTCTTAAACAAACTCTTCAAATAACCTCAATTTTCCATACATACACAATGCAGAGGCCATTAGCAATCAAATCAATGATACATTTCTTTATTTGAAAGAACAAACTTGGTAAGATTCTTCCACTAGTGATATGGTGTCTACTGCTGTTGTAAAAATCAACTGGCCTGCCACACTGACCTACTATTTAAATCATCCTCAGACTATTGCATGTGAACTCATGCATCCCTGTCTTTGATTTGTTCAGATATCTTTTGAGCAATACATCCAAAAACTTGATAAATAAGTTACAGTACAAACAATTTTCATCATCATGGATATTGTTTAATCAGACATTGATTTCAGCATTAGTCTGCATTATACTAAAACTGCCTCCACAGTCTAATGTGGATCACTGTACCACTAACAGATTTTGGCACTTCTTATTTTGTACAAACTAAATCAGATTTAAGGTACAAACTGTGGTGTGCTGCAAGAAACATAAGCTCATCAGAAATACTGGATTAATTAATCTTCTGAAGTTTTGTGTCAACATTTTCTGTGTACATGTCTGTATCCCTATGTTTCATGTGAATGGCAGTCGACAGGAAGAGGTGCTAAGAAATTTTGCAAATGGTTGTAAAATGAGAGGCAATCTGGAAATTTTCAGCCAAAATGTAATACCATTTGTAACATGAGAACTTTTGATACAGATCTGCCTTTCTTGCTCAAAATGACAGACTTGCAAAAAATATTAACTTCTATAATATTATAGAGCATTATAATTCCGTCATCCAAAGGTCACTGTTCCGGGCTATTTTGAAAATAATGCGCTTGAAAAAGTTGTTAGCTTCAGTACAGTTATGATGATTTTGTCTAGAATGCTTCGCTACATGCATGATACAGAATGGCCACTATATTTTGTATATGTTGTGCTTACAGTGTGCGATGCATTACATGGATATCCACAAAATAATTGAAATAGGAATCAAAATAATTGTGTAATAATTTTTACAGGCATAAGGCCACAGTTAGGCTGCAACAAATTAGCCATTAGGCCGCACAGGCATATTGCCCACAGCTGGTGTATATTATGATTATTTATAGTTTATAGAGACTTTGGAGAGACCAAATCACCAATAGTTTGACATCTAGTTCTGCAGTAGTTATGCAATAATTTCTAAAATGAAAAACTTCATAGCACTTCTTGTTAAACATTCTGTATTGTTGTTAGAAATTCCCCCTCCACTCATCTATGATGACTGTATATAGTGTACAAGCCCAATAAGCTGCCTCTTCCATATACTTCTAATTACTCATTTTTTCTACATCAATTGAAAATAACTAAATTTTCATTGTCAGGAAACATTGTATGATTGTAGCCGGTGGTGGCGATTACAACATATGGTTGGACTATGTCACAGGCTCCGGCACCGACCTGTC
Organism: Membranipora membranacea; assembly: GCA_914767715.1. Taxonomy (NCBI): domain Eukaryota; kingdom Metazoa; phylum Bryozoa; class Gymnolaemata; order Cheilostomatida; family Membraniporidae; genus Membranipora; species Membranipora membranacea. Next base: position 2,362,872 of record OU612072.1, on the reverse strand, counting down.
AATCAAAACGTCAGCAGGGACCACTCTCGCATTTGCCGCCGATTGGGATAAAAGCTATACCCAGACAGTAATTCCAAATGAATGTATTTACATTGGCCAAGCGGGATGGAGGAAAGCTTCATGTGATATTCCAATTACTGCTGGTGCAGCATGCTCGACGTCACTGAGAACAGGTGAGAGCCAATTTGTCCTGATAGCTAGTCGTAAGCATCGATGGGCTGTAAGGGTGATGTGAAGTTATAAGCAATAATCTGGAGTAGATCATAGGCGTCGAAGCAACTTCTGTTTGGTCTGCCATTTGAAGTACTCATAATAATATGATTTGCACATCAATTTTTAACAATATTGCTCATTTCACTGTCACCATAGACCATCAACCACAAATTCGTCTTCTTTTAATATTGCCTAACCCAAATAACGGTATCAATTGAATGTATTGCAGCAAGAAGTTAGAGACAACTCCTTGATTGCAGCCACATTAATTCTCATAGTAGTCTTAATATACGTTAAAATTCTGTTGAGACTCGTCATATTCTTTGCACCATCATATAAGTACATGAGATGAGCTCAATCTCTTTGAAAGAATTTCCACTTTCCATTAGCTTTCTTGCAATCTATTCGACTCTGCAGCCCACTTCAATAGAAAGACGGAACAACATCAGCAAATCAAATTTTTGTTGTGCTGCTCACACTTAATATTTCTGCAGCGGTAGAAGGGAGTTCATTCATTCATTCATTCATCGTTTATTACAGTCTCATGTTTGAGAAATATTTTGTTTTCGCTGAGCAATAAAAGTTATGGAGTTTAGTATTTATTGCCGCCAAATCTTGTTCAGCGTCAAAACCCAACCGCCTCTTTAGGTTTTGATGGCAGGAGGTCATTATTTATGCTGATTTATAATGATTGGATAGGTTTTTAGGAGTGGTAAAGTAACATAAGCCGATATCTTTCTCATTAGATTATACATAATAACTGCTGATGTTTCTAGTAAATGGAAAATGGAAGGATTGGAGTGGTTGGACAGCATGCTCACCGGACTGTGGAGATACTGCAACTAAAACCAGAAATAGGGAATGTGAATTACCCAAATACGGAGGAGCAAGTTGCTCAGGAAATGACACCGAATCAATAGGATGTGATATCGGCTCTTGTCCTGGTAAGAACTGTTATTATTCCTTAAAATTGCTAAATCCATGCATATTTGTAATAATGAGTCCCACTAGAAGCCTTCTCAATGTGTCTGTTTAGCATCAATAATTTCAGGCTTTTGATTTGAGAAATTCTTCCCCAGTTTACTCAGAGTATGTTGATTTGGTAGCTATGATTAAATACGGAGTACATACAAAGGAATAGGCAGATCATGTGGGCCTTAAAAGGTCTTAACACAGTAGCTCCCTCAAGTTTTAATACAGGAAGTCCCTTGGGTCCTAAAACAGAAGTTCCCTTAAGCTGTTATACAGTAGCTCCCTTAGCTGTTGCAGTAGCTGCACTGTAGGAGTGTCAAATAGTAATCAAATATCAACATTATTATCATAATGTATCGTTGGAAAGCTACCGGGCTACTGAATGTGAATAGCTGAACAAAAGCTTGACTTGCATTTCGAGCTCGATCTAGACCGAGCTTAGTTGATTCATTGTTACACTTCTAACCAGGCCCTTTGGTGCAAAGCCTGAGTTTGCGCTCACCAATGCTATCGGATGTAAGCTCTGCCATCAGCCTCAAGTGATGGGCGGTATGCTACAAGGGCTAGTAATTAGAAGACCCGGGTAAATGTACCGCTAGGGGCAGCTAGTTTTGAAGTGACAGATTGATATTACTGACCATGGAGACAATGGCAGTGTTCCAGATGCACACCGAGTTGACACATCAGCTCGTTCTATTTCGAACTCAAATTCCCATGGAAATGTTACGATTGATGATAAAAAAACAAAACTACTTATAATTTGTGTCTTTGACCAACAGCTGTAACCTGTTGGTAAAAAAATATGAAATCATGTGCCATTTCCCTAAGCATCAGCTGACCATGTTGGTTGTGATTACTGCGCAAAATGGCTTACTTTTGCAAGGCGGGTCTAAGACAGCTAAGATTCAAACTAACCCTGAAGTCGGCTGCCTTCAGTGGGATTTGAACCTAGAACTCTAAAGGCCTGGCGCTCCAATCATCAAACATTCATCATCAGTATTTTACTCTCATAGTAAATTAGAGTACAGTAGAGTAACGTAATGTTGTAGAGTACAGTAGAGTAATGTAATGTTGTAGAGTACAGTAGAGTAATGTAATGTTGTAGAGTACAGTAGAGTAATGTAATGTTGTAGAGTACAGTAGAGTAATGTGATGTTGTACAGTACAGTAGAGTAACGCAATGTTGTAGAGTACAGTAGAGTAATGTGATGTTGTAGGGTACAGTAGAGTAATGTAATGTTGTAGAGTACAGTAGAGTAATGTAATGTTATAGAGTACAGTAGAGTAATGTAATGTTGTAGAGTACAGTAGAGTAATGTATTGTTGTAGAGTAACAGTAGAGTATAATGTAATGTTGTAGAGTACAATAATCCAGATGGAGGGTTGATCAGTTCCAAAGACTATCCTAATAATTACCCTGCTGGCTATAGAAGCATCTGGTACATCAATTTAACTGTGGCCTACGGAGTGAAGATAATTGTGAAAGAGTCCACTATAGATGATAACAATGATAACTGTGATGAATCTGCAGTCCTTCAGGTAAGTATCCACATGTGTTCGATAAGAATTTAGAACCCTGCACTGACCACAATATGACGCTAGAGCCTTGAACTGTCAGCACACTTTCTGCATACTGTTGGCGACACTGCACGTAATAAAAAATGATATTTCTCTTAAACTTCGATCACAGCCCAAATTTAGGCCTGACCTCGCCACCGACGAATTTCTGGAGCTCAACATCGACCAGTAGTGAAGATTTTCTCAAAAAAAGGGGACCGATAATAGATCGATAATGTTTTCGCACTAGTATCCCACATAAAACTATACTTGGACCTTTACTTTGGAATGTTTTTGATAATATATTATACACTATTCTATTTGGCAGACAATCATCCTAGACGGAGTGTTTCCATATTGTGCCAAAGAAATTATGGCATTAGTTAGGGGGAAAAAAGTAAATGATTTTGCAGCCAAACAAAACACCATCGATATCAAGTGTGTACGATACAAAAATAGCAAACAACACCAAAGTGGATCAAGTCACAATTACTCTCTCTACTGCATGCAGAGCAGAGCTGCACTCCAATTTAACAACAATCTCCTAAAAACAGCATATACTTATGGAGCCGTCTGGTGTGTAGGCAACTCTGTGATTTATTGATTTAGCCAAATCATCATGCATAACATTAACCATTCCGACAAGGATTATTATGCCACACTCTCCATCTCAAATGAACCCTCCTTGTGTCCACAGACCAGCTAGAAAACCAGAGCTCGTAAAAATAAAATAGAGCTTGAAATTCTAGCTTTGCTAATTATCTCCTCATTTGTAACTGCAGACACAAAGCGTGTTTACAAGCTGCGATATAATCATAAGTTTAGGTATCAGCCAATGATATTCCATAAACAAAGCCTTTTAATGATTTCCCGTCATAAACGTCATGAAAATTACCACTGGTTACTGTTAATTAACCAATGAGACTTTTCTCTCGCTGGCCAAAGATTGCCCTAGTATAATCTGCTGCGAGAAGCGTTGTAGCGTGTAATTATAAACCGCTTACTACAAAAGGGGCGGAACTTAGACCACTAAACAAACAGTTTTCCCTCGCGAAGCTGTAAACAATCGCACATGTGCAGTCCCTCTAAAGAACGCCAATATTAATCAGCTGAGTACAATTTGACCTGCACACGCACATCTTCCATGCAGCACCTTAAACCAGGCTTATGGATCAAAACAAAATGAATTTGTTAGACACATCAACAGGTGGAGAAATTAATGCTGATTCAAGAAATATTTTTATTTTCCCTCTAAGACAAAAATGGCCGAGGTAAGTGTTCCAGACGGCTCATGATACCTTACCAGGTGATAGTCTTACATTCGAGAAAACGATTGTTGAACTTTCAATTTTCCTGAAAAATATTGTTTTTTTTGTAAATGTATAGCAACGGTACATATCATGCAGGAAAAACCAACTTGGTATATACCACTCTGCACCATACCCTCTAGGTTACGCTCTTGGTAAATTTCGTCAAACCCAGGCGACCTTGGAAACCATTATGGTCGCCAAATTTGTTGATGTTTTAACTACCTTCAACTTCAAATTACTGTTTTGAGAATATAATAGCATCTAGGTTTGACAACATATCACAATATTATGATTTACATCCCTAGCACAAACCTTTCAAACATTATTTCTCTGATTTCCTTTTCCTGCCTCCTGATGGAAATTGGTATTCTTTTTCACTTCATTCTTGATGGCCGATTTTTTTAAACAGTTTCATCAAATGAAAGTTATGACATTAAAGTTTCTAAAAAGAACAGCAGCTTATACAAGGCATTGTTTCTTGTAAGATGTACCAATATGATTTGCAAACAAAGTAAACCTACCAATAGGATTACCACAATATCAGTGCAGTGGTAATGAACAGTTGATCTAGATCTCTAGCTCTAGGCATTTTACAGTATTGTCAGATGACATTTTCTTATGTAATCATCATAAAGAACATCATGTTTTATAATCACCTTAGTGTATAAGAGCAGCCACATTTTCTTCCGAATGTGCAACGATCACTTACACAACATGGTATTGAAGTATCCTTATTCTCAAATGATTTATTATTAAGTGCGACAGTACAAAACTAAAGGTCAATCACATTTCATATAAAGACGCAGACCAATAAATAACTAGTTAATATTCAACAAATACATTTCTGTACCAGACCTTGAGCCGAAACCATACAATTGGTAACAACAGATCATAACCTGGATTAGAAGTCCCATAAAAATATGACACCTGTCAAAACTGATTACCCTTGCACCTATTATTGGTCATTATTAGTTTCAAAAAGCGGAGAAAAACAATGAGCGTGCAAAAGTCAAAAGCTAAGACTAAGGGTGAACTCTAGGTCACCAGACATTATAACACAAATTGCACTGGTTTCTGATTATATTTTTTTTTTCTCTCATAAGTTCCATTGTCATCCACATGTTGTCAATTTGAATAGCTATGGTGATCTGTTTCGGCGTGATTATTATAGGCTTGACCTGCTTGCTGTGAGAGCTTGCTGCTTGTGCGCTGACTTCGAATTGATGATAGGAGAACCAAGGACTTTAGAGTTATAGATATGAAATCGAATCAGGGCAATAGTGTAGTAGAGTATGCATTGAGATTTAACCCAGCATGCTGTGCAGACAGGAAATCATCATTAACCCCACATAATCTGTAAAACAAAACAAAGTAAAGTTAGTTTAAATTAAATTATTACTAAGAGCTTAAACTGAGACCCAACGGATACATACTTAGGCATTCAGTGCATGGTGACGGGTAGTTTAGGATTTAACATCATAGGTTATCATTATTGAGATTTATCTAGACACAGGCTATATGGTAATGGAAAATAGTGGTATTGTAGTAAATAGAGGGAATGGTGCACTGAGGGCGTGTTGAAATATAACAAAACATAATCACAGGGCCATGAGAAATCTGGGCACGTGCAACAACCCGTGGAGAATCAAACAACGGAAAACAACAGAAGTCACAAAACATCTTCAAAATAACCACAGAGTCACGAGATCTTTGGGCACGTGCAACAACCCGTGGAGAATCAAACAACGGGAAAACAACAGAAGTCACAAAACATCTTCAAAATAACCACAGAGTCACGAGATCTTTGGGCACGTGAATCAACCCTGGAAAGATTGCGAAATTAGAAAACCAATATATTGCACCATAGAAAACAAGTGCAGTTGACACCATAAGCTATTTTTAAAATAACGAGCAATAGAAGTCACTAAAGATCTTCAAAACAACCCTGGAAAGATTGCAAAATCAGGAAAACCAACAGATTACGCCATGGATAAACAGGTGCACTTGACACCATAAATTACCTAAAAATAACCAAAACAAAAATGAGGGAAGGTCAAGCAAAGGACAGACTAACCATGTTTTTACAGCTAGATAATTAAAACTGACAAAACACGCAAATCAAAAGAGAGTAATGACGAAATTGAGGCTAAAACCAATAACAAGGTAAACACCTTTACGCCTGTAAATGCAAACGTTGCACAATAACAGGACAGCAAACCAGCACTATAAAAGCCTGGTGGACACTTGTAAAAATCAGTCAGCGCCAGGAGGCGGGTTCACGACATACAGCGTTACACATCTAATCAGATAACTATCTGATTTACTCAGCCCAAGGAGGCCTATTCTTCAACTAAGAAGACAACAATTCAGTCAGCGCCAGAGAGCGGGTTAACGACGTACAGCATTACAGATTTAATCAGAGAATTATCTGATTCAGTCAGCCCAAGGAGGCACATCTACAGAGAGGAAAATTGTCTAAAAACTTTAGACACATTCAGCCAACAGAGCTTTTGGCAAGATATACAGAGATACAAATACCGCGATTCACAGCGAGGAACCTAGTCTAACATAGCTTAGATAAAAGAGATACATATACCACGATTCACAGCGAGGAACCCAGTCTAACATAGCTTAGATACAAATACCGCGATTCACAGCGAGGAACCCAGTCTAACATAGCTTAGATACAAATACCGCGATTCACAGCGAGGAACCCAGTCTAACATAGCTTAGATACAAATACCGCGATTCACAGCGAGGAACTTAGTCTAACATAGCTTAGATATAAAGAGATACATATACCGCGATTCACAGCGAGGAACCTAGTCTAACATAGCCTAGATATAAGAGATACATATACCGCGACTCACAGCGAGGAACCCAGTCTAACATAGTTTCAATACACAGAGATATCACACTGAATATCACACTGAATTCGAGGTCATCTGCACCAAGGGTAAGATCTTATTATAAAGATTTTGAATGTTTATGTATTTTTATGACTAAATGATAAATGCTAAGATATTATTGTAAAATTATTGATTGATTTATTGCCTGACGAATAGAACCATATTTATATTTTGTTATTATTGTTTAAAATAAATCCTTGAGCAATTCCACCGAGAATTGCACCAAACTCAAATCTAAACCAGTGCTCAGTAGTTGAGGCTAGCGCACATTGTACGATAGTAGCTCTACTTACCGCTGAGGTATTGTTGATCAACAGTTCAGTTGTGTTTTTTGAAGTCTCTCTTTAATAACCGAATTATCAGCAATTATAAGTCCAGATCTGCTACCATTGCATTTGCACTACTTGAACCATACATATCGCGGATTCTAAAACAGAAAATTGGAGGATATTTTATTATTTGGGATTTCAGACAAGGAGTGAACAACTCCAAAATACAGTCCGATTAATCAAACACAAAATTCATTCACAATAAATATCATATTACATTATACAAAACAGAAGTAAACGTAATTAAAAATTCCATGCTGATAGTATTTACTCAAAATCAACTTCAACCAACAACTTTCACAAATCACACACATCATCTCAAACTCAGACAACTCTCATAATCACAAAACATGACTGATGGAACTACTCATTTTTCTAACATCAAGGATGTGTTCCATCAGTTATAATCGAAATTGTCCAGCGGAATTTGAGCACTAGGGGTGACAATCACCTGTTCTCTGGAAAGTACGGTCTCATACCACTATTCTCCCCCCACATAAGACAAGACAAAAACGCTGCTATCACAATGAATGAACTCTACCATACTTGCCAACCTGTACGCATAAAGCGTTTGTAAACGCTTATTTGACACTAATTGAGTTTTAAACGCAAAACGCTAGTTGTACTCATTTATGGTTTTCCAAACGCCTGTTAGGCCTGTTGTTAATTAGGCAATCAAAAACGCATCTTTTATCTTTAGTGTTTACTTGGTTGTCATGGTTAAATAATAGACTAAAAATCTGGTATTTGCTGCAGAAAACCATGATGTTGATTTACAGTTGACTTTTTACCTGTCCAAGTTTTGCATGAGCCAAATTGCAACTTTTCTTCAATGAGACACAACATAACTAGTAATCCATTGTAGAATATGGTGGTTCTGCCAACTTCAACATTTCTTTAATCAGAGTAACAAAGTTGTCTACCTCCTTGTTGGGGTGAGATAACTCAGATCTCCTGACCCAGTGTTTCAAGGGCAAACCAGGGAGGATGGGCAAACAGGGTTTCAAATAGCCTGTCTTTTCAGACAGGCTAGGTTACAAACAATTTCTCATTTATTATTAGCAGATTGCACCTTACAAAAAAAATTTTTTTGGGGCGTTTTCTGGTCATTTAAGGCACCCTGGAGTTTTGTACTCATTTTTAAGCATTTTGCAAATTTTTGTACTCATTTTGGAAAAATTAAGTTGGCAAGTCTGACTCTACTCCCTTTTCTCCAGCATGCAGTCAATTCACCAATGATATCTATGCGACCAATCAATTGTCATGAATGTTCATATTGTTTGTTTAATACAGATTTATGACAATGATACAGCTGAAAATGCACTACATGATTACTGTGGAAGTGACAAAACAGAGTGGGTTATTGAATCTAACTTTGTCAAAATTAGTTTTGACGACAAAGATTCAGTTTCACAAGGAAAATGGAAGCTTAGGTGGTTTGGTTTTAGTAAGTAAGACAATGGAAACTTTTATAATGAGACCAAAAAAATGTAGCAAATGGCAATGTTGCTCTGTGAATCAATACAACCAAGGGTTTTATTTGATATAACTAAGGAATATAATATCATCATAAGTTTTATGGTACTAAGTTTTATAGTACTAAGCTATGTTCTACTTATTATGTAGTTGATGGTGCTTGGGGTGACTGGACAGACTGGACTAACTGTACTGCGGAATGTGAGAAGGGACATAAGAATAGAACAAGGTCATGTGATAACCCAGCTCCTTTTAATGGCCTCAAATGTAATGGAACTAGTCAGAGTCAGGAGAGTTGTAATGAACACCCTTGTCCTATTGATGGTAACTGGACAGAGTGGGCGAATAATGGGTTATGCAATGTCACATGCGGTGGAGGTATACAGCAAAGAATAAGAAACTGTACAAACCCACCAGCACAACATCATGGACTAAATTGCAGTGGAAGTGACGAAGATCAATTACCATGCAATGTCTTCCCATGCCCTATCAATGGAAATTGGACATTGTGGTCTGACTGGAATATGTGCACTAGTACTTGTGGAGGAGGCTCCTATGACAGAAACAGAACCTGTACGGAACCTGAACCAGAACACGGAGGAGAAAACTGTACCGGATATGACTGGGAAGAACAGACCTGCAACTCTCAGCCCTGTCCTATAGATGGTAACTGGACAGTCTGGACTGATTGGGAGATCTGTAGTTCTTCTTGTGGTGGCGGCAACCAGTCACGATACAGAGAATGTAGTGATCCCACACCTGAATACGAAGGACTGAATTGCACTGGAGCGGACACGCAGAACCAGACATGTAATACTGATCCGTGCCCTATTGATGGGAAGTGGACTAGATGGTCGCCTTGGGGAGCTTGTGATGTTTCATGTGATGGAGGATCAAAGAGTAGATTCAGATCCTGCGCCGATCCTAGGCCTTTACACGGAGGGATCGACTGCTCTGGAAAAAACACTGAAGTCATAAAATGTAACACTGCTGTATGCGCTGTCAATGGTGGATGGTCTTCATGGTCGAGCTGGAGACCATGTTCAGTAACATGTGGTTCAGGTTGGTACCTACACTATCAAGATAGGAACACATGAGCCAGTTTCTTGTTGTCACACACTTAACAATCAATATAAATTCTATTAAGAAAGTCAAAGATCTGGGTCTTACTGTGGCCTCTAGAATTTTTTTAGATAATTTACTGCCTTCATTTTCAATCTATTTTCTCATTTTGAAGGCTTGAGGAAGAGAATGCGGGATTGTAATGATCCACTACCAGCAAACGGAGGAAGTCCCTGTTCTGGTGATGATCAGCAATATATGAAATGCGAAGAAGAGGAATGTTGTAAGTAGCAATAGTAGCTGAAATCCTGATGTAAGGGTGGTGGATTGCTATACAGTCGTACCCTTTGGTAGGTGTGCTAGTTTATCGGACTGTTTTTAGACTGTAATTAGCATCACAGAGACATCTTAGCACACTGATTAGAATAACATGATATCACGGTACCATAAGCTGTTGTATTCAACCAGATAACAACCATGACCACTGACCACAGCTTCAAGGTGCTGAAACAAACATCATTCCTGTTTTAGAAAAGTCAATCAAAATACAAGTGTCAAATCATTTTTCATAAACCATTGTAACAAAGTTTTCTCATATTTATGTATTGTTAATGGTTTGACAGCACAGACGTGATGCAATTCCAAACATGAAGTTTTTTAGATCATATTAAGTGGCTTAAGTGGGACAAAATCAAACCCATACAGGTAACCTCTTGACTAGGAAGTGACATGAGTTAGTGCAAAATTTACAATGTTAAGTCACATCTTCGAGTCACACTAAACTGTTTGAAGGTGGGTGGTGGCATTTAGGATATTCATAGGCATGATTGAGAAGCGGTTATAACTTGTGCTAGTCTTACAATGTTTGTGTTTACTAGACTCGAGAGCACCTTACTTTGAGTATGAGTATGAAGTTGAGTTATATGAGGAGCAGGCTTCTGGAACAAGTGTAGTTAACTTAACAGCATATGATAAGGACCAAGGAGACAATGGTGGGTGATAAAAAATATTATGTATAAATAACAACAGCCCTGTTGTATACATGATATTTTATTAAAGATAGACATAGACTCTCACTCGGATGTCGTCACGGTGTGGCCTAGCCAATAAGCTGGCTCTGGTTGACTGGGTGGAGTGAAAGAGCTAATGGAAGGTTATATGTTACGTTCAAGAAAATACCTTTGACCTTAGGCTAAATTTTGATAACTGGAACATACCTTTTTGGGCTGGTTTCCATCTGTTTGATGATTAAGGACCCTGTGGTCTGCTGTCCTGATAGTGCAATGCTTAGAGATTTGAGATTTGTGGGCTCCACATCTGGTCATCAAAACTTCATCTCATCTATCCCACATTTATCATAAGTTAGGCAATTCAAAGGGCCAAAGGTACTTTCCTCAAAGTACCATAATTACCTGGCAATTGCTCTCTCCCTAGTCAATCAAAGCCAACGAATTGGCTAGGTGTGGGCATTTCTCAAAATTTTGTAAAAAAAACAGAATTGGACTTGTATTAATCAACAAATGTAATAAAAAGCAAAATTCAAGTGCAAGTTTTCATTTATAGGTGTGTTTACCATGTCGCTGGCTGAGGATGATATTGTTTCTGGAGATTTTAGTCTTAACGGGGTTACCGGTGAACTGATCACATCTGCTGTATTAGACAGAGAAGCTAATGAGTTCCACAAGCTAACAGTGTATGCCACAGATAAAGCTGACACTCCACTCACAGGTCAGAGGTCACCATAGATGATTAACAGACAGACAACCTCTGAGTAGTGTAGCATAGTCATAAAGATTATTAGACAAACTTTATCTCTGCGGAAGAAATGCATGGCTAGCTAGAATAGCACATTAACAAAATTAATTGTCTCTATGCTTGATTACTGTCACTGTGAGAACATGCAATTTGACAGGTTAGAAGCCATTAAGCAACTTTGTTATGGTTCTTTTACCAGCTGGTTTTATAAATCTATGTTACGCACTTAGAAAGTATTCTGTATACAGAGCTAAGTGATAACTACTTATTTACATTATGTTACAAGTATACAATGCATTAAGAGATGAAATGCAGTACTCTGTCCAGACAAGGCGTACAATATATATATATACAATATTGAAATTTATTTTATTGTATTATTCACTCTGCACTGCATACATTGATCACAATGAATCAAGTTTATATATTTATCACAATGTATTTGCTGGATCCCACGCTGACATCGAGATTACACTATTATCATGTGTATCTCTGATCGTTAGTCAATTTAGTAGCAGTACCTAACATGCACCCACCCCTCACTAATAAAATTTAACACGGGTCGTCACACCAAATTCCTTGTGATGGTACTCTTACTTAGTGAATTAATTCACTCTCTAATGATCAGAGAGATACATGCAATAGTATTTTTATCACATGATCAGTGTGGCTGGATCCAGGGTTGACATAGTCAGATTTTTATATATGATACTATCAGTTATTTTATTATTAGTTATTAAATCATATGTTTATTGTAATTATACAGGGAGCACAATAGTACTCATACATATACTGGATATCAATGATAATATACCTGAGATAACTAACAAACCTTTTACGGGTGTAATAATGGAATGCGATCAACCTAAGACACGCATACTCCAAATACACGCTAAAGACTCCGATCTCGGTGCAAACTCAGAACTCACTTACACAATACTGAACAGCAGTGCCAGAAATGCTTTCAAAATAAATGCTGATACAGGTTTGCTATGCAACTCAATCAACAAGTTGGTCGGGTTCAAAACCTATGGAAAGTGATGTGTGAATTGTCAGTAAAGTTCTGAAAATGATTTACTTGGATGAGTTTTTTTACATTGGTGATGTGGTGAGCCCCCAAGAAATTAAAGACAAAGTGTCAAACACTGTTCGATTACACTTTGTTCAAGCAATAAGCCAATGAAACGTTAGTGTACATCTTACCTGCAAGCAGCTATCTCCAATAAGACTGTTCGGAAATAAATTTTAGACCAGATACAACTTGCCAACCATGCTTGTGGGCTGTTCGTTGCTATGGTATTACTTAAGTTGTATTGAGAAATTTGATTGTATTGACAAAAATAGTAGCAACTTAGTGAATTCCTTTTTAAAGGGACAAAAATTATCCTGTAGCAGACAGTAACTTACACCGCAGCTAGCAAAATTGGGCCCTATATATAATAATCCTCCCCCCTCGAATTGGGAAAATTAATCCGTACTGGATATTAGCTCCTCCAGGGTTTGGCTGTTTCTTGCTGCAGAATGTCAAATAGGAATGACACAACATTCATTGTTCATTTTGAATTGACAGGAGTCCTATCATCGGCGGCTGAATTAGATTATGAGAAGAAACAATCACATAGTATGACAATAAAAGTGTCAGATAGTGGAACACCACAACTATCATCTACAACATCTGTCACCGTAGATGTCCTCGACTGTAACGATAATAGACCTCTGTTTGAGAAGAAAGATTATACTTTTGAGGTAAATATAACGTCTCAGCTAAAATGAGCAATATGATGCTAGTTTGCTACCCTTAAACTACTGCTGCCACTCAGGAAAATGAGTAGCCGATGCATTGGCTCTGATATAATTGGCTGTTGGGTGGGAAAAAGAGCCAATGCCTGGTCACATAGAGCACCTATTGGAATATAATGAAAGTGAAACTGAATTACATAACACTCACTATAATATATATAGGTACTTTCAGGAAAATACCAGCTGACATGGCATTGGCTCTTTCCCACACGCCAGCCAATCAGGGCCAACACATTGGCTAAGAAATGAGTGTTCTTGAATTATGTATAGCTCAATGATAATTAAATGAGGATTAATTACCAGAATTGTCACAAATAATAATAATAAATAATTTGCACAAACTGATAGTCAAAGTCAGGGTATGAAATTAACTAGCTAGGATATGACATGATAATTGTCCAGTAATAAGACAGTAACTGTGTCAATATGTACGCTTGATGATTAATTTCATACCCTGATTTAGATGACCAGTTTGTGAAAATTATTTGCCCATTAGGTTACAATGCTGTGATTGCAGCCTCGTTTTTGTTAGTTTTGAGCTATATAGAATTCAATTACGAACGCATTTGCTTGAGTGGCAGCAGTAGTTTAAGATCTGTTTGGAGTTTATCATGACTATAATGTCTGAGTTGGATTTAATCATGTTTGAGATGTTTGGGTACAAAATCTTTTTGATTTGTAGCCCTATTGGTTATTTGGAAAGTGATGATCATCCCCAATTTGTTGTGAACAATAAAGTCTGTCACCCCAAAATTCCGACAAAAACCGCATCAACAAGCCCCTAACTACCTGGTCTAGTGTCACAGATGGTACTAATAATGAGTTTTCTGATACTTTATTTGTAGTTGGCTGACAATGAGCGAGTTGGATCAATTGTTGGGTATGTGAAAGCTGCGGATGCTGACTCCCAGAGTCAGCTCACATATCGCATCACTAACATCTACAAAGGGGCCCCTCTTTTCTCCGTGCTGCCTAATGGAGCTATAGTTCTCAGTTTCCCTGTAGGCAATGCGATGATGGCGTATCAGTTCACTGTCCAGGCAACCGACTCTGACATCAACAAGCAACTCTCTTCCACAGTAAACGTTACTATCATCATCATAGACAGCAAACCAAGATTCCAGAAGGACAGTTATTTGGCAGCAGTTGATGAAAATGCACCAGTTGGAACCGAAGTAATGAAAGTAGAAGCTCGTGTATCTGAAGAAATGGAAGGAGTTGAACTTACATATGGTTTAGTCAGCAGTCTGAATTCGGCTAGCGGTGAACTTGCAGTAAATAAATATCTCCATATCCACCCACAGACAGGTGTCATCTCAATCAAAGGTAAACATTTTACGGCTAAACCTTGTCTAGATCTAAGAAACTTACGAAATCCATCAAGGTCAAACAAAACATCCATAAAAAGGAAGAATAATTATATCACAATTATATGATAATTTAATTATAATCATATAATAATTATATAAACTTTTATCATAAATTATTATTATAATTATAATATAAATCTATATTATATTATATAATGATATTATTTTGTTCCAATTCGATGCTTACTGGCAGCGTTTTCTGTTTTCAGAGCTTGTTGATAGAGAGCAGTTCACCGAGCTGCTATTCAAAGTTATCGTGATAAATGGAGGTGTACTGGCTAAATCACACTCCGTCCCTGCTAGAATCAAGATTAATGATCTGAACGACAATACTCCAGTTTTGTATCCTTTATTCTACAACACAGAGATAGCGATTCCCGCAAATTCAGGTAACCTTAACAAAGCAAGGTCAAAAGTTAGCCACGGGATCGAGAGTTCCAATTTACTCACGATTTCTACTTATGTAAACCCTATTATACATCTAATATATCTGAATCTTGAACATTCTCAGCACTGAATGGGTGTGAAATTCATTTAAAATTGAAAAATTCTGCTAAACTACTGCTGCCACACAGGCAAATCTGTGCCTATTAAATTCTGTATAGTTCAATACTATTAATTTGGGGCTACAATCTCAGCATTATGGCAGATAGTTTACACAAACTGAGCGGCAAAATCAGGATAAGGAATTACTTATCTGGCGTAGGTAGTGACATCGTGACGGTTTTACTAGTTAAAAATAATGCCGTCATCGGCTAGTGCATTTATTTCATACCTTGATTTAGATGATCAATGTGTGCCAATTGTATTGCCTACTAGGTGATAATGCTGAGATTGAGGCCTCATTATTAGTTTTGAACTATACAGAATTTAATAAGCACATATTTGCCTATCGTGTGAGAATGCTGAGATTAAAGCCCAAATACGTTATCTTGGAGCTAACAGGTTTCAATAAGCACAGATTTTCCCAAATGGCAGCAGTAATCTAAGCTTCTCTCCGGTGATGAAATATTTGTCCAGAACCTGAGCAGATAATTGAAAACTGATTTTTGTTATAATCGGTTATTCTTACAATGATTGGAGTAAGAGGTAGCTCAGTTGGTTAGGGCGCCTGCCCTCTAACATGCAAGCGTTGGAGGTCTCGGGTTCGAATCCTGCTGCAGTCCTTAAGGCACCTGTATTTCTCAGTCTACGGACAGAGACCAACTTGAGATTTTTGACCCACATTGGTGTATAATTTAATTATGTATGTTTTGTAGGTCAGCCCCTTGTGACTTTAAAGGCTACTGATCCCGACTCTGGAGACAACGGAGCCATCTCATATAGTTTAGTAAACCACAACGATCTCTTCAGTATAGATGAGACAACTGGTGAGCTCACCAAGCGTACCAGCCAACCACTCATTGCTGGAGAGAAGATGATCCTTAAGGTTAAAGCTTCAGACAACGGTAATCCAAGAAGAGTCAGCATAAATCAAGCAAGAGTCAGGGTGAGCATATAACACTGAATAAATTCTTCTCATAGAACAGAAATTGTATCATAAAACTAGTGCTGTGCTGCTGGCAAATTTTCAGATTTCGACGAGACAGGACGAGACAGCACCAAAATTTGAGATGAGACCGAGACATATATCGATGCCGATAAAATTCATTCGTCTACTTTGCAGAAGTTTTGTCAAGAAGAGATGATATCATGATAGTTAATTTATGAGGATTCTTGAGTGCCCTACAGAGATATCAAGTTTATCACCCTACACTATGTGGGAGAATTTTAGAAACGCTTGTTATTTCTAAATATTAAAACAGTTCATTATTTTTTGATTGGATTGCTTTTATTGCAACACAACACCATATAAGAGATTATCGTCGGAGTTTTTGTAGTTTTTAAGCATATCAAATTAGGAAAAGTTTCCTACTTGGAGATTTTGTAAGGCTTCTCAACTTTTAAAGCATTGTTATACAGGTGGAGTATTACGCCCTTCGTGTGCATACTGTGCCAACACTTTCATAAGCTTTCACTGCTTCTAACATTGTCAATTTTAGGTGGATGTGTTCAACCCAGTCAAGTATATGGTATACATAGATATCAGTTCATCTGAGTCTGCGGGCGAATTGAACATATCTGCGTTTGCTAAGACTTTACAAGATGATATGAAAGCTTTATCCCTCCCAATTAAAATCGTTGTTCATTCAAGTGAAAAGCAAGAACTATCGGGACTCGCTAAGAGAGAAACAAGGTGAGCCTCATAAAGTGTGAAAGGAAAACAAAAAACAACCAATCTTCATATCAAAGCAATTTCATAGCAATGAATATAAAATTAAATAACCTCTTAGCAATGAATATAAAACTTAAATAGCTCGCACAAGGACATTATTGAATGATATAACCAATTTTAAAGTGTAGAAACCCAGGGTTTACATAGGTCTAGACCTAGAGCATTGGTGGGCAACCTTTTCTTGAAAAAGGCCGCATTTTACGCAGGCTCAACTCAAAAGGGCGCAACATATTTTTCAGGGATAAAATTGAAACTGGAGTAACATTTTGGCGCTGGCTATTTTTTAAAAGCTAATAAAGATTCATGTGTAAGAACTGCAGTATGTTGCAAGAACCATCAACTCAGTAGAAATCCTGGTTTGTCAAATCTTCTGGAGTTTTGCTGTGGCGCCTTGCCAGGGGTAAAAGTGAAAAAAGTTCATACAGGGTCTGATGTGATGCAGAAGAAAGTATCTTCGCGCAGCGAATCATTCTTTTTAAATATTTTTGCTCCCTGTCATAATTTTCACCTTACAACGCCCCCTCCCCCCCCCCCCCCTACCGCAAGGGGGGAAATTTCGCAAATGGTGAAATGAAAGGTAATATGGAACATTTCAGCCATAATGCAGGAGAACTTGTAACAAAGAGACTGTTTGATATAAATATGCCTTCCTGACGGCTTTGCAAAGGAAAAATAATCACTATTATGTTATTAGAGAACTTTGTTATTTAAAGATCCAAAAACAAATTATTATTATTATTATTATGTTTTTTCAGGTTTTCATATGCATAAGTATTTCATAAACAAAGGAAAATAACAACTTTTTGACCTCATAAACAAAACAAAAAAGAAAGAAAAATATTTATAGATATGGACAGAAATGATAATCAGTTGGGAGAAAATTTTTACAGTATGTGATTGATTGATATTATCACGCTTTACTAAATGAAATGAATTGGTTTAAAAATCTTGTTTTACCATATTTGGTTCTATATTTTGGTTTAATTATTCTACGTCCTGACCGCAAAACTCTATTGTGCATTTTGCAGGAATTGATTAGTTTAAGGATGAAAAATGAGGTGTTCTTGCCTAGAGTGGCATTATTGACAAACCTATCAAAAGTTGCCCTCCTCCTGTCACCCAGAGTGGAAAGATTCAAAATCTCACGACCAGTTGAGATAGAAAAAAATGAGTTGGTACCAAGAATTATCCTGATGGCTCTGTTTTGACAAAGTTCTAACAAGTAAGAGTTGTAATCAGAAGTATTTAATAACAGAGAAGAACAATACTCCAAGATGGGACGAACATACGATTTATAAGCTTGAAGCAGATGTGAAGAATTGACAAATTTTCGAATTTTAGAGAGACAGAATAAAACTCTGTTAGATTTTAGTACCAGGGACTCAACATAGGTTTTCAATGACAGATGCTGGTCCAAGATCACGCCTAAGAGTTTAATTGAAGTTGCTGATTTGACTTGTACATTATTTGAAGCAAGATTAGGTATTGTTTCAACCTTTCTGTTCGAAAACACACAAAACTGGGTTTTGTCTAAATTTAGATTAAAACCATTGACAGAATACCAATTTGTTACCATTGTAACAAGAGATTCTGATTTTGATATTGCTTCATTTAGAGAATCGGATATCTCAAAAATCAAAGTATCATCAGCAAAGGCAAATGAATTTGAAAATTTACCTAATAAATCATTTATGGCAATATTGAAAAGCAATGGCCCCAAAATTGAACCTTGAGGAACACCACTTTTAATATTTAGAACTCCAGATGTGGCATTGCCAACTTTAAAACACTGAAATCTATTATTCAAATAGGACGATAGCATTGATTGAGCAGATTCCGCTATACCGAGATATTTTAATTTGGTGAGCAAAAGTTGATGATTTACTGAATCAAATGCCTTTCTAACGTCCAATGATAATGCTGAAATATAGCAAGGTAAAGAAGAATCAAGTTTTGATTTCCGGACATCTAGAAGACTGAGTAAAAGCTGCTCACAAGAATGGCTCTTACGGAATCCAAATTGTCTAATATTTAGTAATTTATGACTTGTAAGGAATGTAGACAGTTGGTCATTCATAAATGTTTCAAAGATTTTAGACATAATTGGCAGTGAAGAAATTGGTCTGTAGTTAGAGGGATTTGTATGGTCACCTTTCTTGAAGATAGGTGTAACCAATGCCATTTTTTAAAGAACTAGGAAAACTTTTTGTGAGAAAGCTTTCATTGATGAGAATTGTTATAGGTAAAGCAATAATGTTTGATAAGATTTGATATATAAAAGTTGGAATTTTTTCAACACCTCCTCTCTTTTTTGGCGACATTGAAAGAAGTTTGCGACGTACTTGTTCAGTTGAAATTTTAGTAAATTCAAACTTGGTTAGAGGAGTATTATACGTCATATGTTGACATGCATCCTTGACATCCAGTTTCTGTTGAGAGCAAATTGACGTGAAGAAGGTGTTAAATGTATTAGCGATCTCTTTTTCATCTGTTACTAAAGTGTTATTGAACACTAAAGAGTCAATTTCACTCTTCTTGTCCACTTTTCCCAAAAGAGTTCCACATGTTTGGTAGAAGGATGATTTAGAATCATTTAGTTTATGAATGTAATAATACTTTTTGGCTTTTCTAATCTGATTTAGTGTATAGCTTTTAAGTTTTCTAAAGTCATCTAACGTTGAAGGTTGAATATTTTGGTTTTTGGGAGATTTGAAAATGGATTTGTATGTCTGATTTTTTAAACGTATCAATCGAAGCAGTGAGCTATACATCCACGGATTTTTGTGGTGACGTATTCTCCTAGTCATGATAGGTGCATGATTGTTCAATAGATTTGAGGTGAGTGAATCAAATAAATCAATTCTCTCATCAAGGCTCCTAGATGTATCAGAACAAAGTTGTAAAAAAAGGCAATGACTTAGCATGATTAAAGAAAGCAATGTTATCAATAGATTTAAAGTTGCGGAAATGTATGAGTTTTCGTCTAGGCCCTATTATTTTACTAACTTTTAATATTACAAAGGTAGCGTAATGATCAGAAACAGTTCTATCACAAGTCAAAATCCCAGATTTTTCAACTTCTAAGTTTTTGCTTGCATAAATATGATCCAATATGATCCAATTGAAACTTTCATTGGCACCAGTACAGTTTTGATGTTTTTATGTAGAGTGGCTGGGGAAGCTTAGATACATGCAAAAAAGAGAATGGCCACTACTTTGAAATATCTTGTGCTTACAGAGCGCTATGCATACTTGGTTCTCCACATTACAAAAGGGGAATCAAAATTAATGTGAAATAATTTTTACAGGCATAAGGGCACAATTAGGCAGCAAAGGATTACCCATTAGGCCCACTGGTAAGAAGGCCGCAGGTTAACCACAGCTTGTCCAGAGACTCTCCCCTGTGACAGATACCAAAATATCTTTTGAATAGACTACCTTTTACCAACACTGTATATCAACCTGGTTATAACTGTCCTAGGCTGTCCAGGGCTAGGCTTACTGCTATACTGTTAGTGGATAATCATTTTGATGTTTATCGGTCGCAGGGGAGATCTAGACCTTTCAATACCCTCGGTTTTCACACTTTCAAATCTGTTTTATCATTCGATTATGACTTTGCGCGAGAAAATTGAGGTGTTTTCGTTTCATTACTTTGAAATTGCTTTGATAATGAACAGTGGTTGTTTGTTGCTTTTTTAAACAGATCGACTTAATTTTGACATTATCATGCTTTGAATGGATGGTTTTGGACAACTCGAGAAGCAAAACAGGATAGATAACAAATTCAGGCAGGAATATCTAATATGTATCGATGCAGGTATAGATATAATAACTGTTGGGCCAATATTTGTGGTTATAGCACCAGAGTTTGGATATATGGGTATTACGATACAGATGATATGTCAGCCATTGATCAGACAAAGGAGTTTATATCTGCTGCCGAACTTACTGACGCCGTTAAGCGGAGTACAGGTAAATGGCATCACCTTGCCGTTAGGCCTTGCATCGACTTGAGTTGCTCTTTTCAACATTTAATACACAACTTGTTATAAAATACTTTGCTGGTAATGAGTTTGTTATTTATGAAGGTTTGAGACACAACCAAATAGCTGGCTAGTCATTAGCACCCTCATCCTTGATTGGCTAGTCATAGGGACTGTAATCTCTGATTGGCTAGACGTGGGTACTCTTATCCCTGATTGGCTAGACGTGGGTACTTGTATCCCTGATTGGCTAGACTTGGGTACTTGTATTCCTGATTGGCTTGTTTTTAACATTCCGAACCCTGATTGGCTAGTTGAAGGTATTCTGATCCCTGAGATGTGGAGAATCTAATTTTTTGCTGTTCATTTCAGTTGTGAGGCAGTGGAGTGTTGACCATATTGGAGACAGAACAAACGAACTTATAGAACCTGTGGCTGCAAAAGCTTTGGAAAGTAGCGAGGATACTCAACCTACCAAGAAAAAAGGTATAGCCTCCTATATTTTCTATAACTTTGGCTCAGTTGATCGAAGAAATGTGGTTCTTCAGATTTCAAGGCTACTCTTACTAGATTAATTTACGCATCACACATTTTTAGGCTTTATAGACTACACCGCACACTTTAGACATTGCTCCAAGATAACACATGGGAGAATAGAACTTGTATGGTGGTCTAAAATAAAAGTTTCAGTCCCAAAACTTTGCCTAATTGATAAACCAAGAGAGCCAAGCTTTCGAAAAAAAGTAAATGTTACAAATTTGGCTCAACCAACTTTTTGCACGCTATTTGAACGACCTCCCATACTTCTTTAGCTCACTTCAAAGAAAACAAGGTTATCTCATTGTTTGTATTCATTTTATCATTCAGGGAGCAACACCGTGCTGATCGTCCTGGGAGTTCTGTGCGGACTTTTGTTTGTGGCTGTGGTATTAATTATCACTTACCAATCTGAGTTTAGAAAGAGATTTACTTCTTCAGTAAGACCTCAAAGATAGATTTACCATCAGCAGCGTTGTATCATATGCAGAATGGACTCATTATCATTGCAAATAAGTGTTATTGTAGAATCACTGTAGATTTATAGTATAATTATTGGAGAAATAGTAAAAATTATTGTAGAATTAATGTAGAATTATAATTGATTTGTTTGGAAAATAGTGAAAATTATTGTAGAATTATTGTAGAATTATTGCAGAATAGTATTATTGTAGATTAGTCCCATACAATCAAACCCAAACTGCGAATATCATGTTTGTTCTCATTTTTATGTTAAATCTACCGAAATAATAGAATATTATGTCCTGCAGTTTACTGTGAATTTAATGTAGAATTAGTTGGATTATTGTAGAATTATTGCACAAAAGTATTATTGCAGAATAGACTCCTACAATCAAACTCAAACTGTGAACCTTAATCTCATGTTTGTTCTTATTATTTGTTACACCTAACAAAATAACAGAATATTCTATCTCACAATGTATTTTGAATTAATTGTCGAAATAGTAGAATTATTGCAGAAAAGCATTATTGTAGAATAGTATTATTGCAGAATACTCATACAATCAAACCCAAACTGTTAACTTTCTTACTTCATTCCATGTTTGTTCTTATAATTTGTTACATCTACCAAAACAATAAAATATAATTCCACTCAATTTATTGTGAGGTATCAGGTTCATGTGTCACTTCTTACTTATTGTCTTGCTGCCAGACAATACACAACATTGTTGGTGCCATGGGCGTATATTACTACCCACGACTCACGACAAGTCATGGGTTCAATTAGAATTAAAAAAGAAATTAATAAAAAACTTTTTTTTTTGAAACAAATTATTTTTTTTATTTTTATTTTTGAATTTTCATCCTTAAACCATCTTCTAAGGGTTTTTTTTCCAGCTTTTTCCATACAAAACACCCATTTCTGGGTATAAATTGGATTTAATGGGTGAAAAACCATAAACATGTCAAATATTGCGAATACGTTCGCGAAATTTTCGCGTGCGAGTTGTGTCTGGGGTGAAAAGTGGTGGGTCAGATTTTTCGGAATATACGCCCATGGTTGGTGCCATCATCAAGTAGAGCTGCGGCATGTTATTAATAGTGTGACTATTTTGAGCTTGGAAATATGCTTCCTTCTGCTGTGTGGAGAAAACTTGAAACATCTAGCTACGTCACTGTGTAGGGAATGCTAAGGCAAGTCCCCAGAGTTATACAGAGATAAAGACTGGCTGTTGAACGAGAGCAATTCTCCAGAATAGGAATGCCACCAAGGTACTACTGTTGATTGTAGATTGTTAAAGAACAGACTGACAGCACAGGTGCCTGATCCCCAAGCTTATTTGAATCTTATTTTCGTCGATTCCATTGCTGGTATTTTCGAGCCTAATTCCGACCATTTTGGTACTCGAATTCATCTCACACTGAGGATGATTGGTCACACGGTGATAAGAGTTGAGTTTGGAGTAAGGACAGTAAGGACAGTAAGAGTGAGGACACTGTAGATATTTATTAATTGATTCCTACAGGGATATGCTATCATGATTCATGAGTTAGCACTATAAAGACAAATCAATAGGTCCTATGAGCAGTAGGTTGTCAAATTGCAAATCTATAATCTATAACATCTTAGCACAACAATGCATTGAGTTTAGTTATTTTTAGTGATGCAAGTAACACATAGTTTTCTGTAAATCGAATTTCCTATACATATGTATCCTCCCAACGATTCAATTCTGTACTCAAACATAATCCAGACAGCCATGGTATAAGTGCAAAATTTGAACCATCATATTTCTGTCTGTTTGTTAAGAACTATATATCAGGCTAATTATTTTGGGCAACCCTAGCAGCTATGATGGTAAGCTTCTGCACAATCTGAACAAGGTTCTCTGCAAAAACCGAATATTATAATTATATACTACTGCAAAATGACAGAATGAGAAAGGTCATCATACCCTTGGCATATATATACTTTTATTGTCAGCAACAATTCATTACTACTAATGTTTTTCATGATTACTAATGTCTATCAACAACCACTACTCATGGTCTTAAATATTGCCAGATGTACCCACATACCCTAATGACACTGAAGAGGCATGGCGTGAAAAGTAGCATGCTCGGTCTGGTTTTATCACAGCAGGATTCTATCAATTCTGAGCTATGACAGCCCTGCGTGGTACACATTCCCTCCTCAGTATGCACGCGATAAGCCTGAGCATCATCAAAACCGGTGCCTTTGCATCACACACCCTGATACCAAATCGTAAGCTGAACAATGCCACCTTTCTGGAATCATGCCTATTCAAGCCCATATAAACATGCGATGCCAAAAATACGCTCGTATAGTAGAGGCCGACAAACATCATCGTCTGCATCACCTAATACCACCACTGCGCTCTACTCTCAACAAACATAGCAAGCGTTTACCTGACCGTATGGTGACGAGTACAAACATCAATCTCGGCTCTAAATCTCTGTTTGTAACACAGTTGCGATTACCAGTATTCAATTTTTTTCTTTTTACTCATTGACTGACCACATTATTTTTCAACACTTTTCACTTATTGTAAACACGACCATTAGTGGTGCCTTAGTACATTGATCAGTAGTAATAAAGTTTATATCCATTTATTCATTCATCGTTTTGTTTTTTAGTCCCTCTCATTGTTTTTAAATTAATGATCGCTGAACCATCTTTACCATGCATGTATAAACAGGATCACATCTCTGACATAGTTATCTTGACCATCTAGAAGCTAGGCATAAGTTCTGTTTAATTCACTATTTTGATTTTCTCTACACATATTTTGCAAACTATGTGAGGACATTTTGATATAGTATACCAATCAATCCTAAAAACAACGTCATCATTTTTTTCACTTTCTTCATTTCTTTGGCATGTTATGGAAAACCTCCAGGATGATTTTGTCTGCCAAATAAAATAGTGTATATATATCTCATTTCCACTTTACCGATGGTGGTGGATTGGGTTTGACAATTATCTCTGGCAGATTTTTTTCATGCTGATTGCAATGGTATACCTTATGGTACCTTATAATATACCTTCGATAAAATTGCACAAAATGCAGGTAATTGCAAAAAATGCCGCCAGCAAAAGGGAAAGTTATCAAAAAGTGATGAATGGTTTCAAAACATCCAAAACCTTAATAAGAATATCAAACTCACTCGAGATATGAAATCTTTCACCGACAGCCAATAGGAATATTATACCAGTTGTCAAATTAAGAACATTTTTGAAGTGAGTATTAGGATTGTCTTTTCTTTTACAAAAAGAAGACAACATACTAGTAATTATCCCTCTAAAAGAATTTCTTTTTTGAGAAAAACTTGTATATTGTGGGTGGCAGGGGGAAGAGCGTAGACAATCTATCGAGCTGTTCTCCGAGAGATATCATTGTTCCTCACAGTGCACGTGAACAGAGGACAACCTTTTGACTGAGGGAAGTTTGGAAAAGATTTCAAGACTGCGGATCATCATTGTCAAGTTTGTAGTCTTAGTGCAGACCGACAGCTTGAATCATATCTGTGTTGCCATAAAGCAGTAAAATCATATCTGTGTCATTCTAAGCAGTAACACTGGTCAAATTTTTAATGGCATCAAAAATACGACCATAGAAGAGAATATAAACTTCAGTAAATTTACACCATAAGTCATAGAACACGATAAATAGTTGACTGAATCACTGAGTTAACCTTGCATACAGGGATCAGATATCAAGTAAAACTCATCGTACATCTTGCGGTATAACTCTTAATTCAAAAAATGGTAAAACTGGTCGTACACCTCAGGTACAACTGGTGGTATACCCCGTGGTATAACTCGTAATTCAACACGTCGTACATCTGGTGGTAAAACTGGTGGAATACCCCGTGCTAATTATGATGAAGGTGGTGATGACTTCATATGTTCTCTGAACGATGGAGGCTGTGTTCCTATAATTAAAAAGAATGAAAAATAACTTACATATATTATCTACCTAGAGGCATTCAGTTAACAGACCTGCAGGTAATCTCACTTGTAGTAGAGATTGACATATCATTGTGTGATCAACACTTACCGTTAATATCCTTAAATCCGTACTCTAGAGCTAACTCAGCAGACAAACAGACAGAACCACTCTTACTGTCTACTTGTGGATCTGAAATAAGAAGAGTGGTGATTCTTATATTCCTACTGCTGTTAAAAGTAGCGAGTCTGAGAAATAATAGTGTTATATCATAGCCAGTGAATCTGTGTAAGTAAGGTAATACGCCATTAGCCTGTTTTTTACTACCTGACCACTTACCCCATACCCGTTCTACCCATTAGCCTGTGATTGCTCTCAGGCTATCTCTGGGTCACTGCCAGTGCACAAAGAGGACAGGAGGAGTTTTAAATGTGTAAGATGGCCGAGACTGGGATATGATAGTATACTGTAATGAGAGAGGGGACACAGACAAGGGGACACAGACGAGGGACACAGACGAGGGGACACAGACAAGGGGACACAGACGAGGGGACACAGACGAGGGACACAGACGAGGCTAAAATATCAAGTTCTCTCACATCCCATGTGATTCCAGAATGACAATCAAGTTACAAGGTTAGTCGGGACAGATGGTACCACTGAAATAAGGACGGTACAGTCTTAACAATAATAATTATTTATCATATTATCAGTGAGCCCATTTATAACAAATCAGATATGCAATATTACTCTCACAACTCACCAGCGGCCAAAGAAGCAACGGCTTTTCCTGAGAATTCTGGTGTCTCACTCTGAGCAAACATAGTCTGCATCTCTGGCTACAACATTAAAAACAATAAATACTGTTACATACAGCCATGTTCCTGAGGCCATATGATCATTTTGGGACATTCAATGCATACAGGTCAGTTGATGAAAAATAGAATGGGAACAAAACAGTCTTATCTATCTGTGCTCTGGAAAATACCTGAACACTGAATCAACCAATGTCACAAATATGTAAGAGTATAGACAGACCTTTATTTTGAGTGAACTATTTTGAAGATTGAAATTTTCTGAAGCAGGCCTATTAAGGTGAAAAGTCAACATAGTTTGCATGTAAGGTGATGGGGAAGTAAACAGAGGTGTGCTTTCTATCTCAGGAACCATACTTAAAATTAAACCAGAGATTTCCATTTTTATTATTGGTGTGACTCATTTGAAGTAATTTGAATCATTTAATGAACAAGCCAAACTAATCGGAGCTATTGAAAAATGAAAACAATAATTATAATGAAAATTATACAATTTAACTTACATTTTTTTCCCTCATATCATTAATCATTTCAGTAAGTACAGGTCCAGGATATAATGTTATACAGCTAACTCCTGAACCTTTAAGTTCTACAGCCATATCAGATGTCATTCTGTCTACCTATATCATAATATATATAAAATCGGAATATACAAATACCTGCAGAGTATATCATAATTATACCCAGCCTCCTCATGGAAAAATGTCAACACTAAAAATTAAATCTGCTAACATGAGGCACTAATTGGGCTTTAGATCGACGGGGGGCTACGCCGAAAACAATAAAATTGAAACATACTTTATCTATTGAAGCCAGCATGTCCTCCCGTCTGAGTCTGGGCCTGGTTTTGGAATAAAATGGTGGCGTGCCGAAACAGAACCACCACGGGATATTATTATCAACGAGCAGTTGCAATTGTATTGTGTTAACATGATTCGCATGCAACAAACCATCGAGGACTGGAGGTTTATTACACATATTTTTGGCCAGTGGTGATGACAGAATTATAAGCATACAGACTGGAGAGTGAATGAGAGATGCCAGAAGTAAAGAAAAGAGAAAAACTTACTGCACATTTGCCGACTCCATACGCCACATTGAAGAGGTACTTAGCCCCACCAAAAGATGAGACATTGACTATGAGTCCTGACTTCTTTTCTACCATCATCTGTGTGGCGTACACAGAGCATATATAGTGATTTCTAAAATATTGTACAAAAGCTTATAGTGATAAGGTTTACAAGATACATAAAAACATGGATGTGAATCCGATTGTCAATTTTTTACCTATGAGCATACAGCATTACAGTTTGTTTTGTCATATCTCATCTCTTACTTATGGTCAGGCAGTTGCTTATGATAAAATCAGATTTGCGAGTTACCTTCCCTCATTGGAGGCACTTTTCCACCATCAATAATTCATGCCAAGTAGAGCATTGAATTTTTTTACGACGCAAATCTCACATAACTTAATCATAAGTAACTGCCTGACTATAACATGTGTTGGTCTTTGGGTAAGCTTCCACGGGTTTATGAGTAATACATTAGTATTACTCATAAAAATGGTGGCGAGTAACGGTGAGATAACAATAATAGTACCTCAATCCGACATTGTTCACGGTATCCCAGAATTCTCCAGGAGGCCCATCATACTGGTAGAACTTATGTTTCATAGCGGACTCCTTGAAAATAGCCTGCAAAAAAAATCAAAAACATCCTCCGTTAGAAACTATAAAGAGAGAATTGGAAGCAATCGGTAATACACCTGTAATTAGGTTAAGGTCAACTTGTTGCACCCATCCTCCAAAATAAAATGACTAGTATGCTGAAGACAAATCAGGACCCAGGCAAGTTGATAGTACTGCAGTCAGTAATATTGAGGCATGAAAATGTTGCCTGTTGTATTTGCAATTGAAATTTTGGTGATTTGAGGTTTTAAATAATTTTAGCAAAATCAATTTGGGGCGCTTTATGCAGACAAGTCAGTTGAGGCAAAATTGGCTGGAAAACCTGTAAAAATGCACTTGCTCCGTTTGATTGAGCGCCAAAAAAATTTGACAACCGTTTTTCTTTCAATACTCTCAAGTATGTCAGAGCAGAAGCAGACCATCGTTTTGAGTGGTCTGGTTAAAGAATTGAAAGAAGCTGAAGCAGGCTTTTGGAGGTGAGAAGTCAACATAATTTGCATGTAAAGCAATGGGGAAATAAATAGAGGTGTTGGACCTAATAGTAGCACTAGCAGACAATTTGCACAATCAGCTGATTGCAGTAAATATAGCAACTTCAAAGGAAAAACATTATTCAGTGACCTGGCTGGGTAGGTTATGGAACATTTAAGGGTTGGTGACATTGGTGGGCACCGGTATGGTTGGGCAGGAGGGGGGGGGGGTGGGCTGGTGGCTTGTCCTGTATGAACTAGGTTAACATAATAATATTGGTACTAAGAAGATATGTGTTGGAAAAGAGTGCTGGGTTAGTTGAGCAACATGCCATCAACTGTTGACCCCTGAATCCGCTCTTGACCCCAAAAACCCCATACTGCCAGCTGTTAACCCAAAACTTCGAGCTAAAAACCCCAAAATGTGAGCTGCAAACCCAAAACTTCATTCATGCTGCAATCCCCAAACTGTGAGCTGCAAACCCCAAAGTGCGAACTGCAAACCCCAAATATTGACCCTCAAACCCCAAAAAATGACCCCCAAACCCCAAAAACTGACTTCTAAACACCAAACCCTCGTTTATGACCCCCAAACCCCAGAAAGTAGGCCGTGAACCCCAGAGTGTAGGCTGCAAACCCCAAACTGCGAACTGCAAACCCCAAATATTGACCCCGAACCTGACCCCTAAACCCCAAAAGCTGACCCCAAAACCCCAAATTTGGCTCGCATACCTCAGGCTGCCAACCCCAAACCCCAATATCACACCCCAATCCTCAATCAATATGACTATACTATATCTTAACCTCATAAAACACTTCGCCTGGTGCTTACAGCACATGAATTTGCACCTGTCGGGCAAGTCCGGACTTGTTCTCTCTTCTTCTTTATAAGACTCTAACTAGATTTAAGTGTGTTGAATTAATGAGTGTCTCATTGAATGCATTTCTGAAGGTCAAAACCCCACCCCATTACTCAATAAACAACTATATCTTCAGTCAATGGGTCATTATTTGAAGTTATCTCCCCGCTTGACAAGGAAAAGTTACTTCCAAATGACATGTATACGTCACACTTTAGCTTAACATCTCTTCTGTCTTATGTCTGTAGACAACCTGAGCCGTGGCTGCAGACTTTGCTGATGATGGTCATGAACATTGTATATCTGTAAGCTGCGACCAAAGCAAGATACCATTTTAGAGACCAATAAGGGAGCAAAGCCTGACAAGGTGAGTTTTGAGGGCAACGGTCTTATGGTCTAATGGCCGTGGCCAGTCACGCTATGGATGGATCGCCTCCGAACTTCGCGACATGCTAGCGTACCAACAGAGGTCTTATGTGACCAACTTTGAAGACCCGTTACCGTCAGTCCGGTCACTATTAGGTAATACACCTGTAATTAGGTTAAGGTCAACTTGTTGCACCCATCCTCCAAAATAAAATGACTAGTATGCTGAAGACAAATCAGGACCCAGGCAAGTTGATAGTACTGCAGTCAGTAATATTGAGGCATGAAAATGTTGCCTGTTGTATTTGCAATTGAAATTTTGGTGATTTGAGGTTTTAAATAATTTTAGCAAAATCAATTTGGGGCGCTTTATGCAGACAAGTCAGTTGAGGCAAAATTGGCTGGAAAACCTGTAAAAATGCACTTGCTCCGTTTGATTGAGCGCCAAAAAAATTTGACAACCGTTTTTCTTTCAATACTCTCAAGTATGTCAGAGCAGAAGCAGACCATCGTTTTGAGTGGTCTGGTTAAAGAATTGAAAGAAGCTGAAGCAGGCTTTTGGAGGTGAGAAGTCAACATAATTTGCATGTAAAGCAATGGGGAAATAAATAGAGGTGTTGGACCATCACACAAATTTAATTCTAATAAAGTTGAGAACTTGGTTGGTCCGATTCTCATAGAAGCTCCGGGCCAAACCGGAGCTCGAATGGAAAAGTGTCTTTTTGAAAGTCCACTCCTATGGAGCACCAGCTGCAATCACTGTTCAACTTTCACAGCAAGCTGGCTTTGTCAAACTCTGTGACATTGTAACATATCATAATCTGAACATGCAAGAACAATTCACAGACATGAAGTGGTGAAGTATAGAAGGTCATTTTTGAGTACAACACCAAGGATAACTATGACTATATAATAAGATATACGAGATAGCACATCGATATATGTAATTATCATTGTTCTATCATATTTGGTACTGGTAGTCACTAGTACGAAATACTGAGAAATTAACTGGTACTTTGAAAATTTCAATATCAAAAAGTTGAAAAAGGAAAAAAATATTTTGGTGATTATCGGCGAGAGAATAACTCTAATTTCAGCACATACAGACTACATCACTTCGTCACCAAGTCACCGTGTCACTGTGTCACCACATGAGTCCGGCAGTGCACCAGTCGATGCAATTATAATAAACACTTACATTTACAGCAGCGTAGGCGTTATTGACCAGCACATCTAGTTTGCCCTGCTCCTTCTTGATTTGATCGAATACGGCCTTGACCTGGTCATCTTTAGTATGATCACAGACTACAGGTATACCTTGTCCTCCTCTAGTATTGATCTCTTCAGCTGTCTCAGATAATGTCCCTCCTACTGTAGCTGTGGCAGTAGAGCTTGATCTGCCTACAGAAAATATACAATAATATATAGGGAAAGTCAAATTTTGCACCTTTAGGAACTAAGCAGCTGTTTTGTTTACTATTACTTCTCCCATTTATTGCATGCCTGCAAATTCCTCAAGAAAAAAAAGGTTGATGTCCCATACCTAAAATCAATCAGATGTTTCTATTGGTTCCACTCCTAGATCTTATTCCTGATGTCATAATTACACCACGTAACGGATAATTTGATGCCAAGGAAAATATAAAATCTGCTTATGCGGAATTGTGTTTTCGGGAACAAACGCTTCCCTTGTTATGTAAAATGAAGCCTTTTCCGGTATATATCCAATCTCTAAAATCGCTCGGCCATAGAACTGTTCCGCCCTGACCAACATCAATGATAATGATATGAATCTGGAAAAAGCGATTTCTCTATTTGATTTTATGAGGGTTTTCTTCATG
The DNA here is from genome assembly GCA_914767715.1 of Membranipora membranacea. Classification (NCBI taxonomy): domain Eukaryota; kingdom Metazoa; phylum Bryozoa; class Gymnolaemata; order Cheilostomatida; family Membraniporidae; genus Membranipora; species Membranipora membranacea. The sequence goes on along the minus strand of OU612072.1, from coordinate 2,330,848 downwards.
TCTGCAAATATTCTGTCTTTGCTTTAAAGTGTTTAGAAAAGCAAGAACCGACCACTGTTCATATCAAAGATTTGCCATAGCAATGAACAAAAAAAAGTAAAAATTTTTATGCAGAAGGACATTATTGAATGATTTAACCTAATTTAAAGTGAAAAAACCCAGGATCTAGAATGGTCTAGACCCTAGAGTATGTTATCTCCCCTGTTACGGCTTAACACTAATGGATCTGTTACAGGGGAGATAACATACTCTTGACCCTTCTAGACCGCAGGTTTTCGCACTTTGAAATGGATAACATCATTCAATAATGATCATGAGCGAGTAAATTTAGTTTTTTTGTTCATCGCTAATGGGGAAGGCTTTGATAAGAACAGTGGTAGTATTTTGCTTTCCTAAACACTTGATACTTAAATATTACATTTGTAACAAATCAGAGCTAAGAAATATTTTGTTAGCTCCCACACTTTACTAACAGGTAAATTTCCAAATCATTTACTTAGGCCCGGTTCAAGGTCAACCACCGAGAGAGGACATCTGATCGATCCTACCCAAGCATTGATATGGTATATATATATATATATGGATATATACCTCAGTGTACCCAAGGTCCAGTTCCCAAAACTTTTATAAGTTGATGAGATTGGCCCAAATAAACTATTTTGAAATGTGTTTCCCTTTAATAATAATAATAATAATAACCATAATACAACCGAGTTAAGATAAAGTGAACATTCGGTTCGATCTTATTGCGAAGTTCCGTGGTCTCAAACATACCAGTGATGTAGACAATGGCTCCAGCCTCTCCCAGCTGTACAGCTATACCTTTACCTATTCCTCTACTAGCTCCAGTCACCAGACAAACCTTTCCTTTCAGAGACATTTTCACAGAATTCTCAGTCAGTCGTTAACTCCTACAATGTATCAACGGTGTACTGAATATCTGTCACAGAAGTATGTCCTTTTATACATTTGATGAAAAAAATTAAACCATCGAAACAAAATGCCAGTCATCGTTTGAGTCTACACCATAGACACATAAACAGGATTTGATCCAAAAATAAAAGAATGTCCCGGATATTAGTCCATAAAAGTGGAATTCCTCCTACTGAAATACACTGCAGGATCTTCTTCATCATGCAAATGGAGGATAAAAGCTTTTTATGATCAACATCCTACATATAATTTAGATACATGATTAAATAATCACCCTGCGACTTCAGTAGCGTATAACACAATGCGATGCCTTTTGTGATCGTGTCCAGAGTCTGCTAAACTTATATACTAAGAGAGGCTAAAATATAGGCCTGTCACAGCACTGATAAGACAGTGTCAATAAAACACCCACATTTAGCTCATACTCATTTTATGTAAAGGCGAGTGGCAGTAATATTGACAGCTATTGGGAGCTAAATCACTGATAAAGTAATACTAGCCCAGTACACTGATAAGCATTTATGTGTAAGCTGATCGAGGCCACAGTGATAGCATTGTTAATCGTTTGGGTTGTTATTCATTAGAATAGAGCTGGTTGCCTCAAATGTACATTTTATGCAAGTCATACCACAGAAACATCAGGATATACCAATTTTATTTTATTTCCATAGGCTAATAATGAAAATATATACAATCAGTCCCGGACAAGAAACTACAGGCAACTCCGAAATATCAAATAAGAAAAAGTTATAAAGCCAGGAAAACAAATCAGGCTCTGCCTATGAACTACAGTGATCATTCTTAGCAGTGCAAGGTGGAGGCTTTACATCGGTAAAATGTTTAACGACATCAACAGTGAATATTTTTTAACAAGTACAAAGAGTATCAAATTCAGTCATCAGTGGTATAGAACTTTTGATTAATAGTTGACTGAATGATGTCTATGATGATGTTATGCCTGCAGACAGGGATCAGATATCAGGTATGGCTCTTGGTACGATTCCTGGTGTAACTCGAAGTTTAACTCTTGGTATAACGTGTGGTACAACTCTGATACTTATGACGAAGTTGAGGACTTCAGACTTGCTCTGAATGATGGAGGCTGGGTTCCTACGAATAAAAACACAGAATTTCATAAATTGAATGGTAATCAAGGCTTTGAAGCAGCATTATTGGACAGTATATAATATCCAAAGCAGCATCCACATTGTGCATGATGCTGTGCAATCCAGCAGAACACTAGACAGCTTGTGCAATGAACAGATGATACGATTCAAGTACTAACCAACATCACTACGACCCGAGTATACAGACAAATTCCCCAATAATTAGGCTACTTCTCTGTGTGGTTCTTTTCTAGCTAAGACTGAGCAGTGCTTAGCGCCTTGTTAATTAAATGTAATCTGAGCCCCCCCCCCCCCCCAGACTCTTTCCGCCTGCCCGACGGACAAATGACAGGTAACATAAAAAATGTCACACCATATACCTATCCTAGTTTGATCAAACTGTATTCACAGAGCATCAGATTCAATCATGTAATAATCGATGGAAGAGTGTTTGAAACCTTAGTGCTTTTTTTCCAAATAAGGAAACAAAAAATAACATTTATTATCTACCTACAGGCATTACAAATTAAGTTGACAATCTCCTTCTAAAACTTCCAGGTGATTCCACTGTATAATACTTATGGTAGTAGAGATTGACATATTATATTATTATATTACACTTACCGTTAATGTCCTTAAACCCGTACTCTAGAGCTAACTCAGCAGACAAACAGACAGAACCACTCTTAGTGTCTACTTGTGGATCTGAAATAAGAAGAGCGGATAATTATTATGTTCCTGCCGCTACGAGTCTTAGGTATTGTAGTATTATGTTTATGTAAGTGTTATGTCTATCTAAAGTAAGTATTATATAATCTCAATATGAGTATTGTACTTATGTTATAATTATGTCCATGTTAGTATTGTGTTTAATCAATGTAAGTAAAATGTCTACACAAGATCAGGTCTGAAGAGTTAAGTTAGACCACATCTAAGGAGTTGACAATGAGCCAGAATCATAGTAATATTCTCACACTCACCAGCAGCCAGAAACGCAACAGCTTTTCCTGAGAATTCTGGTGTCTCAGTTTGAGCGAAGACCTTCTGCCTCTCTGCCTACAAGATCCACAATAATAAGTACATTCACATGTGAGATATGTGTTCTCGATAATACCCTAAAGTGCGTATTAACTTGAACAGACTCATAGTTATGATTTTCGTAAGTACTTAGACTAAGATCAGGCTGAATCCCCTCGACCATTATTGAGAGCTTTCTAGACATGCTGCACCAAGTTAATACCAGGATTGAAAACTCAGCTCAGAATTTTATAAGTTGTGACACGCATATTTTACATCACTGCTATGAGACAGCCAGGTCACTCTTTCGCTTGCCAAAGACAAGAACTGAGAGATTTTTAAACAGTTTTATTCCCAACTTATTCAAATTTTAGATGACAATTGTATGAATATCCAAAGAGCTTCCTCAACTCTGTTGTAACTTGTCTTTGACAAAGTTTACCAATAAAAATGATCTTATCTTATCTTATCACCCCCCCCCTCAGTAACATTTTTCAGTATGGATATCAGAACTCAGAGAGACTTTACTGCAAACGAAAACAACCCCTATTGTTTCTGTGAAAGTTATGGGAACTTTATATCAGTTTTGATATTTTTGATGAAGTTTCTGCAAATTTTCTGCAGTATGTCATCTTCTGATCGGATTTTAAGAGACTAAGATGAGAAATTCATGTGTCCTTTACCAGTCGAAAAATCTGCAGACTATATTCAAAGTTGTGGTACGTATTAACTATCGATGACATTTTGAAGACTCAGGGGCTTGTTGTGATTATGAGTAAATTTAAAAATAGTGAGCCCAGAATCTTTTTGTCTCGGGATCCCAAATATGTTTATGTTATCTTTCAAAATTGAACCGGGTTAAATTGTTTATTTATGGGTTAAAAGTATAACCGAGTCGATAAAAAACAATTGCTTATGTGACTTTTTTGTCCCCCTTAGCGTTGATTATCGATAAGTTGTATTTTTAACATTCGCCTTTTGAGAACTTTTCGGGTTTGACTTACGTTTCCTTCAGCCATTGCGGCGACCTTCTCAGTAAGTACAGGTCCAGGATATAATGTTATACAGCTAACTCCTGTACCTTTAAGTTCTACAGCCATATCAGATCCCATTCTGTCTAACTGATAAATAAACATCGGAAAACATAGCATCAAAATTATAAACAAATTATACAATAATACTCTGGCTCATAATGACTAGCAAAGGTGTTGGCTATGATTGGCTGTTGGGCGGGAGGGAGAGGGCCAATATAGTATCGGCTTTCACCCACCAACCAATCAAAGCCTGTCTACTGACTAAATAATAACAATCTGCATCAATACAAGGCGATAGAGTAGAGTTGTCAAATTGTTACAAAAAAGGGGACAGCTCTTCACTACCAAGGCACTGCGTTTTGACAGCAAGTGTTCTCATCTAATTAGGATGGAGAAGGATGGTATTGGATTCATATAACAATGTCATGATGCCAAGACAAAATATCTGCAATTCATTTCTCGTCTTGAATTGTAATAATGCTGTATTACAAGCATTCAGGTGCAGCAGGCCATTGAGGACTTGGAAGCTTATCATAAATGCATTATGGAAAATATTAATAGCTTACTGCAGCTTTGCCGACTCCGTAGGCCACATTAAAGAGGTACTTAGCCCCACCAAAAGATGAGATATTGACTATGAGTCCTGACTTCTGTTCTACCATCATCTGGGCAGCGTACACTGAGCATATATAGTGATTTCTAAAATATCGTACAATAGGTTATAGTGCCGGAATGTGAATCCAATTTCCTGTCTTTTTAAAAAAAAAAAACCTGACATAATGTTTGAATGATGTAATAGGATATAATTATAAGGGTGACAAGTTGCATGGAAACATGGATATGATGGCTTCAACTTCTTATATGAAAACATTACATGACATTTTGTGACTGCCTATTTCCTTTTACACTGACCCTGAACGTTGAATGTTTTATACAAATGGTGGGGAGAATCTGTGAGATTACAAATATTACCTCAATCCGACGTTGTTCACAAGATCCCAGAACTCCCCGGGAGGCCCGTCGTACTGATAGAACTTGTGCTTCAAATCTGTCTCCTTGCCAATTGCCTGGAAAAAAGTCATGAAGAAGAATTTAAAATCAATCACACAAAATTGTTTTATTTAAAGATATGAAGTAGGTAAGTAAGTTAGCAAGGATGGACAACTATTCTATGAGAGTTAGCTGTTAAGCCCTTTTTGGTATTTTTGCAGTATTTTCTTGCATTTGACACTGACTCTTTTCATGATCTGACCATGCAAGAACGATTGGGTTCCAAGTGCGCATGCCAAAAAGCAGATGCCAATATTTATGAGTACAATACCAGGGATTACTGTGACTGCATATAAGATAGATGAGTTAATAACTAGTATTATATCGTGTTTTTTGGCAGATAGTAACTCTTTTGAAATAATGATATAAAAGTACTGTGACCCAGAAAAACCTCTTTTGGTATAGGTGGTGAAAAAGGATTTCTGTTACAATAACAAGTCAACCATTCTATAAACTTTAGCATTGCATCAATAAATAAGTAGGTCACTGTGTCTCGACATCATCATGTCACCACATCACAATATCATCATGTGTCTAAAGGTGGTGGTGGCTTAGTTGATTAAATCCCGGTCCTCAAGAATGCCAATATTGCAAGTCGTGGGTTCGGAACCCACTGCGGTCCATCCACTACTGGGGTTTGATGGCCCCCAGGTGTGCTCCAACCTGCCTGCAAACAGAGAGCAACCTGGTGCAGATATTGCACCCTCGACACTAAGACACTAAAATTCTGCTGCCCTTTCTTCAGGATGTGGCGTGTGATAAGACATCCGATTTCAATCAACCTTTTTATTATAAACACTTACGTTCACTGCAGCGTAGGCGTTATTGACCAGAACATCTAGTTTGCCCTGCTCCTTCTTGATTTGATCGAATACGGCCTTGACCTGGTCATCTTTAGTATGATCACATACTACAGGTATACCTTGTCCTCCTCTAGTATTGATCTCTTCAGCTGTCTCAGATAATGTCCCTCCTACTGTAGCTGTGGCGGTAGAGCTTGATCGGCCTACAGGAAATATACAAAACAGTCAGCGACAAAACTTTGCACCTTTGAAAATTAAAAAGTCGCTTGAGAGAAGACATTGTTGTCCAAAAAACTGTGCCATCAGCATCATGGATAAGGGAGTTGCTGAGGGAGGGACTTCAATAGTTGTTCTTGTATTGGTCTACAGATTTTCAGGCTTTTCGGACTACAGAACTAGAATTACCACCCAAGCAGAATATAGGAGATATTCTGTCAGCGCTCACACTTCACAGAGGAACTAGGTCAATGTCAACCCCCCCCCCGTGAGGTTGTCTCATTATTAGCGGCTGAGAGAACTACTAGCCTCCCTCACAAATCATTTACTGGTTCATGGAATGTACCCAGTAAAAGACCTAACAATGATTTTCCCAATTTGGAAGACCATAAGATTGAGGGATTTGTGCGAATTGATAGGAAAATGTTCCACTTACCAGTTATGTAGACAGTGGCTCCAGCCTCTCCGAGCTGTACAGCTATACCTTTACCTATTCCTCTACTAGCTCCAGTCACAAGACAAACCTTCCCTTTCAGAGACATCTTCACAGAATTCTTAGTCGGTCTCCAACCCCTACAATGTATCAATGTAATGAGTCATAAATAATCACAGCTGTATATCGTCATATACACTCTTATTAAAAGTCTAAACCATGGAAACATAACCAGGAACTAGTCAGGCAAAACAAACAGGATCTAATCCAAAAAATGGTCCGATAATGATTAAATAGGATCTAATTGATCTACAATCATTGCGACCATGAAAATATGCCGAATGACAGGGATAAAACAAAGATCCCAAATAAAAGTTTAGTGAAGCAAATCATCCAACTATAGTACACTGCGGCAATAAATGGGAATCTTCTGGAGCACAAAAATGAGGGATAAAAACATTTTATCGTCTACACTCTACTAAAAATTATGATATAAACAATTACCCAGCAGCTTCAGTAGCGAATAAGTCAATGATGTCCTGATGTTATTGTGAACTAAACTTATATAATGTGGCACACGGAGCCAACAATGTGACGCTGCATAATAAGTCATAGCTCAGATAAGACAGTGTAAATATCAAACACCGGCCCACAATTACCTTGTACTAATATTATGCAAAGTTTAGAGGGGGAGCCCTAAGTCAATTAAACCACCGATAAGGTGATGCTAGTCTAGTCTGCTGATAATTGCTACACAAGGCCTCAGTGATAGCGTTGTAACTCGTCCGGGATCAAGTCTGGCCGATGTTTTAGATTCTCGAGTCTCATTTGTCCTGTTGTTGCTTGTTTGCCACCAGCTAGAGGGACTAGGGGAGTCCAACAATAATATGGTCACAGCTCAGTTTATTATTATATCACTGAGAGCATCTGTTTGCTGCTTCCGTTATTGACATATACAAACTCACAACTATACTTCCACAATACCTAAAGTATTACATACAACAGGACATAAACACAAAAACTATTGGAAACAGTCACTGCAACTTTCCTCAATTTTCTTCTCAATATATCTGTTGACGAATCAGCAGGGAGAGACGAATCAACGACGCCTCATAAAAACACCTTTTGAAAATGTCCTTTCGAAAAACTACGATTGGAAAATGTTTTACCTATACCTAATTCAGAATATATTCTGAATAAGGCCTTTGAACCCAATTGTTCTGGCATGTTCAGATTGTGATTCATATTCAGAATATATTCTAATAAAGTTATAGGTATAGGCCTACTCATTCACACTGACCCTAATCATATTCTGAACATGCGAGAACGATTGGGTACAAAGTTCACAGACGCAGAAGTTGTGAAGTAGAGAAGGTCATTTTTGAGTACAATCGTGGGGATATCTATGACTATGACTATTATAGAATAATAAATAGAGTTATGTGCGTATTATTATGATCGTATTCTGTGCTGTTTCCTTGAAATACTGAGATAATGAGGGAGACATTTATCAACCTCAATGCCAAATTGATGAAAAAACCAAGATATTTGGTTCAATAAAAAAATCTTCAGCCATATGAACACTATATATTTTATCTATAAACGCATAGGATACATAGTTTGTTCATGTATAATTTAGATTTATGTAGCATTTGCAAGCATTTTGAGTAAATTACCGTAGGCGTAGCCTATATACATTGATTACATTGACCCGTTCTAAAAGGTTCCTAACATGAGCCCCATGAAAATCATAAATCTATGATGTATCGTCATCCACAAAAGTATTTTGCTTTGGTATGGGATGATCTGGGTCTATGCATTACGCCTAAGACTGCTTTACTATTTTCAATACTGTCTCACAGTTTCTCAGTACTGCTTCACAATATCACATGAGCCCTCACAGCTCACGCTCCTATCACCATTGCCTGCCTCGACAAGCTGTGGCCGTTTAGAACTGATCACTAAATTGTAATATTACTAAGATTGAATGCATCTTTGCTGATATTGGCTCTTACTCTACAAGTGCAAATTCACCCATTCTAAAAGCAATATAATAAAGCTGTTATTACATTATCACAGAGCACAGTAGATAAGTGCACTTACCACAACGAGGACTGAGCTCCAGTCCATAAACAGTGTACAGTGTACGCTTTTGAGATTCCCACCAGATGATGTGGAATTCTTTCTCATATGCTAATGTGGTATCGTTGCATATAGATCAGAAATACGCGATAGTAGTTTTGATACTGTTATGCTCATCCTTATCTCACTTTCATGGTGTAAACCACCCTTCTATTCTCCCTGCTCCCGCTGCCAAATCTTCACAGCCGTCAACTTTAACATTTCTTCTGATTCCACTCACTTTTCTTCATTTTTGCAACAATGTATATGGAAGAAATGCATTATTTTCATGATAAATGCAACATATACTGATGTGGAGTAGTATGTTAAGGCATGTATGTAAAATATGTGGTGAACTCTGATCAATGAGGGGAGTTCATTGCTCTAATACAGATAGAATGCACTTCAATTTTTTTTTAAACTCCACAATATAATTGTGATGAAATACAATTCTGCCAAGCATAAAGTCTGTTCAAAACAAGGACATGTTCTTCTTTCTTAAATCCGTCCTGGGGCTTGCATGCAATGAGGTAATTGTTGCAAGCCTAAATCATTGTTTTCCAGTACTCAAACTCCTACGCCAACTGAAGATCAACAAAGCGTTAAGACCCGACAATATAAGTGCACGAGTATTGAAGGAAACTGCCGATATTGAAGCAGGCCCCCTCTGCAATATCTTCAACCAGTCCCTAGAATATTCCAGTGTACATGAAGATTGGAGACACGCAAACGTCACACCAATCTTCAAAAAGGGAGATAAAACAAAACCCGAAGACTATCGCCCAATCAGACTGACATGCATCACCAGCAAAATGCTAGAGCACGCCATCACTAGCCACCTGATGAAGTTCATTGAGGGAAACCACCTCCTCTACAATCGTCAGCATGGCTTCAGGGCCAGGCTAAGCTGTGAAACCCAACTAGTGGAACTTGTTGCCGACATCTCGCAAGAACTGGATGCCGGAAACGAAGTGGATGCCTGTCTGTTGGAATTCAGCAAGGCGTTTGATATGGTGTGCCATGCCAAACTGCTGGCAAAGATGAGGAACATCAGCGTTAGCAAACAGATAACTGACTGGACTGCCACGTTCCTCAGAGATCATACCCAGACAGTCACCCTCCAAGGAACCTCCTCTGAGACTTGTGCAGTGACCTCTGGCTAACCCAAGGCTCTGTACTCGGACCTGCCCTCTTTCTGTTGTACATCAACGACCTGCCTTCTGTAGTTAAGTCCCAGGTGAGGTTGTTCAATGATGATACCATCATCTACACCACTGCAGATCGATCAGCACAGCTCATCGAGGACTTGAAGAACCCTGGAAGCATGGGAACAGGAAGCTAGGATAGAGTTCCATCCTGCCAAATGTGAGATAATACGATTCAGCCGAAAGAGAAACAGGACAATTCTACCGCCATACAGATTGCATAACCAGATTATCCCAGTGACAAAGACCATCAAATACCTGGGAGTGCATATCCAGGATGACCTCAAATGGCGGACGCATACAGACTACGTTACCAACAAGGCATCAACAACACTAGGCTTCGTCAGGAGGACAGTTCCCCCTCAGTCTACACAGCTCAGATGTAGGGCCTACAAACAGCTAGTACGCTCCGTCCTAGAGTATGCCTTGTGCCTTCCTAAGACTCGCGCCACCCAGATTGAAGCTGTAGAAAGAAGATCTGGTCATATGGTATTCAATATACCACGCATCAGCACAGCCTCAACCACCGGCATGCTCGATAGACTAGACCTGGAACCTCTCGAAGACCGACAACAATGGAGACGCATTGGCCTGTTCAGGGCAATGCACTACATAGAGATCAAGACACAAATAACAGTGTACACAACGCCATCAGACTGCCGAAAGAGTACTCGCCAACATGGCCTCCAATATAAAGTTGAGCATCACAACAACAAAGCTCACGTGTCCACCTTCTTTGTGTGTACCAGTAAAGCATGGAATAACTTAGACCCCGAGGACCGTCTTCTCTGTCCCCCTGGCTAGCTACCCCACGCCCTACCCTGGTATACCTGGTATCCTGACCTTGGAATGAAGTACGGACTAACGGAGTGCCACATTACCAAAGTCTTCAACCCTATGAAGCGGTGATCACGTCGGCAAGTACCAAGTTAGTAAGTAACTTAGTAAGTACTTCAAGTCACTCAGGAACTTAGTAAAAAAGTGAAAGCAGGGCCTCATGTTGGTAACTGCCCTATGGTACTTACAAGACAGTATATATTTGCAGGTGTAAGAAGATACCACAATTCTGATACCACGTGCATCTCCTGTGTGACACTGTGACCCCTGCATTTGTATAATTTTAATCAAAGAAAAATAATGACCCTAACTCTTGGAGAATGATTTTTCATTATTACTTTTAAATTTAAAAGAATTGTTGTGATTGGACAAATTGTAGAGCTATCAGCCAATTAAAGGTTACTATTATAACTATGCCATTTTTGGCTATTCTACAGCACTTCCGGTAGAGAACATTTCAAACATATTATTTATTACCATTATTATTTTTATACCCACTGACCCAAGAGTTTAATTTAATTGATATATATATGAACCATACTTTATAGCAGCATCTTCTCACCATCAAGCTTCTGTGGTAAGTTATGTTCAATCATAGAGAGGCATGTTCATATTGTTATTATAACAATAATAGTTTACAAGTTATTATTATGGCATTAATTAATTTAATAATAATGATCTTACTAACTAGTTCAAAATTAAACCAGTACATTACATTATTAGTTCCATGACATCAAATGATATCCATCCAAGTCTTTTGTTTTGTTTTGTGAAAATAACTTGGATTACATATGAGGCCTTAAGATATATGATAATCTGAGGAAGGGTGAGAGGAGTCAGCAGAAACCAACAACAGGCTCAGGGTGCAACAAGGTGCAGGCCAACTGAAGAGGGGATCCTGGACACAGCAGAGGAGCAGACTCACCAATCTGAAGGTTTTTTCTTCATGTCACTTTTCCCACAAAACCCGGAAACAAACAAACCATGGCAAACAAATCAACGTTGCAATGAGAATCCTATTGACGGTTTATATCTTTGGCATAGTAGCCCACTCCAACCGGAAAAACATAGAGACTTCCAGTCAAGACCAGGTGAAGGTAGAAGCAAACTCCATTGCCCAACTTCAATCAACTGCCATGTACAAAGCTAGCACATCAGCTTATTTTCCGGGTAGAAAGAAGAAAACATCATGATCAGTGCTCATCTACCATCCATCAATGTCTCTTTCACTGACTTTGATATTTCTTGCTGGAGATATTGAAAGTGACCAAGAGCCTGTGAAATATACTTGCCAAATTTGTAGTAAAGCTGTGAATTGGACCGAAGCTGGAGTTGCGTGTGATTCCTCTGAAAAATGGTATCACACGATGTATGGGTATGCAATCTCAAATCTACAAAGCCCTAGCCAACAACTCGTGGTATTATGTCCAATGTGGTATGCCCAATTTCAGCAGCTCATTCTTTGACTCCAACTCATTCACATCGACAGATAATCCTTTCCAATCTATCTCTAGCTTAAGTAGCGGTCAGAGTATAGATCAGCCAGCAGCCCAGTCATCACCTGTACCACCAAAACAGCCCGCACAAAAGCATATAAACCCCTGAAAATTCAGAGTGTTAAAAATTAGAAGGGTGAGCTTTTGAATGTGATTGACAGCAATGACCCAGACATCATTGTAGGAACTGAGAGCTGGCTAAATCCAACCATCTACAACTCAGAATTCATGCCTGCAAATTATGTAACCTACCGTAAAGACCGACCTTATGGCTATGGTGGGGTATTACTAGCTATCAAAAACGACTTTGACATCGAGCAGCTGGATGCTGGTACTGATAAAGTTGAAGCAGTGTTTGTTAAGATCTCGTTATACCAGAAACAGAAACTGATCCTTGGAGCTATATATAGACCCCCTAACAATGATACTATATATGCAGAAGCACTGACATCATGTATGGAAAAACTTGCTAAAAGTTTGATAAGTCAGTTCTCTGGTTTCTTGGTGATTTCTACCTACCCGACATCAATTGGCTCTCAAACAGCATTGATGAGTACCGATATCCGACAAAACTAAATCAGCTTTTCCTCGACTGTGCCTTCAACTGCCAACAAAAGAAAGTACGCCCAGACTCGCCAAGGTTAAACCTGTCTCCAAGAAGGTTTATAAATGGAAGATTGGCGACACCGACCATCGGCCATGATCATCTCTGAGAACTTCATACTGAGATGCAACATCTGGTCCCCTGTGAACGAAATGTGGCAGTATCTGAGAGATTCTCTTATAGCTGTACAAGGTAAATGCATTCCATTTAAAATTTCATCTACCAAGTAACACCAACCTTGGATAACCCCTGAAATCAAACGACTTAGTCACCAAAAGAAGCGCTGGTTCAGGAAACAACGAGCTACTGGCAGCAGCAAAGCCAAACAGAGATACAGTGAACTGAAAAAGAAATCAAGAATTCTCTGCAAGCAGGCACTGAATAGATACCTGAATGAAATGTTTGCAGAAGATGACAACCATCAGAAGAAATTTTGGAATTCTGTGAAAAGTCGTAAGGTAGACAATGCTGGTATCGCCCCATTGAGATGTGACAATAATACCATGGTGTCTGAAAGCCAACAGAAAGCAGACATCCTGAACTGTCAGTTTACATCTGTATTCACTGCCATGGGTGAACACCAAGCACCAATTATAACTTGGAACCACCCGAAGATGAGGCCGGTAGTTGTTTCAGCGGCAGGTATACAGAAGCTCCTACTCGACCTTAAGGTAAACAAGCTTGTGTGCCCGATAAACTCACACCGCAGCTGCTGAATACTACTGCTGTTGAGATCGCCCCTGCTTTGTAACTCCTCATCCAAGCCACCCTAGTGCAGGGCACTGTACCTAAAGACTAGAAACATGCATGTGTGGCCCCCATCTACAAGAAAAGTGACTGATGCAAAGCAGAAAACTACAGACCTGTGTCCCTAACGTCGATAGTGTGTAAGATTGCTGAGCATATCATCACAAGCCAGATCCATGACCACCTTGAGGAATTCAAGCTGCTCACAGATTCCCAACATGGTTTTCGTAGGAGAAGATCGTGTGAATCCCAGTTGCTGCTAACCAACAAGGATTTCTTTCAAAATCTTGACGAGAAATCCCAAACCGATGTGATCCTTCTCAACTTTGCCAAGGCATTCGACCGCGTCTCACATGACCTGCTTATCCATAAACTACATCACTATGGAATTGACCCAGATGTTATGAAGTGGACAAATGCCTTCCTATCAGATCGAACCCAAAAAGTAATTGTCGAGGGAAAAATATCTGGTGCTACCGCAGTCACCTCTGGGGTTCCCCAAGGGAGTGTTCTGGGGCCTCTTATGTTCCTCCTTTATATCAACGACATGCCAGAGTACATCTCCAACCAATCTCGTGTCAGACTTTTCGCCGATGACGCGGTCATATACAGAGAAGTAAACACAGAGAGTGAAGCAGTCTGTCTGCAAGAAGATCTAGACAGGCTGTTACAGTGGGAAGCTGACTGGGGGATGAGTTTTCATCCCTCCAAATGCCAGGTAATCAGAGTCACCAACAAGAAAAAGGAGATAGAGAGCTGTTATAACATCAGAGGCCACGCTCTAGAAATAGTTACATCTTCAAAATATCTTGGAGTAACTATTAGTAAATCTCTAAAATGGAAAAACCATATTGACAATGTTAGTGCCAAGGGATCTCGTACTCTGTCCTTCCTTCAGAGAAACCTTTATCACTGTGCATCAGACATCAAAGAAAGGAGTTACAAAACTCTTGTGAGGCCACAGCTTGAGTACTGTGCACCCATCTGGGACCCTCACCATAAGGCACATATAAAACAACTGGAAGCGGTACAGAACAGAGCAGCCAGATTTGTGAGCAGTGACTACTCTCGATACAGCAGTGTATCTGCTATGAAAGCAACAACTCAACTGGGAGTCACTCCAATCAAGGAGAAAGCTGAGTAAAGCAACAATGCTCTACAAGTCTGATCAACAACCTGGTTGATGTCACTCTGACACTGCGAGAGTCTCCAACCTACCCTGGCAAATTCACCCAGTTACATTGCCGAACTGTGACCTATCAGAAGTCGTACGTCCCCGATACCATCACACTTTGGAACAGCCTGTCAGCAGCTACCAGATCAGCACAATCTCTTCGGAGTTTCAGACTAGCTGCAGCTGCTGAACTCAACCAGATGTTCTAAAGCCACCAGAAACTTAACCACCTGTACATACGTTCGAGCACCATCTTCATCCTCAGCACCTACACTGCACCCTGTCATATAACTGCACCTACATCCACTGTGTATCGATGAGACGTACGTCTTCGGCACACCAACGTGTAGATAGGTAGGTAGATAGATAAGACTTCATACCATAGGACTGCCGCATTTCCTAACTTTGGGCTTGGTGTGGGTAGGGTGTGGGGGGGGGGCGGTGGGAAGGATGGAAGCTCACTCTGTTTCTCATCAAACTGATCACTTTATTGACATAAATTTTAAACGATCAAGTTTTTTCACAATTCCCATCCACAAGCTATTACCGATAGGAGAGAAGAAAAGACAACTCTAGCTCCTATTCTCCACATATTTGGAGTTATCTTCTATTCTCTCCTATCAGTACTAGTTTT
The DNA here is from genome assembly GCA_914767715.1 of Membranipora membranacea. Lineage (NCBI taxonomy): Eukaryota > Metazoa > Bryozoa > Gymnolaemata > Cheilostomatida > Membraniporidae > Membranipora > Membranipora membranacea. The sequence goes on along the minus strand of OU612072.1, from coordinate 2,315,438 downwards.
TTTGTAGTATGGGAATCGTGCAAAAAACTTTGGTGGTTACAATCCTAGTCACCCCTAGTCACATAGGCTCATTAATACCCAAACTGTGAATGATCAAATATTCTTAGGCTTGTTTGTGTTATGACATATAGTCCACTGTTTTGGCAGTGGGCTTTACTAGCTCACGACGAAAGGCCTAGTTTTCCATGCAAATCTAAATTTGATTTTTTATTCAATCTTGTTTTACATCCTATTCTGTATTCCACTCTTTAAATTCTATGAGATTAGATTCATTTATTTGGTAGAATAGTCAATGACATAATATCACATTGCAGATGTTGAAATGTCACTGCTGTTTAAAATCGTAACCGCTATAACTCTATTTAAAAATCTGCTGGTCCTAACTTTTGGTAAAACGTATTGGGCTCTTGAGAATGAATAGCAGTCATTTAAAATATGCTCATCCCAGTTGGCATAGTTTGTTGCTAAAATACAAATCCTTTCAACTAAGTAGCTAGTTACACACAGAAAAACTGTAACGGATAAAATGCACTACATACTACCTTTTATTTATTAGTTTTCCTGTACAGCTGATGATGGAAGGTGGAGACTTGGCAGCGAATATCGTTACAAGTTTACCTGAGAGTATAACATATATTCCTAACTTTATAAGCCGAGAAGAGGAGGAACGACTTCTACAGAGAGTTTATGAAGCTCCTCAGACTAAATGGACTCATCTATCTAACAGAAGACTTCAGAACTGGGGTGAGATTCTCTCTATTGTAAGGGTGTAATGTCTCTATCTTCAATTTAAGATATGGTAGGATGTATCCTAGTGGACCTCTCGGGCCAACATATATGGCTCTCATTCTGCTCTGGTCTGACTGTAACAAAAGAATTGATCAGAGCTACTTATTTGGCTACGGAGCAGCAACAAAATACTTTCACTCAAGTCGATTTTGGAAGGAAGAAGTTTGTCATTTGGCATTAGTTGACATTAATATCTGAGAAAAATAAATGTCCCTGTGGACACTTATCTCCCTTCATCACTTGAAGCCTTGGCTACAGCAAAAACAAAATCAAATCTAGTTGTGAAATTTCGACAAAGAATTGTTTGTGTTTGGATAGTCTGCCTTGAAAAAACTTGCAAAAGACATTCTACAATCAGAATAACCTACATGTCACACTAAATCGTTAAATCTGTCATTTCTTAGATTAATGCCATAAGAAAGACTAGTTGTCAGACAGAAAATTCTTAAATATCTTATTTCATTGAAAGGGTAAAACATAGCATATAACTGACATGTTTAGCAAGAAAAAAGAAATTTCATCAATAGGTGATGACTCACATCTTTTAAGATATGTATGGTACGATAGTCATAATCCTAGTCTCTCCAGTCATCTGTCTGCCTGAGTATTATGTTTGTCTCTTTGTAGGAGGTCTGCCACATGCTAAGGGAATGTTACAAGAGGAAATCCCAGCCGTGAGTATATACCTATAGTTGAGTATATACCTATAGTTGCATGAATTATCAGTATGGCCCTAATCTGTCCGGGGATAAAATGTGGTTCTAGTGTTTAACCTCTTGAATTATAAGTTTGTGAGTGTGTAGGGAGGGTTTTTTGCTACATGTGCACACGGAATGGGGCACTGACTAATGTACATTATACAGTTTTTATCCTTTCGTGTTTTCATTTTCAATTAAGACAGAGAGAGAACTGATATTGGATCACAGAGTTTTGATTTATTGATTTTTGTTTTAGTGGCTGCAGCAGTATTTTGATAAGATAACTAATATTAGAGCCTTTGGAGACAATGTCAAACCTAATCACTGTTTAGTCAATGAGTATAGAGCAGGTCAAGGAATCATGGTTAGTGTGACCTCTTAGAGTGTGACCTCTCACCTCTTATCATGATGCCTATTCTGAAATTATGATATATCAATGCTTATCGAAATAGACAAGGACTAGATTTTCTTACAAGAATTGCTATAAAAAGACTCCAAGGTTATGATAATAAATGTGGAGTTTGGACACTAGAAGCTGCATAGCTTTACAATCATTATCCCATTGATCTATACATGAGCACTTAAATCACCCTCTGCTAAAGGTTATCCTGATTTAAGATCAGGGCATAGAGTATCAGATCGGTAATGTATAGGCTATCGAACACAGTCACAACTAGACATATTAACAACTCCTTGTTGTTCTTGTAGCCTCATGAAGATGGTAGTCTATTTTATTCCACAGTATCCACTATAACTCTAGGCAGTCACGCTGTATTAGATTTCTACAGACACATCGATGACACGACGTTGTCACATTCAGCTGATGATCAGGCACATCAGGTATTTAGTAACTGTGCTAGAACTAGTGCTGATTGGCAGTATAGGGCCTATAGTATAACTTTCTCAGACTAGGCACTAACAATAAACAATTTGAAATTCCAAACTGGTTTTATCTGTTGTGCTCTGTTAACAAGAACAGCATTGGTAGCTGGGTTTTCCTTTGATTAATAAGGGCTGCTAACAGACAGTTATTGTTATTTGTTCACTGAATATCTAAAGCAACACCCAATCCCCTTTCAACAGCCCCACCCCTACCACCCATAGTTCCTGTCCCCTACAGCCCACAAGAAGATATTGACACTCCTCTTTTGAAACTTTTTGATAGCATCTATTAACATGACATTTATTTGTTGGAGTTGTCTGATTAATGTCAGTGAGGAGACAATTCACTCAAACCACAATTTTACAAAGAAGCCAATAAGTATTCCGTTTCACTGACTTTGGCAGTTAATCTAAGGTTTTTTTACTTACAGACTGAGAGACATATAGGTGGTGTTCTACTGGAGAGATGCAGCTTAGTCCTTGTACAAGAACAGATGTACACATCTTACCTGCATGGTATAAGAGAAGTTACCTGCGACCATATAACTAACTCAGTAGCTAACATCGGTATGACTAGTTTTAGTACAGGGGAGACGATACAGAGAGAGACTCGAGTCTCACTGACTATCAGAAATGTACCTAAAGTAATCAGCACAGACAAACTGAACTCATTATTCGGTAAAAGGAGACGGTAGAACTTCACTATGTAATCTTATTAGCTATCAGACAGGTTATCACAACAAACTACCTGTTCATCCACCAAGCAACTAACAGATTCTTGTCACTGACAGTGAGGTGCAGCTTTAAGTTTGTTCAAATAATCACAACTTAATGCTCAAATAATAAAAACAAATAAATCACTCAGCGACACATATTATGTGCTCTCAACTTATGAGGCCGACCATGTAGCCTCTCCTCAGTTTCCCCTCTCAGCGTCTCTAGTTAACACTAGATATGATATATACTACATTGTTTAATAAAGACAGTGATACATATCAATGATGATTATTTTGTTCCAACAGGGAGTTGTGCATACTGTTGTCAAGATAGTTTAGCAGGCAGCTGTCTCTGAACTTATGTACTAAATCAGTGTTAACGAATACCTTAGAATTTAGACTGTGTATTTCAGAATTTTTAGTTAGACCAGACCAATCTTTAGTTTTGAAATCAAAAAGTTCTGAAACTATGAAAATTATGTCTGGGTGTCTAGTCTGCGATCCGATTCGTAGATTAATAACCTTCCTTACAATTGACTGCTGAAACTCTGAAGTAATCCTCTGTAACTGATCTAATATACCTTAGTTACTGGCCTTACTTCCAATCATAAAAATAAATATTGATATGTCCTATATTGAGTTATCCGCACATCTAACTTACTATGCAGCCAGAGACAATGAGCCATGATTCAATATATCACCTCATGACTGGAAACAGCACTGAGACAGCCTAGTGTGCTGGTGAGCAGAATAATCGTTCATGATAAGGCACAGTTGAGTGGACTGGTGGGTGTTAAAATTAAAAACACATTTCACTTGGACTTTTGTATGTGGCTAGGCCACCCTTACTGATTTTAAAGGTGATACGGTTATATTCGCCTCATGTGTGTTCAAATCTAACACATCTCAAGTAAAATAAGATTATCCTGCCTGCGCAAGCATGGGTTGTAACCTGCAATTATTCTGTATGCAAGTCATATGATCTCATGCATCGAAAAAGAGTAAATATTATACAAATTTGACTGATGATGTAACATACTTATATTTCTCTGCGATTATTGATGCCAATAATATAACAATACATGACTAATATTTTTGTACACTATAGAGAATGTATGAATAATTCAGGGCTGATTGGGTGTCAGTCAAAATGTTCAGGCTTTGTCTGTATCAGGCGTGAATGTAACACATCACTCAGAGAGGTTAAATAATAGATCAAGGATTTAGCCAGTGTAGTAAATATATATATATATATATCTATATTGCCCAATTATCCAGTCCCTATGATCGGATGCGGTACATTGGCTGACTAAGTCCTGAGTTTTTCCTGTGTAAGTGGGTTCCAATGTGACGATGATTTGGGTAGAGATCTCTATATCTAGCACAATGTAGAGTCCGATCACTGTGTGAGCTGTTGTTTAGACTCTGGTTTGCTCCGCCCCTTCTTCTTAATAAGTGATGTCATATTACCACGTAACAAGTTAGCGTATGCCTGAAAATGAACAAAAAAGGAGAATGATGTAAAACCACTTTTTTTTAAATTTCATTACTCAATGTCCAAAGATAACTTTTCTGAAATGTAATTAACCAGACCAAGGAGTGAACCAGACCAAGGAGACAGACATTGATGCTGGTGGATATTTTGTGTGTTTACACATATGATATAAAAAATCAGTGGTTTCATTCATACAACAGATTAGAGCTCGCTGAGTTAACCAATGTGGACTTAATGTCTGTTTTGATATTTTGAGCAGCTTTATGTTTGTCGCCTTGTGAAATGGAGACAACTCACCAGTTGAAATCTGTTAATCTCTTTATGAGGTACCTGGGAACAAAAAAATAGAATAGACTCATGCCTCCTGAAAAATATAGAGTAGCACAACATCTGACAGTGTCTAGTCCTCAATGTCATCGGCACATCATTTAATTTACTTTATACAGGGCTGTTCACATGATTTAAACCTCTGGGAACCACAAAAATGTGTTCTTATTAAGCAGAGTCTGAATTACGTGACATTAGAATGCATTGAAATCTGGCCTGAGGGACCAATTTTCCTTTTCTGAATTAACAGGAGATTGGAATTATAAAGTTTTAATTAACCAGCTTACACCGCATGTTATTTTCTAATTTGATTGATGCCCACCCCGCCTCCCAATCTTTACATTATATAAACCCCCATCTCAACTCGCCAAAATAATGTGCTGCCTAACAATAACAGTTAACATTTATTCCTCTAGGAAATGAGATGAGAATATATGAGACTTACGACGGTGGAGATTTTTTTATTTCCTTTAGTAGCTCTTATGAGACAGGTATGCTCGTCTGTTTCGTGGTGATGATCTGCTGCTGATGTCGTCCTCTTTCTGACAGGCTGATGTCTCTTCTTACTAGTAGAATTCTTACGTGGCTCTGGTTTAGTTTGTCCATCATCTACCATAACAATAATATTAAACTCAGGTCTGCATTGTAATCTGAGGCCATTGAATGTAGGATGAGACCTAAGTCTGTAGTCTGAGACCTAAGTCTGTAGTCTGAGGCCATAGACAGTAGTTTGAGGTCAAAGACTGTAGTCTGAAACTGTAATCTGAGGTCATAGACTGTAGTCTGTAACCATAGACTGTAGCCTGTAACCTGAGACTGTGACCAAAAGCTATAAGCATATTCAGGTGTTGTGTCCTCTCAGAGCCTAATCACATAAAATCAAGGATAGCAATGACCATTGTAACTCTTTCTTCTCAAACAGAAACCAATATTTTACATTCTTCTAGTATTACGTTAATTAAATGTTGTTTACCAGCTCTGATGCTGATGCCAATGGCTTAACAACAACCGAGTGATTTGAGCTCACATCTATGTGAGATTAAGGACATTTTCTCGAAGGGGCTTACAGCAAAATTTATAGTTATATTATATAGCAAAATGTATGGCAGGAACATCAATATGTTAGTTCAGTTAACTCTATCAGGTCTGAACAATCACAAAGCCAAACTTAGGTCTAGTGATGTCTATAAAAAGAGAACTACTAGAAGAGATACTTACATGTCTTCATCGTAACGACAACATTACCGCTGGTCTCTGCAGATTGGAACAGCTTTGTCAGCTCGCTCAAAAACTAAAATCATTTATAATAAAAGATAATAATAAGAATAACCGATGCAAATTATCACTTATACTTGCTCAAAATGATCATTCATTTAGTCTTTCATTCACAGAAAGTTGTCCCAAATAGTTCACTCAAATGTAGCCTATATAGGCTATCTCTATCAATGAGTGAGCGATTTGGGAGCGAAACCCCTAGCAACCCCTTGCTCACTCAGGTAAATGCGATTGGATATTGATTGTGACACCTACCTCCAGTTTTGAGTAAGGAAATTTCAAATGATTCAGCGGTGTGTCATGATTGATTTGATATTAATTTTCATCAAATTGCAAAATATCATCGAATTAATCATGATGCTGCTCAATTCAATGTCATTTTCAAACTCAAAATTCAATCCAATTGATCCAAAGTTAAACCTGGACTGTAAGCTCCATGCTAACCATGACTGTTAACAAAATTCAATGACGCTCCACCACCACCATTATGAACTCTGGTATATATTTATAATTATTAGGCCTAACCATAATTGTTTACCATAACTCCAGCTGTTGATGAAGGTCTAGACAAGTTGTAACAAGGTGACTCTGTTTGCTTGGCTGTGGGTAAGACATGCTTATATTTAACTGGTCTTTCACACCTGTGTGTACATACTATTGGTGACTGAATATATAAAAAGTACCTTTTGCCACTTACAGTTCAGTAATTTGTCTTAGGCATATTATTATAATTATTATTCCCATGCCGTTGCTTGCTGTGAATGTAAGCCCCTAGTACTAGTAGGCCAGGGACACTAGCCAATCCCAATAGTTGGCTCTGGTTTGTTGGGGAGAGACCCAATCACATGGTCATCTAAGACCAACCAGAGCCTACATATTGACCAGGATTTTCTGCTTCATATTATAAGTTTCCCCACACTTGGCTGGCTGGACCAGGTTCATTCAGTCCATTCGTCTCCCTTGCTGGACTTGAATGAACAGGACTCATCTCCTCTTCAGTCATTATCAAAATACATATGACCCTTGCCTCCTCATGACTGGGTAGTATTGCTGTTGTTTTAACTCACCTTGTCATTTTCCAGCTTGACCATTCTGATACAGAATCAAATTAGCTATCAGCAAACCTGTGCAATTTTTTTAACTCTAAAAATTATTTTTCTTCACATCTGACACTAGGTGTATCCGGTTTGTATAAAGCTCTCAGGCTTAAATTAATATTTGGACATACATTTATAAACCCTATAAAGATACGTTGATTCATTAAGGATAATCAGCTAATTTCATATGTTTCTACTTGATTCGCTAATTTGGGGAAAGCAACTACAAATTAATTTTGTTGTCATATTCATTGACATTGGTGATACACAAATTGAAATGCAATAATACGGTGGTTCAACCAAGGAGTTACAGGAGTAACAATGTTACTCTTTGGTTCAAATGAGCCCTATGCTAAGGTTTTGTTCCAAAACAAATAAGGCTTAGATTTGAATAAAAATTACCTGATATATATATATAAAAATAAAGTTTGAAAAAGATATGCCGAGTATGTCTGTCAGTAGGTTCAAGTGAGAGCTGTTAGTAACCTTTTATATGTCAGTTTGGTCAGAATGAGCTGGTTTGTAGTAATTGAATGGATAACCTCTGTATGAACTTGAGTAGTATAGAAGTAAAGATGATTCCACCAGTCAGTGTTTTCCGGCTGAGCCAGCAACAACCTAGAAAGTGCCAGTTTACAGGGCTGTGTAAATGCTTGCAAACAACCTTTGCAAAGTTTATACTAAACTATAGTGTGTTATGTTCTAGCAGGAGGAGAAAATTACTGGAATAAAATAAAGCTAAAGAATAACATTCAGTAACTATGAAAATGTGACTCGGTCATTATCATAGTAAAAAGCCTTGTTAGTCTAGCAACACTTTAATCACTACAGATGTGTGTAAACTCTTTCGATTATGATGATTAAAAAGTGAATACATGTTTTATGTTCAAGTTGCATGTTGCTGTCAATGAACTCACTGAACTAGGATTAATACTGTCATTAACACAACAGTGCTTCTGAATGATGAAGGAAGATGACTTTAATTCCTGAAAATGATAATAAGGTAGACCAATCTACATATAACATACCACAGCCAACTTCCCAGATCACAGCTCATGATGATCATATCAAATAAAGAAACATTGACACACCATGTATGTATGCATGTACGCCAGTATTGGCCATTGGCGATTAAACTGAATTATTATTGTTGCTTCAAAGTTTACGCAAAGAGTAACTCCTCGGTTTACACGACCTGCATGACAGGAATGTACGAGAATGGTTTGTAAATAACAATAATGGATACTGGATGTATTGCATCAAAAACGAAGCTGCATTAATTTTTTAAGTTGAAGTTGCAGTTTCTGTTTCGCATGTTCAACTTGAAGAAGCTGGTATTTTTTAGTAAGCATTCCTTTTTCACTATACTTCCCATCTGGTACTGATGTTTATCATAGGAACTTTGTACTCGTGATAGATGAAGTCTACTGTATCCATTTTCTAATTTTCCACCCAATGCTTCATCGGGGCGGAAAACATTATCATAGTAAGTTAATGGATCATATATATAATTATTTATAGGTAAAACTGAAAATGAAATGAATTGAGACAGCTGATTATCTGTGACGGGGGGGGGGGGGGTGTGGAGGAGGATATACTATAATACACCAGTGTTTTGTGTATGCCAACAGTCTGTTTTAAATAAATCATCAACTTGTGCTGAGACTTCACTGAAGCTGTTCATTTTATTTCAAGTTTCAATTTGAAATACATTTCTATACTTACAAAAATAGCCATTCGAGCTCATTTACAATTAAAAATAAATGTTCAGGGAAAGATTTTAAAATTTTTCAAGATACTAAGTACGTACCACTACCACTAGCAGTTATATAACTATAGATGTTTTCACAGGTACAAGCATATTGTATCCCCTGTTTTGTTCACTCGAGCTTGTCAGAAACTTTAGTGCTGTGCTTTTTACTACTTCGCTTTTTTGATTTGCGATGAGACTTATGTTTTGTTCTTCTTCTCTTTTGAGGAGTATCAAGCGCATAGGCTGAAATATCACCAGAGGCGACAACTTTCCGAGATCTTCCCTTCTTCTCACGCTTTGGTTCACGTTTCTTGGCTAAGAAAAATTAACAAATTTGATCATCTGTAGCTCTCCTTTATATAAACTAGCCACATGTTTCTTTTTCTATCAGCATAATTTTCAATCATCTTTCTTGAGAATATTGTATTTCAATTTTAAATGGTGTTTAATTGAACCTATTTTTGTTTACTATGTAAAGGATGCCATTTGCTCACACAATAACTACAGAATGCGAATACATAAATACAGACTAAACCTCTCACCTCTGCACTTGCAATACACTACAATACACCACAATACAATACAATACAACCAAATACAATACAATACAATAAAATACAGTACTCAATGGAGACATCAAAACAAACTACTGATTCAAAATTACTTACTGCTCCTCATTTTCCCAGATAAAACGTATCCAGCAAGGCCAGCTATGAGCGCGATTAGAAATAATCCACCGAATACCCCTCCATATATTCCGGCTGATGAAGAGGATGAGGAGGAGGAGGTACTGCCTGAACCCTCCCAGTCTATATGCCATTCCATCATCCTTGTAAGCCGTTTACCTGAGGAAAGGTCAAGAAATTTATAATATTTTAGTACCTTAGAGGAGTAACGGTGTTAAGGTAAAATGTTTCAGACGTAACAAGCGGTGAAGTGTCTTCGAGGAGATTCGGTGAGTTTTGAACTGTTAACACATAGTATTTGTTTAGTGTAAATTAGGTGTATCAGGTGTTCCAGTTGTTTATGGATAGGCGTAGGAGACTGTGAAGTGATATCATACCAATCAATGAATCCAAAACTAGTCCATTTCTGGTTGAGCCATAAAAATTTATTTTCTATCACATGCAAACATACTTCATTCTAATTTCATTGAAATAGTTATATATATTCAGGAAAAGTACATTTTTCAACTTTAAATATTTTTGGCATCTTTATCAATTCAAGATGTTGCCTTGTATCATGTGCTGAAATCAAAAAGAAGGAAAATAAGTGCTAGTCGGATAGCTGGTGAACAAATGGAGTGACGCTGTCTCAAATCAAGTTACATACTATGTTATGGGACAACTACAAACAGGGCAGTAGTTTTAAAAATCTGGTAGGGGAGGCAATAATCCGTCTGAGCGTGATGTAACTCCAGCCTCCAAAGATTTTGAGGTATATAATTAATAGATGGAAGTCCCAAATGAGCTGACTTCAACATAGAATATTCAGTTATTGCATTTTTCATCCACTCTACTTACCATTCTAGGGGAGGCATTGCCTCTCTGCCCACCCTAGGGCTGTGAGAGTAATAAGATGCTGACCTGATGATGTAGAGACTGAGCCTGTACAGGTTACATTCTCATACTCAGCATGCACTCTGGGTGTGTTAACTATCTGTAACTCTCTACCAGTGTGCCCCTCAAAGTCTACCTCCTCCTTAGTAGAGATCCAATAATAGTCTACTGAAGGATGTCCGATGATGTCACAGACAAGTATGTCACCTTTGACCTCTGCGCTATAGGCCTTCTTTTGTTTAGCTGTTCCGTTTGGACCAAAATCCACATCTGAAAGTAAAAGATAAGTAAGATATGTAAATTAGGAATGAATTCTAAATTTTAAATTGAACCAAAACAGAAGTGACTGACAAACATAATATGATGGAACTGATAACGTGTCCAGTCTGCGCTCATGATTGTACAATAAAATCTTCTTTTGTTGGGACTTTTAATTGGACCATGTTATTCTGCATGCCATGATTGGTTAAACGAGCAAGTTTAAACATTATAATCATAATGTTGATGAAGTCAGCAAAGGGAGTTATTTGATCACATTGAGCAATGGATTGTGAACCAAATTATAGCTAGCAGTTATAGCTCATTTGGACTTTTATTTATACAATTACGTTCCCAAGTTGTTCACCCAGATATATAGCGCTGTCAGTGAGTGAGCAATTTTATAAGTAGTCCATCTAGGACCGATGAAATAGTGATTTTGGCAGTTTTCAATTGAGCTCCCAGGAGGACAACAGCTGATTCCTAAGTCCTAAAAGTTTGAGCGCCCATAACTTCCAAGTTTAGAAACTTGCTCATATATGAAATCAAAGAATGCAGAATAAAAGGCGACGACACAAGGAAAAGTCCATTATTATTCATCGCAGTAATAAATGGTACATGGTGAGTCAGAGGCCTATCGCCCTAACAGGAGATATCAGGTTAGAAATGAGAATCATCTACTACTAATTCTACGACCACTAATGATAAAAAGTCACACGATGGTAAGATGTGTGTGGTGGAGGTAAAAAAATTTTCTCCTTCTAGATACCTCTATGCTGGCAGTAGGAGTAGAGAGGCTATTGGATTCTATTCTTTATATAACAGCCACAGGCAAGACAGATATGTTACTGAGATGTATTACTGCTTTTGTTAATATTATATTTATACTTTAGGATAATATATTCCCATAATCTGTCTTGAGAAGTTTCTTCTATCATCTAAATTTCCTGAACAACGTGATGAAACTATTTCAAAACTTCTAGTGACTCGTGTAAACTACCAAACAATAGACTTTGAAATAAAAAACGTATTTACTGACATATCGGGGTGACGTCTATGACGTGCTCAATATCATCTATAGCCCTCCAGTCAGGATTTTTTGTATCTGTACATTTAACCTTGAATCCACTCCTGTCCTCTGCAGATGGAGTGTATCTTCCATTGTTGATCACTACAGAGTTTTCACCTCTGACTATTTCTGTGAAGTAAAAGACAAAGATAATAAAGACGGTAAGCATGATGAGCTGGATTAATGCCATCTATAACTGGTTGTGGACCTGATGTCATTTGCACATATTAATTACCCTATAGGGGAGTAAATGTAAGCTAGAGGTAAGTCAAGCTAGTCAGGGAGTGGCTTGATATTAGCTAGCACTTAATTTTGGCTAGCTGAGGTGGGAATTTCTATACTGTCGAAGATCGATAAACATTAGCTAGGCTTAAATTTAGCCATTTCAATCATGAGTGACATGGCAAATGTTTCCTCCTGCATTAATTTTACTTCTCTAGCGTAAGCTAATTTTTCATAATGATAGCTAGGTCAGGATTTGTTGCACAGTAATGAAGCCCTGTCAGGTAAATATGACGTAAAGTGAGGTCATGATTTGCTGCTTGACTCAAAATGAATTAAGGTAATGCTGACTTTACCCCAGTTCTAGTCTAAGCGCTCAGACTGCTACAAGTGTGAGTTTGTCGCCATACACTCATCAAATATAACAATTTGACAATCTTCCACTTGCAGCAGTCTGAGCACTTAGACTGTCCTGGCTCTGATTATTTTATTACTACACCGTATTTAAAAGGGCTATTGTATTTATCTGATGAAGTGGAGGTACATCTCGCTGTGAATTCCTGGTTTTCTATTATTTCTTCAGGATCTAGTGTCATTATGAGATTTCGAGGGGGCTCTGTAACAGAGAATAATAAGATGTTCGTATTGTGTATCCCCATAATGAAAAGATGTATACCCTGTACGCAACAAACCTCACATGCCTGTATGCTTCCCTGCCAAGTAACAAAAATTGCCTATTGTCAGACAAAAATTATATTTTGAGCTAATTTTAAACTTTTCAAGGGACCAATCCTTCCCCTGACACTAATCTGCTCTTATTTGTTACATCGGTAAAAGTATTTTATTAAAAATTATTTTATCAAAAACCAATTTGTCAAAGAATATTTGCTTTTTTTGTTGCGGACATATCTTTGAAAAAGTATTATTTTATCAATACCTTAACTAGTTGTTGATGATTTCTTACCTTTGAGTGATTTGATGATAAGTGATGACTTGGACGCTTGATAATGACCATAGTAATTATCTGTACACGTCCATTTAAGTCCACCTAAATCTTCCGTAAGATTAAATATAAAGTTATGGTAGGAGATGCTAGTTCTATTGTAGCAGTCCTGATTGAGGAGATGGTTGAGATCTAGTGAGATGTCAACCTCAGGCGGTTGATACCATGAAATACTTCTTTGTCCTATTTCGTTGCACTGGATTTGTGTTACATTATTGACGATTATGACTAGATTTCTGAGGCCGGAAAGAGGGTCAGTCTTTCCAGGTAGACCGTGAGATTTACAGTATACTGTGAGCGGTTCGCCCACATAGTAACTACTGCCTGTGGTAGTCGTAGCCCTAAATGTCACTGGTTCTACAATTGAACAAAATGTAAGATCTTAGATCAAGCCTCCTGAGCAGACTCATTTTGCGCTTTACAATTATCAGGATACAAAATAATGGTCACAACTTTATAGGACGAAAGGAAATCGAGATGTTTACGATACGGAATCATGAATACAGATGTTTGCAGCTAACTCAACAACATTCTGAGATGGCTGATAGGGAGTTCATCAGGCCCATGGAAACATTGTGATCGAGCAAGTGCTCTTGATCAATTTGTCCAGCGCCCTCAGGTGCATATACTTCTCCCCTATCATCCCAAGTACATTGTACTTCTATCTGCCCTCAGCATCCGAAGGTGTATATACCTCTATCTGCCCCACCACTCTCAGGTGCATATACTTCTCCCCTATCATCCCAAGTACATTGTACTTCTATCCGCCCTCAGCATCTGAAGGTGTATATACCTCTATCTGCCCCACCACTCTCAGGTATATACTTCATCCCCAGCACTTTCAGACGTATTGTGTTTTTCCCTAGCGCCCCAAGGTGCATGTCTGCATGTTCTTCCATTCCCCGGCACCCTAAGGTGTATGTAATTTTATGGCCCTCAGTACTTCTATCAGCATGTAATCTTCAGACAATCTTTTCTACAACGGTAATCTATCCACTTTGTGGTCCATTTCACGACAATATTACAAAATGATGATCACTTTGTATGAAAATTTGTTTATCTTACTTGGAATTAAGGATTGGGCGTGAAGTACCGGAGCCGTTATAATTAGAATCCGTATTAATTTTCTCAGGCATTTGATGTCACTCCATGTTTCCCTTCGCTGTAGACATAACCAAGCTGCCATTCTCTACAGATATTATAACATCATCAAAAATACATCCACAGAAAAAAGACTCGTCAAAGTTGTTACTCCAACTACTAATCAGCTTCAAAACAAGCTCAAAACTCACCCTCTTAGACCACTAGGGGCGGTAAACTTGACCTTTTCAGAAATTGCTCATTGGGAATGAAGAGCTTATTTGTCCACCTTAGAACTGCTCTAGATTGATCTCTTTAATAGCAAGAGCTATGGTGGATTATGTCTGGTTTCATAAATACACTACACTAAAAATGTCCCAAATTTCGAACGGTAACATATCTATGCGATTACCTGGCAAACACTGTTGTATTCAGTCTAATTCGACTGTAAAGAGTGTCATATCTCATGAATTATTGTGGTGTTGTATCGAGGATGAGGAAGAGAGACGGCCCTTCTGCAATGACTATAGCTGACTAATCAGGGTCTATATACAGCAGGAAATCTTAGTTAACTGGTCATATGCTGCTCAAATCAAATCAAACAATTTGAAGTAGTCTGCCCCCCCCCCCCTTGAATACATTCTCTTCCTATACAATCACAGAGTAAGGATATATCCTTACTCTGTAAAATCATGATAATGACACATTATCAACTCACTCAGTAACTGAACTAAATGGTGTAGACTGTCGCCGCACTCATGGAGTCCACTGTTCCGCCATCACTCTATTATGTATCAAATTTCAAACACACGGTGACTATTTAACAATGGAGATCTTTGTGTTTTTCTAGTTGTTGGCTTTTTTAGTACTAGCGTTACTTTTGGATATACACTTTTTATTTCTGCAAGCAATCTATCGTCCAGATAGAATGTACTTTTTCATTAAGCGGAAAAGAAATCAGAAGAATATTTTGGGAAAAACGGGAAAGAGTTGTAGCGAATATGGAGGAAAAGATAATAAAAAAAACCAAACATAGAGGATCATAAAATTCATGAATGATGGTGTATAACTGCTACCCGGCATGAAAATCTGTGCACTGGATGACATAGACACAGGTTGAAAAACACGCTGTTGCTAAGTATTTTTTGTTTAACAAGACAGTGTAAAAAGACACAACATATACGAACCATTAGCCTGGGAGCATCGACGAACTCAAATCTCAACCAAAGTCACCGCCTGATGATTACCCATTTCATGCACTTTATCATTTCATCAGGAGTTGTCTTCCTTTATTGCATGGTTAGATAACTCCTGAATAATTATTTATTTTCCCCTGGTATCAGAAGGTCACAAATTCAGTGAAAATATCTTAAAGTAAGTTATTATCAAGAGGAAAATTTCGCTATTTTTCGAAGGCTCAAAATGGCTAGTTTCTCCCACTCAGCTAGGCAAAATATCGTGATTGCTGACATAAATCAAGCTTCAGCTAGTAATCACTCATCTAGAGTAACTAGCTTAAATTTTCTTTGCCACTACCTGGATTATGAGTTGAAAAATTCCACCAAGATAAATGATATACAGGACAGTGAAAGCTTATCTGACGGCAGACAAACAGACTGACCAACCTTACAGACTACATACTACAATGATAACCAAATCACACGACCATCTTTTCATACTGATTTACAGTAAATTTCTTGGGTTTTGACAAATCTATAATTACGAAAGCCTGTGTAATTCACAATCTGTTTTGTGCACGGCCTCATATGGTCAAGCGACATGGTCAGCCAATAAAGTTGATATATGTACATATATGTATAGTAATCCTGATTTGTAAAATCCGTCTTTAACATCATCAACATGGTCCCATTCATGAGATTGTTTCATTCAGTAGAGAATCTTCAAGCCACAGTCTACTCCACAGGCAAAATCTGATGTAAGTTTGTATTGTAAAATAAGTTTTCATCTCTTGTCACATGTCTGATCATAGTCTGAGCGCCACAGACTCTTGCTTCCCCCGGAAGAGATCGATCTGAATCAGATCAGCCACAATTTGCAGATGTTAGTCTTCAGTCAGTTACCTAGGACTAAATTCATACTCCATTTACGTCAGAAGATGGCCTACCCTACCCTTTTTGATCGTAGCTATTCTGTTTTTGTCAATTTATGCAAGAAACCATATATGAATAGGAGTTGTCCTCTTGTTGCAACTGGATAAGAATGATTCTACAAGCTCCGCCCATTGATATTGTTGTTGTTCATATAGCCCAGCTGTAGAAAAGGCAGGTTATGATTAATGATCAAATTTAACATAGCGTGGAGGATAAGGACCTGAGGAGCGGTACAGTTATCAGAGAGATTGAGTTAGAGAAGGGAGCTCAACACAAACCGATCAGAGACGACTAGTTTTATTATAATTGGATTATACATTGGTTCTGTCATTGTCGAACTTTTACTTTGAGATTACCAGATAATAATAAACAAGTAAGTATCAAGGCACACTTATTTCCGCTAAGCTGTGACAGACATGAAGTTTGCTCTCTGGGACGGAAATTATCTGATTGTAGTAACAAATTAATGTTGCCATCAACACAAGCACATGTGTCGCATATTCAGGATCACAACCCGCCGTAAGGTGGCATTGCCTTCTTCCTCATCGTCCGCATGGTGTGACTAACATGTATTCTTAGATAAACTTTTTTGTAAGTTTTTTAATTTTGAACACCTGGTCTAAGAGAAAACATAACAGCCGTCGGGAAGGGAGCCAATCTATGATAATAAAGTAACAAAAGAAAAATAACAACATTGTCTCAGTTAGCTCTGCCAGCTGATTAGTGTATATAAGTTATATTTATCTACACAGTTATTTAAGTCTATCACTGAAATGTTTAATTGTTCATGTATCTCATTTTATCTTATTGTGTCACATTGTGTTTCTTGTGGGTGACCGATATTAACATTTATACTGCTTGGATTTCTTTAGTCTAACAATAGCGTCTTAAAATCAACGTTAAAATTTTACAGATTTAATATTATACGAATTTTCGCTTGCAAACAAATCAGACCATGCTGAACACATGCCTCATTTTTAGCGTATTTAGCATACAGAACTAATGAGCTTGATGTGGTGGATTTATCTTAGAATATTACATCCCGATCAGGTCAACAGTGCAAATATTCCATTAATCCTAAGTTGAGGTTGAATAGTAGAAGTTACCACATATTACTAGCCAGATCTCCAGATAGGAAGATTGATAGACTTAAAACTTAATGGTCACAAAATGATGGATAATAACTTTGATAGATTGATTGGTAGATGGAATGAGGGAGCTGTTGTTGCTTGGTTAGTTGGTTCTACAATGAGACAAAATCTAGGTATTCATTGGTAACCGAGAAACTAGTTATTGTCTTATTTCCTGAGGTAGGAGGTAGGTGAAGTTTGTAGCAGATGCAGTTTAAAAACTTTAAAACTTAAAACTTCTTCTAAATCTCACAAAAAATAGATAATGATATGATGATGTTTATAAATCATTTACAGTAAAATATTTCAGATTAATAAGCTCAAGTTACAGCCTTTGTAGTATTAGTTAGGTAAAGTGAGCACTCTATCTTCATGTATGGGCACTAGATCATAATACATATTCACAAGATCACACACAGAATCCAGCAATGTACTGGTGAGATCTACTCCATTTTCTCAAGACATGTTATCAATGGCAGCAGTTATAGAGAAGCTGAATCCGTAATATCAGATCACTGATACACACTGATAAAAGATACATTATAGAATTATTTGACAATCTTAACTCAGAGGACATAGATCTGATCAGTGTATAGATTGTGCTAATGGATCAGTGACAGTTATACTTCAGTACATTATCGACAATCTTTTTATAATAATGAAGTATATAATGTTTACATTGTACAGGCTATGTGAGCCTCCAAGCTAAATAACCACAGGGACAATATTAGCAGTGTAAACAGCTTCATAAAGCTGGGTAAACTTGATTTATTTTACTATCTATATGATATTAATTAATTATGTATTATTTGTATTTCAGATTTGGAAAAGAGAATAAATCAGACTGGCACAGTGAGCCAATCAGCTCACACAGTAACTATCAAAGGATACTGTGACACAGCGTTGGGCACACTGCCATACACAGGGCAACACGCAACATCACACACACCGTAACACACAGTGTCGCACACGGCGCCACATACTCTGCCATACACAACAACAAACATTTTGCCATGATGTGGATATTAGCCGTGATTTCAACTTTGCTTATAGCAACAAGCACTGCTAAACCTGACTGTAGAGAATTTCCGAACTATGAAACAGAAAATTACACATATACTGTGTGTATGGGCGCTCTCGATGTCATAGACTTGGATTCTACCCGTGAATATTGCCAGCAGAACTTCAACAGTGACATCATCGAGTTTAAAAGTGAGGTTGAATATAATTTTATAACATCCAAGCTCAATAACGAAACTGATAGTGAGAAGTTCCGATACATCCCTGGATTTGCACAGAGGAAAAAGGAGGGAGATCGCTTTAACCCACAGACTGGGGAGTTTTACTGGGTGAGCGATCCGGACATCACAGTCACTAGCGAAAGTGAGACATACTGGCAGCCATTTAAAGATCTAATACTCAATTTTCAGGACCAATCATTTAGTAGTCAGCAGAAGGCAAACTTTGTAATGGACCTCGGAGGTGCATGGTACCCAGGATCAGCTTTCAGTAAGTCTTCTTTTTATATTTGTAGCATTTGTTTGAGTGTAAAACTATTATATCAGCAGTACATATCTTTGAAATGAATGAACTAGTTTGTCATTGTTCTCAATAGCTCGCAAGTTAAAAGAGTAAAAGTGAAATATTTATCAAACAGTTTGAAGTAATTTCAGAAAGAGCCTGCTTCAACAAAACTCCCACAATAAAATTCCTAGTATTATATATATATTCCTGAAGATCGATGCAGGACACTCAATTGTATGTATATTAGACATATTTGACAGTGTAGAATGCTCATGTACCCCTATTGTTCCATGTAGTATAAGCTACTTGCCTATCAGGAGGGTGAGAGGTATCTATCATTGACCAATAATTGTTTTATCTTCACTGCCACCCCTGGTGTCTAATGTCTATGCTGGATTTATCATGTCCGTCAATGTTTAATTCTTGATTTTATCTGTTTTCAGGCGGTACACCACCACTAGAGACGGCCTACAGTGGAGGTACTCTGATATGTATGAGACCAGGAGTACCTGCCAGAGATGTCCCTCAAGACATAGACACACCAAACACCGGTCATATAACCACAGAAGAAGAGCCGTTCCAGTACTGGATAGTTATAGCTGTGGCTGTTGGTGTTGTAATCATAGGACTAGTACTCGGACTAGTCATATTTGTAATACATAAAAAATCAAGAAAAAAACAAGAGCAGAAATTCGTCAAAGTACCACAAGCAGAGAATCCCACTCCACATCCCGTGTAGCCATCGCTCACATCTTACTGAGAAGAGAGGAGACAATCCGGCAGCTGTCAAAGATTTTGCTATGGTGCCCTGCGACGTCAGACTACAAGACCGTCGATGTCTCAATATCAATCAGCCACGGACTTACCTACAGTACATTATTCTCATCATGAAACTTCACTCATTGTAAGAGCCAATCAGTGAACCAGACATGATTACTTCCTGTTTGTGAAATGTGACATCAGTCGTTTAATTATCGAGACAGAAAATTAAAGTCATGACTGGGGGACACACAGACGCTGCTATCTTAGTCAGGAATCGTGACCGTTGTCGGTCAGTGGGCGCCCTGCAGCCCACCCCGCTGTCGATCAATATTAATTACTCTCTCAAATCTTAGAAGGAGAATAATGTGGACACTCTGCAGAGTTAAAGATTGGTTTGACTTTAGAGTATTTTTACATACAGAGCAGAAGTTTATTGGCATATCGGTTTTTGGTGTTAATTCAGCCACAGGCCTGCAAAGATTAATCAATTTGTTGGTTGTATAGCTTGTGTTGTGAGCATATCATATTGTTCAGCTTTGTAGTCTGCTGGTGTCAAAGTAAACTTGATTGACACATGAGAACTAATAGATTTTCCACATGCCTCTGGTTAGAAGCTTGAGGCAATGCTGTTTTTTTACTGAAATTTTGCAATAACACCAGCTGCTAAACTTTTGTGTCAACTACATTTCACAATTCAAATCTCTATTTGTACTTTCACAATGTTAAAATTTTGTGCCATTTTCTTGTCTGTCTCCTCCAGTTGTATATTCTCCGCTCCCTATGTTGTGATTAATTTTATACCAATTTTGGTGTTTTTGTTACTTAGAGATTTGGCAATAATACCTACTGTTTGTTTTTATGGTCAGCATATTTATCTTATATCAAAGAAGCCTGACTCTCTGTATATCACAGTTACTATGTATATCAATGCTTTCTATTGTATCATTGCTGCATATTTTTGTATAATATATACTGTCTATTTATGACTGTTTTTTACTATAAGATCAATTAAACGACCAGTGAATAGAAAGGCTCAAACATCACTGCAATAAACTTACTTTTAATAGACTAATCGCCAGGGTACAGATTAAGAGGAGGAGCATCAGCTGATTGTTACGTCATTTTAACACCTGGCTGACGTTACTGAGAATAATGTTGGAGGGTAATTTTATGACTCAGTTATTCACATTAACGCCAATTCCATCTCATCACCAGACGAGACGAGAGAGACGCCTTCTCTGACACTTACTTGTTCTCTCTTAGTCTGTCCTGGTTTATTTAATTATCGAGACTAGTTGTTGACACTAAGTAAGAGCACCACAGCTGACATGCCACTGTTGTATACATAAAGTACATGTGTGTCACCTTGTGTGTCACCTTGTGTGTCACCTTGTGTGCAGAGTATGTACTTGTCTCAGACTTGGCTATGCCACAGATGTTACACCAGGCTCAGTTCACCAGGCTCCTTACACCGAGCTAGGTACACCTGGCTATATACACTGCGCTCGGTAATCAAGGCACGGTACACTCAGCTAGGTAGACCCGGCTGTGTATGCTAGGATTGGTAAACCCGCCTGGTACACCCGGCTCGGCGTACTGGGTCGGTACAACCCGGCTCGTTACACCAAGTTAGGTAAACCCGGCTTGGTACATCAGGGTCGCAGCATATCACGCTTGTCTCTGCCAATGTGTTAGACTGATTACACACCAGTATTCAGTTTGTCAAATGTTACATAAAATAACACCCAGATAATTAGGTTTAGTTCTAAGTCCCTCAGCTGTCAGCTAATTAATAAGAAATGAATTTCCATAAATGATTATAATATAATACGTAAGGATGTTGTTCACTAGAGTAAGCAAATATAAATAGGAACTGTTCTGTGTTTTGTTTGTATCAATAGAAGTGTGTATACATCATACGATGACTAATATAGTGTGATGTATAATACTATATACTCTATTACACACACCAGATGTCCAGCCCCTGCTGCCTCTCTAAGCTACTGCTTCTTTGAAAAATAAACAGATAGACCTGATAACTTTATGGTTGATCTGAAAATGTTGAAATAGAAGTCAGGCTTTCTGACCCCCTTCGCTTTATTGAGACATCGTAAGCTCTACTCAAATGGTCAATATTGAAATCCAGAAGTGTTTCATTATGCATGGGCTGCAGCACAGGGTCTAGATTGTCTCAAACATGAAAACCCGGCGCTGATCCTTGTCAGCTATGCCAGGTTGTCAGTCCCTTGGTCTTTTATACCTTGGAGAGACAGGGCTATGTCTTACAGAACCAGTATTTAAAACCAGTAGTATATTATGTATATAGGCTGCACCACTGGATCATGATTGTCACAAGCAGATTAACAATCGTTTGATGTGAAGATAATCACTTAATTCATTAATTATGTGTATCAGAGTCAAGTGTTATGGACTTCACTCTGGATAAATAACAGAACCATAACATGCGTCTCCTACAGTATCTCTGCATGGGGTGCAGAGTATACCTGCCGTGCCAGATTTATCAAAATCATCAGGCTTATCACAATCATCATCATCTTACACTGACGTACAGCTGACTTTGTAGAATGAATTCAATCATGATATTATAGTTGCCATCCATGTAGTCAAGGGGCCGTTGCCTGCGTTTGGGATTTTGTGGCGCTCCACAGTGCTCCAGTGGAGCGCCACAAAATCCCAAACGCAGGCAACGGGCCCCTTGACTACCATCCATGCTGCTCTTAAATTCATGCACATATGATTTTTGGCAATTTTGTGAGTTTTAAGAGCTGATAATCTGAGATCTCACAAGCCCGACTCCTGTCTGAAAAGAAGAGGGTTTTGGTCCTTAGGTAGTTTATAAACGCTGAGAATAAAAAGCCAGACTACGTCTCTTGACATTCAGTTTTTTGTGAGGAGAAGATTTACTGCTCTGTTGGAAATTAGCTGGATCTGGGGATGTAAGTCCAGCTCCACATTAACTTAAGTGAGGTGTAGGTTTTAACTTTCTCCCTCTCCTCATAGTCATGTAATATATCTAATTATCATCTAACACTTAATTAACGCTAGCTTATTGGTTTATCGATTGCGCTTAAAGGTACTCCAAAACTTAATCTTATTATCCCCCCTGACTTGGTGTCTCCTCAGGCCGTGGTGTATGTTCTCGTGTATTAGGAGGTATATAATAGATGACTGCTGTCTCCTGATTTAGTTGAGTATTAGGTTACACGTTGCCGTGATTGACAGTCGTATATCTCCTATCTTTAATCTATTCTACTTTTTATCCCAAGGCCTCAGATTTCCATAAATAAGTATGTCTAAATCAATAGACAAACAAAATTGTATCAACTTTCTGATGGTCATGAAAAGCTCAGGTCGCCTAAATTTTGAGCTGTTAACCGAAAAACGTCCTGGGCTTTTTTATTCAATTTAGTAGGCCAGAATCATTGTTTACCAGTACCGACTCGGAGACGCCTGACAATCCCTCCGAGTCCTCCAAATTCTCTTATTTACGTCTGAATCGCTGACCCAAAATAGCTAATCAGGTTAAAAATAGTATCGGTTACTAAAATAGCATCATACTGACTCTTCATAAATTGATTTTAGGTCGTCTTATCGAATTAAGAACCAGTTTACTGACAAGCACTGTGATGAAGCTATTAGAATTATCACTGTTTGTTGTTTGTTGTGTGTATGACAAATCTAAGTAAACACCCCCCAGCTTATCATAACCTTCACCCCCCCCCCTCCACCAAGTCTCACACACTTTCATCACACATCCATCTCCACATACTGATCCCCACTGACTGACCTCTTTTACTCTTTATAAACATCTGTTTCTGTAGTATAGTGTTAGCTCCTAACCGGTCCCCAATAGGAGCCTTCCGCTCCCCCCCCCCACACACGGACCTGACTGAGGTGAGCAGAGCATAGAGTAGAATCTGAAGTATCACTCCATTACATCTTGTCTTATCTGTAAGTGACATTAAATGACAGGTCACTTTGTTTGATGACAACATATGACAGATAAGAGGATGTACCTTAGAGGAGCTTCATCCTCAGTGTCAGATGTTGTTGTTATTTAAATAACGCAGTTCAATACTTTCATTGTGACAACAGAACTATACAGACTATGTATATATTATAGTAATATAGATATATATATATATAATAATCTTTCTTTACAGTGTGATGTTCATGCTTCAAAAATGGTTGTATTCTAGACCAAAAGGCAGATAGGCGGGAAGGCAGCACATCTCTGTCAGGTAAATCTGCAGCCTCTCTGCTTCTCCGTCGAGGACACATTTACTAAAGCCAAACTAAAGCCAAGTACCTCACCTAAAACTTATCAATTCAGTAATTTTAGTTCTGTGTAGTTGGCCACTATTTTTTACATATGACATTGGAGTTGACCTTTTTTTCACGCTTCAATTTTACTTATTCTCTGTCTGGAAAACTGCTTTTTAGTTCTCATTCATGAATGTAATTGAAACACGATCAGTGTGTATCTCATCACTTTTAATTAACAGGCAAGAATTTCTATGTAACCGAAACAGTCACGGTTTTTTAGATTTGTGTGAAACGATCAGTTTAGTTGCTCATTGTTTGTATTCTGTCTGTTTGTCTTGCTAGATGAATAGAGCTTCAGATTACAAGCTCAGTTTGGCCACATGCCAGCCTTTTTCTTGCTCTTTCCTTCGCAAAAATAATTGGATTTGTCCTGTAGGCCTAGCTTATATACAAGAAAAATCTGACCAAATAATCCGCCAAATAACTGTCCATATAATTTGCAGTGTAAATGCAGCTTTGGGTTTAGGGGGGCCATCAGAGGGGGGCAAGAGTCTTGGGGCTCTGACTAGATTTAGGGTAGTGTACCTCTACACCATAGGTGGGCAACCATTTTTGAAAAAAGGCCACATTTTACGCAGGCTCAGCTCAAAAGGCCTCAACACATATTTCAAACATAAATTTGGAATGTGAGGTATATTTTGGCTCTGTATATTTTGCACAAACGAAATCAGAATATGTGTCAATAAAAACTGTAGTATGTTGCGAAAAAAAATTGACTCGCATGAGCTCAAACAAAATGCTAATATTTATCTAATCTTCTGCGAAGTTTTGTGACATTAAGCTACAATTATAATCTTTCATGTGTTTGGCCAAAGGACAAGGGGAAAATTTCAATTAGGCTTGTCGAATGAAGGAACTCTGTCACATTTCAGATAGAATTCTGGAGCACTTGTAACATGACAACTTTTTGTTACAAAGCTGACTGCATAAGCTAAAACTAAATAATTTAATATTCATCTTATCTTCTGAAGTTTCGTACATTAAGTTAAATTTACAATTTATCTTAGTTAAAAGTGGTTGAGCAAAGGACAAGGGGAAATTTTTCATATATGCCTGTCTAACATTCTTGAGCACTTGTAAGATGACAATCTGCATCCAAAAGTTACGAAATGATATTTTTGTTTTCACTGTTTTGGGTTATTTTTTGCAAATTGAAGCTCTTGTAAATGTAGTCTACACTAGTACTGTTATAATGTTTTGTAAAGTATGGCTTGGGAATTCCCTTGATACGTTAACATGTATGTAGCCTAACTACATGCATGATGCAGAATGGCAAATTTATGAAACTCAAACTAAGGATTGTGCTTACATAGGGGCATGCAGTACTCTCGTCACCCACTTTTTTCTTCTTTTTTTAAAAGTGGCGTTATGACAAAGCCTGCTATGCATGCTTTGACATCCACATCAGAAAAACAAACAAGTAATTTTTTTTTAGACAAAAGGCCGCAATAAGGCCACTAAAGATTACTCATTAGGCCGCACCGGCAAAAAGGCCGCAGGTTGCTCACAGCTGCTCTACACCTTCTCTGACCCTCACTATCCCAGGTGGTGATAATTACCTGCTAGGTTCAGATCAAAGGGTAATTTAGTCAAAGCATTACGTAATCGTGTTAAGTTATTGTCCAAGTGAAAACTATTGATTGGCACAATATTGGGGAAGTGTGTTCAAAGCTGTTAGAGAACTAGATGGTGTTTTACCCTGAAGTGTTAAGTATAACAATTATATCATGAAAGGGCAAACATAGCTATGGGATGAGAAATTATGTCCTTCTTGCTGAAATCTTATACTAGCTCATAAATGCCGGAACTGGGGGAGGGGGGGGGCTATTTTCTCTACCTTAAAAACATAATAATTCAAAGTGTCACAACACTGTGCATAGCTTTATGGAGCTATAGAACAAGGAAAGTATGTTCTCAGGTCAGAGTGTTATTAGACGATGAGACAGACTGTTCGTCGCCTCTCAGCGTCTGACATACCCAGCGAGGATCACAAAGAGAGAGAGAGAAAAAATAATATAAATATAAATAAATCCCTCATTGAACTCTAATATGAGCACCGTCATGTTGTCCAGGACGACATCGTGTCATCTTGTCTGTCTGTGCGCCCAGACAAGACTTTACATCAGTACACACTTGTACACAGCTGTGTACCACTTACTGAGAGTGAGGCGGGAGCACACACAAAGCATAATTTAAGCGTCAGCGATTAACCATTTGAGAGCACAAACCTTAGTCAGCAGACTGCATACTATAATCATATTCTTTGTATCTTCCTTGGATGTGGCCTCAGACACCCAAGTGGCATTTGTTCGATGGTTCTGTTCTTGTAGTCTTTGCTTTCGTATTTAATTTTACGAGTGGCCGTCTTACAGCCGTCATTAGTTTCCATGGTAACAGAGAGCGCCAGAGAAATTCACTCTACTTAATCTTAGATCGTAAAAAATAAAAACCAAGATGGCATTCTTCTCGCTATGACAACCTTGTGACTGTCATAGTTTTGTCGAGAATTGTCTCTATAGCCTTCATCAGCTACCACCCATAGTACAACACCTGGGAGCTGAGGCATCTGCAGCCAAATACAGCCCGACTGTCAGCTTCTCCTTATATCTCCTGATGTTGTTACACTTTTCATTTTAAAATTATTTTGTCTATTTTAAAGAAAGAAACACTTTCACTTAACATGGTATATGATTAGATATTATCTCCATTTTGCTCACTCTCAAAAAAACAAGAGAGAACTTGAGACAAAAATAGAGCTTTATTGTGTCGCTTTCCTCATCGCTGTGTTTTTCAGACTGATATGGACACTTTAGACTGGTGGGATGAGATGTATGGATATATAGGAAGATTGATGGCTAAGTTGTGGTATGTTGGCACAAGTTTGACTGCCATGATATTCTTATTAGATACAAAATAACAATAGCCAATAAAATACACCACTGCCAAACCATCAATGTGTGAAACTGATGGTAGATTAATCCATTGTTGTTACCGGATATAAAGGATGTGATGTGAGATCATAGGACCGGTAATGTGTGGCCTTTTGCAACCGGGATTATCTTACTCCAAGCCCCAAGACTCTTGCCTCCCCCCAAGGATTATCTGACCACGTCCCAGCTCTAAATGGTAAGATCTACACCAGGTGTTGGTATAATTAACAAGTGGTAATAACCCAGTATAAATTCTCCTGCCTGAGAATCTCTCATGATAATAGACGTGATATGGGAGCAGTGAACTGACTGGCTTAGCTTTGAGTGGATTTCTTAAAATTTGTCTTATTGTGCCAAGTCAAGTCTACATCCTGTGCTAATGGACTTAGATTTAATTCTGGATACAACAATAATTCTCATCAAACAATCAGATAGACCTTTCACATGACATACTAAGTTATTGTGTATGTATTACTCATGTACTCAGTGCAGAATACTAGATGTAATATTGATCACCTCAGCTATAACGTTAATACTGTTAATTCCAAAATTGTGGCTAACGATAAAATGGCTTTAATGACATGCAAACTGTATGATGAAATGATTGTCTTCCTCGTCTGATGGCCCAGTCTCCTGGACTTATGCCTACGCCCTATACTACACTATATAGCGTTGTAAAAGTACAGAGTATAAAGGGACCAGAGGGCACCTGTTGTAACGTCTCTCGACTGGCTGTAGCTCTATGACAGGCCAGTCCATAGTCATTGTCCCATACAACAGATCAATGATGACATTTTGTGACACTGAGAGGGGCACTTGTTGTTATGTGTCAGCGCTACATACAATCACATCAATCAATGAGACAGCAGAGTATATTATGTAGAATTTGTTTGTACTTTAGGATAGAGAATAATACTTCATCACTTCTCTCTATATTTCCTGTGATGTAGAGGACTCTTACTGATTGTATTGTTATGTAAACTTAGCTGCTAATTGGCTCACTTGTAAATGGCCTGACCACTTCACACCTCAAGTGACAGACCGAAAGTGTCCTGTTTCTGCATTACATCACACAATATAGCTCATGCCTCGCTCTGGGGCTGAAGAATATAATTGGTTGGTGTTTTTGTATCGTTACGTTTAATCGTTCTAACTTTCAGGGTCTCTAACGAGTAAGCTGTCATATATGGAAAACTTGATCTAAAAGAGAAATTGTCATAAATACAGAGTTTGTACAAAAATACACAGCAATGCATTAACACAAATAAAATATAATAATTTCCGATCTCTAAATGACACAGTCACCAATAATAATGGTGTAAAAATAATCACAAAGCTAGTAACTAGTAACTAGCAGTATGAAAGGATGAGGAATAAGTAGTTTGTTGGTAACTGCTTAATTTGCACTAGTCCAAAAAATGGCACAAAATGTTAGCATTGAGAAATAACTGCCTGTTACAAATAGACTCCATTTGATATAAGTATATAAGACTACAGAGATTTGTATTGTGAGAGAAAAGTTGTTACAGGGTCAGGGTATGCATCGATGTAGGCAAATTTATCGTAGAATCGTAGTAAAAATGCAGCAGTCTCTTATGCTAACCATAGAATCAAAGGCGGCGAAAAATCTTTTAGTTCTCATGTGTCAATCAAATTTCCTTTTGACAACAACAGTCTACAAAGCTGAACAATATGATATGCTCACAACACAAGCTATACAACCAACAAATTGATTAATCTTTGCAGGCCTGTGGCTGAATTGACACCAAAAACCGATATGCCAATAAACTCCTGCTCTGTACTATGTAAAAATACTCTGAGTCGAAAGTCAAACCAATCTTTAACTCTGCAGAGTGTCCACATTACTCCTTCTAAGATTTGAGGGAGTAATTAATATTGATCGACAGCGGGCAGGCTGCAGGGCTGACCAACAGTCATACATCGTCTGAGGTCACAATCCATATTTAGAAATAAGCGTCTGTGTGGCCCCGAGTCATGACTTCAAAATTTTTGTCTTGATGATTAATCGACTGTTGTCACATTTCACCAGCAGGAAGTAATCTTCTTTCTGAAGCAATGAAGCAATCTGCCAACTGATTGGCTTTTCTCAGGAAGTAATCTACTGGTTGGCTATTGAGAGATTAATGAGAAATGGTCTGTCTCCGAGGGTGGGAGAACGGTCACAGCCCTGGGCTCTCAATCAATGATCATAGTTAAAAATCAGGATTGGTTTCTTTCTACTCGGTAAGATCTAAGCAAGGTTACACAGGATGGGGAACAAGATTGTCTGCCTGCGGTACTTTGTGGAATTTCTGGTCTTGCTTTTTACTCGATTTTTTATGTATTACAAATATGACTAGCCCGAGTACGAGTCCTATGATTACAACACTGGCGGCCACAGCTATAACTATCCAGTACTGAAACGGGTCTTCCTCACGCTGGTTGTGAGAACTGTCTGCTGTGACTGTCTCTTTAGGGACATCTCTGGCAGGTACTCCTGGTCTCATACAGATCAGAGTACCGCCGCTGTAGGCCGTCTCTAGTGGTGGTGTACCGCCTGTAAACAGATAAAACAAGGATATGACATCAGCGGACAACACCAACCCAGAAAAGACACAAGAGAGGGCATTTTTTTAACATCATATACTTATCGGTTCAACCTTGGTTAAAAGTAATTTAGTTCTGTTTGGATTAGAATGACGTAAGGCCTTTTTTCCAAGCTTATCCTTTAGGTCTATTTTGATATCCAGGAGGATGTACATGATTTTCGGTGTGAATATGTCTCATCTGTGACAGAAAAAAGCAATGCTAGCTAACTATAAATAAGAATCCTGTTTTATAACTATAGACACATCGCTATAAACACAGAAATAAGACTCACTAAAAGCTGATCCTGGGTACCATGCACCTCCAAGGTCCATTACAAAGTTTGCCTTCTGTTGACTACTCAGCGATTGGTCCTGAAATTTGAGTATTAGTTCTTTAAATGGCTGCCAGTACGTCGCACTTTCGTTAGTGACTGTACTCTCTGGGTCGCTCACCCAGTAAAACTCCCCAGTCTGTGGGTTAAAGCGATCTCCCTCTTTTTTCCTCTGTGCAAATCCGGGGATGTATCTGAATCCCTCACTGATTGTTCCATTACTGAGCTGTTTATTAATAAAGTTATACTCTTCCTCACTTTTAAACTCGATGATGTCACTATTAAACTTCTGTTGGCAGTATGTCCGTGTAGATTCTAGGTCTATCACATCGAGAGCGCCCGTACACACGGTATATGTATATGACTCCATGTCATAGTTGGGGAAATCTCTACAGTCAGGTTGAGCAGAACTTACTGCCACAAGCAAAGTCACAACCAATATCAGCATTGTGTATGTGACGCTGTGGAAGCCGTGTATGGAGGTGTGTGTGTGACGTTAAGTATCACAGTGTGTGTAACGTTGAGTGTGTCGTCGTGTGAGACTTTGCGTATGACACTGTGTATGACGTTGTGCTACAGCGACCTTGGTGAGTCGGTGTGAGCTGTTCGGCTCACTGCGCCAGTATGATTTATTCTCTTTTCAGAGCCAAATCTAAAATACCAATAATACATAATTAATTAATATCATATAGATAGTAAAATAAATCAAGTTTACCAAGCTTTATGAAGCTGTTTACACTGCTAATATTGTCCCTGTGGTTATATAGCTTGGAGGCTCACATAGCCTGTATAATGTAAACATTATATACTTCATTATTATAAAAAGATTGTCAATAATGTACTGAAGTATAACTGTCACTGATCCATTAGCACAATCTATACACTGATCAGATCTATGTCCTCTGAGTTTAGATTGTCAATTACTTCTATAATGTATCTTTTATCAGTGTGTATCGGTGATCTGATATTACGCAGTCAGCTTCTCTGTGGCTGCTTTGTGAATGTTCAGACGATTATGTTTTTGTAGCCTTAGAAGGAGCAGAGGTCTCACTCAACAGATAAACCTTACAGCTCTCTGACGACTGTGACAGGGATAAACATCACTTGAGCTATGGCTGACAATGGCTCACATACCGATAGGTGATGAAGGGTGTAACCTGGAGGTTATTTGTATGAAGATTTGTCACTGAATACGTGTATAAGTAATACGATGACAAAAGATTTTTTATGGCCACGGTTATTTCACTGATTAAAATCAGGTAGATGGTCTTGATTTTGATCTTCCGAAGAGACGAACTCCTACAACTGCAACTTTCTAATAAACAAAATCTCTCCAGGCCTTGATGTGGGATATTGTGGCTACATTAATCTCCACTTCAATCAGCTATGTAGCCAAAACTGAAATGAACTTCAGAGGGTTCAAGAAAAACATTGGTTTTTAATAGTGGTAACAATTCCATGAAAGTGATAAATGTCTAGATTACACGCAGTCAAAAAAACAAGCCCTGGTCACTGAATGGTACATGGTCTGATTCATTTTATTAAAATGATAATCCATAGATACACTGGATGATCAATGTTATGATAAATATTTTGATCTTGTTAAAATGCAATAACTGAATATGCCGCTGAATTTGATTTCTCCAGTTGTCATTATAATGTATTTCATTTTGTTTATGGTAGTTGGTAGGCAAGTTTCTGGTATATTCATGACTTGATCAGATCAGATCAGATCATCCTGTCTTGTACACCATAATTATAGCTTATTTGAATCTAATTCAAATTCTGATATCAGCCTACCCAGTGCCCTAACTGTCACTCTTTTGAATTTATCACAATGACACAAATCTATTGTTAGACTACAGCTAAGTAAACAAATCAAGTCATTATAAATGTTAATATTAGTCATCCACAATGAGACACAATAAGAGGCAATGAGATACATGAACAATTAGACACGTCTTAATAGATTCATTTATTCAAGTTTAACACTAATAGCCTGAAGCTGTTGTGATTTCCCTTTTGTTACTGTGTTATTGCAGACACACTCCCACCCTGAAAGTAGTTTGGATTATAAACTGAATAATGTCGCTCCCTCCTCCCTCAGGATGTGTAAAGCCGCTGAGTTTGAATATTTAAATTAGACATGGTAAAGTTTGATCAACTTATGTGCAAGATCTAGGGTTGATATTCCTATAATTTGGCTTACTTGTGTTGATGTTGCTCTTGGAATGCTCGTCAATGATATGAAAACATGAGGCTACACAGATTTGATTTGCAGATACAAATTATATATTCTGCTAAAATTTACTTACCTTTTTATTAATTTAATCCGAGTAGATATATCCCTGTGCACACTACGCGATTTGACAGTTGCGTTGTGTATTTTTATAGTAACGCGTTCAACTCTTGCCCTGACGGATAATTTGTCTGTTTAATCCTCGACACCGACGTTGTGCTCTGTGGTATGCGGTCAACAATAATAATAATACTGCACCGCCCTTTATCTATAACTATTAAGTACTACGATAATAACAAATGGGCGGAGCTTAAGAACCTCCTCGGGCGACAAAGAGAGGATTACTCCTAGTTTGACTATAGATAGTTTGCTCTCTGCCTGTCGTCTCAGTACCCAGACCAGACCAGACTTTGACAAAAAATAAGTTGATAAATCAGATGTCAACTCATACGCCACATCCCGGAGCATGGGCGGCGAAATATTAATTGCCTTATGGGCTATGCTACCATTTCCGAGCCAGGTTGCTCTCTGTTTGCAGGCAGGTCGGAGCACACCTGGGGGCCAACCAAACCCCAGTAGTGGATACACTGCCATCTTGTTCTGCTGTGATCAGGGCTGGTAGGGTTTAGCATACACTCATACTGGGCTGGTTGTGATTGATAGTCAGATGCTCAACATACAGAGAGAACTACATTACTGTTGGCAGCATAGTTAGTTCACAGGCGCTGGAACCTTCACATATCTTGAAACATTGTATATTTATATCTAGATGATATTGCATATTCATGAACATATCACTTAATGACAACCATTGTGAATGAAAGAGCATCTAGATATTGCAGAGAGACCCCATTCCTAGAGACAACTCATCACATTGATTTAAAAACGACTTTTATTTCATTTCAAATCATGCATATTTGGGCATATTTCTGTAGGAGTCAAAATAAATATTCATATAAAAAAGAGCAGATAAAGAAGTGGGACATACCAATACCTGGGGCAGAGCTGGAGCAGAGCTGGAGCAGAGCTGGAGATCTTAATTAGTGCTGCTCCCACACAATCATATTATAAAGTGGGATGATTACAAGGGTAAAACTTGTATCAGTAATCAGACTAGACTAGACTAGACTTGACTAGACTAGACCAGGTACCGATACAGATATACACACTGCTGTAAATCCCTTACGCGCAAAATTACTAGGAATGGTTTGACAGTTACAACATATGAGTCTTTGGAAACAAACGAGACGACCTGTCCAGTAATGAAAACAGAAAATAATTACAATTTTAAAACATCAGAAAACATACTATAGAGCAGCGGAATAAAAGTAGTTTCGTTTAATTAGAAGTAATCAATGTAGCGGACACAATAACGACAAGCAGTAGCAGAGATAAGTGTTGGGCTTCGGTAGGATCTCCCGTCTCTCACCCTCGCTCCCAACTCCCCTACTATCCTGGTGTGAGTCTATCAATACAAAACCACTGAGCAAACTCACACCATAATAAAGCTGCTTTAAATTTATACAAGAGAGTATTTGACTGTCTCTTTGTGAGTTTGTGACGTTGCGCCCCTTGAGTGATGACGTTGCGCTGTTATATATAACCTGCAGTGAAGGTGATGAGGGATACTAGTAATAATGACTTTACGCACTTCAGTCCATCTTAGAGAGCTCAAATCTCTGTGTCATTATCTCCTCCTCCGAGTCATTCATGACTGGTTGCAGAGCTCTGTAATGATAATATATTAAATATAATATAATTATCAATATATGGTATTGTTATATCATAATAAATGATTATGATCAATATAACTATACAATATTATATGAGCCCAAGTATATAGTTGCATTTGAGAAAAGTAGGAAGTTCATTTCCACCTTGTTTGTTTTAGATACTGTTTTCATTTGTCATCATGGCAAATCAGGGTACATTAAATGAAATTTAACTAGCCCCTTCTTAGCTGAGAGTGCAGACAGAGGCATTTTTTAGAAGTGTAAATTTGAAAATTATATTTGCGACAATCGGTTGTCCAGACCCAGTAAGTATATATCACCTACTTATTAAAGCAATATTTTAAAAATGGTTATTGATTGAGACCAGACAAATATTAGTAGATTCTTTCGTGGGAGGCAACCTTGAAATGGAAAGCCTTCATTCTGTCACTTGAGGTGTTAAGTGGTCAGGCTATTTACAAGTGAGCCAATTAGCAGCTAAGTTTACATAACAACACAATCAGTAAGAGTCCTCGACATCACAGGAAATATAGAGAGAAGTGATGAAGTATTATTCTCTATCCTAAAGTACAAACAAATTCTACTTAATATACTCTGCTGTCTCATGTCATGTGATTGTATGTAGCGCTGACACATAACAACAAGTGCCCCTCTTAGTGTCACATAATGTCATTCTTGATCTGCTGTATGAGACATGACTATGGACTGGCCTGTCATAGAGCTACAGCCTGTCAGGCAACAACGTTACAACAGGCGCTCCCTGGTCCCCTTATACTCTGTACTTTTACGATGCAATGCAGTGTAGGCGTAGTATTGCAGACTGGGCCATCAGAGGAGGAAGACAATCATTTCATCATACAGTTTGCATGTCATTAAAGCCATTTTATTATTTGGCACAATTTTAAAATTAACAGTATTAACATTATATAGCTGAGGTGATCAATATTATATCTAGTATTCTGCACTGAGTACATGAGTAATACATACACAATAACTTAGTATGTCATGTGAAAGGCCTCTCTGATTGTTTGATGAGAATTATTGTTGTATTCAGAATGAAATCTAAGTCCATTAGCACAGGATGTGGCCTTGACTTGGCACAATAAGACAAATTTTAAGAAATCCACTCCTAGCTAAGCTAGTCAGTTCACTGCTCCCATATCAAGTGACCGTAGAGAGGTATCATGTTAATATCTTGTATAGATTCTCAGGCAGGGCACATGATAGTAATTCTATACTGGGTTGTTACCAGATAATAAGGTGGCCATAGAAGCATATGTTAATATAATATATATATATATTTTCATTTGCATTCACCATATTCATACGAGGATGTTCCTCTGATATATCTAGTATCTGATCCATCTAGTTGAGATTCTCAGGCAGGGCACATGATAAGAATTTTATTCTGCACTGTTACTAGATAATAATTATACCAAACACCTGGCATCATCTAACCATTCAGAGCTGTGAGGTGGTCGGATAATCTGAATTGCAAAACGCGTCACTTTGCCAATCCTCTCTGATCTCCACGCCAAACTTTGGTTACATTCTGTATAATTATTTACCAGCAGTGCCACACATCAAGGGACGCTATGCGGGTGGTATAGTGGTGACTTTTTATAGGCTATTGTTATATAGGGCTTTATTCATGTCAGAAGTTGGAGCGCAACTACCACAGAGCCAAACCGATGCCAACACACATCCCCGAGCAATCAATCATATTGCATGCATCTCCTCTCCACCAGGTATAATTATGTAAATTGTAGAATTATTCCAGTACAGTAGCCAGGTACTAAATGCATAGCTACAGTTTATAGTAGGTAAATTATTATTGGAGATTTGAGAGATGATTGATCTAAAAAATTCATAATGGAATTCTCGGCTGTCAGTGTCAAACAGTTTGGTTGTCACAAAATGTCATCACATCCATTTTTCTCTGCGCCCTGTCTTCTGTTATATCTATATAAAACTGCTGAATAACACAGATTTTTGGGCATGTCAGTTATGACTTTTCCATAGGAATCATTTAAAAATAGCTATTCAATGAAGATTGATTGCCAAATTCCATCAAAATCATTTTGAAGTTATTGAAATACAGTTTTAGTGGTTTGAATCTACATAAACTGCAGTTACCTTTCAACCTCAATACAGGATTGGCGTGTGATAGCACAAGCTGTGTATATATAGTATGACACATTGTGTCACGTCAAGCTAGTGGGAGACCCAAATCCTATAAATCTGACACAATCACGAGTGATCCACCTAACTAGCTCTATAATTCATGTTTGAGCTTATGTAGCACCAGCAGAAACTAGAGTTTAGAGTTTTTTTTATCTTTAAATTCCCGACATGAAGAGTGTCTATATCTGCTGGTCACAACTATTCAGGCTGTGAGGAATCTACCTGCATATGAGTATTCCTCACTCTACACCCTCCCACTCTGTATCCTGTGACATTATGTGTCAGTGTCACTCAGGTGAGCTGCGATTATGTGTCAGTGTCACTCAGGTGAGCTGCGATGATGTGTGAGTGGAATACCTGAGGTACTCACACTGATACTGATACTACTCCCCCTCCTCAACCCTCCTGTCCTAACTAATCATCATCGTTAGCTGGACACGTTTTTGAGCAGTAGTCATTTGATATAATAGATGTTAACTGGGATCTCTCTTCTGGTTCACGATGGGACAGTTTGTTTTTATATAATTTCAGATGAGAGGTGAGGTGAGAGATGAGGGTTAATATCAGATCAAGGAGGGAGCAAATCTTAATTATCAGAGGTATATGAGGTTAATGTGAGTATAGTAGGGAAACGGATATCTACATGTGGGTATATTACACACATGTAGATATATGTTACTACAATGTATATGTATGTAAGTTGATGACATGTATGAGATAAGAAACTTACTGATCAGCTACACTGGCGGGTATATTATCTTCTATCCACTGTAAGTCATCCTCCTACAATGATAAAACAATATGTAGTTATAGATCATTATATAAAATAACTTTAAATTTAAAATACATCACTCTCATATGTGCATCTAAAAATATCTCATTTAACTAAGTTATCCTCCGTCAAGGATGGTGAAAGAGACATTTAAACAGGAAACCTCTCTGGTTTGTATGAATATTCTCTTGTACCATCTCCATCCTTCATATATACAGTCATCTATAAAATGAGGGTAATTAAGAGCAATAGCACCTCTGTTTCATGTGGTAAACTTCAAAGGAAATTGTTCATATTTTCTTTGGTTTTTTAAAAAGAGTGGAATTTCCTTCTTTCACAATCATTTCATATTAGGGCTGTAAGAGGAACATGACATTTATTAATATATATCCCAGGTCAAAGATAGATATGTATATGTATACATTTCTATTTTCAGTCTCATTCTAAACCGAGTTTTTGACAGAAGTTGGTGAATATATCATAAAGTAAGGTAGAAGCATGATGAGAGAATAAGGTGAATGTCCGGCGGCCGTGTTTAGGACACAGTCGGGTCATGAGACATGAGACAGGACACAGCTGACCTGACCTGACCCGACCAGGTGTATATAAATATCACATATACAGACAGACATCTAATGTAGATCAGCGGTCTGGTCGCCATAGAGAGAAACTTGGCACTCCTGTTATTTCAATATTTGGGATATTTTTAGATCTACGTTGACACTCAGGTGAAGCTCTCGTAATCACCATAGAAACTAAGACTGTTCACACGACAGCCAGACGGCCACTCATAGACTTGAACCAAAGTCTGAGACAAGAAAGAGCTACAAACAATCACAGACCCTTAAAGCGTCTCATTCCTGTGAAAAGCCAAATTCAGACATCTAGTGAAGATAGGAGACAGCAGAAGATAAGAGCTTAAAGTCCTCTCACTCTAATATGTGTTATAATATAACAATATTATTCCCTTCCCTCGCCGCTTGCTCTCTCTCTCAGTAAGTGGTACACAGCTGTGTCTAAGTGTGTACTGACGTTAAGTCTGAACTTACAGACAGACGAAATGACACGATGTCGTCCTGGACAACATGATGGTGCTCATACTAGAGTTCAATGATGGATTTTTGTATATTACATTTATATTATTTTCTCTCTCTCTTTGTGATCCTCGCTGGGTATGTCAGACACTGAGAGGCGACGAACAGTCCGTCTCATCGTCTAATAACACTCTGACCTGAGAATATATTTTCCTCCTTCTAAACGTTCTTACAGCTTAGCATAGTCTACGCACTGTGCAGGATTTGCTTGGATTTTTCCTCTCATTACTTCTACATTAATCTTACTTCATATAGCCTAGGGTCCAATAATACACATTGTATGACCTTTTGTCAATGTCATGAATGACCGCCCTTATTCAAAATGAAAGAAATTCTGGCTGACATTTTCTTCACTACTTGGCAGTGAATATCTCTGCTCATGGGTATTTCCCAAACATGAGGCTACTTTTCCCAGAGTCTTACTGGAATACTCTCATACCTGGAGCAATATAGTAGGTGGCATGAATAGAAATCAATAGATATTGCAGTTTTAGTGCTCCCCTTGATTAACTTATAACACTCAAGAGCAGACAACTCCAGCGAAATCCTGCATTGTTCTCAGACTTTTTCCCCTCCGGAGGGCCGTCGGACAGGGGGCAAAGTCTGGGGGGCTCAGACTAAGCTTAGCATGGTATGGTGTCACTTAGCATTATGTATTTTAATAACAGCTCAAAGGGCGTGATCCGGGAAATCCCGGCAAATTAATGCGTCATCATGATTGTAGCAATGTATTTTTTTGTGCAATGTTCTATGTGTATGAAGGTTTAGGCTATGCTTGAATAGGACGGAAAGAACATTAAAAGGAGAAGACCATCTAAGTTTAAAACTAATTAACCAATAAACTATTGTAATTCATTCCAGACAAGACAAACAGACAGAAATCAAGACACCGATTACTAAGATGTTCAATGATGATATCTAGAGTCCTTAGATATTATCTATGGTCTCTGATATTTATGTAGATTATTTCCTACCCCTCGCTGATCAGAGCAGCAGATTTATCCTCTAAATCACACAATAAAAATAATAAATATGACTCAGTTGGCGTGTCAAGCTTCTTTATCTGGGATTAACAAATATTGTCATCAATAAAATCTACAACCTTACATCTAATTTTATTATCCCTACAAGTAGTGTGACTTGTCATATAGTGACATTATCTGATAACACAATGAGGGTACATGGGATAATACTCTGTAAGGGCTGACATAGATCCAGAGAGCTCGACCCCAAACCTACAGAGGGTCACAGCACCAACCTTTGCAATACTGTCAATACAGACTGTTGAGCTAAGAGCCATGATTGCCTAGCTGGTTTGTCATACACCACTAGAAAAGGCACTAATACTATGAGTGAGGGAGGAGGAGAAAATACAGTAGTGTGGTGTGGTGTGGTGTGATGTGGTGGTGTGGTGTGGTGTGGTGTGGTGTGGTGTGGTGTGGTGTGGTGTGGTGTGGTGTGGTGTGGTGTGGTGTGGTGTGGTGTGGTGTGGTGTCTGCAGAGAGTTAAAGATGATAAAGGACAGGAAGTTATAAAGGTTAAGATAAGCTGGAGGGTGTTTACTGAGATGTGTCATACACAAAACACAAACAAGCAAAGAAACATCACAAAGATAATTCTAATAGCTTCATCACAGAGCTTGTCAGTAAACTAGCTATAAATTTGATAAAACGACCTAAAATCAATTTATGAAGAGTCAGTATGATGCTATTTTAGTAACCGATACTATTTTTAACCTGATTAGCTGTTTTGGGTCAGCAAAACAGGCGTAAATAAGAGAATTTGGTGGACTCAGAGGGATTGTGAGGCGTCTCCGATTCGGTGTTGACAGTCACCGTCTGTTACTCAGTGAGAGTCTAAATCAGGACACAACGATCTACATTTTGTACCTCCTTATACACAAGAACGTACACCACGACCTGAGGAGACACCAAGTCAGGGGGATAATAAGATCAGGTTTTGGAGTATCTTTAAGCGCAATCGATAAACCAATAAGCTCGCGTTAATTAAGTGTTAGATGATAATTAGATATATTACATGACTATGAGGAGAGGGAGAAAGTTAAAACCTTCACCTCACTTAAGTTAATGTGGAGCTGGACTTACATCCCCAGATCCAGTTAATTTCCAACAGAGCAGTCAATCTTCTCCCAACAGAAAGCTGAATGTCAAGAGACGTAGTCTGACTTTTTTTCTCAGCATGTTAAATTAACTACACACTGCTTACAAACTACCATGAGAGCACAAACTTCTGAATGCAAACTCTCTTAGCATAAGGGTGTATAACATCTTAGAAAGAGCAAATGCGAGTTGATAGATTATAATCGTTAGACTCATTATAAGACATCTACCATGTATCCTCCAAAGTAAAAACACCAATAAATAAGACCTGTCAATATCAGGGTGGTTAGCATAACCCATCAGAATGTTAAACCAGTGTACAATTATGATTGTGATAAGGCTGACATGAGCAAGCACTCTCTACACAATCTGCAGATATACAGTAGGAGACACAAAGTTATGGTTCTGTTATAAATCCAGGGCAAAGTCCATAACACTTGACTCTGATACACATAATTAATAAATTAAGTGATTATCTTCCATCAAACAACTCCGCTAATCTGTTTGTGACAATCTTGATCGATGCTGTAGCCCATAGACATGATATACTACTGGTCTTCATCGGCAGACCTTGTAACAAATGCATTGTATCTTCAATGTGAAAAGGGGGCAGGAGGTAGACAACCTGTCATATCTCATCAGGAGCTATGCTTGGGGTTCCTGGCTTGCGAATCGAACATAGAGAGCGATTTAATGTGTTTGTAAAACTTGTGAAATTTGTATATAATGCAGTTGTCACACTTTGTTGTGGCTCATATTATCAGCTTAGCTTGTGACAGCAGGTCAGGTCAGTGAGGCAGCAGTAGCTTAGAGAGGCAGCAGGGGCTGGACATCTGGTGTGTGTGTGATAGAGTATATAGTATTATACATCACGCTATATTAGTCATCATATGATGTATACATACTTCTATTGATACAAACAAAACACAGAACAGTTCCTATTTATATTTGCTTACTCTAGTGAACAACATCCTTACGTATTACATTATAATCCTTCGATAGAAACTCATTTCTTATTAATTAGCTGACAGCTGAGGGACTCAGAACTAAACATAATTATCTGAGTGTCATTTTATGTAACATTTGACAAACTGAATGAAGGACACATAATTAACTGTGCAATGTATGTTGTCTACGCTAACAACATCATAGCCCTGAGTGCCCCTTCTTCTCCTCTCTACCTGATGTGTAAAGCTGAGTGCTCCTCCCCCCCCCCCCCCCCGCTCCCCTCTACCTGATGTGTAACATCTGCAGGGCTAAGTGGTGGCCGAGTACACACTCTGCTGTTATGACATATCTGTGTATATTTGTGTGGTGTGTAATGTACAGGGAGAGATGTGACACATTAGAGTGGGCTAATAAAACACATCAACAAAGAAATAAGTAAGAGTTGTCCAGTGTCTAGTGGTGATTAGAGGCAGTAAATGCTGTAAGTGTGAATAACTTCGAAGCCATTAAAGGACCCTCATCAAGTATTGTTATTAAGTTATTAAGTCTATGTAACGTCCAGATGTTACAATAATAAAACATCACTAAATGAGCCTATAGATTGGGGGGGGGGTGAGTCAATACACTTTATAGGATCAGACACAAATGCCATACAAGAAGCAGGAGGCGAATGTTTGTCTCATATCCGCAGGCAGTAGAGTTTGGTGAATTCACTGACCTGTCACATTCAGAGAAAATAGAGATATACTTTATCTGGTCACCTCGACACAGCAACAGCTGAATCATACTAAGACATACACACACAAGGGCTATATGATAATGATATCACCATGCAGAGAAAACAACAAACCACTAAAATATGACAGATCAAAGCAGGTGTTTGTTTTTGAAGAGTGAACACAAAACCAAGAAAACAGGAAGACAAAATTCACCAACCCCAATATGAGTATCAGAATTCTGTATGGGGATTAATGATATGGATTTGCCGATGGTCCTCTTGTGGTCTTATTTCTTTATCTCAGCCATACAAGCCAAACATGAAAGTAGTATATATAATTCATTTGGCTGATGTTAATGACATCTCAGCGTTGACTGATGGGAACTTTTGGTTTTTTGATCAGCGTGATGAATGAGAATTTAACAGAGAAACAAATAATCAGCTTGCCAACATTATGATAGCCATCCATCTCTGTGATAGGAGTTAGTTACTAAGAAAAGTAGTAATGACCAAAAAATCAAAGACCAAAAAGATGAGAAATATCCAAACTCTGAACTTCAAAGTAAAGCAGACATCACCTGCTCCATGTAGCTTACTAGGAGGCTTTATACTGAGGTCGAGATAAATTATAGTTATTAACTTAAACTTCAAAGATTTAAACTCTCCTTAGTCTGTGACACACAAGCAGCTGGTAATATGACTCAGCAGTTAGAGTCAAAGTTAGAGTATAGTCAAAGTATATTAGGGGGCAGCTGATCTCAGTCATGATTGTAATATGCACTCCTTGTATGCTACACAAACCATAATGTGACTCAATCATACTCACATTGTGTAATTAATAGTAAAATACAATCAAAAAGTAAACAAAACTCTAATAAATAACATCATAAAATATGTAACAAATACAATAATATAACAACACAATAAATACTCAGTGAGTATAGTCAGAAAGTGCAGTTGATACGGTGAAGGAGTTGTATTATAACAAATAACCGCCGAATAACTAGGCGTTATATGTAGTCCTGTATATTCAGTGATCAGAAATCACGTATAATATATAAGATCTGTGATACAGCTGCTGCTGCTGCTGACTAGACTAATTGTTCCATACTGTGATTCACACCTGGTTACCTAACTAAGTGTCAGCTACAGGGAGAGAGACAGAGACAGGAACAAACAACTCTCAACTATCAACAACATCTATATCTAATGTAAGAGAGACAAGAGCGGGTACTATCTATCGTGGGGCAAAACCTCTAATAGTCCTGCAGATGTATATGACCATAACTACAATGAGATGAAATTTTTGGAAACTGATTTAGAAAGAGATTTATGAGGTAGACAATAGGACTTCTTACATTTAGCAGTTTCACACCAATACTTCCAGGGAGGATATTTTTACAAGAGAGGCAGAGAGAGATAGAGAGAGAGTTTCACATTGACACACTGATGAACAGCTGGTCGATGTAGAGTCACTATAATCCATGTGTGGAGTCAAGAGGGAACTATGGTCAGAAAAGTGCCAAGATTACGAATTAATCCTCATGTACAGCGGTCTGTGCTGAGACGTCAGGAAGTTAGACCAGAATCGAGGAGAGGTGACTAACTAGG
Source organism: Membranipora membranacea (assembly GCA_914767715.1). NCBI lineage: Eukaryota > Metazoa > Bryozoa > Gymnolaemata > Cheilostomatida > Membraniporidae > Membranipora > Membranipora membranacea. The sequence continues at coordinate 2,272,072 of OU612072.1, read as the reverse complement.
GTTGATATAAAGAGATTATCAGCGATAAGAGGGTGGGGAGGATATGGTGAGTGTTACTCATAGGAGGAAGAGAAGGAGAGGGTGATCAACAGTACGTGGGGGTCTCCCAGGAGTCTATTACACGCTTGGTGCAGTAAGCTGAACTGTATAGAGTGTTGAGATGGGGAGAGAGGAGCGACCAATCGACTCTATGAGAGAAATGGGCTGAGAAGTGGAGAGAAAAGTGTAATGAGAAGGGAGAAGAGACTTACGACTTTTTCTTCTCTTGATTTCCTCTTATCTCTGGCAGACTTGGTACCGTTAGCCTGACTTCTCTTCTTTGCATCTGTAAATAAAGATTAGATCAGAGATAAAAAACCTAATGAACGACAGATTCACATTTATAGTCTGGTCACTTAGACTCGCATTCACAGTCTGGTCGTATCGACTCATGTACACACAGGCAGGTCACCTAGACTCACAAACACATGTACGCTGATTGGTCTACTTTTCCTTCACCCATCCAATTTACAAACCCTGGGAAATTATTAGCGAACCTTTTGAGACATATTGACCACTAATTCCAGTGTGCCTCGAAGGTCAGCTCAAAAATAAAGCAGCCTTATAAGTAAGACTTCCAGCGCTGAGATTCCTAGCGAGTAATTAGATTCTTGACATATCTGGGAGGGGAGTGATAGGAAGGTAATCACGCGTATAGAAGACCCTCCTCGCAGATAGAGACCTTACCGACGATATATACAGGTCGGGAGGAAAAGAACTCTCCCATGGTAGAGATAATGAAATCATCAACCTGCACCTCAAAGCGACCAAAATAACACCGCAATCATAAGTACTGGATCCAGGGTGTTCCTACTTCACACACAATACGATTGTTAAATTTTGATTTACAGTCGGACATTAATCAGATCAAAGCCATCTAAGAGCTGCAGACTTGTGAGATTTATACAGGAGGGGGTGGAGGGAGGAGATGAAGCGGTCTGAGAAGTGGATTAAGTTTAAGTACAACATAATGGAGCCACTTTAATTCCCATAGAAAATAACTTGATAACAAAGCCATATAAACATAAAATGTACCAAAACACTCCAAATTTCATGCCTCATCAATATTTCAAAAATCGATTTGTTTTCATGCCAATTTTTATTAAAAACTTCGAAAATTCGTCTTTCTTTGTTGAGGTTGTGACTGAGTTAGTCATAGTAACCTTGGACAGAGTTACTGACAAAGAAAATCGTCACAAACAACGATCAGAGATCACTCTCAGATCAGCTTATCTTTATGTGTATTTCCAGGAGCTGCAGTTTGTTGCAGTAATAATTTGGCTGGGATATTCACCACTGAGGGATATTTTCTTCTTATGGTGTAAAACAACACATCCAACTCTGATTCAGAGCTCAATTTGCATTAGAAAAATTTGAAAACTTTGTGATGAACATCCTGATAGTTTTTTACGAAATGTACTTATATATCAGTGGGTGGCTGCAGTGAGTAGGTATATCAGCCTCGGTCTCAACGATAATCATCGATAGCGATTAGTGTGCAGCTCATTTACATATAAAATTACACTCTCACCCATTAGCTATGAGTTAATCTACATAACTACTATGCATATATCCATATCTCAGCCTATCACAAAGACATCAAGTATATCCTATCTCACAGCACGGAGGAGGCAACAGGTATAATTTATGAATATTTTCGATTGTGAGAGAATTTCTTGAGCGATTTCTTTGTAAATGTTGTCCAGGCACACAGACAGATAAGAGGCTTTGTTAGAGAGTGCACATCCTCACAATTACCTGTCTGTAGTACAAGAGATCAGAGAGACTGAAGTGATTCTATAATTAGCTGAGACACACCTGTGTAAGAGACCAATCTATCATAGTTAGCACAAAGATTGACAACCGCAGGAAAAGAATTCCCATTTAATTTTGCAAAAAATGGTGCCCTGGTAATCTTGTTAACTTTCTCTCTGGTTAGGACTCTTATAACTTTCAGATGCTTTACAAGTCACCTCTCCCCTCCATCCCTTACCTCCCTACACAGAATCACAGGCCTTATACACTCTACTGACAGAGTGACGGCCCTCCACTTACAGGCCTTATACACTCTACTGACAGAGTGATAGAGTGATGGCCCTCCACTCTCCCTCTCTACCTACAGTAGAGCGGGCGAGAGAGAAATATTTGTGTCTGTCATCTTCAGTACAAACTCTGTCCCTCCGAGCTGCTCATGAATACTCTGACAGGATGTGACTTTGATCGATGGAACTCAGAAAATAAAATTTATGCAATTTTACAAACTTTTCCTCATTTCTAATTCCAAACAGATGAATAATCATGTGACAGTGGGTTTTACATAAAAACTCAACATGGAGCCAAAAATGAGGAGAGTCAGAGCCAGGATAACAAACTCAGGTCCAACAGGATACTAAGAAACATTCTCATGACGAGACTTCACCCGGAATACCCGGACACTCTAGAGAGCTGACATATGGATTCAGTGATATACGGAGACCCTACAGGACCATAGTCTCTAAAGAGGTTGTCAGGGGGTTTGGAAGATCAGAAGTCATATCAAGACTTGCTGGGGTTTGAAGTTTCAGTCCCAAGACTGTTTGTCTAGGCGTCAAACTGACATCTCCCATAAAACTATCATATCACAAAATAATAACAAACCAATTGACATGGTAAGGGTGTCAAAAAGGAGCGTCACCATGACAACAAACATACATTGGGGATGTCAACACTGTGTGTGTGTGACTTGTGATGTCCCTGTTTGTGATTTTGTGTCACCTGCCACAGCATATTGACACCCATATCAGCCTGGAATCAAGGGTTTTATGTTATTATCAATCCAGAAATGATGATACGTAGAAAGCTCCGAAAAACTCTATTCTCCTAATTTTTATCGAGGGCATCATTCTGAAGCTTTTAGGGTTAAAGATTCAAACCCAGTTGATGATATAACCATTTCCACAGGGCAAGAAACCAAAAACCAGTGGATGTAGAGGTTGATGATGTCTTATCTGTTCATAAAATAGACATCTAATATTCATGGTGACGCTGAATGCTTCAAAAACCTTACAAGTTTATATAGATTAATAAAGTCTTGAGCTTTTTTTATCATCTTACATCTTTTAAGAGTGGAGGGCATTTAAGACCGATATAGTTATAACTATGCCTTCACTAACTGTTAGGTTACAGTCTCACTATTTATGTATGTTTTTCATTATGAAACTGTAAGCATGAAATCCTCTGCATCACTAATTTCTCTGTTTTATAGAGAGGATTCAGTGTAATTGTCAGTTATCCTCTCCTTGAAGTAAAACTAGTAAAGAGGACAAATCCAATTTACAGCAGCAGAATAAGACACGCCTATCATCACACATGAAACACTCTATGCTCTATTTATGTGACATGAAAAGTTATATCTAGATAAACTAGATAAACTATAGAAAGCAGAACAACAACATGCTGTTTGGTTACTTATCAACAAATCTTTCTTATTGACAGGCACCATAAGGAGTGCCTAATACATGTCAGTCATAACAATCATACAACCCTATCACTCCCTCTCCTCTATAGTGATATCCTGTCATGGACAATCAAATGTCCAACTATGAGACTTGCATATGGGATGGGATGAGTTGAAAAGCATAAACCCAAGCCCAGGTCGCCGGTAGTGGCAACACATTATCATCAACACCCACCCATGGTTGATAATGGGTAGTAGGACTGTCACTTTAATGTATTATCTCCCTGGCTGCTCCAGTATATACTGTATAATATATACATTGTGTACACCAGTGATGTAGATATAATACAGTATATAAAGCTTATGCTGAATATATATATATATGTAATATTAAGATTATGCTGTACACTGGATTTTATCCATAAGACCAACAGACAACAAGTGAGACTCACCAAAAGCATCTGACATCATAAGTGTGTCCTCTTCATCCTCTCCGTCCTCATTATCAAGTAATAAAGAGTGGGAAAACCTGGAAATATAACAGGGAAAACCTTAATAATCAGTGAGAAAACCTGTAAACAAAACAGGGAAAACCTAAATATTGAGTTAGAAATCCTGTAAACAAAACAGAGAATTCCTGTAATATTTTCCGGGAACACCTGTAATAGTAGTGTCTTAAAATTTTAGGGATAAAGGGCAATTTTGGTAATAGTTAGGCTTTGAAAAACAAATGCACTTATCATGATGGGTTCAACTGTTCCCTCCTAGGCCCTATCATTGCAACCATTGATTGAGGGGATGATTGAGGGCAATTAATTTGTTCAAAAAATTGATGGTAAGAAAAAGTATTGTTTGGACAAGAACGTTTCGGGGATAAACAAAATCATAAAACTGTACTATGACATCGGCACAGACTTTTATTATTGCCATGAGTACGAGTATCTGTGATACTGTACCATGAGAAGGAGGAGACAAGGTATAGTCCATAACCAGAGTATGTCAATAATAGACTATGAAATCAGTAAGTAATAAACAGTCAGACATCCCAGAGATATAAACCTTAGAATGGTTCACACATACGACAAACCTTGACTGAAATCTAAAGGATAGATATCAATATGTTGTCAGAGATAGTCGCAATAATAGCGAACTGACAAATAATTTTGTATTTCACATTGCGTGCACTATCTTTGGTAATTTAGGTTTGATGGGGAAGTTTTACAGCTATAAATATAGTTGTGTTTATCATATACACAAAACTGAAGTTTTGTGGATTACTGTTACTTACCGCTGCCTTTACTACTTACGCTATATAGTTATTTTGAAGGTAAGTATAGTTACTTACCTCTGATTATTAATACTTGGTCTCCACAGAATCATTATAACTAATAAAACTATACAGAATAACATGGGCGAGAATCCGTTCTCCAGCCACAACTCTCTGATGTCTGCCCTACAGTCAACGAAGCGTAGCTCCTTCATTTCCCAGATAAAGTAAGCTATAGAAGCTGCAATATAGTGAGAACACTGAGATAACATTCACAAGAAATGTTACACAAAGTAAAATTACAAATCTGCCTACATACTTTTAATATCATTTCTACCTTCTCCCCGAGCAAGTATACTTTAATTTTCAAAAGATGAGTGTTACACATGTTGGGTACCTTTACCAGGTATTTCTGGTTTGATAGTACGGAGTTATGACTTATAGTCTAAGAGAGGATAACTTCTAATTGCACCAATCTAATAAACACCTGATATCCTTGTTGAATATAAGATAAGACTTAAACAAACATCATCGCACACCTACAGTTAAACAACTACATATACTTACCTAGTATAGTAAACACTAACAGATTAGTGAAGTGTCTATATAGAGATAATTTAGCAACGTTACGTCGTAGCCTCAGGGTTCTGATTGTTTGTAGTAGACTTGAGAAGACCCAGTAAACTATACCCGTCTCGCAGAGTGCCAGAGGGATCACGGCTATTAAATCGGAGTTATCCTTGTCCGTCTGTTCTGTCTGATGATATAAAATTTGATAATAATACAATGAATACCACAAATCTCAAAACAATTGAATTTTCAAAATAACCTGAGGGAATTGTAGGCGATTTTGTAGGATTGCGAAAGTGACAGGTCTTTCATAGTGTTGGAGCACCAAGAGATCATAAGAGGAATAAGGGAGTGCTACAGATATAGATTAATCCATATTATTTAATTTATATAGTTATACATATTAACCGATAAAGTGAATAAAAGAGACAAACCTTCATAACTCTGAGGCAACACTCCACAGCAGATAGCACAAAGTAAATCACGCATACAGCTATCAGCTTATGTAGGGTGGGTCCTAGTCTGGGTTTGATAAGTCCAAACCCTACAGACACAACAATAACCAGAGCACGGGCTAAAGTCTTCTTCACAGTGGAGACTAATTCAGCTACTATAACCAGAGCTACAAACAAACAATCATAACATCAGCCTCATTATCATCATCAGCCTCATTATCATCAGCCTCATTATCATCAACCTTCTTTAATTATTTTATTAATTCAGAAGATAATAATATTCACAGAATTAATAGTATAGCATTAATCTGCCTAACAGTATCCTTATCAGTGTACTATGTATTCCTATCAGAGTATTACATATTCCCATCAGAGTACTACATATTCCCATCTGAATACTACATATTCCTGTCAGAGTACTACATATTCCCATGACTGAATCATTCAGCAGGAGGTGAGTTAATTGCTCACATATATGGTTTTATCAAGTAGTCTGAGCACAATAGGAAGGTATATGTAATAATAGATATAATACATACTTTTAGTGCTGTAACCTTCAGCGTCGACGTGCTGCCACTCAGAGTAATAGAATATCTTCTCTACTAATCCTAGTAGGATGACGAGAGCGATAAAATACTGGATCCTCAATAAATCTCTCCAGTAACAGGCTAGCATCATCAGCCAGAAGAATCCGAATAAGACATATACTATCGTCATAATCAGATAAAACTGCAAGACAAAAAACGTTACCAGATAAAATGCACCGTCTCTTAGCTCAGGAACCCATACCAAAAACGTTACAAGATAAAATACACCGTCTCTTAGCTCAGGAACCCATACCATGAACAATGTATTGGATTCATTTATAATTATCAATATAATTCAGTGTCACTGCTGCTGCTTTAAACGAAATCAATGAGCAAACATCTCCTGACTGATTAATAACTTAGAATAATTCCCATATTACCCTTAACTTCCTATATAGACAAGTACACATATACTAGACACTCACATATAAATAAGGGAAGTCAGCGGCTGACAGAAGTTTGCTGCGAGAATCCCTTGTTGTCAGAATAACTGTAATAAAAAATACACACATATTATATATTTTATGTTTATATCACAATAATATCATCAGCATTTAAAATGTGATTAAAATCCATGAGCAATCCATTCAAAAACCAGTAATCCCTGAAATCTAGTGTATGTTGCTTTGTGCTTTCGTCTAGTTTACAAAGTATCAGGTCATATTATATCTAACTGTTGAAATATTTTCCCTTAATGTTTTATTCTAGGAATGAGAACGAAAGGTAATTGACAGTGTTAAAAGAAAGGTTATCACAGTTGACAGGTGATGCTACACCTCAAACATTCATGTTACCTTGTCTGCTGAATTTAGTCTTTTTTTCTGCACCCTTTTCACTGATGACAGGTTTGATCTCTACAAACACTGTATACTGTCCATCGTCCCATGATTGTGTAATATTAACTTCCTGAATAACGTGCAACATGCAACAATATCATTGAAGACAGTCATCAACTAGGGGAGATAAACCCGAATAAGTAATGAGCGAAAGATTATGTCTCAAATTAACAATTAATGCCTACCCTACAGTAAAATGTTTGGTGGGAATTAAATTTCGCTATTTTGGCTAACTAGAAAATCGCTAATAATTTATTCCACCGAAAAATTGATCCAAAAAGGAAGAAAAATAGAAAAAATTCGAAAAAGTTAGAAGTTATCTTTTCTTTTTAGCGAGTGGACAACTTCGCTAAACTTTTATTCCTCCAAATCACCCATGAGAGGGCAACTCGCGAAATTGAGTTCCACCAAACATTTCTTCCTGTAGGGTAAGTAAAATTGGCCTTCAATCTTGAGCAAATTAGCTAAACATTAGTTTATCTAGTTTTTGGTGACTTAATGTTAGCCCAGCACTTAATTTTGGCTAGTCGAGGTGTGAGTCTATATAAAATAATGAGGGTGAGAAAATTTAAGCTAGCTTTAAAGTTAGCTATTTCAAGCCTGTATGAAATGGCAAACGTTTCTCTTACAGAATTAAGTATGTCATAATCAAAACACAAGCCATTTCTATAATATGCATGTTTACCCATTTTAATGCCTATGCTTAATCCAAGCTACATTCTTCCTAAGTCTACTGAGCACTTACAACTCACACTTACCGTGTTATCAGGTGGGGAGACAGTTTGAGTCTTAGCTGTAGTCTTGGCTGGAGTGTCTTTAGGTGTTTTGTTTGTATCATCTTTATTCTCTTTCTGAGATGTTTCAGCTGTATTATCTTTATTCTCTTTAGGAGAAGTTTTGGTTGGATTATCTTTATTCTCTTGACTGAGCGGCTGCGGCGCAGTGTCCCGCTTCCTCCTAGTGTCGTAAAAGATACAACCAGTTATAATTTTTACATCATTTTATAATTTTCTTTTCATTTTTAACATTATTCATCCAATTTTACTGACCAATGGTTAGGGACTATTATTCGTCTGATTCGAACATCTTTTACTGAGCGTTTCAAACAATCTTTAACATTATTTAGCTTCCTACAACCAGTTGATGATGAACCAAGAAGTAACACTCCTCAGTTAGGCATTGACCATGATTCTTCTTTGATTGTAGCTAGTACCAGATGGTATGTATTGAGCGATATCCATACATGAGGAAGGGTGTATTTGCTCAGTACTTTCGGTCATCAAAACTAACACTAACCTTTCTGTTTCTCCATCACCATGTTCTTCACCAGCTCCCTCAGCAGGGTCTGTAATCACATCAGAGAGCACACATAAGATTAACTTATAACAGAGGTATGTTGGCCATTGGTTGACATTTTCATTCCAGATATTACTTTTTTCTTTTTCTTAGGGGTGCATCAACCACTCTAATAAGATAATCAAAGAGATAAATATATATTTACCCTTCACAGCAATTATAGCAGTGGTGACTTTAGTAGAAGGCGTAGTATCAGCAGCAGCTGTATCAGTCTCCTCCGTATCAGCGACAGTATCTTCCACTTTAGTCGGCGGGTCATCTGCCGATATGGATACTATAAAAATATGGCAACCATAAGTAAAAATATCCAATCATACAATACATGCCTGTACTATGTATTATAACCTATAATTATAATACATAGTGCAGTATCGCTGCTCTGTCTAAAACTACATAACTCACAGAATTCTGCTGCAGTAAATTTTGATCGCTCCTACTGGCCTTTATCTGACGTAACCAATCAACAAACTCAACAGAACTTGCTAACTTTACACAACAGTTATGTGACCTAATCCCACTATGTAATCTCCTAGCCTACATCAGATCAGAGACCATAGAGTTACTCTATGTTATAATAACTCTCTATGTCAGAGACCTTGTAGAGCTGCATGTTTGTTTGGGAATTTTAATTGATGATATGGTAATTTAAGTCACACCTGTCATCAAAACTGTTTGTAAAATGTGATTACCCTTATACTACCTATACCATTATACCTATACCACACGCTTTCACCCGTACTACAGCTCTCCTATACTCTCCTGTACTACAGCTCTCCTACATGAGAGGGTGCAGTCAGGTGTATAATTAATACAAGGAAGTAGAGACACTACTTAAAATCTATTGTCTCTGGTAGTAATGCCGTAATATTATTATACTCATACAGTAAGATAAGGAAGTACTGTACAACCTTTATGTAGAGCAATACATTGAGATATAGTATGTAATCATACAGCACTACGTGGCAGGGACTGTCTCTGTGCTTACGCTCTCTAAACTTATAAATAGTATCCACATTATCTTGATGCACTTCGATTAGATAAAATTTCATACACACATATTATCCCAAATACTCATACATGCATACTTATATACATACATACATACATACACACATACATACATAGGCCTATGTATTGAAAAGTCACAGCCATAAACATAACACAGTAATTTGTTGTAAGGCAAAGATCTACTCTACGTAACTATAGATGCATCGGTCCCTATGAAACTTCAATATGCTCATTGAGACTGTATAGGCCCACTGAATAAGTTATATTCATGTCAAATAAGATCATTGAAAGCACCCACACATGATCCTCACATACCATGTATAAAATAGACTGCCACTTCATGACCATACCATATATCAAGACTGTTATGTACCAGCACTTGATCTGGGGTTAAGTTAGAATATATTATTTAAGTTTCGTCACAATCTTCTGTGTGAGTAGGTCTCACGGTGAGTGTGACTAGGTCTTACCTGATTGACATGCACCTTGAGCATCTTGAGTCATTATCTCATCTGAGTTCTCCTACAAAAAGTTAACCATAGTACAGCCGACTGATATCAAAGATTAAATGAAATCCAGGGACAGTTTTATAGCACCATACTGACTGGCAAGGCCAGTTTCACTCAATCACAAGCTTAGACATTTAGACTCATAGAGTACTTGGACCCAGTGAACAAGCGGTAATAATTTCTTAGAAGTTACACATATGGAATGGAAAAAATTGAGTGATATATAAATAAACTCATTGTTTTATATATATATTTTTTTTCTATCTAGTTTCCGATCAAATAAAAAGATCAATTCATAATACTTACTTCGGATGGTATGTAGGTGTAATCATCGCAATTGACGGTTCCTGAGCCGACACGGAACTCGAGCCCGATGGCAGTTTTAACCCGAGCTCCGTCATTGGAGCCGAGCGTACATCCACATTCCATATTCAGTGTACCAGTACTGTTATTAATACACCCACCCTATAGAAATACAATACAAAACAGACTGTGCAAGTATCTAACATACAGTGTAGACATTATCACAGACTCACCGAGACTCACAGTCTGAGACACACACACACTGACCCTCATAGTCTGAGACACACAGACTAGATATCATAAGATTATTCTATCCTCTGTAATCTTAGATCATTCTTCTTAATCCTGTTTCAGTCATAATCATTTCCAGATTCACCGGCAGAATAATGATATTTATAAATGATTGTCTTACCACTTTTATCTGGAAGCAGGCTGTCCTAATCATCACCCAGTTAACAATGTAATTATCTCCTGACACGCTGCTACACAAAGAGGTCATCTCTAAAATACAAACAGCGTCTTCAACATCTGCTATTCTATGTCTCTAGTGATGTCAACATTTGAAGAGAAAAAAGAAAAAAACTTCTGCTGCATCGTCCTGCGGTCCTCATATGTTGTCTGCGATCCTCTTGCATGGTTTAGGTTTTACATTTGAGCCTTTATAGTGTTAAAAACTGCTCATTGCTTTCAGCCAATTTTTGTTGTGGAATACTTTTCGATGTTAAGCTTACCAATATTAACTTTTGTTCTGTTAAACATTGACTTGGCGACAGAGAATGTGGAGTTACCCTGAAAATACATACATTATGGATTATTTTCAATGGTATACATAAGAAATACTTTATCTGGGTGATGTATAATATATACCTAGCATGGGCGTCAGAAGGGGTGCTCAGGGTGCTCAAGTGAGCACCCCTTGGGAGGTTTAAACATTTTTTTTTTAACAATTGGAACTCAATGTTTTTTTTTATCGCTAGACTTTCAATCGGGGCCCGGACAAGAGGCTGTTGCTGTTAAATATTTTTGGTATCATGCTTGGTCTTGCTCATCCATAAAAGTTGGCTGGTATGAACCAGAATGTCTCTTTTTGGGTCTCGAATTTCAAAAAATTTCCGTAAGCAGCGGGGCGCTTGGGCGCCCCTCCCGCACCCTCCCCGCTTACACATGCCACTAACTACTCCACAGCTAAAAGGAGCACCCCTTGGTAAATCCTTCCGACACCCATGATACCTAGGCCTATAATACTATACATAATGAGAAGTAGTAACTTCTGCAGGGACTCAAACCTATAGCCTACACAAGGAAAGTTAGCACAAACTCAAAACAGTAGAACATTAAGGATAGCCAACATTACTTATCCTCAATCGGCCAAAATACTTCTCAGAACTGGAGAGAATTCAAGATGCAAAGATAACCCATTTTCGTTAAAATTGCCTATTTACAGTACAAAGAGGTACCCCAGTTTTATCTCTCAAAACCTTAATTGATTACTTGAGGACGGTAGCCGTGGCCTGACTTGCTAACAAAGACGCATAGAGCTAGAGAGATAAAGGACCAGAATAATCACTGTGGTTGTCTTCGGAACAAGTTGTTCATGTTTGCTCATTTGCATTTATTCTCAATTTTTCGCTATCTGTTTCCTATAACTTTCTCCTTCAAGATCAACATCGCAATATGAAATTTGCTTAACAACTGTGCATTATTATCTCAAGAGGGTGATTGAGAAATAAAAAATAGGAGCGGAAGGAAGCCAACTTCATTAGGCCTAATGGTTGCAGTCAAAATATATAGTTAATCTTTGTAAGACCTACTAGGCCTTTAAATTCCCATTCAATTAAGTCTTATTTTATTACCATTGATGATTGGTTGGCCCATCAGATCATTTTTTCCTCTTCAATGAGAAAAAAATACCTGGCAGATAAAAGATGTGATAGTTTTGGTTGCAATATTCAATGAAGTGGGCTTCCATCCTTCCCAAAGGCCTAAAGTCAAGAGCAGTGCCAGTTGAGTTCTATCTTCCTATACTAATTAAATTAATACATACCATATGCTTCTTAACTGCAACTAAACTACCTACTAGCTAGTACTAATAATAATAATTAATTAGTACTAAAAATGTTATGATGCTTAACTTACCTCATTGTATGGTAAAGTCCACTTCCCTCTTTCTGGAAAAGCAGTGCCTGTTGTCAACAACATCAAAACAACACCTAGGTGTATGTAACCTTTCATTTTACCAATGGGCAAGTTCAGCTTCAATTGAAAGTCAAATATGAATTTTTTCTACAATTTCTTGGCCAAGTCACTAAACAAAGTCTGATATTTTTGTAGGCGCTGACAAAGTATCAAACTGTTCAAGTAGAGGTATTAATGAATGGTTTCGAATCATTAAGGTTAACGGCCATCGTACTTACAACTATTGTGATTGGACAACTGTATATCACATAAAAATATGCTCATGAGTCACGGTGTGGCGGTCTTGTACATTAGCGGAAATTGTAGAAGAAAATTCACACTTCAGAAAATTGTTAGATGCAGCGGGTATAACCCATAAAGTTATCCACCCCCCTCTACGGTATAACCTCTCCAGTTTTGGAGGTAAATCCTTTTAAATTGACAGTTGTTGTTAGTGGTTAAATACTTGTTTGTCAATATGTCCACATGTGGAAATTTCCCAGAGAGCTATTCTCTTGCAGACTATAACAGTCTATCATTTAAATGCATTGTATTGACTCAATAAGCCACCTCACACGGGTTCTTCTTTGTGAAAATGACCGATCAGGCTCAGCCAGCATCGAAAAAAAGTTTTGATAATATCCATGATTTGCTCACATTTTTGTCAGAGCATGAGGTGGAGCAGTGCACCAAGTTTGTTCGCATCAGATCCAGGACTATACAAAGACGCTGCAGGAGCTAAACTTTGGTAAGAAAAATGGGTATTTCATTTTCTCCAATGTTCATGTATTGTTAATTTATCACTGTACGGGTGCTGGGGCTCTGATGTCAAGCAAAAGCTATCTTGGGTTTCAGCACTGACAATAAAATGTTCTCTTGTTCTCCAGAAAAATCGAAGCATTTGTTATTCAACAACAAGCTTGAGAGTGCTATATGTATGGTGACACGGTTAATTTTTTTGCACTTTCTAAATGATTTGTGAGCGAGTTCGTTAGATACACATTCCACTCGCTCTAATCACCATTATGTTCTTGTACATGGATCCATTGGACTTTCTCAAATGGGGAGAAAAAGAAAAGAAGGCTATTTACGATTATTGACATGCCATGCCGACCAGTGTTTGATAAAGCCTATCTAAAATGCCAGCATGGCAGGGACTATCATCAGATGACCAAGAAAAAGGCAGCAGTGCAAAAACAGGTTGGCATTCTCAATAAGTATAACTTTACTTTTTGAGAATTATAAAAGTTGTTTTCAGGGCGTAGTTAGGGTTATATGGCTATAGGTCTCACGTCATTCTGTAGCCTTTAGCCCTTTATCATAATTTTGTGCATCTTCCTTTAGATAATCTACTGCTCGACTGTGGTTTATTTCACTTGCTCATGGATAATAATTCTTTGAAATTTGAAGAATTAGAAAAACACCAGCTCTCAGCGGCAATCATCCATATTTTCACTTAAAAATGCAAAATACCAGATAGGTGACATTCACTTGCATTGTTTAAGATTTAATTATATATATATACTTTTATTGTCAGCAACAATTCATTATTTCAAATGTTTTTCATGATGTGACATAAATGGCAAAAAAGAAAAATGATACAAACAAAGATTCAACAAAAAATAAGACTATGCTAATAAACTGAAAAAATGTTGCATTAGCCTTTTCTTAAACATATTCAAAGTAAGAGTGCTTCTCAATGAAGAGGGTAAAAAATATTAAAGTTTGTTGCTATTTTGTGGTTTCAGTTGTCTAATGGAGGTTTGAGTAAGTGTGTATCTCTTCTTGGAAATCGGTGTTGTAACAAAATAATCAGAGATGTATGGAGGTGATAAATTACTCAGAGCCTTAAATCCCGTAATGCAAGTAAAATAATTGCTCAGTATTGGAAGGGGTAAAATTTTAAGTGATGTACATAGGTCATTAGTAGGTGACAAATAAAAAGGTATATGTTGAACATTGGCCACAATTCTCAAGGCTCTTTTTTGCTGAGTGAAAATTGGGTTTGTGATATTTGATGCACATAAGTTGTAATATATATATGGATACCATAAATGAGATAACAGTGAATAAATTGAAAATAAAATTGTTTAGCAGAATGTGTGGTCAAGTAGGGTCTGCATAGCTTAAGTAAGTTTGTATTTTTTGACACCTTATCCGAAACAGTCTCACAATGACCATTCAATGAAAATGAGTCAGATATCTTAAAGCCAAGAAGTTCAGTTTCATGCCTTTGAAATATTTGGTTGTTGTCAATTTTTAAATTTAATGATGAATCCTCCCCAAAAGAACTTAAAAAGTGTGATTTTTTATAATTTATTGTCATGTGATTATTTTTGCACCACTTGTTGATTGAAACCAAATCTCGATTACAAATTTGAACTAACGGAGAGGGAACAGAAGGGCTTGCTACAAAAACAGTGTCATCAGCATATGAATAAGAGTTCGAGGAGAGAGGTATGTGAGATTAAGTATGTCATTTATATAAATCTGAAATAAAGTTGGTGCCAGTATTAAACCTTGCGGAACCCCAATATTGATGTCAAGTATTGATGACACTGCACCATTATAATGAACATACTGAGACCTGTCCTGTAGAAATGATGATAGCAACAAAAATTCCTTGTTCTCAAAATTAAAGTTCCATAGTTTATTTTTTAATATTTGGTGATCAACACAATCAAATGCCTTGCAGAAATCAATAAACAGAAAAATACTCTTCCTTTGTTTGAGTTTCTCAGAAGAATAGTCAGAAATAATTTTGTGAACGGCGTCGCTGCATGAATTTGCAGCGCGATAACCGGACTGTGATGAAGATATTAGATGGTTTTCATTTAAAAATATCTGAATATTAATATTTAAATGTTTTTCAAGTATCTTCGAAAGAGCGGGTAAAACTGATAAAGGTCTATAATTTCCTGGGTCATCTTTTAACCCGACTTAAAAATAGGGGTTACGCGAGCAATTTTCCAGACTTTTGGAAATACTCCTTCATCTAAGATTCTATTGAAAATATCTGTGAGCACTGGACCTACGTAGGGAAATGTTTTGTTTAACATCCGAACTGAAATCTGGTCAGGACCAGTGCTTTTGCCTATGGGTATTGATTTTAGAAGCTTATGCAATGAGACTGTTGTAAATTTTGGAAATTGTTTCAAACCTTTGAGGTGGTAATTTGGTTAAGTACTAGAAAAATCAGAAATCAAAGAAAAATCTTTTGATAGCTCCGCAGTGATAGATGTAAAATGCTCGTTCAAATTACTGCTTGAAATATCAGCAGCATTGTCAATGTAAGTTTTAGTTTTGTTTCTGATATTTAGCGCATTCCACAATGATTTGGTATTATGGCCTTTGGAATTTCCAACCAGTTTTGTCATATACTTCTTCTTTTTTCTTTTTATCATGTTAGTGACTAAGTTTCTTTCAGTTTTATAAAAATGCCATAACATTTGAGATTTTTACTGGTCTCCTAGTCTCATATGATCACGCACTTCATCATCAATCCACATAGGAAGGACCTCAGATTTGACATAGCGAGTCCTCCGTTTTATAAATTTTGATGTTAAATTTAAGAAAGTTTCATTGAAATTCTCTATGACATGCATGGTTAATGTTGCTGTAACATAGAGATTGGTGCCAGTCAACATTGCTGAAATATTTGTGTATATTTTCATCAGTAAATTTGCTATAATTGTGAAATTTATCTTAATTCTTTTCTCTGATTTTACAACACCCTTTTTTCGTATTGCCATAACCAAAATATGATCACTTAAAAAGTATTTCAGAACTAAGCTAGAACGAACATTGGCTGGTTGGTTGGTGTATATGTGATCAATGATAGATTCAGAGTTTTCTGCAATTCTTGTAAAATCCTTTATTAGTTGTGTAAGTCCAAGTTGATTTATGACATTTCTAAACCACCTGACCAATGTGCTGTTATGACTGAGGTCAACATTAAAATCTCCCAAAATGATTACTTCCCTGCAAATTGATACGATATTCTCAATGAAATGAGTGAAGACATGGTTCCAATCAACAAGTGCGCTAGGTGGGCGATAAACGAAGCATGTTAAAAAGATTGTGAGTGGGTTTGGGAGATTTTCAAAGTAATTGACTCAGGCATTGAATGGTTCGCAACATTGATCTCTTCGAATGAAATACCAACACGTATGTAGCATAGCAAACCCCCTCCTTGACCAGTATTCCTATCCTGTCTTACGATATTATAGTTCGATATATGAAAAAAACTATTTGATTTAGACTCATTTAGAAAAGTCTCAGATAAACAAAAAATATCAAGATCATTTTCATGTAAGATCTTTTTAGCTTCATCAATTTTACTTGTAAGCCCTCCAATATTTAGATGAGCTATTTTCATGCCTTGAGTAAAATAACTAGACATTTGGAGTTGAAATTTCTGATAGGTGGCAATATATGAATAAAGATTTGAGTGGTATACCATTGTGTATAGCGTGTTTCATGTCGGTTTGTGATGCGAATTTTACCTTCACAGTGCGCAAGGTCTTACCACCTTTTGAGAGCCTCTCAATAGTGGCCTCCGGATAAACTGCTTTGACATCTCGCTCTATATCATTGTTACTGCCTTCTTTAGGGACATTGTACATCTTGGCACAGTTTGAATTCTGAGTCTTGGGGTCTTGTGGTCTCCTTGCAGTCGATCCACCAAAGAGGAGACAATTCCATTCCGTTACATTTTTTATAGCTGCAGCAGTATCTCTAAATTGAATGGCCAGTTTTGGATGATCTGACTTAAACTTATATGGCGTTATTTTTTCTACAATCACTAGACCATAATGTTTACAGATCTCTTGTCGAGTAATATCTTGGTTGTAATTTAAATGGAAAGCTGAGTCTTTCTCAATATTAACGATAATGTTTCTTTCAGGTGCAAATGGTTCTCTATGCGTTGGCTGTGGATGGTCTGAGCTGTGTTGGTCCTTACTGGATGATTTGAGTTTTGACTTTCTGCTGTGAAGGGTATTATTGTTTGGTGATCTATTATGGTGTGGTGGATGGGAAGGCTGGCAATGGGATTGGAAGGATGGTGGTCGGGATAAAGGGTTTGCCTGCTTTTGTTGAGTGGAAGTGTGTGGTGTTGGTATGGAGGGGGAAACATGAGCACCAGTGTTGTGACTTTGTGTTTTTCCAGCAACCTCTGCATACGTTCCAAATTTCTGGTTGATGGAAGATTGAAGTTGTTGTTTTACACAGAACAGTTGATGGTTAAATTTCTGCTCCATAGTTTCTGAGAAATGGCTCAGGTGAGCACGTAATGGCTCAGGTGAGCACGTAATGTGTCATTGGTTAATGGTCCGATGTTTCTGCTCTCCTGCATTTGTTGACTGATCTTGGCCTGGTTATTGACTACCTCTTCCAGTTCCTGAATTCTTGACTGCAGTGAATTGTTCAAAGCCTTGCACATATCTAGACTGCAGTCGGGAATTTTGGTAGGTGGTGAAGAAATTGGTGGGTAAGAACTTAAGTCAGAGATTGGTGGAGGGATCGATTTATTGAGAGGAGATCTTGATCTTGATCTTGATTTTTCTCTTGATTTCTTTGGTTGAGTGAGTTGGTCATGTATTCCTGTCTCAGCTTGTCTCCTGTTAAAGGTTGCAGATTTAAGCTGTTGGTTGATGGGAGAGGAATTTGTTATAGCGGTTCGAACATGAGTGATATCTATGTCAGACTGGATAATAGGAGATGAGGTGTGGCAGATTGATTGATAATCCTGGTTGGCAGCATCAACAACGTGATGAGGCATCTTAGACATTAGTTCCTCGTAGTGAGCCATGAAATAGTTAATATCTGAATTTCCGTTCATCAAAATAGTGGATGTCGTATTATATAAGTTAATAGTATAAACTTTTTTTTCCTTGTTTTTTAGCTTTTTTGAAACACTTATACATGCTCCACCTTCATCAACAGTTAACTTAGAACACACACCTTCAATGTCTTTAGTTTTGAGAAAGTTTGCTAGTGAAGTATTGATCCACTCGAATGCAGCGGTGTTACATACAATCACTATCTGCGGGTTTTTGGTAGTGCCCTTAACTTCTATAGTTGATGTTTGGTTAAAGGTACTATCCAGCTTCTTCTGAATGGCATTTATCTTGTCCAGAGAATATGGCACTTGGTTGACATGTTCCTCAGTTGATTTAGGCTTCATTGTGAAAACCAGTGTAGGTTCAGAGGAAGATGAAGTACTATCCGAGTCTAAGTCATTGCTATTCTTTTTCCGCGCTCGATGAAAATGTTTTATCATTCGTTAAATATTACTAGTATAGGTTTTACTAGAAACAATGTCAGCAGTATTTTATTGCTGCTTTATAGTTTTTTATTGCTGCTTTAGTTTTTTATTGCTTCATAGTTTTTTTATAGTTTTTTTATCGCTGCTTTATAGTTTTTTATTACATTATACATCTCATCAGTTATATTTTAGTCACAAAATTGGGTCAAAATAAATCGTAACATTGTAAACAAAACTCTACGGCCACCACAGTAATTAAACACAGCTTTTGCTAATTGCCACAGTATGATAATGATAGAAACAGAATGATCACAACTTTCTGTCAATGTTCTATATTACTGGTAACATCTAGCACAAAAAATTGGCAATACAGTCTTCTCAGCTCGCTTCGGCAGCTCCTACCATTAACACAGAATACCCCTACCATCACTTCCACTGCACTCTAACTATTGTCTTGTGAAAACATTATCTATCTGCTGAGCAGCTATCTACCTCCTTTTTTGTGGTTGATATTATTTGGTAGGGTCTCCTCCTCACCCTGGACAGCTGCTTTTGAGAACTTTTACTCTATTTACTTGCAGATTTACCATCAGAAGATATCAGGTCGCCAAAAGCTTGATCCAGCAAAGAAATTACATGGAAAGATGTATTCATGATTGAAATTCCGTCAACTGATTCCCATCAGAATCATCAAGTTGGGCCGGTAAGACAGTTCATTTGAGTTTGGAGTTTAAATTTTATTATATCTACCATGTAAACATGTAGATAGAATCAGATGGTCCATTAAAAAATACAAGTTATGCTCTCTATTGAATATAAATATTTCTATTGTTAGAAAATCTCATAAAAAATTGAAAAAAGGTCTTCACCGTTTTCTCGGTGCGAGCTTTATCTGGACAGAGTTTAGTGGATGCTCGTAAGGATATTTGACAATCATCCATTGTAATTCTTGAATGCAGTGGATGCGACAGATACAACAAGATTTCATCAAAATGTTTTTGACATAAACTTAAATTAAAATCGTTCAAAGTTTTGTTTCACTACCATATAGACAGTTTTCTGAGCTCTGATTTAGGCCTCAATTCGGAGTTGTCCTCTCTCCAGTTTGGTACTTTTAACACACGCCACATAGGAAAAACGTGCTGAAAAGAGGGTTATCTTCAAAACCGCTTGTAAAAGGATAAACATTATTTTTGATTCAGAATCTGCAACATTGAAAACTCATATGGACATAGTTTGGGTAATAATTTCAGTATTTGGATAGTCAATTATAGCATTTTCCGCCTGTTTTGCGGACAATTTGGCAGAATCTTTCATGAGTTGCGTCACCAAAATTAAGATTTATCAACATTAAAGCCTCCAATGATTTGGAAACCCTGTCTCCTAGGGTTTTCAATGGTGCAGACTCTGAATCAAAAATCAGTTTTATCCTTACGTTAGTGGTCTTCAATATAACCCTCTTTCAGCAGGTTTTTCCTATGCGGCGTGGGTTAAAAGTACCAAACTGGAGAGAGGACAACTACGAATTGAGGCATAACTTAGGGCTTAGAAAACTGTCTATTCATACAATGTTTGGGTTTGCAAATTAGCATGGCAGTTGTGGTATTTCAACAGTGTATAATTTACTGAGAAATGAATTCCAAACTATTTTAAATATAGCTGAATGGATCTCTCTAACTACTTGGTTGGATAGACCCGTTTTATAGACCACGCTGGCTGAACAGCTGTGAGTTATAGTAGCCATAATTCATGTTGTATTTTAATGTGGCTAAAATTAGCCATGCGGTGTTTCCTCCAGAATTGGCCTGAAATGTCCCAGAATGCTTCACTTTTCAATACAGTCCTACTTAAGCAGAGGAGTGAAGAACTGTATGGACTTTCAGAGGCACCACTTCCCATGTAAACATCTACTGAAAGCTTGGCTTTCTTCCGATGGGGATCTGTCAATTCCTGTTACCGCATCAGATCCCATATCAGAATGAAACATACCATATCCAACAGGTCAGCCATGCACCAGTAGAGGCCATTACATGTGCCGAGTCGTTTGAGGCTAATGATCCTGATAGCGAACCAGAGGCCGAAACATTCTCAGTAAATTCACAAAAATCTGAAACCGCAAATCTCCAACCCATTAACAAAACAAACTCCAAGATCAAAGAGCTCCTCAAGCATATTGCTAGTTTAGCTCACCAAACTCAGCTCTCTCTGACAGACGCTACCAATGTTGTTAATCAACTAGAAGATATCGAGAAAGTGTTTTCTCCTCACATCAAAACATCTCAACACCTAGCTCTCGTTAGACCAACTACTATCCGAGTCAAACCAAAGAAAAGGAAACTGATAACAATAACTGAAGGAAGCACATCACTTAAAAAACGAAAATATATAATGTAAATATAAATCTGCAAGTTCATCCACAAAATCTCTAACCGGTAAAATACCAATAAAGTATGCATCTACATCCCTCCTGTCTGCATCATCACAGACTCCAAAACAAAAAACTCCTCCTCAAGCAGACATCCCGATATCTACAATGGACACCAGCCATAATATGTTGGATGACAATGACATAAATATGGCGTTAAACCTAATGCAAAGGCAGAGGGAGAGCGAAGGCCTGCAGACTCAGGATTGCCTTCTCATTCAGAGGAAGCAGGCCTTCGATGCGGTGGTGAATTGTGGATTTGGGGACTACGTCAAAATCCTACATATGAAGGAACAGCTACACTGGGTAGCAGTTACCAACATAGCAGCAAAGCCCAATGAAGTCCTTCTCTTCGATAGCTTAGACATGACTCTGACCACCGCTGCACAGAAAGCAATAGCTAGTGAGTATTGATTGACACACAGTAATAAAAATAATGATGTTTTTAGTGGCGAGGAAAAAAGTTCGATTATAATTATCAACTCTATAAAATACTTCATGGGTAGAAGGCAGTGAAGGTAGGTTCCTGAAATGAAAAGTGAAGTATAGTCATAATATTGATACAAACAAATCTGATAAAATATCTGTGCCCATTACCTTTTAAGGTTTAGAGAAGACACCGTGCAGAAGGGTCACCCTAAGGCTGGAGAAGGTCCAACACTAAGCTGGTTCTACCGACTGTGGCGTATTTGCCATCGCATTTCTTGTCGGAGTTCTATGGGGTGCCTAGGAAGGCGCGGTTTGACCAAGACAAAATGAGAGCTCACTTGTTCTGATGTCTTGTGGAGCAGAAGTTTGTTGAGTTCCCGAAACAATGCAAGCCAGTGCAGCGTATTGCTGCAAGAGACCGCCTCAAGACATTCCCAGTAAGCTGAGTACTGTCAATAATTGATATCGATTCATTCCATTCAGCAAGTTATAAGCACTCATGTTCATATGTTTACTCATCCACCAACTTGGAAGGAACATCGATTTTGAGTTATTGTAGCCATTAAAAATTGATATGCAGTAATAACACGTAATTGCAAATGACATTAAAGGTAAACCAGATGTGGACAATACAAATGAATGATATCAATTTCATTCGAATATTTTAGGTGTACTGTGTATGTAGACTGGTGTGGGAGCCGACATCCGCCATCAGAAAGGACAGCATGGTGGAGTGCCCACTGTGCAAAGGTATCATGAGGGATGCGTACGCATTCCTCCAACAGCATGATGCCCTCTCACAGTCGACCTGGACGACTTTACCTGCCAACCTTGCATTAAATAAGGGGAAAACAGTACTCTAGAAACTGTGGCACTAATAATTCGCGGGCTCCTAATTCGCGCAGGGCACAACTCCAACCTTTTTCACTAGTCTTAATTATTCACGGATTTTAGGCCCGCGAATTTCTGGTAAGTTTAGGAGTTGTATTTTTTTTCTTTTCATGTAATAACTGAGATCCAACGCTGCATACAAAGCTAGACAATGATATATAAAAACACCAAAAAATTACCTGCTCACAGTAAGTCCCAAACAACAAAATTGAGTATGATAATTGAGTACAATAAAAGTTTGCATTTAGCTAGTTTTAAGTATTCGCAGTTCCTGTCATCGCTAACCGCGGATTATTAAACCACTTGAAAACATAAGGTCAGTAGGTAGTTACTTACAACTATCATCATCATCAGGAACGGTATCGTCGTTAGACTTCTGTTTTTCAGTCAACATCAATGAACTTTCTCCTGTCCTGTGCAGGCTTTTTAGCAGACTGTATATCTAGTCCTAGTTCTGATAAGTCACTGTTGATGTTCTTTTTCCATGTAAACTTTGGTGCACCTCTAACCATTTTCAACGGTCACGCTCACTAGGAATGCCGAGTTGTCTTCTCATTTTGGGGGTCTTTCAATAAGAAAGAGCGATCCTTTACTAAAGCTAATTTATCACTATCACATTGTCAAAATTATCACTCACTCGGTCTTTCAATTAGAGAAAATTGCACTATCATTAATTTGATGTCCAAATTCAACGTTTCTTTGATCATAAACCAATTTCGACCGGATTTTGAGTTCGAAAACTGCATTAGATTCTGCAGCCAATTGTGTTGAATTCAATCTTCTTTTACCCAGCATTCTTATTAGATTTAAGGCAACAAGCTCGAAGTTCCTCGAGTTATCAACAAAAAGCTGGAACTGTGGATTGAAGAGTGAAAATAACATCAATGCTATTAGGCAATGCAGTGTTGTGACATCCCCACCTATTATATGCTAAATGTTCGATCAGTATCCTGTTTAGGCTTTATTCTGATAAAGTTTATGTGAAAAAACAAAAATATTGCATTTTGGGAATGATGTATCAATTCCTTATTCAGTAGATAAAGGATAAGTCATAGAGAGAGAAATTGGCTACGCTACCCTTGTCACGCAAATACTAAAAAAGGTAGCCACGCGGCTAGGTATATGCAACAATGATTAATTGAAAAATAGTTTAGCGAAGAGTGTAAAACCTAAAATCATAGCCAATTTCAAGACATGATAGCATATTTCAAGCTTGACATATATCTATATCTGCCCTTCTTATGCTAAATCTTGATCAGCATCCCATATTTATGACAGCACTAACAAATTTTTAGGTAATAATTTTTATCATGATCTCGAAAGATGTTTTTCTATTATGATCACATAATCATTATCACCCATTTGCATGGAAATGAGAAGACAACTTGGCATTTCTGTTGAGTTGCAACATTTGCGGTGTGCAAAATGTTGCGATTGTTGGTAGTTGCAATATTTATCAAAACCTGGCTACTATTTGAGAAAGGACATTATTGTGTTTTCTAAACAGTTCATGATTTTCTAGTTGTTTTCAATTTATTTGATTTTACTCTTTTTAATTAAAGCCTGATGTTAGAGTCTTATATTGACTATAATACCACACTTTCTCGATATTTTTTAAGAATTATATTTAACTGGCTTGCTATTCAGCGACATTGATACCGATACCTTTTATTAGATAAATTGTGTACAGTGGAATAGTTAAATAGTTACTTTTAGTTGGTTTGTTATTACTAAATAAACTTGTGTGTTTTGTAATTTCAGTTCTATGTTTCCTGAGTACTTTCATCTTCAATATCGTTCAAACTGAACAGATTAAACCCTGAATATGAGCCTTAAATAAATAGAATTATTTATAGTGCTGATGCCGAGGGCCATCTGTTTGTTTTCTTAATTTAAAGCACCAATTTACACTTTATTTAATGAATATCATTCGTCAATAAAGAGTGGAAGGATTTCTCACAACAGGAAATTGCTGTATTGAGAACCTCCCAATGCAATTGCCGCATAGGACTATATAGACGTCATTGTGAATTCCGTTAAGTCATTAAACACAAACCGTGCGCACAAAATAAATTATTTCTGATAATTATTATCCGTTTCTGTGCCTGTTTATAATTAAAGTATTATACATCAGAAGAAGCTCATGATACAAGATGGCTGGTGCTGACTGCTGTCATGTAGATATCCGTTATAATAATCTCATCATATCTACTCTTATTATCTTCTCTTTAGTTGGATTATCACATGCTGACAGCAGCAGTCTCCGTAAGTATAATCTCACTTTGAGATGGTACAATCTAATGCCTGGTGATTCATGCTGCAGGTGTTATCCTGGTGACATGTTGTGGCACAGCATAGATTGGCTGATTGTTCCATCCCCTAACATCCTCGGGTATAACTAATTGCGGAATAATAATTTTAATAATGTTGAAGGCACGTTTTATAGAAGCCCTGGTTTTGTTTCTGCGGATCTCTTAACAACCATTGTAAACTTGTGTATTTACAAATTATCTCAGGGTCCTGTTTTCTGTGTAATTTAGAGTTGGTGAACAGTACATGTGGTAATAAGATACAGATATATGATGGTGTACGGATCTCACCATCTAAAGCTATAAGTACTGTATATTCCCGGACATATATAGAGTGCCTGAGTCAATGTGTGGACAGTTTCCCTGCCTGTGTCTCTGTATATCGCAATGATCAAGGTGAGAGGGTCTCTTATATAGGAGTTTGTGGGAGGGGAGTATATGATAATATTCCTTCTCAATAGGGATATGCCTCGGCCACTACATATATGATATAAACCTTTGATGTTGAGTCGATTCTGCAATGCTAATCGACTTCTAAAATCTCAACTCTCATATTCACTCATCAAAATGTATGAGGCTGAAGCCCCCCTCCCTCTCCCAAAACAGATCAGGAATTGAGCCCTTGCCAAGATATGTACTGAAAGGCTGTTTTTGGAAAAGCTTGTCCCCTCCTGTTTAACGTCAGTGAAATTCCATAAAATAGCCCTTGATTCCTGTTCTGAGTATGAAATACAATCAATACAATATAAAAACAGTTTTTACATCTATGAATACAATGTATAACGGCTCTACTACATGATGTATGAAAACCAGCTTTTACACTTTTATAATGAATTATGACCCCAGGATCCCCAACTATTTAGGCATATTGAGAGAAATATCCCAATCAAATTATTACATGAAGATAAGACAAAATTTATTGTTTTTGCTGCTGTTCCTAAATCCTTTTTGCTTTCCCATACAGTCGCTTCACTTCATATTCACAGAAAGAGTAATATACAGCAGGGTACCTACTGTTAGATTTCTAAATATCTAACCTAGCGAATAGCATTGAGTCTTATCTATTTTCTCTGACTATTTGGTGTTTATCTGTGTGAAACGTCATTACTGGGGTTATTTGAAAAAATATCCTTCATGTTTTCAACAAACCAGCCGGTGCTATTGAGAAATTTTCTTTCAGTTATTATTTGTTGCATGCTAAGCAATATGAGCTAAACATATTGAATAATGAATGATTTAGTGAAATACAATAACTCTAACGCTGCCATGACAATAACAGCAGTTTCGTTTAATTAAAGTTTTATTGATTTTATATTTAAACTCCAAGTTAATACAAACAAGCTCTTTAACATTTCTACAATCCTTTGAATTATTGCAGGCTCTTCTGCACTTTGTGAAAAATAAAACTTCACAAACAGTTTACTTTTACTGCCCATGAAGATTAAAAAGAAAAACTTGTGAGATCTGACAGAATCTTAAATTATCTGTACAATTACAATGTTTAACCCAAGAAACGTATGTGTTTCTAGGTCAATGTATGCAGTTCAAGAGCATAAACATCTCAAGCTTTGAAGATGACTCCACTCCACACTCTGGAGTGTATATGAAGATAGGAGCTGCTTTAGAAGTAAGTCAGAGTCAATTCTATAGCCAGTTGTTCTATTTTTTTCTGTCATAATGAGTCCTTTAATGTTCCTATGCAATTTTGCATTGTTACAAACAATATCTTGCCATACGGAAATGTTGCATTCAATAGTTATCCAAACAAGCCTTTTGTGTTTGTAAACATGAGGAGTAAACAAAATATAGGATAGGATAAGAAGTGATGAAAAAGTTTGACCTGTTGGCACAGAAGGCTTTAACTTTTAAAAGACCACAGTTTATAGTGAACCATTCTTAGTCCTAGGTACAAGGCGCTGACGAGCTCAGCCTAGTGGTGATAAAATCAAGGCTTTGCTATATCAATGTAACACAGGCAACCAAGGCTACATATAACCAGTAAATCATATCATGTTTGATCCAATTTGCCTAGATTCCAGTTCCTCTCCCTGCACTGATAAGCCATAAGCAAAAATTTATTTGCCTGCGGCTTATCAGTGAAGGGGGAGCAACTACGTAGACAGGAAAACTTGAACCAACTTTGTCTTCCAATAACTAGTATTAGCCAATAGCTAACTTATCCATATTATTAGAATAATGACTGTGCAGGAGATGGATGCTCAGAAGATGAAGTTTGCCTGGAAGGATGTGGAGACAACTTATTACCATCACCTGCATGTGTCAGTGAGTGTTAGAGCCTAATTGTGAGAAGTAGTAGCAGCAATGGTGGTGGTAGGCGTTGGGGTAGTCTAAGTGCTTAGACGGCTGCAATGAGAGCTAGTGCACATTAGCACATTATCAACCACTCAAAATGAGATGCAACTAACTTGCATTGCAGTTGCCTAAGGACTTAGACTAGCATGGTTGTGGTGGTGAAGTGAGAGGTAGCAACGTCAGTAACAGTGCCGTAGAAACAGATGCAGAAGCAGCGGCTGCATACTTTGAGTATGTAGAAGAGAGTCGTGAGACATTATTGTATGCGATGTATTATAGAGAAAGTGAGAGAGACATGTGACTCCAGACCAGAATTTGATAATATAAGACATTACTGGGCCTCATGGCGAGATGATGACAGGGATAGCGGTACTGTGCTTGTGAGTATAACCGGGTTACATATTTTTTTTACCTGATAACTACTTCCATTATTGACCAGACGTTTTTAGCCATTCAAGTTAGAACATGATTGAGTTCGATCAAATCACCCGAATCCAGGTCAGGGGAAAAGAAATTCAACTGTGTGATAAATTTTTATGATATTCACCGTTTTCATTTGTAATCCAACCTTGCGCATGGATGAAAGAGATGTTACAGGAAAAAAAAAGACTCTCCTCAAACATAGTTGGCTTTTGAGTCAACGTTTCCCAAAAACTAACTGAATTCCCTCGGATCCCCAGTGCTTTCATAGCAGCTGGTGACCGCTAGACACGTCTGCAGAACAATCCTTTGAGGCATGACCTTAGAGACACCCTGGTCCGA
Source organism: Membranipora membranacea (assembly GCA_914767715.1). Taxonomy (NCBI): domain Eukaryota; kingdom Metazoa; phylum Bryozoa; class Gymnolaemata; order Cheilostomatida; family Membraniporidae; genus Membranipora; species Membranipora membranacea. Next base: position 2,244,134 of record OU612072.1, on the reverse strand, counting down.
AACAATACTTCATTATTTATTCATTATGTATGTCGAAACTCCCAGCAGCCAGATGCCCAAAGATACAGCATACATTTAGAATTAGCCTTGGCACAAAATATTACCCAATCAGTCAAATATGAGTATCAGTATCGGATTCTATATTTTACACTTTTAGGAACTATTTTATATGTCAGAAGGCAATGTTGTTATAGAAAACAATTAGCCATATTCTTTTTGGTTTCAGTATCTCACCTACCCCAAGCTGAGTGAGACCAGTGGTTTGAGGGTAATAGCATATATGACAGTTCGAACCTATGGTAACAATGCATGTGCCAAGTGGTATTTTACCTTCAATGACAACCCATGTAATGATCCTCAGCCAATAGAGATGCAAAATTACGTTCTCCGAAATGTCAACTACTTATCGACTATGGACTGTAAGGATATTTATTAGAAGGTTTAGATTTTCACTCTATTAATTTACCGGCTTCAACTGTTCAATTTCAGACCTCACACTGCCTGTACTACAGTCTTTTCACTCTTTTAATTTACTGGCTTCAATCCTTCGATCTTCAGACTTAACATTGTCCCAATCCTCATCTTTCAGTTTTGGCAGTATATGACCACTATTTTATGTTACTGTCCTGACAGGGGTTGAGTACTGTGTCCTTTGCCCAGTCTGGTAAACAATAACTTATCTTTCCGATGTACAACTCATGGGTTCCAATTCAAAGCAAAAATTATGTCACTGAGGAGCGACACACCAACCTTATTAGGGCAGCCAAGTCAACGTGCATCGGTGTTTCAGATTGCAGCTTACTTTTGAGTTAGTAGTTGCCAGCCGTTTTAAGAGGAAATCTCTTTATGTAATACAAGAGTGTTTCATCACAAATTGAGGTAGTACCTAGGCTTGCATTAGAAGGAGAAAATTCATAATAAAATATTGAGAATTAAAAACGCAAGTGGAAACTTTTTTGTAGCTATCACTCCTATTTTTTACCAGTCAAGAGCTTTAAAATTTAGTGAATGATGGCTTGAATGATTCGATACCCCTAAATCACACCCTAAAAATTATCTTGATTTTGCTGAATCATAGCCGTATGTATTATATACAGTATGACCGACCTTCATGATTCACAAGTAATATTCCTTCTCCTCTAGTGGATGGTACATGTTACGGCCTGTCAGCAGGAGATGTGAGGATTGATGTACAGATTGGCACATGTGAGGGTATGGGTGTGGCCAATACACATACTGGTTGGATAGCTCCTAAATCAGTACTGGTCATGGAAGTGACAGATAGATCAGGTATGTTAAACTGCAGATGTCTCGTGATATGTGACGCAATGTCAAACTGACGCAATGTCACACAGGACTCAGTGATAAATTACATGAATTATGACATCAATCAGCTCAGATCAATCTGCAATTATAAATTTTTTTGTTTCACCAAAAAATTCCACCCCCATACATGCAACACAAGTGTCTCTACACACCCAATGATATTGCATTGTGTGTTTTGTTCCTGCAACACAAACATATTATTACTCCAAAAGCGAGTTCAGTTCACTGTTCAGCAGTTTAGCACCTTGGTCGTTTCCCAATTGAGTAGAGTAGGCCCCTACATCATAATCTGACAGCTCACATTAACAATGATATTTCTAGCTTAGTTTCTAATTCAGAGGCAATAAGTCCATTTTGACATGTAGTCTTGTCTGTTTAGATTCTCAGAAAATCTGCACTTCAGCAGTCAGCTTCAACTACAAGTATTCTTCATGGGTAGATAACCTTGACATTACACAAAACTTTACTGAGTCCAGCTACCTTATCAAGGTATTTATTGCTTCCTTTACTACCTATGTCTTCATGTTATGCCGTGACATCGCGCCATGTCGTAAGCCAATTTATTCTAGTACTAGAATATATTTGTAATTCAAAGTGATTTTTCGCACTTGCCTTCAGATTCTGAGATACAACAAATAAAATTTATCAATTAAATTACGACTGTCACACTAAATTCACCAAGTAAGAATATAAGCTTTTCTTTATCATCCATACCAGACTCGAGGGTTATACCTGATAGCAACAATATACAGTAAATACTTGGTGGTACTTTTTTAGTCTGTAGAATACAAGAAGATATCAGACGAGTCAAAGCTAAGAGTAAAGTACTCAGCATATACAGGACTATATCTTCTCTCTGACGATACTTACTGTGCCAGATGGTAGGTCGTGTCAAGGTCAAACTAAGATGGAAACAATATTTATAAATCCTCTCACCAAATAATGAGAACAGAAAGGCAATATTTGAATGTTTGAAAATTTGTGCGGGAAAGTGAAATAATACGAGATACCCAAAAATGTGTATGTGACGGCAGTTTTGTGTATCGAGAGGAGACAATTTAATGATTTTGCAGCCCTTCAATTATATTAAAACTCAAGAATAAAAAGAATGAAAATCAGTGATTAATTTGTTAGCAACCCCGCAGCAACAACCCCTGTGTATACCAGGCTTCTAGAACTTCCGATTTAAAACCAAATTACTGTTGACCCTGTAACTAACTAACAAGGCACCTAGTTTAGAAACAGACTTTTGATGCGTACATATAAGTAATATTAAAGGTTCATCGACCTCTTTAGGAGTTTCCATATGTTATCATATGAATGTACTGCTGTTGCTGTATTAAGTTTTTTGGTACACATAAAACATACTTTGTGGAAGGCATTTCAAGATTCATTAATTCTGATGCGTAAGAGTCACCTGTGGGTCACTCTTGTTGTCTATTTCCTTTACTCTAGGTATGTGGCCATCAATGGTACGGAATGTGATCCAGTATTAGACATTATAATTCTTATAGCTGATCCCAATCAGTTAGCTGGCTGGGAGAACAAAGTCAGAACTCGTACATGTAAGTCTTACAATTATGATTTGTTTACATGAGAATTCAATGTCATTGAATATCATCGTTTGCATCACAACTAATCCATTGCACATATATGTGAATTATGAATTACCCGTCTGCGCATGGCCAGCTCTGAGGCATGAGTTTATCAAAAGCAAAATTGGCAAAATTGAGCCCCATAATTCGTAAGTCATCTAATTGGCTAACTGCATCTGATGCCTGTGTGTCCTTCTCTTACTAATGCATCGGAATTGGCTGTACGAGTTGTCTTCTATTGTCACTAACAGCCTTATTAACAGGCTTATTATCAATTCACATTCTATTTCAGTGGAGGGGATATGTAACAGTACATTACCAGCAGGAGTTTACTCTATAGATATACATCTGGGGGCCTGTAATAGTACAGAGGACACAGTACAACCGACACGAGTTATTGTTGGTGATCAGACTCCATCAAGGCTTAGTGTAGAAGAAGTTAGACCAGAGACAAGTGTAGATACTAGTAAGTGACTTCTTATGATACAATCTATTTTATCTGTCAGCTTCAAATAGAGAAGCTGGCAAATATATTTGACGCAAAGCTATAATTTCACTGCCATTGTGTATCCTCCACAAGGGACTACAGAAATATTAAATGTCCATTTATTGGTCTCCCTTTATCAGCCTCTCTTTTATCGGCCTCTCTCTAACAGGTACCCTTTACAAGCCTTGGTACAAAAGAACATTTAGTGTTCAATGAAAGAAATAAAAGAAAGGGATGTCTTTTCCCTGAACGCTGACATTTCATGGTATAAGTAATTTTTAGCTTTTGATTAAGACTTGCACTCTCACCATAATTTAAAATACAACTTCTTCAAATTCATTATGCTTTCTCCATGGATGTCTGACATACATTTTATAGTTCCTCAATCTGCAAACACATTACGTAATCTGTCTAATATTATCTCGATTCTTTTACTTTACAGTATATGGTGATTTGAGTGGATTATATAGAAGTCATATTGGTAATCTTCAGCACTGGAGTTGGACTTCACTGAACAGTGATGTAGATATAGGAGAGGTACTTAGTGTGACGTATAATAAGAGATACACAGACACAGCTCTGAGGCTAACAGCTAATGGCGCTCACCTCTCTAAACTATCTGGAAGTGGATTGAGTGGTAAATGGTAAGGTGTCATTCTTCATTATGTCATCCTTAGAATACAAATAGCCTGAGTGATTGCTAGAATAGCCTTAGTGATGGAACAAATAGTCTGAGATTTTGGCCATGCTGCTTTGGACTGGTAGATACTTCAAGTTAACACATCAGTTTGTTGGCAACACTAAGGGTAAATTTTCTGAGAATTTTCTCTCCGGAATAAATATGCACATATATAATTCATATTATATAATTCTCCTCTTTGGGTATGACTAAGAAATATCTAATAGATAATGTTAATATGATAATATTATATAAATATTCTCAAGGCTCAATCTATAATCAATTCAATCTGAACTATTTATTTAACCTCTTGACTGATCCATTTATTCTGATAACATCAGAAGAGCATCCTCATGACTGCTCAACGTTTGGTTATTGGTGTGCGGCTCTACATTGGATTAAATTGTGTAAATGGCTCCACTTAAAGATAATAACTTCGTAACATCACCAACATGACTTTTGGGTATTTGTAAATGGATTTATGACAAGTTTTTCCCGTTTGAAGGTATTTTCATTTATGTTTACTTCTTTTCAGGTATTTTACCATAGATAGTGATGAGTGTACTGATCCAGGAGTTATAGAAGGAATAATCTACTACCATCACACATCTAGTGGAACTCTTCCATTGCAAGGTAAGAAAACTAATAAGAATAATAATAATATTAACCTTATTGAACTAATCAATGTAGGGTGGCACATAAGATCATGTTTTACAAAGGTCAAAAAAGTGACTAAGAGACAAGGTAGCGAACAATGAAGACAGGATAAAAATGGAAGCGTCATGCTTATACATGAGATGAAAAAATTATGTCAGTCGGTCAGGATTAATAAGTAAACAGATATGAAGTTGAAAAATATCTATGAGCGATGTTCGACTCGTTGGTCAGGCTTGCTTTTGGTGAATGGTTTAACTGCCTGTCCGCAGGTTTTTATGTGATTGATAAGGTTAAAATCTGAGCAGTGTTCAATTTATAAATTGTAACTCGCGATAACTAAAGATGTGTTACCAATCAATTAATTATAATATAATATAAAAATAATGATAAATAACGATATCAAAAAGTTTCCATAAGAAATGAAGAGCAAGCAGAAATAATACACTCTAATACAGACACATTTGCTATAAAAATTATATGACACGATATATGCGGCTCAAATGGAAAATATTGGAGGTAATTTCTAATTTGAGGGGCATAAGCCAATCCTGGTCCAGAAAACTCTTATGAGAGTATGGCTCACCAACATCAAAAGCTCGTGAATCCTGATAGAACAATTCTATAAAAGTAAGGTGACTTTGGAGTTGCCTCTCATAGATAATGGGAATGTATTCAAATTTTGTATGCAACAAAATCTCCCTCAACTTAGGTAACTACTAGACCAACAAGCATGTCAGAACAGACAACACTTTCTATTTTTCTTTTGGTGTAACAAATGACATTGGTTATCTTACTGCCTGCTGCTTCTCTGTTACAGTGAGTGGAGTCTGCAATGGGGTAGCTTTAGGAGCACACAGAATTGCTTACTCAGTTAAGATAGCTCATGGAGGATGGCATATAGCAGATATACGTACGGGCTGGCAATCATCATTCACTGTAGTAGCTGAGGAGCTTAGGCTAGAACTCAGCCACACCTGTACAGGAGCCCCTGTTAACTGTGGCCCCTGATGACTTCTTGTCTCACCATAAATATCTGAGCATCTGGCAGACTGAGTTACTCAATTTATAAGCGCCCATACATTATCTCTATCACTATCTTTTTTGTTTTCTTCTGAGTGCTAATAATAAAGTCACTTGGACAATTATTTATATATTTATTTGCTTAAACTAAAGGTTTGATCAATTCTAAACCATCCGATGCACATAAGGATTTTTGTTCAAAGTAGGATATCCCCTTGACATAAAGAGTGAAAGGAATTTGCCAGACAGGAAGTTGCTTTTCAAGTGAACTCAAAATGCACTTCCTACGGTAAGAATTTATGAATGCTATTATAAATCCGGCTTCGATCATGACTGGAACATAAAATGAAGAGAAGTCGCTAATTAAATTAATGATTTCTGATATTAATTTTTTCAGTGCCTGTTATAATTAAAGTATTGTACATCAGAAGAATCTCATTACACAAGATGACAGGTGCTGACTGCTGTCATCAAGGAGTTAACTCCTTGCTGTCATGTAGATACAGTTATAAAAATCTCATCATATATACTCTTATTATCTTCTCAGATGCTACTAAAAATTCACAATATCCACAAGAATCTATACTGAGTATACCCACTTCCCTCTGAAATCGTTTGACAACAATCTCACAGTAGTTTTGGTGAAATGTGTCTAGCATATACATATACAGTAAGCAACGTAAAGGTACAAGCCTATTTGCTTCTATTGTGTGCCTTCATACTAATGGACCATTACTTTTATAGTACAACAGTACTGCTGTACTTGGTCAGCATTTCAACATTGATAAGATTCAAGCTCCCCTTTGTATAAATCAGGTTGTACTGTACAAACCTAATTAATTGCCGCTTACATATAGTGTAAGTCATTGTACAAGCTGAACTCAGCCACTAATGTAAATAAATTAATTCATCTGCTACAATACATACATAGTAATAGTTTTGCGGGCAATTTCAACCTTTACAACTATATAAATATTTAATTATATAGCAGTGGTAGTTCGTTGGGATTGTATAGTACAATCATCTCAGTACCTCTCAAACTCAACAGACTTAATCAAGGAGGAATTATTATTGGTATCAAAATTGTTTACCAGTGAGAGCCTTGGATTTGCCTCTGTTGTAATCATGACTAAAAAGGACAGCAGATGCAACGGTTCTTACTGTTAGGCTATAAAATGATCTGCCCTGTGGTGTCCTGGGGAATTCGGCTTTGGTCATTGCTACTATCACTATAGTAAACAATTATAGCTAATAATTATTACATAGCAAATATTACTTTGCCAGACAATATAATTACTTCCACTTTCAATGACATACCACAACATATTCCTTCATAATTTCATGTTAAACGTTTCAAAACACAATCTAAATTGCTTTACACCTCTTTTGTTTGACTATATTGTTTCTTTTTTTGCATACTTTATGGTCTTTATTGTCAATGGTTTGACCTTCAGCTATATCCTCTCTCTTGGCTTTACTAATAATGGCCCAAGTGTGTGTATCATACTTCAGGTTATTGCAGCATCTCTTTCACCATCACCACGTATTCTGATGATACAGTTCAATTTGACTGTTGGACTGGCTTTTTGACCAAATTTCTGAGAAGTAACCGATCATGAAGCTTGCAATCAGAAAAAAGAACCTCAAGTAATGGTGTGATGACAAATATGTCACCATCGACTCTTTCAAAACTGAAAAGTCGGCTTTAGCAGTAAGCGATATACTTTATCAGTGCATATCTGCAGTTGATTGAAGTTTCCATTGATTGGCAATTTATGACCTGGTGAAATCGCCTTACTAAGCAAGTGATTTCCTGTGTGAAGCAAAGTGTGCACGATCGATTCAAAAGTGTAAATAGTATATTTGTCTGATATTGATCATGATTGTTTTGTTTATTACACTTTTAAATTAAAAATATCATCTGTACTATAAAAATATTGTTCGTCTTCACAGTGAATTTGTTCAGTAAACACTCTGTTGGAGAACAAGGTAATAAAGATTTTTTCATAATAGAAACTTAGTGTTCATTTAAATGTCTTATGTGTACGATATGTTTCTAAAGTTCAATCCTGTGATGACCATGTTTGCAATGATTAGCTTCAGCTGTCTCAGCATGTTGGAAGGACAGCATTTTATGATAAACTGCTGTTTAAAAAATCCATTTCATTTCATTACTTCTTTTTCACACGGCCTCATTTGTCAATATCCATTGGTCGGTGATTATGATAAAGTATATATATATATATATATATACATATAAAAATTGAGTCCCTGTGTACAGGACAGCCCATGCAGAGACACAAGCCTTTGAAGTAGTTTTTCCTAATTTATATACTGGTCTTAGAACAGTGAGTTACACAAGACAGTTGACACTTTTTTGATTCTCTTTTAGCCACAAATCAGAACTGATCATAGTGAAAGGCACGCATCTATGGTTACTTACTCAGATTATAAAACAGGTTAAAAATCAGGTTAAAAGTCAGGTTAAAAAGAGGAATGAAAATCAACAGCCTGCTCTACAAGTGTGAGAAAAGGATACATCATGGACCACAGTTAGCTGGGGCTCCTGTACAGGTATAGCTGAGCTCTGTTCTAAGCTCCTCAGCTACTATCGTGAAGGATGAGTCCCAGCCGGTACGTGCATCAGATGGATGCCATCCTCCATGACATATCTTTATTGAGTATCCAATACTGTGTGTTCCTGTTGTTATACCATTGCAAACTCCACTAACTACAAAATAGAATCTTGCAGTAAGCTGAAACAATCCAGATCTCACAAAAATAGCAGGAGGACACAAAGCCTGTCAAAACTCGCAGCTACCATGGTCGATAAACAATTTGCCCACGTAAAAATAAATTCATGATCACAATTGATTATAACGACATAACTTAAAGTCAACTTTTTGATTATGAGCTCATTCCCAGAGAGAGAGGTTACTCTGAACTGTACTCACATTTGTTCAAATGATGTCTAATTCAGGCTTTTCTAGACAGTCATCTTTCCTTTGTTCCATTTGCACTGAACTGAATTGAGATTAAATACTTCGTAACCACATGGCAGAGACAAGACATCCAAAACTGAATATTCAGAAAGTCAAGTCACTAACTAGTAAAGTGACTTGAAATTTTTGACCTTTTTGGTTTTTTATTATTGGAACTCAATGACTTGCAATAGATCAGTAAAACCATTCTGACCTTGTAACGGAAGAGTTCCACTAGACGCAGAATGGTAATGGTAGATTCCTTCTATCGCTCCTGGGTTCGCACACTCTTCACTGTCTATGGTGAAATACCTGAATAGAAGTAAACAAATAGTCATATAATATTACATTGAAACGGATAAAATCAAAGCATTTGAAAAAAAACTTGACACTTAGTTGTTATCGATAAAAAAAAACCGAATATATCAGCGAATAAATGTTAAAGAATACAATGTTGTGTGGCAGAGCCTCCAACCAGCTCCAATGAAAGAAACTCCCGACAAAATTAAAGACCATATGTCCATCAAATCTTACGCTATAATACCCTCTACAGCATTTATGTGAGGTGGCCCAGACACAAATCTTTGAGGTTAAACTGGGCGATAAATATTCCTCTATATATAAACATGCATAAGCAATGATGGGCAAGTGCCCTACAGAGATAATAATAATTATCTCCCTACAATAATAGGAACAATCAATATAACGGTAAGAACTAAATGCATAATCTCTGTGTTTTCCGCTTTACAATTGGTATACAAGTATCCAGACACTCCATAAGACTTAGATTTTCAACTAGATTCCTCATGGTTTCAGTAGAGTTCAGATGAGATGTGTATTCTCCGGTTCTGCCTTGAGTTTAAAATCCTAAGCACTGTCCTGTCCACAACAGCTGGTCTAATTATTAAGAATGATGATAATAAGGTGACGATTGATTTGTCTCCCCGTATACATCATGTATTCTTGCATTTTTAAAGAGAGAATAAAGTCTATTATTGAGTTTGGTGCGGGTGAACCCTAACCCCGGGGCATGATCCGGTAAGAACTCTTACCATTTAGCACAGATACCACTTCCAGATTGTGTAGAGAGATGAGCACCATTAGCTGTTAGCCTCAGAGCCGTGTCCGTGTATCTCTTATCATATGTCACGCTGAGTACCTCTCCTGTATCTACATCACTGTTGAGTGAATTCCAACTCCAGTGCTGAAGATTACCAACATGACTTCTGTATAATCCACTCAAATCACCGTAAACTGTAACATCACATAACTTAAAGGATATATCAAACGTGGTTGTTCACTCAGCATGCTATTGAACCTATACTGAGCACTGACAAAATTCACATCGAATTATTTTTCAATTCGAAAAGGGTGGGGGAGTGGATGACATATGTACCAGATGAAACTGTACTCTTGTTGATACAATATTCAATCTATGTTATTATTTTACACACTATTTACTGCGAGCCCAGATTAGTAGGAACTTTGACTTTGTTGAGGCAGTCTCTCTGCTTATGGATATGTTAAGCAGTCAGTTACTTACTAGTATCTACACTTGTCTCTGGTCTAACTTCTTCTACACTAAGCCTTGATGGAGTCTGATCACCAACAATAACTCGTGTCGGTTGTACTGTGTCCTCTGTACTATTACAGGCCCCCAGATATATATCTATAGAGTAAACTCCTGCTGGTAACGTACTGTTACATATCCCCTCCACTAAAACAGATGATAATATGAATATTGAAAAAAAATCAAGGGAGTTAAACCAAATGATTGGCAACATTTTGTGTTCTTTTTTTAGCCTGCTTATATGTGTCGGCAGCCGAGGCTAAGGCTTATGTGTGTCGGCAGCCGAGGCTAAGGCTTATGTGTGTCGGCAGCCGAGACTAAGGCTTCATGATGGACGATGTATACATTATGTAGGGGTGTCTTTTCACATGCGGAGGATTTCAGGACTTACATGCACGAGTTCTGACTTTATTTTCCCAATGTGCGAGCCGATAGGAATCAGCTATAAGAATTATGACGTCTAATACAGGATCACATTCTTTACCATTGATGGCCACATACCTTGAGAACGAAAAGGGTAACTTTAGTGATCCATGGATGTTTATTACACACAGTAGTTCATGAATATCTTTCAAGGTTTTTGAAGGTTTTGTTTTTGAAGTTTGTTTATTGCGATTTCTAAAAAGTCTATCTATCCATCTTATACGTTAAGTAGCTTTACAAGATGATGTTACGATGAGAGGCTTAAGAAAATTCTGTAATACCTGACAAATAAGGTCATTACCAGCACAGCAGCTGCGATGTTAGCAGACCATATACATCATTTTCCCAAGTTTGTCCTTCTACCACATTATTTACAGTATAGTATGATAAACTAATTTGGACACATCATGTGGTTACACGTTTGTATTTAAAAAATGTCTACATTTATTCATTACGTTACAATGAATAACATAATTGTGCTCATTTATTTTTAGTTTATGTTACGAACGAGCGCTTGGAAATAAAAAATAAAATAAATGAATATGTAGGGTAACCAAAATTGACCTTGCCTACTAAGTAGTTTGACCTTGACTTGACCTACCATCTGGCACAGTAAGTATCATCAGTGAGAAGATGTAGTCCTGTATATGCTGAGTACTTTACTCTTAACTTTGACTCATCTGATATCTTCTTGTATTCTACAGACTAGAAATAATAAAGCGGAATCGCATAACAATAGCAATGACATAACATCATCATAAAATCCGGAGAAGGCCTGAGAGATAAACGACAAAATGTTTGTAATACCTTGATAAGGTAGCTGGACTCAGTGAAGTTTTGTGTAATGTCAAGGTCATCTACCCAGGACTCATACTTGTAGTTGAAGCTGACTGCTGATGTGCAGATTTTCTGGTTGTCTAATAAAACAAGACAGAACTTAATGGCTTAAATTAATGGCTTCTAAACTAGGCTACAAATATCATTATAACAGGTACAATCAAAGATCAAAGCAATGTGAAGTTCAGCAGCTATATCTGCGGTAAATATGCAATAATTTTAACAATGCAAAATTCAAAGATTGCCTGAGTAAAAGTTTTCGATAGAGTTCGAATTTTCCACCCCCCCATATTCCCATATGCTGATGTAAACATGGGGTATCTATTGTAGAAGCCAAATCAACTGCCACTTCTATCTACTGCAAAGGCTGAATTCCTTTTAGAAAAGTGGATATATTACCCCAGTAAAGCGAATATTGTGAGTTCATAGGGAAAATAAAAATCATGAAAAAATAAAAAGTTGTTGAAAATAGCATATTTCATAAAAATATTTAAGCAAGGATCATAGTGAATCATAGTGGTCAGGTGAGGGCAATAAATCACTATGATCCACTATGATCCCATTTTTTAGACTTTGCAGCAGTTTTATTGCATTGAGGTTGACAGGCTGTTTTTTTTCAGATGCCCCTATGACTTTTCAGACTGAGTTCTTTAAAACTATACCAAACATGGCCTAGTAGAACTGTCACATTAACTATGTTTAACAAATGAAGCCATCAACAAGTGTACAATATCCTCTCTTATCCAGAAGTGCAAAGAAATAAAATTTCAGAGTGATCTGACATAGCTGAGTGATGTTATAATGTATGTAAAGACAGAATATTACATCATATGTAGCACATTGTGTCACACATAGTGTCACACATAGTGTCGCACATTGTGTCACACATCATATCACACCATCGCGGCACGCTATCGTGTCACAAAATGTATCACACCATTGTGTCACACCATCATGTAGAGCTATATATGTATATATTTTATTATTGCCGATCAAAGTCAATGACAATAAAGACCATGCATAAATGAATAAAGTTATGTCATGTTAGTTATATTTGGCTTACCTGTTCTATTTGTTACTTCCATGACCAGTACTGATTTAGAGGCTACATGTCCAGTATGTGTATTACCCACACCCATACCCTCACATGTGCCAATCTGTACATCTATCCTCACATCTCCTGCTGACAGGCCGTAACATGTACCATCCACTAGGAATAAGGCAACAATCGCTAACAGATAATCATGAGGGTGGACTTTGTTATGTAAAAACCTTGACTGGCAGTAACATGTGATGTCATAAATCTGTTATGAATGTTAGGAGTTCCCAAATATGATCTTCATTGCATTTTTGATGATTTCATTATTTGTCAGGGTTACAATAGTTTTTGTCATTACAACTTGTAATTGTTTTTTAATGAATAATTTAGAGATATGATAAAGCCCTCGCAAGACAGGGAAATAAGACAGTGTTAAGAACGTATTATAAACAAGGTGAGGTCTGAAAGCTGAAGCATGGAAATTTAAAGAGTGAAAGTCTAAATCTTCTAATTATTATACTTACAGTCCATATTAGCTAAGTAGTTGACATTTCGAAGAAGATAATTCTGCATCTCTATTGGCTGAGGATCATTACATGGGTTGTCATTGAAGGTAAAATACCACTTTGCACATGCATTGTTACCATAGGTTCGAACAGTCATATAAGCGATCACCCTCAACCCACTGGTGTCACTCAGCTTGGGGTAGGTGAGAAACTGAAACCAAAAATAAAATGCTGTATACATGACTGTATCACAATGGCCTGAATGAATCCTGTGTATGTGATTGTTAAAGGCTAAACTGACCAACTATATGAAACGACCAACAGGTTTTGTTTGCTGTAGAAGTATTTTATGATATTGATGCATATTATTCGCTATTTCACTTACCCTCTCTATCAGCAACGAAATCGGCATCGACAACTTACCATGTGCTCTATGATGTCACTAGGATATCACTCTATTGTTTTGCATAAGTTGCATGAAATCGGGGATCGAAACTATGCCCAATTTGTAGTAACCTAGCGGTCTACCAACTGCGCAAACTCAGCCAATTACCAACTCTGTGGATTGACACCATACTGCATGGTATAGAACTAACTTCCTTGGTTGCGATAAGGGCAAACTGCGTCAATGATTCAGGCCCAGAAAAGCTTGTAAAGTTTTTCTTTGCAAGTCTCATAGAAATTAACCATAAGCGACTGCCTGACTATAATATGTGTCGATTGTTGTTCAGCGTTCAAGTCAATTGGAAAGGGTAAGAGTATCTTTCTCTCGTCTCAAAGATAATCATTACAGTGACATATTGGATAAGTATGCGCTCAACATTTGGTGATAAATTGTATTGTATATTGCAAAAAAAAGATACAATCCATTGACATAGCTCTGTTCAATCTCTCCCAGGTTACAAAAGACCCGCAGATGCAAACAGTCCTAGTTATTTTCACATGTTCAGTGATGACAGAAGTAACCTGTTACCATAAGTTATACTCACCAGTACAGTACCACTATCCCTATCATCATCTCTATACGATGCCCAGTAATGTCTTATATTATTGAATTCTGGTCTCGAGTCACAGGTTTCTCTTACTTTCTCTATAATATATATTATGTAAATTATTATTAAAATCATCGGTATTTATATATATATATATATATACTTTATTATAATCACATACCAAGGTATCTTGACAAATGAGGCCATGTGAAAAAGGAGGAATGGAATTAAATGAATTTTTAAACAGCAGTTTATCATAAAATGCTTTCCTTCCAACATGCTGAGACAGCTGAAGCAAATCACTGCAAACATAATCGTATTACAATAATTGCCTTACTTCCCTCTTCTTTTTGTTAACACTTTTATTGGCAGTCTATTTCATTCCAGTAGCGGAATGCTTTCGGAATGAAATAAGGAAAAGGAAAAAAAGAAAGCTTGAGAATGAATATAAGTTGAAATATATTATTTGCATGACTACAGGATACATACTCTGATACATATTCTAAATTTGCAGCTACTTTTATTGCTTTTACAGCTAATCAACTGCCGCTACTACTGTTGGAACAACACAGCTATTAATACTGCTGAATCTTATTGTGTTGTTGCCCTTACACTCACTGACACATGCCGGTAACACTCACTGACACATGCAGGTGATGGTAATAAGTTGTCTCCACATCCCTCCAGGCAAACTTCATCTTCTGAGCAACCATCTCCTGCACAGTCATCATTCTATTAATATTGTTAAGTTAGCTTTTGACTACAGCTGATTGTATACAGAGTTGGTCTCCCTCCACCAGTAAACAGGAGGCAAACGTGTTTTTACATGCTGCTTATTGGTGGAAGTCCTAACATTTTTTCATTATCTCCATCCTTGACAATTCTATACATGTCCCTATCAGCTAGTATGGCGATGAGGCCTATCGCATCAGCAGATAAAACTTAACCATCCACCAAACATTATACATGAGCTACTATTATAGGTAAGACATTACGGCACAATTACTTTCATTTCAACGCCTAAGGACATTTAAGAAACATATGCGATAATATCATATCTGTACTGGTTGGTTGCCTAATGTTGGGAAAGGGAAAACAATTTATGGATGCCTGGATTTATGGATACCTAGCAATTTTTCTGACATGACAAGATTTTGCAATATGGATAGATTGTAAATATACATTTTGGCTGATGATAAATGAAGGGAAACAACTGGCTATAGAATTGACTGTGACTTACATCTAAAGCAGCTCCTATCTTCATATACACTCCAGAGTGTGGAGTGGAGTCGGCTTCAAAGCTTGAGATATTTAAACTACTGAACTGCATACATTGACCTGTGAACACATATATGTTTATTCGAGTTTTGTCAAGTTTTTTTTTTACATTATTGGGTGCACTGAACAGATGAGATCATAAATGTGCAATTTTTTCATATCTTAGATGCTATCATTGAAGGAGTTCATGCTTCATGGTTTGGTCGCCAAGATATTTAGGAAAGACAAAAAACCTGAATAAATTCATACGCACTTTATGCTGAACCACGTATTGGCACCAAAATTAAAAAACTAATTTCAATGACATATTGGTGAATATTTGATAAAAAATAATGATCAAGGTTTAAATTTCGAATACTATTACGAATATATATCGACCCAACCCACCTAAAATACCATTACCAGAAAAATCTTCTGAATTACATCAACACATTTAATACCTTTGTAATACAAAATAATTCTGTATTAAGTTCAAAAGTTGAATGTGTATATATTGTACATTTTTTTGCAAAATAATTTGACCATTTATTTCATGACAAATTCCCAACTCATTCATTGAGGTCTTTTATATTTTACTATTTTATCATTCTCTTGTTTGTGGTAGAAATATAAATTTTCTAATTCTTTTTTCTTGCAGAATAAAGGACAAATACTTTGTTTTACAAATAACATATATCGATTGCAGATGGCTGAAATCAAAAGATATTTTAATATTTCATGTAGTGTCATCTACACCCAGTGAATTGCGTGGACATCTTTTTTTGTGGGTACTCTTCTATCAGGGTTGAAAATCATTTTGAATTTTTTTTGCCGAACTATAGATCTGAAATTAGTATGATTGATGATAATATGGTTGATATCTGATGAAAAGGAGACATTTTCACACACTTTTTTGAACAGAAAGATCCACCCGTCATTTCTTTGAGACCATTCAGCTCCCACCAGCTCCAACTCTTAATGATACAACCCCATGAAATTGGGATTCAATATTGTGTCACTTTCTGTTCGCGACATGTGTTTTTTCGCTAAGTGCAGAAGAGAGTCTATTAAATCAAAAGAATAAAGCTATTAAGCTAATTTCAACTGATATATAATCAATAATATTTTAGTCAGTCAGAACAGATAGCCTAATGCTGCTACTTTTGTCATGGCAGCTGTCAAATTCTTGTATTCCATTAAATCATCCATTATTCATAATTAAATTTTGCTCACCTGGATAATAAAAAATAGCTCCAGCTTAATTGATTGTACTTTTCAAACTTCAAATCTGATGAAAATTGATCGAGTTATCCATAAAGAATCTAGTAACTTGACTGCGAACCAATAGTAGCACCATTGCCATCACACAATTCAATGTCCTGGCATCGCCCACAATTAGGTTGTCAATTCTAATGCTGCTTATAGTGTACCTTCCTGTTTTATTGAGTCCTTTGTCACCTCAACCAAAGACATCGACCCTTACCTTGATCATTGCGATAAACAGAGACACAGGCAGGGAAACTGTCCACACATTTACTCAGGCACTCGATAGATGTCCGGGAATATACAGTACTTAAAGCTTTAGATGGCGAGATCCTTACACCATCATATATCTGTATCTTATTACCACATGTGCTGTTCACCAACTCTGAAACATATGACCTGGAGTTAGTTTGTATGACAAGAAATATTACATGGGTTACTTACAAAATACACAGAAATAGTATATAATAGTATCTAATAAAAGCACCATTTGTGATTAAGGTATACAAAATAGGTCTTGAACCATAACTCTTGCGGCACCATTTGCCTGAGATTGGATAGCAAGCAGACTAAGCGGTTGCACCTTCACAAAACAAAGTTGGAACTGAAAATTATCTTTTAGGTTCAGGGGAATAATAAATACACCGAAATTTTTTACATGTTCGAAACAAATTATTAAATAATGTAGAATTTTTGAGCAAAATTTTGATCTTGTGTTAGTTGATTCAACAGAATGTGACTTACGGAGACTGCTGCTGTCAGCATCTGATAATCCAAATAAAGAGCAGATAATAAGAGTAGATATGATGAGATTATTATAACTTATATCTATACGACAGCAGTCAGCACCTGCCATCTTGTATCATGAGCTTCTTCTGATGTATAATACTTTAATCATAACAGACACTGAAAGGATAAATATCAGAAATCATTTATTTTGTGTGCACAGTTTCAGTTGGTGTGTAATGACTGGTATGGAATTTACAATGACGTCAAGCATTGTGAGATTCTTGTTATAGCAATTTCCTGTTGTTCCTTTCACTGGTTATTGAGGAATGATATCCTGCCTTAAATAAAGTGCATGTCGGTGCTTTAGGATACGAAAACAAATAGAATGCCTTCGGCAATATCACTATAAATTATTTTGTTTATTTAAGGTAATGTCAAAGACCGATCCGAATATCAACATATCATATACCGTTGGAAAGCTGCCGAGCTACTGAAAATGAATACCTGAACAAAATCTTGATTCGATGACGTTGTGTCATTAAAGGGAGGAAATGAGGCAGAAAACGCTGTTTTTGTCAAAGCAGATGGAGGAGTCAAATTGATTGCAAGAAATTTCAAAACAGGTGGAATGTATACTTAGAGATTGAGTTCATAGTAAAATTTGATTTTCTTTGATATATGGCTAGTATAAACTGACTTTTTACGTCACGCCATACAACGCATTATTTTTTGTGAAGCCGTGAAAATATGTGAAATTTCAATCATTACTTCAGAACAGATCATAGGCTCGAAACAAAATTAATTATGATTTTCCCTTAGAGTACACTTCAAATGTCATACATATTGACTTTCAACAAATTAGCTTGCATTTTGCGAAAACAGTGGACTCTCGAATACACCTGATATTTTTTGCATCTTTTGCATAACGTCAAATGTGCTGTCCAAATGACCATTATTGTGGCCAAACAAAGTTTTTTTGAAAGTTCTCACATACGAAGCCGCTTTTATTACCCATGGTGCACGCAGGAAATGCCAACAGACTTTTTCACTGCATCTTCGTTTGTCTTGAATTTAACGCAAAAGAATGGCCAAAAACACCTCAAAAGTCCCAAAAAAAAACCTGTTTTTGGCCATTCTTTTGCGTTAAATTCAAGAAAAACGAAGATGCAGTGAAAAAATCTGTTGGCATTTCCTGCGTGCACCATGGGAAATAAAAGCGGCTTCGTATGTGAGAACTTTCAAAAAAACTTTGTTTGGCCACAATAATGGTCATTTGGACAGCACATTTGATGTTAAGCAAAAGTTGCCAAAGATATTAGCTGTATTCGAGAGTCTACTGTTTTCGCAATATGCAAGCTAATTTGTTGAAAGTTAATAGGTATGGCATTTGAAGTGTACTCTAAGGGAAAATCATATTTAATTTTGTTTCAAGCCTATGATCTGTTCTGAATTAATGATTGAAAGTTCACATATTTTCACGGCTTCACAAAAAAAATGCATTGTATGGCGTGACGTAAAAAGTCAGTTTAGACTAGTCATATATCAAAGAAAATCAAATTTTACGATGAACGCAATCTCTAAGTATGCATTCCACCTGTTTTGAAATTTCTTGCATTTAATTTGACTCCCCCATCTGCTTTGACAAAAACAGCGTTTTCTGCCTCATTTCCTCCCTAAAATGACACAACGTCATTGAATCAAGTTTTTGTTTGGGTATTCATTCTCAGTAGCTCGGCAGCTTTCCAACGGTATATGATATGTTGATATTCGGATCGGTCTTTGACATTACCTTAAGGTTCTTTTAACTGATTGTGAGATCCTAAAATAGTGATTTCCTGTCCGGTGAATACCTTTCAAAATTTATTGACCAGTGATTTCCTGATTTCAACAAAGTATCATTTTATCAATCTCAATGCTAGACAATGTATATATTTGTGTTATTGATCACGATTGTTTTGCAAATAACAATTTTAAAATTAAGAAAACGAATCAATGCCCCAAGGCATTCGCAGCACAAATGATTGTATTCATTCAACAGTTTGTTTAACTATTAATCTCAGTTCAGTTTAAGTGAATGTACGGATATTACTCAAATTAAGTAATCAAATCTCTGCAAGGTTCAAAATCAAAGAAAGGCAACTAATTGAGAATTGTCTGAAAAGCTACACCTACGCAAAAAACCGACGTGCAGGCCAATACAGGAGACAGTTTCCTGTATCACATATCATTCCCAATGCTAATATTGAAACCATGGACTGGCAGAGTGAGTTTTAATTTCAGGAAACAGCTATTTTTGTGCACAGCTTCAGCTTGTGTTTCATGACTGATTTTGAATTTACAAAGACTTCTATAGAGTTCTCCGTGGCAAGTGCATTGTGATGTTCTTAATACAGCAGTTTCCTCTGGTTAGCTGTGCATATGTGAGGGTCTGCATGTGTGCGTGTTTGCACATGTGTGTATATGTAAGTGGGTGCGGATAACAGAAATTGAAGTGACTGTAACTATACTGGGTCAAGGATTGATAGGGGGATGGGAAAGTGGTATATATAAAGCTTAAATTCATTTGACTGACTGAAGTTTTCTGCATGGGTGTGTAAAATAGACTCCCCCAACTCACCTAGGTGCCACTCACATTATTGAACCACTTTTATATACTTTTCATGTGGATTCAAACTCAAACTCAACTTATGTTCATCGGATGGTTTAGAATTGATCAAACCTTTAGTTTAAGCAAATAAATATATAAATAATTGTCCAAGTGACTTTATTATTAGCACTCAGAAGAAAACAAAAAAGATAGTGATAGAGATAATGTATGGGCGCTTATAAATTGAGTAACTCAGTCTGCCAGATGATCAGATATTTATGGTGAGACAAGAAGTCATCAGGGGCCACAGTTAGCAGGGGCTCCTGTACAGGTGTGGCTGAGTTCTAGCCTAAGCTCCTCAGCTACTACAGTGAAGGATGATTCCCAGACCGTACGTATATCTGCTATATGCCATTGTCCATAAGCTTTCTTAACTGAGTAAGCAATACTGTGTGCTCCTCTACTTATCCCATTGCAGACTCCACTCACTATAACTGAGAAACAAGCAATAAGATGCACATGCCACTTGTTACAACAAATGACAAAGACAAATGGTAAGTATTGTCTGTTCTGACATGATTGTTGGCCTAGAGTTGAGGAAAAATAAAAACTTGTCAGAATGGTAGTTGCCAAAGTAAGGTTGAGGGACATTTCGTCTCATACAAAAGTTGATTTAAATACTTCAGGACCACAGCAATACATAGTTTGAAGCTATTTCTGCAGCCTTTACACAATCTTTTCGCGTTTGAAAATGCAGAGCCCTTCTTGGAAAAATGATGTATAGTGTTACAAATTTTCCTCCCTTCTCATATATGAGGTATGAGGTATCTGTGAGGCCTCGTGCTATACCAGCCAAACCAACTATCACTTCTATCTACTTGAGAGAACTGGATTAATTAATAATGAAGTAATCTACTATTGTAAAATGTCTCCTGGAAATGGAACTAGTGATTGCAAATTGTCAGATTTTGGCGAGACGGGACGAGACAGCAAGAAAATTCGGGACAAGACCGGGACGAGACATATATCGATTCCGATAAAACATTTATCAGATATCACAATTTAAAAGAATGGTGGATATTCATTCACTATCACTAGTGCAATCAGCTTATAGTACATTTGATTCAAATTTGTAACTTGTCATCTAGCAATAAGGAACTATGTGGAGACCAAGTTTCATCAAATTCTGTCAAGTATTTATTGAATTATAGATGTATAAAGAAAGCTTCATGTAGTGTAGTAATAATCGCAGCAAAAGCATGACTAATAACTGTCTTTCCATTACATGATAAACTGGATTTCTTATGACGTCACATGAATTACTTGGCTAGTGGGTATGAGCGTGGACTTCTGATCACTAGGTCACTGGTTCGAGTCTGGGTGAAGGCAATATTTTGACCAGCTACTACCATATACAATGCTAGTAGTCCCGACCTGTGTTAAGAGTTGTCTGTCTCGACAGACGGGACGAGATACTGTCCTGAGGAGACAAGTACCGCGAGACCATTTTGACCATTTTGAAATGGTAGCTTATGAGGTTTGCACAGATGAGAAGGGAGGGGAATTTCTAACACTACACATACTTTTTACCCAGAAGTTCTCTGAATTTTCTAATATATAAATAATACATAATCACTGCAGAATAGCTTCAAGACGATATATTGCTGTGGTCTTTAAATATATCTCAATTTTGTTTCGGCCTGATTAATTATGATTTGAGACTATTTTCCCATTATCAATGAGAGGTTACTCCGAACTTGCTTAAGTATTCTAGAATTGTCCTATCAGGTCTCACTCAACCTGCTCATTTTTTTTCAGAAATTTCTGTGTTTTTGACATCACCTTTTGAAACGGGTGAGCCATACTCTCATAACAATATTCTGGACCACCATTATTTGTATGTCCTAAAATTAGAAATTACCTCCAATATTTTCGATTATTATACTGAGCCGCATATATCGTGTCATATTTTTGCTATTAAAACCTCAGTATATGAGTTTTTTGTTTCTCTTCTCTTTCTTATGGGAACTTTTTCATATTGCATTATGTTATTTATGTGAATATATATCATTAGTTACAATTTATAACTTTAACATAGGTCAGAAATTAACGTCATCATTTACATAGAAACCTTCGGACAGGCAGTTAAACCAACAGTATTTTGTTACATAGTTAGGCAGAATAAATAATAAGCTCTTTATCTTTGCCTTTTATCTTCTTCTTATGGCTTGTTTATATTCCATATCTTATTTATATGTTTATAACAATTGAATCCATTTGTCGATGTATCTAAAGTAATAATTATGAGTCCCATTTTTTAATTTGAACACAACACATAAAAAAAACTTCTGTATCAATGAAATAAAAACATGCCAAGAGGCAGTTAAACAATTCTGACCTTGTAATGGAAGAGTTCCACTAGATTCGTGGCCATAATAGTAGATTCCTTCTATAACTCCTGGATCAGTACACTCATTGCTGTCTATGGTGAAATACCTGAATAGAAGTAAACAATCGTAGTTAAAACTACATTGAAATGGGTAAAATTTTTTCATGAAATCATTAAAAAAATATCCAAAAGTACCATCGCTAATGGTGAAAAAAATTAATTCTGACCAATCAGGCTATTTGTACCCTCAATCAGACTATTTCTAATATAAGGATGACATGATCTGTAATGAATGACCCCTTACCATTTACCGCTCACTCCACTTCCGGATTTCATAGTGAGATGAGCGCCATTAGCTGTTAGCCTTAGAGCCGTATCCGTGTATCTCTTATTATACGCCACACTAAGTACCTCTCCTATATCTTCATCACTGTTGAGTGAAGTCCAACTCCAGTGCTGAAGATTATCAATATGACTTCTGTATAATCCGCTTAAATCGCCGTAAACTGAAAAGTAATAGAATTTGATGATAGTATTTGATGATAGGAAGTATAAACATACCATCTGGCACAGTAAGTATCATCAGAGAGAAGATATAGTCCTGTATATGCTGAGTACTTTTAACTTTGACTCATCTGATATTTTCCTGTATTCTACAGACTGAAAAAATAAATCACCGAGTATTTACTGTATATTGTAATTAGATCATTAGGTTACCAAGAACAATCATTAGTATAATGGTGTTTCTTTCGGATTTTTTTTTGTTTTTTTGTCAGCAACAATTCATTATTTCAAATGTTTTTCATGATGTGACATAAATGGCAAAAAATAAAAATGATACAAACAAAGATTCAACAAAAAAATAAGACTATGCTAATAAACTGAAAAAATGTTGCATTAGCCTTTTCTTAAACATATTCGAAGTAAGAGTGCTTCTCAATGAAGAGGGTAAAATATTAAAGTTTGTTGCTATTTTGTGGTTTAAGTTGTCTAATGGAGGTTTAAGTAATGTGTATCTCTTCTTGGAAATCGGTGTGGTAACAAAAAAATCAGAGATGTATGGATGTGATAAATTATTCAGAGCCTTAAATCCCGTAATGCAAGTAAAATAATTGCACAGTATTGGAAGGGGTAAAATTTTAAGTGATGTACATAGGTCATTAGTAGGTGACAAATAAAAAGGTATATGTTGAACATTGGCCACAATTCTCAAGGCTCTTTTTTGCTGAGTGAAAATAGGGTTTGTGATATTTGATGCACATAAGTTGTAATATATATGGATACCATAAATGAGATAACAGTGAATAAATTGAAAATAAAATTGTTTAGCAGAATGCGTGGTCAAGTAGGGTCTGCATAGCTTAAGTAAGTTTGTATTTTTGACACCTTATCCAAAAGAGTCTCACAATGGCCATTCAATGAAAATGAGTCAGATATTTTAAAGCCAAGAAGTTCAGTTTCATGCCTTTGAAATATTTGGTTATTGTCATTTTTAAATTTAATGATGAATCCTCCCCAAAAGAACTTAAAAAGTGTGATTTTTTATAATTTATTGTCATGTGATTATTTTTGCACCACTTGTTGACTGAAACCAAATCTCGATTACAATTTTGAACTAACGTAGAGGGAACAGAATGGCTTGCTACAAAAACAGTGTCATCAGCATATGCATAAGAGTTCGAGGAGAGAGGTAGATTTAGTAGGTCATTTATATAAATCTGAAAAAAAGTTGGTGCCAGTATTGAACCTTGCGGAACCCCAATATTGATGTCAAGTATTGGTGACACTGCACCATTAAAATGAACATACTGAGACCTGTCCTGTAGAAATGATGATAGCAACAAAAATGCCTTGTTCTCAAAATTAAAGTTCTGTAGTTTATTTTTTAATATTTGGTGATCAACACAATCAAATGCCTTGCAGAAATCAATAAACAGAAAAATACTCTTCCTTTGTTTGAGTTTCTCAGAAGAATAGTCGAAAATAATTTTGTGAACGGTGTCGCTGCATGAATGTGCAGTGCAAACACCGGACTGCGATGAAGATATGAGATGGTTTTCATTCAAAAATATCTGAATATTAATATTTAAATGTTTTTCAAATATCTTCGAAAGAACGGGTAAAACTGATATAGGTCTATAATTTCCTGGGTCATCCTTTGACCCGACTTAAAAATAGGGTTACGCGAGCAATTTTCCAGACTTTTGGAAATACTCCTTCATCTAAAATTCTATTGAAAATGTCTGTGAGCACTGGACCTATGTAGGGAAATGTTTTGTTTAACATCCGAACTGAAATCTGGTCAGGACCAGTGCTTTTGCCTATGGGTATTGATTTTGGAAGCTTATGCAATGAGACTGTTGTAAATTTTGGAAATTGTTTCAAACCTTTGTGGTGGTAATTTGGTAAAGTACTAGACAAATCAGAAATCAAAGAAAAATCTTTTGATAGCTTCGCAGCGATAGATGTAAAATGCTCGTTCAAATTACTGCTAGAAATATCAGCAGCCTTGTCAATATAAGTTTTAGTTTTGTTTCTGATATTTAGCGCATTCCACAATGATTTGGATTTATGGCCTTTGGAATTTTCAACCAGTTTTGTCATATACTTCTTCTTTTTTCTTTTTATCATGTTAGTGACTAAGTTTCTTTCAGTTTTATAAAAATCCCATAACGTTTGAGATTTATACTGGTCTCTTAGTCTCATATGATCACGCACTTCATCATCAATCCACATAGGAAGGACCTCAGATTTGACATAGCGAGTCCTCCGTTTTATAAGTTTTGATGTTAAATTTAAGAAAGTTTCATTGAAATTCTCTATGACATGATTAATGTTGCTGTAACATAGAGATTGGTGCCAGTCAACATTGCTGAAATGTTTGTGTATATTTTCATTGGTAAATTTGCTATAATTGTTGAAATTTATCTTAATTCTTTTTTCTGATTTTACAACACTCTTTTTTCGTATTGCCATAACCAAAAAATGATCACTTAAAGAGTATTTCAGAACTAAGCTAGAACGAACATTGGCTGGTTGGTTGGTGTATATGTGATCAATGATAGATTCAGAGTTTTCTGCAATTCTTGTAAAATCCTTTATTAGTTGTGTAAGTCCTAGTGGATTTATGACATTTCTAAACCACCTGACCAATGTGCTGTTATGACTGAGGTCAACATTAAAATCACCCAAAATGATTACTTCCCTGCAAATTGATACAATGTTCTCGATGTAATGAGTGAAGACATGGTTCCAATCAACAAGTGCGCTAGGTGGGCGATAAACAAAGCATGTTAAAAAAGATTGTGAGTGGGTTTGGGAGATTTTCAAAGTAATTGACTCAGGCATTGAATGGTTCGCAACATTTATCTCTTCGAATGAAATACCAACATGTATGTAGCATAGCAAACCCCTCTTTGACCAGTATCCCTATCCTGTCTTACAATATTATAGTTCAATATATGGAAAAAACTATTTGATTTAGACTCATTTAGAAAAGTGTCAGATAAACAAAAAATATCAAGATCATTTTCATGTAAGATCTTTTTAACTTCATCAATTTTGCTTGTAAGCCCTCTAATATTTAGATGAGCTATTTTCATGCCTTGAGTAAAATAACTAGACATTTGGAGTTGAAATTTCTGATAGGTGGCAATATATGAATAAAGATTTGAGTGGTATACCATTGTGTATAGCGTGTTTCAGGTCGGTTTGTTATGCGAATTTTACCTTCACAGTGCTCAAGGTCTCTCAATAGTGGCCTCCGGATAAACTGCTTTGACATCTCGCTCTATATCATTGTTACTGCCTTCTTTAGGGACATTGTACATCATGGCACTGTTTAAATTCTGAGTCTTGGGGTCTTGTGGTCTCCTTGCAGTCGATCAACCAAAGAGGAGACAATTCCATTCCGTTACAATTTATATAGCTGCAGCAGTATCTCTAAATTGAATGGCCAGTTTTGGATGATCTGACTTAAACTTATATGGCGTTATTTTTTCTACAATCACTAGACCATAATGTTTGCAGATCCCTTGTCGAGCAATATCTTGGTTGTAATTTAAATGGAAAGCTGAGTCTTTCTCAATATTAATGATAATGTTTCTTTCAGGTGCAAATGGTTCTCTATGCGTTGACTGTGGATGGTCTGAGCTGTGTTGGTCCTTACTGGATGATTTGAGTTTTGACTTTCTGCTGTGAAGGGTATTATTGTTTGGTGATCCATTATGGTGTGGTGAATGGGAAGGCCGGCAGTGGGATTAGAAGGATAGTGGTCGGGATAAAGGATTTGCCTGGTTTTGTTGAGTGGAAGTGTGTGGTGTTGGTATGGAGGGGGAAACATGAGCACCAGTGTCGTGACTTTGTGTTTTTCCAGCAACCTCTGCATACGTTCCAAATTTCTGGTTGATGGAATATTCCAGTTGTTGTTTTACACAGGACAGTTGATGGTTAAATTTCTGCTCCATAGTTTCTGAGAAATGGCTCAGGTGAGCACTTAATGTGTCATTGGTTAATGGTCCGATGTTTCTGCTCTCCTGCATTTGTTGGATGATCTTGGCCTGGTTATTGACTACCTCTTCTTAAATTCTTGACTGCAGTGACTTGTTCAAAGCCTTGCACATATCTAGACTGCAGTCTGGAATTTTGGTAGGTGGTGAAGAAATTGGTGGGTAAGAACTTACGTCAGAGATTGGTGGAGGGATCGATTTATTGTGAGGAGATCTTGATCTTGATTTTTCTCTTGATTTCTTTGGTGGAGTGAGTTGGTCATGTATTCCTGTCTCAGCTTGTCTCCTGTTAAAGGTTGCAGATTTAAGCTGTTGGTTGATGGGAGAGGAATTTGTTATAGCGGTTTGAACATGAGTGATATCTATGTCAGACTGGATAATAGGAGATGAGGTGTTGGGGATGGGTGATATAGGACTGGCGGTATTATTGATTGGGCTCTGGTTTTTGACTGGGCTCTGTTGGGATGGGGTGGTGGGATGGGAAGGCAAACTCTTTGATGACTCACTTTCAATGTTTGATGAAGTTGATGGGACAGGGTGAGTTGGGAGCGATGGCTCAGTAGCTTTATCTTTGCTATGTGTGAAAGATGGACTATTGATTGATGTATCCATATTACTTTCGTCTGAGAAGCTATCTCTTTCATAGTTTTTTACACTAGCCAGAGCTGTGTGGCCGATTGATTGGTAATCCTGGTTGGCAGCATCATCAACGTGATGAGGCATCTTAGACATTAGTTCCTCGTAGTGAGCCATGAAATAGTTAATATCTGAATTTCCGTTCACCAAAATAGTGGATGTCGTATTAAAAAAGTTGATAGTATAAACTTTTTTTTCCTTTTTTTTTAGCTTTTTCGAAACACTTATACATGCTCCACTTTTATCAACAGTTAACTTAGAACACACACCTTCAATGTCTTTAGTTTTGAGAAAGTTTGCTAGTGAAGTATTGATCCACTCGAATGCAGCGGTGTTACATAAAATCACTATCTGCGGGTTTTTGGTAGTGCCCTTAACTTCTATAGTTGATGTTTGGTTAAAGGTACTATTCAGCTTCTTCTGGATGGCATTTATCTTGTCCAGATAAAATGGCACTTGGTTGACATGTTCCTCAGTTGAATTAGGCTTCATTGTGAAAACCAGTGTAGGTTCAGAGGAAGATGAAGTACTATCCGAGTCTAAGTCACTGCTATTCTTTTTCCGCGCTTGGTGAAAATTTTTTATCATTTGTTAAATATTACTAGTATAGGTTTTACTAAAAACAATGTCAGAGCAGTTTTTATTGCTGCTTGCTGCGTCGCTCACAACAATTGTAGATTGAGCTTGGGTTGATATACAAAGCTACTATTCTCAGTTGTAAAATGGGGTGTGACAGTTGTAAAATTAATTGATAGAGCGTATTTATAAAACCTAAAAATCAGTATGCCTCGCGAGAAATCATTAGGAATCACAAATCCTGTAGTTTCTATTCTAGTATTAAAACAAATTGGCTTATGACTTGACGTAATGTCACAACGTAATATGAAGAAATTGGTTAATGAAGCTAGTCAATAAATACCTTGATAAGGTAGCTTGAATCAGTGAAGTTCTGTGTAATGTCAAGGTCATCTACCCATGACTCATACTTGTAGTTGAAGCTGACTGCTGATGTGCAGAGTTTCTGAGAGTCTAAAACAAGAGAGGACTTCATGTCAAATTTCCTCAGAAGCTAGAATTATCCTTGTTGATGTGAGCTGACGGGCTATAATGCATGCGCTGTGCATATTTATATGAATTAATCATAGACTTAATAATAATTATTAATAATAATAATTATTATTATTATTAAGTCTATGGAATTAATGGATTAAAGGTAAAATACACAGTAAGGCTATTTGTGAAGAAATTACATTTCCATATAATTTTGTGCAAGTAATTGAATCTAGCTAAAAATTTTGGCAGCTTTAACATTGTCTGACATCCCAGTATTGACATTTGAAAATACATACAAGGGGTCGGCAATAGGCCTACTGAACTTTTGGACCAATCAAAGCTGAGAAATGGTTTCCAGCAATTATACATAAATTTCCATATGCTTGGTCCGAGTCAGAAATTTTCCTCTAATCGATGATTATAAATCAGTGGTCGTGCATTCTACTTTTTGCCCCTTCTGCATGATAGTACAAAGGTACTCTACTGCTTTTGGAAACGAAGTAGCCGCCAAGATCTGAAATACTAGGTGATCACTAAAGATACAACAAACTGTCTGTATTGCAGCAGAAATCACACATGGCACTTATAGAGACCTATCGTCGGTGTCACTTGTGTTGCATGGATAAGGATGGAACGGGTCAGTAGATACAAGACTAGGTCGGCTATAGGGTTAATTTGAAAATTCAAAAACGTGTAGGGTACAAGTGATACAGCACTATTGAACCAGGTACAAACAATAATTTTTTTTGGATTTTGGCTGAATATATTGTAAAGCAGTTTTATACAGAAAAAGAATACAAAAAACCATTTATCAAGTAGTTTGGAGAACAACAGGTATGACTTTCAAAGTCTGAACAAGATATTATTAACAAAACTACCTATGCAAGAGAGAGATATCCCTCAAGTATGGCTCTAATACTCGTTGCATGAGGAAACAAATTTATGAGCAAAAAATTCTATTTGTTCAGATTAATCTAATACAAATGCAACGTCATAATTCAGGTAATTTATATTTTAGTCCCGTGTGACATCGCGTCACACATAACGCGACATGTTTGCAGTTTTATTATACCTGATCTATCTGTCACCTCCATGACTAGAACTGATTTAGGGGCTACATGTCCAGTATGTGTATTGGCCATACCCACACCCTCACATGTGCCAATCTTCACATCAATCCTCACATCTCCTGCTGACAGGCCGTAACATGTACCATCCACTAGAGGAGAAGGGATACTATTATAAATCAATAATGAAGGTCGATTTATACCAATTCATATGGGAATGATAATTCAGTAGGTAAAAAGCAAAAGAAAATTTTAGGGTGGGAATTTCGGGTATCAAATCATTTAAGTTATCATTCACATAATGAAAAAAGTAAAATGATAGGGTGGAGAGAGCTATAAAGGTTTCGCTTGCTTTTTAATTCTCAACACTTGATAATGAATTATCTCCTTCTTATATTAGTCTAGAGACTGTGCAGCCTGTGATCAAAAACTCTTGTATTACATAGCGAGTTTTAGGAGCATAATGGATTTTAACATAGACTGCACATTAAAAATGAGATATAACGGCTAGCACACTATCACAATGTCAACACTGCTTCCTCCTAAAACCGGTGGCAACCACAACCTTCAAAGACACCTGCAATCTGCAACATCGATGCATGTTTGTATGGCTGCCTTATCAGGATGGTCTACTGCCCCTCAGTCTTGTAATTCTTGCTAGGACTCAATAAGTATTGAAGACAGGGCGAAGAGCACAGTCCTCAACCACTGTCAGGACAGTAACATCAAAAAGTGGTCAATGCCAAAACTGAAGATGAGGATCGGGACAATGCGTGCAGATCGAAGGAGTGAAGCCAGTAAATTGAAAATGCGAAAAATACTGTAGCATGAACAATGTGAGGTCTGAAAGTCGAAGAGTTGAAGCCTGTTAATTTGAAGAGTGAAAATCTAAACATTCTTATAAATATTCTTACGGTCCATATTAGCTAAGTAGGTGATATCGCGGAGAAGATAATTCTGCATCTCTATTGGCTGAGGATCATTACATGGGTTGTCATTGAAGGTAAAATACCACTTGGCACATTTGTTGGCTCCATCGGATCGAACTGTCATAAAAGCTATCACCCTCAACACACTCATGTCACTTAGCTTGGGGTAGGTGAGATACTGAAACCAAAAAGAAAATGCTGTCTTTGTGGTTGTGTCCTAATTACCTGAATGAATGATGCGTATATGATTGTTGTGTCTCCATGCATATCAAAGCTCAATGTCACTCTAAAGTACCTGATCATTACGCAAACACAATTTTTTTTCATGGTTTTTACCGGCAGATCAAAAACAAGCTGTAATCCATAACAACATTGCCATATTAAACTCAATCAGATTCTAACTGGACTGGTTGAAAATGGCCTAAATTTACTGTCGCCAGGTCAAAAATAAAAGTAGTTTTAATAGGTGACCCGGCTATACTCACCAGCACAGTACCACTATCCCTGCCATCATCTTGCCATGATGCCCAGTAATGTCTTATATTATCAAATTCTGGTCTCGAGTCACAGTTCTCTCTCACTTTCTCTATAACATGTAATACGTTAAGTCCTACATATCTCATACAATAAATGTATCACAACTCTCTTCTTTGTACTCAAAATTAACTGATGCTGCCACTGCAGCTGTTGCTACGGCACTTTTGCTACAGCACTGCAATGGCAATTCATTGTCAACCACTCATTTTGAGTGGTTGATAATGAAATAACACTCACTCACATTGTAGCGGTTTGAGCGCCTAGACTACTGCTACGCCTACCACAACAATTGTTGCTACTACTTATCGTGGTGTCGCCCTTACACTTACTGACACATGCAGGTGATGGTAATAAGTTGTCTCCACATCCTTCCAGGCAAACTTCATCTTCTGAGCATCCATCTCCTGCACAGTCGTCATTCTATCGATAAAGATAAGTTATCGGTAGAAAAAGTGTGGTCCAGTTTGCCTGTATTTGGGGTTGGTCTCCCTCCACCGATAACCAGTAGGTATGTTGTACCCACAAACGTTGCAAACGTCAAAACGTTGCAAATGCTCAAACCCACTAACTATGCAAATGTCGCAACTCAACAGAGCTGAGCTAGCATTCAATCTGACTTACATACAGTTGAATAGTAAAATTTGAGAACATTAACACATCTTGAATAATGATGATCTCAGGGAATCGGGTCTTATCATATTTTAATCTGACTTACCTCTAAGACAGCGCCTAGCTTCATATACACTCCAGAGTAAGGAGTGGAGTCATCTTCAAAGTTTGAGATATTTATACTACTGACCTGCATACATTGACCTGCGAACACATATATGTTTGACAATTAGAATATTCCCTTGGTAATAGTACACAGAAATTTGTAGGTCATTATCAACAGTGATGGCGATGTCAATAATAGTGCTGGTGGAAAGAGTTATTTTCCAAGGCAGACTTTGAAATATTCAGAGATCATGTCTGAGAGAATCATTCAACGACCTCACAAGCAGACAAATTTTTACTTTTTTCTGTAGATGGCAGAAGCTCAAAGGCTTGCCAAAGAATTTCTAGTGTTTTTGGACGCATCCAAATGGTATCCTGAATATTTGTTGGGGGTTATATTTTTTTGGCAACAATAAATAAATAAATTCTGTTCGGATGTGTGTACAGTTAAAAAGCATTTTCATGGCAGTCAAAACAGAGCTAAGTTATCCGTCTGCCTAAGTCACTTGCAAGGGAACTTAATTCGAATCCAAAGTAATCAAAATTAGTTGCAACATCTAGGATTGTAATTTTTCACAAAGTAACGGTCAACAATTCTCATTTTTATCCTATCAATACTTTATATCAATACTACTGTTTTTGTGATTCAATTTTATTTCTGTTGACAAGCATCATTGATTATTGATTTGTAAGCAGTGAAGAATTTGTTGAAACATCTTCACTTATACTTTCAGTCCTACACTAAATATAAAAAAATGTAGAGGGAGTATTCCGCTGATTTATAAATGATATGGAGCTAGATCCAAATGTTCAACTTGTAAAAAGTCTCCTGGTGATATGAAATCAATTGAATCAACTCAACTGACATTAAAAATCATTGAATTAGGTTACCCATTTAACTTTTTAATGACTAAGACACGTCCCATTTAAAAGTGGACACACTATGGCCACTGCTACCATATAAATTACTTTCTCACCTTGATCATTGCGATAAACAGAGACACAGGCAGGGAACCTGTTCACACATTGACTCAGGCACTCGATAGATGTCCGGAAATATACAGTGCTTGTAGCTTTAGATCCGTACACTATCATATATATATATCTTATTACCACATGTGCTGTTTGCCAACTCTGAAACATAGAGATAAGGTTTGAGATTGGAATAATATTCTTGCTCCTATTCCTCAGTCACCCATAGGCACATAGTGCAAACTACATCATTGATCTCAGCGTTGGATGGTAGATGTTGCTGTGAAGAGAATTGGCAAACAAAATTCAGAGCGTGTTTGGACCTGACTGGTAAGGTATAATGTCAGCGTCAAAACTGGAATCAAACTTGATTACTTTGATGTGTCCCAATCAATTATACAAAGCAGCCAGTTAACACAAAAAATGGATCTTTTTACCTGATATATTAAGACATGGGATTAGACTTACGGAGACTGCTGCTGTCAGCATCTGTTAATCCAAATAATGAGAAGATAATAAGAGTAGAGATGATGAGATTATTATAAGTCAGATCTATACGACAGAAGTCAGCACCTGCCATCTTGTGTCATAAGCCTCTTCACATTTATAAAATAAAGTGAGCTTTTAGTGAACAATTTAATTGTAAGTGGCATATCAAAAATCATTTCATTTGTTTACTCAGTTGTTGCATCTAGATGCCAGATCATGTGACATGTCATAGCAATCGAGGACGATTGCAACTAAGGGAGTGCAGATGTCGCATACACAGCAGCAAACAGGATAATTTCTATATCAACAACAGTACACTCAAACCTCGACTTGAGGACACGCAGTTACCAGCCAGTGCATATCACCTCGACTTGAGGACACGCAGTTACCAGCCAGTGCATATCACCTCGACTTGAGGACACGCAGTTACCTGCCAGTGCGTAACACCTCGAATCGGGGACAGGCAAACATATGCAAATCTAAATTCTATTCTTAATACCGGTGCCACCCTAACGCCAGAGCCGTGACAACCCTGACAATGCAGTAAAGGTGGCGCCAACAGAGACAATTCAGAATTAGCATAATGTCTGACTTACACCAACCAACTCTTGTGGCCGATCAACCCACTCATGCGGCCGATCAACCCACTCTTGCGGCCGATCAACCCTCTTTTTGCGGCAATTGAAAATTGTGTTTTATTCTTGTTTTTTTTGCTGGTGTGCGTCAGCAGTTTTTCTAAGGTGTCTGGAACCATGCTATATAAGAGCATGGTACACCAATGTAAGGGCTCATTGTTTGCAACTTCAGTTGGAGACAGGTCAGTTTTTTTAAACATGAAAGTTTTACAAGTTGTTATCATAATATTTTCATTTATTGTACGTTAGTGATATTTATAGGGAAATAGAACTTGCCTTATTATTTGATAATGGCACAGTATAACATTTGGTTGGATTATCTATACCATCAACTAATTTAGTTAAATGAATTAAATCGAGCATGCATGGCATCATTAACTAGAAAGTATAACTTGTTGAAATAAGACATGCATTGTCTAAGTTGAATTGCGTTTGATGTTAAACTTGATAAGAATTAAAAGGCATGCTCTTGAGTCAAGTGTTTGATCGAATCAAATGAGATCGCATGTAAATAAGTAAGTGTCACATAGTGAGAATCATCATACCGAGCACAGTTATGCTTGAGTATAATTCATGTTGCCGTCCAACTGGTATTGTTTACAACTTATTGTGAGATTCTCACAGTTTTATTTACTTATGATATCCTGATGGCAATGATGTATCCTCTATAAATCTCATAACTGCAGGATGTAACTTTGTGTGTTATTGGTCATGTTAACATTTACATTATACAAAACGGTATTTGTTTTCGAGATTCCGTATTGATTGATAAATGTCAATACCTTGTTAGAAGACGAAAGCATTCATGGCATATCAGTCTTGTATGAGGCGGTGTACGGATATGACACAAATTAGAGTAATTCAATCTTCTCAAGGAGAAAAAATTAACCTAACTGAAAGAAATCCCAATTTGAATATAGTCTTATAAGCTACGCACGCACATAGATGTATCACATTTAATTCTGCATGCATTTAAAAATGATGTGGGCATATTTCAGCCTTATAATCCTAATATTTACGAAATTATAGGCCAAAACAAAACAGACCAAAACCGCCATAATTACAGGCACTGGGGATATCATGTGGGAAAAACTGGCAGTTTTGGTCAACCTGATTACATAATGTCAACATAATTCAAGATTTGCGGGTCTCAGAATAAATAGGATGGTGCAATATCCTGTTCTAGAAGAACAAGCATAAAACTACACCATAACAATAGCATGATATATTGAAGCAGGAAATTGAAAATAATGATTCTAATGTCAAAATGGCAATAAGAAGCAAGTTTTTTACAATCTCCCGGAATAAGAATCCGTTGTGAAGTTCGTCTCTTTACTTTGGTGTTATCACTCGTGTGTAAGCCTGCCATATACTTTTTAGATAGGGACTGATTATGGGCCACAGTTAGCAGGTTTTCCTGTACATGTATAGCAAAGGTCGATTCTAAGCTCCTCAGCTACTACAGTGAAGGATGAGTCCCAGCCTGTACGTATATCGTGTGTGGTCCACCCTGGATGACATCCCTTAATTGAGTAAGCAATACTGTGTGCTCCTCTAGTTACTCCGTTGCAGACGCCACTTACTACAACAGAGAAACAAATTAGAAAAAACTTAGAAACAACAGAGAAACGACTTAGTCCACTTTGGGTCGTGGAATGGCCACAAACCAATGTCAAAGATGAGATCAGTTTCCAACATGCTGACATCACAAAATGATTCTATATGGGTGTGATACATGTTGAAGGAATCAATTGATTGGTAACTAATACAACCTCACAAATCTTCAACTAAATTATCAATCCTGATTGAAAATAAACTGTCAGCAACATAAAGCTTTGTAAACTAAACATTTGTCAGATATCACCTTGTAACGGAAGAGTTCCACTTCCTACCGAATCAAAATAGTAGACGCCTTGTATCGATCCTGGATCAGTACACTCTTCACTGTCTATCTCAAAGTACCTGAAAATATGAAACATGTAGTGTTAGTCAGGTTGATGCATACCTTGAAAAAAAGTTCTGATCACCAAAGAATAGATGACAAAGTATGTATTGAACATGAAAAATATGCACACCATATATAATTAAAAAAATGAAATAAATGTAGCCAAATTCGAGACACATCTGTTTTTTAATACGTGAATCAAATTTTTTTTCATAGATGATATGGTGATTGCAAAGGCGAAAGCAATGCATTAGTGATATACAGATGGGCGTTAGTGGTACAGACACATGCATTAGTGATATACAGATGGGCGTTAGTGGTACAGACACGGGCATTAGTGATATACAGATGGGCGTTAGTGGTACGGACACGGGCATTAGTGATATACAGATGGGCGTTAGTGGTACAGACACGGGCATTAGTGATATACAGATGGGCGTTAGTGGTACAGACACGGGCATTAGTGATATACAGATGGGCGTTAGTGGTACAGACACGGGCATTAGTGATACATAAATGAGGGTTGGGAATAAATAATACACAGATTGGGATTATTAATATATACAGATTGGCGTTGATGATACACTGAAGGGCGTGTAATTTGATACACACATATTGACGTTAGTGATACACTTTTGTACAGTCTAGTTGCAGAAAGTTTGAGATAAAATTTTGTTCTCTAAGATGTATCAGACTCATAAACCTTGTGATATTCACCTGCTTTGTTGCTAAGGTTATACAAATGTAGTTTTGAAAGATATGGTAACATCAAGAACATGCATACCAGCCCACAACCACATGCAGACACTCAGTGCATTTCTACTTTTTTTCTTCTCACCATTTCCCACACTTTGAGCTGCCAGATTTCACAGTGAGATGAGCACCATTAGCAGTAAGCCTCAGAGCTGTGTCTGTGTATCTCTTATTATACGTCACACTAAGTATCTCACCTAAATCTACACCACTGTTGAGTGAAGTCCAGCTCCAGTGTTGGAGATTACCAATATGACTTTTGTATAATCCACTCAAATCACCGTACACTGCAACATTACATGTATGCCATAATGCACATTATAGACAGGTTGCATTACTTATTATGGTTATAGTTCCTGGATATACCTGATTGCTAACTTTCTCTGTTTGGAGCTGACAGATAAAATAAGTTTTGCATAAGAAGTTACTTACTAGTATCTACACTTGTCTCTGGTCTAACTTCTTCTACACTAAGCCTTGATGGAGTCTGATCACCAACAATAACTCGTGTTGGCTGAACTGTGTCCTCTGTACTATTACAGGCCCCCAGATATATATCTATAGAGTAAACTCCTGCTGGTAATGTACTGTTACATATCCCCTCCACTGAAATAGCAAGAACAATATTAGATTACTTTTTTTACTTGGTCGGTCAACGTGTCTACATCTTATCTTTTTAACTGATTATCTTGCATGGACATACTGAAGTATGGATTGAAATGGGCCAAATCTTACATGAGTTAGTTCTGAGTTTATTCTCCCAGCGGGATATCTGGTAGGGCTCGCTAATAAAGATGATGATGTCTAATGCTGGTTCACATTCTGTACCGTTGATGGCCACAGACCTAGAAAACATAGTTAACATAATGATAAGAGGACTAGAATTAACAAAACTCCTATATTGGTGATTGAATGTATTATTTTATAACTGACTGTCCAGAGAGGAGAGTAAAGTAACTACATCACAGATTTCGATCTTTTATATTAGGCCATCAATTATTTTGGAAGAGGATGCATGTTTATTGTTTGCATTACTTGACCTTAACTTGAACTAAAGATGACCTTCGTTTGACCTTAAATAGCCCTCAGCTCAACATACCATCTGGCACAGTAAGTATCGTCAGAGAGGAGATATAGTCCTGTATATGCTGAGTACTTTACTCTCAACTTTGACTCATCTGATATCTTCCTGTATTCTACAGACTGAAAAATAAACCACAAACAATTCAGCACATGAATTTGATTGTACTGTAACTTAACACTAGCTCCTGTCAAAGGAATTTTTTACACTTTTGTGTGATCTTAAAATTGCAATCAAATCGGAATCTGAATCTAATTCTAATGTTAAAGATACCAGAAGCACCTCATCAATACAGGCTGGTAGCTAGTTCTGTAGTAGTATAAAATTCAGAGCACTTCTGCGTAAAAATTATGAATAGTCTTAGAGATTGTCTTTCCTTCTCATATAGTAGATATGAGGTATTCATGGGGCATAGTGCTGTACCAGCCTAATAAACAGCACTTCTATCTACTTGAGGGAACTGTATAAATTCATAAATGAAGTTATCTACTATTGTTAAATGTCTCCTGTCATTGGAACTATATTTATTTTGAACTTATGTGAATATAATAGTAATTAAAAGTATTTCGAAGTGGTTGCTTATTAGATTAGCAAAGCACTTGGCCCCGCGAATACCTCCTGTTGGTTAAAATCGTAAGTTTATATCTGTCCGAAGACTGAGAAATATCAGTGCCTTAAGGGCGTTGCCGCCGTATCCGGCGCCAAGTTGCTCTCACTTTGCAGGCAGGTCCGAGCACACCTGGGCGTCAATTGAGTCAAGTAGTCGGTACATGCTGTGGGTTTTGAACCCAAGACCTCCAACTTGCGCATTTGAGGGCAGGCACTCTAACCAACTGAGCTACATCATAGCTCTTAGATGACAAAGGAGGACAATTTCTAACACTATACACCATTTTTACCCAGATGTGCTCTGAATTATCTAAATGTGAAAATATTGCATAATTACTGCAGAACTAGCTGCCTGATTATATATTGCTGTGGTCATTAGTTAGTTAGTTAGTGAGGCATTGAACATCCCGATATTTATACCATGATGGACAATCAGACACGAACACTGGCCTTACGCTATATTCACGATGAGGATCATTTCATCAATGATTTGTTGAGTAAATGTCCATCTGGCAGATACCGTACAGTAAAACATAGAAGCTCACTGGGGAGAGACTGTTTTCTGCGTCATATCACTCTTATTTTAAACGAAATACTTTTTTAGACAGAGATTTGATTTTTTATTCCAAGTGTCTTCGCTTTTTCTTGCTGATTCAAAGTGCCAGCAATTACACTGTATTTCGCGACTCATTTTTTTCTTTTAATAATGCTGTCAGTGATAGTAATAAAATCCATCCATCCATCCATCCTTACGAAGTCCTTAAGCACAATTATATATGAGAAGACTGATAGAAGACCATAGGAAAACCTAGCACCAGAAATAAATTTGTGAAGCTATACATACCTTGATAAGGTAGATGGAATAAGTGAAGTTCTGTGTAATGTCAAGGTCATCTACCCATGACTCATACTTGTAGTTGAGGCTGACTGCTGATGTACAAACTTGCTCAGGATCTGAAAGAAGAACGTAATACCAAACTTTTTTCCAAGCTAGAAATATTATCCAGCCTATCCCAGTAAACTGAATGTCATGTTATTAACATATAGATTGTGTGGTCGATAGACAATTATAAGACAGTGACTGTATTGACCTAATTCGCACAAACATTAGAAGCCAACAGAAAGTAGAAGTCAGCAGACCAGTGGGTCTAGCAGAAAATAAACACACATGCATGCACAGGTACCTTGAGAGGGGTTCTCAAGCTTCTGTATTATTCTGTGAGATTTATTATCATGTCATCATAATGTATTATATCAAGGTTAATTAAAGCTTATGTAGACAATAGTATTGTGATGCTAGTAGTTGTCAAAACCACCTGGCCAACATCATCAGTACCACTTAAAATTATGAAACGCACTGCAGGTAAAGGCACGTGACATGATGTCACACATCATGTGACTTTACCTGCAGGGGGCGACGTACCTGATCTTTTAGTCACCTCCATGACAAGCACAAACTTTGGAGATATCCATCCAGTACTGGAATCAGCCCTGGACCTTCCCTCACATGCATCAAGCTGCACATCAATCCTGACGTCTCCTGAAGGCAGGCCATAGCAGGTCCCATCCACTAGAAGAGAGGAAACCATCAATAGTAGATCATCATGGCTTTAAATTTTGTTATTTAGCATTTGACTCTGTGGTAATTTATCGTTGACAGTCAGCTGTCAGGTTAAGGGCGTCTCATCTAAGATCTCAGCTAAAACAAATGATCTTGATGGAGCAGAAGCTGTGTATAAAGACTATACAGGAACTTTGACTGCTCAATGTCTGGAGAAAAGACAGGATTTACAAATCCTCTCTGTAAATATACTTACAGTCCATAGTATACCAGAAAGATATACTTCTGATTGCTGCATTCTGCATCTCTATGGGCTGAGGATCATCACATGGGTTGTCATCAAATGTTAAATACCACTTGGTACATGAGTTGGCTCCATGGGTTCGAACTGACATCTGTGCTATCACCCTCAATCCACTGGTGTCACTCATCTTTGGGTATGTCATATACTATAACAAACAAGAACATGCTGACTATTATGGCTGCTGAGTCAGTATTAATGATTGATAGCCAGTCTGCTGTGAAAAACGGCTGATACCAAGTTGAGTTATCAAATCAACAAAAGGCACTGTCAGATCGTGACCGCCCGAAATAAATCTTGTCAGCATGTCACTTGGCAATCTATAACAACATGACTATTTTCAAGCTTAGGCTAGTTAACGCCGGCCATGCCATGCTTTTGAAAACTTTTTAATATTGTATTTCGGATCATGTCTAATAGTTATTTTCATAGTTGAGTTGCAGTGATCACTGAAAGTTCATTTTGGGGCAAAACGTGCCCTTTTTAAATTGAGCCCTCTGTGCCTTGCTATTGAGGTATTTGATTAGTTTTTGCTTTCACCATATAGAGGAGGCATGGCAATAACTCGAGGAGTGACATTTTAGTAAAACTTCATATTTTTAGGCCTCCTGTCTTCGAGACTTAAACTTGATTTTTGCAATAGTAAAGGGCCATTTCTGACCCCTCATTACATGTGACCCCAATAATGCAGAAACTTAAATTTCCAATTCATTATACCATTTTGGTCTTGCACTGTCACTTCCATCAATAATCTTACCAGATTACAGATCCTGGTTGTCACAACTGTAATAAATAATAACCCAAATTTTCACTAAATTTGGACAAAATTTTCTGGCCAAAAATCAGAAATTCAGAAATCTGTCAGTCAAATTTGTTGTCAGCATGATGAACAGCAGGAGATTGTCTAGATTTTGATCGAAGCGATTATTGATTATGGCTTTACATCTTGAGATATTTGGATTTTTGTGGCTAAACTAGCTTTATTTGGTCCAAAACATGAACTCTTTTCCAGCCAAAAAACTGAAAATAGGGTAAACAACATGTCATACACACCAGCTTACATTACACTAGAGAGTATTTCCGAGGTTTTGATCATGGCGTTGGATGATAAATTCAATAGTAGAGAAGTTATGAGCATAAACATTTCTCTCTCGATGCTAAACAATCACCCAAAAACGGTGATCCATTGTTGTACAACGTGCTTTGCAAGTAATATTGCACAGATTTTCATCACGCTTTTGCATAACGTAATTAACTGCATCATTTCGCCCATTGCTACCAATATTTTTTCATTGTATTTTAGTTAATGTACAATTGATCAAGTTATAAACATGCGGTTTAAAAAAAATTGGGATATTAAAAATAAGTCAGACTACTAGCAATGTGTCAGGGAAAGAATTTTTGAGATGGGACAAGTATAAATTAGACGTTATAGATTTGTACTCACCAATACAGAACCATGATCTCTGTCATCATGTGAAAATGATTCCTGATAGTAATGTCTAATATTATCAAACTCTGGCCTAGAGTCACACTTCTCTCTTACTTTCTCTGTAATGTATCATGATAATCAACAGTCTCTTAAACATTTAGTCCACAACCACTTGAGAAATACTCAATCCATGGTTTGTCATACACCCATTATTTGAGGGGCCTGAACAATGATATCTCTCATTTTGATATTTCCTTGCTTCTATTAGTGACACTGAACAATTGAAATAGGCTGATGTGCTCTTAATATTGTACTTACGTGATCAAATATACATATATATATATTACATATAATAATTTGCCATCGTCTATGTATGAGTACTTAAACTACTACAGCGACAGCTATTGTTATGACCAGAACACTCACTGACACATGCAGGTGATGGTAATAAGTTGTCTCCACATCCTTCTAGGCAAACTTCATCTTCTGAGCATCCATCTCCTGCACAGTCATCATTCTATTGATAAAGGTAAATGAACTATTGATCAACCCATACTGAATCATTGTTGATTATTTTGAATATTATAAGTTTTTAGCTCAGCTGCCTGTGTTAGATTAATATAGTCTAGCTTTGATATCATTTTATGTGATCAAATATTTTATATTATTTGATTTCATTGAATGTTAAACACTTCAAAACACGGTCTAAACCTTTTCACTATAATTCTGTATGACTAATTATTGCCTTTTTTTAGCTCATTCTGATAAAAAACCATTTTAAACAGATGAGATTAATGCAATAAAAGTATAAATATAAGTGAGTTGAGTTGAATAGTAGAATTTGAGAACATTAACTCATTTTGAATGATGATGATCTCAGGGAATCGGGGTTACATCATATTTTTCTCTGACTTACCTCTAAGACAGCGCCTAGCTTCATATACACTCCAGAGTGTGGAGTGATGTCGTCTTCAAAGTTTGAGATGTTTAAGCTACTGAACTGCATACATTGACCTGTAAAAACAGTAAAATATTTATTAATTAATTTCACACAAAACTTCAAAGTTGTTGCCAAAATTAAATTTCTTAAAATTTGAATTATGATATTTTTTATTAGTGGCCCAATTTAGTGGATTTGTGAGGTTTGTTAAAGAAATCAGCCAACAAGGGGTAATCATGCACGGTCGCTTCATTGAATGTGTAGAGCTCTATTTATAGCCAAATTTTTGACAGTGAAGTTTTTTAAAAATAATTAAAGAAAAAATTTATAGAAAGGTTTTATGCCTAAGATGCCTCACTAGGGCTTTGCACCAAACCTTCACCAAGAAACTTCAGCATGCTTAAATTAACAGCCTGTAATTTGTAACAAATATACAAATTTATCTTCCTTTTGTACGTTTCTGATTAAGGCTGCTCTCTGCCATCGATATAAATCACAATACAAGGCCAAAGATCTGCAGCCCTTTACTACATCAGGAGACTGTGAAGGGTAGAATTTTACTTATTTAGGTATGCAATAGAAATATTATAGAAAAAATAAACTGATTTAATGTTCTCATAGCATATGAAATCAATAAAATATATTAGCAAACGAATATCTTATTATTGTTGCTGTCAAATTATTTTATTACCCTGGATCATCATTCAAGACATTGAGAGGCGGATATTGATATCAGCATAAACACTTTCTGAATGCATTTCTTCAATGGCAAGCCTAATTGCGTTACGACGGTTTCCTTTTATGTTGAGAGCATCAAAATATATATGTATATATATATATATTCATGGATTAGGGAAACATATCTGACCTGATCCATGCATATGGTAACTTTTGTTTGGTTGCTGGAATGAATTTCTCATCTTTAACAATTCAGTAACACTCCAGCCAACCCCTTGTAAACTTTTGTCAAACAGCTTGTCTGAGTTTAGAAGGATGCTACTAGGAAGCCGTTCGATGCATTTTTTAAAAGCTGCCATAACTTACCATATATCCTATTACTGACACAAGAATATGGTGTAATTTCTCAATAAATCGCCATATTGTGTATTTCATTACAAATCCATAAATGCCTATCAATGGCTGAAAATATTCAGCCTTCTCTTTGTGTCAAATTTTAGGGATTCATATATATACAGTGTATGACCATATTAAATTTGGTAATGATGTTGATAACATAGTACCAATTTTCAATTCTTGTATTTTTCTGTTATGCCAATTAAATATTTTAGGCATGAACGTAGAAGGACT
This sequence comes from Membranipora membranacea, assembly GCA_914767715.1. NCBI lineage: Eukaryota > Metazoa > Bryozoa > Gymnolaemata > Cheilostomatida > Membraniporidae > Membranipora > Membranipora membranacea. Next base: position 2,200,327 of record OU612072.1, on the reverse strand, counting down.
TAAAAGGTATTTATGAGCAAACATGAGACCTTTATAAGTTATACCTCGCCTCTCCTGCCTTGATCTTGATTTTATTGAACAACGATAAAATACATTTGGATATTATCTAACTAAGATTTTTGTAGGGTTACATCGAAAATCGAAACAACATTCTTTTTGGAGATGAAAGAAATGTTGTACACAGCAACATATGAAATCACCGATTTCCCCTGTTAACAACCCTTGTCCTTGTGTTTTTTTTTATGTTTGCGCTTGATTTTATCAGTAATTAAGCAATAAGCAATAAGCAACATAGGGAATAATGAAAACTATTCTTGGCTTGAGTTGATACAGACTAGTGGTTAAAAGCAATAGTTACACCTTAATTCTAACGAAAACAGAAAGGATCTAAATTGAGAGTCAGATTTAAACTGAACATGCTGAAGTATGGGGTATGTTTAACTGTATAGGCCAATGTTAAAACATATCTCTACATCGTCTACTAAAATCTCTTTATACGCTGCCACAAGCTTACTTTCTAGTTTTGTTATGACATGAGCATCTCCAAATGTATGTGCAGCAGACCTTAATAAAAGTGAGATGTCCATTGCTTCTTTATTCCCTTACCTTGATCATTGCGATATACAGAGACACAGGCAGGGAAACTGTCCACACATTGACTCAGGCACTCGATAGATGTCCGGGAATATACAGTACTTTTAGCTTTGGATGGTGAGATCCTTACACCATCATATATCTGTATCTTATTACCACATGTACTGTTCACCAACTCTAGAGTAAACAGAGAATGGCGATAATTCATATGGTCAGAAGTCTAAAATTAAATCGTAAGTACTACACAAATCATGTAACTATGTTATATATGTGAAGGATAAAAACTCAGAATCAACATACTAGCAATAAGAAATAATATACAAAAGACTGAAAACTATTCTGGTTTGAATCGGAAATAAATTATTCTAAAATATTTACAAAAACTATTATGTAATGAACACCAATGTAACTTGCTATCATATCCTATATGATGCGTTCTGTGACAGCTCTATATTAACTGGAGAAATCCCAAATAGGTTTAAACGTTGCAAAAATTTATTTTGCTGTTAGAACACTATTATAGTCTGTAGAGTCACACGGTTTATGTTGAATACCATATTTTATGGCCCTAGCGCTTCAGCAACTCTAAATTTGTTTGCTTAACTAAGATTTCAAATTGTCTCTCAGCGACAAGAATCAAACCATGTCTGCTAGTGATAATCTCCACCTGGATGTTATAAATAATACGATATCAGTTTTCAATTATGTAGACAGTATTATAGAGAGTGTAGATACAATTGGTACCTAAGGGAGAAGTCGCTGTGCAACAGTATGAAAAAAGGTATCCAGAAAAAAAACCTCACCAACTAGTTTTACAATTCATTCCACTCCTATTCATGAGGTCAATGTATCAGACGCCTTTGAATATCTGTTTATTCTTATCCTAATTGATCTTATAGCATATTCAAAACATTGCATAGTATGGTCTCATGTGTTAGGCTCCCCTGTATTTAGGGATGACTCCTCATGTTACCCCTTTCCTAGTGCACTTTTCACAATAAACAATAAAATCAGGTTGCAATAATTGTGACAACAAGCAATATTCCAGCTCGGCGAGCCTAGGATTTTAACCACTGAGAATGAAGATGTTACCATGTGATCTTATCATGTGATCTTATCATGCGTGATCTTATCATGTGAGCAAATCATCTGTTTCTATAATTTATCAATACAATGTAGGAATTAGTATCGCTGACTCAACGTTTAACATTTTTTCTATTTTAATTCTGCCAGTATTTGTAAAAAATAGTATATTACTTGGTTAATGGTAATGGTATTATTAATATTGTACACAGTATCCAATGCAGACATCAATCAGGTGACACTCACTCAATATATATATGCTGAGCAGACCCACAGCTAGCCCTTAAAAGGGCCCATTTTAAGGGCAGGCTGCGAGCAGACTCAGTGATAAGTCCAAGTTTATTATCAGCAGTGAATGATACTTGAAACATAATTAGTTGTCTCCCCGAAATCATTCACTTCGGGATCAAGATGATCTGATTTAGGAAGCAGTGTAATATCAGCTGCCTGAGTTATCTTCTCTCTATATGGGATGAGATTACTCAACACTGATAAGAATCGAAGCACCAGTCAAATTCCATCTTATAAGTTAGACGTTTTTATAGATACTTTTTAATATTTTTATTTATAATTTATTTTATATTTTTTTTGGCATCACAGAGCAAAACAACAATGAATTTTATCAAGTATTGATAACAATACAATATACATACATACATACACATACATACATACACAAATAATAAATACACTTGAATAGCACATGAGGGTGGGGAGGAAGGCCTGTTTTGTTTTCTTTTAAAGACAAACGAATGGTAAACTGGTAATGGGAAGCTATTGGGGTAACATCAGTCTACAAGTGCTTTGGGAAAACAAGTATGATGGAGGGTTTTACCGTGTGAATGTGATGGTGGGTAATGATTGTGTGAGAGGTAAGTACTCAAGGAAAGCGTTGAGGAAACATGGGCAAGGATGTGTCACATCTCAGCTACCTCAAGCATTAAACTTGGACTTCTTATTTATTCTCATCCTGAAAGGAGGAGCAGTTTTTACTTAAGATCCCTTATCACTTTTATTAATGTTTACACAGGATTAATACGTGACTTAAAATCCTAACATCACCTACTGATCACAACACCTTATCTATAAAGCTTTGACAGATAATAACAAGTGCTTGTTATAAATTTTGGCATAACTTCACTACTTAGAATCACGGCTCATTAACTTGGTATGAGCCTGCCAAGCCAGTAACAAACTTCTCAGCTAATACCATTATTTCCTTGTTGTGCTGGTATGATCGACATTGAAAGGTAAGTGAAATAGCTGGTTTAATACTTCTTCATATTGGTTACTTTGACTCAGTTTTATGCCAAAAAACTGAATACTAATACGAGTTTATAGGTTTTTTTACTACACTGAAAGCTGCATCTCATCATAGAAATTACTGTGTATAGGCTTCAATTATATCATCTCGGATGTGACATATGGAGCTGTTTTAGTAGGTGAACTGCACAGTATCTGTCATAATAATGGACGACCGTGTCGACTCAGACTCTCATAACTCAAAATCATCTGATAGAAGACCTCCTGGATGTGTCATCGTCATTGGTAGGTATAAGAATATCATAATCAAAGAATAGGACCTGCAAATATGAGACACCTTGGCTAGTATGCTAGCGCAAGAAGAAATCACATTTGGTTTTATTCATGGCTTAACCAATCTAGTGGTATACTTAGCGCCAAAGTGGTTTACTAAGATTAAGTGAGACTTAGTGCCTTTTGGGTTATTGTCACCAGTCTTGTGTAGAATCAAAAGTGGGGAAACTAGATCATGTCAAATTTTGTTTTTTCTTGGCTGCAGTGATTCTGTTGCTCAGTGGTGGATTGATAGCAGGCCTCTATATAGCGCTCAGACCAGACCATGCGATACGTCCCCCTACCCCATGGGAGGGTAGAGCTGTACTCCCATGTCCTAAGATGGGCGGTATGACTGAAGTATATACAGAGGACACATGTAAAAAACAGTCAAGGCAAGAATTTATTACAACTACAAGGCGATCCTGTAAAAACAACGATTTCTACAATGTGACTACTTAGACGTCGAAAAATACTTTGGTCAGAATTAATGGCTTTTATAATCGAGAGTTCTGTACTTTTGGATAATAAATGGTGATTTTGTGCTGTAGATGTGAATGGAAGTCGGAGAAGGACGATTTTTCTCAGCAGTGTCGGTTTAATCTCACTTCAAAGGAGGATAACTGGAGTATAGAGTTGGAATCTGCCGATGAGACAGGAGAGATCAGAACACTGAGTAAATCTACACAGAAACTCAACCTCCAGATCACATGTAGAACCGCTAATGAGCTCAGATTTAAGGTTTGTTATCCTCGAGTATATAGTATCTGCCTCATACCGGTGAGGAAGGACAGAAAATAATGCATAAACAAGAAATTTTTTTATGAAATAATAACTGATAACAGATATAATTGTTGGGTAATTTTTCTCCCGTTACTGAGGACATTTCCTCACCTTAAATTTCTCCAAATTTCACAGCGATCCCACAGGAACACCACCCAGGTAGACATAGGTGACATTGTACTCAGGGGCTACCGATTACTTCCAGCCTGCTTTATGGCATCAGAAATAACCTGCTGACAAGCAACATATCTCAACCCTATGTTAAGCTGCATACCCCCCTCAACCCATCCCATTCCTCTCTTTGCCTCCCTGTCAATGTGTACATACCAATATAAGTGTGTATGTACCCATATTATAGATAACCGAGTCCTCCGCACAGAGATATGAGGTACCTAATACTGCTCTCCCGATATCAGATGTTAGTATTGACTGTTCTAAAGCTGAATATAAGTATGAGATTAGTAATGACGGCTGGTTCTACCTGATACATAATAAAGTTACCATGTAAGCATACATACAATATAATATTTGTGGTGCTGTGATACTCATGTCTCTCTGGAAATTGGCAGCACTATATGATTTCGAGTGACTGCGTTTCAGTTCTTATCAGTCTATCAACTCAATGATTGAGAAAAAATCTCAATAATACCATCACTCTAGCATTATGCAATGTACATCTTATGATCTATATAATGGTTAGCTATATCTGCTTTACTCACAGAGGTAAATGGGTCATGACGCTATCCTACATGCTTGAGTGCCTCCTAGGCATTTCTATACTGTTAACCAATCATGTGTTTTTAATGCCAAATCATCGAGGCCTTTTAATGGTGTATTTTGTATTGTTTAATTTGCCTTATGTATTATTTTTTATAGTATTTACTATTTATTATGTATTACATTTCAAGGATCTCGATTCCTCTTGATGCTGGTCTTGTGTTTGATGAGCAGTTCATGCAGATAACACTACAACTGAATAGCTCGACTAACTACGGATTAGGCGAACATAATCATAAGCGTCTCAAACTGGATATGAACCATAGAACCTGGGCTATTTACACTCGTGACGTTGCGCCTGTTGTAAGTATTGTTTTGTGTGGTGAGCTATCATAGTCCATCCTAACCATCAAGCTGTTTTGGAGTATGATTTTAGAATATCAGTGACCTATGAGGGGAGAGAGATTTTGTGTTTGTTTTTTGCTGAATTTGAATACCACTTTAATCTCAAATCCAAATGAAATCATACCGTATTTAATTGATATCATAAACTAGAAATGCCGCGATCATAAATGCCACAAAACTTCAGAGGTGTGGATGATATACACTCAGTTTGTCGATTGTGTTTATGATGGATGACCAATTGGCGATGCCATTATAATTGCAAATTAAATTGGCTGTCCTTTCAATGCCACCTATGAGGTAGACAGCCGGAGTATCGTTGTCCGATTATGTGGCAGAACTCCCACAATTATTTTCAGTGAATAAAGCCATAGAATATAACATATCAAACATTTTATAATTGATGTAGTGGGAGTAAGTAGCAATAAATAGGTACCAAAACAAAACAAGTTAAACAACCAAATAATAAAAGAGATGATATGTAAATAAAATGTGTCTTCACCAGGATTTGAACTCGTTGGCCTCTCGCGCAACAAACATGTTATTATGTCAAAATTGTGGTACATTTATATATAATTGTGTATTGTATAAAATTGTATATAATTTATAATTGTAAATAATTTATTGAATAGTTGCATATAATGTATAATTGTATGTAATATATAATTGTATATAATAAATAATTGTATATAATATATAATTGTATGTAATATATAATTTTATGTTATGTGTATTTGTATGTAATTGTAAATAATATGTAATTGTATATAATATATAATTGTATATAACATATAATTGAATATAATTTATTATTGTTTAAAAAATATAGTTGTAAATTAAATAATATATAATTGTAAATAATTTAATATATAATTGTATATAATATATGATTGTATATAATATTTAATTGTCAATAAAATATAATTGCCAACAATATATAATTGAATATAATATGTGGTTGTTTATAAAATATAGATGCCAAAAGGGTATTGAAAAAAATCCGTCTCCACCGGGATTCGAACTCGGGCCGCTCGCGCAACAAGCATGTGGTATATATAAAAATATTAAGTTAAGCATATTCACCACTCTGCTTTCTTTTGGTCATCACCGGGAATCAAACTTGGGCCACTTGTGCTGTGACCAAGCACACTAGCCACTCGGCCACCCAAGCCGCTGAAGCTTGCTGATTTTCATTGATGTATGTTGCAGATATATGGGTATATAGGCTGTTTTTTAATTTTTAATTAATTTCAAGCTTTCATGGCATAAATCAGACAAAAAAATATAAATAGCACACCCTCATCTGGTTTTACTAGACATACGTGGTAGAACACAGGACTGTGATTCAGCCGTTTTTTCTATTTTTTCAAAAACACTTTTTGATAAAGTGATATGAGGCACTGGATTTGGTTTTGTATACACATGGGTTATCATAAACACAAAACTGAAGTTTTGTGGATAATCATTTCTCATCATAATAACTCAATCAATTATAACTCATAATAAAATCATAACATGCATTTAAATGATACTCAAGCAACGTGGACCCTTCAAATTATATCTGTAAATTTCACTATGATGCGTGAAATAACTGGATACATTTAGCTTCTTGTTTGCAGGATGATTGGAATTTGTACGGAGCACAGCCATACTTCATGACAATGAATTCAAAGAATAAATCTGTGATAGGAACTCTCCTTAAGAACTCGAATGCTATGGGTTTGTTAAATTAACAATTCCATATATGGGATTTATGTTAAGCTCATTTCCTGTTTGCCTATTTGTGATTCTTCCCCTTCCGCCCCTTCCCCACTGATCAGAGTCTAGTCACAATATATTCTCTGTCCCTTATGTGTTAATTACTCCGAGCTGAATAATATAAGTTCAGTATCAAGTACCGTCAGTAATCTCACACTGACTATATCAGTAACACGAGAGTGATGATCGCGGCCTTGACATTTGTATGTTACAGATGTGTACCTTCAGCCTGATCCTCTTCCCTCTATAACATATCGAGTGATTGGAGGTGTGTTGGACTTTCATTTCTTCGTTGCCAAGAGCCCGGAGTCTGTTACTCGACACTACACAAATGTAAGTAGACTGCAGGAATTTGGTGGATAAGAAATACCGCTGTGTTAACAAACCTTCATTGCAGTATCCCATCACTCAAATAACGATTTTATTTGATTGTTGGAATACTCAAGCCTCTCATCAGTAGAACCGAAAAAAACATTTATAAACCTGGACTTCAATAAAAACCGATGGCTAAAAATCAGCATGTTTCATACTTTTGTTGATGTACATTTGTTAATTTCAGCTAACCTCATCATATAAATGCGTCAGAAACTGTTACATTGTGTATACTTTTAGTAAGAAGATAAGATCAACTTTCAAATTTCAGGCTAGGTCGTGTTGTTTGGGTATTTCTCTAACTTGCAGGTTGTTGGGCGCCCACTGCTGCCCCCTTATTGGAGTCTAGGCTTTCAGCTATCTCGGTGGGGTTATCAGGATCTGAACCATGTGAAATCTGTCGTCACAAGAAATCAGGAGGCCGGAATTCCTCTGGTAATAAAAACATATAATTAGTTTGATTGAAGCCAAAGTTCAATAAGTGATTTTCAAGTCTAATTTTTGAATGCAAAAAAAACTGAGTATTCCATAAATACGTCTCACAATGAAGCTTTACAGTAGCAAGGCGTGTCAACACACACAATGATTAAAGTAGTGTAATTGTTGTATTTTGGCGATGATAAAGAACTGATGATGAAGTATTTGTAATTACGATTTTTAAACTAGATTAGATATGTCTTATTTGTTGCTCTCTCGCAGGATGTGGTCTATGGAGATATAGACTATATGGCACATAAGTTTGACTTTACTTATAACAATACGAGCTTTGCTGGTCTACCTGAATATGTTCAGAAACTACGGCTAAATAACACAAGATATATAATCATTCTGGTAAGCAGAATCTTTATCTTTCCTTTTATTGTCAGCTGACTTAGGCATCTGTTGATTGCATTGCCGTGCAGCGTTTTGCTGTAGCCTACTCACTAATGATATTCATTCTGACATTATATTGATCTATAGGATCCAGGAATAGGGATAGAAAACGACAAAATACTTACACTAGATGGAGGAAGGTATCATGCCCTGGACGAAGGGTTGCAGAGAGATGTTTTCGTTAAAGAATCCAATGGATCAAATTTAGTCGGCAAGGTAGGACACACCACAATACCCAACAACATCTGTATCAGACCTCAATTTCAATCTGAAAAAAAACATAAATAAGATGACTTTGCAATTTTAGGCTTAAATCTAGATCAGGATTAATCCTATTTGCATGCAATGCGAAATCATTCCACACCAAAGTCGCTTCAATATATCAATCAATGGAGGAGAGCAAATCTGAATACAGATAAACTTTGAAATTGCCTTCTCTCAAAATATGCAAAGTTTGGTCTTATTTTGTCAGAGCAACCCACATAATGTTATTATCTTAGGCACAAACATGTAGATCAAGTTTAACACAATATTTATACTTCCAGAATTGCTACTCACCACTTTACAAGGAAGAAATAGAATTTTTTTTCGCAAACTAGTTAAAAACTGATTATTACCATAATTTTCTCCCTGGCCCGGACAAGAACAAAGTAAAACAAAGTTTTTAATGGCTGCAGTTTCATTTCTACCCTATACCTACATTGGTATTAATATTCCATTCTATGAGGTATGGCCAGGACTGGTACATTATCCAGACTTTACTCTGCCTGCTGCCGAAGACTGGTGGAAGGATCAGATCTGGGATTTCTATAACAACTCTCGTAACGTCACAGACTCCGGTGTTCAGTTTGATGGGTTGTGGGTGGTGAGTAATTATCTTTTCCTCTGCCTCGAATACAGTCACACTGATTCCAGATAGACTCTGATAAACGAGTCCCGCTACATCATAGGGACATTCCTGCAAACTGGCCCAATTGAACCACTCATATTTTCCCTATAGAAGCTAACTTCTTCTCTGTGCGGGTGAGGTGACTTTTCATTTTGAGAATCCATTACCATTTGGATAAATCTGAGCGCTAATACGGTACAAAGATAACCACACTGAACTGGTCGGTTGCACATGCTCAAAGTGATATACAGCTCACAATTTTACAAAGTCTGAAGTATCTTAGCTCAACAACTAAGACTTGCTAATAAATCTTGTTTTTCTCTTACAGGATATGAACGAGCCATCTAACTTCAGAGACGGAGCTGACGCAGAGAAAGTTTGTAACATGAACAATAAACTTAACTCCCCACCTTATATACCAGGTAGGTAAACAAGAGTGGAAAAAAATAGCTTCACAATAATATAACCAGATACAGAATGTAGCTTGTATGTAAACGTTGGATTGCTTGATCTATATTCCCTGTTGTAATCCTTTGTCCTTTGTTGTGCTTATTGATTATGATTTGTATTTACAGGTTCTTTGTTGGGTAACTCACTAGTAGATAAGACATTCTGTATGGATGCTGACCTTAGCTGGGGTAAACATTACAATGTACACAGCTTATATGGTCATAGTATGGCTATGGCTACCAACAGGTTGGTGACACACATGAGTATATATGTATCTGGTATCCAAAAAACTATGACACCGGGAAAATTCTTCTTGTTTTTAATTGAAATGTAACAATTATAAATCAGCAACCCTTTTTTTGACTGAGTCTTAGATTTGAAGCTTGAAAAAAAGAAAAATTATTTACTTTGCCAATTCCGAAACTCTTTTCTTTTGTCCCACCCTAGTTACGAAACTGGCTTAAGAAATCCGCTCAACACAACAAAAATAGTAATCGATGTCACTGATTTTCTTTCTCATTGAAATTTATATTTAATGGTTACCAGTACTGTGCTCATAATTGAAGTTTATATCGGTATCTCATTATTGTTGAGAATTTCCTAACCATCACATAGTTGTTGAAGATATACTCTTTCTAAAATCCCTTATTCAAGAAGTCTTCTCAGTCAGAGTTGAAGCTGTTAAGTTATCATGTGTTTTATTGCAGAGCTTTGTCTCAGTTATTCCCTACTAAGAGACCGTTTGTTCTGACCAGATCGACCTACACTGGTACAAACTCCCACGCCATACACTGGTTAGGAGATAACCAGAGCCAGTGGAGACAGATACCCTGGTCCATCGTCAGCATGCTCGAGTTCAGTCTATTTGGATTCTCTATGGTTAGTATTCTTACCACTATTTGTATCATACAATGTATTTGAATTAAAGCTCACAACAAATTTTGTCCGCGACGAACAAGAAATCGTTTGTAAGAATTATCTTCCCGAATTGCTATAGAATTCCCTCCATTGACTTTTAGGATAAATAGGATAAATAGAGCTGTACCAACAAAATATAACGCAAGCAAATGCTGACAATCAACACACTCTGTTAACATGTGATTTGGTTGATTAAAACATAACCACATGTTAACAACGAGATTGTAGATATGCTATTGTACAATATCATATCCCTTTCACCCAACTTGCCAAGGAGTCTATGTTACCTCAATGGCCATGAATTGGGACTACTCAAATCAAACAATATTTGCGTAGTGACTACCTTGCGCTCTAACATAGATGGAAGGAGGATAAAAAAATACTGACAGGTAAGCGATCTGTAGCCAAAGTGCGGTCTTAGCTCAGAGTTTTGGTCAGTGAAATACGGCCTGGCTGGTGCAGGCCGTATTTCTAGGGGAGGCAGGGAGCCCTTGCCTCCCTTAGAAAGCTGAATGGAGTGGTCCAAAGATGATATAATTGATTATTTCATGTCTGAATCAGGTCTTATGGGATTTCCATTTGTTAATTAAATGAGAGAAAGCTTATTAGACCATAACTGTGTGAAAATTATATGTTGGTCTCAAAACATGATGGCTCTTCAAGAGAGTGGTTTTGGGTGCCACCAGCCAAGCCACCAGCATTGAGCAAAATTCTGAGCTAAGACGGCACTTTGGCTACAGATTGCTTACTAGTTGTCAGTATTTTGTTATCCTCATCCCATCTATGTTGGAGCGCAAGGAAATCACCACCCAAATATTGTTGGATTTGATCCCCCTTCAGTCAACTGCTGCTGGGTTATGTTGGGTAATTATGTTCGCTGTGTCGAACCTGAGTAGTCCCAATTCATGGTTATTGTCACTTTGTCAAGTCGGGTGAAAGGGATATGATATTGTACAATAGCATATCTACAATCTCGTTGTTAACATGTGATTATGTTTTAATCAACCAAATCACATGTTAACAGAGTGTGTTGATTGTCAGCATTTGCTTCAGTTATTTTTTGTTGGTACAGCTCTATTTATCCTCAAAGTCAATGTAGGGAATTCTATAGCATTTTGGGACGATAATTCTTACAAGCAATTCCTTGTTCGTCGCGGACAAAATTTGTTGTGTCATATAAATGTGTGAGATGTATAACCACCTAACAAACTATACGCTTTTAAAGTCAAAGTTTTACCCAGAAGTAGAACAAGTTTGTTCCCTCTGTGGTGGCGGAGGTATATTGCAAAAGTCGGACTTCTGTAACGGCTCCTGGATACCAGACCTAGGCAATATCCCTCCGTCATAGGCATCTAAAGTTACAATTGTAGGGGGGAGGAGGGGTGGCTGATACTGGACATTGGCAATTTATGCATTCTTGTAACTCCAGAAGCCTATGACCAGGACGCATAAATGAGCCGCGGCAAGGGTGTGCTTTAGTCATTACCATAATGTTTATGCCGCAATAAACCCACCAACCAGGTTTGAGTTTAAATGACTTTTACTGCAACGACTTTCTAACTAAATGACGGTTGGTCAAGGATTAGCGGATTTCAACAACACTGTGCTGACAGGCGGCTGTATTGGCCTTTGTCAATTTAGATTTTAAAACAACCATCTTTGATCTCATCTAATATTTCATTTGGTCAACAGCCTCAAATTTATGTAAGATATATTACATCAATGAACTAAACCCCATTGATTACATGTCAATGTAGTATTGCAAACAAAACATCGGCTGTATGTACCGGTAAGTATTAAGAAAATTATTATCTTGCTGAGATTATTCAGTACAATACTACATCGGGACGTGGATGAAGAAAAAAGCAAAGTTCAGCTGTGACAAAACTGAACGATTAATTTGATATGATTTCTAGGGGAGAATTTTACATTTTTTTAGAATTATTATCTATTTTTGTTATCTGTGCAAGTTTTTAACAAACAAATCCGGAAGAAAGAAAAACGAGGGCTACAAACAAAACGTCTAAATATCTTTTATGACTAAACAGATGCTAAAGGACATCAAGTAAGATGTTACAGCCCTGCCATATCATTGCACTCCCACTCCTACAAAACCAAAAAAACCAAAACCCGTGGCCGTGTGAACAGGGCTACCTCCTTCCATCTACGTTAGAGCGCAAGGTAATCACTACGCAAATATTGTTGGATTTGAGTAGTCCCAATGCATGGCCATTGAGGTAACATAGACTCCTTGGCAAGTTGGGTGAAAGGGATATGATATTGTAAGTTAGCATAGTACAATAGCATAGTACAATAGCAAAATGACAGTGTTGATTGTCAGCATTTGCTTGCGTTATATTTTGTTGGTACAGCTCTATTTATCCTAAAAGTCAATGGAGGGAATTCTATAGCAATTCGGGAAGATAATTCTTACAAACGATTTCTTGTTTGTCGAGGACAAAATTTGTATTGAGCTTAGATTCATTTATTAGTTAATTCAAAATGACTGACAATTATGATTTGATTATGATGAATACAATTTATAATCGTAAATACATTTTGTAAAGTATATCAATGAGGGCAACTGTTTTTACAGATAAAAGTTAATAGTAGATGTTTCTAGCTTGTGTTCCTTCACTATTATGGTTTTTTTTCAGACTGGGTCAGATATATGTGGCTTCTGGTACAATACCACAGAATCCATGTGTCAGAGATGGATGCAGCTTGGCGCATTTTATCCTTTTGCAAGAAATCACAACGCTGGGTTCAATGGAGAAGATAACTTTTTACATCTGGTGAGAAGACGATGTTTTTTTCAAATGCAGGCTTACAGAGTTTTTTGAGCCATGACTTTTGCTGTCAGCACTGATCTGTGAATTTTTAAAGCTACCTCAAATGAATCTGAATTAAATCCTTTTTGTGCCATAAGATGAATTAGAGCTGAATAGCACATTTTGAATTCCCATGCAAGGGTCACGTCGTAAAAAAAAAGTTACAAGAAACTTCACACTCATGTAGTAATGTCATCACTTATCTGTGAGATGGGTACACACTTCTTTGCAGGCTTTATATATTTTAAGTGATCTAGCACATGCATTTCTTGTGCGTATCCGAACCGACACAGATACCATAACAGCCAAAGGGCACTCACATAATATGCCTGGCTGATGAAGGAACCTTCAATTGTCCCAATTTGCCTTTGACTCTCAATGTCGTCATCTCTTTCACTCACAAAAAAGGCTGCAGACAAATCGTCACATAATGCAGTCAGGCGATGAACACATGTTATTCAATTTAACCTTAAATCTGAGCTGAACATACAATTTTATTTCTATATTATTTTCTTTGATAACAATTATCCAATCTTGCGCTTAGGACCAGGATCCAGCTAATTTTGGAGATGATATGATTCGGTCATCTAGAGAAGTATTACTGACCCGATACAGACTCCTACCATATCTATATACTCTCATGTATAAAGCTCATGTGTTTGGAGATACTGTGGCTAGGCCTCTTTTCTTTGAGTAAGTTCTAACCTCAAGTCTATCTCTCCTGCTACAAATTATAAAAGTTATTGTACAAACCCAATTATCACCAAACTGACCTTCTAGATAGTTGATATGTGTGTTCAAAATAATATTACAATTACATCGCTGTGTGTAAAAGTCCGTCAGCTAGATAGAGTGAGTGAGCTCATATAAGGACACTTACTCACTATCTAGCTCACTTTTCCATGATCCCCAAGCGACAACTGTAACTGTTATTATACTCAATCTGACCTAATGCGGTATATATGTATGTTTAAGATTTATGGATGACATTGAGACCCACAATGTAGAAAGACAGTTTATGTGGGGATCTGGACTGCTCATTTCCCCTTGTATGGAGGAGGTAAGTTTGATATTTGTTTGGCATATTCTGAAAAAAAAACATTTTAAGCAAATGTGATTTATGTATTATCAAGTATATATATACATAAATATACTTAAAGCGCCATTTTAGACTAAAGACTCATATTTGGTTTGGGCAGAATCACTTTACATAAGCAGTAGTTAATACTAAGTACACACCTCTAGACATTATGAAACATGAAAGGACACACCCTCATGTTCCGCTAAGCATTATGATCATGTCATTTTCAACTTGCTGCCAAACTTGGGACGTTTTTGATGCACACATGAAGCATTTATTGATGATCTTGTTAATGTTTCAGAACTCCGAAGAAGTGAGGGCTTACTTTCCTGCTGGAGTCTGGTATGACTATTATTCAGTGAGTATTCAATCAAACCTCAACAATAACTCACAACCAGAACACCGATTATACTGATGATGAAAGACCCTCATTACATTGTGGCTTTCTCATTTGTTTTTGGAGCAGAATGATGTGATCTTTTATCACCGGTCGTCTCCACATACACTTCAGTATACCTCAGCACATGTTCCTTACTTTAGTGTGAGACATTATGACTCATCTCTACCATTCAGGGTGAAGAAGTGACCAGGAGTGGAAGCTGGCAGACTCTTTACACGCCTCTCGACAGGGTAAATCTACATGTGAGAGGAGGTTCTATCATACCTATGCAGAAACCCTCAACTAATACAGAAGAAAGGTGGGCATATAATATATATATATATATTCATAATATATCTGCAATCACATTTAGAATGTACCGGGTACTTCATTGTGAGATATTTCTACAGAGGATGTAATAATTGGCTTGGAATGATATTTAACTCTTTACCGAACATGTGCAGAAATATCTGTTCAGCTAATATGGACTTTGTATTATGCTGTTCCGCAATTGCGGTTTTTAAGTGTTATTCCTATTCCTATTTTATGAACAATAGTAAGGCCAAATAAGTAAGTCTGGGTAGTAATGAATCATCAAATAAGGCTTTCTAAAGGGCTCAATCCTTATTGACCTGACGCTACAATGCCAAGTTAGCAATTAAGTGGGTAATATCGCAATATACGGCACGGCAGAATCAGAACTACTAAAACATGTTGATAAGATGAGGAACAGATAACTTAACATAAGCATGGCCACTGTGAGCGCAATCTAATGGTGTGACATCTCAAACCAATAGATATCTGTCATTCAAACTTTGTATATTATATTCAATGGACTCAGTTCCACCATTTCTCCGCTATTATCACAACCCCTGAAACCAGCCTGCAGCACAAGCCCTCCCGCATAGCACAGTACGCATTATCTGTTGTGTAAGACTGTCTCGGATATCATATTCCTAGTGCCTGATGTTCTTTTTAAGCCTCAATGGAAATGTAGCTAATGCTAAGTTATTGTGGCAATGAAAAACCGACATCTTAATCTTAACAAGTCTTAAGAAACATTTTGACGCCTTTAACTGTTACCAATAATTGATGTTTCTACATTAATTGCAGCAAGAAGTTAGGATTTGAGATTTTGATAGCATTGGATGAGGAAGAGAAAGCTTCTGGAGAATGGTATCTTGATGATGGTGATGCATCTGGTAAGACAATAAGTATAGGATACTGATGAGTTTGTGGCAGTGATTATTTGTAAGAACTAGAAGAGGATGTCTCTATTGAGGTTTGCAGTAGGCTTGACCGGTTATTTGTTGGCGTCCACTAACTCTTTGAATAATTAAACACTGAATAGATCAGCTCCGAAGATTTATGTAGTAGCAGTATGTCATAGAAGTATCATGATGATATCTAGTCCTGTTCTACAGCTTTTAAAAGCCAGGTGTTTAGGATGAAATCACTCGGAATTATTGCTACATTGGTCCACCATTCAAGCAAATGCGCTCCCAAGAATGACTTCACTCCTCCTCAAACTAAGATGTACTGACTAAGATGTACCCCACTCAATTGTCTCAATTCACTAATATCATCTTTATTTCAGACCCTATTAAAAAGAAGCAATACTCATTGGTTAATATAGCAGTTGCTTCCAGCAAAGTGACCGTCTCGATTAGCAAAAAAGGGTACACTTCTGCCCCTAATCCAAATGTAACAACAGTTCAGGTCCTAGGACTCAAGAGAAGAGTGTCTTCACTGCTAGTCAACGAATCGCCAAATGGATTTGAATATCAACACACAGGGAATGTAAGTCAATTATATACTATCAAAGACACACATTATAGGGTATTAATATCAGTGTCAGAACCGGTGACAATGCTGGAACCCACATAGGTCATCACATCCATACTGCCCTTTGTAAAGTAAACTATGTATGTCACTTTGCTGTACAGTTAGGTTCCTGTGGTTTGTTTTGCTCAAACACCTCATCGCTTACCCAAAGTGGCAAGGAACTTTCCAGCGATGACAAAAGATGAAATTAGGACGACTTCTAAATACTCAGTAACAATATGAGTAGGACAATAAAACAAACAATTTTCCCTAATAAAGATATAGTGCAAATCTAAATGTCCGATCAAAAATAATTATAAGGAGATAATATTTTGTCCCTTTGGGCTGCCGAGTCAAAGCTGTTTAGAATGGATCAATTTGCTGATTCTCATTTTTCTCATATTTGTACAGATGCTGGAGATTACACTGACACAAGGGTTGGATTACAGACTGAATCACACTATAACCTGGGGATCAGTATAACCTTAAATGGATGATTATCTGCTGAAGAAATTGAATTTGTTTATCTTAGTTTCGATAGACGTAGAATACGCAAGTCCACATAATTTAAATAAAAAACTCGTTAGGTCATTGTTAACTTTAGGTCTTCTGACACTCTCCAAAAATGTGAGTCAACCTGCTTGCCAACCCAACATCGCCACAGTCGTTTTTGCCATCAAGCTTCAACTTCAACCTTGTGTGTTCAACAAATAAATTCTCATTTTATGTTGCGCACAAAACTTTCATGATCATCTGCCTCCATCTGAGAGAAAATTGATCTCTAGTGGTTGTCTTACCCGAGGGCCTAGGACAAAAACTATGACGAAATTTCAAGGTGTGCATAACGTGACAGATATAAAGCCTGATAATTACCACTTACTAAATAAATAACTACATAAGAAAATCTTCCAAAAAATGAGTGTAGACTCGCAATAAACTTAAATGTATGTATATCCAACATTACGCCATCTTCTCTTCATTGCTGGCTGTATTATCCACAAGCTTAGGCACATCATGCGGCATTTTCCTCCGACTTGGAATCACCTTATGGATACTGCTTTTCATCAAACTGTGCTATTAGCACTTGCTAGACTTCCCTGCAATCTCTTGGTTTATTTCAATGTTTAATTGGGGGGGGGACCATATAACCCTCAACAGCACCTGCAGCAATGCTGCATCAGAAAGCCGAGCCAAAAGGGCAAAAAGAAATTCCTGCTGCGCTTCCTTCTTTCGTTCTTGTGCCCAATACTCATTAAAATCCATCCCATGTCATTCTTTTTTTCAATTCTATAGCTATATATAGTTTGTTAATTGGTTTAGAACTATTTTGTTATGACCCTCGGTCTGTCAATTGATGTTGTAAGTAGGAGACCCTTCTGTGAATCCACTGCATCTTTGTCTCTGATAATGGCAACCATCTTTCATGTAGCCCTTGAGCAGCGCCATTGGATAGTACTCTTAAACCAACCATCTGACCGGTTAACAGAAGGGATGTAGCTATAAGTAGTTGCAATGGATGGTCATGATCAAGTTATTTTGCTGACTTAGTTTGAAAATGGATTATGGGTTATTATATGGTGGTGTTTAGTCTACTGAATATCATTTACTAAGTGTGAACAGCATAGATCTATTGGTTTGAGTAGTCACAACATTAGACTGTACTATCAGTGATGACCTGTGTTCCTCAACTTATCAACACTTTGTTTCCCTTTTGATTCTGGCTCGGTTTGTAGATTTTGATTTCGTCTACTTTATCATATTATTATAAATTTATTGCAGGTAAGGTAAACATAGCACTAATTCCATAGTAGTGAAGGGCTGTTGTCGGCTCCTGTTTGGCAAAAATTCATGTCGTTCTAAGAAATTTGGCGCATTTTCTTTTTATCGCTGATATAATAATAATAAAAATAATAATGAATTTATAGATATACCGCTAAGTTTAATCAACATGGGGAATTATGAGCAGTTGATACGCTCATATGGGTACAGTCTCTCCATCTCCAGCTCTGGCTACTGATAAGTACCTACATCGCATAAGGCGCTGGTATCATTTCGAACACCCTACCAAAAATGGTTTTTCAGATATTACCAGCGGCCGTGCCAATGAATTGAACCCATGGCATCAGATTGATTATCCAAAATCCTAACCTGTCAAAATACATCTCTCATATTGTTCGAATGTCCATATTGGGCGGCAATCGAGTTGTCTCAGTTAGAAAGCGGCGTGGTTTCAAGGAGTGAAATTATTTTGATTGGTTTATGGTAAATATAAGATGTGCTGTGACATATATCTCATTTTCGCTTGAGAATGCTTTAACGAATTGAGCATTCTAGCATTCTAGCATTCTTGCACTGTCATTCTTATCAGTCTGGCAGATGTTACTTCACATTTCACCGGCAATAAATGTCATGCAGAAACTTCTTATACTTTTGCAGCACAATTTATTCAAAGCCTGTAAACCTGTTGATATTGTTGATCTGAACAATGGATAAAGAGTTCACTAATTTTGTTAGTAAGAGGCATTTCTATGTCAGCCTTAGTATTGTAGTTTTGATTAATTTTCTGCTTATCGCAGTCAATGTTTATTTTACAATAAACAATAATGGTGAGGTAGGTAGTAATACATGTGACTGCTTCAGCAAGTCAGAGAAGCAGAGAGAGGAAATCAGTGAGCCAAGTAAGAATGTGAGGCAGGTGAGTTGGTTACTGCACAAGCTGCAAAAGAATATTAAGCTGTTTCTCATAGTCGCATACTCTAATTCAAAAACAACGGTGAAATTATTGTAGATAACTTCTGACTCCAAAGCCAATATTGATGCTGAAAACCGCTTATTGCAAAATATAACCTCTTGTGACCTAGAGCATTTATTTTGCTTAAAATTACGAAACACACCATCATCTGAATGACTGTGTAATGTTCTTAGTTTATTCAATTATTTTGGTTTTTCAGTTCAATGAGTACGCTAAGGGTGCGCACAGGAGAACTGAGAGGGAAGTAATTTCTTCTGGTTTCCTCCAAGGGTTGCCCGGTACACATGGTCCTCCCGTGAGTATTAAATACACACAACTTCACTGTTATTAATATTAATATATAACTTGTGAAATAATGCATGGGCGCAAGCCACCTCACTCTTGAAGGTCACCATAAACTTTTGAACAAGTGATATTTTAGGATCAGTTTTGTCAGATGATCCACCCTTCCAACACTGTAAGTTATGTGAAAATTTGATCTTATCGTATACATAAATAAATAAATATATTGCAGGGCCGTCCCAGTGCGTATGAGATTGACACTTCCTCACTAAGGCTTGTGAGAGAGTTTGTCAATGAAACTGTCACTGAAGGTATGATACTTATAGAATTGATTCGATTTGACTCTATAGAAAGGTTTGACTGCCCATTTCTTTAGTAGCTACATTAGGTTTGGCAGTGCCGAGGTCGCTTTTTTACCCTGTTCTCAGAAGCCTTCATAGTGATAATAATAATAATAAAACAAAGCAAACTTATCTGTTATTTTTTTCAATTTCAATTTGCCCCATATTTGCTTCTTTGTTGAACGTTTAATAATCTCTGAACTATTTCTTGCACCACCACTGTATCGAAGTAAAAACCCACAGGTGAGAACCTTTGCTCAACTTTGTTTCAGAATGGAGAAAACTCTCTGATCGCCTGCCTGCCTATGGAGGAGCTACATTCACCCGGTGGGGAAAGACAGCTTGTCCAAAGTCAACTAAACTGATCTACAACGGACAAATGGCTTCTCCCGACCTTACAGCTGCTGGTGGAGGGGCTAACTACCTCTGCCTGGGATCTGATCCTTCCTATCATCAGGATTCTCCAACCAAACATGCTTCCTCTTACATAGGTCGAGTCTGGTATCAGGTTATCCGCGACCATGATACAGTCAACCCCCTAACATATCACTCCGTTCCCTGTACTGTATGTGAAGCAAATCAGAGGATAACTAAACGTATGATACCCGCTCAAACAAGATGCCCAACAAGCGACTGGACATTGGAGTATTCTGGATTTTTGATGACATCTGCAACTCATGGCGACCCAAGTGGGAAATCCACCACTCATTATTACAGGACATCGTACGTCTGTGTTGATACTGATTTTGAATCCTTTGCATCTAAACCCAATTCTGGATGGCATGGTTCACCTCTTTACCTTGTACAGGCTGAGTGTCAGCGCCCTGGTACTCTTGGCTCCTGTCCACCCTACACAGCAAAGAAAGCTTTGGCCTGTGCAGTTTGTACTAAATAGTAATCATTACACAGGATTAAACATGTATTTTTAGCTTTAAAGAAGGTCACTATTTTACATGTTATGCTGATCTGTGGACATACTTTTTGCCTAAGCTATAAATATTTTCAGATAGCTTTTTTACCACTATATTTTTATTGACCAACTCTACGTAACACTCCTGAAAGTGTTGCCTGGATTGAAATCAGTCATATTGTGTGAAAGGTTGACCTCCTTCAATTGCTCACATAAATTGCCTTAGATTTCAATTTGAGAGAATTTTGTAATCAATACA
The DNA here is from genome assembly GCA_914767715.1 of Membranipora membranacea. Classification (NCBI taxonomy): domain Eukaryota; kingdom Metazoa; phylum Bryozoa; class Gymnolaemata; order Cheilostomatida; family Membraniporidae; genus Membranipora; species Membranipora membranacea. The sequence goes on along the minus strand of OU612072.1, from coordinate 2,179,254 downwards.
TTATGTTGACCCTTCGAGCTTCAGCTGAGGCTTTTAAAGCTAAATAAAAAGTGTTACTTTGATAGATCTGTCAGATGCTATATTTGTCTGTCTTTTGTTAAGAATGAAAATTGATGATAAAATTAAATACAGCCATGGTCAAAGACAATAATATTATTTTTGTTCTTTGGGTTAAAGCTCTTTAAAACTAATATAAAAAGTTCATTATGCGTTTGCTTTTCTAGGCTTTTTTTATGGGAGTGGTGAGGGTCTGACTGGTTATATCGTTGGCGTTAAGCTGAAAGTTTGATATGTGAAGAAGGGTGATCATCGAATTGACGTCTGATCAGATTCAGTGTAGAACTTCGCTTCTCGTTAATCAATCCTGGCCCAGGCTGACAGGTCAAGTCTAGGTACTTGGCTACAAGGGATCGCTGGGTTACTAAAAATAAAATCAAAACATGTGCAACAACATAACATATATTGGGTGAGGAATTATAATGTCATCAGCTCTGCTATTTTCTATAAATTCAATATTAAAACTGTTTGCAATTTGCCCACCACTATTTTTGCAAATACTGATTGAAATTAGAAGTATAACCATTATTATGAAGTCATGGCATGCCCTCATGGTGATAGGAATATTTCAATGATGACTAACAACTATACATTTGATTAATTCCTAAACATGAGTTTTGGGTTGGGATTTATAAAGCTATACCCTCGATACAGTTACATATTAATCTCATACCTTGTGCTCTGCTGTAGAAGTAGATACTCCCTTACATGAGTTACAGTGAGGTTATCACAGTACAGTTGTGCAAGTGAACTTTTTCTGATCTCCTTCAGTTGAGCTACATAAGAAGGGAAGATTGTCAATAAATCTTTATTGAATCCAGCACTTAATTATGGTGAAGTTTAATCTAAAGTGAAACTTGAAGTAAATTAATCGCTCTGGTTCACAAATTTTTAAATCAAAACATCCTCGACTTTGATTGCAGCTTGGTTATAAAGATTTTCAGATGAATTGAGGGTTTATAATGAGACAGCCCTCTTGAAACATGACACACACACACACACACACACCTGACAACAGTGAAAGTTAACTGATCCACGACAAAGGCAGTATGATGTAATGAATTGTTTAAAGATAACTTTTCCATGTTGATTGTCCAGTTTTTGTTTTACAAAAATAAGGATTTAGAGCCTCTCCATACATTTTCATGCTATCTGTGAAAACATCTTCATTGAATTACTAACCATCAGTGAATCTGATTCTACGGTCGTTTGTCTCATGCCAGAATCGATCACCAAACTTCAGCTTCTTAAACTGGAGTCCCATGATGTTAGCAAACACCGGTCCAACAAGACCATCATTGACAGATAACTCCGATATGCCTGTCAAATAATGATAAAATAGGTTGATAATATATATGTATATATTGTATAAGAGAAAGGAACGGTGTTTACAATGGAACTATATTGATTAATTATTACTACAAAATAGCTTGAATATGGAAACTAATTAACCTATAATTATTGGAAATTCAACTATTTTATGGATGTGGAAACCAAAAGAGGGTAAAAGTATTATTTTCCCTTTTCAAACCCGAAGGGGAATAAAGTTTATGAAATAGTGAGCCCTATCAACCATTGATTGTAAAATCTGTGAGGACTCTAAACAGTAAATCAGTGGCATGCTTACATCGAAGACTTTTTGCCAAACCTTTCTGACACGTCGAAGGAATTTGTGTTTGCTGTATCTATATAGAAGAGGTAGGATTACTCAAGGTAGGAGAAAAGGGGCGTGTAACATTATATCTAACTCACCACCAGGGAACAGTTCAATATCCTCAGGATTTGGGTACACCATCTTTAATTTATTGATACTATCCAGATTGTGTGTCACTCCAATCATGTCATCATACTTTGTGAAAGTCCTCAACTTGAAGAATCGCCTTTTACAAAATAAAATGTATTCATCTATATTTTTTTTAAATTTGAATCATGGTAAAGAATACTTTTCCAAAATTCTTACAATATCTATTTTTATTCTAAACAGCATGTCATTTTTGAAATATGAAAAAAAATACATTTTTTTATTAGAATGAGATCATACCTGAGACACTTTGCGCATGTGCACCAATCAATTCAGGTTGGTTATCTTTGCGCTGTAGCGACTGAACTAATTCAAATGTGTTTGAGTTCTCAAACTGACAAGTCACCCCACCCAAACTGAAGAACTGGTAACTCAAGCACATTTGAATTAGTTCAGTCGCTACAGTGCAGAGAGACTCATATCACAGAGTCTTTCTGCAAGCAGTGTGTACCTGAGGTCCATATAGCTGCCTATTCCGTGATCTCTTCCTCTTTGTACATTGAGAGCTATCAGATCTAAATCCATACCAAACAATTCATCCTGTATCTGTAAAGTTATTGGTAAAGGTGATATCTATGATTATAACATAATAAAATTTGATTCAAAATAAATTGAATTAAATTTATAAATCAAAGTGCTAAGACCATTATTTTGATTATCGTTTAAGATGGGATGTAATTAACAAGACTTGGTGTAATTATCATAGATACAAAAATTGTGAATTCTACACTGACGAAAATTGTCTCAATAAGCTGGATTGCTCAAAGGTCATATGATAGATGCGATAGTTTCACCTACCCCTTTAACAATGAATCTGTCATAGCTTTGACTTGCATCTTTAGCAAATCCATTAAGAATTCCAGAAGTTCCTACAAAGAGTGGGATATGTTTTATCACATGTGATTTTCTAATTGGCAACACATTTATCCCTCCATTCAGATGTTCGTATCGTGATTCTATGGATGGTTGTGTGTTTTGAATATTATTCATCAAATTCAAGATAAAAAGTCTTACTCAAAGGCCCATGTGAACAAAATTTTCTATCTCACACAATAATCTAACTATCCAAAGGACTATCGGTTATCGGATAATCTCTTACCATATGTATCGACAGTGTTGAAGGCATCAAACATCTGCTGGATATCAACCTGTCTCTGAGCTGCCACAGTAAACTGCTGTCTGATAATTGTGTGCCCAAATCTGTAGGCCGCTGTAGAGAACTCAGTTCTGTGTAATGAAAAGATGCAATGGTTGAAAGGTTATGCCAAGAATAATGAGATTAAAACATGAACAAATTCTTCCGTGCTGCAGAACACACAGTTATATGCAATTAAATGGTGTCGTGGTCATAACAAGGATGACAAAAATGAGCTATTATCAATCGATCTCTTCATCGCATTCAAAAGTAATTGAAGTGGGAGGAGACAAACACATGTTTGTTGAGTACAGCTAAGAAAGGGGGGGGGGGGGTTACAGCATTTAACTGATATTATCGGCAACTTAGCTGACATGATAATTGGTGAGCATGTTAGCATCATTGAATAAAGATAAAACCACTTAATCGTTCCATATCCTTAGACCAAACTAGTTTAGATGAATATTGAGGTTTTTTCCTACATGATAGAAGCGTCTATGTTAGCTTTGTATCCGTTAGTTCTCCCAGAATCCCTCAATCCAATCTTCTGCTGTCTGACAACCTCTGGCCCGAGTACCTCAGGTATCCACTCTCTGTATGAGACCCTCTGAAGGATAGCTCCAACTATCTTACGTGTATTCTGTGAACAAGATAATACAAGATGAGAAGCAACAGCAACACTCATCAGACTCAGAGAAAGCATTACTTATACTGAGAGTCACCTTTTTCTTCTTAGTTATATTTTATAGGAAATCAGTGGGTATTCTGATAATGAAATATAGCACCCAGGCATGAAATTAGTATCTGAATACCCACTTGAGTGCCTGAGTGCTAGAATAGGTTGCTCAGCACAAACGTAAATGCCCCTGTGATTAGTTGACAGCCTCAGCTTATTTATAGAGCATATATCACAGCTTATGAGTACTAATAACTACAGAGTGTAGGTACCTGGTAAATCTTCTCATCTCTTGTTACAGGATCTTTCCATTGTGGGTTGAGACGTTTTATTTCGGTTGCTATCCTGTTATGTTCTCTCAGCATCAGGATATGAAGAACGCTAAGACCCGCCTCTTCACTGTTCCTTACTTCTCCAGCCAGGAATCTACATCCTGTTTTAGCAGGAGTTCTACAGCTGGCAGGGCTGGCAGGGTCAATAGGAAGCTTCTCCTCTCCATTTGTACCTCTCTGCAACATGCAACAAAGAACTTTGAGGCTCAGAAATTACGAAAATCACAAATTATTTGTTAAAAGATATGTTGTCACTCACCATGCACAATTTCCTCAGATATATTGCTAAGATAATTGTAATTTTTCTTCCTTAGCTCATTATTGAAAAGTAAGCGGGGGGGGATGTTAGCCTCAGGTATTGGAATAAATTAGCCTCAGGTTTTTTTGTTGTTGAGATTCAGAGCTGTAACTATACTCACACTAACTCGGAGTAACCCATCCCGATATTCTCTGATGAATTTAGCCACTTTCTCTGTAGATCCATATATGTGAGACGCATCAAGGAATGTTGTCAGGTCATTTAACTGGAAGCGTTCAACTGTCAAACAAAAGCCAAAGAGACAGCATTAAAATAACAACCTGACATTATGAGCCCAGGGGTAATAGCAGTAAAGGGGAATCAAACCTCAGAACAAAGTCAATGGGTAGGCAAAGCGGTCTATGGCTTCCATTTTAATTCATTGCGCTAGCTCTGGCACACTTGAAGTTCATCATTTGAATGATGAAGATATTTGTCAAATAAAAAATAAAAGATTAATTGTTTATATTAAGCCAATAATATTGCATTTGCTTGATTTAACAGTTTTTGAGGATGTAACATACAATCTGTTTCTGGTTTTGAGCCGGTAGCATTAATAGCCTTAGCCTTAGTGTATACTCACAATGCCTCAAAGTTGAGATAGGGGGTACTGGTGATGACCTCAAAAATGGAATACAACTTCTAGTTCGGAACACTGGGTCATTGCTCACATCCAGAGGGAAACATTCGCTTAATCGTCCAACAAACTCTGATGGTCTACGGTTACAGCATTCTGCGCTGTAATCATACATTGGGGTTAAATGAGGCAATGTATGAAATGCAAGAAAGGTTAACAACCTATAAAAATGTTAGTCCTTTTTATTAATTAATGATTCTTCAAACTTTTTTTGAGCTAGGACAAACTATGGGCATTCAATGCAACCATTAAACCTTTTGTAAAATACACTTTCGAATAATTGTTCTCACATGCATAAGTGTACTAGTCAAGTTACAGTTTATATAACTCACCCTATAACTGATGCCTCGGGACCACCAGTCTCAGGACTTAGGCTCATGTCATGATCAAGGAATGAGCCGTATGCCATCATTAAGTGGCTATGCTCAGAACTTAGGTTACTGGTCTGATCTATCACAGTTCTGGAGACGAGGCGGGCTGTAGGGAGAGCTCCCCCTGACTTAAACAGTGTTGATCTTACACTGTTCTCGCCTAAAACACAAGCATCAGATGTTTTGTTAGAGATTCAGTATGGTATGTTTTTTTCTATAGGGAATATTCTGGGAGGACTATGAATTGGTTGCTACGAGTCCAAATATTGCCTTGTAGGATCGTGCTGCAGCAACATGTTTCAGGCAGAAGCAAAAACAGGTGTTATATAAGGGCATCTACAAAACTCACAAAATTTGTCAAGATTCGGAGATACTTTGCCGAAATAAACGGCTCAAACACCCCTTCATGCTGATTTATGCATTTAGTCCGAGCAACCTAACTAAGTCAAAAATTTAATTGGGTTCACTCAACTTAGCTGGTATGTTATGTAATATCTCACCATCCTCATATCTGTTCCGTGCTAGACGAGTCAGTGGTGTTTTAGCTGCTCCATTTCGAGGATTTATGAAATTATTGCATGTACCATCAATAGTCCTGAACTCCGCCCTTCTGTCACATATAGGCTTGATGAGAAATGGATTCTTGAGTAAGGCTGTCAATAATATCAAGAAAATTAATATTGACATATTATTGAAGTTGCAGAATTTTATAGTATTGATCTTGAATAGGAGTAGGAGGTAGCTCAGTTGGTTAGAGCGCCGTCTTCAACACGCAAGTGATGAAGGTCGTTGGTTCAAAGCCCGCTGCAGTCTATCATCTACTGGGGTTTGGTTGGCCCCCAGGTGTGCTCCGACCTTCCTGCAAACTGAGAGCAAAACTGCGCAGACATTGCAGCCTTGCCATTAAGGCAAAATAATATTTCGCAGCCCATGCTTCAGGATGTGGCGTGTGATATGACATCCGATTTTAATCAACCTTTTTAATCAACCTGAATTCATGAAGATTGCCAAAGAGACTTGTGAGAAGACAAATCACAGCATACACATGGCTTCATTTGATCAAATTATTGATGCCTGCATCCGATAAGATAACCGACTATCAAGCTTGCTAAAATATAAATGTCCTAGGAATGCAATGGCGTTCATTCCCACTGATATTATAGCTACTTACGAGCATTCACGGTTATCCCCCTACAAGAGAAAAAGACAAAAATAATTCTGAAATCATAAATATGCTATTTCTGATCTGTTAGAGTTTTTACCCAAAACCAATTTTATTTTCTCAAAGAAAAAAACCGTCACTTAAACAATGATAACATCAACAATATTGTGTAAACAAGTTCATAGGTGTCTTGTGATCTTAAAATCCCCTCTGTCTTAAGCCTCTGCTCTTAATTTTTCAAAATCATTGTGTGGGTGCTGGATAAAATATCCATCAATTAATATTTGTGGATTTTTTTGCATATCGTTTGACCGATAACGATTGACTGACAACGATTAACCGATCAGTTTGGACAACGATCACTTTTGGTTTGACCGTTCAATTTTGACCGATTGCAGCATGACTTGTAACTGTCAGTGATATTATAAAAGATCAGAAGGGGAACGCTGGGTCTCGCTGCAAATGAAATAAGTGGACAAGTGGACCAAACAAATGATGCTAACTTGTACGGGATTTTGAGGTAAATGGCAGTTCTATGCCAGCTAAAACTACTCCCTGATACCCTTTATGATGGTTACTATGTTCAAAGTTATAAGAGTTTTCAATTCAATGAAAATTTTATAGCAAGAATAAACTCCAACGATAGGTATCCATACTAAATTCAATTTCTAGCCGTATAATTCATGGTACTATAAAATTCACAAGAACCGCTTTGCATCAGTCCCCATTTCTCAAATCCTACCCTCACTCACACCCCTGCCCTGTCCCATCTCTGCTCTGACTCACACCCCTACGGCCCTGACTTACTTAGATTTCTGGAGAAGCTGATTGAAGACGAGAGCCAGATTATCGAGAGAGAACTTGTTGTCATCTGGTGAGCTCACAGAACGAGAGCAGTGTTGTGTGTCACAATGGAACAGGGTATCTGGATCGTTACTCTGCGACCTACAAAACGACGAGTTAGAGTACACCAGTTTAACGAATACGAAATAACACAATTATGAATGAGAGAGGTATTTTTACCATTCTAAAGACTAAGCATATAAACCATTGTAAATCAATGATCAAGAGACTGATAAAGCCAATAAAATGTGTCCGCCAACTCAACATTTTGAAGCTCCATTATTTATTGGGCCAACAGTGAAACAAATAAGATTGAGGAGACCTTCCATGGTTGTCTAGGTTGAAGGAGAAATCTGGGAATGATAATGATTAACACTCATTTTCCCAGGTTATCAAATCAGTCAGAGTGTTATAACTTTATTGATGTTTGACATCCCCACACCAACAGCCCAGATACACAACTTTTATAATGAGATGCCCAACTGTCCAGAAAGGTTTGATGAAGATTATTTCGCTATGAGACGCAAAGTATTGTAATGTTTCTTACCTTGTAGTAGCAATGAGCGCAACATAAATTAAACAGAGTTTAATCACTATTGAGGCCATAATATTTATAGAGCTCTGCAAACAACTGATGTTGTATTCTCAGCTGTCCGTCACATACTGATATATCATGCTGCGTCGTTTGGTTTTATACTGTAAATGAAAAACTGAACCCTGAGCCTTTGCATCACAATTATGACTTGCTCACTCACTCTTAATATTTGGTGATCACAGGGCTTTAGAGAATAATATGTCACCAACGTAAGATTATCAATGCCAAAAGATTGTTGTGAAAATAATGCCAAAATTCGCTCAGTCAGTGTACCGATAACAGACCATGATACATCCTCATTGAGTCCAGCATTTTGTAGTATAATTCGAATGCAACCTGACTTGCACTTCCTTGTCCTGCATGTCCCTGATCAGATCTAATTGTTGAGTAACTTACCTTGTTTCCCAATACTGAGGAAATTTCCTCACCTGACATGTCACTGAATTTCACAATGAACTTACAGGATCACCACCCAGGTAGACACATGTATTATTGTACTTGAGCTACTGATTACTGGTAGAAGGTTGCATTCTCAACTGTGAATCAAGCTTGATTTGAATTGACTGCATTTAAAATAACTCCTGCTCCAGACACCAGTATTTGTATTCGCTCGCATCTTACTTACCATCTTACTTACCATCTTACTTACCATCTTACTTACCATCTTACTTACCATCTTACTTACCATCTTACTTACCATCTTACTTACCATCTTACTTACCGTCTTACTTACCATCTTACGGGGCCACCCAAATGCAGGTAAAATTGACCACTGTTTTAACAGGTTTCTCTAAATGCCACAGAAACCTAGACTGGGGTCATAATGCAGAGAATCAGAGATTGGTCTCATGTCACAATGACGTATCTCTTTATGTTACTGGTAGGGTAGGGTAGGGGTCTGAATGACAATTGGTTCATGATAAAGCTAAATAATTAGAGCTCATGTTATTGCTTTTACAGCATTTGACAACAACAAAATTGCAGCATAGAAGCTCACTTTTAATTCACTCACATTCAGTAAATCCTTAAAAGACATATTACTAAATATGTTGGATATTATTGGATTTACTGGATTTATTGGATTTACTTTAAGGAAGTAGTGTCAGTGTTAGCTGGCCTTGATTTGCTTTAAGATGACGATAGATAACACTCAAATTTTATTTCAACACATCACCCATTTCACTTTGATATCTTCTCTTCTAATAGCAGCTTGTGACTGAGGTCATGTTGCATTCAGAACAGACATCGGTGCACCGATGTCTGTTCTGAATGATTCTTTGACATTTTCATGCAGTACAGTGAAGACAAATTGTAAGCATGATGAATGACTTTTAGACGGAAGACTTCGTAAGTCAGATAATAATATTGGATCATAAAGCGATAAACTGAAACTGAACTGAAACGTTGGGTCGTGATTAATGAAGGAGGGGTAAAAATTGAGAGGTGCCTGGATTTGGCCCAATTTAATATCTTTGTAATGGTAAGAAACTTCACAGTCAGCTCTGTGAATAGATTGCTGAAACACAAGTTGTTTTGAGTCTTGTCATCCCAAAATTTCTCATTGTCCCGACCCTCCCTCGATTTCAAGCCTAGCAAATTCATCACTTGATGTGGCGTATAATAGACAAAAAATTGGCCATTATATTTGACAGCGGTTCTGATGAATCATGTGTGCATGTTTGATCAATTATTTAACAAATTGTCCATAATATGACAGTAATTCTAATAGAATTGGCAGGTTAGCTACGAGATGGGAACAGAATAAAAAAAACTGTATTTCAACTCACTGATTCCCATTTCATAAACTGTTTACGCGATCTCACCAGGTCATGTTGATTTGAGTCTTGTCATCCCAAAACTTCAATCCATGTTGATCTTCGGCTTTTAATTTTGCAAAGTCATTCTTTCATGTGCATTAACATCCCCAATACATTAATATTTTTATTTGACAGTGTGCTTGGAGGGGAGAAAGTGGTTAATAATGAAATGCCTCTACCAGCATCTTGCACCGTTTGAGCACTTGACCTAAGCCCACTCATGTCAATTGCAGGGTCAAGAAAATTAAAAAGCAACTTAAAGGGCAACCAAGGTTTCAAACAACTTCTCATTGATGGCCATTGATTAATAGCAGATTGCACCTTCTGCATGGGGCAAAAGACAAAATATAATTCGGATGATTATTCAGCCAGAATTCTTGTGAAACATTTCTTCCATCAGGTACTCAAACTCAGCTAAAAGAGAATACCACATAGCAGTTTCCTGTTCCTGTTATTATTTAGCCTGTGCTCTATAATTATTACAGCAAAGTCTTGGAACCTCCCCTAAACTGAAGTGTTACCCAGCTTAGAGTCAGCAACTACTTTGAGTTTTGCATCGCGTAATGCACAAAGCTGACGCTGCCCAGCACATTATTTGCTACCCATTAATGCATTGCTGCGAAACCTTGGATGCCCTTTAAGGCTATGGTAGGTGCATGTGCCCTAAGTAAAATCCATTCTGTTTGTAGCAATGGCACAGCATAGTGCCTGGCTAAACAACAGGTTTAGTTTATCTTTCTAGAGTTGTAGTAGTAGTAGTAGTAGTTAGTTGTCAGAGCAGAGCACCCTTGTATCAGTGTGATCGGTAACATCATGTTCATGTTAAACAATTAGTAAACAATTAGTCCATAATTTGACAGTAATCATAATAGAAATGTCATAGTTTGCTATAAGATAAAGTTTTGATTCAACTGCCGATTCCCAACTTGATAAAATTTTAACACAAACTCACCAGACCACCCACTTTACTAGAACATCGTCTTGCCTTGTTAGCCAATATTTACCAGATTGGATGTCAGAGCTTGTACAACATTTTCTTGCAGTGCCTGTGACAGCAATTCATTTGCACAATAAAAGATTTTTAGTCCTATTATTTCTCTTGTCCATTGGTAGTACATATATACCTCATGATACCATTGAATATCATACAGTAATAAAATTAAATGAACGGGAACTTTGTTACCATTGCAATATATTTATAAGTTGAGTGAAATTAAAGGATGTCTGGATTTGGCTCACTTGAAGATCAGTGGATACAGCTGGATTTTGAATAGTAAACCTAAGATAACTCGAGTCTTGTCATGCAAAATTTCCGTTCTATCCTGAACCTCAACACTTAATTTTGCAAAATCATTATTTAATAGGGGATTTTTCTCGCTGACTCGACACAAATTGTTGCAATTCACTTTTGATGTGAGATAAAATTCACACAAAAAGTGATAAATTATATTTGGCAGTGCTTTTGGTATGTAGCATACCTTATTGGTCAACTTTTTAACCATTTGCTGAATATTCTGCCAGTAATTTTTTATAGCAATGCAATGTTTTGCTAAGTTTCGCCCCCACTGAGAGCAGAGCAAATTAGTGTGAGTCCTGGGTTTTAAACTTAAACTACTGCTGCCACTCATGGAAATTTGTGCTCACTGAATTCGGCATAGCTCCACGATAATTAATTGAGACTTAAATCTCATAATTGTCACCTAATGGGCAAATAATTTGCACAAACTGATCTTCACAATCAGGGCATGAAATCTACGCACCAGCTAATGACGTGTACAGTATGCATGAGTAAGACGGTAACTATGTCACCCGTGCCGGTAGATAATTAATTTCATACCCTAAGTTTGATGATCAGTTTGTGCAAATTATTTGCTCATTAGGTGACAATGCTGAGATTGCAGCCTCATTTTATTAGTTTTGAGCTATAAGGAATTCTATAAGCACACATTTGGCTGTGTGGCAGCAGTGGTTTAAGACTATGCTAGGTGCATATTGTGCTCCTAAAGTAAAAGTCATTATGTTGTTGCAACGGCGCATCATTGCGCTTGTCCAAACGATAGGTTCATTTTATCGCTGTAATGTTGTTGAAGTAATAAGTTAAAGCAGAGTGCCCCTGTGACAGTGTGTTTTTGGTTGCCTTATTTTAACCATGTTTTTCTCATTAGACATCTAAGTATATTAATTTAGCCCAATAAAAGCGGGAAAAGAATCATCAAAACTCCGAAAAAGCATTTTGAAATTAGTGGATGTAAGTTTAAGCCAAAAATACAACTACAACATCACAGCGGAACTTATTTTTCAATTTTGCTGCCTCCTGCACAACTTGCTTTAAATATTTGGGAATAAGTGTATGATTAAATGGGTCTTCCATCATAATTTTGAAATCAAATGTTCATAAAATTGAACAATGGTGCTTGGGTAATAAATTGATTTTTAAACTATACAAAAACATTTCAGGTAATTTTTGAATCCCCAAATAAACAAATTTTAGATTCTGAACAGTACCCTGTATGAGAGCATTATTGTTAAAGCACATATTTTAGAAGTTTGTCGGAAATTGAACTACATCCTATTTTTAGTATCCTCAAAAAAGCCCGAAGTGCTGGAAAGAATATTTTTAGTCATCGTAAAAGTCAATACAAAGCCGCCATAAAAATATCAGACATTTTGCACATTTGTAGCAAATTTTTGAAGAGACCGTAAAATTGAAAGGAAGCTTTTCTTTAATGGTGGATGTATAAACGTGTTATATTGGGGTATCGCAACCATATAAGGCTACTACTTGGATATTGACAAAAGCAAACCCATTATATATGACAGTGTATCTAGAAGTTTCATACACATGTTTGATCAATTATTAAGCAATTTGTCCATAATCTGACAGTTATTCTAATAGAAATATCATAGTTTGCTACGAGATGGCAACAGATCAAACCACTGTTTTATCTCAATTCGCTGACTTGGCACTGATATTTGCAAATTCATTGTTTTGTTTGGGATAAAATTTCCCAAAAAACAAATAAGCATATTTAACTATTTATAGTCTTGGTAGCAGGGGCGTATATTCTAAAAAATTTCACTCACTGACTTTTCAGAGATGAGCATAATAATCGGCGCAGCCCGATCCACACGCCGTAGGCGTGGCGGGGAGGGTGTGGGAGGGCGCCCTCCCACCACGGAAATTTTTGCATATCGATAGCAAAATAGTGCAAGCAGAGAGGTATTTTAATAGCTCACTGAGCTGTTGGGTACTTTCTGAAAACAACTCAATAGCAGTAGAAGATTACGGTAAAAATGCTCCAGTTATAAAGCACCCATTTGAAAAAAAACTGACCTTGAAGGGATTCGAACCCGCAACAATCTTGTTATCAGTGAGTATAAAGCGGACGCTCTACACACTGAGCTACTCAGCCACTCACGGAATTCCATGGGCCGTGAGTGGTAATATACGCCACTGCTTGGTTGGCATCTCTTTTTGGCAATTTTTTTTAACAATTTGTCGAATGATCTGACAATAATTTTAATAGAAATTTCATGTTTTGGGATGGGACAAGGGGACAAGCAAAATAATAATCTATTTCCCTGCCACTGTAATCAGAGTATATTTGGGTGACTCCTGTGTATACCTCAGCTTAGGTCAGCCCACACTTCAATCAACTGCTTCAATCCTTTCTGTTTCTCATTTTTTGTTTAAAAAAAAGTTTTTCTGACACTAAGTGCAAAACATTTCGAATGAGATGACTTTGGTTGCCAATAAAAGTATATAACTGTTGTGTCCAGAAAACTTTTAGGTTTAGTTTATTGTTGTAGAGTCGTAGTATTAGTTAGTTAGAGCAGAGCATCCCTGTGACATTGTTAATGTTAGAAAACGTTGAAATCATGGAATTAACTCTTGAAAGAAGCATCAAGAAAGCCCAAAGAGCTGGAGAGAAATTTTTCAGTCATAGAACTGCAGCCAACTTCAAGCCACCATTAAAAATCAGATCCATACAAACATTTGAAGCCAGTTTCGGAGATTGAAATTGAACCTAATTTTGTAAAGGAGGTAGCAATTTTTTGCATAAGCTGCCAACAGACTATGAGTCTTAACTTCCGTGAATTTCCCCTGTCTGAATTCATTGATTGCTGAGAGAGGAAATTCACAAAAACTGACAAAATATATTTGACAGTGTGTTTAGAAGTATAATGTGCATGTTTGATCGACTATTAAATGATTTGCAATAATCTGACAGTAATTCTAATAGAAATTTTCGGGATCGCTACGAGATGACAACAGATCAAACCAAAATTCCGTTTAAATTGGCTGAATTGACACTTATGTTTGCAAATTCATTGTTTGATGTCAAATGAACTCTCCAAAAAATTGATAACCATGTTTAACTTCCTTGTATAGTTATTTGACATTTCTTTCTGGCCTATTTTAAAACAATTTTTCCGATTATATGACAATGATTTTAATAGAAACTTCATGCTTTGCTATGGGAGAAGAGCACATGGCAAATTAAAAAGCATTTCTCTTCCCACTGGAAGCAGATTACAGAATGGTGAGGCCGGAATTTGTCTCAGCTTTGGTTAGGGACTGGAGCAGACAATACTCCAGTCAATTGTTGAATCCGGAAAACTACTTGTGATGATCTATAGACTTTGTTAGGCGTGATTTTGATTTAGTTAAATTCACTATGTTTGGAGCAATGGCATAGCATGGTGCTTCCCCAAACAATCGGTCTAATTTATTGAATATTAGTTGAATAGAAGTAGTAGTTAGTGAGATAGAGCAGCCCCTGTGATGAAACACGATAGATAGAAGACCATAGGTGAGACAATAATAATGTATTTAATCATATTATATTACTGTTAAAATCAACTGTAATTAAAAGGTTGATCATATAATTTTTCAAACATTTCACGATATGTATTAATCCGAATCAAACTTAGAATTATTCTATATGTAAACTGGGTTGTATGAGTCGCCACTTACACATTTGATGGTATTATTTCTATGATTGTAGGAGACGTTTGAAATGAGGAAACTGCAGATAATACTGACGCTGTCGCTTTTCCTCCTTTTGATAACAGCACAAACCACTGAAGCTCAAACAGGTAGGTTACCCGCTTGTTTCAAACATAACAAGCCAAACTACTCATGTTTTACATTGAGATTCTGCACACTGAACTAAAGATGGTTCTTTTTGCCCCATTCTAATTATTTGTTTTCAATTATGATTAGGAAATTGTAGTTATACGATTTGGCTTTAGTTCAATTAACGGAATAAGTTAGGACTCAAATACACGGCAATGCATATATACACTCGTACATTATTTCCAATCTTTTCTCTGTGAGATCTTGGAGTTTTTCACTCAGTCTAAAAGAGAGGACAACTTCAAGAGCTTCCCAAGCTGTTTCTTTTAGCTAGAACATTACAGCGAAACATTATGACCTTAAGTGCCACAAAAAGACATTATGCACAAAAACAAAACTGTTAATTTGTTAGAAAAAAATCATTTAAAAACTAATCCCTTAATTAACTAAGCTTTCAGGTTTTAAAAAATGGCAGATTTCATAAAACTGCATTATTAATTGTACTTGTACTTGTACTTGTAGTTATTGTTATTAATAGGCTTTTAAAGATAGAACTTATGGTTTTCTTGGATAAGATCCATTAATCACGCTGACCTAAATCTAAAAGAACAGAGTTAAAACAAATCAGGAAACATGCCCCAACGATAACAGAATTCACTGTTGTATATGATTCAGAAAGGCATTTGCAACTATGCATGCAATTCAGGGGTGATTCCTCAAATTAATAGACTACAGTAGTGTAAATGTCTTTTATTTGATTATCAACACTCATTATTACATTCTATATTCCAAGATGAACTTCATAATCTGACCATCACAGTCACTCCTGTCCCGGTGGTAGAAAATCAGACACTCACTGTACACTGTCAGTCATCGTCTCCCCTCAGTAACTACAGCTACTGTGAGTTATATTCTCCTGATAACACATATTGGGACTACCTTAACACATATTAGGAGGAGGCACAGTTGTCTAAAGTGCAGTTCCTTTAGCATGCAAGTGTTGAAGATCTTGGGTCCGATTCTCCCTGCAGTACATCGACTACTAGGGTTTGGTTGGCCTCCAGGTGTGATCCGACCTGACTGCAAACAAGGAGCAACCTGGAGCAGATATTGCGGCCTAGCCCCTAATGCAACCAATATTTTGTCACCCATGCTTCGATTTTAATCAACCATTCGACTTAGTTACCTTGTTTGTTCTTCCTGGCTAGATTTAAAACAGTTCAACTTAGATCGAGTTTGATACAAATTGTCTGAATTTGGAGTAGCTCCCTCTGCCAGCCGAGGGCAGGTCATCAGTAGAATGGGACAGACTTGCAATTCAGGAAAATTGGATCAACCTTGACCAAGTCTTTATATTGTATGCGCTTACAAAAAACCACTGCAACCTTCTTCTGCATCATATTTTTGTATAGTTACAAGAACCTAGATTGTGCTTCGATGTCATGGATTTCAATTCATAGCATGTAGAGTTGAAAAATGATTATCATTACTTTCGTCTGTTCGAATGCTGTTAACAGTAGAGTTAGCATTCATACATGATGTTTCTGAAGCTGTAATACCACCATGTTTATTTAGTAAAACATGTCTCAGGGGAAAGGATAGCTCTGATGAATGGCCGTTACGTTACATCACCTGCAGACAGAGAAGGTTTACTGCTGTCCTGTAGAGATATGTACCATACAAACTGGAGTGACAATGTGAAAACTATTACCGTCTTCCCTCTGCGTAAGTCAACCAGAGATTAAAACTTATAGAACCTCATAAAAAGGCCTGAATCTGTCACTGCATCACTATATCGACCACTCAGATAAAGATTAGATTGAGGGGAAATCAGCCAACCAGGTGCAAGTGAACGATAATTGCCCATAACAAATTAAGTTAACCCCTTTACATTAAAGGCCACATACAGATTCTAATATTGATGTATTATTGATATCAGATCGGTTCATTAAGTGATACACTGTCAGATAAGGATCTTTGTCTGAGTCCCTGGTGCTGTCTGATCATCCATGAGTGTGGATGACTGAGCTGTTGGAAATCTTAGAGAAGCGGATGGCCTGAGAAATGTTTAGTTCATAACCTATTTTTTAAAGTAGGAGAGCATCGAAAAATGGAGCTTGCAATACTATTGCATGCCATCAATTACAAGCTATATAAAAAACAAAAAATACAAAAAAAATAAGGAATCTACAATAAATATGAATATAATATGGATTTTGATAATTTATCACAGACATAACTCGAAACTGGAGTCTACCAGCAGAGAGGACTAAGAGATGTATGACGACCAAACAGTGCTCACTGGAGTGTGATATAACAACACTTACTCATCCTCGGCCTAAATGGAAGTGGTCTTCTCCTGTCGGAGGGGTTTTAAACAAATGGATAGCTATGCCATGCAGCAGAAAGAAGGGTGAAGTAGAAAATATCAAATGTACTGGCTCTGTACATGGTTTGGAAAGTAAGTGCTTGCCAATTTTTTTGCCTGCCAATACCCGATCTTCACCTTATAGAATGAAATAATATAAAAAATTGAAGTCAGATAAATAGAATTGACCCAATTAACTTAATAGAATTAATAAACACAATTAACTAAAATTAACTCAATTGAATATGATTGTGAACCCTTGAAGATTTGCATGGTTGTGATACACCCGGGAACTTATATAAGCTATAACTACTGCTGCAACTCGTGGAAATGTGTGTTGCTCCAATATAACAAATTGTATCACTTAATTGTCACCTATTGAGCAAATAATTTTTACACAAAAATTTAAATAAAAGGGGTATTACTAATTAAAAATAATGATGTCATCAAGTTGTCCATCAAAATCATTCCTTGTGATTTGTTGAGGTACAGATGGGAAATAACACAATACGGCAATAAGTTATAAAATACCTGAAGTATTATGATACCATGAATGATAGTTTACCCTTCGCTTTATATCGATGGTGACAGTTTTATAGTTTACTCTGTATTCTCACAGAGAAACTAAAGGTGATGTGGAAGGTCACCTGGCACCATGATAAGGGAGACACATCATGTGACATATCCTCTACCACTATAGTAGTAATAGTTGTGGCAAGCTTAGTGTTTCTCATGGTAACTGTTGTCTGTGTTTTCCTTGCCTGGAGAGATCTGAAAAGTGCGTAGTAAGCTTATGAAAAGTTGAGAATGGATGAGTATTTTGCTCAGTTTCGTTGTACTCACAATCATTATCATTAGTTGTTTTTATTATCATTAGAATCTGCCACTTTGAGAAGATCATCGAAAGACGTCAATATGTGCGATAAAAAAAAATCTAATCTGTGAATAAACTTATTTACCATATCCCCACTCACCTGGAGGCCTGTCATATGGCTATCATTTTCTTCATTGATATAATATTGTGTATGTTTAAATATTCTAACAGATCGAGGTGTCATAAGACGAGCACAAATACAAGCATCTACCCCGACTCAGGAGCTGGACAATGTGACTCGTGCTAACAAAGCTGGGTGAGTAAAATACCCAATAATACTGATCCTATTGTCACATATGGAAAGACAATGTTATGCTAAGCCATCCAAAAGTTTTGTGGTAATAAGATGGAGCCGGTTTTGACAGTGATGTCAAAGGTTTCCTGGCAACCAATCTAGCACAGAATCTATCTGGGTTTATTATGCCAAAGGAACAAAGCGCATAATTGTGTGACACTCTTCTTATAGAAACATGGATGTGAAAGGTAAAGAAGATGAAATCAAGGTGCAGGTACAATCTGAAGCAGAACCTCAAGTTAAAACTGAAGCAGAACCTCAATTTAAAACTGGAGTAGAACCTCAAGTTAAACCTGAAGCAAAACTTCAAGCTCAACCTGTAACGCCCGCCAAAGCGCAAATCACAGCCTAAGATGGGTGCTAACCTATATAACAATGATGAATATAGAAGGAGAAATATTTGACAGTTTCTATGAGATAAAACCCTTATAAAAAGAAGTACTGCTATGTTAAAGTCATGAAGTTTATGAGCAACAATATATCAACTCAAGCAGCAAAGGCTACACCCATCGAATACAATATTCAGTGTATTCAAACTTTGAATATTTATTATTTTAAGTTTTGTTGACATATCCTTTGTATTTATTATGTTGAGTTTTATAATAAAGAGTCATATTTAGTTGAAGCTATAGAGATATGCCGCAGAAATAAAACTGATATCTGGCTCACAAAGGCTGTATCCTGATTGATATTGAAATTCTTGAAATCTCAAGTTTTCATGATTAGATCTGATGAGAGAAAAACATTTAGGCTTCAGAATGATGTAATCAGGCTAAACTCATCTCTTGGTATCTCAGGGATAATGATTACAAGAGGACCAATTACAATGCTTCTACAAAAAAGTACTAATGAAACATGGATGTAATTCATTTTACTGTTGAATAATGATTGAAGGCTGAAACTTAAGTATGCGGAGGAGGATGGAGGGATTTCTAATTTGAAAATTTTCGAAGACATTATTTTTAGATTCAAGAGTAATGGATAGAAAATGTAAATGTGTCAAAGAATGATTTTGCTTGCTCATGGGACTTTTCGATCAGGCACTTTTGTTTCTTTAAACACCTGTTTTTTTAAAGGATGAAGACGCTTAGTACCATGCACTAAGTATAATTCATTGATTATATACACAATGTTCACAGTGTGAGCTCTTCAGTACGTTTGACTTCTATGGGAAGTACAATCTTGTTGTTTTATGGTTATCCCTCAAAATAAAAGACCAGCCAAGACACAGAGTGAACAAAACATGATTCTTCTGCATATTACTACATATAAAAAGTAAATATCCGAAGCAGATACAGTAAATGATCCGCCAGTGGGCATGTGAGTCCTCCAAAAATATACAGCGTCAGTAAATATCCGGATTTGATTCAGTAAATATCCAGAGTTGATTCAGTGTCATGACATCCACACATCAGTCTACAGATCATTGTGCTCAGAGCACAACATCTACTCTTCTCTAATGCTCTATAAAAATATAAATTTAGCCATGCTATTTACTATGAACTTTATATCTATAAATTTTATGATACTGTAGTATAGCCCGTATTAGTAGTCAATCTTAGTCACTGAATCTGTTCAATGTAATTTTCATGTCTTTTGATACGGAAAGAGTTGCAAAGGCGCCTCTATCAAAGTACTGATGATAAGTGTACACATAACTTTTATTTTTTGAAAAAAATCTTCAAACACTACTTGGTTCAATGTAAATCCAAGTTTCGATTGGTCATCAAGCTTTATTGGCAGGTGATCATTTCGGGGGTGTGCATCGTCCATGTCACGCCCACTCCCGCCCTTGCATGGCCCATACACCACCTTTATCACGGACAACACATCGCACCTGACCACCCATACCTCGCCAAAGGTTTACCTGCTGTGTGGTGTATGTGCGATGTACCAACATGGCCCACCCTCGCATTTTCCAGCCACTCACTTGCTATGAATCGCCCTGGTCAGTCCTGACTTGTCCTCTTTCAAAATCATGAGAGTGCTGGCTCACTTTCGCACAGGCAATGCCCATCAAGGCTCAAGCTGTCCTCTTGTTGTTAACTTTTACATCGTAAGCGACCGGATGTCTTACAAAATTGTCACCTTCTTTAATATTTTTTACTGAAACTATTATTAAAGAGTGTAATTCAGATCCAGCATTAACTGCAGACACTTTGTAGTCCATCTACAGGGATTTGCTTGTGCGGGGAGTAATAATATGGACCAAAATTTCTTTTATGAGACTTACTTTTACCAATTTGTTAAGCTCACATTTAAATCCTAAAAACTTTTGACATTAATTACATGGAGCATAGCGTGTCTTGTCAAGATAGGCTACATTGAGCCATAATTAATATCTTAAATCATGCTAATGATCTATTGATTTATAATTCACTAGAAAATCAATATTTGCAGTGCACCTGCTGTGGCAAAAATTGTGACCAAAAATAGTTCCATGATATAATTCTAATGGAATATTTTTAAATAATATATTATTTCAGATATAGCACTTTACCTCTAGTCCATTGATTTTATTTCCGGTCATATTGTGCTATAAAAGTAATAAGGTAATACACCTTTGCACCCCTCCTCCAATAAATAAATTAGTATGACTGATGACATATGAGGCTGTGGCTAATTCAAAAGCAGTGCTATCAGTGATTATGAGCCCTGTGAATATTTTCAGGTGTATTTGCAATGGAAATGGCAATTGATTTGAACTTTGAAATTTTTTTTGTAAAATCATTTTAGGACGATCAATGCATAAGGGTGGGCTAATGATATATGGAGCCACTGAAAAATTCTGACAGGCAATTTTAACCAATAGTCGCCAATATGGAAGAGCAGAAGCATACCATCATTTTGAGTGGTCTGGTTAGAAAATTTAAAGAATTTGAAGCAGGCCTATTGAGGTGACAAGTCAAGATAGTTTGCATGTAAAGCAATGGGGAAATAAATAGAGGTGTTGGACCTAAACTAAACTTACTATCAACTAGTCACATTTAGAAATAAAATATTGTTTAAAAATTATTCCGTTGGATTGATATCATAAAACTATTTAAAAAATATTATTGCACAAAAGAAAATATAGCTTGATAATAGTTTAAGTAAAAAATATTAAAGAAATTGACAGTTTTGTAAATTTTTATAAACAGCTACTGCAGACAATATTACACTGTTGAGAGACGTCCGGTCGCTGACGACGTAAAAGTTAACAACAAGAGGGCAGCTTGAGCCTTGATGGGGATTGCCTGCGCCAGCACTCTCATGATTTTGAAAGAGGACAAGTCAGGACTGACCAGGGCGATTCATAGCAAGTGAGTGGCTGGAAAATGCGAGGGTGGGCCATGTTGGTACATCGCACATACACCACACAGCAGTTTAAACTTGGGCGAGGTATGGGCTATCAGGTGCGATGTGTTGTGCGTGGTATAGGCGATGTATGGGCTATGCAAGGGCGTGACATGGCCGAAATGACCACTTACCCATTTATTTATTAATCGCAGTACATCACCTGGTTGTTAAGTGTTGGTAAGGATTCTTAGCAAGTTTCTCTAGTATCTCAATAATCCTGGGAGTATTTTCTTCTTCCAGCAAGTTTATCTCACGGATGAAATAATTACTACATTTGCCTTTAAAGAATCAAGAAAGGATCCATACGAGATAATACAGGTGTACTTCTCTCTTAGCCTTAAGCCTTGAAAAGCTTCCCAATCTGCTGATTATTCAAGGAATCGTAGGTTTTTAGGATGTTCTTAAAAATAGTTAGTTATTGTGCTCAAATGTTAGCTGGATTGCTGGTATTGGCATTTGATTGCAATCAACACCTAGACCAACAAAAGGAGCATGATTGATAGTTAAATACTGCTACCATAAACCAGGGCAATGATTTTGCTTTTCCACTACAAAGTCAATGAATAAAGTGGCAACCTGAGAGCCATGTTATTGAATGAAACAGAACAATTGCAGGCACATCATGAAGACACAGGCTCTCATAGTATGCGCTGTAGGCATTCATGATAAAACCATAAAATAATACTCTCATGTTTCGTTCGTTCATTGCAGTGTTTTATTTCTCATCTTATTTTCTACGTAGTTGCGTAAATGAATCTTATTAAAGTCAAACCTTCTTTGATCATGTTGAGAAATTCCTTGAGTAGGTATTCAAGAATTTCAGATAAGTTTTCAGAGTTTGACCAGAAGTCAGGTTTATCCATCGGCTTCTCCATACACCAGAGTAACATGGACTTTAGTGGGTAAGACTTTAGAGGACAGTTATATCTCTTCAATAATCCCTGAAATGTGAATAAATATTACCAGTTATTTTTCATAGTTCTATAAAACATATATGTAAAAATACACATCAAAAGTGGACATAGTCAAGATGTTCTCTTGCAGGGAGCAGTACTAATAATAATAAGTTAGCATGATCCAATAAACACTAGAAAAGTTCGACAAGTAAACTAAGTGATGATCGCTTGTTTACCAACGGACAAAAAGCATCTTAAAGGAGCAGACAACCATAAAAGTTATATTTTGATATTTGATGCGTAATGATTTACTCTTTCTAAACTTGCATGTTAGAATCAAATATTAAATTAGAAAATTTTAATTATGTTAATAGCAAACTCTCTTCCACCATTTTGTTTCAGTATCAGGCATACCCAATATGATTGGCCAAGTGTTAATACTCTTAAAATAAATGTATTGCTGGAAAATGTTGATGTAGAAAATTATTTGTTTCTGGAAGTAAAGCAGCTATCTTTCGTTTGTTTCAATCTAATACATACACAGGCATGTCAATTGAAAAATCATCTACAAAAACAATGTTTTTGCCTTCAATAAAAAGAAATTACGCTTTTCTATGAGATTATAAACAAAACATAGCTTCCCAATTTAATTCAGTTTTTTTGAAGCCATAGGGGTTTAGGGGCTGCTGACTGCCCTGCGGTGCAGAACCGGAGCTTATACCTAGGATTTTCATTGTTGAGTACGCTGCCTATCTGTGAAAGTAAATTGCAAGTGGATTCATAACTAGTGGTGCCAGGGTTTTATGCCACTTTAATCTATCAGAAAAGAAAAGTTCTTTGTTTTCATTGGAAAGATTCAATTCTGCCTAGAGCTCTAAATGCTGCTTTGCATCCTAGACCTTCACAAACAGGCTTTTTAAGTGTTAGATCTTTCAAGTTGACAAATGAACCATACACTTTGACATAAGCTAAAATAAAAACTAATATGATGTTCACTTATTTGCAGCAACGGGAACCATAAGAGAGATGATTTTTGATGATGACTGACATGTCTGCTGCCTCTTTTTTTATTGATGTATGTCTGATACAACAATATAAGTCGCATTATGAGACACTTATTAATTACTTTGATAGCGAGGACTACTTTCAGTGTAGCTAAGGGAATCTTTCCTATCAAGGTCCGTTCTGCTTCAGAAAAACTATACCTCCAGTATAGCCATTGGCCCCATTCTGACTTTGGTACCAGAGCACAGCCTTCGTTTAGGATGGTCTACAAGATAAAAGTAGCTGAAGTACCTACCTTTATCTTTATTTTTTACATTTTGTTCCATTATACACATTGATGCGGGTTAAGGACCTTATCTGGCCAGCGCATGATCAGGGCTTATTATGTAAGATAACATGGTACCTTTTCTGATGGTCTATAGTCAACCAACTATTTGAAAGAAGAAGTATAAAGCTATGCATCCATTCTTCCATATCTGCCTGAGAAGCGATTAGCAATCCTGACCCTTTCAACCGGTAAACACACACCAAGATGATTTTCACTTTCAAAGATGTAAAAATTGACTACTCGCACAATGGAAGACATCCATGATAGAAAATAAAGATAATCTTTACAGGAATCAAATAGCAATTTTGTATCTCAAAAACAATACATAGCCTACATTAACGAGGACCTTATTGTTAGCACACAATATGCTCGGATAATCAATAATGTGGTACCTTGACTAACTCTTGAGAGGGCCAGCTCCGTGAACGGTTAATCCATTCTACTGCCAAAGATGGCCATTCACTCACTTTCAATGCAAAGGTAAAGTCACCTTCAAATAACACATCTAATTCCTCTGAAATAAATAATACCAACAAAGATATTTTATCTGATATTTATGGACAAGCAGTTTATGATCAATAAGCAGGTTGCCTGATGGATACTTAACTCAGCGCCACTAAAATTAATTTTCAAATCGGAAAACTGAATTCAAATTGAGAGAATCGGTGTATAAATACGTCACTAGCAGTCAAAAGCAGTCTCAGTATCAACCTTCAAAAACTCAATACTTACCATCTTGTAAGCAGCAGGTCATACAGCAGCATAACCTCAGACTACACTGTCCTAACATACAGCATCTTGTACATGATGACATCTGTTGTCTGATCACAACCTTCACAGCTGGGCCACATTGGTCCACCTTTAGCGCTCGACGATGGTGATGTAATTTAGCTTTAGATTTTTGTGCAAGCTTCATGACATTCAGCTTTCTAAGTGTTGAACACAATGAACTTTTAACCTGGAAAACAGATATAACAATATCGATCCTCGAATCTCATAAAAAACAGTGATGGTACATCAAGTGAAACATGGGAAAGCAGACAGACAATGAAATGAAAACAAAGCGAGGAAGATGATCGTTGTTCTTTCTCTTGTCAGCACATTTTCTTCTCTAGGATCACAAAAATAAAGGTAAGTGCTGAAAAGGCTGGGAATTTCTAATATTCGTGCATTTTATTTCTTAACAACTTTTTGGTTTGAACTATATTCTCCACTGAGAATTATATTGTAGCGTAGGGTTATTTGATTGAATGCTATTATCACAAAGCCTCAGATAGACTCAACCTGATATGGCTGCCTAAATTATCCCCAGCGTGGAACTAGCTCGGGAAACAACTCACCCTTTGCTTATTATATAGTTGATCAAATCTGTTGGCCATTATGAAGATATAATCCTACCATCTCCTCGTGAGAAAAAAACAGCATCCTATACTTGTCTCAGGTAGTTCAAAAACATCAATAGGCAATTATGCTACATCATCAACCAAGAAGTTTAGAGCTATTAAATCGGGATCAGGTTTCCGTCTATTTAGGTGTCACAGTCATTTTGCGTAGCTACCTGCAGTCCTTTGCTATTTACAACTAACGAAAGAAAACAATTTAAATTTTTTTAAAAGATTATTACAGAGAAGTTACTTACCAATTCGGCAGAGAGGAAGTATGTTGTCTGAGTAAATTTTCCTTCATCATTGTCCTCCTTGACACTGAGAGGTTTGATAAAGTCTGTGATCTTACTCTGATACATTGCAGCGGGTACCATCACCTTCACAAAACCTACAATCAATATAATATTATACAAATAGGGCCGTGAAAGGAAATTTCATTCTGTAGATTGTTGATACTACTGACATAAACACCTTTTTTCTGGTTCTCAGATTTGCGATTCCACTTTTTGTGTAAGAATTTTTTATTTCAACATTTTTTCTCATCAGATTTAGTGGTGCTTATAAAATTTCAATTGTTTTCTCTTAATGAATCTAGCAGCAGTACGCTTACTTTGGTGGAATCCCATAGAGTTCACTTTCTTTTTATGAGTGACACTGACAACTGATTTATCGATCCCAACCCATTGATATAAAATGCTATATCAATGTCCCAACCCATTGACAGATTGGCTGTAGCAATCTAGTTCTGTATATCTGAATACTGATGACGAACCCTTTGAAGATATAGACGGGAAGATTATAAGCTTGTCACAGATATGTGGATTGTGAGTGGTGTGTAGTGATTTACAGATCATCATGACATCTATGTCTGTGCATAGAGGACTCCTACTAGGTAATCCTGCTGGGTATTCTTCAGTGATCACTCTTGTAGGTTTGCCTAATCTCTCCTGGACAATGCAAAAAAAATTGTGTACTGATCTGTTGTTTTAAGCACTGTATTCCCAAACATTTGTGGTACACTGTTGAGAATGATGATGACAGAAAAATCTGGCTGTAGGTGAACTGAAGGGTAGCGTATTCATATTGATTCTCATGCATGTGTGCTCATAGTTGGCGTGAGTGAATAAGTAAAGCAAACTGGTTTTCTCAAAACATTTTATTATCAACGTGTCAGGTGTCAATATTTCCTATTTAGTATGGTATGCAAAGGCTTGCTGTGATAACTTCTGTAACAACTAAGTTTTGGTCTCAACTGATCAATGTAGTAATTAAACAGGGAAGTGGTCAAATATACTACCTTCAGAGATCCAACAAGCTTAGTCTCGAATTTAAACTGTTCACAGCTTCTGTTCAACTGGCTCACAATATTTTTGAGGATCGGGTGTTCGATCACGGTTTTCTTCATCAACTTCTCATTTTCTTCACAAAATAAAATTTACCTGATACGCTGTCATGATATTCACAAAAATCCCCTATTGAATATTTTTTAGTGTCCTTGGAACTTTTGATTACAATTGGCGGTTTATTCTTGGGAGGAAAATCAAGAAACTCTACAGGAAACCACAGATGAAGTAATGTCGAAGATAGAAGGGGTTGCAGCCGCACTTTGCAATCTTTATAATTGCGCCATGATGTTTGGGCATCGAAAGTCTTTTGCAACAAAGCTCACTCGAATTGAAGTAATGAAATAATGACCTTCAAACTAACCAAGTATTCCCTGATATGGGCGGAGGATCCCTTCCTCCTGACTAACATCTGCAGTCCCACATTGAGAACGACACGATCTTCTGCAGATTCTACACAACAGAGGACAGTTCTGCTTCCTGGCACACTGACACTGAAATCCATATAATATCAGAAGGTCAGAGGATGGTTTGATATCTTATGATATCTTGCCTAGCTAGGGAAAGATGAAAAAGTGAATCAGTGTAAATCGAAAATTGTATCATGCAACTTTTGAATTGGGTAGATGGTCCTTGAACAGTGTGAGAAGCTGCCTCACAGCTCATCTGAGACCCTGACTTTGAACTTCATTGAACTACCCTATAGTATAGCAGTGAGGATTTGTCCTAGCTCGTAAGAATACTGAGGCACATAGAGCCTGTTAGTCCACTTGATGATCTGACACAATATATAGGGATGTCCACTTGTATTATAACATGATTTGAGACTTACACATCCACGTATAGCAAAGCCAAGAAGGACTAGAAACAAAATTCCGCCAACAGATGCTCCTCCGATGATGCCTATCCACCACCATGTTTCATCATCTACACCGCTGCCTGTGTAATAAGTGTTGACATATCGAGGTGGAGCTGTTGTAAAGAGTCCATTAAAAAAATCTACCACTTGAGACATCTAAAAATAATATAAATGTATCTTTGTAGCAATCATGCTTGAATCGTATGGCAATGAAACTCTTATGACAGCAAACTCAAATAACTAGCAACTAGGAAATCCCTCCTCAACTTACCTTACAGGTAACATAAATGTTTGCAAAAGTTGTAGTATAAACTGCAGCGCTAGATAGATGAACTTGAGCTTGTATGGACGTTTATTAACACCTACTAATATAATACTATTAGTGGAGCTTTTGAGAGTTGTACAATCCAAAGTGGGGAATTTTCTTCAGTGCAGAAGATTGAGTCATAGAAATTAACAAAAAATCAATAATCTACTATATACAATTCATTGTGCATGTTTCCTATTTGAGCGAGAAAAGCTGCATTGAACAGTGCTATTGTATCAGAATCGTTTTTTAATGCGAGTTCATATTTCAACTGAGTTACAATATTGAAAATCTGATTAATGCAGTTGATATCCATAGTTTATTGATTAACACATGGAGCCCTTAATTCAACAGGGTAGCAAGAATGATAGCGGAGGCAAAATTCCTGAGAGGCGGATGCAAGGTTTCGGAGTAACACAAGCATGGGGTTTTGGAGCCATTGTAAGCCGCCCCTAGTGTGGTCTGGGACTAAGTGCACAATAGTGAAAGAATGAATGGAAAAAAAATTCAAACAGTGCCTTTTCTTAGGCTGAATACGTCAACGGATTTGACACCGGTGTTTTTAGCTTCATACACAGAATATTAATCGGCAGATATCATCAGGCCAAATTGTAATAACGGCTGTGTGATTGCCCAAATTTTCCTAAATTTCCACGCGGAGATCGATTGTCCTGTTAGAGAGATTGCCAAAGACAGTGTCCACCCACTATACCTAAAAATTGTTTTTAATACATCTAGGAGATCCCCCGGTGTAATAACGGAATTAATATTGAACGCTTAAACTGAAGAAGATGCAGATCTTTTATTTATAGTATGATTTTTTTGGGCCAGAGCACCCAAGCTTTTTGTTTTGAAATCTCATCAGCACTCCAATCATGTAACAGCAAATGATCCATTTGTTTACATATAAACATAACATCACAGCTTAATTAAATATAAATGACATTTGACGCCGGTTTGCAAATGATCAAATTATATTTTGGGATTATCTGAGAAAATCCTATTGTGAAATATTGCTTCAGCAATAGAACTAGAAAAAGATACCTATTAACATGGTGGCTTCTATGTGATTTGGGATAGTAAAAATAGTAAATCCAGTAAAAATCGATGATAATATGGCACTTGTATTAGGAAAGATTTATTTTGACGTATATTAAAGCTTTTTCCTGCACAATATCCGCTTTGGGAGCAACTTAGATAAATGGGAGCAGTTTCTTTATAACTTTTTTATGATGCCTCAAAACTGCCTTGAACCTGTGAATGTTCCGACTGCGTATACGATACTCATATATAAATTCAGTAGATATCCAGAGTTGATTCAGTATCATGACATCCACACATCAATCTACAAATCATTGTACTCAGAGCGCAACATCTACTCTTCTCTAATGCTCTACAGTAGAAAGAATGATAATAAATAAGCTATGTAAGATCTGAAACAAATATCAGTGTCAAGTGTAAGGGGGGGGGGCAAAAATGGAAAGGGGGGGGGGGGGGGGTACGAGGGTTGAAAATAATTAATAACATTACAATACGGATGTCTCAGTTGATTCTGTTTGAAAATAACCGTGGTCTCGTCAAAAAAAAAGAAGATTTTTAATGCTGTCAGTATAAAAATTTTTTTAAAAATAATCTTAAAGCACATAGGGATAAATCCTATCCTGTTTTGACATAACCTCACTGTAAAGTTCTGAGGCTAACCTTGTTGTGAGATAGCTATAGGGATCAGCGAGTATTTCTTCCAGGATCTCAACTATTCTCTGTATGTTATCCTCCTGAAGAAGATTGATTTCTCTCATAAAGTAATGTCTACAGCGGCCTAAATGAATATAAAATCACAATGCATCATCATCGATCTGATTTGAATGGCATAAATAAAATCCGACTCAAATTGAACCTGGATAATATGTTCACAATTCCTCACCCTTAACCATCAGAGTGCAACTATCTTTTTTGTTATCAAAATCATTCTATTTAATCGACAATGATATCAACTGTAACAATCGAGCGAGGGAAAACTTGTGGATTTTTATTGGATCAGATTCTTTTTGAGCCATTACTTTATGAGGATTAGCATTTTCTCTGAGTCACTTTGTACGTACCTTCTCTGATCATGTTGAGGAATTCTTTGAGGAGACAATCAAATATTCTCGGTAGATTCTGAGAGTCTGTGAGTATCTCAGGATCTTCTCGGTGTGCCTCTAGACACCAGAGCATCATTGACTTGAGGGCGTATGACTTAAGGGGGCAGTTATATCTCTTCAGAAGTCCCTACAAGTACAAACAGTACCAACAATCACCATTGTTACAGTGAACACAAGATGTTGACTGAGGTCTATTCTATGTTTTCTCTTTCCTATTATTTTAGAGATGGCTGTTCAGAGCACTTACTTTCATAGACAGTACAATTTTGAGTGTAGGTGATGTACTTACTTTAATAGACAGTAGAATTTTGAGTGTAGGTGATGTACTTACTTTGTTAGACATTACAACTTTGAGTGTAGGTGATGTACTTACTTTCATAGACAGTACAATTTTGAGTGTAGGTGATGTACTTACTTTAATAGACAGTACAACTTTGAGTGTAGGTGATGTACTTACTTTAATAGACAGTACAACTTTGAGTGTAGGTGATGTACTTACTTTAATAGACAGTACAACTTTGAGTGTAGGTGATGTACTTACTTTAATAGACAGTACAACTTTGAGTGTAGGTGATGTACTTACTTTAATAGACAGTACAACTTTGAGTGTAGGTGATGTACTTACTTTAATAGACAGTACAATTTTGAGTGTAGGTGATGTACTTACTTTAATAGACAGTACAACTTTGAGTGTAGGTGATGTACTTACTTTAATAGACAGTACAACTTTGAGTGTAGGTGATGTACTTACTTTAATAGACAGTACAACTTTGAGTGTAGGTGATGTACTTACTTTAATAGACAGTACAACTTTGAGTGTAGGTGATGTACTTACTTTAATAGACAGTACAATTTTGAGTGTAGGTGATGTACTTACTTTAATAGACAGTAGAATTTTGAGTGTATGTGATGTACTTACTTTAATAGACAGTACAACTTTGAGTGTAGGTGATGTACTTACTTTAATAGACAGTACAACTTTGAGTGTAGGTGATGTACTTACTTTAATAGACAGTACGACTTTGAGTGTAGGTGATGTACTTACTTTAATAGACAGTACAACTTTGAGTGTAGGTGATGTACTTACTTTAATAGACAGTACAACTTTGAGTGTAGGTGATGTACTTACTTTAATAGACAGTACAACTTTGAGTGTAGGTGATGTACTTACTTTAATAGACAGTACAACTTTGAGTGTAGGAGGTGGTACGTTATTGATCAGAGTATATTCTGCCTCTGAGAAACTGTATCTCCATAATAACTCCTCTCCCCAGTCAGATTTTGGTACTAGAGCACATCCCCGACTCAGTACACACTAAATAAACAAAGAGTGTGTTCAGTAATGTTTGTGATGCTCTGGACACAAAACTTTTGAATAAAGACCTTGCGACCTGGTTGATTGATTGAATTTAACCAAAATTTAACGGACCGCTTTGTTCTGACAATGTTATCATAATCATTTTTGCACACAATGACGATGGATGCTAATTATTGACTGTCAAAATTAGAAGTTTAAACAGCTTTCACATAACATGCTGAAATTATAGCAAAACTACCTGTCTTAGCCTGTTCAACCAGTTCATCGGTTTGCTTCGACAAGGGAATTTCCCACAATAGAGTTGTGGGCAGTTCCATTATCACTATCATCATCATTTTAGAACTTAGTCATTGTGCTTCCTGGATGTTTTTGATTCAAATGGGTTGACATGAGAGAGAAGCGTTGACTGTAGAAATCTAATTTTGCAGGCAAAACAAAATTTTAATGCCTGTAATACAATCTCCTAAATCTCCTGCATAAGTGCAGTAGCAAAAGGGTCAGTGCAAAAAATTGCAGATCAGACCAGTTAAAGTTACCTGTATGACATTGGGGTGAGGCCATATTCTCGGTCGTTGTATCCATTCAGTAGCCAGACTAGGCCATTCACCAACTCTCAGCGCAAATGTGAAATCTCCCTCAAATGACACATCTAAATCATCTGTATTGATATAAATGTAGCAGCAAAAATCAATGGTTTTTCAACAGCAACATGGTCATGATCTATCTCACAACTAAACGAATAACTCAATCAACGTAGAGAGTAACATGCAAAATGAGGCTTGCAAAAAGTCAGAAAGTAAAGGCTAACGTCAGACTAGATAGCATAGATCAATCACAGCATAAAAAAACATACTATTAATGTTGAGTCACATTGGATCGAAATCTCTTAAGAAAGAGGGGACAATTCAAAGTATTTGCTAGAGATGAAGCACTCTAATATCCGCCCTCAGTTGTCGTAGTCAACAGCCCTATAGTAAT
Source organism: Membranipora membranacea (assembly GCA_914767715.1). Lineage (NCBI taxonomy): Eukaryota > Metazoa > Bryozoa > Gymnolaemata > Cheilostomatida > Membraniporidae > Membranipora > Membranipora membranacea. Next base: position 2,147,011 of record OU612072.1, on the reverse strand, counting down.
GACAGTATTACTTACCATCTCTTAAACAAGCAGTCATACAGCAGCATAACCTCAGACTACACTGTCCTAACATACAACATCGAGTACATGATGACATCTGTTGTCTGATCACTACCTTTACTGCTGGACCGCGCTGCTCCACCTTAAGGGCTCGACTGTGATGGTGAAGCTTTGCCTTTGTCTTCTTCATCAGCCTCTTCACATGTAGATTTCTCAGTGAGCCTAGAAGGGTCTGCTTGACCTGCAGAGATATAACTATCACATCACTATCTGATGCCGAATTATCTTGCACACCAACTAAACATTCTTCAACTATGTGAAAGTTTTCTGATGTTTTACTGTGATTCTCTCATTTATTATAAAATTTTAGTCAGCTTTCCAGTTATGTAGTCCTGAGTTGTCTTCTCGCAGACACCAAGCGACAACTCCGAAATTTAATAAAAACACAGTTTATATATAGATGACTAATTACGCATACCAGTTCTGCTGAGAGGTAGTGAGATGTTTGCCTAGTATTCCCTGCAAAGTGATCAACTCTGGCACTCAAAGACTGTACGAATCCCATAGTGCTGTGAGTATAGACAGCATAAGGTATCTGTAGTTTAGCAAAACCTGTGCGAAGAATGAAAGTAAATACTTTAGGTCCACACCCTTAAAATGACGAGTAATTTTCAGTTTCTGGAGATTTTAATGCATTTATGATAGATTTTGTAGATTTGCCTGAATGTTCTGCACCTTAAGAAATCTATACCCTATATGCATCAGATCAGTAAGATGAACTAGGTTTTAAGACCAATAAATATAATTCTGCTAGTATACATTGAATAAAGGGGTTAGAATTACCAAGACTTGAAGAGGATGGTATGATAATGAGTCTATCAAAGACAAGTGGATTGTGTGTAGTGGACAGTGATTTACAAATCATCATAACATCTATGTCTGTGCAGAGAGGGCTCCTACTAGGTAAACCTGTCGGGTATTCCTCTGTGATTACTCTTGTAGGTTTTCCTAATCGCTCCTGAAAAGAGGAGAGTTAATTTCTAATTAATACAAAAGTGTCATTTATTGCTTCGTTTGATTCCATATTCCATAGAAAATTCAATCTTGTACACATGGATCAAGGTACGGCCAGGGATCTTATGATCATGTGAGAAAGCTAAGGTAGGTGGAAGAACACCAATGTTTTATCAAGTGTATGGAGGATGTATTCTCAATTGGGTAAACAGCAATGTTTTAGTTAAGGTTATCCCAGGCTTTATAATCTTTGATGGAAATATTTCATTGCTGAAATATCAGGTAACGATAAGATCAGCAATGTAATTCGACCCTCCAATTGTCAATACTTCATTTTGAGAAATTTGTACTAGTCATTGGAAAAGTCATGGAAAGCAAACAATGTTAATAATTCTATGCGCTATTCAGAATTCCGGAAGGTGATTTTTTGCTTGATCAAGTGATTACAAGCTGATGGGGCTTTCCTTTTGAGCTGCAAGTAATGATTGAGTCCGATCGTTCAGAGTATTTAATGCAGCATCTCATCCCAAATAAGAATGATTCAAATTATGTAACAGAGAATGAACAAACCTTGCACAAATATTTTTTATGATAAATAGCCAAAGTGAAGCCGGAGAAAATATATCTAGTCGTAGAGTCGGACAGGGATAGTCTGAGATACTCTGAGTGAGTCTGAGATAGCCTGAGAAAGTCTAAGATAATCTTAAGCGGACAGAGATAGTCTGAGAATGTCTGAGAAAGACTGAAATAATCTGACGTAGTCTGGGATAGTGTTAGAAAGTCTGAAACAGACTGAGACAGAGATAGATAGTCTGATTATTACTAGCTTGAGGGTGTACCTTTAGTGAGCCGACTATCTGAGGCTCCAGATTTAGGTGGAGACAACTTCTATTAATCTCACAAACCACAGACTTTAATATCTGATTATCTGTTACCGACTTCATAAACAACTCATCATTCTCTGCAATAAGCAAATAGATTACACCAATCAGGTCCCTGGATGATGTAACAATGCAATACGCTGTTGAATGCGTATTTCTGAATTACAAATATGGTGTTCCTTCATCAAAGACATTTTAAATACATACTGATTTTTAGTTTTTGTTTTTTATGTAACACTCACTCTCATTATGATAGCCACATCACCCTGCAATATTTTGAGCGGTAAAAATAACCTCTATCTATCTATAGTATTCTGAACATATGGAGCGCAAGGAAATGATATTTGCAAAAATGAGACTTGGAAAACAGGAGTAATAGGGTGTCTGAAGCCTGTTTTGACAAGTTATCAAAACAGGCCAGGTACCCTGTTACTCTTTGCTTGGAAGTGATGTCATGATTAACTTACCTAGCACGCCTTCATATGGTCTGAGTATTGCCTCCTCTGGGCTAACATAAGCAGTTCCACATTGAGAGCGACATGATCGCCTACATATTCTACACAACAGAGGGCAGTTCTGTTTCCTTGCTAAATTACACTGAGATAACAACATAACAAAATATAGTGAGGTCTAGGTTTTCACTCAACATAACCAAAAATAAGCAAAGAAACTTGTCTTGCGAGGTAACGAAGAGAGCTCCTCTGGCTTACTTCACTGCAATCATCAACATGCCAAATAGCAAATACATGGCGAGGGCTTCTTAGTTAGAGAATAAGTTACAAAAATGTTGGGCGAACCACTATACAGAACATCAAGGTCATTAGTTTTAACATCGAGTCAAACGCTGTCTCTAAACCTTGTCTATAAATATCATCTCGCTTTTTCAATATCATAGCAACAGCACCCTGCAGAAACATCCTTGTGTTTGTGACAACCCAATCAGTTTCTTAAAGCCCCGCAAAGTGTAATCACACTTAATCTGTTTGTGAGGTGCTAACATGCTGAGTCATCACCTATTTCTCTGATAACTGATCATCAAATAGTGTCAAAGCGATTCAAAGATTCAAGTACAACTTACTATGAACAAGTATTTGACAGTGATTTAGATTCTGTGCAGGCCTGTTAGATAGTCATTTAATTTAAAAGTTAGTAGACGCTAATTCGCACATAGAACATGAGAAAAAGGTAACAGACAAAATTGATAAGATGACTTGTATATACATACGCAGCCCCTGATCATGCAGACGAGGCAGGATAGTACCAGTATTCCAGCTATTATAATCGCGGCAATGATTACAATATACAGAATGAGTGAATCATTATTACTGCTGCTGCCTCCACCAGAGTAGTAATCATATCTGTATGGAGGAGGAGTGGTCCGAGTCAGACTGTCCCACAAGTCCTTCAGTGAGCTCATATCTACTACACAAGTTAACTATTAAACAAGTTAACTACTAAACAGGTTATCTACTAAATGTGTGATGAACTTTATATGGCAGTCTGAGGAATGCGAGTGAGAGAACTTTTTTATACGCTCTATTGATTGATGTCTCATCGCTGAGACCTTCTGATACTGAGCATTGTTTTGACAGTATCCAAATTATGATTATCAATCGTAAGAGTACATTGATAGAGCGAGTGATACATACCTGCAAACAATGCACTGACCTTTTAGTCAACCCATTTACAAATAAGATAAATACTTCTTTTAACCTTAGACCTTCAAATGGCCTCTTAAGATTGATGACCACAGCAGTGCCCCAATGCATTTTTATTTTATGTGAGAAAGATGAATAGCAATCAATATTGAAGTGATCACAAACGATTTCAACTTCTTCATAAAAAGCTGATTCATAGGGATGGATATAGTTCTTCAAAAATAGACATCAGTGAGTTTGAATCAAAAGCTTATCTTGCCTGTGTGAAGAAAGTGTAATATTTGTAGACTGATTTACTAATGAGGGGAATTCCCCCTTCTATAAACCAGTGAATAATAAATCCTTCAGGCTGTTATTGTTCAGATGAGCTCATTTATCAACAAATTATCATAACAAAAATCATGCCAACCACTGAATATAATGCCACTTATTTTCTTGATAACCTTGTTGTGTTGTCAAATTTCTGACTGTGCATTATTGAATCACCCAAGGGCCTCAACCAATATGTTTTGTAATGTTGTTGCAGCTATATATTGCAGGCAAGTGTCTGATCTTAACACCAACAGCTGCAATAGCCTGATTGTGATCAAACAAGTTACAACAGGATGCTTTCGACTTGCAGAGCTCATTGTAAGGTGAGGATACCGTGTTGTAGAGCTTGTTGGTAGATAAGAACGCAGTTTTGCAGAGATCATTGACAGAAAAAATACTGTCAAGTAGATCTTATTGTTAAATTAGGATACCGTCTTGCAGGGCTTGTTTCTCGAGCTCCCTCATTTTTCTCTCCGAAGCTTTCCTGTATCTCTCTAGTTCATTATCCTTCTCCAATCTGAGCTTATCAATCACTGGCTCAGAGAACTACAAACAGAACACAAGAATATAAGAAAAACAAGTATCAGCTTACACCAGATAACCATTCTTCAGTTCAGTATAATCAACTAATCAGCAATTCAATTAAAATGCTATTTATCATCCTGTGAGTAGATCCCCTTCTTCCTTTGATTCCAACAATACATTCATCTTTATTGAAAGTAAAAATGTTTCAACATATCTTGGATGACCATGATAACATTCATGTATAAGAGCTGAGAGGAAAAATACTTAGTAAAAGTTTGATGAAAATCAAAGTTATCTTTTCACTGAAGTTGTGAGGACAACTCCAACTTGTGTAAGAAACCTTAAACTGATCCTGCATAATGAATAGACAATGCAATAAGCCAGTAGGCTATGTGGTTACCTTTCACTGACCATTTAAAATTAAGCCTAATATTTGATTGTTTGCCCTCATGAAACATAAAAGGTTTCCCTTGGTATTTTACAGTCTAAATTATTAATTGACTAGCGGACAGATACAGGAATGAAGCTATACTCTAGCCATTGCTTCATCAATATCTGCGTTACTGTATGATACTGACCGCACAGTGTGCATGAGTGTCATACATACTCTTACCTGAACATCTTTAGATGGATCATCCTGAGGCTTATTTCTTATTGCGTTTTGAGGAAAGTATTTACAGAAGGCGTGCTTCCACAACTCTACAGGATTCCGAGCTGGTATAGATCCGATATCATCATCTGAGATCGGTGGTGTGCCTACAAAATCAATAAGCATTGCATTTATATATAATAATGTAAAACAGACTTTAGCTCTTGTCTTGCACTCACAATGAATTACCTAGACCAAATATTTAGTAGTTTCCGATATGTACTACCTACCACTACGCTATCACCATATTATGCATGTAACAGTCACGGCGTGTGTAGGGCTGTTATATACTGCGGTCAATAGCAGGTGTAACAGTAAACTGGTGATGGCTCAAATGTTGATATGTAAACACTATATACAGCAGTGAACCGTAGTGATGCATGAAAAATCCTTCTCATTTGTGTCAGTCACTGAAACAAGGTGTGCTGGTGAACTGAGCTTTTTACCGCTCCCAACAAATATAGGTAATAAATTGTATAGATTAATTATGCTCAGATCACTGAATAAAAAAAAAGGTCAGTTGGATGCTACACTAACTGTTTGTTTTTTTGGTGATATAGCTGGTTGAAGATTCTTACCTATATTTTGCAGAGAATCAGATCCTGCAGGTATAACAAGTGGCTTTCCGTGATCAACCTGAGATGTTGCCTTATTTACCTGCGTACCAAACACCAGACTAGATATGGTACTCCTGACTTTATTCACTGAAGATTCAATCTTCACACTTGTGAACTATAAATATGAAAATATAAAGTTCAATAGATCAATGTAACCTAAAAGCATATTTGAGGCGACTGCCCTCAAAAGCCTCATTTTGATTTTTATATAAGACACCAATGAAATCGACTTACTCATAGACTACTATATGAACTTACATATAAACTAGCCCCGTAAGTATGAGCCATAAATCTGAGTGTTTTAGCGATGACTTTCTTTTTCTCTGGATCCAGCTCCTGATATAAATCAAACTTTGTACCGATTATAACAAGTGGGATCCTAAACGGCTCCATCATATCAATGTCCTGTAAGTATATAGGTATCAGTATAAGTGTTCAATGTGCGGCGGTGTTAATTAATCGTTTTTGACTATGGTGTATAGACAATTCTGAATCAGTGATCTAATATATCAAGAAGTGCAGACAGTGATATCTTCCTATGTAAAGTAATAATAGGAAAGGATCAGAGAGATACTCCATCAGTGAATTCTTCATTTGTACGGTCTGGTGGTCTCAGAAAGACGCTGCCTCCTTAACATGAATGATGCTTCGAATCACTTAACCACATGCCGCAGTACAACCGGTATGAAACTTCTGTAGACCTCCTTAGCTTTTGTGAGAAAAACACAGCAGAACAACAGTTTTTTATATCACATAACACCAACCTAAAACTAGTTTATAGATATGGTAATACTATTTAATTGATTACAATAACATGCATACACGGGACAGGGCAGGAAGGATTCGAGATAACTTACAGGATGATCTCCACCGAGCCTCTCTCTTGTGTTGGCCTTGACCTTATCCCACAGCTGACTATCCCGACGAGCCGCCTCAGTTAGACAAATTTCTACTCTGTTGGTTAGGTAGCTCAGTAACACCTCCATCGTAACCCAGATGTCATTAGGTGCGGAGAGGTCAACGGTTAATACTACACTTGTGTCCCTGAGCAAAGAAAATATTCCCACATCATATCGCTCTATGATGAAGTCACAAGGGTAAGGTATCGAAAATATGAGAGTAAGTTTCTATTGAAGAATTACTGCCCGATCATTTAATACCATACTATACTTTATGTTTTCCTTGTGATGTTAACCAGTTACTATCTAAAAGTCGGAGGGTCAACACAACAACTTTGATGTAGAAGGTTTCCAAGACAGCTACAATGAGATCTATAAATCATATGGTAGGAAGAAGAGCCGTGTATTAACCAGGACCTCATTAACTCACATGATGTTCTGAGAATTGATCGGTACATCTATCAGCTTAGAGAGTAACGCTCCACCTCCCAGTTCCCAAATATGGCCGACATCTTTCAGCTGTCAAAAATAACACGGCATAATTACATATCAGGCTTGTGCAGATAACACATAGGCGCTGTGGCAAGAAAGCATGAGATATATGTTAGAAGTACACTATAAACCATGAGATATATGTTAGAAGTAAACTATAATGATTGTCCATGAAAAGTTATAATTCTATTTATACAGATTCACTGGTTATCTGCGTTTTTAGGTGTATCCGGATGCCAGTTGGTTTATCTAATTCTAAAGTATGAGTGGTTTTCGTAATGGGGAATTTCCTAATACTTTTGTATTTGGGACGATAGTAAACATAGTGAATGTGATCATCCTGATTTGCACCACAACCATAAAACACAAAGGCTCTTCGGCTAAACTTAGTTTGCCTGTAATTGTGTTGATTGTGTCTGAGATTAGTGGTTTATAGAGATTTTGTAATTTTTAAAGGCTCTTAATATCAAAGATTTGCATACACTCTTCAGTACATATGAGCATAGAGATTGGATAATAAGCATAATATATTGAATTAATTATACATACAGAGTTGTGGCCCTTGGCTCGACGACCAAATGTGTACTCTAATGCTGTGGTAGGTTTGGGTATCTCATCTCTGTCTAGAAATCTCAGAACCAAAGTTGTCTTTCCCTGTAACACAAAAAATAGAGCACCATCAGGGTGAATAAAATATATTCTTTTCTTTTTCTTTATTACAGTGCCAGATGTATTTCATATTAATCACAGTTCAAATTGATGAGAACCAAAACAAAACTACAAGCGAAAAACTGCCGAAAATGACTGATCCAAACAAATCAATTTGTACCAATTAATTCAGGCTGATTATTTTTCCACTGTACTGTCAATTGGATATGATCATAATGTATGCTCAAGTTCATCATCTGGAAATAGGATCCACTGCTCCAGTTTTAAGAAATTTTCTTAATTTTCAGTATCAAATATAAACACTATTCAGATTTTGTGACTATGTTCACAAAGCAGGCAGACTCGCATCTAATTCTTGAAGAACTCAAAATTTTGCTAGCCGTTTGGGACTGAATGATATCGAAATAAATAAATTTATTTCTTGTAAATTATTTTATTACGTTATAAAAATGAATGCTGTGCTGAATGGGCACTAAAGTCAGTCGCTGGAGGCGTCGTAACACATGTGGTAGATGCTTTATGGGACATTTCTTACAGCACTCAAGGCATAAAGTATCGTTGTTTGCGCTTTAGGGGATGCATGAGTCGCTCATGCAGGTGCTTTATGGGACATGTCATACAGCTTTGCGCTGTAAAACATGTCTCATAGCACCTACCAAAGATCTCACAACACCCGAGTTTTGGATTGGACTAAGTACCTAAAGTCTGTCTTAGCACGCAACATGGGCTGCACAGACAGCAGCCCTTGACTATAATTTTGTTACGTTAAAATGGCTACTGCTCATAGAGAACTGGACTTTTTCTGTAATGTAAAAAATTGTCATATTTCTGTCAGATTGTATGTTAGCCTTGATGCCTTGATCAGGAGTAGGAGCAGCTATCATTGAGTGTACTAATAATCTTACACAGTTTTTATTGCCGAGGATGAGAAGATTCTTCTCCTCGCTTTGATCTTCAATTTTATCAGCAGCAGCCTTCTGCGCTATACCGATATCCCATAAACTGTCACCTTTACTGTAATAACAAAACAATCCTCAAGCTGTAGTCACATGATATAGAACAATCTATCTATATCTAAACTATCCTGCATAATCAGGATGTAGTATGACTTTTTTGTTGACAATTATGAAAATTACTAATATTTTACAAAGATTCTCGTCTTGAGATGATTAAGAATGCTGGGCTGTGTTGAATGAATAGTAGAAGTTTGTTAGAGATTCAGGACAATGGGTTCCCTACCACTGTGGCTTGATTGCAAAAATGATCAGGTGCCACCTACTACTCTACTACTACTACTACTACTCTACTACTACACTCTACTACTCAACTGATGCTTGCCACTTTGTAGTATTTTATCATTATCTGAAGAACTATAAGCCAAGTGATGTTCTTCTTGCAAATATTAAATTTCAATTCACCTTTTCACCATTTTGATCCCTGTTTATTTTCTTGTAGATATCCTTACAGGAGCAATGAAGTGAGAAATGAAATTCAGGCAATCAATTTTCAAGAAATTGTTCTTTTCAGCATCATGTTGACAGGATATGGAGTTCAGCACTGAAAGTTATGTTGCAGTTGATTGGCCACACGTGGGGAATTCCACACGTGACCTATCAAAACAACATCATTTCCGGTTTTGAAATCAATAAGATAAAATTTGCTAATTTATTTGGTACTACAGAATCACCCTAAAATTTGGAGGAAAATTCAGTGTAAAGTGTCTTTTGGCTACCAAGAGAATGGCTGGAGATCAAAGTGAAGCAAGAGCACTACAGCTCATGCAGGAGGCAGAGAAGAAGATAAAGTCAAGCACAGGTTTCATGACCAATCTGTTAGGAGGGTGAGTTGATTTTGATCCCCTTCATTTCAATTCAAAGGTGAATTGCTACTTATACCAAGGAGTTGACTCCTTGCTTATACTGAACCACTACTCAGCTGTCCTACTTATTAGAGTCTCGAATATGGTTGATGCAAAGGGTATTGAGTTCAGTGGTGGTATTGCTAAGTTATGCTTGTTGTTAAATCATAATTAGACATGCTGGGTGGGTGCCTGAGACTAAGTTATCCAAGATGAACACAAGTGAGCTCAGGAGAATAAACGATAGAAAATTAAGCTTATCCTGTAAAATAAATGCTAGGCAACTTAGATGAAGCTCCTCAAAAGTTATTGTTAAGTATTGTAGACCAATCAATATAATCAGGTTATAATAAAAAATGGACGACTCAGAACACAATCTTAGTTACTCAGCATGAGTCATTCAGAAGCCTCAGATAGATGACTGGGTTGGATTACTTCTTATTCATTCTCTTTCACCGAGCATGTGTTACTATATCAATCACAGATCTGAAAATAATTCTCAGCTTATTCCAATGTGCCATTGTCATAGGTGTAGTTGTAGTAGACCTACCAATCCAATCACTAAAGTATGGAGGGGGGAAGTTTCAGTAGACTACCAGGTTATTGTTTTCATTACGATGTATTGTTCCTTATCATAGTATTATCTTGATCTCGATTTCATACAGGCCTATTGTAATAAAATATCACTCTGTTTTGTAGTGCATCAGCTAAACTGGAAGATGCCTCAGATTTATACAGCAAAGCTGCAAACAATTTCAAAATGGCAAAGAACTGGCCAGGTTAGTAATTCGTAGTATAATAATGAATTGCTGGGTGCATTTGAAATTTCTCAAGGTTTGTTGGCTTTGAAATTGCATAACGGTGGATGGCTCAGTGGTGAGTAATCTGGTAGTAATACTTCAAGTTGTGCAAAGTGTTCTACGGTATCAAGTTAGTAAGTACCACAAAAAAAGTTGAACTAGATACTTCACAACTGGCAATGGCACTGAGTGGTTATGTGGTATTTTTTGTGAGCGTGGATTAGTACTGTCCACGATATTTTGTAGCTGCTGGAGGAGCGTTCTGTGAATGTGCTGCTCTACAGAATAAGCTTGGCAGCCGACATGACGCCGCGACAGCATATGTAGACGCTGGTAACTGTTTCAGGTATGAATTATTAAGTCAGTTCCTGTTTTAGGACATAGGTTACCCTGTTGGTCTTAGTTCTAGATACCCTGCTGCTAGTCAATTCACAATATCTCTGAAACTAAACTAAACTAAAAGTCTCTTTTCACAAAAACTTTTGCATCTGAGATACACATTGCGCCGATCACAAAGTAGAGTAGGTGCCAAAGTAGACTTTGCCAATGTATGATTACCGGGATATGGTGTGTGATGGGGTATATTTTGTTCTTGTACAGGAAGGCAGATCCCCAGCAGGCTATCAGCTGTTTGGGTAAAGCTATAGAGATATATACAGATATGGGTAGATTTACTATAGCAGCTAAACATCATATTACTATAGCTGAGATCTGTGAGCTGGACACAGCCGATATCGAGATGGTAAGTTATGATACACTTACAGTGCAAAGCCAGTCAGCACACAGTAAGTACACTCACCTCGCCCACTGCTACACTTATATACAGTATACTTATATTTACTATTGTTACTTATTGTACTGACCTCTACTTTACGTACATCTGCATATTAAGTACTAGCTTCTACATAATGCCGATTATTATACAGTTAGTCAAATTATAATATGAACTGAAAATTACCTGCCAGTGGAACTGAAACTATTGAGCAAAATGGGACAAGGCTGTCTTGTCTACTGCTGATAAGCCAGCGAAGATGAATCCGTGCAGGATTTTTTTCGGTGATAGATAAAAAATATAATTCATATGCAGGAGCCCGAAGGCCTTATTTTGCCATTTTATTATTTACAGCAAGTTGGTAAAACTAGCTGGTCAAGGCTCCATCGATAATTTGATAACTTTATTAGGCAAAACCAAATTGAGTACTTTACCCTAAATACAATGATGTGTAGGTATGTGATGTGTAGGTATGTGATGTGTAGGTATGTGATGTGTAGGTATGTGATGTGTAGGTATGTGATGTGTAGGTATGTGCTGTACTTAGCAGGTATCAGCACTTTTATCTTGAATCCTGAGTCAATGCAGTAAATAGGATTGACTGGGACTTTCCCATGATGAAGAGGAAGTCGATATTCTCAGCTATATTTGGACAGCTTAAGTTTAATCTGCTCATCATTTGGATTTGTTTGTCACTAGGATAGGCAGTCACTAGGTCAGAATGACTATAAAAGTCCCATATGACAGCAGGGTCACTGTTTTGTTAGTATTCAGAGGATGGTTTAGACCTATGGTGATACCCGTGAGTACACTGTCTGCATTAGGATATCTCACTCACTGTATACTGCTGGGTGTTATTCTTGGTGTAATATTATCTGACTTACTCGGCGACAATGAATTCAGTTTCATATCTACTGATAAACTCTACAAACTTCTGAGGCAATATGAGTAATATGTATAGCAGGTTAACTAACTATCAGTATATCAGTATAAAATCCTCATTGATTTATCAGTCCCACATCTTATCTACTCAGCTGCATGTATTGAGCACTAGCTGTTAGTAGTAGAAATGTAAGTCCCTTTCTGAATATATCGACTTTACTAATCTAAATAATTGATTATAATCAGTCATCATCGTTTTACTTACAGTTAGATATTGAGTTATTGTACACTTTGTCACATCTATGTTATGTTATGTTATGTACATATAATACAATTACATATCATTATAGGCTAATGGGGTCATTTGTTATCACTTACTGTGCTGCATACATAGCATCAAAAAACGACAGTTTCACTTGATGCAGTACATCATATTAGGTCATGAAATCTGCTACTCCTCGATTTAACTATAATGATGGATTTGACAGGCTACTTTACACTAGCCTGTCTTGAGAAGCTTTGTTGGGTCAAGACAGGCTAACTTTACACTATCAGGCTATATATATTGTTACTTTTTGTATATTGTTAAGGCTCTGAAGCACTATGAGACTGCAGCAGACTATTACAGAGGAGAGGAATCCACAAGCTCCGCTAACAAAAATAGTCTCAAGGTCGCACAACTCTGTGTACAGAAAGATCCTCCGGACTTTGAGAAGGCCACTCAACTATTTGAGATGGTTCGTATATGAAATATACTAATATCATGTCTGTTTTCTATGTATAAAAATTGTGTTTTACACTGTAAGCCAACTTAATGTAGCTTACACATAGTCCATACAAGTGTTACTCGAAGATGATTGAACATCCGTGAAGCCCCCGCCGGAAAAAGTCACTCTAAGATTGCAGACATCTTTCACCCATATGTTTGTTTGACTATTATTGTCTTGGTTGATGAAGCACTAAGATAGCTCTTCACATGGAGTTTTTTGCCTCTCTTATACCAAACCATTCAACGAGTGGTTTGTGTGAAAAAGTCTTGTGAATGAGAATTCAGGTTTACTAATGTTACTTAATACCATGACTTTCGAAACTTGAAACCTACTTTCAGAAGACTAAATTCACCGGTTTGACCAAGTACGATACCCAATTATTATATTGATTTTATATTTTATCTCCCCAATTTGTCCAAGGTGTACTATCAATCTAAGATTTTTCCCAGTCTTACCAATGAGTTAATGAGTGACTGTAAAGCTTTGGTGATTCTAACAGGTTTTGCGTTGCATTTTCAGTTAGGAACCAGCGCTATGGATAACACTTTACTCAAGTACAGCGCAAAGGATCACTTTTTCAAAGCTGTTCTCTGTCATCTGTGTATAGACTTTCTGAATGGACAGCTGGCTCTGAATAAATATAAGGATATGCAGCCTGCCTTTGCTGACAGCAGAGAATGTAAATTCCTTGAGGTAAGTCGCTAACTTACACATCTTAATATTAAGTAGCCTGTCTTGACAACCTTTGTTCGGTGGGGAGGAAAGGGGTTGAAACACCCCACTGAACGAAGCTTGTCAAGACAGGCTACTTATTATAGAGCTCTTATTTTGGACGTAATATTATTTTGTAATTCCCTAACTGCCTCCAATTATCAACTTTTGACGGGAATCTGTTCACGATTGAACCTGAAGTCATGCCTTATTATGTATATATTCATATTTAGATACACATTTTGTACTGTTGTATAATGAACCATAAAAATGGAATCACTAGCTAAATTTTATTTATAACCATCCACAGTATAGCTTGAATCATCCTCTATGATAACACTTCTGATACTAGGTTCCTCATGAGTCGAATCTAAATATTGATATTGAAACTTTATTTCTATAATTTTAATTGCAGAAAATATTACCAGCTTTGGAGAATGAGAATGAAGAGGATTTTACAGCAGCTGTGACGGATTATGACAGCATCTCTAGACTCGATCAGTGGATGACTTCTATACTTCTACGTATCAAAAAACAGATAACTGAAGGCGATGAAGACCTCAAATAATCATAAATAACTCATGAATCATTATGAGTGGCAGACCTGAGCGAGCGCTAACTGCGAGTTCAGTGCAAATGTACTAAGGAAGCTTAGTACATATTGTACTGAGTCAGGAGTCACCTGTCCTCCTCAGCTGTGTATTTTTTATATCTTTATTTCCTACACTGTGTATTCTCTGCCTCACTTTGTCAATCAGGTCATTAATTTTGATAAAAGGCTAAGTTTGTGTTATTCTGATTATGAGATGCTATATTAGTATAATAATCTATTAGCTTTGATTTATCCCTAGTCATTGGTTAGTCATTGAATTATGCCTAACTCATCTGCTGTTGTCTCCTGGTGTCTCCTGATGTAGGCACATCTCCACCGGGGTCTCTGACACAAAATCCCATTCTTGGGGTAAGGTCAGGAGTTATGCCCTCAGTTTAGGTGAGGGCTAACTTCTGATTTCAATCATTTGCTGCTACAGTTATAGCATGTATTCTCGCATATAAGCTGAAAGGAATAAGTAAAACGTAGCTTTCATCCATGTAGCGCAGTCAAAGGTCTTTCTTGGATATTATCGAGGCAGGTCCATTCTTATGGCCATGTTGTTTTTTCAATACGCACTGATAATAATAACTTATTCAATGTGGTGTGATGTAGTCAGCGGATATTCCGTTCGGCTATTATGCCTAATTATTATGTCAGCTGTTTGCAATGGTATCATTGACTGTTTTGCAAAGATTCGCATATATAACGGTTTACTCTGATAAGTATTTGACTGTTGTTAATTTTGTTTATAAGATGACAATGCGTCAGTGATATGGGTATTATTATTAAATATTAAAACTGAGAAGCATTAAATACATACAGAGTTTTCTCCGCATTGTTATCATCATATTTATGTGTGACTTAAATAGTGATTCTGAGCGATATTGAGTGCAAACTCTTGATCATTATTATCTTCAGCTGACAATTTAGGAGGTCAGGTCTAATTCTGCTCGGCAATAGCTTTATGTCCATGTAACCATACTTGATAACTGTGTACATCAAATACTTGTGAGTAAGGGCTTTGTAATGGTAAATTTTGGGTAATGGACTGTATCATGTTCTGCCTTCAGTTATCACAACTCTAAAAATCATAGGACAATCTCGAATACTAGAAATGTAAACATTCATTCAAACAATTCTTTTTTAATACTGTATCATTGTGAGCACTGTCTTTTTTACCTTACCGTATTGACAGGCATTAAAGTCTATACCAACAAACCCCGGGAGGTTCATAACTGAGTTATGTTACATGTTCTATGTTAGTATGCTCAAGCTACCTGCTCGACCAGTTTACTCAAAACTGCAGCAAACCTTCTGTTCTTAGCTCATATGAGCTCTTAGCTTATATAGGATTGTTTGCCCTTGGTAGTAAAGCAATGTTTGTATAAATTCATTGAATCGATTTATTCCATTGATCCATTCGTTATTTTAAGACGTTATAATTTGATGATGGGAGCATCTCCAGTATAAGCAGTTGTCTGCCCATGTCCAATATTCATTTAGCGAGTCAATATTTTTTCCTCAGAAATAGCCATATGAACCTTTTCTAATGTGCATAAAAATGGGTACGTCCTAGAAAGCTCCTCTTTATTATTGTAAAATATGCTCAGTTGCTTAGCAAGAGTAAGTATGATTGGGAATCTCCTGAGTAGTTTGATATTCATACCTGAGAATTGGGCATTATAAATAAACATAACTATTCATTTTAATGTTTGGTTTTTGTATAGGAACCTCATGATTATGGTGATCTTGTATGGCGAACAGCTTTCTCTGAATGAATGAATGAAGGATTGTTTCCTCTTTGATATTAAGAGTTGCCTACACTTGTTATTGTCAACTCAGTGAGCCCACTTAAAATTATTTCAATAAGTATAGCCTGAGATCTATTGATTTCAGTTTTGCTACGGGCTGTTACATTTAAACCCACATATTTTAATGAAAAGTACTCAGTTGCTTAGCAGGGAGTAAACAGCTATCTGAGGTTAGTGATTTTATTCCACATCTATCATAATTGCTTGCATTCTTGCCACACTTGACATACTTCATCAATATTTGCTGGGCTGCTAAGTGGGATGACCACAGTCAGCCACACTGAATAAATGTTTATTATGTGCTAGTAGAATGATGTTGGAATCATCAACAATTTTTATGATACAAATTAATCCTATGCCATCTATTCTCTGTCTGTATCTTGCTAGCAGTACTTTGTCTGAAATCGGTATCACATGCAACAACAAAAACATGGCCACTGGTGCGTGCAAGCGTGTACTCTGCCTAAGTCTAGTATCATTTTTGTTGATACGGCTAAGCCTAAAATAACTTCATACATAGTATCCTTCATTAGTCGACTTGGTACAGTGATTAGAATGTCTGCCACTGGACCAGCAGTAGTTTTTTGGCTGACCTTAATGATTAAAGACTCTGCGATCACATGCACTGATAGTACAGACAGCAGGTCACTGACAGTTGATTTGATGAGTTGCAGCCTTGTGTGTGTGTGGTTTGTGTTTGTTGTGGTGAAGATGGGAAGCTTGCATGAACCAAGTTATCGCGGCGGTGGAGCTTCTGTACCCGCCAATTACGTTGCTCAGATGAGTCACTTGACTCTCATTGGTCAGAGGTTAATATTCTGACCAATGAGAGAGAAGTGACTCGCAGCCGCGATAACTTGGTTCATGCAAGCTTCCCATCTTCACCACAACAAACACAAACCACACACACACAAGGTTGCAACTCATCAAATCAACTGTCAGTGACCTGCTGTCTGTGCTGATAGTGAATTTGGTAGAGCGTCTGCTTAGAGACCCGAGAGTAGTGGGTATGAACCCGCATCTGGTCGAGGTCAAAGATACCTTCCTGATAGTCCTGGCCCTGGTTCTTCTTCTGCCAACGCATCAATTAGAGCTAACACATTTGCTAACATGGATGTGGATTGTTAATGCTTAGATAATAGTACGCTTGGTTACGGCTGTCAGTGGCACTGAGGACTTGGAAAGCTATCCGCCACTATTAAACACTGCTTATCCTACACCTCAGTACAAGCCATTGTAAACACTGACAGTCTGCAGTAGAATTTTTATTAAATAAGTCAAGCAACTTTTAGAGATGATTCCAAACAGCGAAGGACTTGGGCCTTGATTCAGCTATCACAAGCAAATGTTGTCACTCTTGTAACTGGTAGAGTTTGATGATAATGCTGAATCTAGTTGACAGAGATAATGTCATGGTCCACATTGCGCAGTGAAACTTATCAACAGCAATCAAAAATGAAAACGATAAAGCCGCTTTGTTCACACAGTAGATCACCATGGTACCTTCTGACCAACATATTAATTTAACTATTTGGTATGAGATAATTTGTTGGTTTAATACACACTTCACAATATAGGAAAGGTTACATCCCAGATATTGCTCTCCATTGCTGTCGTAATAATAATTACTACTACTACTTAGAAATGCTTCATAGTCCCACTGGGAATAAAAGTGAGAGAGTTGACCGTTTGAATAAAAATTCTACTCCTGTGCTCTTGGTTCACATTTCGCCAAGTAAAAGACTCATCATTCTGCAATGGCTTTGTAATCAACTTATTGGCTCTTCACAGCAGGCGACAAGAGAACCCCAGCCTAAATAGTGAAGAATGATTTAGTAGATCAGTTCCTTTGTGGATTCAGTTTAGATTGACACCTTATCTCATCTTACCATGTCTGTCATTAGTGGAGTATCAGTGTTTGTGTTGTTACGGAAAAGAATAAGATGGCCGTCTTATTAATGATTTCGCCAAACTTTTGATGTTGTCAGATTGGGGCATTCTGAACTAAGCAAGCTGTTACAGCAGTTGTATAGTATTTAAGGTTGTGCATATTTTATTACTTCTTAATGACAAACAAATAAAGATAAGAAAACCTGGTGTATTCATTTCAAAACTGAAGGACGATGAACTGGACTTAGATTTGGGCTGTGGTATTATGACAAATGGGCAAGTTATTTGATGTTCTAGGTATTTGTTGCAGGAACTCAGGCCTCACTAGTATAGAGACGGAAGTAGTTAATCATGCCTGCACCGAAGAGCCGCAGTAAATCTGCTAAGAAGCCGTCACCTCTTGACCTTCTGAAGGAGGATATCAACAAGAAACAGACGCAGATAGATGAACTCAATGATCAGGTGTGTGAATATCTTTGTAAGCGTTAGTTTTTGTCAGAAAGTATGAGCTGAATGATTGACTAGGTTGCAGTAGCTGTTCAGTATTTTTGAGTGATCGACGATTACTTTATTGATCAATCTGAATACATCGTAAATGTATACAATTGATCTTATTCATATCCTTTTCAGCCTATTAAACCACTGGGCCCTTTTGGTCAGATCTGAGATAATTAAACTACCGCTGCCATTCAGAGAAATGTGTACCCATTGAATTTGGTATGGCTCCAATATAAATCATGTCAGAATTTTGCACAAACTGATTGTCAAAATTAGTTTATGAAATCAATGTAAACAAAAAA
This sequence comes from Membranipora membranacea, assembly GCA_914767715.1. Lineage (NCBI taxonomy): Eukaryota > Metazoa > Bryozoa > Gymnolaemata > Cheilostomatida > Membraniporidae > Membranipora > Membranipora membranacea. Next base: position 2,128,406 of record OU612072.1, on the reverse strand, counting down.
CAAAAAAAATTTCACTTGGTCATTTATCTTGTTCTCTGATGTTGATTGCTGGACTGATCTCATTTGATCCATTAGGGGACAGTACTAAGATAATAGCCTCAATCGGTTTTTTTCACTTGCGTGTCAGCAGTGGTTTAATTCTGATATGCTTACAATAGTAAATATGGTTGGATAGATTGTTTGTTATGGAAGTGTGCAATTATTGATTAACATTGATATTGATTGAATTTATAATTATATGTGATGGAGACTGGCAAGTCTTGAATACAAATATTTTATTGACTGAGAGTAAAGATCTATAATAATATCAACTAATAAAATGTGAGGATAGTTCTTTGAGGCTGTTTGTTATAGATAACCTCTGTGAGAAATGATTTAAATAATGTATCATACGTTATGTCTATGAGGAATCATGTATGTTCTTTTTTATCATATATCATATGTGGTTCCTGCTGGGAGTGATTTATATATATTATATCTTAAATAAAGTCTACGAGGATGTCGATTCATCATCACCTTATTACATGTTATAGATAAAGTCAGTGAGGAATGATTTAGGATTGACTGACACAGAAGAGAAGAGATTGAGACTTAAGTTACAGATCATTCTACCTGAGATAATCGCTCATAGAAACAGAGAAAAGTTCCCTCTTGAGCCTCTCAATGATGTCATAGGTTAGTCGGTAATCAGATCATACTATAGTATTCCACACACTATCAGTCAGTATTATCAGGGAGTCTGAAACAGAGATGTCCCAATCTCCCTGGTGTAATGATGCAAAGTTTTGGCTTTTTGACTTCTTTGAATTAGGAGTTATCTCTTTAACATCAAAGAGTACACAACTCACTAATTCAGCTTTGCTTGCTTGCCTGCTGGCCTTATTTCTCTTTATGACTCCTCAAATTAAATTAAATACTTGTCTTCAATGGGGGATAATACAACATGATTGTATTATCAGAGTACAGGTGCAGGTATGCATAGTACTGTATTTTGGACAATGGTGAACATAGTGAATATTGTCATTCTGGTTCGCACCACAACCAGGACATGAGGGCTCATCGGCTAATCTTAATTAAGTCAGGCGATACCTGAACTGTCCATGGCCTGTGATTGTGTTGATTGTGTGTGAGGTTAGTGGTTTGCATAGATTTGGTAATTTTGAAAGGCTCTTCATATTCAGGGTGAGCAAAAATTCCTTTGTGCCTTTACATTTTTGGGTTTGGAGCCATTTTGAATGTCACACTTGAGTTAATAAGTTATTCTTATCATTGATCAGATGTAGATGAGGGGTATGTCAGAGAGATGGTTCAGACGATTATCGATGATTTACGGGGGAGACAATCCCACAAATCAGAGATAGAAGAAAGAATAGAAGAATTAGAAGACCGAGTCACTGAACAGAATAATAATTACCAGGTTAGTATTATATCTAAGATTACTCTGATCTATTCAGAGTGCCCGAGTTATAAGTTGCCTGATTCGAGGAGAAGAGTTGAGGGAATCCCATTTTTAACTAGCTGCCTTACCTTGGCATCATTTACACCAGTTACCCTATCTTTGCTCTAAAAGTGAAAATTTTGGGAAATCTTCTCCCTTATCGGTTCTTCAGTAAGTTACAATAAATAACTATTGCCACTCTATCTGCGTAAATGATGGCTCTTCCCCTATCATAAAACTTCTTCTTTCCATTGTGGATCAATGTCGTAGAATCTAGTTGAGCAAATGTTGTAAATGAACTATTTATTGTGACGGTCAAATGTTTATATATTCATATAAATATATATATTTGCACTTTGGCGTCAGATTTGTTTGTTAAGACAATGTCAATATTCAACAGGGTACAGGAAATCTGACCTTTATATGTTATTTATAGTGTATTATGCGGAAGAACTTAGCTTGTATGCAGGGGGTAAACGAGGCAATGAAATCCTCATCTCCCCATGAAATGAAGTTCCTGCTGAAAAAACTGAAGCAGGATCTTCTGTTGGGTGAGTCTGCTACAACCAGAAACAGAGAGAGAGAGAGAGAGAGAGAGAGAGAGAGAGAGAGAGAGAGAGAGAGAGAGGACAACATTAAAATTGTCCAAAACATCATTCTTGTTGAAATCCAAACAATTCCAGTTGAAGACTAATAATCAACCATTCACCAGCGGGTCAATGTCCAGCCTTATTTATCAATTTTTTTTCGTTCACACAGAGGATCCGGTAACCAGACCTGTATCCGCTCCTGCTCAGAGTCAGATGTATAATTCTACACACCAGTACAGCAGCAGGGTCGGCAGCGGGTCACAGGCTCATAGATCTCCATCTTTGTACAGCTCAGCCCCTCAGAATGATGAGTCATTGTACAGCTCCGCCCCTAAGGGTGATGAGCCACGAGGTCGATTGTTTAATCTGACCCAGCTTCCTCCCATTGAAGATGAGTCACCTCAGGCTGATCTGAATGCTGAGTATCTGAGAAGTATGGAGACTGGATTTGTCTCTCTACCCAGGGTAAGAGTTATATATCTGACCCTAAATAGATAATGCACAGTCGGTCATCACTACAAAATATAATGAGATTCCATGCTTCAATCTGGCTTTCCAGCAAAGAAATCAGGCTGATTGCCTGATTGTTGCCAAAAAAGGATTTCCCGATAACCTGCTGCAACTATGTATCAGGAGTGATACTAGGTTGCATTGGCTATTTTAAAGATATTGTTACCAGTATCATCGTACTTTCATTTTATCTTGTTTAGTTTTACTGTTTAAAACTGTCACTTCCATATTTGGTAGGTTATCATGTCACCAGTGCACCTAAGCACATTTGCCGCTATGCTTCATGGTCAAAAAATATCTGCATATTATTACTATTTTGCCTATTTTTTCGACTTTGCCAAGATTAGGTATCTAAGTCACACTGGCATGCAGTAATAACAAGACATTACTTTATGTTACATTTCCTCCTCCATACAATGACCTTATTACAGCCAATCAGAAAGTACTCCGGTGATACTCATATAAAGATGATAATACCAGAGATAAGAGAAGCTATCTGTGACGAGCTCAGCATCGAGAAATCTCATAGTAAGTTAATAGATGCTAATATCGAATCAGAGCCCGGCTGGGTTATGGCTGGTAGCCTAGCTGGTAACCTCCAGAATTAATGTTGTGTATCTAGTCGAACGTACTATACCTCATTACAAACCTTCTTTTTTAACCTTATGTAACAATGTCGCTACACAAAAGTCATGGCATTTTACTTCAAGCTTGAGGTAGATATACAGAAACAACTCTGTCCTTGGTGCTATTATGCTTACCAGTAAAAAATAACTGTTGGTAGACCTTCAAATAATATGACACAGTACCCCTAGTGTTGTATAGTATAACGCTGTTATGTGTTATAGGAGGGGATTGGAGACACTTTGGTCATCTGATCGGAGTCTCTACAGAAACTATTCAGTTCTGGAGGAGACTTAGACTTAGAGATCCGATGGATCAGGTGCTCAGCTTCTGGAAGGTTCAGTCGACTTCAGACATGAGACTCTTACACAGAATACTCATGTCTCCTCAAGTGAGAGCTATGAATCTGGCTAAACTTATATCTGAGTTCTATCATGTAGACTAATCGTACCAAAGCAACATGTCTTGGCTCAATATATAACTAGGTGCAATTTGTACCGGGTAGAGAAAGATAATATTTTTCTATATATAAGCTTACAGTCATACCCAGGGCATCCAGGAGGGGATGGCTCTGTTGTTCATCCTCTGACCGACTGTCAACCTTTATTAGGCTTTAAATTATTTCTATCTCATTCTCGCTCCTGATATATCCTCACTTATTTCTGTTTAATATCACATGTTATCATATATTGATTGGCAATCACTCATCTTGCGCTGAATCTTCTTTTTTCCCTAACTTTTGGAATCACATTTTTGTCTAGAAAAGCTGGCTGATCAAAGGCTTGGCTACTCTTGTGTTTGTAATATCAGGTCACAAAGGCTAAGAGGCAAGCTATTTCCAAGCATTGGTACATTTTATAGGTTTTATAGGTTTATATATTTTAATGAACTTTTATGGAATCAGATTTCAATTCCATCTAGTAATGAGATATTAAAAATATTTATTTTCGTTCAATGTCAATATTTATTGGGGTTAAGGAGAAGCCTGCCTTTGCCTATCACAACATAATGCTGTTATTTTCATTTTATCATTTTACATATTAGTGGTTTAAATATGTTAAATAATGTTATCCCATATTGGAACTTTTGCTGATTTTATTTTCATAAATAATACATACATACATAATAATGATTTGCTGTCCCAATACTATTACTAGGATTGTTATATGGCCTTAGTAAGTTATTTAACAGAACAGCAGCAAAATTACATTAGAAACCCATTTGCACTTCTTTAGATGCTAATAGATAATGCTTCATGAAAAAAAAGCCACCCAATTATCCTTAAATCATATGCTAATGTATGTGAGCGAAACAAATCAGCCAAGTAAAGAGCGTAATAAGTGGCTAGGAAGCTTGCTTGTTTTTGCACGATTCAAGACTTTGCCCTGAGCATCCAAAACTGTATCTGGGAAATTTGTGATTTTACAGGATAGGCTCAAAACATCTTTAGATCAGATATTAATGGTCATCGATATTCTAAAAATATCCTGTTTGGTTACTAAATTATGCAAGCTTAGGGCAGAATACAGGGACCCAGATATCTTCTATATATTACTTTGCATGAGATAAACAGGCCATTTGAGACCAGAACAAAGAGGCTGCATTCATTGTTTTCCTTTACTAAACTGATTTCGAAGTGATCAAATAAATGTGTGCATGAATGGTCTACTGTATCATATTTGATCACCAGTAGCAAGCTTATTATCCAAAGCCGAAGAACAGAATCAAAGTAGATTCATTACTTAACAAAAATAAGTTATCTTAGTCACTATGTGGTGGACAACAGTAAAATGAACCAAATGAAGGCTTTCTTCTGGCTCATCCATTTAGGTCTCCAGGACAACCATAAAGTCTTACATAATGATCACAGCCCATCATCATCATGGAGCTTCTATCTGTCCAGCAGGGCAATTATTCTCACATCCCATATGAACCCTACCTGTAACTGTAAGGTAAAACCGCAACATTCATAAAGCACAGCTGGTATAATTAAGACTTTTTATTTAACTCATTTCAAATGGCAATTCAAATTGAATTATAGAAGGAAACTTCTCTTACCTTGGGATAGTCCTAGGGTCAGAACCAACACAACTAAGCTGACTGCAAAGCTACGAAATATTAAAGACAAGGCGTATATATTCATGTGAGGCTGTAGCTATGAAAAACTGCCTCGATTGTTTGAACATGTCAAATTGAATCAAAGTTGATACCCTCTGTTACATCGGGGAAAGAACGACCAAGCGAGACAAATATCAATAGAATAAAAGGATAATGAATAACAATAGCATCACCAATATGGAAAATAATTGTCCGGAAATACACTGTGTAACAAATGAGATCAAATAATTTGGAAATCAGAGTCAAAACTCTGTGCCATGCAATTTAAATTTATCCAAGGTATAGAACAGCGATATAGATCATAAACATAGACCATTTTGAACACACTGAAACTAAAGACTACTGCCAGTTCTTACTATAAATATAACATCACAATATCTGTTAAACTGAGGTCGTCTTGAGTGTCTCAATGCAAATGCAATAAGCTTGTGATGACAGCTCGCTCACAACAATTGAGATTATTTAGTTATCATAAATTAAACCAAATTTACTTTTTGAGCGATTTTTCATAGGATGTAAGCCAAATAAGTGAATTCCCCCCTCTCCCTCGTAAATACCAAATTGATAACAAACTGATAATGCTTATAATATTCACATGGAATTCATGATATACTTCTGGTAGATCTCAAGAAGTGAGCCCTGTTGCTGTGATGGAATTACTTCACTGAATGACTTTCAGTATCTAGATTGGACCACTTACATACCCATTACTGACTGTCCAGTTACTCAGGGAATGCTGAGTCATTGACCAATGATGAATGTTTCCTGGTGTACCTGTTTGTTTTGAACAACTCAACCATGTGAAACTGATCGGTGACCATATTGAAGTTGAGCCAATTATAATTGTGCAATTTCCTTAAAAAGACATTCTTGGACAATGATAACGGGTAGCTGGGAGAGCCGATATAATGTATACATGTAATAAAGATAGATCAGTTTATTGGCTAAGGATAACACAAGATTTGTCTCAGTACCCAGCATATAGCCTTATGACAATGGCAGTTGTGGGGGGGGGGGTGGTTAGAATCTCTCTCTGTCCGAAGATAAGAAATGAAGGTGATTTAAGGGCGCAGCCACCATATTCAGCTCTCAGTTAGCAGGCAGTTCGGAGCACAGTTCAACGAGCACAATTAAAACCAATTGGTGAACCCTGAATTATACATCTGCCCATCAAAGTATATAATTCCTTAGCACTGTAAGGCAGTAAACAAACTTTATCCAATTTTACGCAGCAAGTTGAAATTCAGAGCAAGTTTTTAGTTGTTTAATTTACCATTCAAAAACTGATCTGGATTCATGGTTCATATTCATGGTCACATCATAGCCTGTTGCTGTTGTTATGTTGTCCACTCCTCTCCACCCAAAAACAAAACTTGTCAAGACAGGCGATGCCACATTTCTAAACTGAAACATGCAACCATCAAAATATTAATGCGGTTATTGAAAGAGCTGGGTTAGTGAGTGCCATGGACTGTGCGGTGATAATTATTATTCTATCAAATGGGTTGTGTCAGGAGTTGTCCCTTATTATAGGTGGCGCTGAACAGATGAGACCATAAATTTGTACATTTTTTATAATATAGCTATCATTGGAGCAGTTCACACTTTTTGGTCTGGCAGCCAGGGAAACTAAGATAGAAACAAAATGAGCAGAATGACACAAATTTGCTGCGAATTAAATTTGATATTTATAATGTTATATAGTATTATAAATATATCATTAAAATAAAGAGAAATAATAATAATGAATTTCAAGTATTGTATGAATCCAACTTGAAAATATTGATTGCAGAAAAAAAAATCTGAATAACATGTTTATACTAAATGTTATTGTAATACAAAACAATTGTATATTTAATCTAATAACTTAGGGAGCGGCCGTGGTGAAGAGGGTAAGGCATGGGTCTTTCAATCGAGAGGATACATGTTCGATTTCAGGCGGATCACCGTGGTATCAGGAAGAGCATCCGACCTCAACTGCTCCTGTGCCCCATCAGAATCCGGTCCGTAGAACCGTACTGATACCGGAACCAAACAACCAAGCAACATCAAGGTTTCTCACACGGTATCACAGGGTATCAAGACTATAAATGGAAGTGAGCTTATTTAATCCAATACCTTAATATATATATGGATTTTATTTGCAAAAATAATTCAGCTGCATATTTCAAGACACCCTCCTTCTTAACACTGGATTTCATTGTGATTGATCAAGATTTATATTTTAATATACTATTATTTAATTTTAATTGTATTAAAAAATTAAGATATATGGATACTTTTTTATTTTAGCATATATATCAAATTTTTAAATTCCAGAATAATTTGATCAATTGTAGTTAGCTGAAACCATGGAGTTTTTGCAGAAAAGGTCTCATCTGCTTCCTTTATAGCCTATATAAAACTTTGCAAAAATATGGTCTCATCTGCAAATAATCAAGGGAGATTACTCCGAAAAACATAACCCCATTATTCATAGTGGGTAAAACTAGTTGATAAAATTGGTCATTTAGAAGTCATCGATTATTTCCTGTTATCTGATTTCATTGCTATGATCTTTGATTACACAAGGATCTAGTAAATTAGATATTAAATTAAGTGATGGTAACCAGTCTATTTAGCCTTTCCTGGTACAAACAAATTAATGTATTGGAAAGGAAACCTTTCCTTATAGTTTCCCAACCAAGGGAAAAGGGTCAAGCCCCACTCTTGTAACGATGTGAATAAATTATCATAAATGTGTCCAAAATAATATTGATCTTTGCTGTGGCTTTGTGGTTTTCATGAGTAGGAGTTGAGGCAAGAAAGTAGTGGTAATATGTTGGACTCTGTTTTGCAATATCATCAATCTTATTTGGTAAACAGCCAACCTGATGATCTGCAATGTTATTCAGACTGTTAATAGGAAAGTATAAAAAATATGAAGATTTTGTGTAAACAAATTCCTTTATCAATTATCTTGATTAAATTTCCATTTAGCCTAACTTTTTAGACTATGCAGTTTTTGTAGTCTGTCTGGTCATTTATATAATTTGCAAAGAAAAATAACAAAAGATAAATGTAGCTTATCATGTTCTTTTTATTGCATTTATCTTTCATCCAATGACGATTTTGAATCGCAAGAACGGGGCCCATGCTGGCTTCGATGTATAAAGTTAAATGAGGGGTTACATTTTTTGCTACTCCAGCAGGTAGAGACATGGGGGTCAGCAAATATTGACTTTCTTTACACCGTTGGAAAGATGTCGAGCTACTGATCGATAAAAGTTCATAAAAAATGACCTTGCGTCATTTTATCAAGGAAAGTGGATGGCTGAGCTAATTTGATTGCTAGGAATTTTTAAACAGCTCAGCTCAGCTCAGCCATCCACTTCGCTAAAAACAGCCTTTTCGGCTTCATTTCCTTGATAAAATGACGCAACGTCACCCAATCATATTTTTGATGAGCTTTTGGCAATCATTAGCTTGCCAGCTTTCCAACGATGCATAGAAAGTCAATCTTTGCTGACCCCCATTTCTCTACCATTCTACCATTTCTGGCCATTCGGAACGTTCCCGTGGAACCAACTGCCGTCACGGTATCAGGAAGGCTGTTCCATACGTTGGCAGTCTGGAATTTTTTGTTTGTAAATCTGTTGGTTTAACAACATGTTGGCTCCTAGAAAGAATGGTGTCGGGTGCTCATCAAAAGGTGTTCATTTGCAACATCTTTTTATGGATCAGATGTATTTTCTTCAAATTTGTATCGAAGACATTGCCCCAAGCTTCTATACAGTAGGTTAGCATAGTCAAAATTGATGTTAGTAAATAAATATGACGACGAAATGTAAATAAGCCCTCAAATTTTTTCTTGATAATTTTTTTGATTTGAAATATGGTCTCCCCAGTGCTTGAACAAAACAATAATAATATTTTTTCTATTGACTCCAGTTATATAAGCTGACTGGCTGTGTGAGTGTGTGTAGTACTGGATGTGGTTGTTAAATTTGCAATGCAAGTTTGGAAGATTTTGTTTATCCAGGAATATCAAATGTAACTATAAAAGTCTTTTTTTCTTTCTTACAATGTAACACATTATAGGGGAAAAAAATAAGGGGCGCTTCACGCATTTGTAACCGAAAGTGACAATCAACGCCACTTTTTATGTTGTTTGGCAGACAGGGTACTTGCCATAGTATTAGATGTTGTTAATCTGGTGCAGAATTGACGAACAAATGAACACCATCGTCAGGAAATTGTTAGAATTTCCACAACGGACGACATAGGTTAGTGATAGGGAGGTGGGAGGGAAATTGACAGACTTAGTTTCTTTCAAGACCGGCGTGGTGACCGGTTGTCAGATTAAAGGAAAAAATATGTGAGTAACATAAAAGCCTATCATTGGCTGTGAACATTAGTTCTAAGTTTTCCATACCAATAAGTTTCCTTAGTTGGTTGAGGGAGGGCAACTTTTTATTCAGTTGACCTGATTATTTTTCATGTCTTGGGACTGATTGCCAAGACAAGGAGAATGTTAGAAGGGCAGAAAAAAATCTTTTTTTTCTACCAAAAAGCTTTATTTATCTCAGGAGAATCTGAAGTTTCTGAATGTATCAATACAATGATGTATCGTTCGTAATGTGATGATTCTGCATGCAGATATCTAATTTAAATACGCAGATATGTCCAGGTGATTGCTTAGCAATTCCATTCAATGGATAATGCAAAACCTAATTTAAACTACCCATGGCAAGGTTTTGGCATAGCCTCCAAGGCTGATGAGCGCATTAGATCACCTGTTGATATCTTGTGACGGAAATATATTGTATATTGAGGGAGCCGATTGAAGTAATTGTATCAATTTTTTGAAGAAAAGCCAAGGAAGGAATGATCTATTGATGACCATCTTTGATATTATGCTGAGTATAATAATTCTTGCTTAGGGCAGCGAAGCGTTTTCAAAGATAAGCAAACTAACTCAAATTATGTTCTAATAAAGAGAAAACACATTGAAAACATATTATTACAAGTCAATATGGATAAGTTTTCATAAATTTAGTAATATATTTTTCGTTCATGATAAACTTTATCTGGACTGTTTTTTGTAATGACATAAGGCATTTTTTCTTGACATCAGAAATTACAGAAAAATAATTTGACAAATATTACAGCCAAATTTGTATGAATACCCTATGACTATTTATAGTAGGCTTTATCTATTTAGCCTCTGTTGCTGGTGTGTGCTCAAATGCTACATCATCGCTCATTGATGTATATTTCCTCAACCCTTTAACAAGAGTGATGATGGATAAACCACCTCCCACTGATTTGGATAACAAGGATTATGCGTGAAACTGTTCCTTGTATAGCTATCACCAGGGTTGGCTGTGGCTGTAAAATAAATATCGATCATCTCCTTGAGGAAACTATGCAATGATGATTTCACTTCAAAGTTCGTATTACTTTATGGCACAGGCTGTCTCTCACCACCTTTAAAACCAGTGCACATCATAAAGCTGTCAGGGTTAAGTGAACTGAATATGTGTAATACGTTAGAATTATATTTATCGGACTTTGCGGTGCCAAATACTTTTCCTTATTCGAAGGGTGGCGTTGAGTTCATTTGGTAATCTAACAATTCAAATTAATCAACTCTTTATACAGCAGGTCTTCAAAGCCATTTGGTCAAAACCTATGAGTAGGAGTAGGAGTAGGAGGTGGCTCAGTTGGTAAGAGCGCCGGACTTCAACACGCAAGTGTTGAAGGTCGTGGGTTCGAATCCCACTGCAGTCCATCTTCTACTGGGGATTGGTTGGTCCCCCAGATGTGCTCCGACCGGCCTGCAAACAGAGAGCAAATTGGCGCAGATATTGCGGCCTCGCCAATAAGGCAATAATATTTCGCCGCCCATGCCTCAAGATAGGCGAGTGATAAGACATCGGATTTTAATCAACCTTTTAATCAACCTCTAAAACTGTCCCGGAAATTAAAAAGAATAATATTTCAGTTTTGCCAAAAGATATGCAATCTTGGTTTCAAACATTACAGGGTAATAAATTAAATGTAGATGTAAAACCACTTACAATTAATTGTGGTATAGTGATGTTGAAACCGAGCAATGGGGTGAGTTTGTACTATGTTAGGCACTGTAAAATTGTTGTTGTTTGTAACTGTAACAAAGATAAAAAATAGCTATGATCAATAAGCGTAGACATAGACATGCGTCGTAGTTTTTGATATGTTGATCAGTTAACATTGCTCAAACTGATTCTGCAGTGATGGAGACGTAAATGTGCTGCCATTAGAGTTTCCCATGTTGCCACATTTATACCATTCAATGGTTATCTAATTCATTCCCTACAATTAATTATCTTATCTACTTTATCGTGCCAAAAATGAATAATAAAAAAGAGTACAATTAAACTCACCACCATATTGAGATTGGTCTAACATTGGTGTACAGTGTTCTTCAAAAATGGATATTATTTAATCGGAGATGAATGATTAAGGTAAGCTTTTAATTTTCTCATTTCAGATTTATTCCAACTCCACATATCAGGCAAAAAAAACTCAGCTTTTTCAATCTATTTTTATAGCTTGTTATACCTTGATAATCATCCACGAAGCAGATGATTATTCTGAGCATCCAGTCCTCCAAAAGTGTATGGTCATCCGACACACAATTAACATTCATGCCAGGGACTGTGGCTAGTAATCTAGACTCTAACCTTCTACTCTATTTTCACACCTCACTATTTATACTCTATTTTATATCACAATAAGCTATCCACCAAGCAGGTGGAGATTGCTATTGGCCTGTAGGCCTCCAAAGTTGTTTGCTGCGCTATATTCTATGGCTGTTATCACCGAGAAAAATTGTGGGGGGAAGCCTGCCACATAATAGGACAACGATACTCAGGCTGTCTACCTCATAGGTGGTATGGAAAGGACAGCCATTTTCATTTGCTCTTATTATGTCACTGCCAATTGGCCATCCATCATAAACTCAATCGACAACCTGAGTGTATGTTATCAACACCCCTGAAGTGTTGTTGCATTTATGATCGCGGCATTTCTAGTATGAATATAATTTGACCTACCAAAAAAAACTTTCACCAATGTGTGATACGTGGTTGGATGCTAATACAAGGTGGTTCAACTTAGCCCAATGCTAAGGTTTATATCAGTATGCAATAAGGTTTAGATGTATATAATATTGACCAGAGAGATAGATGCTGAGTTTGTCAGTCAGTATGTCCAGGTGAGAGAATGATTGGAATGGATACCAATGCTGTATGATTAGTGTGTAACCTTGTTAGGTCAGATAGATTGAGCTGGTGAAAAGTAATGGCCTGTAAACCCTTTGTATGAACTCGATATGGGTACCAAGAGTGGCAAGTAAGTAACCTAGTTAGGTCAGTTAGGTGAGCATGTTAGTAGTAATGGCTTGTAAACAATCTGTATGATTGTGTGCTCGAGAAGGTAGTTGAATAACACCAGTCATGGGTTTTCCAGCTAAGCCGATGGCATCCCAGAATGCCAGTCAGGGTTTTCCGATTATGTGTCAGCGACAGCCCAGAACACACCAGTTCCCAGATCTATTGCAATGTTTGCAAGCCACCTTTTCCAACTTACAACTTAAATAGTGTGCTATTGTACTGGCTGGAGGAGACAATGACTGGAATAAAAACAGCTGAGAATAACATTCAGTAATTAGGATGATGACTCAGTAATGATCAGTGCAGGAAGCCTTGGTTGGGTGTAATAACATTTCAATTACTACAGGTTGTGTGTAAAAGTATCTCACTATGTAGTGTTATGTAGCAAACAATTCTGAGATTTCCCCCCTAATCAATTGTGTACGCGATGCCCCTACTATGCACCATTAGCTGTGAGAACATGGAGATGGTGTAATAAATATTTAGCTCAAGTTCATGTCGGCCATCAATCACTTTTCTACACTCAGCAAAAATTGTCACTTAAATAGGTTTATGCTTTCATTGTTACTCTATGAAGATACCAATCCATACAATCCATCCATCAAACTTGTTCCTCATGAATCAGAGAGACTAGGAAACTCTAATTAAGCTCGATGATGTTGCATTTTCATGCTATATAAACAGGGACTATTGAACTTAGGAAATCAGTGACTATTCAATTGAAGACTACAACTACAGCTTTTCATCCACAGCTACCGCAATTGTCGACAATGAATTTTTTCATGTAAGTGCACTAGATCAGTTGAGGTTAGAATAATTTGATATAATTTGTATTGGTTAATTTAAAACAAAACTGCTTCCTGTCTTAGAATGTTCACTTCAATACAAATATCCAACATTGTAGCATTTGGTGACCAATTTAGTTTTTGTTGTTAAATGGCTGTCTCAAATAAATTTTAATGTGGTTCCTATGGGGCATTCTTGTCAGCTGGATCACAATCGCAGATGGTCCCTTGAAATTTACGTTTAGTCAAGTTTTAAGTTGAAGTTAAAAATTTGACGAGAACTCCATACCATCTTTGTCTCTCCATATGTCTATTACCAGTATGCGGTATCATAGAATAATACATTACGTATTCCTCGCATTCCATTGTTTTACTACTATTCTTTTCTTTTTTTTGGATAGATTGGGGTTCACTGTTGCTGTGCTGATTCTAACTCTCGGGTTTCCATATCCAGGTGAGTCTTATCTGAATCACCATCGAAATTACTAACTATTGATAATATGGATGCAAAAATGAAGCATAACATAACAAAGGCCATTTTCTTTATTGAGTGTAATTAATTTCTTTTTACAGCATCCGGTCAACAATTCGCATGTGGTTGTCGCCCTGGATTCCGCAAAGGTCAAACAAATATGATGGGTTGTTACAGCTACAGGGAATCATGCGGCGGCTGCGGTGGAATTGGACCTGGTTCAGTAGGTAGCCGTGGTCTCGATAGGAAAAAGCGTCATTGTGGTGATGTCCATGTCTGTTGTCCAATGATGGCACGTGGTGACAAATAACATTATGTTGTTGGTGAATATCTCCATTGCATATTGTGTATTGTAACTCAAACAATGATCAACCTCAATAAAATACAACAAAACATCTATACTGACATATTATTCTATTGCAAACACAACTATGTTTCCTTTTAACTGCCTTGCCTCATTAATCTGCAAAAGTCAAAGGTTATACAATTTCATTGACAATAATATAAGCCTTTTTGCTTATGGGAACATTTGCAGCAAATTGATTCTATTTCCCTGTTTCAGCCATATCACCGTCGATCCTAGCAAATAGATTACAAAACTTCTTAAAATCTTTCTACATCATACACTCTCTTGAACGATAATGAGTTATTGTGAAAGAATATATATTTTAGTTGCTGATTTGTCTTCAAAATGCACAAAATACCTTCTACAACAATAAAAAACATTATATCTGTAGAGAATATATAATGGTAGTTTTGCAAGCTGGATTATTTCTTTTTATTATTCTTAGCTCAGCTGAAATGAAGGCGTTGAAACTAGTTCATCAAAATGCACATTGTTATTAAACCACTAGGTGGCTCAGTATCAAAAATGCTCGCATAAAATTAACCCAGAAAAGTGTGTGATATTTGACATCAATGTCTTGTTAGTGCGCAGTGTTGATAGAAATTCCTCAACAATATTAGCTAAATAGGTCAAACATCAACATCTTTGTTGACTACACACACTATCCTAGTGGATGCGGTTATATCTACATGGCCAACGTTTTATAATCTTTGGCAAGGCTCTCCCTACGTAAAATATAACATTGCTGTCAAAACAAACAATACATAACCTCATCGATGACTGCATAATATGCTCATCATATAAACATCCATGACCGCAGTCTGAGCCCCCAGACTTTGGCCCCCGCCCGACAGCCCCCCAGCGGGGGAAAGTCTGAGAACAATGCAGGATCTTGCTGGAGTTGTCTGCTCTTAAATATTAAAAGTCATAAAGTTGAGCACTAAAACTGCAATATCTATTGGTTTCTATTCATGCCACCTACCATATTGCTCCAGGTATGAGAGTTTTCCAGTCAGACTCTGGGAAAAGTAGCCTCATGCTTGGGAAATACCCAAGTAGTGAAGAAAAATCTCAGCCAGAATTTCTTTCCTTTTGAATAAGGGCGGTCATTCATTCATTCCAGGCTATATGAAGTGAGATTAATGTAGCAATAAGAGAGGAAATATCCAAGCAAATCCTGCAAATTGCATAACTACCATGACTGTAGAATGATACAAGCCCCAAATAGCAAAACCAGAGTTAGTTTATTAGCAACAGTCAATTTGTCTAACATCATTCAACACATGTCATTAAATTTATGATCCTTAGTTTAGGGCAACATATTTCAATGACAACAATGTCAGATAACTGATGTTATCTTAGTGACATATCTGTTGATTCAGAAAATGAAGCGTCTGGGCCATTCTAGAGGAATGGGGCAGGCAACTGATGGTGAAGGAATATGTTTATTCCCAAGAACTGACCGTAGAGGACATGCATGCAGAGGCAGGCTAGTTTCTCAAGCAGAATGACAATAATCTCTCTCTGTCCGAAGATTAGAAATGGAGGCAATTTAAGGGCGCAGCCACCACATTCAGCTCTCAGTGAGCAGGCAGGTTGGAGCACAGTTCAACGAGCACAATTCAAACCAATTGGTTGAACCCTGAATTATACATCTGCCCATCAAAGTATATAATTCCTTAGCACTATAAAACAGTAAACAAAGTTTATCAAATTTTACGCAGCAAGTTGAAATTTAGAGCAAGTTTTTAGTTGTTTAATTTACCATTCAAAAACTGATCTGGATTCATGGTTCATACTCATGGTCACATCATAGCCTGTTGCTGTTGTTATGTTGCCCACTCCCCTCCACCCAACGACAAAACTTGTCAGGACAAGCGATGCCACATTACTAAACTGAAACATGCAACCATTAAAATATTGATGCAGTTATTGAAAGAGCTGGGTTAGTGAGTGCCATGGACTGTGCAGTGATAATTATTATTATTTTAACAATTGGGTTGTGTCAGGAGTTGTCCCTTATTATAGGGGGCGCTGAACAGATGAGACCATATATTTGTAATTTTTTATAAATAGCTATCATTGGAGCAGATCACACTTTTTGGTCTGGCAGCCAGGGAAACTAAGATAGAAACAAAATGAGCAGAATTACATAGGCAGATTATGCTTGACCCACATTTTGGGACACAAATTTACTGCGAATTTAATTTGATGTTTATTATGTTTTATAGTATTATAAATATATCATTATAATAAAGAGAAATAATAATAATGAATTTCAAATATTATATGAATCCAACTGGAAAATATTGATTGCAGAAAAAAGATTCCAAATAACATGTATATACTAAATGTTATTGTAATACAAAACAATTCTTTATTTAATCCAATAACTTAGGGAGCAGCCGAGGTGAAAAGGGTAAGGCATGGGCATAGATTTAAAAACAGTGTTTTTAAATCTATGGGCATGGGTCTTTCAATCGAGAAGACACATGTTCGAATCCCGGCGGATCACCGTGGTGTCAGGAAGAGCATCCGACCTCAAATGCTCCTGTGCCCCATCAGAATCCGTACTGATACCGGAACCAAAAAACCAAGCAACACCAAGGTTTCTCACATGGTATCACAGGGTATCAAGACTATAAATGGACATGAGCTTATTTAATCCAATGCCTTAATAAATATATATATGGATTTTATTTGCAAAAAGAATTCAGCTGCATATTTCAAGACACCTTCCTTCTTAACACTGGATTTCATTGTGATTCATCACCATTTTATATTTTAATATACTATTATTTAATTTTAATTGTATTAAAAAATTAAGATGTATGGATACTTTTTTATTTCAGCATATATATCAAATTTTTAAATTACAGAATAATTTGAGCAATTGTAGTTAGCTGAAACCATGGAGTTTTTACAGAAAAAGGTCTCATCTGCTTCCTTTATAGCCTATATAAAACTTTGCAAAAGTATGGTCTCATCTGTAAGTAATCAACGGAGATTTCTCCGAAAGACATAACCCCATTATTCATAATGGGTAAAACTAGTTGATAAAATTGGTCATTTAGAAGTCATCGATTATTACATGTTATCTGATTTCATTGCTATGATCTTTGGATCTAGTAAATTAGATTAAGTAGATATTAAATTAAGTGATGGTTACCATTCTGTTAAGCCTTTCCAGGTACAAACAAATTAATGTATTGGAAAGGAAACCTTTCCTTATAGTTTCCCAACCAAGGGAAAAGGTCAAGCCCCACTTTTGTAACGATGTGAATAAATTATCATAAATGTGTCCAAAATAATATTGATCTTTGCTGTGACTTTGTGGTTTTCATGAGTAGGAGTTGAGGCTAGAAAGTAGTGGTAATATGTTGGACTCTGTTTTGCAATATCATCAATCCTATTTGGTAAACAGCCAACCGGATGATCTGCAATGTTATTCAGACTGTTAATAGGAAAGTATAAAAAATATGAAGATTTTGTGTAAACAAATTCCTTTATCAATTATCTTGATTAAATTTCCATTTAGCCTAACTTTTTAGACTATGCAGTTTTTGTAGTCTGTCTGGTCATTTATATAATTTGCAAAGAAAATATCAAAAAATAAATGTAGCTTATCATGTTCTTTTTATTGCATTTATCTTTCATCCAATGACGATTTTGAATCGCAAGAACGGGGCCCATGTTGGTTTCAATGAATAAAGTTAAATGAGGGAGTACATTTTTTGCTACTCCAGCAGCTAGAGACATGGGGGTCAGCAAATATTGACTTTCAATACACCGTCTGAAAGATGCCCAGCTACTGATCGATAAAAATTCATAAAAAATTGGGTTGAATGACCTTGCGTCATTTTATCAAGGAAAGTGGATGGCTGAGCTAATTTGATTGCTAGGAATTTTTGAACAGCTCAGCTCAGCCATCCACTTCGCTAAAGACAGCCTTTTTGGCTTCATTTCCTTGATAACGCAACGCCACCCAATCATATTTTTGATGAGCTGTTGGCAATCATTAGCTTGGCAGCTTTCCAACGATGCATAGAAAGTCAATCTTTTCTGACCCCCAATTCTCTACCATTCTACCATTTCTGGCCATTCAGAACGTTCCTGTGCAACCAACTGCCGTCACAGTATCAGGAAGGCTGTTCCATACATTGGCAGAATTCTCTGGCAATTTTTTGTTTGTAAATCTGTTGGTTTAACAACATGTTGGCTCATAGAAAGAATGGTGTCGGGTGCTCATCAAAAGGTGTTCATAAAATGATTTGCAACATCTTTTTCTGGATCACATGTATTTTCTTCAAATTTGTATCGTAGACATTGCCCCAAGCTTCTAAACAGTAGGTTAGCATAGTCAAAATTGATGTTAGTAAATAAATATGACCACGCGATGAAAATAAGCCCTAAGATTTTTTCTTGATTATTTTTTGATTTGAAATATGGTCTCCCCAGTGCTTGAACTTTGTCAATGGAGGACAGGTGAAGGATTTTACATGCAAGCAAGGTGCTACAACAAACTACCCATCAAGTGTAAAACAATAAATATTTTTTCTGTTGACTCCAGTTATATAAGCTGACTGGCTGTGTGAGTGTGTGTAGTACTGGATGTGGTTGTTAAATTTGGAATGCAAGTTTGAATGATTTTGTTTATCCAGGAATATCAAATGTAACTATAAAAGTCTCGTTCGTAATGTAATGATTCTGCATGCAGATATCTAATTTAAATACGCAGATATGTCCAGGTGATTGCTTAGCAATTCCATTCGATGGATAATGCAAAACCTAATTTAAACTACCCATGGCGAGGTTTTGGCATAGCCTCCAAGGCTGTTGAGCGAATTAGATCACCTGTTGATATCTTGTTACGGAAAAATATTGTACATTGAGGGAGCCGTTTGAAGTAATTGTATCAATTTTTTCAAGAAAAGCCAAGAAAGGAATGATATTATGCTGAATATAATAATTCTTGTTTAGGGCAGCAAAGCGTTTTCAAAGATAAGCAAAGTGACTCAAATTATGTTCTAATAATGAGAAAACACATTGTTACATTTTTATAAGTCAATATGGATAAGTTTTCATAAATTTAGTAATATATTTTTCGTTCATGATAAACTTTATCTGGACTGTTTTTGTAATGACATAAGGCATTTTTTCTTGACATCAGAAATTACAGAAAAATAATTTGACAAATATTTCAGCCAAAATTGTATGACTACCCTATGACTATTATAGTAGGCTTTATCTATTTAGCCTCTGTTGCTGGTTTGTGCTTAAATACTACATCATCGCTCATTGATGTATATTTCCTCAACCCTTTAACAAGAGTGATGATGGATAATCCACCTCCAACTGATTTGGATAACAAGGATTATGCGTGAAACTGTTCCTCGTATAGCTATCACCAGGGTTGGCTGTGGCTGTAAAATAAAGATCGATCATCTCCTTGAGGAAACTGTGCAATGATGATTTCACTCCAAAGTTCCTATTACATTATGGCACAGGCTGTCTCTCACCACCTTTAAAACCAGTGCACATCATAAAGCTGTCAGGGTTAAGTGAACTGAATATGTGTAATACATTAGAATTATATTTATCGGACTTTGCGGTGCCAAATACTTTTCCTTATTCGAAGGGTGGCGTTGAGTTCATTTGGTAATCTACCAATTCAAATTAATAAACTCTTTATACAGCAGGTCTTCAAAGACATTTAGTCAAAACCTAGGTTACCTATGTCGCCCTTATCATTATCTTGAGCTATGCATTGTATGTTATTCTGCCTCCTAAATTTCGCAATGGATCATTGCATGTGTAGTTCCACTAGATAAACATTCATCACAAAAAAAACATTCAACTGATAACAATGAACTGAAATTCACTGAATTTAACTAAATAAAAGAAATAATTTGTTTCTGTGTTCTTGTTTTTGGCCTTTTTGACACACAGACTTTCAGTGGCAGTCATATGTTGTATCAAAATGTTGAGTTGGAGCTCTGGACAGAATGTGAATAAACTGTCTGATCGGAGCTATGGCATAGCTGATGATAGCGTCTTTTTATGAATTGTTTGATTGATGATTTTCAGCACACGGCATTTCCTTTATATTAATACACATGATGTGACAATTAAAAAAACAGACTTCAAAAAATAAATCGCAAGCAATATACTTTCAAGGTGTTTTCATGTCAAAACTTTTCTGATATAAGTCCTTATTCTAGTGCAAGTATTCCTGATCACTGGCATTGAACCTGTACTTAATTTGTTTTTGGTTTTGTAGCCATCGGAATGAAACTTTTATTTGAAAGAAATGTTTCAGTAAAAAATTATCGATAAAAATGCGGCTATAGTGACAGCAATTATAAGAATATACTTTTCAATGCAACATTATGTTTTTGTGACTATCCCAGTCGATCTGTTTAATTTTGAATATTGCATCCCTATATATTGATTGAGTTTATCCACAAAACTTCAGCTTTGTGTTAATGATAAATGCATGTGTATATGAAATAAAAGAAACCCATATCCAGTGAAAAACAGACCAAACGCTGAATCACAGTCCTGACATCAACCATCTATATGTAATGAAACCAGTTAAGGGTGTGCTAATTATATATTTTACAGTTCTTTTGCCTGATATGTGCCATGAAGGCTTGAAATCACAAATAAATCAGAAAATTAAACAACAGCCTACTTTACCCAATCATATCCAATTAAAAGCTGTGAGCATCAGCGGGCCAGCGGCTGAGTGGTTACCAGGGACTCTATTTCACACCTTAATATTTCTACTCTGTTTTATACCGCAATCTGCTATCCGCCAAGCAGGTGGAGATTACTATTTGGCTGTAGGCCTCCATACAGATGTTTTCTGCGCTATATTCTATGGCTGTAATCACGAGATAAATTGTGGGGGGAGGGCCGCCGTATAGGACAACGATACTCAGGCTGTCTACCTCATAGGTGGTATGGATGGGACAGCCATTACAATTTCCTCTTATAATGTCATCGCCAATTGGCCATCCATCGTAAACTCAATTTACCACCTGAGTGTATGTTGTCCACACTCCTGAGTTTTTTTGCCATTTATGTTCACGGCATTTCCAGTATGAATATAATTTAAGCTTCACTATATTTGACCTACCAAACAAAACTTTCGCCAATGTTATGTTATGTAGCAAAAATTCTGGCACTTTTCTGAGATTTTCCCCTAATCAATTGCATATGAGATGCCCCTACTATGCACCATTAGCTGTGAGAACATGGAGATGGTGTAATAACTGTAAGCTCAAGTTCATGTCGGCCATCAATCACTTACCTACACTCAGCAAAAAGTGCCACTTAAGTAGGTTTTACGCCTTTATTGTTAGACGATGAAAATACCAATCCATCCATCAAACTGGTTCCTCATGAATCAGAGAGACTAAGGAAACGCTAATCAAGCTCAATGATGTTGCATTTCTGAAATTAACATAAGTGTGCTATATAAACAGGGACTAATGAACTTAGGAAATCAGTGAGGTAACTATTCAATTGAAGACTGCAACTACAGCTTTTCATCCACAGCTACCAGAAGTGTCAACAATGAATTTTTTCATGCAAGTTTACTAGATCAGCTTGAGTTTAGAATAATAGGATATAACATATTTTTAAATATCTATAAAAAAACTGCTTTCCGTCTTAAAATATTCACTTCACTATATATCCAACATTGTTGCATTCAGTGATCATTTTTAGCTTTTATAGTTAAATGGCCGTCTCAAATATTCTTTTCCATCTGGTTCCTATGGGGCAATCTTGTCAGCTGGACCACTATAGCAGATGGTCCCGTGAAATTTAGGATTAGTCAAATTTTATTATGTTCAAATTTGATGAGCACCAATTTTCCCCCCCCCACTTATATCTACTACAAGTATTCAGTATCATAGCATAATACTATTGGTTCCCCTGTCATTCCAAAATGTTGATTTATTATTATGTTCATTCATTTACATTTTATAGATTTGTGCTCACCGTTGCTGTGTTGGCTCTAACTCTCGGGTTTCCACATGAAGGTGAGTTAAATGGCTTTCCGCCATCAATTGGATATGTGAATACCTGAATTCACAAGAAAAACTATAAATTGTGGATGTGGATGTAAAAAGCAAACATGTGATAACCGATTGTCTTCATCGAGTATAATCATTTTCTTTTTTCAGCATCCGGTCAACAATTTGCATGTGCTTGTCGCGCTGGTTTCCGAGAAGGTCAAACAAACATGATGGGTTGTTACAGCTACAGGGAATCATGTGGCGGCTGCGGTGGAAGAAGACGTAATCTGAATAGGAAAAAGCGTCATTGCGGTGATGTCCATGTCTGTTGTCCAGTAATGATGATGGCACACGGTGACAAATAACATTATGTTGTTGGTGAATATATCCATTGCATTTTGCATATTCTTGCTCATACAATGATTATCCCAAATAAAATACCACAATACATCTATACTGACATTTAATGCAATTGAGTCGGAAACAGACGCAGACATGTTTCCTTATTACACTTCCCTGCCTTATTATTCTACCCTAACATACTCAGATAGAGACTTCTTCAGGATTTTCAGCTTGGAACTTCCTGACATTCAGTCCAAATTGCCAGTGTGTTGACATCAGGTTGAGATACTGAGATGATAGCATTCAAATCAGATACATCTTCATTATGGTCATGTGGTTCTACTTGTCAAACCCTAGCCTCGAAATAATTTTAGTAAGGAAATTTCAGTTATAAATACTACGTAGACTTGAGAATACAATACCATAAAGTTGCATATTGTACTGACCAAATCTTGAATCTCGAGCTGAGCATAAACTCTATATCATAGAACCAAACACCTTCCGAATAATGATTCAGTTGGATCAAAAGCATAAAGATTTGCAGCCATAAGAGTGCTGTAACTGGTCGAATCATGCGTCCATCATTGGCGCAACAATAAAGGTATGCAGCTGCGACTGCTGCCTAAAAGCTGATATCATGTGTCAAATCTCAACCAAAGCCAATGACATTCATACAGATATCATCAAAGTGAAACAGATACATCATTGGCGTATCAATAAGTATATGCAGAAGTTAGAGCATGAGTCAGCAGCATCGAGACCATCATTCAGAACAGTGAGAATTTAGTCGCCGAGTGACGCTTGGTGTGTCAGATGTTAAACCGACTAGTATCAAACCTTGTGAACATTATCACCAAGATTGACACGCAGGTGAACAATTTCCTGCGAGCGTGTAGTGTCATTAACAGAGAGCTGCGGAACATCATTAGCATCATCAGTAACGAACAATTACAACTTCTATGAAACAAAAAGAAGTTCAGGTCAGATTATTTAGAACACCTTTTTATGTTTTAATCATATATATATTTTTATATATGCATTTTGTCTCAATTGAATTAAATTGTCCAAGTAATTGAATAAATAATCTTATGCTTAACAAATTAATTTTTTGCTTGTCTGGTTGACACAAGTTGGAAATCTTATCCACCTGACTGTGTTCTGGTTCTGGGACAAATTATGAATACCATCTTGTGCAGAAAGGTCTTTTACATACACTCACCAATCTTCTTTGTGTTTGAATAATAAGGGGCTGGACAGGGGCTGATATCATCCCCAGCGTCCCTTGATTTTTCACATTATTTCATTGATTGATATATGTCTCACAGCACAAACTAATTACGTCATGTCGCGCAGTATTGAATGCTATTGGCCTGTCTAGGTAGTATATTAAGTCTATGGTTACAACTACCGGTGCAAAATAGCTGGGAGGATAACTAGACTGGAATTCAGGTCAATGGTTCCAGTGGTGAAATGGGGGTCTTAATTTAGCCTCTATCTACTACCCAAGGGAGGCTACAGTCCAACAACAGAGTACAAACAAGGCAACATTATGTCAAGGTAGGACACCAGAACTTACTTCAGTGTGTTGAAATTCAGTATGGCACTTTATTGGTTATTGTTGACTAGTTTAAAAATATGAGACTAGTTTAAAAATTTCAGTCTTGCCTGTTCTTTCAAAAATATTTGAGAAACACATAAATCACCATCTGCAAGAATATCTCACTAAGAACAAAATCATCCATGAGCTTCAATGTGGATTTAGAAAAGGCCATTCTTGTTCAGACAGTTTATTTAAAATTATCTCAGACTCTTTGGTGGAGAAAATTAATGGAAATGTTATGACATTAATTTTTCTGGATTTTAAAAAGGCATTTGACTGTGTATCCCATGTTTTACTACACAATAAGTTGAAGGCTTGCGGCATCGGAGGAAATATGTTAAAACTTCTTGACACCTTTCTGACAGACAGAAGGCAGTTTGTTAAACTCAATAATATTGAATCTTGTAGATTGCCTATCACAATAGGGGTCCCTCAAGGTTCAATCCTAGCACCAACTTTGTTTCTCATCTTCATAAATGATTTATTAACTTCATCAAAATCAGACTATGCATATGCTGATGATACAGTGTTCCTGTCATCTAATGAAAACCTTCAGCAACTAAAGGGAAAGGCATCTGAAGATTTAAGTGGCATTTTGGATTGGTGCAATAGTAACCGGATGGTTTTAAATGTTCAGAAATCTCATTACATGCTACTTGATATCTCAGATCCGCTTTATGACCTGGAACTGTACATAGGGCATGAAAAACTAAACAGACAGAGAACTACAAGGCTTCTGGGTTTTGTGTTGAATGACTCGCTTTCATGGCAGGATCATCTAGAGTATGTATATAAAAAGGTACAACGGAATGTTTACCTACTTCAAAATTTGAGATACTTCTTGGATATAGCAAGTGCCTGCACATTTTACTTCCAGTTTATCTATTGTCACCTTATATATGGTATCCATATCATTGGCAACTTGTCCTGCAATAATGCCCTCAATAGATTATTTTTGTTGCAAAAACGGGCTTTACGCATTATCGCAAATGTGCATTACATCCCATATTATCTCATTCCAACCCAATCCATTACACAATCATTACAACTCCTACCTCTTCTTAAGCATGTTTGTTATTTCACTTCACTTTTTGCGCATAAGATAAACAATTTTTTAACACCTCAATTTATATATAGAGGATTTAAAAACACTACCAAGTTCAATTTTCGTGATAAACATTTACTTTTATATCATACAGACAATCTAAGATACAAAGTTTCTGCTACATACAATTCTTTACCGTTACATTTGAGATCTAAAGAGAAGTTCAGTTCATTCAAAACTTTACTTTTCAACCATATATTATCGACTTGACCAACATCATTGATGATATCATTTCCTTTCTGTTTCTCTTTTTTTCTTTTCAAAAAATATTTTTTCTGGCACTGAGTGCAAACAATTTCGAATGAGATGACTTTGGTTGCCAATAAAAGTATATGTGAGCTGTTACTGGCTTGGCTGCAAAGTGATAACTAAAAGCTTTTTCCACTCGTATCGAGTTAATAAAAGTGTAGTATTAGGCTAGCAATGATTCTGTAATATGATACCGACAAGCTATGGAAAAATACTGAGTATTGTCATGGAAAATTTACAGAAACACTGGCTATGGAACGGTAGGTACGAAAAGCCGAACCACGAACTCACGAACTACGAACCCTCATAAAACCGAACTCAGGATTATCCTCTCCTTCTTAAATCAATCTGCTCAAAGTTTAAATTGTCAGTGGCCAATGAAATGTCATGATTTGGATAAGTGACCAATAATATAACAGATATCAAACTTTGACCTTTAATAGAGCTCATTGCAACTTAGCTTGGTGCACAAGCTCAAGGTCATTTGATTAAAATTTATTGAGAGCTAGGTGGCACGGTTTGGTGCACACCAAGTAGATGTCAAATTTGAAATTAGTCATGATGAATCCAAATGAACTTTTGCATTAGAGAGAGGAATGGTTTGACTATATATTCCTGCAAGTTAGAAAATGATGGAAGTATTTGGAGCTACTAGAGAAGGCTGTAATGGAGGACAAACCTCACTTATTAGAAAAAGAATAGTCACAGTTTAGTATATATATATTGGAGTCCCTTGACTTGACTCTTCACTGGAGCACAAGGCTACCTTCTGCATCATCACATCTCAACAGAGTTAACAAGTATGTTCTATTGGTGTCAGCCTATCTTGAAATATTGTTTTGAATGTTCATGGCTGTTCTTTGGCTTCAAAGCATGAGGGGATAAGTAGCCTGACCTCTGAATATACATTATTATTCTCTTCTATAAAAATTAGGTCATACATACAGCATTTGGTGCTACTCTAAGAGACATCAGATCAGTGTTGCCTCTACATTAGCATCAACTCTGAAATGATTCTATGAAAGTGGTTAGGCAAATACTTATATGAACTGCAAGGGCCTATTGCAATGATTAACATAAGAAATCTTGTGTTTGTAGATATCCATGCGGGCCCTTACTCATCACAACTTCAGCTATTGATTTCTCTTACTCGTACCACAGAATACCAAAAAATGCCTGTTTTCCCTCTAATAATATAGTGCGACAATGGGTATTTTGGTTCGATGGTCAGACTCACATGCTGTTCTATAGCAGTGTAACGAAGTCAGGTTCAAGCTGTGGTGGCCCGGACTAAACTGATAATGATAATATCACAGTCTTCTGCAACGGCCTCGTGTAATTAAGCTGGAAGTTGGGTCAGGTATGTATCAAAATAAATTGTGTATTATTCATTTTATCCCAGCCGTGCATGATTGATATATAATGTGGTGTGAGGTTCACCAGTCACCATCTAGCCATAAAAAAATCAGCCTTACAAGGTTATTTCTGGTTAAATTACAGAGCCAGAAAACATATGTGACTATCAATTTACTTCTATTCATGCCTCAATGTTGTTGTGAAAAGAATACGCAAATCGATTGAATCAATATCTGTGAAATCTGAACTGTAAAAAGCAAATCGATGCTATGACCTTCCTTCGAGCATCATGTTTTTAAGTGTATCAGGTTGGTCAACATGAACAAACTTTGTGCTGCTTAGTAGAGTTTGGCCTTCTATACTTCTCTGCTTTCTTTAGGACCTCAGAGTTTTAGTGTTAAGTATCTAAGACGACATTGTCAAGGGTTGAAGGTACATGACAGTATGTCATTCATTGTCATTATTCTATTTTACAAAGTGAAAATATTCTGTTAACAGAATTTAAAGATATTCTGTAAGTTTATCAAATTCATTGCATCAAGCTGTTCTGGTAATGGACAAGGAGAAATGGTATTTTTGCTGTGGTAAACAATGCATGATATGAAAGCAAGCTAACCATTTACTAGCTCAGAGGATGCTGTCTGACCATCAATTGCTCATGATTTTTGTAGTGATGATTCTAATCTAGAAAATTGCAGAAGAGTTTTACAATTAACTCACTAAAAGGTAAGAGAAACAATCATACATTTATCCCAATTCCACCTGCGCAATGTCATCTGATAAAGTGTGAAATCAGTACTCAACATCTTTTTCGCTGATACACTAGTGTAACCCTTAATCAATCCCATGCTATTTCTTGAGCAAGTATTCCCTTAGCCATTTTTGTTTCTGAGGTTACAGTGTTACATTTTCTGATGTCAAATAAGTATCATAACAAATATTTTCTATCAGTCTCTGGGGATTAAAAAATCATAGCCTGTGATTATAGTGTGAAACTGCAACAAGTAATAGATTAAAAAATCTACTAGGGATTTTCTAGTGCCCTCAAGCTTGAAAGATATTGCCATATGAGTTCGTACTTACAAGTCATTGTCATTTAGTTAAAACTTTTATTGAAAAGCTGATAATCTGATCATAGATATACCTAATTTTCCCCGCTAAGATCATGATTCCTCACCAAAGCCCAAGTTTAGTCTGATCAGACAACTTTTTTGTCTTTAAGTTTACTATTTGTATGACCCACATTAGATAAAAAATGATATGTAAAGAAAATTAAGCAAAATATATATTGTTTCTAACTGATTTAGCAAGCTGTTTAATAATCAATCTGAAAATTTTAGGTCACAGCAATATCTGATAAAATGATTGTGTATCAGTATTGATAGTTTGGGTAAATCAATAAAAAATTACGTATTAATTTTCTGATTTTCTGATAATGTTATTTAAATTCTTCAAAATTCGAATTTAATTTGCTGGACCACAATTTTTTGATGTTTCCCAATACTCTGGTGATGACATTGATGAATAGAACTAAGATTAGTTAAAAAAGCCAGACAAAGGCAGGCAACATATAGAAATGATTGTGAAATATCCCTTCATATTTTGGAGATAATCCTAAAAACATCATTGGGGTCCTCTCTCATCAACGCAGGCAACTTTTTTATAAGGTCAGATTGGTTATTTTGTCCCTGTGTCTCATAGTTGGCTTTTAAAGAGGACAATTTATAATATACTTGTTTAGGCGAGTGTGCATTGAGACAGGACTAATCTTACATGGCTTCCATTTTCCTTCAAATTGAGAGAGTGCCCTACAGTAGTGCTAGTATTATCTTGCTGATATAATGATTTATCATGTTTTCTTTTATTAAAAATGGTTGGTATAACAAGAAAGGTAAGGTCAGTAAGGTAAGTAAGTAATGTAAGTGTTTAATTATCAACGTCTATCAGTTTTTATTTCTCACAGTTGTCAGTCTCCTTGTTGTACTTGAGTTCTTCACCCTCACAGTAGTTTACAAGGGCTGGCTTCACAAACCCTCCATTAACTTCCATCTCGGGAAAAACAACCCTACAATAAACACACAATGTTATGTGATTCAGAGAGAATCAAGTGATGGCTGTTGGCAATGATATGTTACCTTTGTAACCTGATCCATGCAAGCTAGACAACATTAAAAGAACAAGGTCATTTAGAGACGTTCTATCAATTTCAAAGGAAAAACGAATATGAACTTCATCTGAATTATTCGGGCAAGGCAAACATCATTTTTATTCTTGGGGATGAAAACTAATTTATAAGCTTGACAAACATACACAAGAGGGGTGTACTCACAGTGGGTTGTAATTATTTAGCGGAAAAAAAAATCTCTGTAATTGTGTATGGATGTAATTACAGCGGAACTACCTAGGAAGGGGTGTGCTAGCATAGTATCCCACGCCGAGGGATGTTTTACAGTGTGTTCTTCTTATAAAGTTGTTTAACCTAGGAGGAATGCATAAGGGTTGTAAAAGTGTCATAGTGAAATTTGTATGGGTGTCATTGCAGAGGGGTGTGATGATTTAGGGGTACGCTTACAGAGGGGTTTACTTACGGAGGGGTGGATCCAGGAAGGAATAGATATAACCCTGTCAGTTGATTGGTAATTCTCTGATTCAATCTCATATCTAAATCTGAGGGTATTTTGCTTGTAGCTCCGTCATAGGTTATATTGGTAGGCCAGCTCACACTTAGCGTATTGCTTTCACAGATCAGCTCAATTTCTGCCTCACCTCTCTGGCAATCTAAGGAAACAAGAAGAAAATTGTTTCTTGGGTCAGTTCATATGCTGCACTCACCATGACAGCAAATGAATTACCAGAAACGCATGAGTCATCAGTAGTCATGTTTCAAGCCGTGTGAAAATTTAGTGTGACTATACAATGACTTAAACAAAAAAACTTCAGTGAAATGATAAAACTATACAGGAACCATACCAGGATTACAAACATCATCAAGCTGATCATATGTCACTTCCACAATCTGCTGCAAAGCTGGTGACTCTGAGATAACCCCTCCCACATTTGTCTCACAGCTGACATTATACCAAGATCGTAATACCAATAATCTCTGCAGTCGATGGTCTAAAAATAGATACCGCAAACAATAAAAGCTAAATTCTGATGGCTTCATCTGCAACTTTGTTAAGTAAATTCTGTGGGATGAGTACGGGATGAGTACGGCAATCACAACACAAAGCAAATTTAAATCAATATTAGCATAATCTGCAAAAAATAGAAATATTCGATTGTGCAGGATTCAAGCTTCTGAATGGACATCCAATTCTCCTTTAACACTTACCCTTGACCTTGATGTCGACCGTACAGTTTGCTTGTTCTGATGTCACATGGAAAGGATAACTTCCTGATGTAAGGCTTAATTTCCCCAAGCCATTAAGAAACGGTACATTAACTATCGCAGTTCCTGTTGAAGGGGAAGTAACCTGCAGAATCTGTTTATCTGATTCGTCAGAACACAGTGACACCAGGCTATCTAAATACCAACATAATGCAAATTGTGTCAATTGAAACAGCAATGTCTGGGGACAACCCTCGAAGGCAATGAAAGATTTGAAAGCAATTTTCACACTTTTTTCATTTTTAGATTGGTGACACATTTGAACTGCCTCAAGTTACTTTGAATTTCTAGGAAGCAGCAACAACATTTTTCCCACCTTCAACTCTTCTTATTGACTGGTATCCTCCAACATACAGCTTTCTATCCAGCACCATGAGGGAGTTAGGAGCCGTGAAGGTGCAGTTTTTGTAAGCAGTAGATGACTCCTTTTGAACCCAGGGACAGAATGAAGATCTTGTTTTTGTATCCAAGTCTAATATATTAAGATTCTGATTGGAATGAATATCAACGTCAGTAACCAGCAGTTTATTATCAGCAATGATGATTATCTCCCTTGTTTCAGAGACTTTAAAGTCACAAAAATCAATACTGTTTTTGACACTACCCATAGTGATCGGAATAAGTTGCTTTGAAGAGTAAATTAATCTACTGACAGATGTAGATCCGCCAACGTATATGTCACCGCTACCATGGAGTTGAGCCATACTTATAGGGTCTTCTGAGCTGTTAAATGAGCTAAAAAATGTGGAAACATTGCGTAGATAACCTGGAACAATAGTGTCAATTTCTCGGATAGCTTTGCTCATAGCATCATTCACTAACAATATGCCGGTCCGTTTCACATCATCTATGACACCATAAGGATGGGAAAACCTGGCTTCCTCAGTTCCATCTTCAAAGTCATAATGACCACAAAGGCCAGCATAACGAGATGTTTGAAGCGTAGCGCGGTCTATGATTCTGAGGCAGTGATTCCCTTCGTCAACAATAACAACTTTATGTGGCGCGATCTGGCGGAAACTCCTAATATCATAAAACCTTGCTAATGTCCCAACTGCTTCATGGTAGTATCGAGTATTTGAATCACCAGCAATCGTTATTGTAGTTGTTCCATCAGTCGTTTTCAGAGCAGAACCGTCTGAGAAGATGATGTTACCAGGAATGAATAGGTCCGATTCCATATGATACACATAGCTCTCAGTTTCAGTGTAAGTTGTTATCACATCAAAGTCAGGAGACACTCTAGAAAAAGTGGATAAAGAATTCATGGACTTGTGGAAAAGTACTCAGTACGGCAATTCAATCTGTGTCGTACTATTTATCAGTAATTGGCTCTAGCTGCATGTTATGCTTTTATTGATGTCTCAATAACAACCTTCCAAAGGTCAGGCAAGCTGCTCTATAAAAGTGGACGGCTGTAGGATTACCGATCATATAGGTCAATCAAGATTTCAGATAACTCACCTAAAGTCTGTAGTTTGGTTTCTAATGATGCTGTGACCTGCAGTTTGACATGCCAACAGGCTGAGACAGCATAACTACAATATATGATATTAAAATGGAGGATGCTTTGCATTGCAAGAGTCAACACTTGTTCAGCAAAGCTTGAAAGATAACAAATATCTCAGAGATCCCAGCACCAACATATCCTTCTAAGCAATGGATATTTCCCATTGTTTACACTCTGAGTTTGAATAGGTAAATACGGTTTATTTATGAACAAAGTATCTATTTTCCTTAAAGCAGCAGATTTTGAGAGTGAAGAAACGGGGGGGGGGGGGGTCCTTACCATATATACTGTTTTTTCAAAAAGCTCTCGCAGATAGAATTCTTTAAATATGTGTCAAACTCACCAAAGTTTCCACTGAAAAGCCCATACCTCAGTCCCCCTTCCGTGATCAATGATTGAACAAAGCAGACACCATAGGCTTTTGTAATGATGATTGAGCGGTATTCTGATTGGCCAATATTAACAATGATATTTGATAATGAACTGAAACACTGAAAGATAACAGGAACAGTCCATATCATGTTATCCTGAGAAATGTGACTATCAAGGAATACATCAAATCGAACACTGCAATTATTCTCAATGGAAATTGACAAATTGCCTTCCACCCAACATGATTGTCAGGAGAGAAGGCTCACCTGCTATATACGAAATAATATATTTTGGATAAAAATGTTAGTTATAATGGCAAGGTTCAGTCATGCACCTGATTTTGAAGAAATGGACACAAAATAGGGTGCGAGGCCGCAATCTCTGCGCCAACTTGCTCTCAGTTTTTAGGCGGGTCGGAACACACCTGGGGATCCAACATGTCCCAATAGTCAGTTGAGTGCAGTAGGATTCGACCTTCAACACTGTCCAGCATGATCATACTTCAAACTCATTTTAGTATATTTATGAATTTTTTCTTGGTCCAAGACAGTTTTCCACTTAAAAAGTTGAGCATATATACATATATATACATATAATGTTCTGTCTACCAGTGTTTGTTGTGCTATATTTATAGCAAGAAAAAAAACAAGTTTATGAAAGCTTACAACTTATAGTAATGAAAGTGATCAATATTATTATTCTTTCGAGCTCTAGGCATCCTGTTAAAGTTTCATAGCAGTATCCATAACAATCATCATCAGTAACGCGAGTCTCAAATACAAAATTAGTCATTAATACAGTTAAGTAATTTTTGGATACAATTTTTGAATACATCAAATCGAACACTGCAATTATTCTCAATGGAAATTGACAAATTGCCTTCCACCCAACATGATTGTCAGGAGAGAAGGCTCACCTGCTATATACGAAATAATATATTTTGGATAAAAATTTTAGTTATAATGGCAAGGTTCAGTCATGCACCTGATTTTGAAGAAATGGACACAAAATAGGGTGCGAGGCCGCAATCTCTGCGCCAACTTGCTCTCAGTTTTTAGGCGGGTCGGAACACACCTGGGGATCCAACATGTCCCAATAGTCAGTTGAGTGCAGTAGGATTCGACCTTCAACACTGTCCAGCATGATCATACTTCAAACTCATTTTAGTATATTTATGAATTTTTTCTTGGTCCAAGACAGTTTTCCACTTAAAAAGTTGAGCATATATACATATATATACATATAATGTTCTGTCTACCAGTGTTTGTTGTGCTATATTTATAGCAAGAAAAAAAACAAGTTTATGAAAGCTTACAACTTATAGTAATGAAAGTGATCAATATTATTATTCTTTCGAGCTCTAGGCATCCTGTTAAAGTTTCATAGCAGTATCCATAACAATCATCATCAGTAACGCGAGTCTCAAATACAAAATTAGTCATTAATACAGTTAAGTAATTTTTGGATACAACCCATTGTGCAGCCTACCTGAATAATGACTGCTCAATCCGGCTTCAAAATGGTGTATAACTAATATTATCTTGCATGATCCTAAAATTGTTCTAACGTGGATGAAGGGGTAGTATGTACTCATGAGGTAAGCTTCTATTCAAGTCCTATGATGGCATATAAAGATAACTTTGTGATATTCTATCCACATCTAGCTCGAGCGCTCAAACGGTGGCGGGATGCTGGTAGAGGCATTTCATTATCAACAAGTTTCTTTGATAATGAAATGCCTCTACCAGCATCCCGCCACCGCTCAACACTTCAACGAATCCACATCAAGTCTTTTAAATTTGCCTGGATGTTATTTGACAAGTTTAGAGGAGATTTGTAATGCAATGTTGAAGGGGTTAGTGACTTTTAAAACTCAGCATTGTTGAATGCATGAAGTTGCTAATTGACATCTTGCAGAAGAAAGGGTTTTTACCAATTTCATAACTATGATTACTATTGCAATAATGTTCCTGAGGTGCATAACAGGTTTTTATCTGTTTGATATGAGTTCTGCGACTGGGTCAAATTATCGTAAAGCTTAAACCTGGTAATATGCAGGTAAGCAACTGTTATGAAATCAGGTACACTTATGTCATTCACATTTGTATCACAATCACATACTTGTACTAGAGTTTAAGGGTGACAGCAGATTGATTGGATTTGCCACATGTAAATGACTGTTACTTACACACAATACTGTGACATTCTCTGTTTGTTCATTGGATATGGGCATGAGTAATCACCTGATAATAGGAAGTAAGGAACTCATGATGACAAGAAAACTTGATACGAAATGCCTTTTTTTCTTGAGTTTATCTTGTTTGACCTTTGATGTATTGTTAGGGTTCTAATTGTGTGTCTGTGAAAATAAGATGTTGGATTTATTAATAGATAAATGAAAGGTAATTTTAGCCGCTCATTTCACCTTTTGGTTTCAATTGACAAGGACAAAGTCTGGTGAGCAAGACCATAAGTTTGGATATGTAGGCAGAAAGCGATCAGGCGAAAACAATGGTTTGAATATAGCAAAGCAAAGTAATCATTGCCACAAGAGAAATAACCATTACGAAATGATATTAAGTTGTGAAACACCTGTCATATGGGTTTCAAGCTTGCAATCCAATGGGTTACGTAGGATCACTACAAAGCAAGAGGGACATGATCAGTGGCTCTTAGTCTTGCATATGACATGGGCACATTGTAGGCAAGTGTAGGCCTACTGATGTCAAGATGAGGTCACCCACACGATGTAATTGTACAAGTTATAATAACTACACTGGCAATAGCAACCATTATGGAAATCAAATCCAGTGCTACACAAGTACAAATAAGTTGATAATCACGAATTTAAATGTAGCAGGCCTGTGATAATTATGTGAGGGTACATATCCAAAGGTTTAAGAGATTCTTTGTTTATTTTTGCTTCATGAATATGAAATGCTATAAAGTGTGTATGTGGTTGTGACAGACCTAATATACTGGTTCTTACGAAACTGTATGGAGTAAAAACTACATCATAATTTCACTTTTTGTTACTAATTAATTATTATTCCCAAATGAAGTCAGCCATGTACAAGAATAATACAACGATTGGTGATCTGCTAAATTCTGGAAAATGGCCTCCATTTTAAAAATATTCTCTGAAAATCTTAAGATGGCGTAGGAGATATACTAAACTCAATCAATAGACAAGAAAGAAACCAAGAGAATTGCATGTTTATATAATACAAAATATTATACATCAATCCAGGCATTCGACCATATACTGTCATCTTGTCAGTTGTAAGTATATGTGTGCTGAGATCTGTTTGCACATCTCAATGACTGCTATCATTGACTTGTGTCGGCTCACAGTTACTGCCAATGTCAGAATGGTAAGATTTAATTGCCAGAGCAGAATAAATGCTACAAGCTGTAGGAAGTATGGTATCAAAGTTGGATATGAATATTCTGTCAGTGATTCATGTATATAGGGTCATCCTCCTCGTCAAAGTTTCCTGCAAAACCATCAATATAGATTTTCAATGTCATGAAAGATCAACAAACCAGTAAAAGTCCTAAAAAAATATATACCTCTTAAGTCACAAAGGTTGAGTCTTGAATCAGAGCTGATTTAGCTGACTGCTCCTTAGGTTGTGAAATCGTAATAGATTGACAAGACTTGAAGTATCATAAGAATTATTCTGAGTGTAAACAATATTTACAGTTCCAACGTTTTCAAACAATCAAAACAGTGACAACTTAAGAAGCATCCCAAAACTCAAACCCCTTGCCTCCTGACCAAGAGATCAGCAGAACTTGAGCTTATACCGCTCTTAAACTGATTTGTAATTTTGAAACTCCAAAGACCCGACCATCACTATCCTCCGCATCACTGCCTGTATATCAATACATGCCTTCCTATACCAATCAACCTTAATGATTGTTACCTGATTGAATGTGCTCATATATATGTAATTCATCATCAGCTTGGTGATCGCAATACTGATAATTTTTAGCACAATCCTTCGCTGCATCCTATAAAATAAATGTACGATTGGAGATTAAAGCCTACATCTGTGCCACTCAGTGCCTTTGCTGCTGCATTATGGGCCATCAACACTTATCAGAAGTTTGCAGACTAGAAATTTGGCAAAAAAGCAGATTAGCTTTAATAATAATTGACTATCAAAAACCAATTATTTTGAATTTGGGTTTCGTCACCAGTGTGATTGTTACAACCCTCATCAATTTTGCATGATGTTACAATTATGTAAATGCTATACTCTATGAATTGCTATACGCATTCCCCTGCTGAAAAATGGCCTCCCTTACAAACTAGTTTAAAATTCGTGAATCCTCTTCGAATGGATTTTAGTTGCACCATACCTCACGAAAAACTATGTCATGACTGCTGTGTTGCTTATTGTTTATCACAGTTCCTGGGTAATTTTTCTGAACTGATCTACCACTTCCATGATCTGCTAGCTCATACTCCTCAGGAGCTACCATGAATCAAATATACATTACATTAAAGCTGCATGTCCAGTGTCATATTGATACTTTTCAGAAACATCGCCTCCTAACCGAGACCAATAATCAGATTAAAGATATTCAGAGTATTGCATCTTATTCCTTATGAGAAGACTATGCACAGGATAGTACGTGAATATTCTTATAGGAATTTTGAAATGCAATCTCATGGGTATGCTGTAGGGTTTGCGCAGCGATATGCATATGGTACATTACACAGGAAGCTGTTAGGATGATAATAAGATATAGATGCAATGCATGGTATTTTGTATAACAAAATTTATGATATTTGATATATGATTAGATATTAGATATAACAAGGATAAGACTGAATTTAACATACCCTGATCGTATGACACTTTAAGTCCCCTTGAATGAGTAGGGTGCTTCACAACTCTCATCCTGCAGGTACATAAAAACAGTTAATTTTTTACCAGACTGTGAAAATGACGAGTGAGACATCAAACACATATGTACCAGGCATAAACACTAGCTCATTGTGTAATTATAAAGAAAATATTCTCCCTGAGTAGTTTTTGTTTCTATTGGTGATCAGGTACTTACCGTTTCGCATGAGCCACCATCAAAATCAGAGCAAAAACAGATATAATAATACCAGAACCTGCACTGATTGCTAAAACATATAATCCTTCATATGGTCTCAAAGCTCCAGCTCTCACATTATCTGGTAGAATAAAAAACAGTTACATCGCTTATATATTTGATCCATCCATCTCTATCTTCTTGATGACATTGTGGGTTTAAAAACCCCTGTGGATACTATGATACTGTGATCATTCTTTGAGCTATTCTAAAAATATTGGTGAACTATCGATGTAGAGGAAAAGCTTAGATTTGTTGATCGGAGTAAGTTAGATATTTTTGGATACAACTACAAATTGGGCCAAATGATTTAGGGGCATTATTCGGCTCAGTCCAAATAAGGGCAGGGTAAAATTGACAGTTATCCCATGTTGTCATTTCATAGGATTGATTATGATAGCTCACTGTTGATTTTATCAAGCAGTTAAATTATCTTCTGTGATTTAATTAATTCATGCCGAATGACAAGATGTCTACGATCATTAGATAGCACATATTCCAAACTCAGCATCCTGGCTTACGACCCTCAACTGCGCAAAGGTGTCTAGTTAGATACACATGATACCAGGCAACTCTGTGTCAGGCTAGGATACCAGAATGAAGCATAACCTGCTATGTGGGTTTATCCTTGGATTTAAAGTGAAAGGTGAGAAAGAGAGAGAGTGGTAGACAGGGGGAAGTGGGGATAGGGGGAAGCTGGGGAGAGAGGGGAGAGAGGGAGAGGAAGAGAGCTAATATAATGATTGCTTACCATGAAACAGAGCGATTATAGAAAACCTTGTTTCGTCACTTGACCTATTCCTGTTACCGATGGATTGTAACGTACAGCTACAAGGAGCCTTCTGATCTTCTAATCTACACAAAACCCAACGACACGACAACTCCATATTATTAGATATATATATAAGGTCTTTATCATCGCATCTCAGCTGCAAATGAAAATAAAGTCAAAAAAATAATAAGTTATGCATACGAACAATACCAGCAATTACACATTAAGGTAGAGACACGGGGTGAGCAAATGTTGACTTTCTTTACACCGTTGGAAAGCTACCGAGCTACTAATGCTAAATAATTCAACAAAAATTTGATTAGATGACGTTGCCTCATTTTATCAAAGAAATGAGGCCAAAAAGGCTGTTTTTAGCAACATGGCTGGCACAGCCAAATTGACTGCTAGATATTTCAAAACAGGTCATATCCATTCTAAGAGATAAATCTCATCATATTTTCTGGTCTAAAATATTATATGATGAGCCTAAAGTGACTTTTTGCGTCATGTCATATAGTGCCTGACCTTTTAATTTTATGATAAAATGCAAAATTTAAACCAATTATATAGGGCAGCTAAAGATGTTGTAGTCAAAACTTTTCCTAGTTTCATCAGAGGTGCTCTTTAAACGGCAACCAAGGTTTCGCAGCAATGCATTAATGGATAGTAAATAATGTGCTGGGCAGCATCAGCTTTTTGCATTACGCGATGCAATACTCAAAGTAGTTGCTGACTCTAAGCTGGGTAACACTTCAGTTTAGGGGAGGTTCCAAGACTTTGCTGTAATAATTATAGAGCACAGGCTAAATAATAACAGGAACAGGAAACTGCTCTGTGGTATTCTCGCTTAGCTGAGTTTGAATGCCTGATGCAAGAAATGTTTCATAAGAATTCTGGCTGAATAATCATCGAATTATATTTTGTCTTTTTCCCCATGCAGAAGGTGCAATCTGCTATTAATCAATGGCCATCAATGAGAAGTTGTTTGAAACCTTGGTTGCCCTTTAAATGACAAACACACAACATTTTAGCGTTATGGATAATGTATCAAGATCAGGGCTGACCATCAAAAGATAGATACATTTTGTGTAATTTTTCAATGACGCCAATTATGCTGTCAAAAGGATCATTACTCACAACATTTTTTTTTGGAATTTCTCACATACGAAACCGCTTTGTTCAAGCATAATACATACCAGAAATGCCAACACAATTCGGCACTGCTTTTCAGTTTTCCTCGAATTGCGCACTACAGAATGCCCTTAAAAACCCCCTTAATTTAACTGTTTTTGGGTGTTCTGTGGCGCGCTATTCGGGGAAAACAGATACGAAGTGCCAAAGTCTGTTGTCATTTCCTGTATGTACCACACACATGTGTGAGAACTTACAACAACGAAATTGATTGGCAACATTACTGGTCATTTCACGGTATGTTTGATGTGCTGTAAAATTGACACAAAACCTATATACCTTTTAATATCTGTGCTGATCTTGATACATTAGTTATACTGCTAAAAGTTAGTGAGTGTGTGTCATTTAAAGAGCACTTCAGAAGAAACTAGCAAAAATCTTGACCACAACATTATTTATCTGCCCCATATGTGCTCAAAATTTTACATTTTATCATCAGATTTAAAAATCAGGCACATTATTGCGTGACATAAAAACTCATATTAGACTCTTTATATATTATTTTAAGCCATATAATATGATGAGCTATACCTTTAAGAATAAGTGCTATCCGCTTAAAGATTTCTTGCAATCAAATTGTCTCAGCCATCCACTTTTCTTCTAAAAACAATATTTTGGCCTCATTTCCTTGATAAAATGACACAACGTCATCCAATGAAAATTTTGATGAGCAAAAAAGGATCAGTAGCTCGGCAGCTTTCCAACGGTATATTGAAAGTCAATACTTGCTGACCCCTGTGTCTCTACCTTAAAGGGATCGTTGCGTCAGAAATTCCCTGTACCAAGGATTGGGCAGTAGATAGTTATTGCCCATGGCTTTCTATTTAACCCAAGTGATGTGTCTGGTTAATGACCCTGTGACGTAGGAGGGTCCTTATATTATTGCTCATGACTCAAGGCAGTAATAACAAAGGCTATTCATGCATTATAGTGATGTTATTGAATTCATACAAATTGTCATATCTCGCAAACTAAGTGGGATTTCTCCAAATGATCTTCTGTGTCAACTAATTGAAACATTGTCTATCATCTAGAAGTAAAAAATTTTGCTAAACTTCATTTTTGAGTGACCCAATGGAACATTGTTTTGGTATTGCTCATGAATATACTAGGTAATTCGGTTGCTTTCACAGCATGGTCTTTGGATTAGCCAATGACATGTTAGTATTTTGTGTTTGTCTATTGATACGCAGTTTTATAGTCTGTTTAGGTAATGAAAGGTATTAGATAGTAAATACGACACTATATCTATCAATGAGCCGGCAAATTTCTCAAGTGATTTTTCAAAGGCTAGGTCAACAACAAATAGTCAACCAGCGTGATATGATGCACTACTTTCAATCCGATAATTGATGATATATTTGAAAAGCCTTGTTCAAGCCAAGCAGGTAAGATGTCAAAAGCTGTCAGCATACATAGAAGGATATTATACGCATGATAATAGGCTTCCTTCCGGACCTGTTTATACTCTCATTCTGCATTAGGATAAACACATCGACAGAGCAGCAGCCAACCTATACTCTAAGTAAGTATTGAAAATAATATTTGATATGGTAGATAGAATTATTTTTTGTTGAGAAGTATGAAACATTGGTAATGTTTTTATGATACAATCGGTGCTGCTCTGCAATCAATCCAGTAAAAATGCAAACTTGACCAGTAAAAGTAGCTATTTATAGTTTTTGATGGGTGGAACAACAAATGACGGTAAAGCAAACAACATCCCGGACTCAAGATGTTGGTCTTCCATTTATTTTTCATCCATCAATGTGTTTTTTTTGTGTAGGTATGCCAAACAGATGCATTGCAGCGGGTCGTAACAGCAAGGACGCCTATGTAAACTCTCAACTCTTTGGATAAAAGCCACTTCCGTAAGTGTTAATCACAATTTATAATACTTGTATATTATTTTCCATATTTTCGTCTAAAATACAATCTATTAATGCTGTGTTTTGAGCACAAAAGCGCTGATT
This sequence comes from Membranipora membranacea, assembly GCA_914767715.1. Taxonomy (NCBI): domain Eukaryota; kingdom Metazoa; phylum Bryozoa; class Gymnolaemata; order Cheilostomatida; family Membraniporidae; genus Membranipora; species Membranipora membranacea. Next base: position 2,087,102 of record OU612072.1, on the reverse strand, counting down.
TCTACTAGTGTTGCATTACCATGCAAAAAACAGTCACTTTGATCACATTATATATTATATATATCAGGTATGCCTGTGTATTGTGCACTTTCGAACAGGCAAGACTATATTATGATTGCTATTATCACATTTTCTGAATTCTGGTTCATTTTTGATTAGATTGAAGTTAAAAAAAGATGCTATTCCCCGAGCTGGTAAACCCTTCGAAACCCTGAGCCAGCAGTGCCTGGAAAGGCAGCGGTAGTACTAGGGCCTCAAGACGGATTGTAAGAGATATCCTCTCTCCATATTCAAGTTCCAATGCTCAGGCATCTTTTACAGGTACGAATCATAATTTATGTGCTACCCATGATTGTACTCTGCTCCGATCGATTTGTAAAGAAAATTCGGTAGCGTGAATCAAATTTGCTTGTCATGTTTTGACATGGTGTTATCTTAGTGGTCTTCATCTTGAGCTAACATATCAATTAGTATCTTTGACACTATTATCCGTAATAGTAAATTTTATCTGCCATAAGAAAATGATGCCGTTTTGTTTGTTTTAGCCTCTATAGGGTGCACTGGGTGTGTATTTATAATTCATTTCTATGCAGCAACATGATTGCACAACCACCGGAAAGAAGGTCATGATGAATTGAAAGCAACTATGGAAAATTACAGCGTCTTTGAAACTGTAATGTATCTTTTGATATGATGATAGGAATTAATTATTATAGAGGATGGGTGTTCTGAACCAGAATCTGACACAGGTGATACAGTCTCTGGTATTCTTGCCGATGATGAGTGGTTTCCAGAAGAGATGCAAGACCAGGATATACAATCTGGGTCAGCATCTCAGCTTCCAGATTTCCAGATTTCGCAAAATAGTGAGTATTTTTTCATGGATTTGGCAAACTAGAAAATATTACAACCTAAATTTTGGTTAAGTAAACTGTAGCAGTATTGCAGAATAGTCCCAGACGATGTTAAGTAGTCATCAAAAAAAAAATTACTTTACTCAACTCTATTTTAGCAAACTAGGCCACCCAACAGATGAGGCTAATGCGATCATCCCAATATCGAAGCTGTTTGATATATTGAGAGTCTGTAGCTACTGAATTTAGAATTTAGAAATATTGTTTTTTTCCACTCAATGATATGAGATTGTTTGGGTTCGTTATCAGAATGCGTAAAACAACTGACCAACAAGCAACCCAGTCCCTGATTAACTTGCACTCATAACAACAATTTTTTTAGGTGTTTGAATTGTTTATCATCTATCATGCAATGGTGTGTTTAGCATCACAGCCGTTCTCAGCACACATTGCCTTTATTTCTTCAGACTCCTGGCAGCAGCTTACTTTGAAGGATTTTTGGCAAACATCCCTGGCACTCAGCAACCATTACAGAGACACCAGTATACAGCTGTAGTATACTGCTCAAACAATCTCGGTCTTGCCTCGACTGCGCAGCAGCTTACTCTCCAGGTTGCGCTGGCTGTTCGCCACTCCATCCAGGAGAAATATTGCCTTTGATTCACCGATCATTATTTGATGGAAGCCTTTTTAGCCGCCCCAGAGCATAATCATCGCCCTCACCATCACTTAACCTTGAATCAGCGATGGTGAACCTCCTAGCCATAATCAGCTTATGAATAAGAACTTCCTTGACATCTTGGCAATCTATGAACTAGCATGTTATACAACTATATCTGTATTCCAAACAATTTCACACCATAGTGCTAAAATAAATAAACAGGCTGTTGTTGGGGGCTTATTTTATTTTGACCACAATGCAATCTTGCCTGACAGAATATTTATAATCTTTGGATTAGGTTAATCACGTTCCATTTCACCTTGCGTATTATTTATCAGTGATCCAGAATGGATAACAACTCTTTTCACAAGCCCTAGCATTAGATGTTGGTAAAATAAGAGCAGCGTGGGTCATTGAGTCATCGAACCAGCTAAGTAATTGTTTGTGTTTAACCAAGATCTGAGTCAGATCTGAGTCAGATCGTAGTTTTGTAACTGTATGGTATTCAAATCATCGAACTCACTGTTTGAGAAGCAGTTGTTTCTTTATCTAAATGTATCATTATTATGAAAATAAGTTTATTACAGTTATACAAACACTTGCCTAGGATGGTTGCAATAGCTTTCAAGCTATGAACAAGACACACTATTCATCATTTTATCACAGAGAAAGGATATCCTTACTCTGTGATTTTATCATCAGTGAAGGATGTATGTTGAATAATTGTTGATAGAAACAATCTGTGGGTAATATAAACTATAACACTGGTGTATGTCATATTAGCCTTTTGGTATGATCAGAGTTCCCTATAATAAACATTTGTGGTCTGCAGCAAACATTGTGTCACATCACAATGTTTGCATTGAAGCCGAATCATTAAGGTGTTACCATGGCAATGTAACAACAACAACTATAGCTTTGGGGAATCCAGTTCAGACCTGCCTGGAAAAGTATCAGACTTGCCATATATTTTTTTTAATAACCGACTAGTTAAATTTTTAATTACAACTCAATTTCAAAATTTTTTGTTTCTCATAAGTAACGAGAAGTGAATTTCTAAATTATTGCTGCCTCTTCTAGTGGTTTTATGGAATAGCACAATTCTGACGCAACGGTCTCTTTAAGTGTTTGTCTATTCAGCCTACTGAGTTTGCCAATGACACGAATGGTAAAAGTGAAACACATTAATTTCATGAACTTACCAAAAATGGATTGGTAAAATCTTCTGAAGACCAGTTCAGACAAGAACATGATTGGTTCATTACGGTTGAAGATATATTGTATGGTTTTGAAGGGGCTGTAAATAAAAAGAGAAGATATATTTTAGGGTTGAGCTACAAATAGAATACTTTTCTTCTTAGAAAGCAGCAATCAGACTAAGTATAACCAGCATCGTTTATGTGATTCTTGACTCCAACGACTTATTTAATAAAGTTTGGACTAGCGATTAATATGGTATACTAAAACGGGATTGATAAAAATATAGGTGATCCCGTTGCATCCTTTCTCCCTTCAGGGCACTTAGTTCTGTCATTTACCTTACAGTCAGTGAACCTACCAGCAGGTAAATGTAAAGAAAATGGTTGTTGTTGGAGGTCTCCATATGTAATCCCTGAATGCTCCAACAGAGCTTTGTATGAATAGCTTAGTTCTCCTTCAAGATCAGTAACTACGATAGTTATCGTATCAGCTAAAGTCGGGTTGGTAAATTCTCCAATCTTTGTAAAACGGCTATCTCTGCTTGAACTTTGATACAGACTGTAACTGAAGAAGTTAATTTTCATCAGTTTTACAGTATGACTTGGAACTATTTCTGGGAGATTCCTGTTGCAATCATTACAAATTTGTTATCACTTCTGAAGGTAAGCATTTACCAGTCGGTACCAGCATGCGCATGAAGGCCCATAAAACTCTTGGAACATCATGAGGCAGTCTTGAGTCAGTCTTGGCAGTCATGAGGCCTAATCTATAGACTCTAACCATCTCACACCACAAACATATCACTTGGGTTCAAAAAATACACTGAACCTTTGATTCCTATGGAACTAATGTATTGGCTCTTTAAGATCAGGGTCAGTTGTGTAATGAAATGAGTAAAGTCTAGATGTGCAATTAAAAACTGGGATGGTCTATCAGAAAAGCAAAGAAGTGTTATACATTTATCTTTCGGACCTTGCACTATGGAAAAGGTCATCATAATATATCTCTTTAAACTACCTGTTGCCACTCATGCAAATTTGTGCTCATTGAATTTTGTATAGCTGCAAGATAATTAATTGAGACTTAAATCTCATAATTGCCACCTAATTGGCAAATAATTTGCACAAACTGATCTTCACAATCAGGGTATGAAATCAACACACCAGCTTATAACGTGTACAATTTGCACTAGTAAGACGGTAACTACGTCACCTGTTGCGGTAGATAATTAATTTCCTACCCTAATTTTGAAGATCAGTTTGTGCAAATTATTTGCTCATTAGGTGACGATGCTGAGATTGCAGCCTCATTTTATTAGTTTTGAGCTATACAGAATTCTATAAGCACACATTTGGCTGTGTGGCAGCAGAGGTTTTAGACTGGGATTCAGTGCAACAACGGTGATTTATCTACTCATGTTGGGTGTGCAGGTTTGTTGTTGTTGTTGGACTGGGTAAAGTATATCAACCACAAAGTGAAAGTGGAATATAAAATGAAACTACGCAGTTGGCTTTATACTGATATTATACAGTATGGGGAATTTCAGTCTTTGACTGTTATATATATTAAGCACTGAGGACACATTCTATTCATACATTCTAATCATACATTCTATTCCTACACATGTTTTGTCTGTTATAATAATCCTTTATTAATGCTACGACTGTAACTATTTTTAGCAAGCTTACACTCTTCCCTCTTACAACTTGACACTTCATGTTTGCGAGCGCCGAGACTAAACGCACTGATTATTTTTACTGATTTATACATTAAATCTTTGTAACTCTGTTAGTTTTAGTTAGATAGTTAGTACACAATATAATCATAGTATAGTTGATAAACAACACATTTTTATGCCTGGCTGGTAGCATTGATTTAAACAGACTTTTCCACTGGCAGGTTGCCGTTAAGCCTTACGCGTTCATCAGAACAAGTTGGAGATCGGGAATAATTATGCCAAGCCCATGCTTGCTATCCTGACAAGATAGAATTTTCTGACACTGGTGTCAGAAGTGGGATGGACGCGTAAGGTAGGTAATCTGGAAATTTATTGAAAAGTCTTTTCCTTGCCGGTCTAAGAATGTCATTACGCTCACAGCTCTTCTAAAATGTAGACCAAAGAACTTCTGTAGTGACCAGACCAGAGCAAACAATTATTACAAGATATTTTTTGTGAACAAAATACTTTACGCTTTTTGTCGTTATTGTTGGTCAAAGAATGTCGCTGCGCTCACAGCTCTACTAAAATGTAGACCAGAGAACTTCTGTAGTGACCAGACCCGAGAAAATAATTATTTCAAAAAATTTTTGGGCATAAATATCTTTTTCCTTAGTCTATTAATACTATACAAACTCTAACAGCGCTACTAAAATTGTAGACCGCAAAGAGGTATATCAACATTTCAAATTATTGATAATATACAAGCTCTAACAGCGCTACTAAAATAGTAGACCGCAAAGAGGTATATCAGCATTTCAGATTATTAATAATAATAATATACAAGCTCTGACAGCGCTACAAAAATAGTAGACCGCAAAGAGGTATATCAACATTTCAAATTATTAATACAATACAAGCTCTCACAGCTCTGCTAAAATAGTAGACCAGAGAACTAGCTGTATGAAACTCAGAGTATAATTTAGCACAAAAATATGGCAAACAGAGGTAATGCTGCCAGGCAACAGCCGGCTGATGAAGCAGACCATCTAGCAAACGCCAAACGCAAAAAAATGCCTTCAGGCAGATGAGTGGTGGGAGAGACCACTTTAAACCGCCAAAGTATGATGGAAGTGAAGATATCGAATTATTCATTCAAAAATTCACTGATGTGGCCCAAGCCAACAACTGGAATCCCCAGGCAGCCCATTTAAACATCAGACTGTGTCTCGAAAAACAAGCACAAGAATGTGCAAGAGGAGATAATGTAGAAGCAGTATTTGTTAACCTGAGAGCCAGGTTTGGTCTAACACAGAGGCAAGCTCGGGACAAATTGTCAACTGTAAGAAAAGAACCAGGTCAAAAGTTTCACTCACTCGGAGTAGAAATTCTAAAATTAGTAAGAATTGCGTATCCAAACATGGGCGCTGCTCATCAAGAAGATATCGCCGTAGAAAATGTGCGCAGGTGCATAGAAAATCGTCAGTTATTGCGACATCTAATGACAATAGAACTCAACACTGTAGCGGAAATATGTCGGGCTTCAGATGATTATGTTCAGGCTGGCTCCAACCTCAGACAAAGGCCGCAAATAAATGTTGTGAGCTATTCAGAAAATTATGACTTTGAAAATGAAGTTGATTTTGACTGTAATACTGTAGGTATGCACTCAACACATAGTGATTATCAAAATAAACCCCAAAGCTAAAGTCACTGAGAGCACCAGTAGTGAAATAGCTAAACAAACGGAAATTCTTATCAAAATAATGGAGATATTGGATAAGAATACAAAAGCTGTAGAAAAGTTGGCCAGTGTCCAAAACACTAGGCAGAGAAAACGAGCATGCTATTCATGTGGCTCGGAAAATCATATGGCAAGGGAATGTCCTAATGAAAATCAGGTAAACTCCACAGGTTCTCAGTAAACTCACCAGCTACTGATGAACCTAACCTTTTACAAGAAAAGGCTGGTGTAAATATGTCTAAGTTGGGCAACCATCAAAAAGTGGACAAAAATCCTAGTGCTGAGCATGGAAATCAAACCCCATTGAACACTGCGGAAAGTGAATGTGATCAGGCTTCGAAAGCTGATCCAAGCAGTAAACTTGGGAAAATTTCCGACCAGTCTAGTGTGTTTCAAACTGATGATGTTGGCTCAATCTGTAGACAGAGGAGCATCACCAGCCTAGTAGAAAGAGATAGAATAGCAGAATCAAAAATACTTGAGGAAAGACTCTGTGAAAATATCAGTGGGAAAAATGACAAAAAGTTTGTCAGCTGTAATGAATTGTGTCATTACGAGTCAGATTCCTGTTATTATATGCCAGGCAAGGCTGGTGGAAAGAGTATACAATTTTTACTTGACTCTGGGTGTTCTAAATCTGTATTATCAAGGCATGTGTATGATAGACTTCCAAAATCTCTCAGATCTGAAATTGAGCCTCTGGAAAAATCTGGGGTAATGGCAAATGGGTCAAAACTACCCCTCATAGGGAAAATCAAGCTGCAATGTTCAGTGCAAGGAGAGAAATTTGTTGAGGATTTCATTGTGAGTAGAATTACACATGATGCTATACTCGGAATGTTGTTTTTCAAAGTGAGCGGGTGTACACTAAGCTTCAAGAAAGCGTCACTGTATATCAATAATAAAAATCTGTTATGTGTTGGCAGATTAGGGGATTTGCTTGTAAGCAATAGCCAAGTTATGCGTGATACAATAACCCCAGTAAGACCTGAGATGGCTATTCATACAAAGTTATGTAATAATACCAGAGGCATGTGTCAGATGTGTGGTATAACAGGAACTAAAATGAATCATAAAATGTCAGAAAATGTTTTGTTGGCATTGAAGCTGTGGGAGCCAGATGGGCTGAATAAAATTGTAGTAGATGATGAAATCAGAGCCGGAACTGTTTCCGCTGATTTCATATCACTATCAAAATATGATCAGCTTGTAAACAACAAAACAGGCAACATCATGAAGCCAGAAAATACAATGGGAGAGGCATTTAATTTAGTAAACATTGGAGACGTTTTGAGTGGAAATGAAAATATTGAACAACAAAGTGAGGGTATAGCTTCAAAGCTGGGTGACCATTATGACAGCATAGTGTCAAACCACATGAAAGAGCTTTGTAGCACAACTACTCAAGGGATGAAATCAGTTGATCACAAAGGAGCAATAGTAAATTTATTTACAAAATACTCCGATGTTTTCTGTCAAGGTGATTCACTTATCTGTCAAACAAACTCGGTTAATCATTCTATTCCGGATTTACTGCGCACTAAACCAATAAAACACCTCATAGAAATAACCGGAAAGCCTGATGACACAGGCCAATCTGTCTCAATAGGAGATGACAAAACAACAAATAACATAATCACCGCACTGGATACAGGCATTGGGTGATTGTGAAAATATCTAGCCGATTATATATTAGGCTACACATCAATACTATAATAAGATAATTATTAATCTGTAGTGATTTTTAACAAAAAAAAGAAAACCCAGAAAAGACATGTTGTAAACTAACACTTATTCAAGCAAAGACAAACAAAATATTATATTATTGTATTAATCTGCACTTATGCACAGGTATGCTGCATACCATTGCATATCTATCACTGAATATACACAGAATACGCTTATCTCAGTCCTTCAGCAGTCAACAACACTTCTACATCTACCGTCAGGTGAAACCAGCAGCTCTAACTCTTGCATCTAACTCACTGGCTCCTACCAACACAGATGAAGCAATTTGCCGATACATCGCTACTCTCGACCCAAACTGCCGATGGGCTGACAGACATTCTTTGTTTAAGCTGACTTTTACAATTCCCCTTTTTTTAAAGTTTGAGATAAAAAATTAATTCGTTTTGCTCCGATTTATCAACATAATTAATTTGTATCTAATGGGAGAGTGTGTGGAATTTCAGTCTTTGACTGTTATATATATTAAGCACTGAGGACACATTCTATTCATACATTCTAATCATACATTCTATTCCTACACATGTTTTGTCTGTTATAATAATCCTTTATTAATGCTACGACTGTAACTATTTTTAGCAAGCTTACACTCTTCCCTCTTACAACTTGACACTTCATGTTTGCTAGCGGCCCCCCCCCCCCCCCCCGAGACTAAACGCACTGATTATTTTTACTGATTTATACATTAAATCTTTGTAACTCTGTTAGTTTTAGTTAGATAGTTAGTACACAATAAAATCATAGTATAGTTGATAAACAACACATTTTTATGCCTGGCTGGTAGCCTTGATTTAAACATACTTTTCCACTGGCAGGTTGCCGTTAAGCCTTACGCATTCATCAGAACAACTTGGAGATCGGGAATAATTATGCCAAGCCCATGCTGGCTATCCTGACAAGATAGAATTTCCCGACAACATGTCCGAAATAATTAATAAGCTTTATCTGGCCATCAGCTAATTATTATACCTATTCATTTCAGAACATGTAAAATATTCAGAAATAATAGATATAAATGGCTTAGTTGAAGTATTCAACACATTAAATTCAGATAATGTCAATGACTGTAATGAATCATTGACTATGTCGTGGTGCCGTGACCTCTCCCTCTATGTTACCCAGGCCAAAAACCAAACAAACAAATAACCCAACATGAGCAGATAATTCCACACAATAACAAACCGAAACCCATAAGCAAATCAAAACACAACCAAAACACAAGCACATGGACCCATTTATATAGGTACAATAATAGTGATAATGAGTAGATAATTCCATAGAAGCAATATCAAACATCACCAACAATACAGACAAGGCGTCTTTTTGGCCTGAATCCCAGGCTACAGAGGTTTAAGAATTAAGATTGTTAAATCCTTGATGATTACTGAAAACTGGTGGTTATGATTCAGATGTACTTTAGATATTTTTTGTAAATATAATTCTCACCTTGAAGGTACAACGTCTCCTCCATAACTAGGCCGCCATGTATGTAAACTCATCGCAAGAGCTGTGGCGTTTGTTTCAATGACCTCAATAGTTGGAGCTTCATTCATATGTCCAGGAACTACAATGAAAGAACAACTATTTCAAGTATGGCTTTCTTTAATTCAGTATGATATTTCATGTCTCAATCAGAAGGTATGCTACCCAAAATCTGCAAAACATCTAATTCGATGCGACAGCAAAAAGACCTCCAGCTAAATGCATAACAGAAAAACTCAGCAGACAAGAGCCAATAACAATTACCTAGCCCATACACTTCAAGTTCTCGTAGTTGTACACCTTTGTTGTACCCAACTTGCAGAGAAACTTGTCTGATTAGCGGATTCCTCCTATCACACTGTATGTAGTCAAGGATTCCTAGGGGTGGAGCATTATAACGACATAGACTCCACTGGGGGCTGCCCGGTACCTGTGTATCACCAATGATTGTTGTTGTGTAGACACTAACCATCTTAGCTCTGTCCGCTGAAAAATGCAAACATCCAAATCCAAATACGGTACCAGATATCAGTATCATTAACAAACAGATATTGTTATAGCTGAACAATGAGGAAAAATGCTGATTTATATCTAGCCAATTTCAATGTATAACGTTATTTACCACACTGATTGTTTGGTCCATCACATTGTCCTAGGCGGTTGAACACTTTGATGTGAGATAAGTATAAGAACTTGTCCAGTTTGAGTTGTATCCACTCGCCTGCAGTTTGTTGAGTATGGCAGAAGGTAAATAAGTTAACATCATTGATTGTTCTTGCTGAATATTCTTCTCCAAATTCTGAGGACAGCGAAGCTCCGCCATATCGTCCAAAGTTTGTAAAATCTTCAACAACAATCTTCAGATAACTATAAATCTAACCAATACAACTTTGAAAGCGTCTTTTGGGAAAAAACAATTTTTTGATGGGAACAGAAATGGTGCTCACTGTCTCATTTTCCAAGTGTTAATCAAATTTATTTGAATTTTTGAATGCCGGTTAAGCCATGCTAAGGGATACCTCAACTCCACTGTTGCAGTAAATGCTCCGTTGCTAGGAATGCACAATACTTACCATGTCCAAAAATTTTGATTTCAGATACATTCTCCATAGCGTAGAGAGGGTATTGAAGAATGATATACCGTACGTATCGTACTCCATAACATGACATTTTGTTTTGATCCCATGCAATGTCAAGGTATCTTGTTCTCCTTTGTCGATGATCTTCACTTGGGCTAGAGAATATCGATATTATGTTGCTGCTTAAGTTGGCGTCAGCTGTGGATTAAAAAGGAGAAGCACATGTCATATATAAATTGTAATATATATAATATATATAAACTATTCAAACTTCTAATTGTATTGTATTGTATTAGTATTGTATTAGTATTGACTGCATGAAAGGTAAGCTTGAAAGGGAGCAAACAAAAATTTTGTTGTCTAACACTGAGATCAGCACATAGTTACTCCTTAGACTCAACTCATACCTTCTTTAAAAGAAATCATATATACCAAATGGATATGGTATAAACCTCCTAAATCGAGTACCCATTCACAAGTCTGCTGTTCATTAACAGGTGACATCACATATTTAGTGTTCCTTCCGTCAACTAATAAGTTTGGATCAAATTCAGAGCAGTTGCTGGACACTTTCCTTTTGTAAGCAATGTTATTATTCTGGTGTATTTCTAAAACAAAGAATTTGTTTGGGTATACTTAAATTACAGATGTGTTTAGCTTTGCTTACTGATTACAACAATAAATATGGTTGTTATCATATTTTCTTGAAGAATTGGAGCAGTAAAAATCAATTATTTTTGTCATCATTTCAAAGGTTCTACATTGGAATCTCCATACAATGAAGTTAATCCTTAGATTATCCTTTATAGCATATAGAAAGGCAAACATTAAGACCAATTTTCTCATCGACTCCTACCGATGGTTTCAAAATTATTTCAAGTTAAAAATAATAGGCATACATACCCATCCCGTATACTTGACATTCAACAAGTGTCACTCCATATGTCCCGTTGTTATAGACTGCAAAATGCCTGGCCGCTTGTGGAGTACTGAATATCTCTTCTACATAAGGGAACCCATAAGGTCGAGCTCGGTAATTGATCAACCTCCATGATGATGAAGAGAGGGAAGGTGGTCCTGGATCCACCTGAGAACTTACTAGTAGAGATATACTACTTAGCCTATGCCCTAAAACATTTGACATTTATAAGGTAACTGTTTACGTAGATAAAGGTGATATGGGGAAAACGCACCATATTTTAGAGATTCTTACTTAAAATTGACATTCGGTTGCTTTGACTGAATTTTCAACATGATACTAATATGAATGAATTTCTCACATATCCAACAAAGTTGCTTGTCCAAGTCACATAGTGATAGATTCGGAGTTGGCTGAAATTGCCACTCAAGGATGCTTTTGAGCAGCTCCCAATGATTTACCAAAACAATACATTGATGGGAATTGTAAAACTTTCTCCCTCAATGGCGACCCATACCACATTCAAAGTTCTAGGGGTAGTTTAAAGAAAAATTAAATTTTGTACTCACCATATCTCTCTCTGTTCCACAACCTGACTCTATATACATAATATACCTCACCAAGATCAACTTTCCACCATTGTGAGGATTGCTCTACAGTATGGGAGTAGTTCTCCTCTAACACTCCATCCACTGCTAAGCTAGCAGGGTAGGTCTCATATGTGCTGCTCTGATAAGCAAGCTTTCCCAGAGCAATATTGAGCGTATCAGTGCCCGAGGCTAAGTTATATCAAATATATGAGTATATATCAAAAACCAGATACAGTGCGCACATGAAAACTGGATATCCATTTAATTATTAGAAGATAGATTAACAGCAAATACTGGCTGGTCAAATTATCAAGACAGATCACTGATACCTACATGCTATACATTACCAGTAAATCACAGGTACGTACCTTCATGTATGACCATTATCAGTATGGAGATGGTCATATATCCAATCATGCCTAAGAAACCCTGTCTGTCCTGCGTCTAGAAGATCAAATTGCTTATGTATACATCCGACAACCCTGTGTCAAAAGGTGTTGTACTATTATGGGTGAGGTTCAAGTGACTTGATCACTTGATATCAGCATATAATCCAAACAGATGAAGTAAGAATATTTGCTCCTGAATTTTGAATCAATTGATAGTCACAATCCATTTGTTTGAATGACTACAATGTGAAACATTGAGTTGCTTCACAAAAACTTTTACTCTGAAATCCCCCCTCAAGTCAGGGTTATCCATTAGGCAATCTTGGTACAACCCCATGTAAGTGTTAGCTAATATGGATGCACCAACAAAATAATATATAAAATAATAGAAGCTCCAAATATGCACAGTTTATTATAGAGTTACAGCTACAAGACCTTATACAATTCCATACCATAATAACTAACCTCTAAACTTTGAAGGCTAGGGGCAGCTACTTTTCAGCAACAAGCAAAATTTCCCACCTTGTAAATTTGCTGTGTCAGATCAGTTTGTGGACTTTTCAATGCTTCATCTGTTCTGTCATGTGCTGAAATGAAATCCTTCATCTGGTGGTATCAATAGTCTAAGTCTTTGTGGTATGCACTTAGAGTTTTTGCTCATAAACAACAACAGTAAACTTTTTCTTTGCAGGGTGAGCTGGAACTGTTGCTTCATTTTTTTGTGAGATTTCTTGTTTGTGTATATTGGTCTTAATTTTTTTGCAAATCAAAATGAAATAACTTGGAAATGATTTATTGCACAATGTTGTTGCACGGTTTATAGGATAAGTTAGCAGCCATTTTTGCCCACCACATCAGTAATATTTTGATGAAATTGACAGCAGTTGCTTTGGGTGCAAAAAAAACATGTATTATGATGTCGGCTGATATAGCATTTTCTAATGGGTTGCGAAACATATGTTCAGATATCGTTTAAAATTCTTCAGAATTATCTTATGCCAGAAATAACAAGGAGCTGTGACCTTGATATCGGGATCACAATCAATATGGATATTCTGATCACAATCAAATTAAACTTCAAATCTAATGCTAACCACCTTTTGTCTTGAGGAAGCTATTTGATGTAAAGCTTTCTTTTGTCGATATTCTGAGTCTGATGCACGCTTGGAACATGAATAAATTTTTTTGTCTTAGTTGAAATGATTTTTTCTATGAATTTCTATGAATTCCTGTAGGAACATTTTGAAATCCTTCCAATGTGATATTCGTTTTGTTATCACCAACAAACTAGACAAGTATCACATCTAATCAAAATATATTGCTAATGTGAGAATATTGCCCAACATAAATTGTGTTTTCCATTTCAGTCAGGTTGATATGAGGAAGAAATATAGAATCTTCCACGATTATTAGGCCCTAGAAGCATAAAATATAATTACGAATAACTTGATTTTACAAGTTCTATAAGCTTCAAACAATCATCACCAGATATGCTCCCATTCTCATGTGATCGCATCCCCAATTTCATCTTCATTAATTGGATTGCATGGTCAAATACAGAGTGACATCTTATATAGAAGTGGCTGTTGGAAGTATTTTGTGAGGCCTCATCACTTCAAGAGAATCCCATTCACTATGGTTCCATGGGTCGATTTTGTGGTTCACTCCAATTTCGAATGGTTAGAATCCAGTGGATTCTAACCATACCCATGATGGGAAAAACATGAAAAGAATCTGCCGCGGCTGAGACTTGAACCCCGGCCTCCTGCGTTAAATCTTAAAAACGTTAGTATCATAACAAGCAAAACAATTTTTTTTTTAACTCCTACAGACTAAAAATGTTTGACTAAATATCTCTGTAATTAAATCACATAAATCATCAATCTTATTTAAAAACATAGTATAAACAGTCAAGTGCTCGCCAAACAATGAGTATTACTTGAAAAAAAGGAAATAGACTACATAAAGCTTTGAAAGAAGAAATTTACTAATTCACTTCAACCCTCTCACTCCCTTGACTCTTAGGTCTTCACGCCCAAAGTCAGCTCTTGAATCTGTGTAGACTTGCAAAATGTTGATATCCATACTATGTTCATCTTTGCGCCAGAACTTACATACAGTAACTAGCTGTAGTATTTTATCAATTCATATGAATAAGCTAATTGCTTATTTGTTACTCACCCCAGTGGCTAGCTTAAAAGTAAAGTCAGTATAAGTCAGTACTCACCAAAACCCTTTCTTTGCCACAGTATGACTGTATACAAATATCGTACTTCACCAAGATAAACTTTCCACCACTGAGGGGATCCAGCAAATGTATGTGAGAATTTTCCCTCATCTAACTCACCGTCCACTGATACGTTTGCAGCATAGATATTCAGTGTGCTGCTCTGTTGAGTAACTTTTCCTAAAGCAATGTTGAGTGAATCTGAACCTGAGGCTAAAAATAAAGATTTATTATTAATTAACGCTGAAACATTTTATCAGCTCCCGAAACAGTTAGACAAATTTCAACATTGTTAAAAGACTTAATCTCATCTTTGAGTGAAGCGTAATAACTGATACCGAACATTGATTTATTATTATCAGTATTAAATGACAGGTAACAAAATACCACACAAAATGAGGATATCTGGTACTAGTAATATAATATTTCCTCAAAGCTTTCGGATTTGATGAAGTATACAAATAAAAGGCTTTAATTTCATCCAACAAAATCAATAAGCTTTTTTATTAAAATTATTGTTATTATTCATTGGCAAATATTTTCACCGGTGCTTAAAATTTTTTGAAATAATACTTCCGAAGATCCCAATGTTGATACAAAATGCACACTTTTGCTCAAAAAAGGGATAATTTTAAGTTGTCTTCCTCTTGTCAAAGTAAAGACAATCCTTAAACTTTCTTATATCAGAATCTTCTTAATTGACAACTACTGTCATATTCCTATTGGCTGGGGGATGAAAGCTTTCACAGTTTCAGTCAGTTGCATGCAGCTTGCTAGTGCACTGATATTTCTGAATTTGGGTCACGGCCTGTGAACACTCACCTCTTCCCCTTAACTTTCACCTCCTAAATTAGGTGATGAATATTGCATATCCTGAATGAATGCTGAAGTTGGAATTTTTCTATTGTAGAATCGTTACCCATTGTCCTATGCATAGTCTACTCTGATGTTACATCAGCCTGGCCGAAGTGACTGACTCTTCTCTGCCAATATGTAGGTCCAGAGACCTTTACGCTCTGGTATACTGAAGACCCAACTATTCTCTGTGACTATATAGGTCAGATGAGCTTATGGTCTGTTATGCTCTGCTCGGGTGTGATGACCCAACTTTTCTCTGTGGCTATATAGGTCAGATGACCTTACGCACTGGTAACTGCTATGCTCTGCTCGGGTATGAAGACCCAACCGCTCTCTGCAACTATATAGGTCAGCTGACCTTACTCTCTGGTATGCTCTGCTTGGGTATGAAGACCCAACTGTTGCCTTCGACTATATAGGTCAGATGACCTTATGCTCTGGTATGCTCTGCTTGGGCATGAAGACCCATCTATTCCCTGCGGCTGTGTAGGTCATGTGATGCTCTGATGAGCTCTGGTGCGCTCTGCGGTAGTCAAGGTCGGGGACCTGGAAACGCTGGCAAGGGTCAGCGACCCTAGAAAAAGTGTGCCGTGGGCTGCAGTCCACTTCTGGAGTGGTAAAATACCACTTAACTATATCGGAATCTTAGCGCGGTGGTGATTTGTTCACCAAAACTGTATGGGTACTATGTTCCCCAATCCTTTTATAACACAACTTATTTTTACCAATCACTCTGAACTGTTTATCTTTATGATTCTAACATATAAAATATATTCAATCTCACACCATTCGTGTTGTTGTCATGTAATTAGGGAGGATAAAAAATAACTTTTGTTTTAGAGTCTGGTCCTGTATTGTGTCATATGCCCTATTACAAGCTATAACAAAATAACCAGATATACCAGGTACTTACCGATATGTACAAGCAGTATCAGGATAGATGTGATATATAGAATCATGGTTTCCTGAGTCAGGAGATGCAGTAGTCCTATGGCCTTCACACGATATTCTTATTATTGCCAAGTATATTTTTGTGCCAAACCTAGCCATGGTGATAAAAATGCATGAAGTCAGATATGATATGGCTTCACTACTACTGATCCAAAAGCTAGATCATCCAGCGTATTTTTGTTTCTACTCTAATATGATGTTGTATTATATTTGTGTCTTAAGAATGAGAGATTCTAGTCATGTGATATTTCAGTAAAAGTAGACAGTCAATGCAAGAATATTGACACATGTGTATTGTTTGACAACTTCCTAAAAAGCTTGGGAAAACACTTTTATGCCATTCAAGAAACTGATTTATGCGCATTTGAGGATCAGAGCCGAAGCTTAACCTAGACCTGAAATGTGCCACACTCAAGATAAACGGGTAGCTCCCCCCCCCCTTCACATAGGCCTATGTATTTTACGTCGTCCGCCACATCTCGTATTGACGCAATCATATCTTCACCTCACAATGTTAGAAAATAATATAATGTAATATATGTTTCTGGAACCTTAGAATCTGTCGTACCCCATTGAATGACAAACGGTTAGCATTTTGTAACGTCTATCTTTGGCAGGCCACCTGACATTTAACAATTTCTTGAATGACCGATGATAATTGTAATTGTATTGTGTTCTAGAGAGCAGCTTTTTGCAGCAGTCTATAAGCTGACATGACGTCATGACTAACCTGTATATTGCAGTATTTACCACAGCGATCCGCCTGATTGTTCCCTAGCAAGTAGCCTGGATCTGTTCCAAGTGAAAACTGATATTCAGGCTTGTTATTTATTCTCAGTTAGGAGATGTTTCCTCTGAACACTTTGTATACTATGTGTAGGGATGGTTAATGGTCAGATAGTTGGTTTGCAGGCAAAGCTGTGTACTTCTGTGATTCCATTATTTATGGTAAAACTTTTTGCTTGTAAAGAGTAGCTGGAAAAGTGATATTAGGCCTAATTAGGTGTAATTGCAATTTTTTATTTTGACACTTAGGCAAACCACAGATGATGTTTTTACTGTCCTAAATTCTGAGCTGCAAATTAACTCAAGTTCATCTTTTGTCAAGAATACGAAGTAACTCTCATAAGATGTATTGCACAATTTATGTTGCGCAATATTGTGAGTGGCAGTTAGCAGCAATTTTTTGCCCATTTAATCATCAAAGATCTCTGTCCATTTTCGTTCACGGCCATAGTTGCTGGCAGATTGTAGAGGAGTTTGTTCTGGCGTACTTCTACAAAATGGTCCATTTCATACTTAACCTCATAGGCATGGTAGTGAGCATTGAAAAGCGCCTCCACAACTTTGCATCGAAAAATACAATTGTTGTCTGATGCATCAATGAAGTCTATCTTGCCAAACATTGGCCAGCTGAACACAGGGCAGATACCAACAACGATGTAATCACCCCGTTGTATTCAGTTCCATACACTGTGACACGGCTATCAGAATATGTTATAGGTGGAGGTTGCTCCCAGCTATTGTCAAACTCGGTTATCTGATACTGGTTAGCTATTGTGAGTGGCAGGTTGATGAAGTTGCCTGAAAAATGACGTTGAAGACATTGAGGCTGCTATTTTGTATCATCTTACATCTTATTTTCAATATTCTATTCTATCCTGTGTGCAATTTCCAGCTTTACAATCCTGATATTGAAGAAGTTATGGTCTCTCAAACTGAGATTCAGCGGGCAATCCCTTGGTTACGTCACAATGGAGCATACTTACTATGATATGTTATACTAATAATTCTACAGTGAAGATGATGATCGCACCACACACCCTGTAGGCAATATAGCGCAGTGGTAGCGGCGTTTCCTGCTGGGCCATGTTTCTTAGTAAGTGTGACACATTGTGACGTAGTGAGAGGATTGACCTCTGGTTCCCGATGCCGATGCTTTCATTATCAACCACTTTCCAAACAGCGTGGGCAGGGAAAGTGGTTGATAATGAAATACCACTACCAACTTTCCAAGCACAGTTTAGGAGCTTAAAACAGTAAGAAAGTACTTACTTGTTACAGATGTGGCTAACTTGGCAAGTCTGTGCTTTGATTCGTAACGCATGCACCAGTACTGTATGAGGGGTCCGTGATCTCTCATATATTGGCCATAATGAGTCATGAAGTGCCACTTTGCGGTTAGACAGTCAGGGCCATAGATCTACGAAGTATCAGAAATTGGGGGAATATAATAATTTAGATACAATATCATGAAATAATAATAAATGCATCAGGTAGGAATAAGTGAAAGTTTCGCGTCTATATATGGCATCCTTTTTCAATGGACCAAGTTGATATCCCGGCTGTTTGGTGATGAGGGAAAGTGTGTAAACCATCTAGCTTCCATCAACTCAACAACCATCATTATACATACATACTAATTATACCAATTCTCAAAATTTTATCAATTGATAGTCATTGTATAAGCTATCATAAATACCTGCATGAACATTGCATGGTGTTGATCGATGAGGCCTTCCAGAGAGTATGTCACATCGATAGTAAGATTTGGAGAAAACACAATATCCATTATTGTTCGAAGAAGTAGAAACACAGCCCATTCCGGCTGATCTAGAGGTACCAGATTTCCTATCAGCTGAGGTAAGAACCTTATGAGGCACCACATTTGACTAGCACTCTGCTTCACTTCTGTTGTGCGAAGTCCAGAGGGTCTGTTGGACACTTCATGACGTCTGATATGTAAGAGAAAATGGTGATGATGTGGTTAAAAGTTAGGCCTTATGGGCTACTTCTCTGCATGATAAATGACTTACGCAAAACTATCAATAAATTCTATTTTTTCAAGGCCAACTAACTTCATTGGTGGATACTGCCAAAAATCATTTGAAAATAAACAATAATAATCCAAAAAGATAGCATAGCGGTCTCTATATACATACCCATAGTTGAATTGTGTGAGTTTGAGATTTAAGACATCAAGAGTAAGCAGTTTGTCTTCAATCAAGGAGTCCAATAGATTCTTCAGCTCCAACTTCGCAACTCCCTCCAGAACGTCATGCCTCAAGTATCACATAATCGGTAGATAATAAAGTTACAACTACGATATGGATATTATAAATGTGAAGAGATGTCATCGGTGCCAGTACATAACGCGACAGGGCTAGCAATTACAGCTTAGCTAGTAAGGATTACCTCCACATAGAATATAAATACCTATGCAATGAATTGAAGGATTTTGGACTGACTGCAGTTTATGGCCATACTTACATAAGGTCTGGTACAGTAGATTCGATCCCACTAAAGTATGATAACGCATCAAGTGCACAGCGCTGTTTCACACCTGTCCGGGTGGAGAATTCTGGCATTTGTTCAACCATCTCTACATCTAGTTGATGACTGACTCTGCACCTGGGAAGGTGTTGACTATGAGTGTGTGTTATTGCAATATTAATATATATATATATATTCTTCATATAAAAAATAATTCTTCTAATCAAATAAATTCTTTGGTATTGCTTTCCTGTAGCTTGGCACTGCCACCGTTGAGACAAATTCAATATCAGAGCAGGCTAGAAAGATTGACTTTCCTCAGACCGGAGTTCAGTGTTACTCATACGAAGCCGATTTCACTTATGTCAATTATGTCATTGTTTGATTATGTGCAGACGCAGATGAGACCTGAGCCTGCTGCTGGTCGGAGTCTACTGCAGATGACTCCTGTTCCTGGACCACTGGTTCAGAGTCGTACCACTAACAAATGCTATAGACCATCATTCATTGATACACAAGAATTTGTAAGTATAATGGACTTTCCGTAGGTTTAGTGCAGGATCTCACAGCAAAATACTAGTAGCTAACAGAATGTTAATGTCATCCTTAGCAGCATAGCAGAATATCTATACTAGATATGTCCACAGTGCTTGATATGTTTCTGTGTGACAACGCTGTCCTGTCACACGCTTAACTGATGAACTGACCAGTAGTACTTATACATTAATTATGCAGTTCATACCCTCATTTATACTAACCAGACTTTTGAGGGAGTTGCCCTCGCTCGGACAGTTTAGTTAAATGAGCAAACAACTCAAAACTCTTGTTGAAGCTTCAAATATCCCATTTTAAACAGTCCATTTCTATTCTATTTTTTAGATACAGTCACTGCAACTCAGCTGTGATAAGAGATTAACCAATCGGCTTAGTGAGGATGATATACGCATTCTGAAAGAAAGAGAGGTAGTCAGAAAACAGTTGAGAATTAGGACTCAGAAATTATACGTCCAGTATACCGCTGACATGTACACTGACAAATTTAATAACCAGCATGTCACTCCAGACATCATTCACTACGTGGCAACTGCTATGATCCGACAATATCCATCACTCAGAGACCAGGGTAGTGATGTCGAGAACCCCTCTTTTGTGAGTAATACAACCACTCATAAGGTTTTAGTTGAAGCCTCATATTAAATACTTTATATAGAAAGTCTAAAAGTGGTGATCACTGAATGATTCATTCAACAGAATGCAACCTAGTCTCACTTCACTGTCTAGCAGTGCCTTTCTGTCGGTTTTCTGGATTCACAGGGAGTATTGAAGAACATATTCGAAAGAACAATGTAATAGAGATAATGACCATCCAATCTGTCAGGTGACTATGTGGGACTAGATTAAAAATCCTGACTCTGCTGATCCCTCTTCTGTTTTGTTGTTGATGAACACCGGTCATAGATTGGCTGATAACCAACAATTTATCTTGTGGTCTTGTTACAGAAACATCGATCCAGTCAATCACTGTTTATATTGTTTGTGTGACATTTAATTTTTTGTTGTAGCGAGAGTTCTTCGTCCGCCATCCACCCACAGGCCAGTTGTATGAGGCATTTAAAAATTTCAATCGTAAACTGCCCGATACGCTTAAACTTCGTGTAAGTAAAAAAAACAAGGATAAGGGGGCATCAACAGCAGCTACCATCAGTGCCAGACCAGTGCCAGATATACAGGACCCAACATATGAGCAGAAAGGTAATGCTTATGTTATTAATCACATCACCAAATCATTTTTTTCTTCTGCCTGACAATGAGATAGAGTATTGTTGCTGACCTTTAAGTGCTTCGGGCTAGACATGAGGCTAGATTCCCGTATGTGTATGCATGTTGCGACACCTCTCAAGATTCTCAGGCGATTCTTGAGCAAGGGTGTGTGTATACAATGCCATTGTATACATATGATGCCTAGTATGAAAGGTGCAATTTATCAGTTTAAACAACCTGAATCTTTTTTTAGTCCAAGAACTGGCTTTGGCAGCCCCTGATAGGAGGTCAGAACTTCTAAATGAAACCTATGAAGAAAGGAGGAGATGGATTATGAACGATGGTCCCGGGATGGTGGATATCCTGTCGAAGTTCAGCACCTTCCTCAGATTCCCGGAAGAGGTGAGCGAACTTATCATAACAAATCAGTTAATTTAGTACGGTGGCAGCCTATGTTAAAAGTGGCTAAAATGCAACTTTTTGGTGAATTGGTATTGAAGCCCCCATTGCATAACGCCAGTTTTCAATGCTCTGAATGCCTTGTCATTCAAATGGCACATACATAACCACGATAGTTTATATAATTTTTTATCACTTTGCTGGCATTGCAGTGTATTTTGGCAATTATCTGCAACATCATGTCAGATATGATAGTACAATTGGAATCAGCATGAAAAAAGTTTCAAATCCTATCTGCCAAATTTTGTTATTTGCAATTCTCCTCCCCTTCCCTCTTCAGGGACTATGTTATGGGCTATACATCTCAATATCTCATAAAGCTTTAAAGAGGGGACAACTTTGGTGGTTGAGAAATCCAACATAGACCAAAATGTTCTGACATTTTCTACAAAATACTTTTTTCAGATTTCAAAGGAGTTCAACAAAATCGGTGTAGGTTTTTCGGCTGAGAAAGGCAGGGAGAGAGTGCTGCTTCTTCTTGAAAGGCTAGGCTTGGAAGGTGAGACACTGCTATAGATAACTGTGTTGCATGAATCAGTTGCATCATTATCAATGCTTGTACTAGACAATTTACAGCAGTCAATTTCGTGCACATAACCTTTTCGCATTCTGATTACTTACTCTAGGTTTGTCATTGGGCCACCGCCTGAATTTACAACCATATTTGTCGTGTGATTTTAATCTTAAAATCCACCTATCTTATGAAAAGGCTCCCATACTATCAATCACCGGTTCCATACTTCAAATGGGTGGTCCACTCCCATGATGAATGCTAACAATTTCCATGATGAAAAAGAGATCTGCTGTGCAGAGATTTGAATCTGGGCCCCCGCACAGAATCTAGAGTTCCATGCACCCTATCAATTCATCAACGCCAGATTATACATCCGTTGATAATCAAAACGGTTCCTGCCTTCGAACGAAGAAATGAATACAAATGCGTTCGCAATTAACCTTAATGCCAATACCATGTATTGATTGGGCCTGAAGCCGACGTCACATCATGAATATTAAGTTTGAAGTGTGCCTCTCTTCCAATCATTGTATTTTACACTATAATAATCGTAATAATAATGCTTTTTATTTTTTTCATCTATAGATGATCCAGTCAAGATGATAAAAAAACTAGTCTCAAGATGTGGTCTGAAATCGGTAGACAAGGTCTCGGCCATGTTTGTACAAACAAAGGAGGCCGAAATACTGAGCACGACATACGGCTCAGTTGTGCTGTCACTGCAGGAGCAGAGACTTACCCTATGCATCTACAAAGGATACACAGTAAGTGAAAATACCTTGTGACACATTCAGTAATCAATGAATTGATTTTGTGTTTAAGTCACACTCCTCCCCCCCCCCCCCCTTCCAATTAACAGGCAATATCCATGTTAACATAGGATTGAAATCAATCTCCATCTAACGAGCTATGAAATAAGTATGATGGCAAACTATTTCTCTGTGTAAGTGGAGGCTAGGATATGTGATGATATATATATATACATCTCTTCACATATCCTAGCCACTATGTTCTTTATATACCCCTCAGTATTTTATGCTTCTCCGTGTTAAGTGCTGTGCTGCTACCTCGTTGCCTGAGGAACTCAATATTATCTGCTATCGAATTTTAATTTACCTGACCACCTCCATTAGTCATAAGCCTTTTTATTTTTCTGATAATACTCCACACCAAATATTTTATATATTTCTCAATTAAATAAAGCAACACAATACTACACGTCACCAGTTATCTTAAATATATATGAGTCACACATTTCAGTAAATTTATAAGCCAGACTGGGGCAAGCAATTTTCACCACCTTGTGTCCACTAGCTTTAAAGGGCAACCAAGGTTTCAAACAACTTCTCATTGATGGCCATTGATTAATAGCAGATTGCACCTTCTGCATTGGGAAAAAGACAAAATATAATTCGGATAATTATTCAGCCAGAATTCTTGTGAAACATTTCTTCCATCAGGTACTCAAACTCAGCTAAAAGAGAATACCACATAGCAGTTTCCTGTTCCTGTTATTATTTAGCCTGTGCTCTAAAATTATTACAGCAAAGTCTTGGAACCTCCCCTAAACTGAAGTGTTACCCAGCTTAGAGTCAGCAACTACTTTGAGTTTTGCATCGCGTAATGCACAAAGCTGATGCTGCCCAGCACATTATTTGCTACCCATTAATGCATTGCTGCGAAACCTTGGTTGCCCTTTAATTTGCGAACTATGACAACAGGGCTGCTGTTGTGTTAACCGTAGTGTGCTGTTTACTGTCACCTGTTCTCAGATCTAATATGACAGTACTCTGTATTTGAATTAACCGTAAGCTGCGATTGATATTTCAATGCACTGACGCATTCCAGAATACATTACTTTGTAATTGAAATAACCGTAAGCTGTGATTGAAATTTCAATGCACTGAACAATTTTTAAATTAACAATAAGGAAACCGTAAGATAACCGTAAGATAACCAGTATTTTAGATTAAAAATACAACTTCTTGTTATGGTTATCTAATGATTGATAATACCGTATCATTTCTCTCTGTGTAAGAGGATGTGGATACCCATACTGAGTTGTGGGTAGCTCATTTAAATCAATTGGTGACAAAGTGTAGTGATTGATTATTGTGTATTTTATATTCATATAACTAGATTATTACTAGACAAGGATTTTTTTTATTAACTGTCATACGTTAAAGTTTGTCTCAGAAATTTCAAGAAAATAATTGTTTCAAAAATAAAGTTATCAGGCAAAACAAAGCAGATTTATAAATTTTGCAAGAGTGTATCAATTCGTTTCAAAATAACATACTGTCACTGTATAATGTGGAGTTAGCCAACCACTGATCCAGGATTAACGCTCTGAGAGACAGCCTTCTCCAGCCAGTCCTTGAGATCATCGAGGTTACGCTCCAGATATCTCATATTAGACAGAGTTTTCTCCTTGGCCTGGTCAAAAGCTCTCGAGGCTGTTCCAATGTCATCAATCTTATCGGTAAACGCTACTATCTGGAAACACATGAGTCAGGTGTCACTTCAATGGTTAATCCTAAGTTCGGTTTACATGGTCATGGCCCTGTCTATGACACGGGTATGGTTATCCTGACTTAACATCAAAACCACCCTGCAACTTATTAAAGTTATAATTATTATAAAAAGTGGGTATTTTTTCCCAAATCTTGCGCAGTTGTCACAATGATCATCAATTCCACAAATATCTTAGGCAGCTAAGCAGAGTTAGTCCTACCCACAGTTACTAGGCAGTGAGCATGCTTGGCCTTGTCTGTCAGCGTATGGGCAATACACACTAAGGTCCTTGTGGGACTAATTGTCTTGGTAACAACTAAAACAGTTTATGCTGTAGGGATTATTGCCCATATCCCCTAGGTCTCAAAGTATTATCGACATAGAACAGCAAGCCATGGATTTTTCAAACTGTCTACCAATTGTTTAGGTAAGAATAGATTGTTTCCAAATTTCCCTTCTCATCTTTACTTTCAAACATGAATAAAACTTAGATTTAAAGTGACGTGAATGAGATTTTACCTGGTCATATTCAAATTCAGTGAAGAAGCCATCAGTTGCTGCAGTGACAAATCTACCTAACATCATAATTCCTCCGTTGAACCTAAAAATAAATAACAGAGATGATACAAAAAATCTGGTGGATTATAACCAGCATGAGTTCTGAAATCTATGATATATCAATTTATAACAAAGGTATTTTTGATGAGTGAATCTTTTACATACTATCCCTATGTACATATAAATCTATGACTGTCCCGCTTCCATATAAAAGAAGCAAAGCTGACCCAAAAATTCAATGATTATGAATTATTAGATGTAATGTTTTATGATGATTTGATATTTTACTTGTTCAGAACTAATCAGCAATAATAACAACGCCGACTGAGCTACAGATTTTTTGCAGAAGCAAAAACTTGTGTTTCCTACAAAGAAAACTTGATGATCATTTTTTGCACTTGTGAGGTCATCATGATCAGGCTGTTAAAACCAACACCATCGCCATAAACAAAACCAAAATCAATTTAATTACTAAAGATATTGTGAAATTTTTATTTTATTTGCTAAATCGGTTGTAAGGTTTTACATCAATCATAAAGTGTTGAAAACTCTTTGAAATGCTGAAATGGTGGAAAGAACGGTAAATTTTATTAGTGGCCAACACCGATCAAAGCAAAATAGGCAAAGAAAATAAAAAAATAATGAGAAAACAAGAAAACTATTGGTATTCATAAAAGAAAGAGAAAAGGGTCCAAATATTGTTCATGCAAGATGTGTATTTGTCAATCTTGTCTTGTAGGTCCAATTCAACACAGTTTTTTATAAATCATGTATTATATTGTATATAACATTGTATTATCTAATTATCCAATCACTGATCCAGGATTAACGCTCTGAGAGGCGGCTCTCTCCAGCCAATCCTTGAGGTCATCAAGGTTACGCTCCAGATATTTTATATTCGCTAATGTCATCTCCTTAGCCTGGGCAAATGACCTGGTGGCAGTCCCAAGGTCATCCACACTGTCTGTAAACGCTACGATCTGAAAACACAGCAAATTTCTGGTTTCAAATTCAAAGACAGGTGGTCGTTTACAAAGCTTTATTCTAGGAAACAGATGACAAATTGTTGCTTTTATTGGAGTTAAGGTACACAATCTGTATTAATAATGCACTGAGTTTGCAAGCTTATCTTGACTGCTCAATGGTTATCAGCGCTTCAGAGCCTTTGCGCTAACAGTCTGTCGACCGATTTTCCTTCCTTTGTCCGTAGGCCTCAATCAAAAGAAGGTATATTTATGGTACATGAGCTTAAACGTGCCTGCTGATAGGTGAAACAATATCTGCAGCTTCCCACGGGAATAACACCACAAGAGCTCAAACCTGAGTAGCGATTCCTGTCACTACTATGAATTGAATATTTTTAACAACCTTTATTTCTATACAAAAGAGTAATTTAATAAACTGCTACAAATAATAACGTATTGAACTTGAAGTAATAAGCCATTTTACGGTTGTCATATGATCAGATTTATATTGATTTAAATCTTACCTGATCATAGTCAAATTTTGTGAAGAATCCTTCAGTCGCAGCTGTGACAGGCCTGTCTAAAAAGTTACCGTTGAACCTAGGTACAGAAAACCACATGGAAAACCTTAGGTAGAGGAAACCACCGGGAAAACCTTAGCTCAGGTGTGATAAGATAATATGGATAGATTACTCTGACAATGTAATGTTAAGAACTATAAAGAGTACACGCTATTACTTTGAGTACGATCCACTTGTGGTTCAGGGACATCTTCATGTCGATAAAGATACCTGTAACAATTAGCTACAACATGTCGGCAGCAAGATGGATTTGTCACCTATTTGATTGCAATAAATCTTTTAAGTTATAATTTTGACTATCTTTTAATTTCTCATCATCAATTTGTTTTTTCGTTAGGGACATGCTTGATTGTAAGTTACTTAATTTATCTGTTACTCATCGAATATGTGTATGTTCAGGTATACAATGTATGTAATGCCCTGCTGGTATATTTGGAAAGTTGATAATGATAATGTAAAATGTGTCAATATAATCTTGCTCTGTTAGGTATTTGAAGGTAAGACGATAAACTTTGTAGATTCATAAGCATTGAACTTACTCTGCGAATAGCGTATCCCACTCATCTCTTATCCATTTCCAGGCGAGATCTTTACCCAGTGTATTCTTAGTGACAGCACTGACTGCAGTGGATGTGTCCTGTTTTCTTATCTTTGAATCATCCAGAGAATAACTCAGCAGTCTGCAAGCAGTCATAACACAAGGAGTTAGGAGCGGTCTCAGGGTTAAGGGTGAAGCTAGCAATAATATATGAGGTGAAAGTCAGACTCCCGGCACCAACAGCCATTCCTGACTTTATACCGGCACGGCAATCGTCCTCAACAGGTTTTTGCAAACAATCCGTGTCAGCATCTTTGATGTGAAAGAGCAGCAGGGCTTCCTACAGGCATGGGTATAGAGTTTGGTGCGAGTACTTTGGGTTTCGGTACCTTGACTGGAATTAATCGGGAGATCTACATGTAGAAGCAAATCTCTTGATCTAGTTAAACAATACATGCACAAATATTATACAATTATTTATTTCAGAGTATGCAGTCAAACAAAAAGTTATCAATTATTGGCTCTCTTCCTTTTAAAGTGGTGTGTTCAATTACTGGCCAGTTAAAGATGTCACAACCTCTGGTTTCCGCAGTTCAAGATAATTTTAAAACCTCCTTTGACTAAAGAAGTACTTATCCTGTAGCCTGGAACACGATATTACCTGTTCAGTAATGAAGACTCATCTGTACATCCCAGAGACTTCAGGAGCTTATCTTGCTCACCAGCTACGTTCTCCTTTTGGAATTTATCAAAGATGAAGTCCCACACATCGACTCCTCCTTCTTTGACAGCATAGCAGTACACTGTTTCGCGTACATTAGGCGCAATGGTGCTACAAAAAAATCATAAGATATTTTCTATTGACATTGTCCCACAACTCAAACTCTTTTGGATTCATCTACTCTAATATTCCTACTGGCTCCAAAAAGTCGCAAACAAATATTTTTAATGTACAGATTTATTGGCCTGAGGATGCAGAATTGCTGTCATACTCACTTGTTATCTGGGTTCCTTATCCAAGTATCCACTAATTTTTCAGCCCTTGATCTGCAATCTTCAACATCATACTCACAAGCCTTCTTAATGGCTGCTGCCTGTCTATACCTACAAGCAGATGAAGATAACGAGAAAATTATTACATTCATGTGTGCGAGTCTCAGTTATTATTAACTAAAGAATCGTAGGCTTCCAGGTTGGCATCAGTATTTGATTATATGTCTGTGTTATGGTGTGTATCAGGACTTTAGAACACTGAGGTGTAAGTGCTAAAGGTCTGCATGTATTTTAATCTAGGAACTCTTTCATTCCACCCGTTTATATATTATATGAACTATTACATGAAGTCTGTCCATAATAGGCAAAATGCCTGTCATCACTATATTAAAATCCTCCTGTTCATTTATGAAAACCAATTTACTTCCTAATTGGTTACTGCAGTTAACATATTCAGAGATTGTTTTGTTGGTAGGCCTAATATAAGACCACCATGGTTTGCCTATACTGCAATCTATTTGGTAGAGCGTATTGACTTACTGATCAATGATGCTACTGTCTGGGTCAAAACTCCATCCTCCATTAAAATTGTCATAAAATGGCTTTATCAGTGACTTGTAGTAGACCTGTAAACGAGAGCGGTATGAGTCAAAAAGTGATCTGAGACAAACGGTGATTTGTTCAGTACAACTGATGTGTAAGATTAAGTATGTATGACACATAGACCTAATATAATATTGAGTCTACGGTATGACATGAGATCGATGACAAAAGATTATTTTCAGACCAATACTGAAGGTTAAAAATTATAATCCAACATCCAACAATGATTTGACAAAGAAGGCCATATTTAAGTGATATTTATAAATGGCAAGCTGGGCCTGAGATTCAGACAAAGTAAGTGTACCTGAAAGTCCCCATATGCGTCTGTCTTCTTTAGAGCAGAATCTACATACTGGAGTGATGTGATGGCTGCTGCCCAGGGGAAGTAACTTCTCTCCTTACTCAGGTACTTGGTAGTGTCCATCGCCGTTCTGATACTCAGATTTCCCGGCCTAGAAGTGTTATAATCAAATGGACATATTTGGTAATAGAGGAATTACAATTAGCACTCACAGGTATAATTGACAAATGGCCGACAAACAAACGTTCATGTAGGAGGTACTGTTGTTATTGTCAATTTTTCTTACTGTCACATCAGGAATATTGGGCAACCAGTTAACTGATTGCCGTGATATACCAGTGGATGACTATGACCTACCTGTGATATGAAGTACTACAGACTCAAACGATTTTGTAAAGCTATAATTGACGACACTGCCCAAATATGTGCAGAACGACAAAGAGACTATATACTATATAATTTTTAATATTTTGTAAGATATTTTACCCGAGTTTTTTTGCCCTCATTGCAATATGATTAACTTAGTAATTAGGATGGATTTCCGAGAAAAAGCAATAAACAAACTTCAAACTTTGAAACTTACACAGCCAAATTGAATGCATCATCAATGATCTGAGCTCTATTTAGCTCATCGATGTCTGTATGGTCGTTCTGCTGAGTAGTGATCAGTTTCTGCCAGTACTCTGTAGGATAATTCACTCTGTAGAATCCGTACTGTTTGGGATTCACCACCATCCAGTCCAGGTTATCAGCCACCTCTAGTGTCTCTGTATGTGATATAAAATAGGTGATGAGAGCAACCGTCTTGTTTATTGACTGCCGTAATCATTCCGGAGAATGTTTTTCATAAGGAGTCAAAAACATAGAGAAGAAAAATGATAGACATAATTGTAAGTAACGAAATACAAAATAAATTTGACATGCATTACAGATTTATTATCATGTATTTTGTCTTCTTTCCCAGCTAGCTGTTCAGCTGTTTTCCTACTACTAGTCCAGGTTCTTCCACAACCACATGTTCAGAACTTCTACTTTAGTGTAGCCTCTGTCAGATAGCTGCAGGGCTGTAGTCTGATTGGTCCAAGGACCTTGTGTACCATTGATAAGTACAATTATTGGTTCAGATGTTAGTTGTAAATTAGAAAACGAATATTCCCCATGTACTTTCTACAAAACTCTCAACCTTAGCAACCTTAGCAACCTTGTGTACTGATACAACAATCAACTTATGGTAAATAACACCGACTCACTTGACGCCTCATCTTTCCAGAACCAGCTGACAGAGCTCTGATCAACGTCAAAATTTGGGTCTTCACTGGTCACATAGCTCACAGGAATATCCCAGGTGTAGCTAAAAGAGGCAATAATTTGACATAATAAATTTATCTTTATTGTACTAACAACATTT
Source organism: Membranipora membranacea (assembly GCA_914767715.1). NCBI lineage: Eukaryota > Metazoa > Bryozoa > Gymnolaemata > Cheilostomatida > Membraniporidae > Membranipora > Membranipora membranacea. The sequence goes on along the minus strand of OU612072.1, from coordinate 2,056,277 downwards.
TAAAATTAGTCGGTCGGAATAAAAATCCCTCATATCAAACAAGTGAATATAGTCATTTCAGCCCAACGGACTTTGTGTTACAGTTCGATACATGTCACTTTTAACTTAATGGTTTTTTCATTATTTCACTACAAGTCATTGAGTAATATTAGAATGAGCTAGCGTCTGAGGTCTGGTTATAGATTCCTGATGTGTTGTGTAAAAACATATGTTAGGAAATTACCTGAAGGGACTTGGGTATTTTTTATCCGGAGTCTGTGAGTAGTCCTGAAGGAAATGATTCTGAGTCAGAGTCAGCCTCTGTTTACCAGCATTAGAAGAAGGTGCTACTGAGATATCAATCACAGGATATCCTAAATATAATAGTTGGGACATCGTAAGGAAATAATAATACAATCAAGCAGCACACTACACTGTCCTCATGAAGCAAAAAACGAAAAATAAGCTACGGCGATGGTGATGGGGGTTTGTAACTTTAGCTGGAATATGTACCTCCTAAACTTGTGCTTTTAATGACCATTTCTGTAACCAAACTGGCAAAGTGTGTAATAGAAAGTGCTAATGAAGTTCATCGAACAAATGATGCAGTTTGAATTGGCCTAAAATTAATGAAAATCATCACTATAGGAACTTCAGTATAAGAGTCTTGCATATACTGACTCTATGGTTACAAGCCTAGAGTTATTATTTATATATAATTACTATGTGCTTGTAACTCCCATTAATTACCCTCACCCACTATCCACCCTCGCAAACTCACCCATCTGAAGTATCCATGTATCAAGTATGTCTTTGATGTTGAGTGGGTTTCCTGATTGGTCAGTGAGATTTTGTCTGTCTGCCTGTGTCTGCATAGCTGCCCACAGGTCATCATGGTAGGCTGCCTCATAGGCCTTGTCATCTATGTAATCCTACAAATATCAACACATCATTCTGTGTAGGTTGTCTGCACTTGGATGATAACATGGAACTGTGAATTGTGACATCATACGGAGGGAAGGAGGATATTAACTCCAAGGTGTATGGATGTGTATGCAGTACTCACTCTTCCAGGCAATCAAAGCATATATCTATCTATGTATTAACATTACAGATTTATCCCAGAATCATATTTACTTGCGAACCCTCAAATCATTAAGAGTTATCACTTTTTAGAAGGAGGGGCAACCCCTCCGCTCTAAGTTAATATGTCATCATAAGATACATTTGCTGCTGACTAAATGGATAAATATTATAGAGAGATAGTTTAGTTGGTTAACATTTATGTGAATGATAATTCTTCCTCACCCCTAAAGCATCCTGGAAAATTGAATCTCCAAGGAAGAATCTCATCATTCTTATGAGAGAACCACCCTACAATAAAGAAATATACATAGTTATTATCTTGTAAATTGGTTTTTATATGACAAGGGAATACCAGAAAAATACACATATAAGTATCATTTGGGACAGTATCTTATCGAAACACAGCTTTCACTGATGCCAGACAGAGATAAACATGACTTTACTAACACCACCTGTCTATTTCATCACACATTCAACTTCACTCGGGACAAAAACTTGTTTAGAAAATACTTATATAATATTTTATATTATTATTTTTGTTATAAATATTACCATTTAAAATGCAAGCTATCTTTTTTTTCAACTTTTAAACACTGTCTCATATGCCCTAAAGAGTACTGACAGGATACTAAATTAATTGCAAAAAAAAAAAAAATAAATTGACTTGTCACCACCTGGAGTAGGAGTAGGAGGTAGCTCAGTTGGTTATAGTGCCTGCCGTCTAATTCGCAAGCGTTGGAGGTATTGGGTTCTATCTACTTCTGGGCTCAATTGACGCCCCTGGTGTACTCCTACCTGCCTGCAAACTGAGAGCAACTCGGCCTCGAATACAGCGGTCGTGCCCTTAAGGCACTGCTTTTTTCTCAGTCTTTGGACCGAGACAGACTTGCGATTTTAACCCCATTTTTAACCCCCCACCTGTTTACATATGATCCTTACCTTGCCATATGAGATACTATCAAAGATCTCATTGACTTCATCTGGATGTTGTACTGGCACATAAATGGGATGTGAGGTGGCCAGGCTGTCGGCTTTAAATGTAGAGTGGACATCTACTGTCACAAACTGATCCATCTATAAACATTCAGTCAGTCATATTGCAGATGACTTAGATTTGAAACGTCATCAACAAAAGATTGAAATCCCATCTTGTTCAAAGCGCTAAATTTTCTGCATTCAGGCGAACAGGAGTTATATATATTTTGATTCGAATGTCCAGAATTATAGGTTTTATCATCTACCAAGTATTTTGTTTCCTTGATGCCTATATTTTATATAAAAGTCACATCTTAGATTTCATTTTTCCCAGTTGATATTATTGAGAATTTTGTGATAATGTACTTATAAAATAAACAACTAAATCATTCACCTTGTAAATTTTTGATAGTAAATTCATGGCACTGGGTACGCTTACCTCCAAGCGATTACCACCAGAAAGGGGCGGAGCCTAATTTTCAATGTGTTCGCATCGGTTATATACGTTATCATGGCAAGTGGAAGGTCTCTATATCTATAGTCTCTGTTTAGACCATAAGAGGTATGATAAAATTCTGAACTGTGATCTCGGAATTCAATCAAAGTAAAGTCTCACCATTTGCCAGTCTGGCTCTGTTCTGTTGACTCCGATATACTCGACATAAGAAGCGAATCCTTCATTTAGCCACAGATCACCCCACCAGGAGGGAGTGACCAAGTTACCAAACCACTTCAAGAAGATAAACATCGGATTAAATTCATTTTTCTCTGCCTAGTATTTGGAACAAACATCTTATTGAGGGTGTGGAGCAAATGTCTAAACTTTTTGAATTAATAAAGAACTATTCAGTAAAAAAAACAGAAGATTTGAGCGAAAAGGCCGAGAAGCAACAGCTTTCACAAACAATGCTACAATCAATTTAACTAGTATAATTTCTCTCCTTCCAGGGTATACAACTTTTATGGGGAGAAGTCTCCATAACTTCGCATGTTGTCTGACAGCAAGGTTCTGCTTCCGTGCATTATAGGAGTGCAGCGACAGCCTCTATCATATTATACCATTATATTATTGTTTGAGTGAGCGCATTATGGGGAAGTTTTTTCGTTATGGGGAAGATTGTGTGTAACACAAACTTTTACTACACTAGCTTATTTGCCCCTGATTATATTGATATTGATAAGAATTCTGATTTTTTGAATTAGGGAACCTATAATATCCATCACACCTATAAAATTAAAAATTCATGATATTTGACGACATTGTGTGATTTGTCATTCCATGATATTTGTAGATATATATATATCATTTTCGTGATTGTGTTACATGAAAAGCTTCTCGCATTATGTACCAGCTGATTACCTGATGAGCGAGCTCATGAGAGACAACTACCGCTACCCTCTGTTTGTTATTAGCTGCTGACACAGTAGGATCATATAGTAGTGCTGTTTCTCTGTATGTGATCAGTCCCCAGTTCTCCATAGCACCGGCAGCAAAGTCTGGTATGGCTATCATATCTGATGTGAATGTGGAATAAAAGTAATGTCTGAGGCAACATATATGATAAATAGTAAATAACGCCTCTTTCAAAAATACTCACTTGGGCGTTTTTCCACAACCGGTTGGTTATGGCGAGTTCCCTCCTCACTGCAATCAAGTCTGGGTGAGTTGATGGGTATATCTATGGTTGCTCGTGTTGAATTGATTCTCACTGAATTGTTCATTTGTACATAAGAGTGATTTGTGAATAGGAACCCAACCCACTGCTGTCACAGCTGGGCTGTTTTGATGCCACAACTTTCTATTTAAATTTTTGACTGGTGGTTCTGCTGGGCAAAGCCCTGCTGTGGCAGCAGTGGTTTAATGTAAGTTGACATTGGTTGGTTTCAATTTTTTTTCATACTGGGATCTTCAATATTATTTCTCAATATCGATAAAATTATTTACAGGTAAACTTTTTAGTTAACTGCTAACATAGCCTCACTTGCCTTGCTTTGGCAGTGGGAATTCTTCATCAAAGAAACTCTCGAAGTATTCTAGGATAGTCACTCCCTGATCGAGAGCGAAATCCACCTGATCCACGGCAGACTTCCTGGCCCAAACTCTTACAATTGTCTAAAACAACAATGATATTGTGTAGTTGTTGTTATCTGTGTGGGGGAAGAGAATGGTATACTGCCTTATCCCTACAGGTACAGGTGACAATCATTTATTTAGCTATCAAGACACATTCAACTATTTGGGATTTGGTAGAATACAATCACTTTTAATTAGACCACTATTACATGGTGAGTAGAGAAGGGTGATGTCAACTTTATGTTTATAACAATTATTTGGTTTGGGATTGTAGTTGGTTACTGCAAATTTCATGGACCCTGTCTGCAGAGCAGAAAGACGAGATATTATTGGTCTATGTTTGGTTTGTTTTACCTAGGGTATATCATCTGGACTTCGGCTGGAATCAAACCTGAGGGTCTTTTCCATGACAGAGGTAAGTTGATGTGTTGACTTATCTGCCTTTCAATGCTGACAGGGGTTGTTCTACTGGGGGGGGGGGATCGGTCGGCCATGTGGTGGGAACTAAAGAGATACGTAGTGAGCTATACGTATAATTCAGTGGCAAACTTTCTGAACCGGCCATGTGTCAAGCAATCTCGCAAGCAAAATATTCAGTTGTCATCCCTTATGCAACGAAACGTTAACTCCAAATATATCTATGATGTAGAGAAAAATGCATCATTTTTCCACACCTACCCCTCCTGCTGTAGTTTTCTCTTTGTAATCAAAGTCACAGACAATCATAGCCAGTAGGTAGGTAGACATTTTTACAGTTGGCAAAAAATCGTCCCTTCTCCAGTCACTCTTATCCCCACTAAAAAGTATAATCAAGTACAATAAGTATAACCATGAGTCAGATTAGCTATGCCGGGAGTAGGAAAGATGATACATAATGGAGAGCCAAAACATTCCAAATAAATAAAAATATTTATATGTTTATGATTTCAATTGGCTGTTAAAAACATTTCACTTTTGAAGTGATATTATGTGCCATAAAGTGCTAAAAACACAGGTCAACTAGTCATGCTCAGCATTTTATTGTGGTGAATTTATCTTTTCTCGTGGGGGAACAATCAGTGGGGCCTTTTGATGTCTTACTAAAACAAAGTATCACTATCTCATTGCACAAAATGATCGCTCACTAGGTCTATTAATTAGACAAATTCGTTCCAAAAGCACTCACTCAAATTGTGTATAGTTCCAACAAAAAGTGAGAGATTTGTGAGTAATACTGAGGAAGCTCAAACAAGATTTTGGTTGTTTTTGATTGAAATACCCCCAGTCTCAATGGAGGAACAACCAGGGTGCTGGAGTGATAACATAAAGAAATCATTATTTCATTATTCAAATTGAAAAGTGTACCATAATAAGTGGATAAGATGAATTTCTAAGCACATTTTGTAGCCACTAAATAAATTATTCTGCCAAAATATATCGATTACAAATACACAAATGTAGCATCTACTAGTTAGCCATTTGATGCAGATTTTACCATCAAAAGACTCACATTAAAGGACATCTTCATGATTATCGAATAAATTATAGGCATGTTTGCCATCAACGTTTGACCTCTTTGATTCTTCCCTTTCAATTGAGGCCCATCAAAGAATGGAAAGGCTTTTCTAGCATCAGTTGCGACTGATCGCGTCACAGCCATGAACATTGAAGCAAAAATAATGTTTGAAGTTATTCACTTACAATCTTGTGATCGCCTTCAGAGGCATGTTCGAAAGTGCTTTCATGTCTTTTTTCCTCCAGATTGATATTGTGAATGTGGCTTTGATTCCTGGCTCATCGAAGCATGGGAAGGCTTTCCTAGCATCTGTGGCCTGATATTGGGTTGTAGCCATATACCTATTTTATAAATCAAATATATGGCTGAAATGGCTTGTCTCATTCATTTATACCTAGTATGTTAACAGAAGACCTCACACACTTTACAACCTTGTTGTTAGTTGATGTGTTGGCTCTGATTGGGTGCTGGTTGTCGCCCTGACCCAACATCAAATCAAAATACACACAGTGACCGCTTTACTGTAAATAAGTCGATTACAAGATCTTGTATCCAACCAGTAGCCTTGTCACGCGGTCACTTTTTTTGTCTTTTGATTGGCTGGTTTGGTTCGGTAAACCAAAACAAAAAAGTGGCCGCATGAAAAGGCTATCCAACAAGTTAATATTAATATGCTACAAATGAGGTTGTGATATATACGTGAAAGAGTGTATGAAATTGTTTGCGTCAGTAAACTGAGCATTTGTAAGTTATATAATGCTAATAATTATGCGTAATAAAACATGAGGTTCAGGGTTGTACAATATAATATGAGGAACAGGGGGTGTACAATATAAGATTTAGACATACTTCTTCTCAGCCTGGCCAGTGGTGGCGTTCACCTCATCGTAACTACTGTAATACAATCCCTTCAAGTCATTGTCTAGCTTCCCTTCATATTCCAAAGTGATGTTATAATATTCTCCAACTGTCAGTAGACTCGGAGTGGTAAAGTTCACAAACTCTCTGTCTTTATCATAAACAGGAGCATTCAGAGATATGCTGTGACCCGCTGAAATCAAAATATCAACATAAATGGTCAAATATCAAACTGAAATTGTTGAAAGTAGTCAACATAATCGAAAACTCACCTCTACACAGAAGATACAAGATCTACTCTTCGTAGTATTCAACTCAATGAGACGGCAGGGATAATGCAACTCCACTTAGATAAATAAGACCTCCTCAGACTTATTTAAAAGCTCCTTTTGATTTAAAATGTGTTTTTTTTAAATGAATGTTGCATCCTGCATTATCATCTGATTTGTTTCTTCTAAAAATAGGAAACGTAGTATAATTTTGTTCCCTCTGATGCTAGAGGGTTTGATATCAAAGTGCCTCAATACTCATTTTTTTCATTTGTGTTTCAATGACAGCGGGAAAAAACATGATCTACAGAAAACCTAGAGCTTTCATATCGAATAACTGTTGCTATTTCTAGGTAAAAAAATCAATCATAATTCATCGTTTTGAACAATAATATGTGAAAGTTGACAGGACTATTTTGAGGGTTTCAAAGTATTGCTTAATCACATAGACCTTACCAAAGTCAGTCATACTCTGTGATGTAATAGTTAGCTTGTTAGCATGTATAGTCACTGTATTAGTAGGCTCCTTACACTCCATGTTGATAGTCACAGTTCCAGTGTTAGTAAAGTCCTCTGGGTCTGACTGGTATATATCAGGCTTCATCTCTATATCATAGTGTACTGGTACTAACCATGTCGGTAATCTGACATCACGTACCTGACAAGTAAGTGAGAAGTCAACTTACAGATGATTCTAGCACTTGATATTGAAAATATTTGGAACATTTAAAACTTGCTTATTTAAAACATTGCTATTCAACCGTATATTATCCACTTGATCAACATCATTAATGATATATAAATATTTTCTTTCTGTTTGTTTTTTTGTTTCTATTTTTTTCTGGCGCTGCGAGCAAAAAAGTTTCAATGAGATGGGTTTGACTGCCGATAAATGTATATACATGTAATTGAAAAATTAAGATTTAATGTTTCCACAAAATCTTTTTTACAAAGATTTACGTCTAATCAGATAGAGCTGCTCCCACAGAGCTATGGACCTTCTGTGTGGTCAGCAGTGTCTCAGTAGGTCAAAACTAAATTCTTAACAGACCTTCACATCTACGACAGCTGATGTTTTTACTTGGTTGTTTCCCAGATTGAGATCTCCAGTTTTAATACCCTGATTTCTCCACCAATCTCCCAAATAACCATTATCGACTCGCTCTATAAAACAAATCAGGGATTATTATCTCCCAATGGTCTGGCAGCTGATGCAGACTTTTGGCACAATGCACTAAATGATTCATTACATTGGACTATCTTCCTGGATTGTTTCTTAATTATGACAGTGACAGGCTTGATATTGTGCCACGATTTGCGGTAGCTGAACAACTTCAAATTGACAATTACAAATTTCTATGATGCAATCAAGTTTAGTCCTTGAACTATGTGACTCGATTTAACCCAAATTTGCTACGGGACATAAGATTCGCAGCAGCTGCATGCTATGTTGTCAAATTCAGATAAAAATTAGGAGCTGCAGTTTTCGTTTCTCTGCTCTTAACTTTGAAGTAAGTTAGTGAAGTGAGATTATTCAATGTAAAACGAAGAAATTAATAGGCAGCAAACTACTACTTCTGCCAGACAGGAAAAGATTTGATCACTGAATTCTGTATAGCTCAACGATAAGTAATTGAGGCTTCGACCTCAGGAAATGTCACTCATTTGGAAAAATCTTTTTGCACCAGGATCACACAAAAAACTAACTCTGATCAATCTACACATGACACAATGTCACGGTCCTCGTATACCCTGAAGGTGCAATCTTGCTTTCTCTGTTCATAAGATATTTGTAGCACAGTGGCGTGATATAAAGCATAAAAATGTAGCATCAAGTAACTGATTTTATGAGATCCTAACTCTTAGAGATTTCCAAAGGTATACATAGCGATACAATTTAGGTTAAAAGGCAAGCCAATCAGAACAGTGGCGTATATTAGCACTCACGGCCCACAGATTCCGGTGAGTGGCTGAATAGCTCAGTGTGTAGAGCGTCCGCCTAATAATCACTATTGTTGTGGGTTCGAATCCCATCTCGGTCAGTTTTTTTTTCAAATGGGTGCTTTATAACTGGAGCATTTTTACCGTAATCTTCTACTGCTATTGAGTTGTTTTCTGAAAGTACCCAACAGCTCAGTGAGCTATTGTAATACCTCTCTGCTTGCACTATTTTGCTACCGATATGCAAAAATTTCCGTGGTGGGAGGGCGCTTTAGCGCCCCTACCACACCCTCCCCGCCACGCCTACGGCGTGTGGATCGAGCTGCGCCCGATTATTATGCTCAACTCTGAAAAGTCAGTGAGTGAAATTTTTTAGAATATACGCCCCTGAATCAGTAGGAGTTTAATTCTCAGCGAATAACAGCTAGCCAATCAGAGGGAGTTTCATTCTCAGTGAATAACAGCTAGCCAATCAGAGGGAGTTTAATTCTCAGTGAATAACAGCTAGCCAATCAGAAGGAGCTTAATTCTCAGTGAATTACAGCTAGCCAATCAGAAGGAGCTTAATTCTCAGTGAATAACAGCTAGCCAATCAGAAGGAGCTTAATTCTCAGTGAATAACAGCTAGCCAATCAGAGGGAGTTTAATTCTCAGCGAAAATTAGCTGCCAATCAGATGGAGCTTCATTCTCAGATTTAAAAGTGATAATTTACTAAAGTGTAAAAATAGTTGTCCTATGGGCCTACAAAACATATCACATACCGGATCTGAAGTGAATACTGAAGTATTTGCAAGGAACATTTATCTACATGTCACCTGTAACCCAGAAGTTCTCGTGCCCACCCTACACAGTTCATATGTATTTACTGCAAATACAAAGATGTGCCAGGGGTTTATGCACAGCAATGTCCCTCCTACTCTCCCCACACTGGTTTCAGGTTATACAACAGAATAACCTGGACTGGATTGGAAACAAACTGGAGTGAAAATAAACTGGACTGGAAACGAACTGGACTGGAAACAACATCGGACTGGAGTGGATACAACACTGGACTGGATACAACACCGGACTGGAATTGGATCACCCTGAACAACATTGGACTGATCACAAAATGAAGATGATGCCCTCATCTACTGTAAAGAGACCGGCTGACAACAATATCACAGGAGATGACACAACCACATCATCAGTGTACTCTCTACCAGAAAACATCAGCAGCACATACCTCTGTGGTGCCTGCCACACACCAGTCAGCTGGGATGACAAAGGTGTGTTTTGTGATGAATGTCAGACTTGGTACCACATATGCTGTGAGAACATACACTCAAAAGATTACAGCAAATTAGACCACAGCACTGTTGCCTGGGCATGTGCAAACTGCAATTCTCAAAACTACAGTCGTATAATGCAACCCAATACAGCACTGGTACACACTTACAACAAGACAACATCAAACCTGCTAGAAACAACTGACGGCAGCATCCAGTCACTAGACAAAGATGTGAGACCAAAACACATATCATCACCAAAACAAAAGTCAAGACAACGACAAAAAGGTCAGCCACTAAGAATCATTAATGTAAACTGCCAGTCACTATCATCAAACAAGGCAGGTGCCTGGCAAAACCTACTTGACCGTACAGAACCAGATATTATTATTGCAACCGAGACCTGGCTCCACGACCAAGTCAGTGACGCTGAGCTCTCGCTCAACAACTACTCAGTATACAGGCGTGATAGACAAACCAAAGTAGGCGGTGGTGTCCTTATTGTCATCACAAATTCCACCAGTTCCACTGTGATGACCACACCCCCGCCCCCTTATAACACGAATGCGGAGATACTCTGGGCAAAAGCAACTCCTTGGTCAGAAGGACCTACTCATTGGTGCCTGCTACCGCCCCAATGTATCTGACAGAACGACAATACCTGCTCTCCAACACTGCATCGAGCAATTATTACTGAACCGTGACAAATCTATCATACTCGGTGGAGACTTCAACTTCCCTGGTTTTAACTGGAAGGATGAACAAATAAAATCAAACTCTCCCTATGTAGGGCTGCATGAAGACTTCTTGGCACTACTCAACACTTTCAGCCTAACCCAGTCAGTGAAAGAACCAACAAGGGAAAGCAACATACTCGACCTTATCGCCACTAACATACCTGAACGCATTCTCAAAACAATAGTAATGCCAGGCATTAGTGATCATGATGCTGTCTTCACAGAACTATCACTCAAACTTAACCGGAAACCACAGGCACCAAGAACACTATGGCTCTACAAGCGAGCAGACTGGAAGGGCCTAAACGCACATCTCGAACCAATTGTAGAAGACATAAAAGAGAGGGAACTCCCTGTAAACCAGCCATGGGAAGAGATCAAAGCAGCCCTGCTCAGTGCAGCTAATAAGTTTATCCCTAAAAATACGACAAAGAAGATACAATCCAGACCGTGGGTCTCAGCTTCCCTAAAAAGAAAGCTTGACCTCCGCGAGAGACTGTACAAAGTTAGTAAGAAGTATGTTCACCTCAAAGTGGAACAACGATACCTACAGCTGAAGAGTGAGTGCCAGGGACTCCTCCGACAAGAACATAGAAGCTTTGTTGAAAACCTGCTTGAAGATGAATGCGACGACAACACAACTGCCAGCAAACGATTCTGGGGCTATATCAAACACCAGAGCGCTGACACTGTAGGAATAAACACCCTGGGAAGCGGCTCAAGACTACTTACCGAACCTACCGAGAAAGCAGAAGCTCTAAACTGCCAATTCCAATCAGTATTCAGCCCCATAGATCCAGACACCAGCAACAAACCACATGAATACAGCAAGTCGATCTCAAGTATCAAAGTCAATACCAACGGCATAATGGCACAGCTTACCAAACTGAAGATCAACAAAGCCAGCGGACCAGACGACTTGAGCCCACGCTTATTAAAAGAAACCGCCAACACCATCGCCGGCATATTAACACAACTATTCCAGAGGTCACTCGACCTTGCTATCATCTCGACGACTGGAGGAAGGCGAATGTAACTCCTGTGTACAAAAAAAGGAGATAAATACGACCCATCTAACTATCGACCCATCAGCTTAACGTGTATCACCAGCAAAATACTGGAGCACATTGTAACGAGTCAGATGATGGGATACCTCTAAAGAAATAACAAACTCGACTCCAAACAACATGGATTTCGTAGTAAAAGAAGCTGCGAAACGCAACTGCTAGAGCTGACCACGGAAGTATCACGCCACCTAGACCAACGAGAGGAAGTAGATGCACTGATACTTGACTTCAGCAACGCATTTGACAAGGTGACACACAGCAAACTGATAACTAAACTAGCCGACATCGGAGTAAACAGGCAGGTAACAAACTGTATAGAGGACTTCCTGAGGAATAGAACCCAAGTTGTAGTAGTGGATGGCTTCCACTCCTCTCCATACGGTGTTACCTCTGGAGTGCCCCAAGGATCAGTCATCGGTCCTGCTCTTTTCCTAGTTTACACAAACGACCTCCTAGACAGCATCAAAAGCAAGGTTAGACTCTTCGATGACGACACTGTCATATACTCTACAACTGACAAGGCAGACGAACTTCAGAAAGATCTCGCTGCGCTTGAGAAATGGGAGAAAGAATGGGATATGAAGTTCAATCCCACCAAGTGCGAGCACATAAAGTTCAGCCGCAAACGAAAGAAGACCATCGACAACACCTATGTTCTCCACGGCATAAATATCCCCCAGGTAAATTCCACCAAGTACCTTGGAGTAAAACTGGAAAAGGACCTACGATGGAACACGAACACCAACTTCATATCAGCAAAGGCAGCCAGCAGACTAGGATTCGTCTCGAGGACTATCCCATTCACTCTTCCTCATCTACGAGAAAAAGCCTATAAACAGCTGGTCCGTCCTGTACCCGAATATGCTAGCACTGCATGGAATCCGACCTTGACCACCACCCAGAGCAACGCGCTAGAGGCTATCCAAAGAAAGGCAGCTAGGTCAGTACACAACATCAGTAGGACTGACAGGACCACAAGCACAACGGAGCTACTATGCAAGATGAACTGGGGAAGCTATCATCCAGGAGGGAGTCAAGAAGACTTGGTCTTTTCAGAGCAATGCACTTTAATGAGATTGCCACCACTATCACTGATTACATCTCCCCTCTCTCAGCTACATCTGGTTTTAGCAGGAGGCATGAAATGCAATATCACATCCCTAACTGTAACTCATTACACCACCAGAACAACTTCTTCATCAAAACAGCGAAGGCCTGGAACCAGCTACCTGTGACCAGTAATCTCCTCGTGGCACCACCTGTGGCAGGCTAGACTGGCATGACAGAGAATACCCGATGATCCCATGATACCGACGCGGAACGAAATACGGAGTAGACGATTATGCCATATCTCTAGGACCTTCAGAAGAAGTTGGAGATTACACTACAAGTAACACACAGCAACTAACACTGATGGTTGATACATCAAAAGGAGAATGTTTATCATGAAGTTTTTTTTCCAAATTTGTGAACCTTGAGGAATTTACACATGTTGTTGGTGGTTGGTTGACAAAAACATGCCAGAATTGTATATAACTAAATTTACACAGCAAGCATGAAGGCTGCACTATTTAGCGAAGCTAAAGCCACACAAAAATGCACAGTGCAAATAGCTGAGGCTAGCTGTAAGCTCTGGTTATCAACCAATTCGAATATCACAACAATTGCAATACTGGCCTTGACTTATTTTATCCAGCACTACACTAGCTTCATCAAGTTTGCTGGTAACTATGAATACATGGTGGTTTAAATTTAAAATAAAGCTCTTTGTAGGTCAATTGAATGGCGAATATTCGTTATCCGGATTTTATTTATTTCTAAATTCTTTAATCATAAGGAATTTAGACATGCAGTAGTCAGTTAGCTAAAATACCCCAACATCAGAGAAGTATATTACTAGATATAAACAGCAGGCATGCAGGCAGCGCTATTCTACAAAGCTCTAGCCAAACAAAAGAGTGCAAATAACAGAGGTTAGCTGAATGCTCTGGCTTTCAAAGCGTACCAAGAGATTATAATTTCACAATGATTGCTTTACTGGCTTCAACTTATTCCATCAACGATTAGCACTACACTAGCTTAACCAAGTGATCAGATGTTTGGTGACCAACAATCCCATATGCAAAAGGTATTCTAAATATATTGATATAGTTGATATTCCCAATTTATAACATAATACTATTTTTAATTGGTTAAAAACTAATAAGCTCTAAGAGAAGAGGAAGAATAACACCAGCATGGTGTTGCGTCATGTCACATAGCGTTACGCTGTGCGACGTTACGTTATATAGAGTATGTAATTATGGATTATTGCCTATGACGGTGATGTTACAGTTGATCTCGAGAGCGTGATTGGCCAGTCTAAGTGCACTGTTATAAGCCTGCAGAGTCTTCAGATATATAGTGGCTTCCTCTTCGGTCATACCATCATACTCAGTCACCTATAATATTATACAATCAGGTTTATCTAAGGCATGTTTTATAATTAGTTTCATGTTAATAAAAAAATTGGAAAGAAAATCTCTTGGGGTTTTTCTATTGCGGGACCAGACATGTCAATGACTGGTATGTTTCCAATGTATCGTTTGTTTTATAAAAACCGTCAACAAATCTTGGATATGTAAAATATCTAGCGATATATAAAACATTTGATCTCAACATCTAAAATTTCCACACAATCCCTATTTTTTTAAGAGTTCATGGTATCTTGAATCTTGAAAGTGTGAGACACACAGTTTGTGATAAATTCTAACTTGTGCACAGCAAAATATTGCAAAAAAGTTATTCTTCAAACATATTTCAGAGTAATTATTGAGTATAGATACACACAGCTCTACGTTTTCTGCTGTTGCCGTTCTCCAGTAGGGCACATTTCCTCAGTAGGATTTCTCTGTCCACCATCAGAGTTTGCCTGTACACATCCTCCTGGTGTATCTGAACTCTCATGGAGTAAAGAGTTAAATCTGTACGATTCCTCTGTAAGTCATCTATACTTCCTCCCACCTCTACAACAGTAAATAACGATATCATGTTATACTCCCTCCAATATCTACAGATGTAAAGTGCTTATAGATCACAGTAAATATAAGTATGTAAATACTTCACACTTACTTAGCCAATACATGTAAAAGTAAGAGTGACAATTATATGTAACGTTGTATTGTTATGTCTAACACCATACCACATACTAGGCTAATATTGCTTGTTCCACAGGAAGACAAGATGTCAAGTTTCAAAATTTAGATGTCTGCAGGAAAGTACAGTTTTGTTCAGATTACATAATGTATATATATACACACATTTGTGCAATAAAGTGTCATATATTATATATCCCACTATTGTACCGATAAAAACCCTGGACAATGAGTCATTCATATATATATATATATATATATATATATATATATAGTGGCTATCAGTGTGTAGGGCAGATCTTTGCATTGGAGTTGTCCGACCATGTCAGGCTATTTTATCTACCATTAATTACTATTGGGTTAAGGATGCCCAACATGATTATTTAAGAGGATTTAAGCCATGATTTTTTTGTCGGTCATATAAAATGACTCCTTATTTTTGAGTGACACTTAGTTGGGGCCAAATACACACAGATGACACTTAAAAGCACAGATTTGTATTTATATATATATATATATATATCTGTTTTTTTAAACAACAACTTGATAAAAGTAATGATTGCAAGGAGAAGATATGATTTACCTGAGCAACTTTTACCATCTCCAGCGTAACCGTAAATACAGGTACAGTTAAATCCACCTGGATAATTGGTGCAAGTAGCCTTGTCATCACATTGGCTAAGAGCATCATCGCCACATTCATCGATGTCTGGTAAATAACAGAAAATGAATTACTAACTATTTTATTATATTATATGCGTTATTTTATTATTTTATCATTGAACTTGTTGTATGTGCTATGCAATTACTTAAAATTAGCCACTCTATGAGCATGTCTAGAGTGGCATTGTCTCTCATTGGCGAAGGTACCTTAGTGGTGAGGCCACCATTTTTGGAGCCAAATTCAGATTTTATTTGCAGTTATTGAATGAGCTCTAAAGGCTTAAATTTCAAAATTCAGAACAAATCAACAATAGCTTTGCTCGCTGAAAACTTGCTCTTTGTGCCTTTCAGACACCTGATACCCAGTTAGACTTAGTTCCTGAGACCTAATTATCAGGGGTGGTGTGATACTAACCTGTACACTGACGTCCATCTCCAGTGAATCCTGACTTACAGGAGCAGCTGTAGCTACCCTCTGTGTCAGTACAATCAGCGTACTCACTGCAGTAGTTCAAATTTGGATCCTCACATTCGTCGACATCTGAAAATATATTCAAATCATTTTTGATTACACAATTGTATTTAATCACACAAGTGTACGCCCCACCTTCACATGCGGGTAGGTTGGTTATCTCCTACTAAGGTACATATTCCTTGATTGTCAATGAAATAACGACAGGAAACACAATAATAACATTTGCGGATATTGGAGAATACTGCATTGTTGGATACTATCATAACATCGTAATAACCTCTGCATAATTCTTGGACAGCACCGAAGAATCTCCACTGGAACAATTTATAGCCAGAGTTACATCCACATGTATATCCACCATCAGTGTTGATACACTGTCCTTGGTTAGACGAGGTGCAGTTAAATGTTGAATCCTTCGGGTCACACTCATCGATATCTACATTGGAAATATATATTTAATTATAAATTTATATATATATATATATATATATATCAATTTTATCAACAAGTATATTAATAATATAGTTTAATATATACATTGAATAGTTAGTAAATAGCTTTTTTGTGCAGCCATGGGGAAACATATTTCATCATAGGTACATAAAATCTTGATGCCCTCAATATATTATCGCTGAGCGCTTTATTTCTGACACGTCTTTGATATGTACTTGAGATAATAAACAGACCTGGGTCCAAGTCATGGTAAGTCAAGTCATCTTCAAGTCAAAGTCACGACTTGACTTAACAAAATTATGACTTGACTTGACTTGATGTCGAAAACAAATAGACAACACTTGACTTGACGAAAAATTGACTTTGACTTGACTTGGGAGTTGTCCTGACTTCGGTCAAGTCAACATAAGTCAATGTGTGAAATTTTATAACATAATGTAGAAAGAGATATAGGAAGGATAATCATAACTGAGAACCCCAACTCTGAAACCCCAACTCTGAAACCCCAACTCTGAAACCCCAACTCCGAAACAGAAAAACCAACTTCTCAGCTATGGGTAAGTAGTCAGAGTTCCTGCCTTACATATTAGTTGTCTTCTCTTGTTGTCTTGTAATCAGTAAAATGAAAAATGTATCCCATGATGCAATATTAATATACTATATTAATATTGCATCATGGGATACATTTTTCATTTTAACAAACACATATAAACATTTTATTAGCTCGACAGCGGTATGGTGGTGATCAATGGGGAGAAAATCTGACAAACTAACACTTTTTGCGTTGGATTATCATGCATGTCGAATGAGTGGGGATGCAACACAAATATACAAAAGTAACCGGAAATAAAACATCAAGAGCAATCCATGACATTTACTCCTCCTCTGCACTTGGCTTTACACAAGCTGTAACTAAACACAACCAATGATATAGATTGATACAACCCCCCACTGCCTAAGCTGCAGACCAGGTTGAGTGATGATCAGGAATTACCGATGAAGGGATTAGGGTATGCTCCTATCCTCTTTCCGACTGGCACCATAATTTGTTGAGAAATTGTCCTAGTTAATAAAAATGGGCGCTCGTGACCTTGTCTCCTTTAGATCTAGTACTGTAATCTTCCTCATCACCATGGTGGTAATATTTCATATGACAGTAGTGTACAACTCCTATGACCGTGAAAGATCGCCAATAACTCATACGAGTCATGAAAACTGGTGGTAAGTTGTCAAAGCTTGAATTCACTAAACCGAACGATATTATTTGAGTCACATGCATAATGAGTCATAGAGGCTAGTAGCCACTGCCATCGGCAAACCTCTCATGACCTTGGAGACATTACAAACAGGCAGATGCAAAAACCTTTTCAGAGAGAACGTTTTATCCGTCCTTGACAAATAGTGATCAATCTTAGTCTGTGTTTATTTATTTATCCTCCACCAGCTCATCTTTTTACAGCATGAAACATTTCATTTGTCATCATTGACACAATAAAGGTACATATATACAATGAAGTAACAATGCTGAATTGCGTACACACCCATACCTTCTTTCGTTTGTGGGGAGGGGAGCAAATCCCGATTAGTAGAGCAACTCCTGAGGACCTAACTAACTCCACCACGATTGGGAGTCACCCGGGATTGAAATAAATTCCGAGTTGATTTTCACGGTTAATGAGCGTGACTTTGCCATGACTTGTAAGTCGCCCATCTTTGACTTGACTTGACTTACAAAAATCATGACTTGGCTTGACTTGACTTGATGGCGAAAAAAATAGACACCAATTGACTTGACTTGACTTGGTGTAAATGTGACTTGACTTGACTTGACTTAGCATCGACAATGACTTGACTTGACTTGCAATGACTTTTACCCAGGTCTGATAATAAACAACCCTTCAAGGTTCATCAATACTGTCACGCCTGTACATGTAGTGGACAGGGATGATCAGGTCATCTAATGGTCATGAGTATGGTCGGCCAGTCAGCACACAGTATACGAAACTAGGAGAGATAATCTCACCTTTACAGTCTGTCTGCCTGTTGTTGTCGTTGTTGTCTGATCTATATCCATCCTTACAAGTACAGGTATAGTTACCATCTGTGTTCCCACAATCACTGTTAGATCCACAGATTTCTGGTGATTCTATACATTCATCCATATCTGAAGAGAAAGACAAAGTTATCTAAATATCTATACTAAATCTACCTATACCAAAGAAGCATATATTAGCTATGTTGGCTCTGATTGACTGGTGGGAGGGAGAGAGCCAATACCAGGTCAGATGGTACACTCCTGAAAGTACCTATTGAAATAAAGTCAATGTGAAAGTAATAGTGTCACATTCACTATATCTCAACAGGTACTCTTAGTAAGCTGGCATTGGATCTCTTTCCAATCCAACAGCTAATCAAGTCTCAGCCAACACCTTGGCTAGGGTGAATGTATCCGTTAAGTATATCTGGCTCAAAGTCATGAGCATGTAATAATTCAACGACCTAGTTTAGGAAAAATGGTAGGAGAGGGGTGTGAAGTAACACCAGATTGGGTACTGTAAGCTCCTCCTGAGGAGTCTAGAGTATTCCACAGCCTCCAGAGCGTTTGAATGATATAAATAGCATATGGAAGTCCAAAATGTGCTGATTCTGGCATGGAATATTCAATTATAGCAAATTTAGACCATTCTAATACGCATTCTAGGGGAGGCAGAGCGAACTATGGGCCTGTAATTAACAGTGACAGGATTAAGGCATATTTCCACAGTAATCATATATAACAGATAAATGACTCCATTGAAACAGAAGTTTCAGATACTTACCTATACAGAAATCTGCAGCTAATGGGTCGTTCCACTGATAACCTATACCACAGTAACAGCCATAACTACCGGTGGTATCATAACAGCCCTGGTGTGTCCCGTTACATATAGCTCCCTTATCTTCTACACACTCATCGATGTCTAAAATAGGGTTAAAATCACTATGATTCATCGAAGTAGGACACTTCTCTTCTATGAGCAAGACATAATAAAATATCGAGCCATCTTTTTGTTGAATTGGGAGAGTTTAGGAGAATCTTTATTCCTATCTCAAATTGAGATAAGTGTGGGTTTAATTTGCCTAGTGTTGTTGATTAGGACTGCTCCCGGATGAATGTTTGCAGAAGTGCTGTTTAAGTTATGAAAAGCTGTCATAGCTACCAAAAGATGAAACACTATCTCATTAGTCTTAGTGTTGCCATGACTATAGGACAGCAGGTACACTTGACACTTACTGGTACAATGCGACTAGTTGATAGCCTGATACTTACTTATACAATCAGTCTTGTTTGTATTAGAGCTTCTGAATCCCTTGTTACAGTCGCATGAGTACGAGCCTTTAGAGTTTTTACATTCTCCAAAGCCTTTACCGTTCTCCATACCACAGACATGACTACCGTACACATCAGCATCACACTCATCGATGTCTGAATACAGGAATAAGAGAAAGCTGACACTAATCTATGTAACATATACTGGGCAGTCATCCAGTACCGACCAAGTTTGTCCCTTAGTAAGATATCAGTGTTATCTTCTCATCCAGGACCATGTTAGTGGAAAGTTATCCTCCCTTGGAGGTAGTGGTGGTGCCATGGTTAAGTATACGTGTACAATGATGTCACTGTCAGCAAATATAAATATGTATAGAAATAAAAACTGTTTAGCCCTTGAATATAAGATATGGTGACAGTGTAATAAGAATATTTATAGGAATTGGCAAAGATCGAAGTGTCATTGCCAATGGCCGATGAGTGTCAGTTTCAGTTTTGGCAGCTTGCCGCACACCCAGTTCAGGAGCTCTTTTCATGGCCTCACATCTAGGATGCAATCCAATTTTCTAGGATGTATCACATTCTCAGTATGAGGAAATAAGGCACCTTTCATCCCTCTTTAAAGACAGCCTAATCTTCTGTTTCTTACTAAACGGGAATTCAGGACATGTGGTATGTAATAGATTTGTGAGTCGTGTTTATAATTTCTCAATTCGTAATAAATCTGCTGTCAAAAAACGAAAACTCAGAGTCAATGAGACACGTACTTACCTTCGCATGTTTTTCCCTCATCTGTGGTGTTGTAGCCTTTGTCACATTCACACTTGAAGCTGCCAGGTGTATCTATACACTTAGCGTTATTATCACACCAATCTGTGAGCTCATCACACTCATTCACATCTAAGAGGCAATAATATATGGGTTAATATGACCAGGGATTTTGATATAGCTGTCATTTGTGACAGTCACATGGTGTCTTTTCTGCTCTGACAGGTGCTTTGTCATATGAATAAATGCTTATTTATTTTGCTGCTGAAACACAACAAAGACTGATAACTCACTTTCACAGAGGAGACCATTTCCAACGAAAGCAGGCTTACAGCTGCATTCAAACACAGTGTTTATAGCCCCAACAGAGTTATCTCCATTAGCCAATTCACCATATGTTAGAAAGCAGGTAGAAATTGTATTTCCTTCAAGACCCTCTTTCTCACTAGCAGGATCGGTAGCATTACCACAAGATAGACAATGATCAGTGCCTAAGAAATGAGAAAGAATAACAGCTGTAATCAGGTGAATCAAGCTTTATACTCACTTGTGCAGGTAAATCCATCACCACCATAACCATCAGTGGCGCAGACACATTCAAACATTGTATTCTCAATATCGTCCAAATCCACCTCCCCGACAACGTTACAGTCGGCGAGAGGATCACAGAGAAAACAGAATGCTGTGCCCTGACCTGGTAATCAGACCAACATAACCGCTATAACATGCCGCAAATAAATTAGGGTACCTTGCAAAGCATGGCACTCCAAAATAAGGATTGCATGTCACTTTTTTTTCTCAATATGGGCGCAAGGAGACAATACAATGATATACCAATGTTGTGTGCAATTTTTTCAAACAAATATTATTAAATCATAATAACAAATTACCCTAAATTGTACTGCTTGGATTAATTATGATGATGGATTTAGCTTTGTTGGCTTTTTTGTTTTAAAAAGAAAAGAGGCATCTTGGCAGCTTACACCTAACAGCTACCAGGTTACCAAACTTTCAAAGTGTTAGCTGAAAAGCTGAAAGAAAATTCGGACTAAAGGAAACTTGGAAGCAGATAATTGAATAAGTAAACTCACCGTATCCCTGACTCCCTGATTTTGTGATGATCTGTATATCTTGTGTGCTGACGGCAATACAAGACAGAGCAAGTATCAGCGCCACAGCACCGCTAGACTTGAGAAACATCATTAAATTTACCGTCAGCAAAGCAGAGAGGTGTACAGTAGAACCTCCAGCACAGACACACCAGTAAAGTCTGATACTCAGCCTGTCTGTCCCTGCTAAGTAATGCTCGAGTGTGGGTTAGTAGCTGGATTAGACCCGGCGGAGATTGAATAAGCTGGCGATCAGTCAGGTTGTTTTCTGGGGCAGAGATAAGACGGGGAGTGGTGGTGATCATATTACCACATTGTTTTATCAGTAAACAAACACTCACACTTTTACTCTACAAATAAATACGGAGGCTGCGCCTAAATCAATGCTGAGATGCACCAGTGGTAAGAGAGGAAGATTGGGGGCAGGCTAATCAAGAGCTCAAGTCAGTAGATTGGTTGTGAGAGAATAAGTAGCTTGGGGCCCACACTGTTGCTATTTGGACAGGGATGGTTGATAGTAGGCTACACAAGCGTCCCTGATTAATAAGTACTGGGACTCAAGCTAGTATAAGAGTAAAGATTTGGTGTTTAGGTGTATGTTTGCCGTATGTTAGATAAGTAAAGCTGGTTACGGGTGCGTGTTTGACTCTTGTCATGGTTATAGATAAGGTTAGGCGTGGTGGTTACTATACAAATAGTTAAATTAACAGATCATGATACCAGATTAATCTATGAGCTGAGGCTGCAGATCTAAGAACCACACATAGGCCTCCTCATGCTGATCACAAAATATGTGAAAATCATCACTAATATAAAGTGTCGCAACGCATGGGTGTGTCGAGTCCTGTGTGTCATTATTTGATTTTTGAGACAGAAGAAAATAGGCAAACCACCATATGGCAGCAGAAAACCAGGCTTTTAAGACTTTTGAAAGTTCCCTGGCCTGACGATTTTGAATACAAAATTTTGTCATTCTGAATTTTGGCCAGTGTGAGACATTGTCATCCCTACCCTATTTTTCATATATCATTATCATTGTTATTATTATCATTTCATCATGGATGTTAAAAAGGGCTTTTGGACATCAACAGAAACCAAAGTGTAGTCCAGTCACGTGCATATATACATAGAGTTTAGATCTGGAACAGGTGAAATCCGTACCTTATCAAGTTGCCTGGTCAAAAATGCTATTCTAATTTGTTCAGTTCAATTATCAAATTCTACTCATTTAGTTTTTGAAGGTCTCTCTAAACAATTCATATTGATAGGTTAGAGATACAAAAAAGAATTTAAGAGCAAATTCACGCAGTTTTTTTCTGGGCATCAGGCTTGGAGGCATTAGACAGCAGTATGATTTGTTGTGACACATGATGTTTCAATGAAGAGAGATAAGATAAGAACTTTTCCAAAACCCATATTTTACATCAAAAATGCACCTTTTGCAAGAAAATGTTGATCCCATTCTTGTATGTCATGTATGTTTTGGTGAGATTAACGCAGTGCATAGTAAAAATACTCCACAAACCTACAGCATAATGACGATTTTATTTGACCATCGCTCTATACATTATTCTTGTCATTGACATAATCCTCCAAGGTAGGACGATCCTTTGAATGAAGATGAAATAATTCCTAACGTATTAAGAACCCGAAATTCAACTGCACAAATAGCATATAATTCTGATGAGGGCAGATGTATCACCTTTATAAAGAACATAACATACAGTGGTGTGTATCAGGAGCATAATAGGGGCAAATACTTCGGAATATAAAGGGGATAACACTGACAGCAGCATACGGCACATTCGATAGTAAATTGAGAGGATGACATATCTAGAGATTGGCTGAGTATGGGAGGGCGGCGGATCATGGGTCAAGGTTGAGGCAAACATTCATCTATGGTATTTTCATATTAAAGCTTTTGGATACTGGATACCAGTGCATTGCGAAATCAGCAACATACTAGTCAATTCGTTTTCCCTGCTCATCCAAGTAGAAAATTCATTAGTGTTGGTGTACAGGGTGAGACAATCCCTGAAAAGACAAGCTTGCCCAGCATGTACAAAATACTCAGACGGCGAGCACTGAGATGGACCAGACATGTCTGCAGGCAAGATGACAACCAGTTACCAAAGCAAATTCTCTTCTCTAAACTGAAAGACAGCTTTAGAAGCAGAGGTCGAATAAAGCTGCGATACAAGGGTACAATCAAAAGGAGTCTCAAGGATCACAACATACAGACGAATGGGTGGCAGAAGCTAACTAGGAACAGAGTGAGATGGCATAAAGTGACTCTCAAGCAGAAATCATCATCGGAACCGATGGACTGCCAGTAGTTTGACAGAGTAGGACAGTAAAAGTGATAGTATAACAGTTTGTGGTTTATTCATAACTGCAGTGGGTACTAAACGTCAACAAACGTTATCAGGTATCATGATATTTCTATAGCGGCAGTTAAGGTGAATAACATAATACTGTATCAGTAAAGGCATGGGTAAGGTTTGACACAATGATGTAGCTCTGCGATATGATTATGGAAGGCCACATTTTTTCTTTTCAACCAAGATATCCAGTTTGAGCTGGCTGTTTGCACTGTGCAGCTTTACTATCTCCTCCTGAATGTCTTCCTGTAGTGTGGCAGGATAATATGGAGAGAGTACCTAAAACAAATGAAGTTTAAAGTCAGCATCGAATCCAGTAGCAGGGTGACGTAGCCGTAGATATGAGCATAGCGTACTGACAGTCACAGATCAAAGCATTGAGACCCAGACACAATCCAAAATATTTATGAAGGTTTACTATAACCCTAAACCTGCTACTAAGGGGCTAAAAGACTTTTCTTCCCAATCATTCATTAAATTCAAGTATCTAAACAAGCAGTCTATACTATTACGCATATAGCCAACCACATAAATATTACATATTATTGACATAACATTATGTGAGTCAGTTGTTGCAACTATCTACCCAGTGGTAAGGAAACTCCATTTGATAACTGTGTATCGGTATCATCGTTCACTCGTAAAAACGAAGCATGATTGATACTCTGAATTTACTAGAGTCTGATTCTGAATCTCTTTAATTGATTTAAAAGAGGACAGCTTTAAAACTAAGCAAAATAAATCCAATCTGGCCTGATATTTGAGATATTTGCATCTCTTGCATGACTTGTGTGTTGCTTGCATACCGATTGTAGGTAAAAGTAGGATATCAAGAGATGACATAACTAAAAATCATAGAGCAAGGATATATTATTCTCCCTTATACTCAGGGTGATACCATAGCCTGGGCAGGCTGTCGGGGGTGATTTGGGGGGGGGGGGGACAGCCTGGGACAATCCGCTGTGATCTCTTCAAGGTCACGACACAGACATATCTATCGTTTTCATAAATTCAGATTTGTGATATTGAGCCACCTATCACAACTAACACAAATATCTTTGTTGGTTTTACCGAGGAGAATTTCTTGGTTTGACTTTTGATTCCTCGTCTGTTTCATGTGATTCCCTGTTAATTTGGTATGCTATACTGTTCTTAAAACTACTACTTACTTAAGCTTGGCAAGTAGAGGCTGGAGTGAAGTAGATTTATTTAAATCCAGCATTTTGATCACATGACCAATAGCCCAAAAGAATCAAATCAGATAACTCTTATTTTTAACTGAGTTCACAAATATTTTAATTCTTTTCGAGTTGTCCTCTCTTGACAAATGGATTTATCCTGGCTGCCCCACCCCCCATCACCCCTAACAGCCTGCCCAGGCTAGTGATATCATATATCAGTGACTAATATTGAGGGATTTCTCAGTACTCACATTTCTCTTTGATCGCTCCTTTAGGCTTTTAAGGGCGCACTTTCTTTTGGCAATGTCCAACTGGATAACAAGTTGTTCATTCTCAAGTTTTTCTCTCATTAGTTCCACTCGGAGAAGGTAGTCAGAGATTTTCGTTGAGTTCTGTTCGAGTACATCCATCGGTTTACCATCCACTGAAAAACACAATGAACAAATAATTCAGCCAATAACTCAGAAAAGTTCAACTCTTGATCTAGATGCATATTTCAACAGGACTTCAGGAAACAAGTAAACACATCCAAATGATCCCTTAGACCAAACATTTTCAACTGCTACTGAAACATTGCCAACAATTATACGGATCTGTTAAAAATCTTCCAAAACGAAATGATTGTGTTATGTAGAGATTATTCATGTCTTATAATTTCGATTAAGTATTTACCAGTGCAGGTTGTGCCGTTGCCTGTGTAACCGAGGATACATTCGCAGCTGAAGTTCCCCGGCCCATTTTTACATATTGCTTTATCGGCACAGGGCTTAGATAGGCACTCGTCTTCATCTGTATAAAAATAAACAACGTCAATCAAATGAAATTAAATACAACATCAATCGATCCAAAAAAATATGTATAGATCAGCCTTAGTAAAGTATTGATCAGCTTTAGTAAAGTATCGATCAGCTTTAGAAAAGTATCGATCATCTTTAGTAAAGTATCGATCAGCTTTAGTAAAGTATCGATCAGCTTTAGTAAAGTATCGATCAGCTTTAGAAAAGTATCGATCAGCTTTAGTTAAGTATCGATCAGCTTTAGTAAAGTATCGATCAGCTTTAGCTAAGTATCGATCAGCTTTAGTAAAGTATCGATCAGCTTTAGTAAAGTATCGATCAGCTTAAGCTAAGTATCGATCAGCTTTAGTAAAGTATCGATCAGCTTTAGTAAAGTAATGATCAAACTTAGTAAAAGTATCAGTATTATCAATCAAGGTCGAATATACACTGGGTTTTAATATTACTGATACTACTATAGAGTGTCATGCTTACCTGTGCAATTTTTTCCATTCCCTGTGTAACCCGGATTGCAGGTACAACCGTAAAACGGTTCGAGATTGTTGCATTCGGCATTCCGGTCACATACATATTCTTTTTCATCAGCACACTCATTAAAATCTATGAAAAAGTTAAGCTAAAAGCTCTTGTATGTCAATATGACAAATTGATAACTGATTAGCCAAAAAAGAAATATGGAGAGCATGTATGAGTCATACTTTAACAATCTGGGACTAACAAAATCA
Source organism: Membranipora membranacea (assembly GCA_914767715.1). Lineage (NCBI taxonomy): Eukaryota > Metazoa > Bryozoa > Gymnolaemata > Cheilostomatida > Membraniporidae > Membranipora > Membranipora membranacea. Next base: position 2,029,531 of record OU612072.1, on the reverse strand, counting down.
TTTTTAAGGTCAATAATAACATCCAATCAATGTGTTCTGCTGACAAAAAATATGCTATATTTACTATCCGATAAAAATTGATTCTGAATTGAACTCAGATTATCAAAAAGAAAATAAAAGGTCATGCTGCAAGGTTATGCAAGTAAATAAATCACTTACCGGTACAAAATCCGTTATCCAAGTAATACCCGTCATCACATTCACACCTATATCCAGTTTCATTTGCTTTGGTAGGAGTGAGATCCTTACATATAGATCTGTGTGATTGGTTACAATCATATCTATAATCATCATCGGTACACTCATCGATATCTACAAAATATTACCCTAGAATCAGTATTCCCTGTGCCATGTATTATGCAGTGTAGTTAAGTTATGTAACACAGCATAGGTCTCTAGATTTATCAAAATAATGCCTGAGATTACACATTTTGGTGGCTTAGTTAGGTGACTGATATTTGACACATTGTGATTTATAGGGCGATGAGCAAGCAACTATCTGGATGAGCCAAAGCGTTGTGGTCATCATTGCCTACAATTTCTACTGATGTCTTTTTCTAATAAACTCGCTATGACGGCATTGATGATACTGAACACTGAACTTGCATACTTGAAATTTCAAGGATTTTTTACAAACATAACACACAGGACGCACAACTCTTTTGGACAAATTATCTCTGCCATAATCTCAACGCAGACAGACCATGTAGCATACTTATAGTTGACTACCTTGGGATTATGATAAATCAGCTTAATTCTACAATCCCTCACTTCCTGCTCAAGAGAAGTTAGTGAAGGAGGAATACCGTTTGTTCAATCAGCCTAGCTAAATAGTAACCTGTCTCCAGCTGCCAGCAGGTCAGTGTAATTTTAGATTATGCAGTATGTTAGGTCAGCATACAAAATACTAGTGATATAATCTCTACATAGAGATATTTGGGTCATTGATTTCATTACTACATGTTCTAAAAATTAAATTTATGACACAACTTCGAAGTTCTTGCCGATTGCAAGAAAGGACATCTACTACATTATGAGTATGAGTAGAGAATAACTCCCTCCCAACTTGTTTGTCAGCTTTGCTTTTCGAAACACCTCTTTTTGGAAGCCATAGTTTACATATCAAAGACAGCTCGTAAACAGGCTGTATTTATTATAGACAGCAGAAGCAATGAATTCATTTAATATAACGATGACGATCCTCTTCACAAAAACATTGTGAAGAATACCAACCCCCCCACACTAGAGTGTCGTCTGCATTGAGAATGCCTCGCTGTAGGACTGAGAAGTTGAAGAAAAGTTTCTTTTTCTAATATGCTAATTTCAAGTGAATAGTCCTGTCTTGCTTTTAATGATAATTTTTGTTGCCACATTTTAATGTAGAGCTCCAGTCTAATGTTTCTTTTCAATTTATTTCTATATTGTAACATTTTTTACAATTATTCTCACTCCAGGGTGTCAAACTTTCTGATATATGTAGGAAAAAATAAAGCCTATCCTATCCTAACCTAACATTGAGTCCCTGTAAGTCTTATGACAGTTGCTCATGGGCATCGTGCTGAAGTGTCTCTCCAAATAAAACTTAAAACAAATTTTACACTATTATATATTTGTAAGTCAATCTTGTCGCAACTTCAAACATGCTCCTTAGATGAGCATTACATAAATAGAACTTACTAAAGCAGTCTGTCTGTTTCTGTGGGTCTGTGCTGTTAGATTTAAACCCTTTCATACAGCCGCAGGTATATTTTCCTTGATCACCATCGACATTTATACAGAAAGTATTACTCCCGCATATACCTGTATCTGTACCGTTCTCTTTACATTCATTGATATCTGCAGAGAGGAGGTAAAATAGAAATATCCACAATCATCATCTCAGAATAAAAACCCATACTGTCAAACTTGTATAATCCGGTGATCAGGTTAATCAAGTTGATCAGTTCATAATATTATAATTTAACAATGTACAAGATAACAAAGTGATGTGGAACGGGCCAATAATGCACCAAATTATGCAGTCAGTTGTTTGTATTAGTTGACAATGAAACAACTAATGTCAGCATGTCTTTTAACAACTCTTAGCATCATAAAAGTAACAAAACACCAGAACGAGTAAAGATGGCAAATAATTGGCACAACAATTTAACAGAGCTTCTCCTTGAAAGCCAACAATATGTGGTATGGCTTGGCATGACTTATATTTCAACGCAGACTGATTCCTCTTTCATTTAATATTAATTTATTCGGATTACCAAGCTAGTTTTTTGGTACTGCCGTTATTAGGGCCACAAATAAGCCACAAGAGTAGCCTGATCAAAGATTGTGGGGAGCAAGATGATAGATGTAATATAGCACATCTTGATCAAAACTTACCTACACACGCAGTCTCATCATCATTAAACTTATAGCCTTCTTCACAAGTGCAGTAGAACTTTCCGGGTACGTCGTTACAAAGTCCATGGTCGTATGTACAATTGTGGAGTGATGAGATGCTACATTCATCAATATCTGTGTTAAATAATCGCATATATAAAAATACTCCATTTTTTGTGTCAATGAAAATTATAGATATAATCACCTCAAGTGCTGTGTGAAACTAATTATTGACAGGCATCTTTTGCGAAGGATGTCATGGAATGAAACGATATGAAGTATTACCTACAGAATTGTAATACTTTAAACACAACTTTTGTGATGTGTTGGGCAGGTTAAACCAGGACAACATGAGCAAAGTATCACAATTTAGTTGCCTAGTGAATTATTGTCAATCAGTCATTTGACTTGGTAGATTATAAAACTAGCAATTTTCCTCAACTTTATTATTGACTAAAGAGTTAACATAATAAGTCTATTGGACCAACTGCAAAGATAAAGGAGTTGCCCTCTCTTGGATAACTTGTGCAAAGAAAGCTCAACAGAACTGTCAAGCAATAAAAAGTAGAGCTGTAAAAATTATCTTTAATCATAAAGCAACTTTGGGATTACTATTCAAGTTTTTCAACTTAAAAAAGCAAATTCATGGTGTTCCCAGATAATTTTGATAACTTACAAAGCAAAAACTGACCCGAGACCATAAACATATAAATTAAGTATTAATACGTTTTTGCACAAGACATACTCACCGACGCAAGTGGGGCCCTCCATCATGTATGGAGCCTGATCAGTATTATTGTATGTAACATTGCGTGTGCTCATTGTGTAACCATCTTTACATGTACAATCGTAGGAAGCAGTGGTATTTTTGCAGGTTCCGAATGTACCATTGTCGCTAGTGCCTCCACAAATAAAAGGATCCATATGGCACTCATCTACATCTGTAAAACATCAAATTTGTTTATTTACAGGAAATCTTTTATTCAGGGAGTTGAGAAAATATAGTTAAAAAAATTCAACAGTGACAGGGAACCGATAACTCCTGATCTGTTTTTTATTATTTAGCATGACATCATGGAAAAAAATTATATTGAATCAGACCAAGGCTGACAATGGTGATGGGTAAAATAGTTTCTCCCTATAGAAATTTCAAGCCAGGAGAAATTAGGAGAATATAGCTGCTATGGCTACAGAGAGTGTTCAGCAGACTGACACAGGCTCAGTCTATATCAGATTATGGTTTAAAAGAAGCAAGCCTGGGCTTTACAACTGTAATGCTACCTATATAAACTCACCAAAACAAGTCTTGCCAGAGTCTGTGGTGTTGTACCCTTTATCGCAGGTGCAGGAGAAGAATCCATCAGTATTCTTGCAATCGGCATGGTTGTCACACCAATCCTCTCCAAGACTACACTCATCAAGGTCTTAAATAAGCACACAAGTGTGATGTCACCAAACGATCAGTGTAAAAAACTACTACGGCAAATCGAGATTTTCAGACCAATTCATTTCATTTAGTAAAGCGTAGTATCTATCAATCAATCAATCAATCAATCAATCAATCAATCAATCAATCAATCAATCAATCAATCAATCAATCAATCAATCAATCAATCACACATAGTTAATTTTTTTTGGTTTGTTCAGAGGTCAAAAAGTTGTAATTTTTGTTCGTTTATAACATACTTATATATATGAAAACCTCAATAAAAAACGAATAATTATATACAAGTTAACAATCTCTTTAAATGCATTGGTTTATTAAAATTTATCGTAGATATCGTTGAAAAGGATTTATGATAATTCCACAAATTGAACAAAGAGGTAAAAAAGGTTGAAGAAATTCTTACCTTCACAAAATATACCAGTTCCTGAATAGTTTCCCTTACAGGTGCACTCAAATACTGTGTCATTCAGGTTATCGTTATCAGCTACAACACCCGCAGGCAAAAAACATGTAGCCACTTCTTCTCTCTCTTTGCCCATTGTATTATTACCACAAAGCTCGCAATGACCAGTCCCTGAGGGTGTAAATAAAAGTATGCAACTTCCTAGCATCAAACCATTTCATTGCAATGTTTTGTTATAGCAACAGGGCAGTATTTTTTCAAGTTGAAAAAACAAATAAATAAGGCTTAATGATGAACATAGTAAAATAACTTACTTGTTGGGATATATAATATTAATATTGATATAATTAAATCATGAAATAAAATACAAAGGATGTCACAATACAGTCAAGTTAACAAGGTATGGACGTAAAATATCACAAACCATAGCCCTGAGAGCCATCCACTTTGCTGGTTGTTTGTCTTGATGAAGATTGGGTTGTGCTGTCTTGACTGGCAGAGAAGCCCACCAAGCATACTGCGACAGTAATAGAGACAGCTAGCCAGAGATATGATGAAGCCATCCCAACAATCCAACAAAATGTGTAAGCTGACAACTGACAGGAAAAAGCAGCCGTCCTCTTTCTTTGCACAAATAGGAGTGAGAGAGATTGTCTTTGTGGCTTGTAGCGTGTCTGATTTGAATTTATAAGAAACAGAAAACTGGGATGGTAATGTTTTAGCTTTACAAACACAAGTTTATCAAAAACAAACACACCTGATATGCAGTGCTGAGCTGTCACGCTCAAACTTCCTTTCGTAAAGTCTTGTGCGGTGTTTTTCACGTAAACAATTACAAGAACATGAAATAATTGAATCTGTTGTAATTCTGTGTGACAGCTCTACATCCACCACCTGAAAACTTTCCAATTTTTCAGCGGTCAGTCTGGGTCTAGCAATAAAATCTCAATTCGTGCAACCTTATTAAAAATTTATCAATATTGCCAATTTCTCAACATTGGTTCATAAAACAACCTATAACCCTGCTGAAAAAAAAACAATATTCTTCTGGTTTTCAACAAATGTATTGAAATGTCGCATTATGATCGAGGGGCTTAGTATGAATTGGGAGAGATGAATTATGGACTGGATCCATATTATAGCGATCAGCCGTAAATATAAAACAAGTAAATAGATTTGGTTACTCAACAATCGCACCTGTTAGTTCTGTAGTTCAACAACTGGACACAGAACTAAAACACCCTTTGGACATTTGGGGCTTATGCTAGGAAGAGATTAATCAAATAAAAGTCATTCATTCAGATTATCTCAGTTTCACCATCATAAACATCAAAGACGATCACACCTTCATGATATATATAGGATGACAGCTGACTAATCAACCCTGATCTATATTTTAACTTTAACCAGCTACAAAAGCATCAAGTCAGTAGCATTTGTCAAGTGATCATGAGCCCTGAAAATGTGATTTACTACAACCTGTTCGCTGTAGACAACATCACATAGGCCTAGTAAGGATATACTCTTACCCTGTGATGACACCACAGAAAGTTAATTATGATTCCTTAACAGTAGCAGAAGATAATACTAGATAGATGTCATGTGTCACTACATTTATATCAGAATAATCAACAAAATCATCTTCATATTATATAAAAATGGCTGGAAAGTCTTAGAAAATGAGCACATTTTTTGCTGTGCTTCAATTGCTTCCATTTTATTTATAGTTACTCATCTTTGAACTATTGATAAATTGTATGATGGTTCTGGTAGGACGCCCCGCCATGCCTTTACACAGATACGGAACTTGGTCAGTATTACCCATCACTCCAGCTATATCTAAGTGAGCCCAGTTATCACAGGATACAAACTGTTGTAAGAAGGCTGCCGCAGTGCACGACCCGCCTTGTCCAGAGTGAGACCCTACAATCAAAATCAACCGATGTTTTCACGCCGTCATCCACAGGCTTCAAATTTTGTTCATATATATGTACATATATTTAGGTAACATATTGAACATTCAATCAAGAAAAGCTTGACCAGTGGGACACAAACCCACGACTTCCACATCATCAAGCACCTGGCAGTGAAAAACAAGAGCGCCAACCAACTGCCATCTCACCATCCCAAAAAGAGGATGGGTTGATTTTGCTTATTAGCTAGTCCTCTGACTACTCAGTGTCAGGCACTCGCAATCACACAAGCTCATATCATTCCACCATGGCCACCCTATATATCACACATACGTGTCAGGGTTATTGGATATTACACGGCCCATAACTGGGACCAATGGTAGTGTATTAGCTGTATGTCTCAGCTTAAAGTAAGTGCAACAGAGCCTATGGACTATTTAGACAAGTTTTGGGACACCATGGTATCATATATATATATATATTTATAAATTATCTGACATAACTGTAGTAGTAGGAGTTGTGGCCTCACCTATATTATTGAAGTCGGCGAGTGGAGCTTTATTCATATGTGATGTATATAGTTTATATAGAGGCATCCTCCATACCCTGTCACCTGTCAGCTTACCACTCTCATGTAACCCTACAAGTAATCAGGTAAGTAATCAGGTAAGTTATCAGGTAAGTAATCAGGTAATTAATAGGTAATAACTACTACCAACTACCCACAGGTAAGGGCTACATGTGGTGACAACAGGTGCTCTGATCAGGCTCATTATATGTTACCCTAGAGGAGTGAATAGTAGCGAGAGTTTAGTTTAGCTAGTTTAGGGGAGACTAAATGTTGGCTATCTCAGGGGTTGTAAAGGGCGAGTAAATATAAGCTATTTGGAAAATAGATATTTTGTCCCTGAGCCTTGAGTGCCATTTGACCTTGCCTCAGTCTATTCACTGAAATGTTTCTCCGTTCTCACCGATTGGGACGGGTTCAGAATGGAGATCGGTAAACACGACAGCTGATAGTGATGACTGTGACAGTGAGCGTACTCTGAGATTACACAAGGAAATAATCCCCTATCTTATCATACAGATTATTACGGGGAAAAATCTCAGCCCACCCCCCACGGCTCATCTCTGAGATGTCACATCGCTGATAGGAATTACGAAGGAATCTATAATCTATGTATCCTGTAAGTGACAGAAACGGAACTGTTTCATTACAAAAACTTGGTATTAAATGGACTCAGATCATATTCCATATAGTTTTTATCACCGGGTGGTGTCTATGTTGTATTATATTCTTGAATGTTCTCCTTTTTGAAATAATCATTTCCAATAGGAGCATACATACTATACAGCTATTGGTGGGATATTTCTTACGAGATAATATTGTGGGCCAAGCTATTAGTTATCGTGCATTTACATAGAAGCTCACCACAAGGAGATAATAAAATACATACCAGTCCATAGAACAGAGGAATTTGTGAAAGTTCCTGCAGCCCCAGCTCCTAAAGCCACTACCATAGCACCAGTAAGGGTGGCCATGTCGAGCACACATTGTGGCTTCTGTTCACATGCGTAGTGTAGAGCATCGGCTAAGAGGAGTCGTCCTTCTGCGTCTGTATTATCAACCTGATAAACCGAAAACAAATATGGAGGCTGATGACTGGCGTCAAAAACACTCATTAATTGTCTGCATGTAAATCAAATATTGCACGACGCAGTGTTGACTTTGTTAACATTATTGAGATAAAAAAAAAAAACTAAAAGTACGTCAATAATCAGATCATCACCACCAAAAATTATCTGATTAGTGACAAAGTTTTCCTTCAGACAGGTGAACAAACTTAGTGGTAGCCAATCAAATCAATCCTGACCAAGAAAACTAATCATTTCATGTATTTGTCCCACTTTCTGACCCAACCAATAAAATTTTCCAGAATGTTCACAGCCTTGGCAAAGAAGACAGCGAGTTTCAAACTAATACTGACACACAGATAGACAAAACAGCACTAGTGTCCCTTGATCAGAAATGAGAAATACGATTATATTGTTTGGGCATAGACTTACAACTTTTGACCATTATTAATGAACAGTAACGCTATTGTTGATTGACAGGACGCTCCAATGACTAAATTTGATAAATTGTGTATACAGCTTAGTATACAGAAAGTGGTCATATAAGTCATATAAGAAAAAGTCTTTACCTGCACAGTAGATTGCGTGTTACACACACCTCAACCATGCACTTAATATTATTAACAATTTGTTCAGAACCACTAATATAAAAATACTATTTTACATATCTTTGGTCAGACCCAACTAGATGGGAGATTTCCGGTGTAAGCATGTATAAAATTATCTCCAGCTTCAAGGCCGTGCACGGATTTAGTGCCTGTTCATGAATGAGCTTCCAACAAACATATTGAATTTGAAAAAAATACATTTGTACAAGTACTGTATTGTACTATACAGCGGAGCGATATTACCTACCTGCACTGTTTTACCGCTGCGAGTTATCACAACATCTCCAGGTTTGGTGGCGCAGCCTGTAAAAAGTGAATCATTAATATATAGATACATAGAAGCCTATAGAAGCGCATATTGTGCTAAGTCAGGCAGCGGAGACAGGAAGGTATCTGTAGGTAAAATAAAATCACAATTAGCTGAAGCACAGCCCTCTCATATCCGTCATTGTGCACGCCGTAACTCACATACGCACTCAATTCGGTCAGCGCTGTTGCAAAAATGCCTCAAGTAACAGATGCAAACAGTCACATGTAATTTTATTATCAATATGGGGAAAATTTTTTAATTTTGCTGGATAAAATTTTTGACAATTTTTAATTTGATGGTACAAATTGTTGATGGGGTAAACCCACCAGCAAATGGGTAACATCACCAAGATTGTTCAGATTCTACTTGCAACAAACCACGCTCACTGATGATAGTACGGAACCAGTGTGATCTAAATTGGGCCTCCTATCATTCATTGTTTCAATATTAGCTAGCTAAGGTAATGCCAACAAATATTATCTTGGGCTTTGGTTGAGGACGATGGACATGCATGAAGTCCTTCAATTGAGAATTACCAATCGCTATATATTCACTCACTTAGTGAGTGAGCGAACGAGCGAGACCATCCAAGGATCTGTCTAATTGAAAGACAAAGTGAGCAATGATTTGGAGCAATGTGATAAAAATAATTTGCTTTCAAAACCTTCGCTCACTCTAATCAAAATATCTCCCTGAATCATAAATAAAAAGCACACACCAGACGGGAGATTCTCGGCTAGAGGGATGTAAGCTCTAACATTGACAGGAAGTTTGAGCTTAGCCACGCCCCACAGAGAGGCTAGAGTACAGGCACCGCCTCCCATATCGGCTCTCATAGCGTCCATATTAGCTGATGGTTTGATAGAGATACCTCCGGCATCGAATGTTACACCTAATAATATAAATATATCTTAATGGTAACTTTTTATACAGGTAGATACTCGGCGCCGTGAGAGTATTATGTACCTGTTGTATAAAATCACACAATGAAAGTATCACCAGCATAATGAATCTTTAAATTAAACTCATCTCATGGAATCCAGTAATAAAAATAGCCGTGTAATACATAAAAGACTGTGGGGCTTATCTAAACTGACTGGAGCAAAGTAAATCTGTGCTTTGAATTAATTTCCTTATGAAGGGCTGTGATCTGATTTCCTCGTCATTGGAGAGAAAGGACCAAGAAAGTGCATAGTTTGAAACAACACAAACTATTATATCCAGGTTACGGCCCTCTCCAACTATCGTAAAAACTATACAATCATACAGGCTAGCTTCGTTGATTGAAATCATATCAGCAGTTACCTTCATAAATACATCAAACCAGTCAAAGTTTAAAGTAACCACACTATTTAGCTGTTTAAGGCTGAACTTACCTTTACCGACTATAGCGGCATGTTTATCAGTTGAGCTATCACCTCTATATATGACCTCTACAAACTTGGGGGGCTCTACTGACCCCCGAGATACTGAGAGGAATGCCCCCATCTTCTCCTTCTCAATCCACTCCTTATCCTAAACACAAACAGCAAAATATTGCATATTATATTAGATATGAGACAATGTCCGCAATCGGCCGAAACATAAGGTTTGAGATATTTGTATGTCACCAAACTGTATGTGCGAACTTAAATGTATGAAAGGAGGAGATAAATAATATGAAATACAACTAGTCTAACAATTACTCAAGGAATTATTACATAATAACTCTATGCTTCAGCGTAAACCTCACATTGACGTTTCGCGTAAACAAGGTTCCTAACTCAACATTATTAGCAGAAGTTTATCCATTGTTAGTGAATTTCTATAACCTGTAAGGGATGGGGGTATCACGAGCCCCACTTATAATTATTATGCTGTGTAAGTTCTCACCCTCACTAAGACTTCACATGATTCAGGCATTCTCTCTTTAGCCACTTCAGCGAACCGAGTTGGAGTCATATAGTTAGCTGGATTCTCCATCAACCTGTCAAATAGTTTAGCAGCATTTTCATGACACATAATATAGTTGGATTATTGTGCAGTTGGGCCTCATAGCGGGTGAAATACTACTAAACTCATTCAAACCGTGAGGATAAGGTATGATTATCACATTTTACAGCAAACAATGTTAAGCAACAACTTTAGCGCCCAATAGTAAAGAAAACCTCCCTAATTTGGAGTTGTCTTTCTAAATGAGAAAAGCTCAGAGAGTAGACAACTTTCAATGATTTATAATAACGGATCTGTATTGATGCCGTGTTGAAGCTGCTACCAACAAGAAAAGCTCCGAAAAGACATATTACATATGGAGTAATTTCATATCACTGGGAAATATGTTCTGATCATACAGGGAATGATGTCATCAGAATAATTTTATCATGCAGGCTATAACAATATATAATATCCAAAAATACATAATATTTACTAGTGGCTCTTGACACACATTTAGCCAACAAAGGTTAACATAACCTAAGCAAGGTGAGCTCACCATCTGGCAAAGTTCTGAGCCTCAGCCATGACTTGTCCCTTATTCCACTCAGGGTGGTCAGCTAGTCCATAGCCTGAGATCTCAAACCTAGGCTGCTTTGTCTCCTTCAGATCATCGAAGGCGTAGTTAGCCAGCCATGCTCCCTCAGCTGAAGCCTCAGGATCTCCGCAACCATCTACTGTTACCTCAGCTGCTTCCTTCTGTTAAACAGACAAGATACTCAGACTTTAGGCAGTAAAATAACAGAATAAGATACTGTGACTTAAGGGAGAACAATATAACAGACAAAGATACTGTTGGCGGCTCTTCTGTCTGGTGATAAACAGTCTAATTTTAGTAAATTAGTTAGTTCATGGTTCTGACACTGACTGGAGAGCCAAGTAAGTTGTCTAGAGTCAAATATGAGGTTTTGTTGAAGACAAGCTGAAGGCTCACTCTGTAATAACGTTAGTAACTGTAGCTTCAGAACAATTTCTGAAATTTGTTCTACCTGAACAACTGTAAAAGCATAAAAGCCAATAATCATGACTGCAAGCAACCGGGTCCTTTCACCACTCTACAGGAACGAATACAATTCATAACTATAAGCAGGTCTGTATAGCTACACTGATCGATTGATTACCATATGATGTGTATTATAGGGGGAGCAGATGTTAACAACATGTGTCGGTGCCTTAAAACTGAAATGATTACCATAAGTTATAATCTGAAGTATTACAACAACAGACAACATATTATTCTATGACTCATGGGATAAAATAGCAGATTTAAAAGGATCGCATCATAGGGTACTAGCCAAAACTTGTTTTATACATTTATGTTAATGGCATATATATACTATATACAGTGTAGTCTGCTTCAGTCAAACCAAATAACTCATAATTCCTGTTAATTCAGACACCAAGCGTTTGTCTCTTACCCAATCTCAGTAAATTTTAATTCAGACTCTCCTTAGTTAGGATTTGGTGGACGAAAGAGGTTTGAAACCAGCGAAGTGACAGTACAGATATAGCCAGTCCTACCTCAGACAGATCAAACTATACCCCATCATGAGATAGTTAGTCCTTCCCTAGCCTCTAACACATAGACTATCATATACACACACATAGCTATTAGGCCTACCTCAGGCACCTGCTGGGCCAGTGACATTACAGATTTAGCGACAGCAGCTCTGATACTTTCTCTGTCCATCTGTACTTCTTCTATCTCATTATAACCTGAGATAATCAAACTTATACATATATATATAATATATACATAACATTATGATTATATATATACACATCTATCTATGTTATATGTTGGTTATATTAGGTCTATATTCGGCTATGATGGTTGCTTATACAGGTACCGAAGGGCCGACCGTAGAGTTATCCCATATGAGGCCGACATGTACATAGGCCCGATTAACTGCTATATGAGATTGTGCAATTACACTAAATTTGTCTGGTTTATTGTTAGAAGATTGTCTATGGATAATAAAACAACCTGAATATGGCAAAAGCAGAGATATCCATTCGTTCAAAGGAAATCTATGAGCACTTAATATTCTCAAAAAACATCTGGTAGACCTTCTTCAGGTAACTTCACACACTATGATATGATATATAAGTGGACTCACCTTGGTTCTTCTCTCCAATATTAGTGAAGCACACGACGTCATAGTCAGCTTGGGTATAGACCATACGATGGGAAGCTGGCGGCAGCTTACCAGATAAAACTCGGTCTATCTGAGATGAGAGATCAGGATTCTTATCCAGATACTCCTGGGTGGTTTTAGTGAATGATGTGGACTTGTCATCCTTATACAGGCCGAGTATAAGAGCCTTCATATCGAGGCGAGTCGTAACAGAGAACTGACGACGAGAGAGCTGCTGTGTATAGATATCCTATCAAACGAAGGAAGGTAACTTGTTGTTAGGATTGTGGGTAGTACATATGAACTATTCGTAAACGAGCCGTCATCGGCGTCTTTCAACTAGAAAAAGCGATGTTTTATAGCAAAATATCACCAACACATCGCTCAAAATTATGGCACGCTCATAATGTGTATGGTTCCATCAATGGGTGAGCGATTTGGGAGTGAGACCTTATCAGGTCTTGCTCACTCAGGGAGTGTGCAATCAGACAGTGAGTTTAGTTGTTTTCAATTGGAATACCTCTCCCCCCCCCCCCCCATGTTGACAGGTTGGATTTTGAGCTAGGAATTTTTTTGTAGATTCAACGGCTTGTCATGATCAGTTTGATATTGTTTGTAAGTAAAATTAAGCATGGGACAATGACGAAGTGATTGATAATTATACTGGGGGCGTCTTTCAATTAGAAAGAGCGATGCTTTACTAAAGCAAGTTATCACTATCACATCGCTCAGAATTATCACTCACTTGGTCTTTCAATTAGACAAAATCGCTCCCAAATCGCTCATTCGGAATGCATATAGTTCCATCAGTGACTGAGCGATCTGAAAGTGAGAGCCCTAGCAGGTATATATCACTCAGTTAGTGAGCGATCAGATTGCCATTTTGGCTGTTTCTAATTGAAAGACCCCCCAGATAGTCAGCCCAGCGCAGACACATGTTAACATCTCTGGAGTGAGGGTTTTAAAATTAAACATACAAACAACAGTAAATAGTAAATCTATCAGCTAAGAAGTAGTGTACATCAGGTTCTAACCCTCTGGTCAGATATATTAGTAACAGAATTTAATATACACCAGCGAATAGCTGCACAGTATAAGCAGTGACTAGTTACTATAGTATCTATGCTGCGGGGACAAATTATTTAAAACTATTGTGTTCTTGGTTTTCAACATCAATCGGCTTCACACACAGAAGTAATCGTAGTAGTAGATGTAGTGCAAGGTATAATAGACTGCAGGTAGTAAATAGGGAAAGACAGATAAGAATGCTGCATAAGAGCTCAGGCGACATCCGGGAATGCGCAGGGAAGAGGCATTAATAATCACGCTGTCTTAGGGAGGAGAAGAGATGATAGAAGACAAAGAAGTTGCACCAATACTGGACACCTCTGCATATCTCATGTAAGTTGAAGACACTACAGTAGAGTGATCACCAACTGCGCTTTCTTCATTTCATTCATTTGCTTCATTCAAAACAAGCAAAAAGTTATCTCACTCCCTGATAGAATAGAAGGCTATTTGGCGCATATTTTCTCTGAATTGTTCATCTTGAGGACCGCAACCAGAGTTTAGCAGGTTACCCACCTCACAGCACCTCACTGATAACTGTCCTTCATATTTAAACTTAACTCACTAAGCACTTGCACCAACTACAGTTATCCTTGATACACTTGACAGACAAGGACACATAGGGCTAGCTAGAAGGTACAACTATCATATTCTTAAGACTATAGGCCTACCAACAAAGCTTAGTTAGTAGCATGGGCAAGACAGGCTATGCGACCTCTAAGACAAAGAATTATATTTTGAGAATATATTTTTTAAATTCTTATCCTGAATCATTGCAGTCATTGCAAACCAAAAGTAGACAAAGAATTACATTTTCAAAAGGTTTTGTTGTTCATAGATTGGATAGATGGAAATTGAGTCAGATCAATCAAGATTCTCTCTGGATTAATAGATAGGCACAAAATTGGAGTTGAGGGATGATTCCAGTCATCAACAACATTCACATTGAAATGATTGGGATGATCCTTCTTTCTTCTTGGCTTACCTTTCCCAACACTAGATTTGAAACTCTCTTTTGAAACAGATTTTGAAGTAACCTCATCACTTACAGATTCAAATCATAGGCCACTCCACATGAATCTCTATTGATTATTCAACAGAGTGCTGTTACTCTGGGTAGTGCGACAAATTCTTCCGTTTCTTTCTCTGCACCTTCTCTTTTTTGCTAAGCATGCATGCATGCGTACAAGAAAGAAATAGGCTAAGTTCTGATAGTACTGGAAATAACGAGATTGTAATTCATACAATCGTTACCTGTGAATAGGGTTTGGAATTCAAGCTATAAAACAAAACATAAGTAAACTTACCAAATAGGCTGATAGAGAGAGGGTAACTCCTGAGCAAAGACCTTCTGTAGACTAGTAACCAGTAACTTGCAGCAGGAATGGTGGGAGCAGAGCCTACATGCATACGAGCGGGCGGGACCTGCAAGAGCCAGAATTTTTAGAGAATTTGCAGTAGCTTAAACAAAGATTTTAGAGCTGTGGCATACAAATTGCACAGAGACCCGTATACCTCGTAGCTCTTGTGGAGATGGGGTATTACATTACAATTTATATATCAGCAGCCGTGGTGCAATGGGTAAGGCATAGGTCTTTCAATCGAGAGGTCCCTAGTTCAATTCCTGGCGGATCATGGTGGTGTCAGGAAGAGCATTCGACCTCAAATACTCCTGTGCCCAATCAGGATCCAGTCTGTAGACCCGTACTGATACCGGCAACAAAAAAACCAAGTGACATCAACTTGTTTCTCACACGGTATCGCAGGTTATCGAGACTATAAATGGACGACGGGTGCGTGAAGACACATAAGACATGTTGTGAGACAGTATTGAGACGAGGTGAGGCAGTGAACCAATTTCTTTTCACCAAGCAAAACAAAAGACTGTGACTATGGATATCAATACACCCTTATCCTTTGATTTCATGGAACTAAAGTTAGGTAACTTTCAGAACTGGCCTAATTTTGCAATGTATGTATGCTGCAAGATTTGGTGTTCATACTGTTGATGCTGTCGGAGGATAACAAAAAATATATATAAAAATCAGGGTCCTGATGGAGTATAGAATAGTCTGACGACTTGTGAATGGAAGGTTTAATTGTTTGGTGGAGAAAAGCATTTCCTATGTCTTAGTAGGATTAAGTAATAAGCAGAGTTCTTCACATTGACTAGAAACTCTTTGATGTCATCAATATAATTAAACAAATCATTATAACTAGAAATACAACTAACATACAGGTGCCATTGCTCTGATCTGACCTATCTAATCCAGTGTGTACACTGAAAGTAACAAAGGACTGAGGTCTGAGGATAATACGTTGGGGTGTAATTCCTGAATTGGTGGTGATTGATTTTGGTACTGTAGGGAATTGTTTACCATAGTTGTTTGTGTTATGCCTGTCAGGAAACTGGAAAGTCTGTAACTCTGTAATTTTGGTTTCTCAAATCTGGCAAGGAAGATGTTAGTTCGATCCAGGCGATAGCAGAATCAATGGCTAGATCAGGGAGGGTGGGGGAGGGAGGGAGGGCTGGCTAGATGTTGTTGGATTTTTAGGGAATATTCTTCTCTGTCTCGTTTATATTCTATTGGGACTTGCTTTGTTGGCTTATGTTGGAGTTTTTTTCTCATTTTTGGTGGTGTCATGTTTTTCAGCTTTCGTATCCAGAATGTGCTAGATAATCGGGGGAACTGGTTAACAGGCCCTAAATTCCTGTATAATCTAGATCTAGACTTGGAAAGCCAACTGCTATGACAGACATACTGCTTAGATCTATACAGCTGTGGGCCGGATCTATATGTTTAAACGGATCTTGCTTTTATTTGTGACCATTGGAGATCGTAAACACTGGATAACAACAACAAATAGAAGATTAGCAAACGAATGAAAAGTGTGTGTATATGTGTGGGCAACAAGTTCAATACAACACAATTTAACAATAATGCCAATCTTATTAATACAAATACAATACATAGACAAAAATACACATTTCTTATTACATTGCAAATTAATTAATAACACGTTCTTAAACCGTACCAAGTACCAAGTTACCTGCAGCATCTCACCTACAGTAATATAAGAGTGTGATGAGAACATGTACTGGGCAGGAAGTCTCAATCCAAATAGAAAATGCTGTTTTGATCTCTTAGAACCATGAAATTCAATAGCAAGGAGTCATAATCATCATGTAAGGTTTGATCACAATCTCACATATCAGGTTTTGCTCAAATCGTTAACACCCCTGAAAATTGTGGGAGGAGACGCGTGTTAAACTAGCTCATCATCCAGAATAGTAACGGAGGTACATTAATCTGTGTAAAGCCGATACTAATCTAAACACATGCAAATGAGCTAGCTGCTCAGCACAAAGCTGGCTGGTAAGCGCAAAGCAGGCTGAGATTTCTCCCACATTCTTTTTACCTTGACCTACTGATCACCTGTTCTCTGGAGAGTACGGCCTCATACCACTACCCTCCCCCCACATAAGACAAGGCCTACTGATGTGATGACTCGTACTCTGCTTGTAGAACAAAAACCAGATGGCTAATTATGACTGCTCGAAAATAAATTGTTGACCATTTTGCAAATGACTGTAAAACCTTAACTGTAAAACCTAGTGTAAAACCTAGCTAACACTATCCCACCCTCTTTATGACTATAAATAGACTCCTGTCTTGGCTAGCCAACATAATGCACTAGCTAACATAAGCTGGCATACACCTCATTTCTCGAAAGTGTCCTACAATATCACCTATGTATTATATACGGACACCTCTCATCTGATATTAAGAACCAGTACAATCACCTCATCAACACAGCACGTAGACTAAGCAAAGGCAGGCTTGAAGTTACAACCATAGACGATATATTCAATAAGTTCTTCAAAACTAAATGCCTGAGAATGTTCGCTTTGGGCAAAGACACTGTCATAACGCTAGAACAACTCCCATCTGGTAGATACAGAGTGCCAGCCTACCGTGTAAACTGCCGTAAACACTGTTTTCGCTCATTATGTGTAAAACTGCTCAATCGAATAGCTTGATTCATTTATTATAAATCTAGTCAATGTTTTATTAAAATTTTTAAAACTTTATTTTTATTCACAGAGCACAAGAGAAACATTGATTTTATCATGAGAATTGATACAAAAATATACATACATACATAAGTCGCTATCTAAGCTAAACTAGAACTACTCACCTACATTAACTCCGCTAGGGTATCCCAGCCGAACTAAAATAAGTAGTCCACAACTACATAATAAATAACTAAATAAGTAGTCCACAACTACATAATAAATAACTAAATAAGAAGTCTAGTCCACAACTACATAATAAATAACTAAATAAGTAGTCCAGTCCACAACTACATAAAAAATAACTAAATAAGTAGTCCACAACTACATAATAAATAACTAAATAAGAAGTCCAGTCCACAACTACATAATAAATAACTAAATAAGTAGTCCAGTCCACAACTACATAATAAATAACTAAATAAGTAGTCCAGTCCACAACTACATAATAAATAACTAAATAAGTAGTCCAGTCCACAACTACATAATAAATAACTAAATAAATAGTCCAGTCCACAACTACATAATAAATAACTAAATAAGTAGTCCAGTCCACAACTACATAATAAATAACTAAATAAGTAGTCCAGTCCACAACTACATAATGAATAACTAAATAAGTAGTCCAGTCCACAACTACATAATAAATAACTAAATAAGTAGTCCAGATCAGAACTACATAATAAATAACTAAATAAGTAGTCCACAACTACATAATAAATAACTAAATAAGAAGTCCAGTCCACAACTACATAATAAATAACTAAATAAGTAGTCCAGTCCACAACTACATAATAAATAACTAAATAAGTAGTCCAGTCCACAACTACATAATAAATAACTAAATAAGTAGTCCAGTCCACAACTACATAATAAATAACTAAATAAGTAGTCCAGTCCACAACTACATAATAAATAACTAAATAAGTAGTCCAGTCCACAACTACATAATAAATAACTAAATAAGTAGTCCAGTCCACAACTACATAATAAATAACTAAATAAATAGTCCAGTCCACAACTACATAATAAATAACTAAATAAGTAGTCCAGTCCACAACTACATAATAAATAACTAAATAAGTAGTCCAGTCCACAACTACATAATGAATAACTAAATAAGTAGTCCAGTCCACAACTACATAATAAATAACTAAATAAGTAGTCCAGATCAGAACTACATAATAAATAACTAAATAAGTAGTCCAGATCAGAACTACATAATAAATAACTAAATAAGATGATACTCAAAAGTAATACTGTATTTATAGACCTACTAATAATATTAATAGTAGGTCTATGACTGTATCTAATTTTGACCGAACCTAATTTTTATTTATTATTACCAGTTGAGAATGTTAAAACAAGATGGCTCTTAATCTTACTTGACATTATCTTGTTTGGCAAGCAGGGCGATTTTAGTTGAGTTTAGATCCACTTTCTCTCAAGTCTCTCTCAATTACAACATCATGTGAGGAGCAATAACCAGAGTCTGTAATTGTATAGCTCTCACGTCTCACGTGCCATGTCTCCAAACCTCACAATACCGAAATCCCTTATGTAGCACCTAGAAATTTAAAATGTTGATTACGGAGGGATATTGGACTTATCTAGTACATTTTTTGACATTGTACTAATTTTGATGGCGCTATTCAAGTTGCCTTAATACTGATCTTGTAAAATTTTACATTATCAAACTAGATCGTTTCAAACAAGTTCATTACAGATCTGCACAAGACATACATGACAAGTTGGTAGACCAAGAAATCAGGAGGTCTTGGCGGACGAACTCCCGACCCGAAGTACCACTCTGCGCGTCCCGCAGTGGGGGATGTAATTCGGCCCTTGTTGTCATTTACTAACCCAAAACTAGAGCGTTCATATTATGAAATGCGTAATTTTACCTGATTTTACAAATTATATTGTTGCACTTTATCCGAAAGAGGAGAGATAGTCGTTAATACACAATTATATATAGGTATATGTACTGTTGGGGTAGGAAAACATAGTTTTTCTCGCAACGAGAAGCTTAAAAAGTCTTCTGGGTGAATGAAGCTGAAAAAAGGGAGGAAAAGGGGATCGATAGGGAGGAGGTAGAAAATACCCCTAAAAACTGGGAGGCTCCCTACCAAAAAGGGAGACTTGTCAGGTATAGCACAAGATTTAGGATTGGGAGTTTTCAGAGAACAAAGATTACCTTACCTATAATAATATCACGACCAGACAATCGAACTCCCTGCTGTGTTTTTGCTGTTTCTTTTGATTTGCCTTTAGATAGCTTTCATCTATGAGATTTCCAAGGTTTGTAAGTACATGGATCCATATGCTTCCATCAAAACTAAAACTGAAATTTAACTTTGGGTGTATTAAAGGTTACTCCTAAGTTTGTATTTAATTTTAATTTCATTTCGCTTATTTTGGTTTAGAATGGCTGAGGATGAGAACACCATGGAATCGTTTGAACAAAGATTGGAGAGGACTTTCCTATGTGCCTATGTGTTTGTTAGGAATATTGTGTAGAGGATGTAATACAAGTTACTCCTTCGTAGTGTCTTGTCTTAGTCAGAACATTTCTCCCCCGACATAACAGCCTTCCTCACATCAGACTTGAACATCTCCGGTGTTGCTGATTTTAGCTCCAAGATGAAACATAATTCAAGACATGAGGTGTAAATTGATAAAAATTGGCTCGATCCATACATTATAAAATGTACACATGGTAATGCCTTCACCAGTAAAACAGAGGAACTGCTACAAAAGTGCTAAAAAAGATGTTTGAAGTTTTTATTGTATTAATGGATATCTCGTTATAAGAGTCTGTAAAAACTCCAACCTTCATGATTTATCTTCATCCTACTTTCACCATAAATTTGGTCTCACAACAGATAAGTTAGGTAAGGGGTCAGCTGATGGCAGCGCAAATTATCCATCTGCTTTCAGCATCATGTGTCTACTCTGATCTAAAATAATTAAAAGATTATATTTAGTAAAGCAGCACTCAAATTAGTTTAGAATCATTCCAGCGGAAGCGTCGTGTTGTATGTTTTGTCACTTTCTCAAGCTAATGCAGCTATTTTCCAAAATCTTACAGCGCTTTACATTTACAAGTCGAGAGTGAATGATTTAATCATTTGCGGTGCTGTTATTTAGCTCATCAAATTTTACCCATAAAATACATAAATTTGAGATAATTCTTGACCAAATTAAGACTTGCAACAAAATTTTGGGGTTGCAAAAACGCAGACAGAGCACAGTGAATTAAAACGCTATCATTGCCAATGGTTAACATAAATAATTTTTTTCATTACAATATTTCCAGTCCTGCTTCAGTTCAGCTAGACACACCAAATTTTAACCAAAATTTCCCAGCAACTTACTCTTCAAGGGGACTTTTTCGAATCATGAACAAACTATGGAAAACATCAATTAAGACTGTATTTTGATTTTTCCTGATTTTAGGGCTGCGCCAATACCAAAATCTTATTCTGCTCATACTGTGCAAGTCATTCAAAGTCCATTGAACAATGCTTGTATACTTTTTGACGCTAACTTCAATAACCACCAATTGGGTATAAGTCTCAATTCCATTTCGTTTCTAAATGTTATGCCAAAGGGGAAAATATATATTGCAATGCTCAGCCATAATCTGGAGGAAATAAATTCACTGAGTGGGCAACTCCAATAAAATGTCTTACCTTTGTATACTTTGTGTTGTGGGTAATGAAGTTTGACCGCCCTTTTGATATGTATTAGTAGGTAGTGTATAGCGATGCCAATCATCCGTCTGCTTCCTCCCACTCTCCTTGCTTACAGCACAACTATGTAAGGAGTTGTCTTAGAAACATCAAGATCTGAACTGAACACAACTCTGAACTGCATAACAAGGTCTCACCTTGGCATACCCAGAGTCAAACAGTCCAACAGCCCAATAAGTAAACAATCATGCAGTCAGCAGCTGCGTAATAATAGCACAATAATCTACAAAATTAATGAAAAAGGATTATGTATATTTCTGTTAAATAATTTCTCAAACCGCTGCAGATGCGATCCCTTACACTTGTGAGTCTGATGGTCCAAGTTCCAAAGAAATATCATGGCAAAGAGTTCAATTTCAATTGGAAAACTTATCAATACAAACAGAAGTTGAAATCAACGGCGATATGCTGGCACTAATCAGTGATGTCTTACCTGCAAAGATAAGACACAGTTTTATATCAAACTTCAAGCCGTAGATCGAGGAGTCGACAGATCATGGTATCCTCATCTGTGTGGAACAGTTCGGTTAAATAATCACAATTCACAAATCTAGCGTCTTCTGCCCTTTCACGCAGTACTTCATAATATTCAAATATCCCTGTGTCAATGATGGTCTACTGCTGTTAGTCATCCTAAATGTGAATAGGAAAGACGCTATTAGAACCTGCAATCAGCTTAACTTCTCAGTGAACATATATATCTCAGAAGGAAATTTTCCCATGACCTGACAATTTTATTAGCTGTTGGTTGAGTTGCTCTTTAGGTCCCTTAACTTGGGATCATTCCAACGGGTAGTTTTACATACCGCTCAGCTACCTCAGTAGACACCAATGTTGAGATTCTGACCTCATTTCAAAGATAGTATTTAGTTTTTACCCAACCTGTATCTTTTTTTTTTCAGTTTTTGTTTACCGGTTTACCAGGAAGATAAAACTAGGTGACTCTTACCTTTGACCTTTAAAGATTGTAAGATCAGCAGGTTAATTTTTCGATTAGCTCAGATCCATTGCAGTTTTTAAGACAATAAGTGGATTTACAGGTTGCATGGTGCACTTCAGCTTGAAATAGGGCGATGGCTGCTGCTTACCAACTCGACCTAAAACAAATCAAGGGAGAGGTATCAGAGAAACTAAGACTTTAAACGCATGCATCGAATTCAAAGTGGAAATCACACTGTGGTGAATGGAAGTAATGGTTTGTCTTGGCAATTGGCGTGGGCGATATTTCATCTACGGGCAAAGGGCTACGGACAAAGCTTCTCCAACCTGTTATCTCCTTTACCTTTTTTCCGTGTAGATTATTGCTTTGAGCGAGTTCTTAAAGTAGCTTCTTGGCAGTGCTTCCTTCAAGTCGGAACCTTTCCCACAGTCATAATAACCTTCTTCAAAACTGATTTTAGCTTCTCCGATGTTTTTTCTTCGGGGGCTACAAGACAATAGTTAGCTCAAAATGGATAAATACAAGTATGCGAAATTGTAAGACTGATACTTGCAGTAAAAACAGGGTAGAAGATTTACGAGAGCATGTGCTAAAACTTGTTTTGTGGAGACAATCTTCTTTCTAAATGTAAGAATCTGGTAACAATCCTACCTTCTTGACTTATCTTCTTCCTGCCCCCACCATAAATTCAGTCACATGATCGATTAAGTAGGTTAGCAGTAAGCTAATACTTATAAATAAACTGGCTCAACTTAAATAATATGTACAGGTCAGGAGAAAATAACAGCTCACCTTGTCGTACTGTCAGCTGACTGTTGTACTAATATTAATATCAGGTTCTTGAGGTGATCTTTGTACCTGTGCCTGACATACCAGTACTCTTATTTAGGACTGTTAGGTGCTTTATCAGGCTATTTTATTTACTTGCTGTTGGTACCGAGCTTATTACCACTTGATATTCAATGTTATGAACTGGATAAGCCTAAAACATAACCACGGGTGATAATGACAATCATCATAATATTATATCAAAATACTTGGACCACCCTCGACTTCTCCCTAACAAAATTGACTTCAAAAATGACATATTTAGTTTTGACCCAACCTGTATATTTTTCAGTTTTATATTAACCAGTACAGCTGGCTCTCACCTTTGACCATCGAAGATTGTAAGGTCAGCAGGTAATTTTAGATCAGCTTTGACTTTGATCCATTTTACTCTCAAGTTCAGTTATGTCTCCATAACATAACAATACCAATCTATCTTCTGTAACACCTTAAATTACAGATTTTATGTTTACAAGAGAGAAAGAAAACTGATCTGAAGCACAAAATCATGAAAATTTCTTGTTAATTAGGGGAGGTTTGTATAAGTTGCTGGATCGTGTAAAGATAATATTATATCCTCCTAACCAAAATGGCCATTGTCTGCCTTGGCTAAGGTGGCTGATTATAGGCTACACGTCTGTAAGGAGTTGTCTTGGCAACATCAAAGTGTACACAATTCCTAACTACATAACAAGGTCTCACCTTGGTATACTCAGAGTTGATAGTCCAGCAATTCAGTAATTCAGACAGTCATACGATATACACAAAGTAAACCATCATACTGTCGATAGTCTACAAAATGGAAAAAAAAAAGATACCATACAAACGTACAGACACTGCTAAATGCTCAAACGACAGCAGACCAGATCCCTCACACACATCTAATGGTACAAGATCCAAGGCATGTTTATGATGAATAGTCATATTACATTTCTAATCAGAAAACTTTCAGACAGAAGTTAAAATCAACTGCGATATGTTGGCTCTGAGCACATTTTAAAACATTGATGTCTCACCTGCACATAACAGAAACTGAAGAACACACATAGAGGAGTCTTCAGCCCATGGTATCATCATCAGTGTGTAACAGTTTGGTTGACTCATCACAAATCTAGCCTCTTCTGCATTTACACAGTGATTCATATCCAAACGTGTCCAAACATCCCTAAGAGGAAGATGGTTAATGGTTGTAACTCATCCTAAAAAAATTGCATAGGAATTAAGCCACTGGAGTGGGTAGAGATATTATATCGTATTACGCAAATTAGCCATCCTCTGCCGTGACTAAGATTGGCTAAACGTCTGTTGGGAGTTGTCTTAGTAACATCAAAGTGCACACAACTCTCCCTGATATTACAAGGTCTCGCCCTAGTATACTCAGAGTTAATAGTCCAATAGTCCTAGAATCCAGACAGTCACACGATCCATACCTAGTTAACCATCACGCTGTCAGCAGCTGCGCAAAGAAGCCACGGGTTGATAATC
This sequence comes from Membranipora membranacea, assembly GCA_914767715.1. NCBI lineage: Eukaryota > Metazoa > Bryozoa > Gymnolaemata > Cheilostomatida > Membraniporidae > Membranipora > Membranipora membranacea. The sequence goes on along the minus strand of OU612072.1, from coordinate 2,004,579 downwards.
TTCAAAATGCTTAAAAAATGAAAACATAAACACAGTTAAATGACCTTAATCTAATCAAATTCAACTATTAAAATTCAAATCAACTGAGATATGTTTGCAATTATCAATTTTTAAAATATTGATGTCTTACCTTCACAAAAGGTCAGCAGGGTAACTTTCAATTAGCTCAGATCCATTTCAAGTTGCAAGAAAATAAATGGATTTGAAGGAGCTTGATATTGCTTGATATTGGTCGATGACTGCTTCTGGCCAATATGATCTAAAATATATCAAGTGAAAGTAATCCAAGAAACTAAAACTTAAAATGCGTGCACCAAATTCAAAGCGTTAATCAGGTTCTGACAAATGGCAGTATTGGTTTGTCTGGGCAATCTGAAAGTTATTTCATCTCCGAAGTTTCGAGTTGACCTTCATTGGGCGAAGCTACCCCACCGCTATTTTACTCACATAATTTTTTGTTTTGATTATTGTGTGGAGCGAGTTCTTCATAGTAGCTCCTTGGAAGCGCTTCATTTACGTCAGAACTTTTCTCCAGTCATAATCTCTCATCTCTCATCTAATTAATCTCACTCGGAGCGCTTTGGCTCCTTTATCGAGATGCAGTCGTGTATGAACAATTGTTTAAATTATCAGTAGTAAGGAAAAAAAAAAATCAGTTTGTCTACGAGATAAGAACATAGTTAATTATGCTTCGATTCAAAGATCAATAGCTGGCTACTGTCAAGAAAAATGTTATGTTATGTTATGTTATGAAGCAGAGTCAGTGATAAGTGCTTATAATCAGTTAGGCAAAGCAGCTAGAATCATTACAAAATTTTATAATAATCTATTTACAACTGACTTGAAAGTCTCAGATGATTATCTTTTGACTACAAGATGTGGCATCATTAGGTCGAAGTAGATTAACATTAATATGCAAAATAGTCAAACCTGGTGATACCTCCTACGTTAAAAACAGGATGATTTACATACACAAGCAAGTGCTAATTTGCTGTTTGAGGCCTATATGGGTATTTTCTTTCTAATGGTAAAAATCTGTCCTACCTTCTTGATTCCTCTTTCTCCTACCTCTGCAATCATTTCTAGTCTCACGATAGATTTGGGAGGTAAACAGTTAGCTGATAGCAGTGCCAGTTATCCATCAGCTTTCAGCATCATGCGTACTCTGATCTGTGAAAACTATACCAATATTTTTCACAAAACAGTTGCAGAGACATAAGCTTCTGAATCATGGGCAGCTATGTGTATACATTTTGTTTCACTAATTTTACAAGCCAATGCAATTATTTTCCAATTAAAACGGTTGCCAAACTATGAACCCATTAGACTGGGATTCAGTCCAATAATTTGAAGTTGTCTACTCAGGTTTGGTGTGTAGACCACTCCACACAACAACAAACCAAAACTCATCAGCCTATCAAAAACGAGCCACGATACAAGCACATGGTCAGGCACAATCACAGGTCCATTCAGAAATGCACAATATGGTACATGAGTAAATAACACCACATAATATACATCAAACTCAATTCAGAATACAGACAAGGCCTGATTGTGTTGACCTGATTCCCAGGCTATATGAGCCCACAGAATATTTTAGCTTCAGGTTCATAGGTAAGCAGCTGTGTATATTAATCTAGTGACCCCTTGATTTATACTAGCCGTTGTTTTGTCAGGTTAAAGCAGTATTCTTATCCAATGAATTTTATCATATTAGGGTTGCACACAAATTATTTTGTATCCACGTGCCATCTTAAGTGGTGTCAAGGGCTGGAATCATAAATTACACCACTTATGAAAATCCCTGGTAGATTGAGGTCATCACGCTACAAATTTTGTCCGCGACAAACAAGGAATCGCTTCTAAGATCTAATAACGAACGGGTTTTAGTTGAAACTTTTAAGTGGTTTTACCTTCTTGTATCCAGAGTTAGTCAGACAGTACAATAACAAAGACAGTCACATGATCAACACAAAATAAACCATCTCCATTTACCTACAATATGAGTTATATGATATAATTATTCACTAGCACAACTAATGTAACAATGGTAAGTACAAACACTGATAAATGCTCAACGTATGCAGACAAAATCCATCCCATTTTAAAACATGGTTCAGAAAGAGTGGTCCATGAAACAGCAGAAAATATATCAAGCAGTCTTTTGTCTTTTGTATACAACATAAATATGGAGATGTTGGCTTACCATTGTAAGTCATCTTAGACAAGTGAAGTGGAGTGAGGTTATGAGATTGTACTTTGACATCTAGTCTATCAGTAAAATGCCTGTCTCCATACCTATCAACACATATAAGTCTTTTGCAAGATCTAAAATTAAAAATGTTCACGTTACAAAAGAGGTACAATACAAAACTTTTCTGAATCAGTTGTTTTTGCTTTGGATAATGCTATTTAAGTTGCGAAGTACTAGTCCACTAAATGAATACAGTATCAATCTAGTTCCTTGCAAAAAAAAGTGTTTTACATATCTGAACCAGATTTGGCCGTGGGAGTTATAAAAATGTTTCTTATCTAAGGTATATGAGCTGAAGGGCCGACCTTCTGTTATCTTACCTACAGCATCATTTCAGTATTTTCTCCCATTAGTCAGATCTTAACTCCACAGTCATAACAACCTTCCTCACAACAGACTTGAGCATCTCAAATGTTTCTGCTCTCGGCTACAAGATTTGGCAAACAATTTGGCAAACTTTAATATGCTAATTTGCAACACTGATACCTGGTTATGCATTTTGCAGTGAAAACAAGGAAGTTTACACAGTCCTGTTGATGTTGCAGCTGAGTAAGCGAGATTGTTATGATAGATAGTTAGTATAACACACAATAAGGCACCAAAGGAGGCGAAACACTGATAGGACAACTTCAAAATGTAAATCCGAAAGGCCAATTGCGGGTTGTACTGTTTTAAGATGTTCATTAACAAAACACCCAAACCTTTAACCCAACTGAACCTGAACTGGAAAATCGTTAGATGCAGCGTATATAACCTCCGCAATCTGAACATATGATTGGTTTGTTTTGAAGAGTTTTGATTGGCCAACATAATTACTGAAGAATGTGGATTTCCCTTTGTTAGTCAGGGGATCCCTATACTTCAATTTAGGGGAAATCCCATCTGTTGATTATTCTTGTCTAAGACTTAGTTCTAGATGAAATGGCCCCATAATTAGTAATAGTCCTATTAATTGCTGAGATGATTGGAGGCTTTGGGTTAGCAATCCAGTTTGATTATATTGATTAGATATCAGCTCTTTCATACTGATCCTGATATGAAACACTCTATTACAATGCTATCATAAATATATTTATTTTAAATATTGACTTGAAGGTAACAACATGCAGCTCAACAATGTATAATTTGCTACATGATTACCTGGTTTCAATGAAGATGTGTTATGAGAAATTATACTATAATATGTTTGTGGAAGTATCGTGTATATAAAAACACGATATGAAAAATGACACAAGATAATAACATTGTAATTGGGAAAATAGGATGCTGTTATTTGTCTATCGAATAGAAGAGTATGTGATACCGTTGAAAATGGCTAGAGGTGCACCAAATTTTACATGGAAAAAGAACATCAACAGTGGCTTATCAAAACTGGGACTTGATAGACAGTCTGCTAAAAAAAACTGCACAGGATAGGAATAAGTGGAGAGTATAAACCAGTTCGATGGATGTTGACTGAAAAACAGAAGTCTTACAACGATACCGTTCCTGGTGATGATGATAGTTGTAATTAACTATATTAGTGTCACAGTTGCTACAGTACTGCTTTCCACTTATTAATGCAAGGTTGGCAGGTAAAGTTGTCCAGGTCGACTGTGAGAGAGCATCTTGCTGTTGGAGGAATGCGTATGCATCCCTCATGGTACCATTCTTTGCACAGTGGGCACTCCACCATGCTATCCTTTCTGATGGCGGATGTCGGCTCCCACACCAGTCTACATACACAGTACACCTAAAATATTTGAATAAAATTGATATCATTTATGTGTATTGTCCACATCTGGTTTACCTTTTATATCACTTGCAATTACGTGTAATTACTGCATATCAATTTTCAATGGCTACAATCACTCAAAATCGATGTTCCTTCCAAGTTGGTGGATGAATAAACATATGAACATGAGTGCTTATGGCTTGCTGAATGTATTGAATCGATATCAATTATTGACAGTACTCAGCTTACAGGGAATGTCTTGAGGCGGTCTCTTGCAGCAATACGCTGCACTGGCTTGCACTGCTTCGGGAACTCAACGGACTTCTGCTCCACAAGACACCAGAACAAATGATCTCTCATCTTGTCCTGGTCAAACCGCGCCTTCCTATGTGAATGTATTTTGTTGCTGGATGAAGCCTTCAGTCTATGTGTGGCTGCTAGCTTTTGGCGACCTGATATCTTCTGATGGTAAATCTGCAAGTAATTACAGTAAAAGTTCTCAAAAGCAGCTGCAGGTGAGGAGGAGACCCTACCAAATAATATCAGCCACAAAAAAGGAGGTAGATAGCTAGTTAATTGCTAAGATAGAATATGGTTCACAAGACTATAATTAGAGTACAGTGGAAGTGATGACAGGGGTGTTCTGTGTCAATGGTAAGTGCTGCCGAAGCGAGCTGAGAAGACTGTATTGCACTAATTTTGCTAGATGTTACCAGTAATATAGAACATTGACAGAAAGTTGTGATCATTCTGTTTCTAGCATTATCATACTGTGGGCAATTAGCAAAACCTGTGTTTAATTACTGTGGTGCACAGAGTTTTGTTCACGATGTGACAATTTATTTTGACCAAGTTTTGTGACAAAAATATACCTTATGACTATGAGATGTATGATGTATGTGCCGATGAATTGTTACTCCTGCTGAACAGTCCAACTTGATGCTGTCTTGTATCAGAAATCTTGTCTTCTCCAGCTGAGAGTGATCTGTAACTTTATGCACCTGCTAATGAAACAAAACTGGCATAGTTCAGAAAACTAAAATCAGAAAAAAGTATTGACTGAATATTTTGAATTATGATGCATGTCCAAAAATGATCTCTGAAAAAATGACGTTGAGAGCAGCATCAGAAATGAATATGTGGCTGGCTGTTCTAATAATTTATTTTCTAATCCAAAATATTTGCAACTGGTGTATTCTTCTCTGGTGTTAATCCTTAATTATGCAATCTCTTTCTGTTTACAAATCTTTGGTGATAATCTCATTCAATTCCATAATGCATATTACGCAACAATAAATGATGGGAGATGCAGTCTTAGAATTATTTTATTAAAGCGGAGACATACTTAAATCTTAAACAATGCAAGTGAATGTCACCTATCTGTGAGTTAAAACCCTGGTATTTTGCATTTATGAGTGAAAATATGGATGATTGCCACTGGTGTTTTTCTAACTCTTCAAATGTCAAAGAATTATTTTCCATGAGCAAGTAAAATAACCCACAGTCGAGCAGTAGATTATCTCAAGGAAGATGTACAAATTATGATAAAGGCTAAAGACCTGAGACCTATAGCCATATAACTCTAAGTGCGCCCTGAAAACAACTTTTATAATTCTCAAAAAAGTTAAGTTATACTTATTGAGAATGCCAACCTGTTTTTGCACTGCTGCCTTTTTCTTGGTCATCTCATGATAGTCCCTGCCATGCTGGCATTTTAGATAGGCTTTACCAAACACTGGTCGGCATGTCAATAATGGTAAATAGCCTTCTTTTCTTTTTTTCTTCTTCTCCCCATTTGAGAAAGTCCAATGGATCTACAATAAAAAAATGGTGATTAGAGCGAGTGGAGTGTGTATCTAACAAACTCGCTCACAAATCATTAATGATACCTTTGTGCCGCTGAAACATTTCATTTAGAAAGTGCAAAAAAATTAACCATGTCACCATACATATAGCAATCTCAAGCTTGTCGTTGAAAAACAAATGCTTCAGTTTTTTTGGAGAACAAAAGAACATTTTATTGTCAGTGCTCAAACCCAGATAGCTCTTGCTTGACATCAGAACTCCAGCACCCGTACAGTGATAATTAACAATACATGAACAATGGAAAAAATGAAATACCAATTTTTCTTACCAAAGTTTAGCTCCTGTAGCGTCTTTGTGTAGTCCTAGAAGGATCTGATGCGAACATACTTAGTGCATTGCTCAACCTCATGCTCTGACAAAAATAAAAGCAAATCATGGATATTATCAAAACTTTTTTTCACTGCTGGTTGAGCCTGATCGGTCATTTTCACAAAGAAGAAAGTGTGAGGTGACTCATTGAGTCAATACAAAGCATTTAAATGATAGACTGTTATAGGCTGCAAGAGAATAGCTCTCATGGAAATTTCCACATGTGCACATATTGACAAACAATTATTTTGACCAATAACAACAATAGTGAATTTAAAAGGATTTACCTCCAAAACTGCGGAGGTTATATACGCTGCATCTAACGATTTTCCCTGAACTGCGTCAGAAAAATGACAGATCCTTAGACGTAAATAACTCAATAATATATCTTTGCCATCATTCTCACATATGGTGATTGAATAAAGTATGCACATGGTCAGAGATATCCTAGCAAAGCACTCAGTGTACGCGACCCTTAAATTCTCTGTCATGATTCTAAAGCTTTTTTGACTGTGGTTTTGCTAACAATAATTTTTTAATAAGTGCTAACACAACTCTCACCTTGTCTTATTGGCAGCAGGTGTCTGTATATCAATATCAAGTTCTTGAAGCGGGCTTTGTACCTGTGCATGACATAACGATACTCCTAGTCAGGTCTTGGAGTTTTCTATTCACTAAAAAATCGAAGATACTTGTTAGTAGATAGCTTCATTGTTATGGACTGGATCAGCCTAAAACACAACCACGGTAAAAACGACACTGAATATATCGATATAAGTGAACTGTCCCTGATCCCTATCGGACCTTTGTCACAAGAGAAAATCAAGAGGAAGATTCGTACGAGTCATATTTTTTCAAATTTTCTAAATAATTAAGTTTGTTGTATGTAAAAGAAACTGACCCTGTTTAATCATTATTAACAAGGATTTCTATGTCAAAATCATCGCATAATTACGGAAGGCGATGCGATCAACTAACTGAATTTGTGTTGACTTGGCATAATAGTACTCGGTGCATGCTGCGTTTTTACTCCGTTTCAATACTGCCTATTCTCTTCTTATATGGTGGGTTCTGGTATTTTGAGTGTCACAGATATCATACTTTTACTGTCGCAGTCGTGGCGGGGGAGGGAGGGGTGGAGAGCAAATGGCCGATTTTAAACGCCAATTTGTGAGCTTATCTGAAATAAAAGGGGTAAAATCAAGCTTTCTATCAATTGCTTTACAGGTAATCATGGTAATCATTATCATAAACAATTCTTGTAATAAATTAATTCCATTTTTACTGGAAAAGTTTTTAAATTCCAATCCACAAATTTCAAACATTTTTTTGTAATAAAATAGTCAATCAATTAAATAGCTGTTATCAGCAACCTCTCACTGGAGCTAATGAATGTAACAATTATAATTATAGGGCCTGCGGAGTTGACATTTTTGCTGCTGAAATGTGTAGTCAGGAAAAACTGCGTCTACAACTTAACCTCATAAAATGAATAAGAACCAATGCTGTGAAATAAGATCAAACTTCAATTAAATGGTCTCCAGACCTCGATAATCTCAACAGAGTAGCATCAAATCCCTTTTCTATGTGATGGTAAAATTTAACAAATGGTGAATAACTGACATCCTGAAGACTTCATCATCATGACAACTGGTCACTTCAACAATAGCAGCTACAGCTATCCACTGCTGGCCTATAGGAAAGCTACACAGGAGTTACAGCTAATGTATTATATGGAAGCTTTGGTTTTTGTTCCTATTATCTCTCAGCTTGTTTTCACCAAAGAAATAATTACCCTATCTATCCACTGAATTAAGCTAGGAACGAATAACACAACACTCACCTTGTCATATCGGCAGCACAGCTGTTTGTGGTATCGATATTTAGGTCAGAATCAACCTGAAACATACCCATGGGTAACAGTGACAATGCTGATGATATATCGAGATACTTGGACTAAGGACTAAGTTATAACTAGAATAATAGGTTCTCAAGGTGCTCAGATATTCCAACCTATTATCAGTATCATTATCAATTTTCCAATCAGAATAGATGAAAATCATAGAAAGGATATACTGAGTTTCTGACATCTATAAATCCCATTTTTCCTGAAGCAATGTCACAAGGTTCAGTTGTTTTTTACACCTTGTATAATAATTTAAAGAACAGCGTGCTACCTTTGGTACCTTATAGCGCGTTATAATGACTATCAATCATTCCAATCTTGCTCACTCAAATCAATGAAGAGGGAGTTCATTGCTCAAATTGACTGCTATCAAAATGGCTCAACTGCAACACCTTTTTATACAGGACCCAAGTCCTTGCCATATTGGCAGCAGCTGACTGTATATCAATAACAGGTTCTTGAGATGATGTTTGTACCTTTGCCTGACATACCGGTACTCCCATTCAGGACTGAGAGGTGTCTAGTCAGGATATATCGATCTGTTTTCTGGTCGGACATTCTGGTCGGACTAGATCAACCTGAAACATCATAAGCACGGTAATTACGGCAATAATCATAATATTATAATATGTTGCCGGTTGCCTTCTGTCACAAGAGAAAATCCAGTGCAATATTTGTAGGCATAATGTTTTTTTCAAACTAAATAATATATTCATTTTTAAAAGAAATTACCCCTATTATTGGAAAAGATTTTTTAAGTCGAAATTGTTATTGCTTTTGGAAGGTGATGCGATCAACTCACTAATATTGTGTTGCCTCAGTATACTCGTGTAGTGATAGATACCCGGTGCAGTGATTGATACTCCATTCTCTTGTTAGTTATACTGCCCACTCCCTCTTACTGTGGTGTGTCCTGATATCTCAAGTGTCACAGATATCATGCCACTACTGTCGCAGTTGTCGCAGAGCGAGCAAATGGTCAATCTTAAACAGCTACTTTCAAGCCTATCTGAAATTAGAGGGGAAGGCTAATATCGATCTCGCTATCATATGCCTAACTGGTAGTTATCATCATTAGCATAAAGAATATTTTGAAATAATGAATCGATGCCATCTTGTGGCACCTTTTCTTATAAAAATAGGCGCTAAAGTCAGCCTGTTTAAGCATCAAATAAATAGCTGTCATCAGCAGCCTCTGACTGAAGCTAGTGGATATAATAATATAACAAACATTGCGTAGAGTTTTTGTTTTGTGCTGTTGTTAGAGAAACAAGCAGTCGTGAAATACGATATTTACAACTTACCCTCATTAAAAGGTTCAGAAGCAGTGCAGTACATATGGTGAGATCAAACTTGAATTAAACAGGTCCAACTCTATGACTCCAGTCTTAGATAATCCCCACAGAGAAGCATTAAACCATCTTCTAAGTCTAAGTCCAGGTAAACTAAGTCCATCTTCTAAGTCCAGGTAAACTTTTGCAGTAGTAACTTAGCTGTTAGCCCGTCGGCTACACTTTGAGAACTGGTTACACAACAATAATAGCTACAGCTGTTCACTGCTGGCTAATAGGAAAGCTAAACGGGAGCTGCTATGAACAGTTTACAAAGGGAAGCTTTGGTTTATCTCTCTATTATCTTTCAGCTTGTTTACAGTAAAAAGATATTATCTTATCTGTCCACTGAAACAATCTATCCGCTACTAAAATGATCAATTATATAATAGGAGTAGCTCAAATTGAATGGTATATCATTTTTGTTGTTGACATATATCCAGTGATACTCAAGATTCAAGATGATGAACATATTTCAAAGTGTGTCAGGTTTTAATGTACGTAACATACTTTCACAGAGTAAGGATATCCATACTCTGTGATACTTTACTACCGATATCAATAATCATTGATGAAAATGATCACTGTCAGCTTGCCTCTGAATATGTTATTGCATTTTTACACTTTATAGAATTTGTCATTAGCATTCAAATTTTCACCAGCCAGAGCTTGTAGTAAACTTTTGACCTACCAAACATTACAATAAGGTTATTTTTGTGTTTAAATATCCAAGATTCAAGACATTGTGAGCTGTTTAATTGTTACATTATCGGCAGTTTTAAATGGCGTACAATAGCCGACACCAATAGAATTCCAAAACGTTGCCAAAAATGAAATCTTCCAATTTTTTTACTAGCTCGATATAATTTCGATTGAGAAGAAATATTTTCAGTGTAGAATCTAATGACTGATTAAACACGCATCCAGAATAAGAAAAGACCAAACATACCCCAGATAAGTGATTATTAGCTAGCGATGAGCTAGCTTGTATGGAGGCAACTTAATGTCAGCTAGTAAGCTTTGTTTGTACTGCGACATCGCCTCTATATACACTATATATGTCTCCATTTTATGTCGATGTGGCATTGAAGTGAGGGCAAACTGATACATGGGATTAGCATTTAGGTCAACTTTTGTACGCATTGGTTCGTATTTGTTCATATGAATTGCGCAAGGGTAATTAATCATAGTGGTGCAGCGTAGACGAATGGATAGCGTGGGAAATAATGACTTCAATGCGGGAGGCCCTGGTTCAATTCTTGGCCGAGCAGATCTCTTTTCATGATTTTCATTATGGTAATCGTAAGCATTCATTATTCGCTATAGGAGTGAACCACCCATTCGATGCATGGAACCATAGTGATATACCCCTGATCAATCAACATTATATCTTTTGCCCTTGATGTTTTGAAATTTTCTACTGAATGAAAAAAGCTTTTATAAACTTTTGATAGATTCATAGTACTATTTGAAAAGATAATTGATTGTAAAATTGATATTTACAAGCGGGATTTCTGTTCTCATTTTCTTGTTGAGGATCTGAATCTGGAAAATTCTGGAATGACTAAGTTTCAGGAAGTCTGTGGTTTCACAACGGAAATAAAATGGCACTGCAATGAGCTGCTAACCTGCTGACCATGAATCACTCTCAACTACAGTAAGAAAGTCTACAGTGTATCCTCCATAAAACCCAAGTCGATATAATATATATTCATATTTAACATTATTAATATTAATATTATTGATAATGTTAAAGTGAAAGAAAACCACAAAAGATTTATTTTGATATTTGATGAGTAATGATGTGCTCATTCTAAATTTGGATGTTATAAATAAATATTAAATTTGAAAATTTTAATTATTTCAATTACAAACTCTCTTCCACCATTTTGTTTCCGTAACAGCAATACCCTTACTCTCCAAATAAATATATTATTGAAAAAAAGTGATGTATAAAATAATTTGTTTCTAGAATCGAAGCAGTTATCTTTTGTTGCGTCAATCTAAATAAATACAAACAGTCATCTCAGTTACAAAATCATCTACAAAACAATATTATTGCTTTCAATAACACAATTAAGCATTTTTTCGAGATTATAATAGCGTCTCAACTTAATTCAGTTTATTGCAGTCATGGGGTAAAGGGGCTACTGACTGACCTGTGGTGCAGATCCAAAGCTTAAACCTAGGGTTTCTATTGTTGATTATGTTGCCTACTGGTGATAGTTAATTTCATTTTGATACGTATTTAGTGGTGTCAGTGTTGACTTCTACTTTAAATAATGATTTGTGCGCCTATGCTAATAATAATAATACCACAATTAAAACATTATATAGTGCTAGAGTCTGGTGGTAATTAATTGGCTTCGTTTACATGAGAGGATTGAAGGACAAGAGATTTCTGACAGCACAGCCTGCCCTTAACGGTGTTCAGTAAAGCGAACGCGACTGTAGGCAGTGTTGTTAACGACTGCCTAAGGCCGCAATCGCCGTCCAGATCATGCATCATGCTACTGATTGAACAAAAGGAGTGAATTTTGTTTGATAGCCTGTCTTGTTTAGTTTACTTTATTTTATTATCAGATCCTATATTACCATGTGATTATAAAAAAAATCATTGGGTGCTTTGGTAAAGGCGGAACAAAAAATCTTTCAACTTGCAAAAAGTTTGTCGTCACCGTACTAAAATCAAAGAAGCTGCGGCGTCTCTTCTCAGTGTGACATTGCTTTGGTCAAAAGTTGCTGACTGTGTGAGAAGATGTCCTGACATGCTTATCCACATTCAAACACTTACTAAATCACTCGTTATGAAATATATAGGAGACAGTGACCATTTTATTAACAATATCTTGAGTAAATGCTCCTCTAGAAGATATCGAACAGTTAAATGTAGATGAGTATGGGGAAGAGATAGTTTTTTACCCCGCCTTATACCAACTAAACGATATTTTACTTAAACAATGCTGCATAGTTCTGATTTGTTCATTGTGTTTTGTAGCTCATATTTATATAACCTATCTATGCCATGATGTTCAAACAGTTGCGACGTGGGGTTGCAACATTTGAGATATAGTAAGGGAAGGGAAAGCAAACCTGAATATTCCTTAAGCTACAAATTGATTACTGTGTTGAACAAGAGTACACTTTTACATTGTTCCAGCGTTGAAAGGAGGTGAGATTAGATTCTAAGATGAAGATTGAAGAGTAAAAGTTGCAAGAATAAAATAAATAGAATAAAAAAATATATACAGGTATGCATCAGTGACCTTCGCAGTGTGAGCCAGACGGGCAAGTACACAGGCTAAACAGGCCACACCCACTGCAGCCTGACTGTCAACAACGATATAAACAGCCACCCCTTACATGTTTCACATATATATATATATATATGTATATTTGGTGTTGTCGTTTTTATATTAATATTTATAAAAGCGACATGATTACGTCTGTCAATTAAAATTCGAGGCAAAAAGGCAACATCAAACTACTAAATGATATCAAATACATTATCATTTGGTGTTGTCGTTTTGTCTCGTACATTTTATTGACAGTTTAACCTGGAAGAAAATCTTTTGACATTATGTATAACAACTAGCTGCTAAAAAAGAAGAATGCCGAGCTAGTATTGTGATATGACTATAATGAAAAAGTCATCTAACCAACAATCTTGGCTTAGCAACCTAATCCTGAATTTTCTAATGCCTCTCAAACATTCATCAAATAAATCATGTTATTTACGTATCATTAATAATACTTGGAACAGCGTCATCCATATAGGCTTTGGTCCTATCTCAGTTTTAATATAAACGAGACAAAAAATCAGGAAAAATCCTAAACTATTTTAATATTGTGGCAATTACCAACAAAAGGACCATACTGAAATTGCCGTACTCATCTTAAAAATAAACATGTGGCCTTGTTGCCATTGCAGCAGAGTTAAACCCCATAGGGTAGCACCTTCTATTATAATTTCTAACTGTCAAACACCAAAGGAAAGCTGGTTATCAATTGATGTAACAAAAATAATGATCCAATAATCTACAATACCGTTCTACTTAGTTTCAGGATTCTTTTTACAATAAATTCTGGAAGTGTCATTCTGATAACCAATTGATATTCTGTCTTCAGCTGAATTAAGTTTCAGATACATATTACTTAGCCAACATTTTAAAGCATTACATGAACCTGCTCCATTATATTGGTTGATTCAAAACAAACGGGGCTCAACATTCAGGGAGGTCACACTTTCTATTTGCGAAGCTTCTTCCTGTACAGTAAAGCCCTCCGTTCAGAGGCGGAGGGTTGCTACAGGTTCTTGTTCTAGACTGAACGGCACTTCCACATGAAACATCACATGCACTCCAATCTGACCAGTTGGCCCATGCACCATCAACCTCTGGGCACCTGTCCGTACTGCATTCCTCTTGTTGGAAACTATCCCCGACACATTCCCTGCCTCGATTATCAGGTGCTGGCTCTGTACAGCTACGATGCCTGTTGTGGGTTCCTCCACCACATGTTTTTGTACAAGCGCTCCAAGCCAACCAACTCGCCCAGCCACCATCAACAGCACATGAGGCTATATCAGTGCATGTTTGTGTTTCCATGTACTGACCAAGGCATCTCACATTGTCATATCCCTCACAGTATCTTGTTCTCATCTGGTAGCCCATCCCACATGTCACACTACAATCACTCCATGCCAACCAAACTGACCATTGGCCATCAACAGGGCATGACTTCCTTGAGCATGTTTTTTCCTCATATAGGACTCCGCTACATGCAGCTCCTCCATGTTTGGGTGTAGGACTCGAGCAGCTACGAGATCTCCGCTGAAGGCTTTTCCCGCATGTTGCGGTGCAACTTGTCCAGTCTGTCCAATCCGACAAACCTCCGTCAATGGGACATGGGTTGTCATTACAGTGGTGCATAACCTCCATAAAGAGTTTCGCATTACCGAGACAGCCATACGAATGAGAAAGTGTTTCTGAGTCTATACAATATCGTACACTTCTCTTCACTCCACCACCACATGACTTATCGCAGGGTGCCAGCGACCAATCAGCCCATTGGTTACTCCCCTCACATCGCCTAAGAAAACATGCCTCCATCTTCTTGTCATCTCCAGTACAAGGTGCCCCTCCATTCTGAGGTTTTGGACTATTACAATAACGCACTACAGCTTCTGTACCTTCTCCACATGTAGCTGAACACTGTGAGGACTCTGTCGCTGTCCAGGGAGACCATCCACCATCAATCGGATATGGGTTGTTGATACAGGGACGGTGATCCAAAGAATATCCTCTGCATTCATTGCCATCATGTTTTGGCTCAGGACTGTTACATAAATGTCGCCGAGTCTGTGTTCCTCCGTTATATGTTCTGTCACATGACATCCATTCTTCCCAGTCACTCCATGAGCCATGAATAGGGCAGAATTGTTTAGTAAAACATTCTCCGCGTTGCTTGAATGGACCACGACATTTTCGGCCTCCGTTTTCAGGTGGCGGATTCCAACATTGGCGAACTCTTTCTCTAATTCCATTCCCACAGCCTCGATCACAAAGTCCCCATTCATACCAAGGTGTCCAATTTCCATCGACTTTAAAACAAATCAGACACTGTAATTAGCATGTTGTCAGATATAGACTAGAAATCCACCATAAGTAAAACAAGATTAAAATGCTTCATGGCTGATCTGACTCCGATACTATTATCTATGATTGCAATGATCTACACTATCTCATCATAAGTTCAAAATTGAAAATGTGTTCTCACAGTGATCTTGTGATGGTTAACACACATGGCTATGGTTATGTTAACACACATGGCTATGGTTATGTTAACACACATGGCTATGGTTATGTTAACACACATGGCTATGGTTATGTTAACACACATGGCTATGGTTATGTTAACACACATGGCTATGGTTATGTTAACACACATGGCTATGGTTATGTTAACACACATGGCTATGGTTATGTTAACACACATGGCTATGGTTATGTTAACACACATGGCTATGGTTATGTTAACACACATGGCTATGGTTATGTTAACACACATGGCTATGGTTATGTTAACACACATGGCTATGGTTATGTTAACACACATGGCTATGGTTATGTTAACACACATGGCTATGGTTATGTTAGTTGTGGGATGGATTTGAGTATGGGTTGTTGGATAGGAGAATATTCTACAGAAAGTGAAATCTGCTAGAAATAACCATTAAAAATGACCGTATGTTTTAAAGGTGAGGAATAATATGAATCCGATGCACAACAGTTGAGACGTGATGATAATGAGCTAACTCTTTTCAGGGTTTTATGTTTCTGGCTCAAGCTGCTCTGCTAAAGGGTTATGTTTGGGTTCCCAGGCAAGGCTCAGTGCTAGTGAAAGAGCAGTAATCGCACAGTATCTAGAGATGATCAATTGAGCTTCGAGTGACAGTGTGTTTATTTCATTTCCAAATGACTTTGCGATAATTATCACATTTATT
This sequence comes from Membranipora membranacea, assembly GCA_914767715.1. Taxonomy (NCBI): domain Eukaryota; kingdom Metazoa; phylum Bryozoa; class Gymnolaemata; order Cheilostomatida; family Membraniporidae; genus Membranipora; species Membranipora membranacea. Next base: position 1,988,694 of record OU612072.1, on the reverse strand, counting down.
CATTCTATGTTTTTTTTAAATCAAAATAATTCAAGATGTTAGGGGAGCACCCTTTGTGATCAAGATATAATGCACTCGACGGCCAAAGCTGTAAAATTTGATTATTACTGATAGGCACAGCATTTTGTGTTGGTGTGTGTGTCCCACTGTGTAGTTATGTTAAGGAAAAGTGTGATAGGCTTTGTAGGAAAAAAACGCTCACCGTCTTATTATTTGCTAGTTTGTTTAAGTTTATCTTAGTAATGGTGCCTGTGGCCAATGATAAGTGGATTGATCGAAGTTAAATGAAAGTTGGAATCCAATTGTGGCATCAGCTGATCACGTCAAATTGGCCCAAGCTAAACTTGGTCCGTACAGGCTTGGCCCGTGCAAGCTTAGTCCGATATAAACTGAGCCGAACTTGGCACGAGCCTACCTTTGCCGAAATACAAAATGTGGTCCGAATTAGTAAAGCTTGGCCGCAATTGCAAAAATTGGCCGAAAGTACTTGAACATGGCCCCAATTTTCTCAAACTTGGCCTCAACCAGTTAAACTTGACCCCAATTATAAAAACTTTGCCTCAGATATTTATAACTTTGACCCCATAGTTTTGATAGTATTGCTGTCAATGAATTGATAAGTTGATTCCTTTCCCATTAGCATTTGCTCAACTATTTGTCTTGTCTTTGAGAAGGGGCTGGCCGAGGTAACTCGGATCGACCTGGGTTCATGTCTCAGGGACCCATGGAACTCAAGCCTTCCATAAAATAAAGTTTAATCTAGCATCGTTGTTCAAAATGCCCTGAAATACGAATTAATTGGAGCAAAACTAAAACTATGATGGACGCTGCCCCCTTTGAGACGCCTGTTAGTAAAATTGGCATGAGGTTACAAAGTGCTCAACCATTAGCTGGTAAGGAAAACTTCTACAAATATCCCAATTGTTATGCTAGATCCTGAGATCATTGTTGAATATAAAGTGGTCTACCACCCTAACCACCACCACCACCACCACCCCCTCCACAGCTGATTGGAAACAATAATAGCCATATGACAGAGGCTCGACATGTGAAAGAAAATTGATCATTTATAGTCCATGGAAAAATACCCATCAATCATGGTAACTCCTTCACTCAATTGAGAGCAACTGTGCTGCAAGAGGTTGTCAATGTGTTCCCAATACATGAATGTCAGGTGACAGTGTTTCTTTGACATACAGTGAGGAAAACACTTGAGATAATGTCATTGGTCAAAACTGATTATCCACTGGTACTTCATTGACTCATCACTGATGCATTGTACAATTATTGTATTACTCTAGCTTATTCAACTGTTAGCAACTTACTATTGAGACTGTGTATGATAATCACCATGATTGATGGGAGTTTCCATTAATGATCAGGTTTTTTCATGGTAGATGTCTGGCCTTTGTGAAAGTTCCGAAGCCATGTGATTTCAATTTGTTGAATGTAACAGCTGGCACAAAACACCAAATTCTTGAATATCTTGAAAATCAGGACCGATCTGACATATGCAACTGTTATAGTATTGTTGAGGAGATACTGACACAGTTATAACATATCGAATTCGGAAGAAAAGTTGACAGCCCAAGAATATCAATACCATAATATAAGGAAACTCTTAGAAACACAAGGGTGCCTGGCTGTAGCAGTATAGCTTGGAAGTATTTCTGCGAATCAATTCTAGATAAAAGAAGAAATCGTCTGCAGACTGAAAACACAGTCAAACCCTGAGGACTTTCAAATTTGTATAATATTCTATAATTATTCCTAATTTGACTTGTTAATTTATGGAATATTTGGCTTAGTATCTCGAGAAATTCTGTGTGTTATTGTTTTAAAAGGGTAATCTAGGACTACATATTTCTGCTATTTCCTAATGGTAGTGCAACTATTCAAGAGCCACACTTATTCTACTGCATCTAACAATAAACCAGCAGGATTGAGAAGCATAAAAATAGAAGATACAGATAATTTTGATACCGACCAATCTAGATAAAGGTATGGCGAGCTTATTGTAAGGTGCAATACTTACCCACACCGAAGTATTTAAGACGCCATCCTCTAAAAGCATTACGTTCATCGCTCCTGAAAGTGAGCATCCCTTCATTGGTGTCCAACTCAAGCCGACCCAGAGTATTATATCCACAGAATCTTCTCCTTCTTGTCCCATCCATTGTAGATAGCTAAACAAAGTATACATACTTTTATTGGCAACCAAAGTCATCTCATTCAAAATGTTTTGCACCCAGTGCCAGAAAAACAAAAAAAGAGAAACAGAAAGGAAATAAAATCATCAATGATGTTGGTCAAGTCGATAATATATGGTTGAAAAGTAAAGTTTTGAATGAACTGAACTTCTCTTTAGATCTCAATTGTAACGGTAAAGAATTGTATGTAGCAGAAACCTTGTATCTTAGATTGTCTGTATGATTTAAAAGTAAATGTTTATCACAAAAATTGAACTTTGTAGTGTTGTTAAATCCTCTATATATAAATGGAGGTGTTAAAAAATTGTTTATCTTATGCGCAAAAAGTGAAGTGAAATAACAAACAAGCTTAGGAAGAGGTAGGAGTTGTAATGATTGTGTAATGGATTCGGTTGGAATGAGATAATATGGGATGTAATGCACATTTGCGATAATGCGTAAAGCCCGTTTTTGCAACAAAAATAATCTATTGAGGGCATTATTGCAGGACAAGTTGCCAATGATAATGGATGCCATATATAAGGAGACAATAGATAAACTGGAAGTAAAATGTGCGGGCACTTGCTATATCCAAGAAGTATCTCACATTTTGAAGTAGGTGAACATTCCGTTGTACCTTTTCATATACATACTCTAGATGATCCTGCCATGAAAGCGAGTTATTCAACACAAAACCCAGAAGCCTTGTAGTTCTCTGTCTGTTTGGTTTTTCATTTAAGCTGAGAGTTTTTCATTTTAGTTTTTCATTTTTCAAAAGTTTTTCATTTCAGTTTTTCATTTAGCTTTTCATTTAGTTTTTCATTAAAGCATTTAAGCTGAGACTTAAATGCTTGTCAGTAAAAGTATGAATTAGTATGTTTTATTGTTCCTCCTAGTATCTGGGATGGATTTACTGGAGTGAAAAGAGTAAAATATCCAAATGCAATAAAATACACAAAATATAAGAAAAATTGATCTGCTGAAAAATGAATAGGAGATTCAAATTGCAAGATGTAACAAACCTCGAGGTAATCATTCTGACAGAAGTTTTTACCACTGACTTTATCTTTAAACTCAAACTCGAACTGCGAGTTAGTAATTTCGACTCCAATTCTTCTTCCTGGAGCCTGAACAATTTGCCATGTGCAGCTCATATTGTTAGGGTAGCGATTTGGATATAATGGGGATGTAAGAACACCGTCATGAGCTAATACTCCACATTCACCTATAGTAAAGAAAACATCTTTGTTAATAAGTTTGTGGCTTTTGACTAGAGGTGTCAGTGATGTGGTTGTCATAATGAATAATAGCTTGACCCTGAAAAGTAGCCTGAGACTTAAAGTGCCTCGACCGGTATATAAGGGCCAGTCAATGTAAAGCGATCACCCAGCCATATCAGATTCAAATGGGGTTAGCAGCATTCAAATTCCTCCTGCTTTTTCGGAATTAAGAGGAGAAGCAGTGAATTATTTTTAATGGGAATCAGACAAGCTGATGCGGAATTGTGTGATACACATGCCCAATGAATTTTTATTCCAATAATGGCATTGGAAAGTGGTGAAAATATGACTGATGTCACACGAAATTGCCCAATTCCGATGATTTCAAATCATCCGCTTCAAAATATACGAGCTCTTATTGGTCAATTTTGACGTTATGATTTATGGTTTTAGAGGTTGCCTAGATACCGTTGTCAAGATTGAAATTGACCGTTGTAATTAAACCCTATAATCCCAAGTGTGATGAGCCAACACAACAATAGCTATATCATAGCTTCTATTCAACTTTATTTATGGGTGTCTGCGAATCACAATTTCTTATATAACACACTTGACCACTTGAGAACGCAGCGTGGACTGGCTGTTAGAGGCGGAGACCAAGGCCATTCTCCGCCTCTAATTACATTGATTAGCCAATGGTCTTGCCTGTCACTTCACATGATTAATCCCCGTGCACCCCCTTCGATTCCTACCTCTTTAAATGCTTGTTCACGATCAGATGACTTCATGGCCAGCCCTGTACTGTCTGGGAGAAAAATAGTTTTAAGCTGACACTGTAAATCAGGCTTTAAAGTCTAGAGACTTAATCAGATATTTTCTAGGTGACAACACCACACTCATAACTTAGTATTGTAGATGACCTGCATCAAATTGACAAACACAAGCTTCATGTACTGTCAAGCTATGTAAAATTGATTTAACCATCAGGACAAAGCTCATGGGCATGTAGAGCTGAGGTTACTGTTATCACATCACCAAAAGTTATAATACTCAACACCAGAAAATTATCTGGCTGCTGCATAAAATATAGTATGGTAATCTTTTAAAGTTCAAGAACAAAACAAAATATTTGATTCAATTTTATGTGTTTATTTTCACGAGAGTAGGGCAACATGGAAATAATTGTTTCTAGAGTAGAACTTAAATGCTGATTTCAAATATCTGGTTTCCACACACTCAGTCTGCCAGTTAGAAATTATTCAGGATTATACTCCAGAAGACACCCAAATCTTTCAGGATATATATTTATACGGAAGAAGGCAACAATTTGACAGCCTTTTGTGTAGATAGGTTTCTTAAATACTATTATCATAGTTCTACACTCAGTTGGTTCGGGAGAAAATATATTTTTACCTCAACAAAAAATGGAGGAGATAACTTTAATAATTGCTCATGTAATCCCATTGTTTTGCCTGAGTATAGCTTGTTGTGAACTGTCTGATTTATAAACCACACCATTTATTTGTGCCTTGATATTATAAATAATACTGCAACTGATATATTTATATATCTGATAACCAGATATTTGAAATCAGCATAAACGTTCGATCTAGAAACTTTGATTCCATGTTGCCCCTCTTCTGTTAAAACAAATTGAAATATAGCTTTTGGTGTCTTCTGGACAAAATCAAATTCAGACTATAAATAGTGAATGTAACAAAAGCATTGGTAGAATGTTGTAGTAAACTTAAAATGATCTTAGATTGCCTTGACTTACATGGTTCCCTAGGTCTTGAAGGTATGTGAGCAGCTGAAGAAGTTCCAATCACCCAAAAGAAATATATGATAATATAGCTCTGTAAAATAATGAAAACTGTTATTAAAAACAGCATGCAAAAGTTATCCGGCTTTTATATTCATACAACGTGGCAAGTGATCAGAATATTTATCAAGCATTTCATTTTTTGTTCTGAGTCGCAAAAGCTTCAATATTGAAACAAATTCAAAGGTGGAGACTTAATCTTAGGCTGCTGCTCGTCATGTCAATTCATTCATTTGACAATACCTTTTCATGCCAGCAAAGACCGAGTTAACTTGCTGTGATATCAGACAGAACATAATCAATCAACACAGAAGTTTTGTATTATAATTGGAAATATTTAGAACTGAGTGAATCTGAAACCCACAACTTGTCACCTTTGCATGCCCACTTCATCATATGTCTTGGTCACTGATGAATAATGTAAGTGTCATTAAGCCTGGTTCCCACCACTATCTTAGGGAAATTACATCATACCACAGTTGTACAGCATCGCGTTGTCTTTCACAGGTTCTGACACACAGAATTTTTAACTGACCATTTTCACTAAACGAGTTCACATCAGATCTCTGATAATTAGTGCAGTTTTCCAATATTACAAGACACTAATACTGTGGTACAAAATATTAAGACCTTTCATTTGCACAAAAATATCATCCATATGTCACTGATATGTAACAAATAATTATCGTCAAGAACGAATTACATTATTGTTCACTGTTGCTTGTTTCAAAAACTGAACTGTTAAACGTTGCTCATAAGGTAAAAATTCGTCTGCGATCATTTTCAAGTGTGCGCAAATCCTACAATGTGTAAGGGAATGTAATGTGCATGTTCACATGACCCCTAAACATTCACATGACATCATCATGATGCTCACCAACAAAGTGATTTTAGAGATTAGGATAGTAGAGGGAAATAGGCTTTAGGCCTACTAAGGGAAATTAAAAATATTATAACTAACTAGGAATGCCGCGATCATAAATGCCACAAGACTTCAGGGGTGTGGATGACATACACTCAGGTTGTCGATTGAGCTTATGATGGATTGCCAAAGGCGATGTCATTATATTATGTGCAAATTAAAATTGCTGTCCTTTCCATACCGCCTATGAGGTAAACAGCCTGAGTATCGTTGTCCTATTATGAGGTAGAACTCTCCCACAATTATTCTCAGTGAATACAGCCATAGAATATAGCACAACAAACATGTTATGATTGTGGTATAATTATATATATCATATAAAAATAAGGGGTCCTCCTTGCTTTTTTTAATCTGGCCTCATCCGAATTTCAACTTGAGCCTCTGACGCTGAGATCAAATACTCTAACCGCTCAGCCAAGCTCGCCCGCAAAAGCTTGCGAAGCTCAGTGCGAAATAGCCTAGGTGGGTGTAAGTAGAAATAAAGAGGTACCGTAATGAAACAGTTAAGCCACCAAGTAGTAAAAGGGTAAGTCAAGTCTGGCTTCACCGGGATTTGAACTCAGGCCTCTCGCGCAACAAGCTTGTTATAATTGTGGTACAATTTATAATAGTAAGACTAACCATTCAGCCACGCCTGGCCCACTGAAGCTCATAGATTTAAATTGGGCATGGTTGGGTAAAGTTAGCTGTTGTGTAATTTTGTTTAATTGTTCTTTTTCTCAAGCTTTAATGGCACATATCAGGCAAACAATGTTTAAAAAATATGACATGCACAGCCTCAACTGGTTTTACTACACAAATGCGGTTGAAGACAGGACTTTGACTCAGCCATTTCTTCTATTTTCCAAAAAAAACACTTTTTGAAAAGGTGTTATGAGGCGCTGGATATGGGTTTGTTTTATTTTATATACACGGGCTATCTAACCATCGACCCATTCTTTTTTGGGGATGGTGAGATGGCGCAATTGGTTAGCGCGCGTGCCGCAGGAGTTGTGGGTTCGAGTCCCACTGGGGGAGCTTTCATTGTTGATTGGTCCAGCCCCAGCACCCTCGGGTGTATACCTCTCCTGTGTAATTGTCTACTGACTCATGGAAAGACATGTGACAGCATGGAAAGACATGCTGACAAGCTGGAAAGACAGCTAAACCTACTACAAGGGTCCCAGCAATGGGCCATGTAAGGCCAATAACCCTAACACATAAGCTGTGTTTCATAGGATGGCAATGGTGGATTTGAATGTGCTGTGGGATGAGAGAACACAACTCCAAGTAGTGAATAGCGGGCTATCTAATTAGCGCCATCGACCCACTCTTTTTTGGGGATGGTGAGATGGCGCAATCGGTTAGCGCGCTTGCTATTCACTGCCAGGCGATAAGTGCCGCAGGAGTTGTGGGTTCGACCACTGGGGGAGCTTTCATTGTTGATTGTTCCAGCCCCCAGCACCCTCGGGTGTATACCTCTCCTGCATTATCATGAACACAAAATTAAAGTATTGTGGATTATCCAGTTCTACAACTGAATAATTGGAATCTAACATTCAGAATTGTGGTAATTTTAGTTGCAGGAAACAAATGGACAATGTTGCTAAAAGTTTATCTTTCCCATAATGAGGGAATTTTTTTACATTGTGAAGCCCTGAAAAGAACTCAGAACTTAGTCAAGCAAATGTTAACAAGGACACTCTTTATTTATTACCAGCTTTTCATTCACCTAATGATAAATGATGGTGGAATGAAAACAACACGTTACACCTATCGGAAATGAAAGACAGGATCAAAATTACTATCAAATTCATACTCAAAATTCAATTATCAAGGTAGCAATTAGTGATGGCGAATTGTCAGATTTTGGCGAGACGGTACGGGACCGAGACAGCAAGAAAATTCGGGACGAGACCGGGACGAGACCGGGACGAGACCGAGACATATATGGTGGATATTATTTCACTATCACTAGTGCAATCAGCTTATAGTACATTCGATTCAGTTAGTAACTTATCATCTAGAAATAAGGAACTATGTTGAGACCAAGTTTCATCAAATTCTGTCAAGTATTTATTGAGTTATAGATGCCTAAAGAAAGCTTCATGTTGTGTTGTAAGCCATTTAATAATCGCAGCAAAAGTATGACTAATAAGTATCTGATAGTCTTAATTTCTTATGACGTCATATAATATCCGTGGCGTAGTGGGTAAGAGCGTTGACTGCTGATCACAAAGTCACAGGTTCGAGTCACAGGTTCGAGTCACAGGTTCGAGTCACAGGTTCGAGGCACAGGTTCGAGTCACAGGTTCGAGTCACAGGTTCGAGTCACAGGTTCGAGTCACAGGTTCGAGTCACAGGTTCGAGTCACAGGTTCGAGTCACAGGTTCGAGTCACAGGTTCGAGTCACAGGTTCGAGTCACATGTTCGAGTCACAGGTTCGAGTCACAGGTTCGAGTCACAGGTTCGAGTCACAGGTTCGAGTCTGGGTGTGAGCAATATTTTGACCAGCTACTACCATTTACAATGCTAGTAGTCCCGACATGTATTAACAGTTGTCTGTCTTGACGGGACGAGATACTGCCCCGAGGAGACAAGTCCCACGAGACCGGGAATTGTCCCGTCTCGTTGCCATCACTAGTAGCAATCATTACTGATATCACAAAACAGGATATCTTGCAGAGTAAGCAGCTTCAGACAATAATCATCTTATAGGTATTTAGGTCATAATGGTTCTGTGGCTAGCTTTTGTAGGCAGCCAAATATGATTCAATAAGACAGCCTGCATACTGAACTTGAACTTTGAACTTTTTTATTTTCCTATTCAATGCCCCTTTCGGGGCCAATGAGAATATGGTTACTTTAGATATGATACATGATACATCTCATCTGATTAGCGCACCCTTGTACTATGTAAGGGTGGGCAAGCTAGGCCATTGATAGGAGAGCTCACCTCCTTCGGCAGAATGGGTAGCGACCGGGATTCGAACCTGCAACTCTCAGATTGAGAAGCTCGAATCCTAACCACTACGCCACCCTGCCTGCCTACTAGATATTAGGAGGGCACCAGAGATATATATGGGTGTTAGAGCAAGAATATTGCTAATGATATAGATTTTTTGAATGATCCAGTCATGTCAGTTGCAATGAATCGATCTTTTCACTGCTGTGATGTGAAATCATCTTTTACTAACTGCCTAAGGCTACGCTGTTACTGCCTTCAAGACACGTGAGATTATGTGATATGAATTACTCTTTCCCTGATCAATAGCCTATGGATCACCCTTGTAGCACACCTTTAGAAACCTTTGTGCAAATCACGCTTATTCATGATTTACAGACAGAAAATTAGAATTTCTAAGACTAAAAGACTGTTAACCCTTTCAACCAGGTCATTTTGTACGATATGAAACTGACCTGCATGATTGGATTTGTTGTATTAGATAGTTATTACTAGTAACGCCAGCCAATACTATCTGTATCTACCTTTTCAGCATTACTAGTACTGTGCTACCAGCTCAATGTGATACTGACAATCACATCATAGGAATTTCAGGATTGTCTACTAAAAAGCCTATTCTACTCATGAGGTGTGACAACTTCAACAGTAGAACAATACAATACAACAAGTTTATCACCAGCTGACTGAGCAGAATAAGACTTTTTTATCACAAATCAATGCAAGAAGCAAATAAGACAATGTGTTTGAAAACCAAAACAAAAAAAACAATAAGAAGATTTCAATTATATATATATGTGTATATATTTATATATATATATATATATACAGTAACCTTTTAAGGCTGGAACGGGTTCACAAAACCAGAACCGGGTCGGGTTTCCGGGTTTTGGCTATCTTTCAGGACCGGGCCAGGTCAGGTTCGAGTACGCTTGAAACAGAGCTACTGAACCTATTTATTGCTGAGCCGTTGGAAAATATTGAATTCATCCATACAAAGAATACACAAAGTACCCCAGTTCAAGCAAACTGTCATTTTCAAGTCCAGTCATGACACCAGACTTTGTGACATCAAAATTGATAATGCGTCATAACATTCAAACTTATTACATGTTAACCCCCATTCCCTGAGATACAAAGACTGTTATCGGCAAAGTTGCTGTTCTAGGCTCCAATATTTGATCTCAAGAGCATTTTACATCGAAATGGACATTGCCAAAGGATATGGCATACAAAGGAACCTCTAAATACCTCTAAAACTTCCTTGCCTGATGCCTTGTTCTTCAGATATTAAAAATTAAGAGAACTGTTGATATTCATTTACTAATCACTATTGTAAGTTTCATCGAATTCTCTCAAGTGTTCATTGATTTATGGATGTTTGAAGAAATCTTTAGCTAGTATCGTTGTGAGCCGCTAAACAATCACAGCAAAAGTATGACTAATATCAGTTTTTTATCATAATATAGTCTTGATTTCACTTGAAGTCATATAAATTCAGTGGCCCTGAACTGCTGAACACAACATCGCCGGATCGAAACTGTTTCCAGGCAACGTTTGGACTAGCTAGTAGAAAGGAAAAACTAGTATTTGGTAGTGCAAATGAAATGACTGACTAGGCCTGAGTATGCTCGAATCAGGCAAGCTAGAACCCGACTGGACCTCGGTACTGACCAAAGGTGGTTGAACCCGCGGGTCAGAACCGGGTTCAACACCCGTCGCAGCCTTGATACCTTTAGTGCCTTACCCATATCCAAGCTAGGAGTGTTTAAAAATGCAGTACAGATTTGCAATTTTCATAATTGATCTGATTTTTTTTATTTTTAATAAAAAGGTTCAAGAAATGGTATAGTTGTTGATAAAGAGAATCAGCAAAAAATAAGCGGTAAAGTCATCGTTGAAAATATCGCTACAGATTATTTTTGTGTCTTTCCAGTTTTTCTTTACGCCTATCTGGTGTATGAGGATACAAAAATTGTGAGCTATGAATGAAACGCATGAATGAATGAATAATGAATGAATAATGAATGAAATGCAACATTTTTTTCAGTCTATTGGCATAGTCTAATTTTTTGTTTAATCTTTGTTTGAATCATTTTTCATTTTTGCCATTTATGTCACATCATGAAAAATATTAGTAATAATTAATTGTTGCTGAAAATAAAATATAAATGACTGCAATAATTCTTGCTCTATTGAAAAGCCTCGCCAAGGCATGCGTAGGGGAAATTTTCTCTCAATGACATTGTTGTTGAGAGTCAAATTTGTTGCGTTGAGCGAAAATAAACCCAAACAACATCTCATTTGTGTTGTAGGATTGTGCCAGCTCGGAACCATGGGATAGAGATATACTTTTTGTAAGCTTTGGGTTACAGGTTTTGAATTTTTACATTCAGATGAATATGGTTTTTTTTTGCAGGAGCCTGAAGAGTAATCCAAGGTTTGTTGGAGACGACTACTGCCAGATAATAGTATACTTGCTTGGTGTGGTGTAAATTCACGCACTACATATATATATATGTATGTACTTTTATTGTCAGCAACAATTAATTTCTTTCTCATGTCAATTATTGCTGCACAATCGATCAACGGGCTGCAACTTCATCATTTGATTCAAGTATTTATTCCGAATGTTTTTCATGATGTGAGATAAATGGCAAAAAATAAATTCATGTCATATCATTGGCTGATTTGAAATATTGAGAGAACTGTCAGAAAATATTGTGACATCTGCGTATGCAAATGTTTTTTCTGAAAAAATTTGTGAAGTCTTTTTGATTGCTAGTAATAAACTTTGATGAACCAATTGATCAACAAATTCATTTACGAATACATTCCAAAGCCAATGCCCAAGTTCTGTCCTCTTAGACACTCCTAGAGGTCAAAATAAAGTAAAATGCAATAAAAAAATAAAATTTTCTTCAAAAAATCTTCTGAATTTTTACACAATGTTGACGACTTGTTGAAAAATCCTCAGTTAGTTTGATTAATTGTAGATTTGCCTTGAGTTCAATTTATTTGACATTCAACTAAGTGATAATTCAAAATGTTTTACACTAAAATTTGATAATTGTTATTAGAATGTTGTGACATGCTAAAATTAAAAAAGGATTTTTGGTTTTAAGAGTGGGAACTTTACGGCGAGAAGTCATTCAAAATGTGCCAGAAGTGTTTATTTTAAAACATATTAATATTACAAGAAAAGTATGTAGACACTATAGTAGAACCAATACTGTTCTTTCTTTGTGATCTTTACAACTAATATTGTTTTGTTATCCAGACAGAGAAACATTAAACAGCTCTGCAGAAAATGAGCTATTTTACCACTTTTACACTGATTATTGTAATAGTCTTCAGTTCTGACGCCTACCATCCATCAGATCTCTACCCAAGCTACTCAACCATACCAGACATGGCAGCAGATACCATATCATACTCCAGAGAAGAGCTGCTGAAGTATCAACATCTAAAACAAAGCACTGTATTCAACTGGCGCCATATTGACGCTACCATTGAAAACCCGACCTCAGGATATAAAAATCATGGAATCAAGGCTATTCCTAATAACAGAAGCCAAAGCATCAGACAAAGAAAAGCTCAGCTAAGTGACATAATAACATTGCCATCCTATAGTTCGGTGATCAATTATAGTGGTAATTAATGGCATCGTTGTCTAGGGCCGGATCCATTGGTGTGAACGGGGAAGCAGGGGGTGGGTATCATGCTCAATCTTGGTCGACCCCCCACCATGGCTATGGCCACCCGGCGAGCGCACAATGCTCAGTCGAACCATCCCACAAGAAGATCAGACGCATGAGATGGAGAGAAAAGGTCAAAAACCAAACTCTCATACCAATAAAGAGAGAAACAAGCAAGACCTCGATAACACAGCCTAACATCCTCCTCGGAAACTGTCAATCTCTAACCTCTAAAAAATCAGACGAACTTCTGTCAATCTGCGCCAAAGACAAAATCTCGGTGATTTTAGCGACTGAAACCTGGTTTAAAGATACTAAGCAGATTCAACTACCAAACTACAAGCTCTATACCACTCACAGAGCTAACCGATCAGGAGGCGGTGCAGCAGTGTACATCAAACAAGATCTCCGTATATCGCAGCTAAACAAGTATACCTACAACGATGATGTCACATCAGCCACCTGGGTGAAAGTCTCCTTAGCAAGTGCAGCACCTGACGTGATATTTGGCTGTATATAGCATCCACCTAATGCCATAGAGGGGACAACTCTCGAGTACCTGTCTAAAACCATCACCGATATCCTTGTCAAACACCCAAACTGTTCTCTTGTCCTGGGAGGAGATTTTAACATCCTAGATTGTTCCATTCTTGGTGACGTGTTTAATCTGAACAATATTGTAAATTTCGTGTAAACTCGTTTCTCGATAAAGTGTACACCAATGATTTGTCGTATAAACATGCCGTTGGTACTAAATGCTCTCCCCTTGGTAGATCTGATCATGCCTGTGTTGTTGTATCTAGTTGTTTTTTAAGAAAGTCAGAGTATAAGACCATTCACAAACGCACAGTCACCACCACAGCTCGTAATAACATTATGCTAGAAATAGCTAAGGTAGATTGGTCGTTATTATCAAATATTAATGACCTTGATACATTGGTGGAAAGCTATCAGGATATAGTCACAACTATTTACCACAAACACTGCCCAATCAGACACCTACGTATCAAGACAGATAGCAAGCCAGCCTGGGAAACCCCCTTGATTCAAAAGCTTCGCCGTGCGAAAGACAAAGCCTTCACCCAGGGAAAGCCCACCTACACATATCTATGTCAGATACTTGAAATCCTAATGTCTAAAGCTAAGCAACGATACTATGACAGTAAGATAAACCATCTGAAAGCAGGCTCAACAAACTGGTGGCGAAGTATCAAGTCTCTCGACCCGACCACGAAATCTGACCCACAATCCAATTACATCATCGATGGTGATCTCTGCACACCAAATCAGTTCGCTTGTAATCGGAACTCCTACTATAACAACATAGCCGGTGTACAACCCCAGCCTACCGTCATAATACCCCCTACCAGTCATAAAGCCGAGGTTATATCCATCTGGCTAGTTAAATTAGCACTGAAACATATCAACGCGGAAAAGCTGTCCACAGCCAAGACTATCCGCCGTGGATAACTAAGAACTGTGCAGAGGACCTTAGTATACCTATCACCATCATTGTAAACAAAACTCTGCAGCAATGTAAATTCCCGATGCTATACAAGAGAGCAGAAATCATACCAATCCCGAAAACAAGATCTGCTGCCACTTGCAAAGACTATAGACCAATATCGCTGCTATGGCATATTGGCAAAGTAGTAGAAACATTTATTTGTAGAACACTCCGACAGCAACTAACATCTAAACTAGAAGACAATCAGTATGCTTACAGGCAAGGTGTCGGGTGCGCTGACGCTTTAGTAAGTGTACTTGACGTCACAAAATCTCTAGATGATAGCAAAAACATCGGCATGCAGCTAGTCCTCTATAATTTCAGCAAGGCGTTTGACTTAATGGACCACTCGATATTATTGTCAAAACTGAAATCCCTAGATGTGTCTGAGGAATCAATAGCCTTAGTAGCACACTATCTGCAAGATCGTCAGCACTGTGTAGCCATTCGACAACATAACACCACCTCTACGTACTTGAAGAACAACTTCGGTGTACCTCAAGGTACACTGTGCGGCCCTGTGCTTTGGTTAGCATTCGTAAACTTGCTCCAATTCCAACATGGAACGACTATTAAATATGCTGATGACACTACCACTATCTATCCTCTAGCTAAAGAACAAACTAATACCATCAGCAATACGAAAGCATCTGTTAGTTTGTTGTACCGAACATAGGCCAAGAACTTGTGAATCAGTGTTCTGATTGGGCAATGGCTAATAAGATGAAGCTCAACACACGGAAAACATTATCACTAAACATCTCTCTACAGAAAGAATTAATAATGAAAAACAATCTCACAATCGATGGCTCCGACATAGAAAATGTGACCTCTAGTAAGCTACTCTGCGTCACCATCGACTCTCACCTGACTTTCTCGGACCACATCGCAGAGAGACGCAAGTCGACCAATCGAAAGATACACGGCCTGCTTGTTCTCAAACAGTCAGGTGTAGACCAGGGCTCTCTTATACATATGTATAAATCACAAATCATACCAACGATTAGCCATGCAGCTGCAGCCTGGTTCCCCTTCACTACTGAGCAACAGAGAGCAGAAATTGAGAAATGTCAAAAACTAGCACTACGCATCATATACAATGAAACAGAATGCTATGAAAGGAGACTAGAACTGGCACAGATTCCAACACTGTGCACGACTCTCAATGAACAATGCTCCACCTATATGGCCCGTCTAACAACAAACCATGATCATCCCCTGAGGTCTAGAATGAGAATCAAACAAGCTAGTAGACCAAAGCGTTCATCCAGCTCCCAGTCTGACTTTTATTTTACCAAAACAAGAACGGTAAAACGCAGTGACTTTATTTTAGCAAATCCTAAATATAGCGAGTAGTAGTCCATGTCTTTTAAAGCTTTTACTTTTTGAATATTTTTTGAATCTACCATGGGACATTTTTAGTTTTCCATTAAATTTTTTCAAACAAAGATTTTTATCTATTGTAAGCATTTTCGGATGAAAAGCTCCAATTAAAACAAAAAAACAAACAAACAAACATACCTTAATAAGAAAACTGCTACAAGCAAAATAAAACGAGTTCACAAATTATAATCTTGCTTGGTAGACTATCTTGGGTCTACTTAAAGTTCATAAAAATCACTTTTAACAGAACCTTGCTATCAAAGCTTGTTGCTATAGTGTTCAATCCCTGTTTGCAGAGAATATCAGTACGCCCTATATTATGAACTTTTATTAACCACCGATCAATGCATGAAGCAAATAAGACCATGTGAAAACAGAAAACAAAAGAAGCAATAAGAAGGCATTGACGTATTTATAAAAAAGGCTTTTTCTGCAAAGAGAAGTATTGGATTTAGGGAGGGTCGTGGTTTTATGATGGTGCCTGTCATTTGTTGCTAGGTGATGTAGATGATGGCAGGGGCGTATATTCTAAATAATTTCACTCACTGACTTTTCAGAGATGAGCATAATAATCGGGCGCAGCCCGATCCACACGCCGTAGGTGTGGCGGGGAGGGTGTGGGAGGGGCGCTTAATCGCCCTCCCACCACGGAAATTTTTGCATATCGGGAGCAAAATAGTGCAAGCAGAGAGGTATTTCAATAGCTCACTGAGCTGTTGGGTACTTTCAGAAAACAACTCAATAGCAGTAGAAGATTACGGTAAAAATGCTCCAGTTATAAAGCACCAATTTGAAAAAAAACTGACCTGGATGGGATTCGAACCCACAACAAACTTATTCACAGTGATCATTAGGCGGACGCTCTACACACTGAGCTATTCAGCCACTCACGGATATCTGTGGGCCGTGAGTGCTAATATACGCCACTGGATGATGGTGATGTGGATGGCTGGTGTTCTTTCTCACATTATTGACATACTTTAGGCACCATATGTCCAGATAAACACTTAGTTCTGTTAAATTTAATGCTGCAAGATGCTCATCATAATGTTCTAACCATGGCAAAATAACCCTGAGACATAACTTCTGTAGTCTTTCAAGAATCTCCTTGTCCCCTTTCGATATGTATGGGAACCAACTTGGTGCTGCTTACGAGATCACTGACAGAACTCTCGATCTATAAAATGTGACCAGACTAGACGTGGAGACCCCAACTTTCCTGAGCCGAATAATGGCATGCACAGCTTGCCTTAACTTACTTTTTACAGAGTCAACGTGAGCACTGAATCTCATATGATTGTCGAAGCAAACCCCTAAAAGTTTGACTGATGAATTTTGTGAGATGGCATGTCATTTATCTTGATATGATCACAGATGATGTTCTTTTGAAGGGTTAGAGTCAGTGATTGTGACTTAGTGACGTTTAACAGCATTGAATTTTCTTCACACCAGCTGCAGACTGTAGAGGATTATCATGAAATACGAGGGATGCTTTATGAGATGTCGAGTTTTCTATGCACACTTCCGAGCTTTCTACCACATTATAAACTTTAGTGTCATCTGTGTATTTGATACAAGGTATTTTGGGCAGCAGATCATGCACAAAAATGTTCCACAAGAGCGGTCCCATAATAGTACCCTGTGAAACTCCGATTTTGCAACACTCATATGATGAATATACATCTGCGTACCTCACTCTCTGCCATCTATCATTGAAGAAACTCATCACCAGTCTGACGAGACTAGGACTGGTATTTAAGGTTAGAGGATTTTGAAAAGCAATGTGTGGAAGCATTTTATCAAAAGCTTTGCTGAAATCCAGCATCAAAACCTGAACAGCAACATTCTGTTTATCATCAAGACTAGATGCATTCCTTTAGTATATGCATACTGATCATCAAAACTGGGGAGTTTCGCCTTGATCAGCTCAGATATATTTTTCTCCGTAACTTTTCCTACATAGAAGAGCAACGAGATAGGTCTGAGCTCCTTGAAGGTAGAAGGTGTCTTCACTTTATTCAATGGAGTAACTTCTGCTCTTTTCCAAAGCGTGGGGAAATGACAGCTTTCAAGAACTTTGTTGATTATATTAGTTATTGGAATTGACAACAGATGTGCGTTGTTTTTGGTGACCCAGCTAGGATAATCCTCTCTATTAGTGTGAGTGTTTATACCTCTAAGATGTTTGAAGACTTCCATTTCATTAACAGAGACATAAACACAATCATCAGGTAAAGAAGGGTGTATTGGCATATAGCTTTGATGTCCATCGAGGTAATAGGTGTTTAACTGTTCTACAAACTGAGAGTGGGACAGCCAGCTACCATTCATCGATATGAACGGTGCAGGACGTGCATTGTGCCAGTCTCCAGTGAGCTGACTGAGGTTTTTCCACCAGCTTTGCTACCTTGAACAGTCTCATTCACATTATCCGAAGTCTGCTTAGCGAGTTGTTGTTTAAGTTGTGATGACAGCATCTTGGCCAAGAGTTTCCAGGTTGGGATGTTTTTCTTATGAGCTCTCTGTTTAGCACGCTGAAGTTTGCGGATTAGGGGTGATGTTAATACCGGTTTCCCAGTAGGAACGCGCACGCTCCTAACTGGACAATGTTTCTCTAGTATACTATTGATAGTGTTGTGAAGGATATCAACCTTCTCATCAGCTGTGTTTGCATTGAATAGATTTGATCATGAGAGGGAGGACAACTCTCTTGCTATAGTTACTTTCGAGGCAGGAGTGATGTTGCGTTTTCTTATGGTACTGTAATTCGGAGCTCTCTTACTATTTACCGAAGGCACAGAAATGGCACAGTGATCGTTAGTCAAAATTGGCAGCAAAGACACACAACCCGATTCAACTTACTCAGCAATATCTGTGAATATGAGATCCAAACAACTGTCATATCGAGTAGGGAATATCACTATCTGTTGAACTGGGATAATGTTTGTTATTGACTCAGTATCCAGGTCGTTAAAATCTCCACAGATGAATAATTTTTGCTGATGAGTGCTTATGCAGTAGTTTGGAAACAGTGGATATAATGTGGTCCACTGTCCCATCCTTTGACAATTTCGGCAAACCTGGGGGGTGGTAAGTTACAGCAAATATAATTAATGGCATGTTTGCTTGGTGAATCATAAACCAGTTGGCAGATACAGATCGGTCAGAATATGTACATAGCTTCTGCACTGAAAGTGTATCCCTGGCATAAACAGCT
Organism: Membranipora membranacea; assembly: GCA_914767715.1. Lineage (NCBI taxonomy): Eukaryota > Metazoa > Bryozoa > Gymnolaemata > Cheilostomatida > Membraniporidae > Membranipora > Membranipora membranacea. Next base: position 1,969,795 of record OU612072.1, on the reverse strand, counting down.
ACACCGCCACCTGTGCGTTTGTTGGCTCGATGGCATGTATGTAATTTGAATCCATCAATATTATAAAGACTCTCCTTATCTGAAGTAAGCCAAGATTCAGCCAGGAATATAAGATCATAGTGCTTCGCCAGAACTTTTAGCTCATTATACTTCTCTAGATTTAGTGATCCGATATTATGAAGGTATATTGAAGGAAGAACGCAGTTTTCGGACACAATGTTGTTTGTGTTGAAATTCTCTAGTCAATCGGAACTTGAGGGTGAAGACTCAGTTGCATGAACAGATCTAGAGAGCATTGCGTGAGATAATTTCAGATATACTGGGCAAGTTATGGATGACGCTCGATGATCTCCCTTACAGGCATTTTGATTGGGGCAAGATGATGCTTTGTGCTTGTATCCATGGCAGTTGTAGCATCTAATGACATATGGCATGTTGTACGCTTCGACAACGAAAGTAAGGTTATTAGAGCGCACTCTATCTTTCATGGCTTTTTGTAGAAGTTAGGGAGATTTGAAGTATACCCTGACAGATCTTGATGGATTTTTAAACTTAGTTATTCTAGAAACCGTTGTTTCACCAAATCCTCCGTGTTCAAGGTCCCTCACAATGTCAGCCTCATCAACGAAAAAAGGAACAACTTTCATAACTCCGACCGATATGGCCTGGCACTGTCGGATAGGTTTTCTAACCGAAGATTGTCCAAATATGTTTGGTGACCATTTGGTGATGGCAATATCTACCATTCTTTCTTCGCTGAATTGCACATAGACGTTATTGAAGCAGTTATTACTGCTTCTATAAATTCTCTCATTAGTAATGTCGAGTCCGCCTATAGCTTTTCTGATGTCGTCATCATTCTTGACGATATCACCCTCTCTTTCAACAGTTACTACGATATTCTTTTGTGGTTTGAATGTGATGGTACGCTTATGTATCTCATGCTTTTGCATCGGTTTATCAGAGTTTTGGTTTTTCATTGCTTGTGCTAACTGAGCCAATGCCACCTTGTTAGCAGTTACTGATTGAGAGACCTTGGGAATATTAGATTGCTGTGTTTTGAATTGTTCTACCTCTTTCTTCAAGCTGGAGTTCTTGTTAGTAATTATATTAACTTTTCGTTCCAAGTTATTAATTCTTTCAAGTGCAGACAACAGTTGTAATTGAATGGCTTCAATTGTGGACATTTTTGTCGGTAAGTGCTGGTTAGTTGTAACACAATGAGCTGTGTCGGCTAGTAGACTACTAGCTGAGTGATGAGTGGATGATTGTGGCATACTATCACCCTCCGCCGCCCAATATGAATGACCTGGCATATCATGACAATATTTCTTGGCCTGCATCTTTTCAGTACAAGCATCATTTTCAGTACAATCGACCATAGCTGACCTTTTATTACGGTTCAAGGAAGAGTGTCTATCTATTTCCATAAGTGTGTCTTTGCAGACAGCTTTCACCATAGACTTAATATACTACCTAGACAGGCCAATAGCATTCAATACTGCCCCACACAAATAGCGTGACATGACGTAATTAGTTTGTGCTGTGAGCCATAGTTTACTATATCCATCAATGTAATAATGTGAAAAATCAAGGGACGCTGGGCATGATATCAACCCCTGTCCAGCCCCTTATTATTCAAACACAAAGAAAATTGGTGAGCGTATGTAAAAGACCTTTCTGCACGAGATGGTATTCATAATTTGTCTTCAGAGCCGGAATTTTTTATGATAGGAAGGGCATCCTGGCAGGCTGACTTTATATAGTCATTTAACTCATTTGACTTCTGCACGGGGATCTCAGACATGATTTCTTGATAGACATGCATGAACAAATCAATGTTATGTTTTAAGGCACTCGTGTGATAAACTAATATGGTATTGGTCGTATTATAGAAGTTAATTGTGAAGTAGACTTCTTCACTGTTCTTCTCATTATACATTGTTATTTTGGTATGTACCACTAGACCAGATTTGTCCTTGTTGTCGCAAATATCAGCCCCATATCCACAATGTTCAATGTATGACAGGAAAGATGATCGCATATATTCGTAGGTTGCAGAGCTGTAGTGACCTACTATATGAAGCATTCCCTTTGATGGTTTACTCACATTGGTAATTCAGTCTGTTGTTTGCATTCTTTATCTTTTGGTTGAGTGCCTTTGCACGATCGATAGCATAAGGTAGTAAATTATCCGACATTTCTACATTCTGAGATCTCGATTCTCGCCCTGTTGTTGTTGAGAATCTGTTTTGCAGTTTTATCTTGGATGTTTCCTTCATGTATTGTTCTATTTTCTATATTTGATAGTTTTTTAGATAATTTGAGAATTTTTTTCCACGAGTAGCTCAAGATATACAAGCCTCCCATTTATTGACAACCAATGGTTAGACTGTGCTTGTTGAAGAAATGAATAATTTTTACGTATGTTTAGCTTCAGACCAATAGATATCGCAAATAAGGAAAGAAATCAGGCTAGCTGCTGTATGGAAGTTCACAAATGCTCATATATAGCATTACTGAACTTTTGAAACATGCAAATAGAAGAAAACAATTCCTATCACCAAACCTAAATTGCTAGTGCATGTTGAGATATTATCCTCTTATCAATTAATTTTATACCAGTGGATGAAACTTTCCTCTTATCCATAAATTTTTATCAGTGGATGAAACTATTAAGTATGGAATAATGTTCTTGTTAACCTGATGAATAAAACTGTCATTATTGGGCAAATGGTAGGATTGTTCTGGATTTTCTTGATTACTACACCCGTCTTGTGATTAGTTTGGTAGCTCAGGCACGAGGGTTAATAAATCCACCAGAACAAGAAAGCTTCAGTGTCTATTCAAGCACACTGACCGAGTTGCCAATCCGTTACGCAACTCAAACCGGCTTATACCAAGCCCAATTGATGATCCAGTGAGTATTGGCTCTCACCTCAACAATTGCAGTTACTCAGAATGAGGGGTTGTATAAGGCATTGAGCCCCCTTACTCACTGCAGAGAACCAAAGACCTATATTGCAATAAATATAGTCAATCCGCCAATATTATTGCCACTTGCGAAGAAAGGAAAAGCTATGATGTAAATTATAGGCATTGAAGCCAGGCTTACAACTATAGTCAAACCTCTGCGACTGCGAAGAATGGAAAAGCTATGATGTAAATTATAGGCATTGGAGCCAGGCTTACAACTATAGTCAACCACCCTTTGTGCTCAACGGAGTAATTACCAGTGGAATTATCCCGGAAGCCACCACTCTAACAATTATAGGCACTAGGCCAGGCTGTTAATAGTGATATACCAAGATAAAAGAGACTGAATTATAGACACTAGGTCAGGCTCAGTCCTCAATGTTACTTGGGACAATTTAGTTATATATACAACTTATTATAATAATAACAGTTTATTGCTCTCACAATTCAACCATCCACAATGAAGTCTGATAACTAAATCATGAAGCACAAAGCCACGGACGCTCCTTTTGTAGGCGCATTGGAAAAACTGTCCTAAATGCACTTGAAACTGTCCTAAATGCACTTGGGCGAAATAACCGTGGTGTTGTAAAAACATATGACAATACGGGTTTACACACTATTATAACGAAACTGGTTATTTTAGCGTTTCAAGTTTTTATCATTATAAATACAAAACATAACAAGAATATTATTCATTAGAGAGGGAGCAACAAAAGGTTAATATACAACAGGATGATAGCTTGAGTTGAACAGTAATAGTAGTAGAGGCAGCTAGTAATAGAGGCTAACAATGCAGTACATGATGTGAGGCACAACTGGTCGGTTATCATTTATTTTCAATTGTAATTGCTGGGACAAAAGTATGAGATGATGGAAACTATATTTGACTGATGCTGGAAAAGACTTAGAATGTGGGCAGCAGTGTCCAATTTGTTACTGGCACTTCATGCAGGAGTACTAATAACATGCAAGTAAGCACGCCTATTGTATATCTTGGTTATCCTGCTATAAAACTAGCATGACTCATGTGGGTTAGGTTACTGTATTATGCTTTGAGGCCCGAAGATGTCATGTAGCTCATAAGCTAAGTTAAAAACCTTCTAGCATGTTTCTAATTATGTTTGATTGTTCCAAACATTTGTATCAGAGCCTTCTTAGCTATGCAACTTGGGTGATTCTATTTTATTCAAGAGAGAGTTTTATGAAAAACATTCGTTTAAATCAAGCTAATAGTATGTTAATGTTAACTCGCTATACCTCCCTTTTTTTTCACATTTTAATTCATGCCTTGATGTGTATCAAATTTTTAAGCAAAATTCTGAGATGAATATTAGTTTCTTGCTCTCTGTTCCGGCCTTGTGTGTGTGATATCAAAATGGTATCTATTATTATGAAGAAAAGAACAGAATTATTCTAATACCACATCAATAAAGGGTGCTTATACACTATGCATGCAATCTGTCACCACAATTAGTGGCTCTGTGCTCTCTTTTATAATACCAATCTACACTGTAGATATGGATGGATTTACTATCATTGTTTGGCCGCCGCAGCTTCCTTCTGAAGAGCTCTTTTTATCTTTCAGAGAGGTTGATGCTGAGACAATTGCAGACAATACAAAATGTGTTCCACCTGACACTTTTCTGGGCGACAACTTTTCAAACATGTACCAAGGAGATGCAGCTTTTGGACTTTTCGGCAAACCTTGTGATGGGACAGTAGAGATACAAGGGTTGGAGTTCAACGTGTTTATTTGTTTAATTCAGATCATATTTAGTCCTACTTTCTTAATTGACCATGAACTCCTGGCGATAATCATCAAAATGTGAATTCAATTACAGGGAGCCTGGGTAGGATATTTGTTCTAGTTGTGTGGTGACATTGGTGTTATTCAGATATAACTCAATGGGTACAGGAAGACACAAGAAACATGATGCACTGCTGACTTAGCAAATTTCAAACCATGAAGGAATTAGGTTTTTCGATACAACGGTCATAAACAAACTGGTATTAATTAAAATGAACTATCCAATGATATTGTAGCGATCCATCATATGACTACACCAAACATAACAAAAGATGCAGATATTCTCCAGCTGGAAACCTTAATGGTCAGACAAATCCTACCAGGGCTGCATGGTGCTTCGATGAGGATAATATCATGATGGAATGTGAAATACTGCCATGTGCTGGTGAGCTAGGAAACCACCTTAACTCATCGGTATTATCATTCATTCAATTTTGGTTGCCTTCTGTTAATCATTTATGTCAAGATATTCTATAACCTTTCACCCATGTATGGTATTGTAAAAATTATCTGTCCATATTCATTCTGTTACAGTTCCTGTAGGTGATAATGAGCATGTCTCATTTGTCGGAAAAGTATCCATGATATATGGTCCTGCCAAAGAGATTTCCAATCTGTTCAGGAAGCAATACGCCTATCCCAACCCAGTACATGCATATTACCCATCAACTATTACTTGTTCGGTAGACAGGCTTGAAGTTGAAGAAACAGACCACCGGTCAGAGGTAAAATGTGCCCTCACAATATTTTTCTAAAAGGTTCTTGAGGAATGAGGTAACAACTGAAACTCCTAATCGAAATTATTTCAGGCTTCCTCAATGTTATTCTCAAATCAAACTACCTGTATTTAGTATAGACTAATTACCTTACAATCATCAAAATAGGTGGGGGCGTGTCAGACACCTGATTTGCCTGATGTCCCACACTGATGTCAGATCAACTTCTTAGCAGTTATATCCACCGCTGCATCTTCACTACATTTAAGATTGTATATTCTTTTCTCTATTTTCCAATGAGATCATATTGACTGCATTTATCTTTTTTATAATTGCTCTTGATTTCTCTAAGCGAGAATACATACAAAACACAATATTAAGATCACTCCCTTACATCAGTTCTTATAGATATCTATTTTTAAAAACTTTCGTTTCCTTGTTGTTCACTTTTAAAAGCATGATTGTGGATTGCAGATGAACTCCTTACATAAATTGTGCTTCAGAGAAGTACTTGTTAGATATTAATGTTAGGAGTTAATCTACAATCCACAATCATGCTTTTAAAAAAGGACGACTTAATTCCCAAATTCTGTTGATCGGTAGTCTGTACCTCACTAGATATCGCATAGATCATAGTTTAGATGCTCAGATACTATTAACAACATTTCCATCATGTTGGTGGGGAAATGCTACTACCAGCGACCAGCTAGTACGGCTGCATAAGGCACAATGTAAAGGTGTGAAGCAGTTCCTTTTTGAAGGCTAGTTGCAGAGCACTGGTCAATGCTTTAATCATTTACCAAACATTTTGTGGTACAGTCCTTTCACATTGAAAACCAACTTCGCCTAACATCCAAAAGACCCTGTTGTAGATTACAATCTCCAGTTTATATTTGGTAATACGGGAAAAGAAATTGAGTACTCAACTAATTTCATCTATGGACCATGGTACCATTATTGGTTGTCAGGAGGACTCCAATTACATATGGGGAGACAATTTGCACGACAAAGGTTGGTTAATATGTCATTCTTTCTAACTTTAGACACACGGAACAACATTTTCACATGTCATTTCTGCCTCGCTTGATCTCACCCCTTGTCCAAATCACTTGCTCGCAAACATATATCCATACTAGGACAATAGTCGCCGAATCGAAAATACTTAAAATTTCCAAATCAGGCTTAGGTAAATTGAAAGCGCAAGCACATAGTTCTCACACACTTTTCTCACTCATAACTTCAGGGTTTATTGGAGTTCATCATTCTTGCTTTTACATCATTTCTCTCTGTCTTTAATTACATGCTGCAAAGTTGTGATAAAACCAGATAGAAAGGCTCCTTCACATGTTTTTATCGGCTCGTTTTGGCTTCTTCAAGGTCATGGGACATGTGGGTTAAAATCGCAAGTGTTGTCTCCATCCGAGGACTGAGAAATATCAGTGCCTTAAGGGCGCGGCCGCCGTTTTCGGCGCCAAGTTGCTCTCAGTTTGCAGGCAGGTCGGAGCACACCTGGGGCGTCATATGAGCCCAGTAGTCAGTAGACTGCAGCGGGATTCGAACCCAGGACCTCAAACGCTTGCGCGTTAAAGGGCAGGCGCTCTAACCAACTGAGCTACCTCCTCCTGACATGACATTATTTAGGCATGTATCGATATTATAATTTTTATTTAATTGCCCTAAAAATGTCCTAAAATTGATACCTAACCATGTGTTATATAATAATTTGCATCCAGCCGACATCGGGTTATGAGCATCAAAAACAGTTACCATCATGAGTACAATACAGTGCAATAATAAAATACAATATTTACATTATATCACAGAGTAAGGATATACAGAGGGGACACTTCAACGATCGTGATAGTGCCTGTGGTTTTTGATCCATGATCTATGAAAGGTCAAAATTCATTCTGCATTTATCATAGTGGCTGATTTTCAGCTTTTTTGAAATGTCCAACCTTCAAGCTATATACCATATTGTTGTAATTTTTTGCTAGGATACATAGGCTATGAGTAATCTAGGTTTTTAAAATGAGATGATTTACATGTGATAATTGATCGACAGCTGGTCATCAAAATTAGGAAACTTCAGTGTACTGACCCAAGCAGCATGTAAATCTTTGTGATAAAACCTGGATTATAGCCTATATTTTCTAGCAAAAAATGACAATAATATGGTGCATAGCTTGAAGGTGTCCCCTCTGTATATCCTTTCTCTGTGATTATATATATTTACATTTTATAATTATATAATTGTAAATTAGGCTACTTCATTCACAACAACAGTTGATTGCAAATATTAAATAAATTATGGCTGTATGTGTTTTATGCTGTTTTATTGTGTTTTATGCTGCATAGCTCTGGTAGAGAAATACTTTCACTGGTCCTGTAAGCCAACAGATGCCATAAAGAGACAATGTACAGAACAGCAATGTGATGACGATGTGTCGGCTGGAAACTACTTCTATAACGGGAGAGGACCATCTGGAAAGGTTGCATACAGAGAATCGCTAATGTAGGCAAATATGAAATTAACACCATCGAACCTGATATATATATATATATATATATATATCTCATGTTTTTATTTGATACGACGTGTGGTTTACAACACTTATCTCTCAGTAATTTGATATGTATTTGAAAATGTTTAAACATTGAAAGATATGCAATGCATTTTGTTTTTTACTTGTAGATTTACGGTGGATGAACCCTCATACACAGAGTACAAGAGACACACCATAGAACACATTAAGGATTTCTCTCAACTCTTTTGGGGTGAGCTTGTACTGTAATATTAAGTATATTAACTGCCATATCAATTGAAGGCATTTCTGGAGACATGCATATTTGATTAAGGGTACACATAAAAATTGTTGAATATTATCGTACAAAGAACCTGGCCCTGCAGATAATACATGATGACAAACATTTTTTAAACAATTTTCTTGAGAAACTCCCCTCAGGCAGATATCGCAGCCTTAAATACAGAACTGCCTGGGGTAAAGACTTACTCCTCAGACACTTGATTTTGATATTACAAGATATTTTTTAATCCACTAGAAGTCAGACTTTACTTTACTCATTTTGTATATGTTTCTTTTTGGTATTCCCTACTCGTGTAACAATATAAGCACTCAATCTCGCAGCATACCTAATGTTTGTGACAAAATAAACCAACCAACCAACCATCCTACTCCCATCAAGGGTACGTTTTACAATAGTAATAAAAAAATTGACCACATTCTTCAACCCTCCCAATAACTTGTCAAAGTTTGACTATCATCAACCGAGTATGAGTGATCGACGAAATCACTAGAGTCTGAAATGGCAGCGGTGATGTGATGATGCATTTGCCTTCCATTGTCCTTTGCTGCCCAAGTCACCTGTCTGTCATTCTCTCTTGTGTCTTTTTTCACCTACATTGTTCTTATTCTGGGGAAAAATGCCAACATTGGGAGTAATGTGAGATTATTTATGAAGAGGGCAGAGAGAATGTCTTCATCTCTGGGAAACCACTCATGCCTAACTGTAAGGCCCCTAGAGCAGTGATTTTAAGCTTCCTTCTCGCTTCAGAGGGCGCATCAATTGAGGGAAAGGGCACTTGTAAATGAAATTTTTAACACATTATGTTACTATTTATCTAAAACATCCTTCACCAATGGTAGTGATGGTGATTAATTATGACACATTTATTGTTCATTGGAATGGAGTGAACACAGTTTAAATTTTTTAACTTTCAAAGGAAAAGGAGTATTTGGAGACGGATTGAAATACATGAGTTGCACGGCTCACATAAAACAAAAGGATTATGATGCTGAAGACTTTAATCTTGAAATGACAAAGATGTATAATTACTATGTCGACGGAATCATGCCAATACCAGTGACGACATCGGAAGTCGCTAAACCATCATATACCCCTGGTTGGAGTGAGCCAAGTATCAGATTGACAAACATTCTCGTCGATGGGGACTACATCACAGGCCGATACGTGAAGTATTTTCTTGAGATATCAGCAGGATATGATGCACAACAACTACAGGTCTGCTATCAGTAAATCGACTAGTAATATCAGGGGTGGTTCCAATGTGAATACAGCAGACTTTCTGCTGAAATATCTCTTAAACTCAGGAAGCCTTGATAAAAGAACATGACATTTGTTTTCATCAACTGACTACTTTTTAAATACTCATGAAAATAAATAACAGTGAATTTATCATCAGCATTTCAATCAGGATGGCACTTCTCACTGAATTACTTCTGACTGCTTTGTCATATTTAAATGATTTTGTCTCAACAACATTGACCCAAACTAACCCAACAGGATACACATTAGGACCATGCTTGTTTTGCTGGAGTTTGTAGTTGTTGTTGTTTGTCGTCACTGGTATTGGATGATAACCTTCTAGGATACAGCTAAATTCATAAGTATATGAGTGTAGAGGTGTTCAAGTAACAGTATAAAACAATTTGCTTTTAGTTCGGTATCGAAGTGAATACTTATGCCAAAGGAGAGAAACACTACTTTGGATGCGATATATATGGTGGTTCATTCCATATTGATGATGAAGAATGGCCGCTGATCTATAACACTAAGCAAATGGACCCCAACAGGTATTGCAATCACCTTAAGCTGCAGCTACATGAAGCGATTTTTACATCGATTTGGGGTCACGGGTGGATCTACACGACTGATTAGTCGAGTAGAGTGGACAACGAGTTGACTGGTGTTTTGCCCGTGTGAACTGGCCGATCCTGTATGCTGATTGGTTGTTGATTAGTTGTTACAATAATTACACGGTTAAACACGTCATCTATTGTCACGTGACAGGCTATCAAAAATTGAGGAGTTGATAATATCGTAGTATAATGTAGTAAAATCACATCCTCCTATTTATGATAATATAGACCATAACTACAAGGATAGGAGTGTTGCTGTAGTTAACATATGAAAAGTAATAGCTGTATCACTTGGAAATAGAAGCTGTCCTGACATGACATCCATAGTATAGCATAGGAAAATCAGTTTTACAGAAGACTGAAATTTTATTTTGTGAAGATCCAAAGTGAAAGCACATTAATATCCGGGTCTTCGTTAAACAAAGTCTCACTACAGGTGAAACTTTGTTAGCCCATTGAATATCATTGGTCAATAAAGCCACCTGACCTATGACCCCATCTAAATCACCAAACCCTTGCGTTTGATTGATAGGACTGTGTAGCAGTGTGAGATCAACCGATCCTCTCTATACAGGCTCTCTACCCATAATTAAATCGTTGTGTATATTCACGGCTTTACTGGTGGCATACCAGCAGATCTACATTTTGTACTGTGAGGCTTTCCAAAAATGTATGTTAATATATAAGCACCTCTATATCATGTTATAAGTCTCGTAAGCTCTGTGTCTATTCTCAAGCTCTCTATCTCTCGGCTCTCCCTTTCTCTAGCTTATCTATCAAAGGGTCCTAACATCGGCTCTCCCCACAATCCCCTTCATCTCAGGTTCTTGGCCAATCGGATTGTTTTTTTCATCTTCCATTCTAGCCAGTCCATTATTACTATTCACAGTACATTTTTAATATCATGGTTGTTGCTGGTACCCATTAGTTGGCTAACAAAAAAGGTTTCAATTTTCCATTCATGAAATTATGTTATATTTTCACATGTGGACAAGTTTAAAATCCTTTATAATCTTGATAAACTTTCTACCTGAATGTTAATTTGTATGTAACAAGTTTATTTTAGTTATATTTAATATAAACAATGGACCCCCTGTCAAAATTATACACTCAAATTAGAGACAAGTAAATTTGTGCTTTGCTGCAGAACAGTATCCATTGTTGGGAGGACAATCCTGATATAGAGGGAGATAAAAATAATATTAAGTCAATTTTTATTGAACAAAATTAAAGTTCAATGCGAGCGAAAATGCTCAATTATACCAAGATAACTTGACACCATTCTCCCTGTTGACACTGACACTGGATTCTTGACCAGATTTTATATAAGGTGGCTGAGCTTAGTTTAAAGACTTACTTTGAGGCTGCTATTTTGTATCACATCGTATTCTCCAGATTTGATTCTATCATTTGAGCGATTTCCAGCTTTAGAATCCAAATATTGAGGAAGTTATGGTATCTCAAACTTTCAAGGTGATCACCTTCAAATGGCATTGGGAATCAGCAGGCACACCTTGTGGCACTTCACTATACTTCGCTTCGGCATACTTATTATGATAAACTAATAGATAGGATGATGAGTAAAATGTTTCGGGATATAGAGGGTCTCGAACACAGGCCCAAATGGCCCAGCAGGCAACGCCGGTTACGCTGAGCTATGTTGGCTACGGTCTCACAGAGCTGGAGCTAGTGGTGAGATGGTAGCGGTGTTGCCTGCTGGTATGAAAAACCTGGTTTTGAATCCTATCTAGGTCTGAAATTTGATCATCATCTTATCTGCGGAATTATTAGTATAATAACCCATAATAAGTATGACACGTTGTGACTTTCCACAAGGTGTGCCCGCTGATTCTTAATGCCAATTGACTGCCGTCAGGTAGAAAGTTTGAGAGACAATAACTTCCTCAATAGTTGGATTCTACAGCTGGAAATTGCTCACATGATAGAATTAAAAATGGAGAATAAGATGTGATATATAATAGGGGCTCCCTGCACACAAAGCTGTTTTCAATTTCTTCAGAGAAAATAGAGCAACCTTCAATTTTAAAACTCTCATCTTCAGACTTGATTCTCCAAAACAACTAGACCGTGGTGTTATCTACTCATTTCTGCTTAGAATGACCCATGTGCTTGAGTTTTGGTTTTATTTTAATATGCTGATGAGTTTCAGTTTGTTATTGCTTGGAGTTGTCTGTTTAAAACACCTTATCTGAGTGGCTAACACCAAATTGTTGTACTGAATTGGTGTCTAAAATCTTTTATTGATTTTTCATTTAAACTGACTAAATCTTTTCTTCAACTTTTAAACACTTAATCTTCAATCTTCAGTAAAATACGTGGGGAGCCCCATAATAACAGCCTCAAAGTAAGTCTTTAAGCCAATTTTTTTATTGATTGCCTTGATAGTCGTATGCAAATTTTGCTCAGTCTTATTTTTGTTAACCAGACAATTCCTTCACAGAGTGTAATGCAGCCACTGTATGGGCTGCAAACAAACAGGGTATCCTCTAATTTTACTTAAATTGACTGACCTTCTCACATGAACATAGGATACATTGGCAGTGTTATCATATTGGCTCAACACAAAGCCTTACAGCAGTGCATTGTCTGCCCTTGGCAGTGCCAGTACCTGCTCACGTATACATGAGAAAATCCATTATATAGTCATATAATCTGTATTTCAGAATAACAATGGTAAATTGTGCGGGTGGTGGAACTGAAACTCATTATAATCACAAACAGCAGGGTATGACCTTCATATTTAACATTGCCACAAAATGGGAGAAATATATGTATAGCTGCTCATTAATAAGCTTCAGCACATGAACGTGATAAACATCGATGATTGATTGATGATGCTTTCTGGATGTTTCCCTAGCGATACGTACAAGATGCCGTTTAGCACATGTGATTCAATCAGCCACACACTGAAAAAAGATCTCTCAGTCGTCCTTGTGAGAAAGCTTACTAAGGAAACAGCTGGATTTCACACACCATTTATAAAGGAAAAGCATTCAAGTCACATGTGGTATGGCGAATCAGCGATTGTCCCGTGTAAGTACATTAAATGAATCAACAACCCATCCATTCTATTTAAATACGGAGTTGCAGATACAGGAATGTGATACTGCATTTGGTTGATAAACGTTATTTCACAGAACACTTTGAAGTTATTATTATATAGTTGCCAATTAACATCAGGAATATGAGTTTAATTGTATTGTATTGTATTGTATTGTATTGTATTGTATTGTATTTTATCGAACATACACTATCATGACAGAGATGATAATAATTGTATGCTGGTGAAAGCTCTCAGTTTAAGTCTTATACTTAAAGCTGTTGTTATAAAAGTCATAAGATAATTAAAAAAGCTAGACTGTCGTTTGTTTGTTCGGCAACGTTTAGGTCTCAATCTGTAAGCATTTCGAGAGGATATCCTTGGGGTTTGGTTAAAAACAATTCTCTGATGTAACTGGTGGCATTCATCAATTGTTTTCAAGATGCTTGCTTGATTGAAAACCTGACTCTGTTCAAGCTGAAAAAATCTCTTCCTAACTATTAAGCTTTTCCTAAAGCCCATCAAATGATCACAGCATGTCTATCTGGCTTCAAAGTCAACAACAAGAGCATTTTCAAAGCAAAAGTCCCTTGAGGTATTGGCATATCAATAACAGTGATCATTGATGTGGTTTTTGACAGATGAAAAACCAGAGATGTGGGGTGAATGGGAACAGTGGTCAAAGTGTGGAAAAGTTTGTGGGATGGTCGCAGGCAATGAACATACAGCAACAATCAGAAAACGACAGAGATCATGTACTCCAAGGTATATACTCTGTAGTATAATTATTTACAGGACATGGACGAGGGGAGATTATTGTTCATTAAAAATATTTGATCCATCTGACATCGCACTGAAAATTCTAACAAAATCCTTATAACCATAGATTGAAAAATCTAGCCAATCCCAAAGTAAATAAAGGCTATGTACAAATAGTTTACTTGTGCTGTCTTTGATTTTGTTCTGTTAGGATACAGTACCAGTCAACATTACAAAAAGTTACAGCTTGCAAAATAACCTCTGAGTCACAGAAGGAGCTCTGTTGGGGAAATTATGACTGCATTTCTGGAGGAAAAGGTGAGTGGAAAAAACCATATTATCTTTATATCAGTAATGAGATCTTGTCAATAAGGTAATTCATCGCCCTAATAGGAAGATGATAACATTTTGAGCAGGCAATCTACGGTTGACCAAAACCGCCATTTTTTCCCACATAATATCCCCAGTGCATGTAATTATGGCGGTTTTGGTCAACCACAACCGCCATAATTACAAATAAAGAATTCTTATTTCAGACAGTAGTCCAAAACCGCCATAATTACAGGCACTGGGGATATTATGTTGGAAAAATTGACGGTTTTGGTCAACCGTAGCAATCTTCATGTTGTCTGCAGCATACTGACAGTTGCTTGTCTCCTAAAACTACTCTAATATAATCCAAAGACTTTGAGATGGGTTTAAACATTTTTTGATGTTTGAGACAATACTAAAATATATATATAAGTGGAAGTTGTCAGTTTGTTTTCAGCCTTATCCACATTGTAACTAGCATACTAGGCATACTTTTCTTACAAAAAAAAGCATCATCAAAGTAACCACTCTAACATAAACGGAAAATGAATGATGAATTCCAACTGAAAACACGAATTTGTTTTATATTAGATATGAACTTGGGTATGGTAGCAAGTATCTCTGCTACTTCAGAGAAGCAAGAGTATAATGCCGCACTGGATATGATGAAAGACTGTCAACATGTCTCTTTCCCCCTACTAGGATGTGAGCGGATTAAAGGAGATTTTAACTGTGAGTATAAGCGCGCCTGATCAACGTAGTGTTAATTCAATCAAGATGGCGTCTTTCCCTAACACATCCATTTAGTGTCCCATGGTCCCACAGTCACGCGGTCGCGCGGTCACGCGGCCCCGCGGTCACAAGGTCACACTATCACACGGTCACACAGTCACACAGTCACACAGTCACACAATGAACTTAGCCAAATTCATCATGGCAACTCATGATTGTTTGCTTCATGTTGTTGCATTGTTTTGCATCACATATTGTCATTATTTGCTGAAGGATTATATCAGATGTTTCTCATGTAACGGGCTTTGCTCACATGTTCAAACTATACTATCGTTCATTCTTAGACTCATAGGCTTCAATAGCATTGTCTTAAAATCTACTTTTACTTCACGCAACTATTTTCTCGATTAAAACGACATAAATTAACAGGAAAACGAGAGACCGGCTGACAAATGTTTAGTATAGCATTTAGATATATTATACTATGTATACGATATATTATGTATACTTTGTGAGATAAAACTTGAAAATAAAGCAACTTGTGATATATATTACTGATGATGTGATTTGATTGTCAAGTTTAGAAGCAGCTAAATTAAATTAATTCATGCTATTGTTCATATCCATTTCAGCTACTAAATCTGGCGGATATATAGTAGGGATACAAACAGATAGTGGGGAAACTATAGCTGCTAACACTGAGAATTGGGCATTCATGGATTTTGCAAACATTAAGTTCCGTGTACCAGGTGAGCCTAACAGCTGTGGGGTTTTTTACCACAGTCTACTAGAATGGCTAAAACTGCAGATGAATTTTTTGCCATATCCTAAGTAAAAGGTCATGACTCAGAAAGCCTGAGGGTCAATCACCTTGTTTGTGAAAGACATTAAAGCTACACAAAACTAGCAAGACCTTTTTTACAGATTAATGACCCGACTATTCAATATTCTGGTCGTAAGTAGTTTGAATTCATACATATATTTCAAAATATAATGAGATTACGATGACAGGTGACTCTGTGTTAGTATATAATTATATATTACACATTATTTATTTGCATCCACCATCATCCGAAAATACTCTCCCTGATGTGATAAAAAAAAATGATCAACCCTCAGAGATTTAATATAATACAGAAGATGACTGGTATTATAAATGAAAATATAAATGCAGTGACAAATATAGGTGCCATGCCATCCTATGGTGGTCTAGCATGGGTTATACTTCCTCTATCAATATGCGTACAACTCTCCATTTGGGTCCTTATTTATGAGAATGATCCTCATGATGTGATAAATCTGTGTAAGTATCTAATATGTAAGACCAAGCCAAGTGCTTTCATTGAAAACTCTATTAGAAACTATATTCCTTTTCTTTCATATCCTCGTTGCAGGTGGAGAAACTTTTCTGGTAGCAGCTTACAAAGGATCTCAGGTCACTCTGGTATGGGAGTTAGATCTAGATGCAGCTGGGTTAGATAGCTCGGTTTCAATCTATGAAGTCGGTAAATAGGATAAATCTCAAAAGTTTGCAAGTTCGAAAACGAATTCCAATACAATATTTCAAATGCAACTGGCATGATGTCCAAATTATTCACACATCAACTCAACTACAAAAAATTGAGATAAATCGCTGAGAAATTTAAAATAAATGGCTTTATGACTAAAATGTTGGAACATGGGTTTCACTTGCCAATTATTTATGATAACACAGAATCATCTAGATATATAAAATGCGATACTCATCATAATTATTACAAAATTACCTTCTCCAAAGAAAATGATGCAACTATGCAGTAAGAAGGGAATGTCATATTGCAAATGGCCAATCATCATAGGATGATTTATCTCTGTTCATAATGTTTTAGCGATGTTTAAGTCTCAAGACCATTTACAACCGTGCCGTCACCTCAACATTCAGCCATGCAGAGTGGATATATTTGAGCCCTTCATATACAATGGAGTTATATTCCATGCATATAAACTAACAGCTGTAAGTTGGCCATGACGAATACAAAATCTTTTTAATATGTTTCCTTTCTCACAAATCATTAGAATTTGCTAGTTCTGTTAATTGAATGCCTATCATTGCTGTGAGCATCCAAAATTGCCATGCTACTCCTAAATTTGTTCTTTAGATAACGATATACAAGTGGTGTTTCGATGGTATTTATCCATTTACAAAATCCAGTGGTATACCGTTAAATTCCTATACTATGCACTATAGTTACTATATGCATATTAATGTTGGGATTTACGTAAAACATGCTGTTCTATTTTTTCTTCACTCGACCAGAGAAAAGCCTCCTCTTATCTGTCTTTGTATAGGTACTGAATTGAATGGCTTTTCAACTGTCAACCTTCTGTTCACTTTTGTGACAAGACAACTTGGCCAATCTTTCGCTCATTCTTAGAGTTACTGTCACTCTAGTGTGCACTACTGCCTTTGTTTCTGGTGAAAAGATAAATTATGAGGGTCATTTATTCTGGAGAAATAGCTCAAGCCACCAGGGAGCATAACGGCCATAAACTTAGGCATTAGAATAACTGGCTCAGGTGCAAAAAAGCTCTCTCATCTTGAGATTGAGACTGAGTATGCCATGTGTTCACCAGTACAGAACCCTTGGGTCAACGGAATCCAATATTTGGCCAAAAATAAATTAAGACAATTGGAAATTCGTTCGTATGAGACCAGTGCCAATCAGATTCCACTTTGATAAAGAAATTGTAGTAACAATATATTTGACGAGCAAATCATAATTAAATGATTATGTGAGCTTCATAATTCCCTAGGTAATGGTAAATGATTATATTGGAACATGTGATTTCGGTTAACGTAACGAGATGAATGTCTGTGATGATCTCTATCTCTAAAGCACCCATCACTGTTCGTAATTATCAAGCATAATTTTGCAATGCCCGTGCAATGACATTAATACACGGGAGATCATCTTACTCTTGCTTAATTCTATTTAGACTAAGCAGACAGGTGGGAAAGCCACGGAGCGGCTCGGAGGAAGTGATACGTGAGTAGACATTATCTAATCACCATCAAATTATCTACAACAATCATAGCATTTTTTATTATTATAAGATTTTATGACATTTATGGTTTTGAAGCTTGCTGATGATGGGTCATGTCAGGGGCGTATATTCTAAAAAATTTCACTCACTGACTTTTAAGAGATGAGCATAATGATCGGGCGCAGGCCGTAGGCGTGGCGGGGAGGGTGTGGGAGGGGCGCTTAAGAAATTTTTGCATATCGGTAGCAAAATAGTGCAAGCAGAGAGGTATTTCAATAGCTCACTGAGCTGTTGGGTACTTTAAGAAAACAACTCAATAGCAGTAGAAGATTACGGTAAAAATGCTCCAGTTATAAAGCACCCATTTGAAAAAAAACTGACCTTGATGGGATTCGAACCCACAACAATCTGATAAACAGTGATTAAAGAGCAGCTGCTCTACACACTGAGCTATTCAGCCATTCACGGAAATCCGTAGGCCGTGAGTGGTAATATACGCCACTGGGTCATGTTACCTAACAATTATTGGAGATACAAGTTGGGGAGAAAGCTTGTTATCACAGTCATATTTAGGTGATCACAAGCTGTCTCTCCAACTTGTTTCACCAATAATTGTTAGGTAACATGACCAATCATCAGCAAGCTTCAATATCATAACCATATATGTCATTCGTTCAACACACTGTCTTCAGGTAATGTTAGAACAAAAATACTTTTCCAGATTCTCTTTGATGATCATATGGTACATATACAATGAACTGATATATATATATATATAATTATGGCAAATAATGTATATCTATTCTAAAAACAACCAAGCAATCATCAGAGACGATGTGTATGATATCAAAGAGTGAACATCATTGAGCTAGTGTGAATGACCTCAAACATTTTACATCAAGTTGCTTGAGTTTATTGCTATTGTAAAACTTGAATTCAATCAAAATAAGATGATGTATTCCATTAAATATGTGCCATGGACCGCAAATCAATAATGAGTGAACACTTATTTGCTACCAGAGATTTCCACCCAATCAATTCATTTCCGAAATAATGCAACAGTGAGGTTGATTCGCTTTAACATCAAAAGTAAATGTGTTTTTATACACTAAAAAAAAGTTTGTCAGAAAAAGAAATTCAATATGAGCGGTATATTATTATTTGTTACCCTTTTCAGTAATGATGCTTCATGTGGTAAATGCCAACAATTGATTTGATTATTTCAAAGTGCCACACAGATGATCGAACCCCTTTGTCGTGTTAGTTGACTACTTATATAACTATAAATTTATACATGTTCGATTGGAAATCACTTGTTTTACAATTCAATCTAATCATTATAGAGTTGAACCAAGCACATTGGTTATAGAGTTCACAGATAGACATGCAAAGATCTCTATAACAGTAGCTAGTATCCAAAGGTCTGAGGAAGGGCTTTATCAGCCAAGGTTGAAATTGCTCGATTCAGCTTCGGGTCATAAGAATCTCCTTGCACTGAAACCTTTGCTGGATTTGCGAGTATTTAGTGAAGGTTTGTACATTACTGTCCATGTCAAAACATCACATTGTTGGGAAAGTTAAGTAACATTATTTTTCCCTCATTTGACTTGTTGAATAGCAATTTTCGGTGAAAAAATGTTATATATCAGCAAATCGATTGGCATGAGCAATAAATGATCTCACTTTACCAGAACTGGAGTCATATAAATATTTGGCCTATGTAAAAGTCTCTACTGGGGTTAAATGGTCAGCTTTTGGATGGAAACGGCCAGAATACAACGATAGTGTCCGATCCCTGACCCTTTTTGGAGGGAGTATAAACAAATACTCAATCACAGTAAAGCACCTCACTTTCTCGCCAACCAATATCAAACTGAAGGTGAGTAATAATACAGGCGTACAATATAGACATAATTTACTCCTTAGACAGGACAACTTAAGTACACGACATGACGTAATAAGCTTGTGCAGTTTGACAAGCAAGAGATGCAAGATATAATGCAAATTCTGATGGTTCTGATTTTTATTTCTACACTTTGTTGAGGTTATTTATTTGTTTAAATTGAACTGTGTCAGAAGATGATCAGGACTGGCTAGAGATAGCCCTGTTTTAACTTATGTATGATTGATTTTCTTACTCTGGTACAGAAAAAAAAGGAGGTTTATACATAGTCATATCTTGCCTGCCCAGCAATCCAAGTTGCGGGCTATGATTTTTTTAGATTAGACTTGATAACAGGCATGAGGTGGAGGTGTAGAGGAAGAAGTGATTGGAGGTAACGGAGGCACACTATGTCCATAATTGACGCAGTCTAGGTCTTTTGCTCTAAGCACACCTTAATGTTGGCACACTATTCTGTCAGCACCAACCCTGGTATCATAATGTATTTAAAATTAATTTCCAAATTTATGGTCTAATTTTTATTGGTTTGGTGAGGGAGGGACTGTCAAATAATACCATGAACCCATTTCTCAAGCGTTCCTGACCTACTAGCAGTGTGTTAAAAAAAAAAGACATAACAGCAAACCACTTCATTATCTGAGATAATGGAACTATGTGCAATGCTGACACTACAGAGAAAGAGGGATTGAAGCAGCGACTCAATAACTCTCTAAACTAGTATTATAACCAAGTATGAATCATGAATTAATCTGTCTGTACTCTTCATTTGAACAGCCAGAGGTTTTTTTTAATTAAAGAGCAGCAACAAATCCTTTGGAAAAAAGCTAAAAAAATCCCTCTGTATGGAGAAAATTTTGATAAAACAGTAATGACTCTCGGGTCAGCTGCAGTATCTTGAGAAGCTAGAGATATCTGGAGGGCCAGCCTAGAAGCTGGATAAGGATTTCAATGTTCATTACAGGAGGTGCCGTCAATCCTACAAACATTACTCAAATTGACATGCTCTGTGGACATCAGTATCACATTGATCAACTTATTTATAGAACTGTGGTGGGTCATTTTAATCTTTATGTCCCTAGCTTCATCATACAACTCATAAACAACAGTCATCTGTAGTTTGCCTATTAAATTTGCAGCACAGATCTATTCTTCTCATGAAACAACAATGTAATTTGCAGTAAACGCTCACAACAAGCAATCCAAGCTGCAGACTGGATATATTCAGTTTCATCAAGAAAGAATTTTGCGGAAATCAATGATGGTGGTGGTGCTTAGATCTGGCTCACCCAAAAAATATATGTGATATCCTGCAGTAGGTATTCTTAGCATTTGTATAGTTAGTAATTGAAGTGCTGAGGGTAAATGGCTGTATGTCAATGTTCATACGCTAATGATTGTTTCTTATCTTAAAAAGAACTCGATCTCGGTTCGCCTAAGGGCTCAAATTATTAGTACCATCCCATGCAGAAAGGTCTTTTACATGCTTCTAAACAATATCGGGCTGATATCATGCCCTTCTTCCTTGATTATATACATTATTTCATTGATTGATATATAATAAGCAATGACTCTCTGCACAAACTAATTAGTCATGTCATGCATTTAAGTGTGACAGTATCGAATGCTTATTAGCCTGTCTAGGGAGCATATTAAGTCTATGACCAGCAATAACTATAATGATCTGAATTTCTGAGTTTCTTGCTTACACTAGATGAGTAAATTATTTGAAGGCGGAAAACTTGGCCAAACATACATGATTTAAATAGCTTACTTTGAATATAAGCAAGCATTTACTCACAGCGTTCCTCTCTTTCTTCCACAGACGACCACGCTGGCTGGCCAAAACTACGATCTAGCAAACACCCAGCACACTAAGAATAGCTTCAAAAATCCTTGCTATCATTCTATCGCTCTAGAATAGATCATAACCCTGTATTTAGAGCTAACAAAGTTAAATATTCTTGAAGGCGACATTCGACTGTGCTAATATTGCGGAGTTGAAGACCAATAATATTCATCAAAATCTTCAGTTCCGGCGCTTCAATGAAAAGCCTCATATCTGGTGTGGCCAGTTTTGTCACTACCGTTATGATATGGAATACACATTACATGATGGGCCATTACAAGAGCACCTACTCGCATGGAATCCAAGGGTTAAAACAAGTAAGTAATATTCAGACAACAGAGAAAATAGTATGGTATAGTTTAAAACTGAATTGCGTTGAGAGCAATTGTCACGCACACTCGAATGACACCAGTCACTCAGCTCCTCATTCATGCATGCTAAAGAAGCTCAATACAATCATCACTTGTTCGAGTTGAATCTGTTGGGGATATTCATTAGAACCAATTCTAGTATTGTATGACAACTAAGCTACCTTATGTTATCTAATGCCTTACCTACTATAGTCCTCTACAATCTTGTGTTGTAGATGCAATTTTTGACAGCAAGCTGGTTATGACGCATGGCAATGAGGAATATGAAAGTATATCAATACTTTTTAGGCTTAGAAGAAGGGTTAAAGGCAGTGTAAAGGCTGATGAGCTTATTCGATCATATGATGAGCATTATTGTAAGTACCACAAAAAAATGTATCAATAAAATGATCATACAAAGAACTTATTCTGACAAACAATACTAAAAGAGGAATGAAAAACATACAAACGTATTCGTATTATCTTTTTCTTATAGTGTAGGGAAATTAGATGATTGTTATGATGATACCTATTCTAGTTTGCAGGGTCTATCGATCAAGACGGCAATACAATGCTCAACACTGACAATCTTAGATTTAGGCCATATGTACCATTGAAATTAATAAGACTCTGAGACAATGTGCACATCATTTTATATTTATTATGAACTTTATTTTACGCTTTATCGCACTGAAACATTCGAATGTGAATGGTGGCCATTGAAGTGTGTAGAAGCTATGGGTGTTATATCGATTTGCAGTCCATCCTCAAGGTTGTTTCTCAATAACATAATCAATTTTGATCTCTTTCCGAGTTGGAAAATTCCAAAAGGCTTAGCAACTTGTGGAGATCAATTTGATACGAGTTATACCTTGAACATTCTTTTAATGAAAAACATCAGATTGATAACAACGCACTGTTGCTGCTGCCGTCGCTGCTGCCGTCGCTGTGGATATACACTTATTGTTTCTACACAGTTGGGCGGCACAACTTCATCGCAATTGAGTGTCTCACTCATGTTGTATGTGTTAAAGTGAGTCAATACCTCCAATGGTATCCATTTATACCCCATCACTAATAGCTCACTCACCCTTTTCCTTCTCTTTTCCATCCTCACTTTAGACAACAATACTCTTCATAGTATTAGTTTCATACCTCATTTTTTCTCACTTCAGTCAGCAGTAAGAGAGTAACATTAATTATGACAGATGATGATTTGTTTGTTTGTTCAGGTAATTGTCCTTGTAACTTTGGATATCGAGTTAATCTATATGACAGAACCTGTACTGACACAAATGAGTGTGTAGAAGTACCAGGAATCTGCTTAGGCAGAAGTTGTATCAATCTTGATGGGTCCTACTACTGCTGTCCTCATGGTTTTTCATCAAATGGAACTGACTGTGTTGGTAAGCTTTGATGTCTTATGGAAAATGAAACGTTGAGAAGACCCTGACAATGATACATGTATCCCTAATTTATGTAGAATATATGGGAAAAGTTTATTAGAGTACAGTCGAACCCATACCTAATGTTTACATCGTAAATGAATAAGAGGATATACAATCTCCTATGTTATAAATAACTTTTTACCCATAAGGGCTTTGAAATCTTTTGTTAAAAAATTTTTTTTTTGGCAACCTCAATCATTATGAGGAAAAGGTTTAAAAACTTGGTGGCAAAGCAAAAGAAAAAGACAAAAAAACAAACTATAACAGTAAAAGAAGTTATTTAAATACTCCTTCCTTGAAACAAGAGTGTCTGGACATATTACAACTACTGAAAAAATTAGCTCATGTTACGTTCTGTGGGCAGTCTTCAATTCCGGACAGCTACATACAAAACTATTTTCAACAGTAAGGGCTTTGTTTCTCACAGTATCATCAATTAGAATGTGATGTCGCCAACCAATTGATTTGAAATTTATTCGTGCAGATATTGATGAGTGCTCCGAGCGAAGAGGTATATGTGGCAGTAACGCAGATTGTATCAACACAGCAACATCATTCCGGTGTGTATGTCAAGGGAACTACGAGATGGGTAGTGATGGACTCTGTCATTCACCCGACTGCCCAGAGAACTTTGAGGTTGGAGCTGACGAGGTTTGCCGAGGTAAAGTTTCTTTGCTAATACTAGCAGATCCGATTCTGAATGAATCCAAAAGAGTTACCATTTACAAATATCCTGTGCAATGCTGTCATAGTATAGAGCAGGGCTGCCCAACGAGTGGCCTTGTGCCGCATGCGGCCCCTTGACTCAATTTCATGCGGCCCCCGACCCGTTTGAGAAAATTGCGTAGTCGCAAAAACAATTTTCACACCCTATGCTTATATCACTCCTCATTTGTACAATAATAAGTAACGTTCTACATCTAGTCACAGTATTTTGGAATTCCCAAACCATTGCATTTGAGTGAGCTCCAATTAATAAATTCCCTACTGCAGAGATGAAAATACTGCACACCAATATATGAATGTTTGATTTATGGTGAGATTGCGGCCCGCAGGGACATTGCAATATGTGGATGCGGCCCCCTCAATGAAAAGGTTGGGCACCCCTGGTATAGAGCATTGATTTCTTGAATGTCGTAGATATCGATGAGTGCTTGAGAGAAGTAGATGACTGTGATCGTGATGCTATCTGTTTTAACACACCTGGTAGTTATGAATGTGAATGCGGACAAGGATTTGCTGGCGACGGAAAATTTTGTGCTGGTATGTAAACTTTTACTTTGATACTTTTGTATCGATAATGCTCAATAATACATACTTTTTTATAATGATAGCATCGAAAACAATAACGCAAATGCTACTACACTATTCAATGTCGTAACATTGCCCATAATTAAATGCCTCAGCCCCTCATTGCTAATGCTCCGTATCAAGTCCTGTCTAGGTTTATTATTAAGACTGGACTGCACTTAATTTGGGCTGTGGAGGGAAGTTTGGGGGCGAACCATCATAGCAAAAGAGATTGTACTGATTGGGCTCATCTTAATATTAACTATTGGTTATGAGGTGCACCCAAAAGCTGAGAAAATTCCTCACCTTATTTTACCTATACATTACATCCTCACATCAATTGACAGTGAGTATTTGATTCCACATATTATGTTACGTGAAACAGGGAGGTGGCCATAATCTTTCAAAAACCTGTATGCTCTGGGGAGGATAAACTTTCATTTTCAAAACTGATTACATTTTAAACATTTTTTACATTCATAATGACTATACTTAAAATACAGGCGCTCTTATGGGAGATGACTGTGCAGTTGATTGTGGCAGTAACCCCGGAGAGGTGTGTGTGTTTGGAGAATGTTTGTGTGTAAGATCTATGACAAGAACAAGCGACGAGAAGTGCATCTGGCTCAGCAACATTGCGTGTTTGAAGGTATGTCGTCAAACTACATTTACCAACCCAACCATTGTCAGGATACATTGTCTTGGACTGTGCCGTAAAATTGATTGTGACAGAATCAGGTTTTTTTTTATCATTCTAGAGTCTTGTCAAGGATCCTGCTCTATGTTTCTTGAACAGCCTGTGACCCAGTTTCAACTGACTTTCACTCATAGCAGGGATGAAAAAGTACTAAAAAGGTTCACAAAATATTACCTTTTTAGTACCTTCTTATCCCAAATTTGAGTGAAAATCAGTTTAAACTGGGCCACAGGCTGATCATGAAATCAAAGCAGTATTCTAAATTGAGAACTCTAGAATTATACCAAAATATTTTGTCTTGTGGAGCCAAATAAAGGTGACCTATGAGCTTTGTATAAATTCTTTGCATTTGATTTCACCATGAATATCATTTCGCCACAGTTTCGCTTTTATTGTTGTGCCCACACCTTACTTTACTTTTATTTCAGTGCCCACCTTGCTCGAGAGATGATCACTGCGGTGATCACATGGTTTGTGTCATAGGACTGAGGATGTGTGTTTGTGAGTCTGGCTATCAGCTTGACACATATGGGAATATATGTGAGGTTCATACGCAGATAACTTCTGCTCAGCATTGTGGATGGAATCATGATTGCAGTTTGATAGGAAAATCGCAGTGTATAAACGGTAATAAAGTTATTTCTAAAGTAAACTTGAACAAGCTTCAGGCATTTCGCTATTGCAGTAGAGTGATAATTGAGTTTTATCGGATTATAAAAGCCGATATTAGCCATATAATATCCCCTACCTCCACCTACAGCATGCCGGGTAACTTATAGTTTGATCAATATCTTATTTAAAACATTATATCTATTAAAAACAATAAAACAATGCAACGATGAACAATGAACGATACAAATCTAAATTTATCTCACTTGCAAAAAGCAGATATCATTTTTATCTTTCCAAACATTTTTGGATAGCTGCAGACATATATTTATACCCTGACTACTTCATATAGTCTCAATGTTCATAGTAAAATGACTTATCTACATTTCAAACTACATGTATTCTGTTTTTATTGTTTCCAATAGGTATGTGTGTGTGCGATATTGGCTACTGCCGAGTTGGTGATGGCCCATGTGGGCCAGACATTGATGAGTGTGAGGGGGTCGTGTGTGAAGAAGGTCAGACTTGTATCAATCTGCGCTGCAATCAAGGAGAGCCCAAGTGTACTGGTATGTAACACATCGATTTATTCTGTCAGTCATTTGTTCCTTAAGCTGAGCAGTCTTGTATTAATATTTTAGAGTACAAAGTTTTACTTCATTTCACACTTTTTTTATTGCGCTTATCCCATCTGGGATTGTGATGTAAGTCATACAATCATATATTGTCATCACTATCATCTGCACGAGTTTAAAATTCTAAGTTCAACAACTCTGATCTATGGTTGCTGAGTCTACCTGGGGACTATTCATGAACCCGTTACTCCCTGTGACATTTGATGGTTGGCATATTTGTTTTCTGACAGCATTTCATATCATGTGCTAATCTTACCATTTGTGTTTGTAATATTTAATGATTGTTACTTCCGCTTGTGTTTTCACATTCAGATACATTCCTGGGACAGGCAAAGAAACCTATAGCTATGAGTTGTGAGACAGGCAAGACATGCCATAAAGCATTGGGACTATCTTACAGGTGCCATCTTGATAAATGTGACTGCCCCGAGGGATCTGTAATAATTGATGATAAATGCGAGCCCTTCAGTATTTGTTCTAAGGTGAGTTAGTAGTTTTCACCTTTGCTGCGGGTATGAATTGGTAATTTATGACAAGGTTCGATTGCGCATCGAGAGAGTGATGATGTGGGACTATATGTGTCGAGAGAGACAATGAATGATGTGGGTATATATATGCAGAGTTCCAAATTTTGCTTTTGTGTTATAATTTCTGTTAAAATCGTTAAAACTGTTCATTGGAGAAAATACTCAATTACTTGACAGGATTAAACTCAGGGAGATGAAAAGAGTGTGTTCCTGTCCAAGCAGACGCACTATAAAAACAGGGTGACAAGCTTAGCTAAGAATGTTTGTAGTAACTGATTGTTAGCATACTTTCAAACTATATACCATTTCAAGAGTTGTGACAGGCTAGAATCTTGCTAAGTCAATTCAGGTAACAGCTGACTTTTAATTCAGCTGAGACAGATCTAGTCACAAATTATTTTGAACTGTTTGAGTCAAAGCATCTGAGAGAGGATTAAACTTCTCAATCTTTTGTTCTCTTGCTATAGTAAAAAGACCTTTTTTTGTTTCCTCTTCAAGTGTTATTGACAACAAAAAATATTTTTCCAAAAAAATCATGTTTTAATAATGAAATTGAGCTGCAGCTATAATATTTCCAGACCTTCCATTGAAGAAACATCGATCCAATAAAGTAAATAGGTGAGGGAGTTTGGTTTATTGATAGGCAGACACTTTATGGGAGGTGAAGGAAGGAAATGCATAGACAGCTAGAAATCTCCTTCAGTGGGCCTCATCAGTGAATTCCAAAAACCAAATCCAATTGCTCTATCTCATCATCCCCAAGAATGGGTTGATGGTGTGAGCGACAAGCACCCCATAAGCCATACCACTTCACCCATCACCATCATATTTAACACAGTCTACATGCTAGAGTTGCGGGACCTTATATGTCGCTGAGACCCTGCTGGGACACTTGATAAAATTTGGATACGACTCATAGGTACTTCAATAAAGGATCGACCTCGATGTTACCCTGGTATTTATAATGCAACAGGGGTTTCCATTTGTCTCTACTATTTTAGACAGTACCCTGTGAATCTGGAGGACATTGCCACTATGGAGTATGTCTGTATAGAGATATAGCAGCTGCTTTAGAGGACGAGAGGCTCCCGATCCTGCTCCTATTGGTGTCAGGAAGTGTTATTATATCTATGCTTGCCCTGATGATACTGATTATTGCATTCATAAGAGGTGAGATGTTACTTTTTTTAATCTATATTGTGTTAATCGTTGATATATTATATATTGGGGGGGGAGGGGTGTGACATTGCCATACAGTTAAAATAATATTAATCTACCTGTGGTAAAGGGTTGTAACAGGTATAAAAATCTAAATCTCGAGTTGGAGGGGATCATGTTATCGAATTCATAATTTTGTCGTTTGCTTTTACTGAATGACATAAATGTCATGTCTCTGTTTTCGCATTTAGCAGCACAAACATTTTGACTAGCTGTTCATGTTAGGTGAGCAAAATGTCAATTGGTCATTGGTCATTGAAATTAAACATTCATGTAGTTACTTGAATCATCAACCATTAAAAACAATCTCTCTCTGCAGTTTGGGGGCCATAACCGCATAAAATGTATGAATACCGGTTATTTTAGAATGTCTGTGTTTGTATATTTGTTTAAAGAGGTTTACTGGAAAGTTTACAGATCCACCTAGTTACCCTTTGTGCTATCCAGTCATATGATTAGCAGGCCCATACCAATGTGTTGATGATCTCATTTTATTTTCATGCTTTTCTAGTTTTGTATGTTTCCCTCTTATATGACAGATAACCTATAAATATATATGACATATAACCTATAGATGATATTTGACCTATATGATATATAACCCATTTATGATATATAACCTATTACATGATAAACAACCTGTATATATCTAACCTCAAAGTAGCCAACAAGAAGGTGTTTTAGAATCGCTAAAATTAAATGCAGAGTTATAAGTTAAGAATAATGATAAAAGCTTATCCAAGACTTTATAGACAATCTCACATCTGAGATCTGATTTCTAAATTTCAGGACAAAGAAAACCGGACGAGGAGAAGGACTTAGCTACAGCAGGAACAGGTAAGGAGTTATCTGCTATCAATCAACTAGTAATTAAAACTAAAATAGGCTGCATAAATACACGCTCGGTTGAAAAGAACGCATAAAGGAGTTGTCATTCTGTATTATTTTTTTATTCATCATGGTGATCGTCCTGAATAGCAAATGGTGTGGCTCCAATTTATAAGGTGGGTTAGATTAGTCAGTATCATGAATAAAATATCAAAACAGGAGTCATGAATGAAGATACTCAAATGTCATTAACTGCCTGCCATCTTGGTGGCGTCAGTAGTTGGATTTCTAATAGATACCAGTCATGCTAATGAGCGATAGCTTGATATTTATCAAATAAAATCAGAGATAGTGAAACAAAGCATAATCAGAGACTTGGCCTGATATAAAAGGTATTTTGTGGCAAAAATTATGGCTATGGATAGTAATGATAAAGATTGGGTGAATTCAAGCTGTCTATATTCAGCTTGTTGATCAGCATCGGTGGTTGACTTCAAGGTGATAGTTCAGTGATCGATTAAATGGAGACAATGTTATTGTTCGACATATCTTCATAATTCCCATATCTTTACCTGAGGCCAGTTGAAATTTATTTTTCTAGTCATGTCAAGAGTCATTAATGTTGGAGGTGATCCGCAGATGAAAGGCAAGGTCTCACACCACACTTATGGTATGTTATGTCTTATTGACATACAACATCAAAATCCACAACCTTAGTTAAAATATCAACCATGGACTGTTAGGCAGATAGATTTGAGACAATTGACAAGCAAACAGCACCCACGCCAATGATGTTTAGTTGTTTCTATTCACGATAGTCCTCAATCTAATCTGAATTTTCTTGTTTATTGTGTGGATTTATTCTTAGTCATGATGAGCTTTTATATAAGCTGTCGCTATCTGTTTTTTGGCCTGCATGATCGTAATGTGTAAGTTTTAAGTTTGATTAGTTAGGTTGCCGTGTATGCTTACTACCCTACTCTCAATAAAATCTTGGGCAGGTTATACCGGTGACTGTATACCTCACATGTTATCCCTTGTAGTTTCTGAGGAGACAATTGAAGAGCCCCCTGATCTTCCATCCCCACCTCAGCCTCCGACTCAACAGACCCCGCCAACTAAACCTACACTGGCTGTTACGCCTCCAACTCCGACTAAACCTACACCGTCTTCTATGCCCAAACCTACACCGTCTTCTACGCCCAAACCTACACCGTCTTCTACGCCCAAACCTACACCGTCTTCTACGCCCAAACCTACACCGTCTTCTAAGCCCAAACCTCCTACTCCAACTAGACCTACACCGTCTTCTATGCCCAAACCTACACCGTCTTCTACGCCCAAACCTACACCGTCTTCTACGCCCAAACCTACACCGTCTTCTACGCCCAAACCTACACCGTCTTCTACGCCCAAACCTACACCGTCTTCTACGCCCAAACCTACACCGTCTTCTACGCCCAAACCTACACCGTCTTCTACGCCCAAACCTACACCGTCTTCTACGCCCAAACCTACACCGTCTTCTAAGCCCAAACCTCCTACTCCAACTAGACCTACACCGTCCGTTGCGCCCTCTCAATTTACTCCAACTAAACCTACACCGTCCTTTACGCCCCAACCTCCACCTCCAAGTGAAGAGCCTATACCTCCAGTAGCAGACCCTTCACCTCTTCCTCCTCCTCCTCCAGAATTAGAACCTGAATTCATGGATATAGAGCCAGAGGAAGTGCCTACACCTGCGGAAGTAGACCCGACACCTGCAGATGATCAGCCGACACCACCAGAAGAAGAGTCGGCACCTGCAGAGGATCAGCCAACACCTGCTGAAGAAGAGTTTACACCACCTCCTCAAGAGGAGGAGCCGACACCTCCTGAAGAAGAGCCGGCACCTGCAGAAGAAGAGATGATACCTCCTCCCGAAGAACAAGAGCCGACACAGCCAGAAGAGGAGTCTTCACCTGCAGAAGAAGAGCCAACATCGCCAGAAGAAGAGCCAACATCGCCTGAAGAGGAGTCTTTACCTGCAGAAGAAGAGCCAACATCGCCAGAAGAAGAGCCGACACAGCCAGAAGAAGAGCCAACTCCTGCAGAAGGAGAGCCAACATCGCCAGAAGAAGATACAACAGCTGCAGAGGATGAGCCGACAGCCGCAGAAGAAGAGACGACAGCTGCAGAGGAAGAGCCGACAGCTGCAGAAGAGACAGAACCAGAAGAATAGGAAGAGTATCTTCAAACAGGAATTTCAAAGAGAAATGATTTTAGCTCATAGAATATTACATTAATTGCTATATGGAAATAGGTTTACCATCTCAAAATATACATCACGGTTATGATTGAACAGAAATAATATCAATACATTTGTTCGTATTATATTTGAGCGATACTTCCTGCAAAATAAATGAGCAATTTCTGCTTATGTATGTATGGTTTACCAATTACAAACTACTACGAGTAGTCACTGTCCTTGCCTCCAAGTTCTACTTTGAAATGGATCACGAATCCTGAAGTTGCAAGACCAGATGTGTCTTGATGAGTGTATGAGTGCTTGTGAATGTCTGTTATCTCCTACACACATGTAACCACTCACGCCAATTGACTGCATATTTAAATTGCCTCCCATTATGGAATGAAAACATTTTGATTGTCACTGAGTTCCACTGCTCTTTAACTCACAATTATCCCATGCTATTCTGAAATTGTCTGTGATGTCTCTCAATGACCTTGTGTGTTGTAAACTGCATTCTGATTTGGTTGTTCATGGTCACAATCAGTCTGAAAGTGTGTGCCTGTAGTCTTAGTACTTAGACGGCTGCATGTATCAGTTGGCAGCATTAAATTATCCAACAATACAACACCGCAAACTCACGCATTCAGCAGTCTGAGCACTGAGACAATGTTGTTTGGATCCTGAGATGGTTATCAACCAACACCAAGTTATCTCTACATTCTATCAAAATTTAATTTGAATCAATAACTGCCCTTTATCTCAGTGTATAACAGTTCACATCAGCATTCTCATTTGACATGACTCTCCAAGTTCAGCTGTTCGTTTTTGTTGATCTACAGATTTTCTTCGCCAAAAGGGGCAATTAAATATATCTCAGAATTCCCTCAAAACCCCTCTTTTGGAGTGAACCTTATTTTGAGGGGTTCAATGCAAAGGCTGACAAGCTTTGTCCCCCATCCCTTAGTCAACACCCAAATAAAGCTCGCCAAAACAAGATTGGAACAGACACAATGGTTTAAACAGCTTGTTGATTCGAAACAAATAAACGAAATGAAAGGTTGCTCACTACTAGAGTTCCCAGTAACTTTTCACTCATCAGTAATCATGGCTAAGGAACACTCTTATAATATAGAGTAAGGCACAAAGAAATTTCCTGTTCTGAAGGTTTCAAAACATTTCAGAGCGCTTCACGCAAATATTTATTGGCAAGCCGTAGTGGGTTCATTTGAAAAAAAACTCTACTAATTCTCACTTAGGAGCCTACCGATTACCCTAACGTCTACTTTGCCCTGACACATAGAGTAACCATAATGTGAGCAGCCATATATTCACACATTTAATGAACACCAAAGCAATTCTTATTAATACAGCTTTGTTTTATGTCTTATATCTTATATTAGCACACATATTCATTTCTTATGTGATTTTTTACACCACTACCAAATCAAATATTGTGGTAACACAAAACATGTTTGTATTTTGAAATAACCATCCGAACTGTCACGACCACAAATTCCAACAAGTTTGCAGAAACAAATGTTGAACAAAAGTAGTCAATATCATCTTGGTATTTAGAAGCATAACAAATGACATCCGAAAAGTACAACTAAAAACTGTAAGTTTGGGGGATATTTACACAGTCACTGTCATAGTACATACTCAGCACTCGGACATGTGACAGCTCTTAGTCCCTTTATCCGTGCCCCGACACTTATCACCATTATATATCGGATGTGGGGACGTACACGACCTTCTCCTGACCCTGAAACTCTGCTCACCACAAGTAGCTGAGCAGGCTGACCAATCAGACCAAATAGTCCAACCCCCATTAACTGAAACAGAGAAACAGTACAAATGAGTTGAAAATTCATGATATTTTCAATAACCAGTTTTATGTTTGCCATAAAAGTAAACATCACAGCAGCTTTTCTGATTAACATAAGTTAATAAGTTACTACTACCTTTTCTTGTTTTAATTATTATAAGATATATAACATTGTGTTATGACAGGTCATGTGACCTCTAGGGTAAAAACGAAAGCAATTAAACATTATTATCTGGATGATTTTTTTCAGCAAATTAGTAACTCAAAAATGAGGAGTACTTTGTTAAACTGGAGATCATGTAAAGTAGCATAGTGTCATGATTCAGTTACCATCACAGATCAATGGATAGTTATAACATTGTGTCCTGCAAAAACAAGTTTGCCCAATATTGTACACTGCTCTAAACAGTTGGAGCTTCAATCACAACAATTTTCTATCGGTAAGAAAGAGTCAGAAATGGGCAAAAAAACTTCATATGGCGTCACATTGCAATTATTTCATACTATATGCTAATATATATATGCATATTTTCAGATGTTTTGGATCTGTTCAGGGTTGTCTCACTAGACACCTAACAAAATAACCCAGGGAAACCACCTTGTATGCAACCATCTAAAGTAGAAGGCAGACCAAGCCCTCTCTGTTTATTATTAACAACTTTCTACCAGATCTAAAAAGGGTTACTGACACAGACCTACTCAGATTTTGCTCCATCAGTAGAAGTTATATCTTATTTTGAATGCGGTATACGCACCGTGGCGACTCTTGCCACCGAACCTCTATCAACAAAAGTAGTTGTACAGGCGTGATAAACTACAGGAGACTAATTTACCAGTCTTTAACGTTGTATAGCAAGCTACACCCAATATAGGCTCATCACATCCGCTTCTTATCCAACCGTCAGCGCTTGCAAAGACACAGTCTCCAGTATGCTTGTTAGGGTCATAGCCTGATGGCCAGTTGCTCCAAGAATCCAAAGCTCTCTCTGTTCCCAAGTCATTGATTGAATGGGAATCCTTGAACGTCAAGCCGATCCATACAGGATTTGCAACTTTATGATAATGTAAAAGGAAAATGAAACTGTTGTGCGCTTAAAATCATATCGTATTCCAAAGTATCCAAGAGCCCAATTTATTACCAAACACATCAGCTGCTGCTATGTACATCACGTAGTTCT
Organism: Membranipora membranacea; assembly: GCA_914767715.1. NCBI lineage: Eukaryota > Metazoa > Bryozoa > Gymnolaemata > Cheilostomatida > Membraniporidae > Membranipora > Membranipora membranacea. Next base: position 1,935,139 of record OU612072.1, on the reverse strand, counting down.
CTCTACCTGCACATAATTTAATAACGTGCTCCTATTATCTCATCTGAGTCTATCACTATCACAAAATACAGCATTGAATCAAAGAGCAGTCCGTCAACCATTGGCAAGGAAGGCATGTTTGGGAAGGATAAGACATTGCATGGTTTGACATGTTTCTATAAGAGGGGGGATTATGCTTGACAACTTTTGAGTGGACATAAGCAAACAGGCTCTTTCTAGTTTCGAAGTGCTTTATGCCTTAGCGAGCATAGCAAGGCGATAGGATTTGTCTGCTCCATGTAAAGGGGGCCGCAACTCCGACCCCAAGGACAGGCTGGTTATTTACAACCTGTGACTAACTGAATGTTGACAGGCTTGTAACTGATAGCTTGATAAAATGACTCTTAATTCCGGACTGTTTGAGATTGGCATGTCCTGCTTCAATTCCCAATACCTGCCTGCATACTAGCAGCATCATTATTGAGATGGCTTAGTCCTGTTAAAAACCTTGGCTCGTGCATGCTTTGTATTAGGTTCCTAGTTGATTAGCTTATACTGCCTAGCTTATTGGCTATTTAGATTAACAAAACAATGAAATTCTAAATGAGTTGATTTCCTTATCAAACAATACAGCGGTAACTGACTTACCTGGTAGGGCGATTCTATGATCACTAACTCTGAACAGCCATTGCCCTGCTTTACCAACATTGGAGTTGATAACGAGATCTGAGAAAACAGTTTGTGTCCGTGAGACACTGTAATAATTCCTCCTGTCTCCAGCGTGGAATCCAGCTTCAGGGAGCATGCCGGGAGATCGCATGCCTGTACCCCAGGAGATCTTCCCATAAATAAACAGCACATATGTGTCCAGATCTCCGTTAACTGCTATCACACATTGGAATTTATTTGTCTAAAATTATTAATGCCAACATTTTGATATGTCTCACAAAATTACACAATCAACTAAAAGAGCGCTCTATAAGTCTAGCGTATTCAATTAATATTTTCTTAAAAAAGACCTAAGATATTAAAATTGCACAGGTGGCTAATAACTCTATAACATTCACTGATATAATTTCATGAATTCTTGGTGATACACAATAGATCACCATTGACGAAAAAAAGCTAAACGAGCTTTGGGCCGGTAATTGCTGACTGTATAATTGCGTTTGATATACGCAGAAAAGCCGGTTATATACAAAGAGAGCATCTGCTCAATTTGCTAGGCTATATCCACATCCATAGCTTGCAGAACTAAGCATTTTACAAATGGGAAAATTATCATCCAATCTACTTATAGCTTAAAAAAACAGGCTGGAGATTGTGAAAACAGAATGATCAAAGACACTGCTGCAAGGGGGCTGCAGGGGCTAGCGTTGGACAACTGAACTTGTAATCATGTCTGATTTTGTGCTGTGAATAATCTATGGCTAATCTGTAACATAACAACATCAGTTGAGAGACCACAAGCCGGAGGGTAGACATCGATGTTCAATCAAAGAAATATTATATTACTTTTTAAACAACATACCCTGTCATTGTTACGTCCGTAAGCTGCGACGTTCTGCCATGTGACAATAAGGGCCCATGTGGCAGCAAAGTTTGTGTTATATTCCGCAGAAACTAAAAAAAAAGAGACAGAAGGCATGTACTGCATTGTTGGGAAGCGTCTGATTGGTAGACGTAGTCATACTGAGAATGGAAAAATGCCGATAAATTATTCTCTCTATGTCTACGATTGCGATGTACTAATGGTCAGTCACTGATTAAAGGTAAATATAGGATAGAAATAAACGCGTGTGGCAATCCTGGTATGATTCCAAGCAGAATCAACAGAGTGTTGCACCTTGATTATTATCCCATACATCACCAACAATTGTGTACAGGTAAGTTCGAGTATAGGCAGCCATTTATCTTAGCCTGATTCTTGTCCAACAGGACTATAAATACCCACAGTGCCATTGCACATCTCACAGCCACTAATAAGTTATGTAATACTCACTGTATACTGAGATATTTCGCAGCAGGTCGGCTTTAATTGTCTCCCTTGCCCACAACATTCCACCAACTTCTAGGATTACGTCTGCCCAGAAAGGAGCGATCACAGGGGTGCCAGACCATTGGTGACGGCTGTCAAGTGAATAATTTTTATTTGGGGAGCCAAGGCTTATTATCCCGTTTGTGCAAACCTACAAGAAAAGCAGAATCATCTTTATTCCTTCATTACCGATGGTTAAAAAGCTCAGTTTTAACATCATATATCATTTGATGCACTTGAGAGTTGGCTTCAAACTCTTTTTTAAAATTTCTTGCATAATTGTTTTGGAATATGACAGCATTTCACATTTGATTTTTGCAGATCAAACATCACTCTTGACTTACCTTAAGCCATGCAATGATAACATTTGATATCCTCATGTTACTTGAATATTCAGAGACTTTTGTTTTCTCACTCAATAAAATTATATTACACATATAATAATATTTTTATGTCACACCCTTTGGGTTCGGCACTCAATACTGGTTATATGAAGGCAATGACGTTAATGAAAGATACCAGCAGTACTATATTGTCATTCTTATTTCTGGTTTCTGGATTTTCTACCGTTAAGGAATAACGATAATACAGTAGATGTATGTCCGACTTACATATAATACTGAGTGAATCGATCCGAATAACTTTATTGGATGTTGGAATCTCATCAAACAGGCGTCGTCCTCGATATGATGATGGTGATCCCCTACAGGAAGTCCGTATGGATACATGGGCTCACGACCTGTAACTAAACATTCAACACATATCACAATATCACAATATCAACAAAATTAACTTCCCATGGTAATAGATTCATTGATTATGTGTTTGAATCAGTGATTGATTCATATCGATTATGATTTAAACTTCAAGAAGACCTCCTTTAGAACTCATACAAGACCAGTCAAATAGATTACAGTCAAATAGATAACAGGTGAATAGAACTTACTCTCATCACTCTTTGTAATCCATGCCTGTAGATGTTTGCTGATTTTTTCATTAATTGGAAGAAAGACACCGATATATCCGCGAGATCTACACCAGTTTTTGGCTGCTTTATATCCCTCTTCACCTTTTTTTGGGTTTAATTGCCCCAGAACTACACACCACTTGTCATTAAAGTTTCTCTCACCGATACCGCAACTTGGATCTGACAAAACAGATGGTCAATCTCATATTAAATACCGAAATGTATCAGGTATTGTATGGTTATTTGAGGTGAAAATAGTCGCTCTTCATGTTGCATTCCAGAACAATTAAATTTGTCCTAGACTGTTTTGGATAAGGTGTTTTGGATAATCCTGTTTTGGATAAGGTGTCAAAAAATACAAACTTACTTAAGCTATGCAGACCCTACTTGACCACGCATTCTGCTAAACAATTTTATTTTCAATTTATTCACTGTTATCTCATTTATGGTATCCATATATATTACAACTTATGTGCATCAAATATCACAAACCCTATTTTCACTCAGCAAAAAAGAGCCTTGAGAATTGTGGCCAATGTTCAACATATACCTTTTTATTTGTCACCTACTAATGACCTATGTACATCACTTAAAATTTTACCCCTTCCAATACTGAGCAATTATTTTACTTGCATTACGGGATTTAAGGCTCTGAATAATTTATCACCTCCATACATCTTTGATTTTTTTGTTACCACACCACACCGATTTCCAAGAAGAGATACACACTTACTTAAACCTCCATTAGACAACTTAAACCACAAAATAGCAACAAACTTTAATATTTTACCCTCTTCATTGAGAAGCACTCTTACTTTGAATATGTTTAAGAAAAGGCTAATGCAACATTTTTTCAGTTTATTGGCAAAGTCTTATATTTTTTGTTGAATCTTTGTTTGTATCATTTTTCTTTTTTGCCATTTATGTCACATCATGAAAAACATTTGAAATAATGAATTGTTGCTGACAATAAAAGTATATATATATAATTCCCTTAGAATTGAGTAAAATAGTGATGCAGGCTCAGCATCAATTCCTTCGTTGTAAATCTGTTCAAACTTGTGGAAACAAATGATTTGTCCAAGCACCATTTGTCTGGAAATTCATGAAATTTGTGGTGCGTAGTTGCGTACAACATTAGGAATTTGCTTATTTTGTTCTGATAGGAAATGCCAGGCTTATTTACTTACCACCTGTAGTTATAAAAATATAATATACACTTCATTGCTAGTCAGTGCCCCTTTTGGGGCCAGTGAGAATAAAATCAACTCATCTAATCAGCGCACCCTTGTACAAGGTAAGGGTGGGCAAACTAGGCTATTGTGCGGAGATCTATGTGCGGAGATCTATGTGTGGGAGATACTTGGATCATCTATGGATAGAAATAAGACATCCCTTGAAAAATTCTTTCAAACCAAAAAAAACCCCATTGACTTATCCAACCAAAAGGGTGAATCGTTCTAATACAAGCAACCAAGTTAGTAAAGCCTCATAATTGATTTCTGGGATGGTGAAAAATGTTTTATGTACTGGTATTATTAATTTTGAAAAAATCCCTCGCTTGTATTTCCAGTATAACCCTCACATAGATATTGATATCTATTTAACATTGTCTTGTAATTTTTTTCTGCTCTAAAATGGTAAATAGTTGGGCACCCTGTGGAACACCACTATATGTTACACTAATTATTTTATACATCTATAAAAAAGGGACCACTAACCGAAATGCTTTGGCTGAACACCTGCTGGGTCTACATTACAAAAGTCGCCAGTACAGCAGTATACACAGGTTTTCTCAGCAGTAAAAGGGTTGTTACAAGCGTTCGCCGGGCCGACGGCGTCCATGTTGCTCTCGCATTCGGCCTTCTCTTCGCATGACTTAGTCAAGGTCAAGTCCCCTCCAGAAGATTTGTAAACTGACTGGCAGACCTGCATTAAAAAACTAGAGGTTATAAACATTCGTGTAACTATCAAAAGTGCTCATTCTACCAGCATGATATACTACCATTAGCTAGATTGATTCTTCCAGCCCCAGGCTCTCTCATTTTTATATAATCCCTGATAGTTGCAGTGTGACCAAATCAATACTGCCATTCCAAATAACAGAAGACCGGTGATAGCATGGTAAAACCTACCGGCATAATCCAAGTTAATAATGCACACATTTTTCAGAGATATTTGAATTCATAATTGATTGGTCTAAACTCTGAATCTAACAACGGAGTTTTTTAATTGAAGATTCATCCATGCAGTTTAGGCAAGCGCTGAACCAGTCGCATGGTAGTAGCTTACCTGATTGGCTTCAAAATGACATTGCTCAAAGTATTGCTTGTTATCACACTCCATATATGTATCGTTCTTCTGCTGAAGGCAGTGCCCACTAATCGCAGGACCAACTGCGAATAGTCATCATAACATTGATCATGTTGTACTATAATAATACACATGAAACACGCATGCTTGGTATCAGAAAAATGAAAGGTGTATGTTTATCTGTTTATGTTGAAGGTGCCTTTGTGGTACAGACGCCAAACTTGACACTGCACTGCTCGTAGCTTGCAGGTAGTGAAGAGCATAGAGGCGCAGACAGAAGCCGGCATTCAGTTTAAGGTCAGTGGGGGCACTTGATCACTTTTTCAGTATTTACGGTTATCATTCTTCAATTTGGCCTTGCCAACTTATTTTCAACTTCTAGTTAACCCAATCTTTTGGATAATGAGAATGATTTTCTTTTGAGATAATTTAAATTGCTTGCTGTTTATCGTCAAGGAAATGGTGCCCAAAGTTTGAGGGTACCTTCAGGAAACATAAATGATAACGATGATTGATATTTGAGATGTGGTGATAATATATTCATATAAAATACATATTATTAATTTTATATACTATTATAGAAATATATATCACCATATTTTACCTATAAAAAATTGGATAGATGTTAAACATGTATAATATGACCCATTGTGTCCACGTTATATTATGCTTTAGAGCTGAATTTTGAAAACATATTTACCTAGTGTCAGAAATATTACTCCCCATCTTAGTAATGTAACCAAGTTCATTATCAATTACCACAACTCCATTGGCTTCCATTTACTCAACGTGTGAGTTATAAACTAGCACACGTACTAAAACAAAACTTATCTAGATTCAGCTAAACTGATTGTTGGCCGTATAAAATATTCCACTGATTATCTGTGATCCATTGTTTCACGGAAAAAACTCTGTAAAGAATTGTCTCACCCATCATAAATTTGTAATAATCCAAATTTTGGCACTTCAAACACGAATACAGTTTTATTAAAATTGGTTGAGCAATAATGTCTTGGAATTGTAGAGAGGTCACTCACTAACTCTCCTTTTTTACATCATTATTTTGTCTGTGATATTCATCTTTAAATAAGATGGATGAGCTTTCATACCTCAAAATCCAACTCATATATTATTTATATCCATAGATAGCAAATTATCATTTTGCATTCCATATAAACTAATATAAGTAAGTAGCTGTGTGCTAACAGTGCTTTATTAGATCAAGTTTGACCCATTTTCCCCAGTTGGAATTGCCCCCCCCCCCCTCTACTAGTTGTTGGATGTACCAAAGCCGGAAGACAACAATTTTAGCAAGGCAAACTTGGTTGTTGAACCTTATTTTTCATAATCATATTGCACTACTCAGCCGGGCATCAGAAGTTGTGCTGCCGATGGCATTGTGTGATGTGACATTGAGCAGATTAGTGAGCACCATCAAAGGCTAAGGAAATCAAGCAGAGCCGCACTCCTTTTCCAAATATGCAAAGTGTGTGTCAGTAGAGGGGGGGGGGGCAATTCCAACAGGGGAAAAATGGGTCAAACTTGATCTAGTGCTTTATTGTATAAATGTTTGAGGGATTAAAGTAAGATTTACTCGTTTGATCAATCAATCAATAACAAAACACGAGGCTCTGAAAAAATTATTTTTGTTTCAGCATTAGCACCATTGAAAACTAGAAGGTGAGAGGTTTGGAAAAGATTTTGGGGATCGTGAGGCTGATAAAAAGTTTTCTCATTTTAGAGCTCGTGACTGCGCTAATAGAAAATAATATGGCGGGTCTGGGGGCAGTTTGTTTATTTTCAAGAGATTATAACAAATACAGGCTAACATCCAGGCTTTTTGATGACAGTGTACAATTGATCGATGTAACTTTTATGCCTAATCATAATACAGAAATACCAGGAGTAAGGACAGACCTGCCATATGTTTTATCAGCGCAGTCGCAAGCAATCGATCAATGCAGGTGATAACTGAGCTATAATAGGTTTCTTAAACTAAACATTCAGAGTCTACACAACCCACCTTAGCCTAATCAGATCTAATTATATCATCCAACCAACCAATATTTACAAGATTGAAATATTTTTCATAGGATTTTTTGTTATAGCTCATTGCACTTTGCAAGGAAAATTACAAGTAATATGGTTACCATAATGAAAAAAAAAAGATTTAGGACAATAACCAAACTAACCATACTCTGGGCTATGGACATGTGTCAAAATCTCAGAGCCAGCTGAGAGGTGGGCATTCACTGGTAACTTATGTACTGCCCGGACACCCTAACTTACAGAAACACAACATGGCACAACACATGGCACAATGATACTTTCAAAAGTTTGTAAAATCTAAACTGACCTGACAATAAAGATTAGTGCTACCTAATAGTAGTAAGAAATAATACACTCTACTACTGGGTAAAAGTGTGATAGTAAGAAATAATACACTCTACTACTGGGTAAAAGTGTGATAGTAAGAAATAATACACTCTACTAATGGGTAAAAGTGTGATAGTAGTAAGAAATAATACACTCTACTACTGGGTAAAAGTGTGATAGTAGTAAGAAATAATACACTCTACTACTGGGTAAAAGTGTGATAGTAAGAAATAATACACTCTACTACTGGGTAAAAGTGTGATAGTAGTAAGAAATAATACACTCTACTACTGGGTAAAAGTGTGATAGTAAGAAATAATACACTCTACTACTGGGTAAAAGTGTGATAGTAAGAAATAATACACTCTACTACTGGGTAAAAGTGTGATAGTAGTAAGAAATAATACACTCTACTACTGGGTAAAAGTGTGATAGTAAGAAATAATACACTCTACTACTGGGTAAAAATGTGATAAACTTGAAATATCAACGGTCAATTAGATTATTCCCACCCCAGTAAGATGCAGTTTTGATTACCAGTGTGCTCTGCTTACCTTCGCCAGCCTAGCAGCAAAGTGGTGAGATACAAATCCACAGCCATTGCTATTTCCCATTTGTAGCTTCTGAAACACAAAGATATGTGGTAAGTCATGAGCATCACAAGGGACGATAGTGATGTCTGATGATGACATTATGCCAAGTAAGTAATTAGTACAGAGAGTCTGAAGATAAATCCAGAAAGATTGGAGCACCAAACATAAAGGGATTTTATATGAGTATTTTTACCTCCCAAGTACAGCACATGATAACTGCAGACGTATGGCAAAAGACTCGTCCCAATGCTGGTTTTGCATTTCAAGGAATCAGGGCAAACTTGTTACATATACCAGTGGTCCATCAATGATGTGGTCAGCAGGATATTTACTACTATTGGCCATAACTTTTTAATATTAGTATTAGATGTCTATGCAAAATGTACGAGTAGTAGCGATTTTCAGATAGGGAGTTAGGTGAGAATAACAGGCTAACAACTAACTACAAACTACAATCAAAGGAAACTCAAATGCTTGCAGCCTAAAAAATGTGAAGTTTTGAACAGTTCTTTGTGACTCTGACTGGTAAATTACTGTACTTACACTCCTGTTGCGCCCCAGCTTTAGAATGTGTTTGGCTGCAGTACCATTAATTGAAATTGACAAATTAACTTTCCGATCATCTCGCACTGTAACAACTACTCCATTCCTCAAATAACCCACTTCGAGCTCTCTGTAAATAAACACACAATTCACTTATTCATTTTATTCATAATATAGTTTACCATAGATCATTAAATTCAGTTTGATCATAAAGATTCTTGTGATGCCTGGTTTTCTCCGGTCTTCTATATTGTTACAACCCGTTTCCATTTTGACATCGGTCAGAAAAAAATTCTATCTATCTTTTACAATATCGTTGGCTATCGAATTTCATGGCGAGTGGATCAGCAACAGTGTAAAATGTACAAATAATGCGGTGTCTCCATCCTCAATCCTAATCACAGACCCAGTGACCTTAACGTCGGTTGTGAGACATCCGCCTACCACGGGTAGCTACCTGCTGGCTGTCTGCCTATTATAATAACTCTTTATGAAAATCAGTCCCTCAGTCACATCAATGAACATCCTCTCCCCGGAGAGGGAGTTCATAGGTCACATAGCCACATTATCCTTCTGATATGTGTAAAACAACAGAACAAGCAATGAATAAGCCCCCTCTCACCTGTAGTCTCACCTGTAGTCGTCCTATCACCACCATCTTGTTGTAGATGATTTCAGTAATTGGTTTTCCACACTAGATTTCCGTTCTCAGTTCAGCAACATGGCAGTGGAAATGGGTCCCAAGAGGCCGGAACAAGATGCACCTCTCCAAGGGGTAATATCACCAGTTATCCCAACTCAAGTCTTATTAATTCCGATATACAACTCTCTTGCATTGCATTTATCCTAAAAGCAAACGAACATCGATCAGCAATTATCATACTTAAAGTCAAAAATTTATGAAAGCTTGTGTTGATGAAGAAAGGCAGTCTTCCCTGAATGGTGGATTATGTTTTTATTGTACAATGCAACGAAAAAATAACATGTTTTTGGTTCACTCACATTTGTATTCTCATTGACCAGCAAAATTAAGTAGTGAAAAAGAATTTGAGAACTCATTTGTGATGATGCTTTAGCCTTTAGGTGTTCCTTGTTTGACATTCTTGTTGACATTTAGGAGTTCTTTACCGGAAATACAAATAACTAGGTTTACTTGACACGCTGCCAAATTATTATCCTATATGATTGGCCAACTTCTGAGTAGGAGAAATTTAATTGGATAGCTTTTCATTAACCACGAGTCAAGCCATTTCATTTCTGATATCCTGTTTCAGCAAAATTTGTTTTTTTATGCCAACAGTGAATCAACCTAACTCATCTTGCTGTACTCTGCATTGCATTGACTGCAAATTGGATTGTACCACCTCTTTGGGTACATAATAGTGTGGTCAGTTATACTGTCTCTGATGAAGAGTTGTAGATTTTGAAGCACTTGATTATTTTATAAAATCTCTACTCAGGATTCTTCAAAAAAAAAATGTTTTTTTTTAATTTCACTCACTCACTGAATTTGTAACTACCAGCAAGTTGACTTATCATTGATTTTGTTACATTGGAAAGTTTGACTGGTTGATAAAATGAAACTCTCATCTGCTATGCAAAAGTTATATCCATCAATCAGCCCTACTATGCCTCAACTCAAGGCTTGTTGTTGTCTTCTGATCATGTTATGAGACTGAGAGTGTGATGGGCATAGGCATACTTTAACTGTGCCCATGGATAAGTTCAGATTCTGTGTTTGCATGTTGGCTTGAATGTATAGACACCATTCGAGTACATAGTTCTCTGCTATAAGTGTACAAGAAGAGACACATGAGATCAACTCACTATCTTCGTTGAAAGACAAATGTGAGGGTAACAAGGATAAGCTTACTAGATAAATGCAATAGTCTGTGCTGGTTTATCAAAACATGAAATTGGTCTTCTGTGAATCTCCCACTGACAAGTGACAATGTGAGGTGTTGATAATTTAGCTCTGCAGTAACTTGCCTATACCAAGGTGCTGTATACATCAAATGACATAACAGTGTAGCTACCTTTTATCCTATTATTATTTGCATGATAATATGTTTGTCATGGTTCCATACACTATCCAATAAAAATATGCAATTTCTAATAGGGTATGTACCAACTGGGAAAGCATAGGACAGGTTGCGCTCTACTTGCTCTAATTTTTTGCGTACTAAGCAGCGATGACAAAACAGATTACAAAAGCCGCTGGAACTATAATATACAATCAGTACAACTGATGCCTTTAATGAAGAATACTTTGTACAGATGTAGCATTTACTGAAAATAATCAGAACTCACTAAAATTTTGACTAAATATCAGCTAAGTTCACTAATACTGCTAGGAGGTCAACATACTTTTCAACATTCCGAGTCCCAGTATTCCGAAATGACTTATGGCATTCAACTAATGAAAATGGTATAGACAGTCAATTATCCACAATCTCCTTTCTTGTTTGTTCTACAGATGCTGCTGTGACTGAAGGGTGAGTTCTCTTGATGTGATGGCTGGTCAGCTTCCTCCGTTTTCTCTTGAGATATTTAACCATGATCAGACTCAGCTCGCTGTGCTCAACGTCACTAACGCTTCGGAGCAGCTCACCTTCAATAATATAATCGGAGCTCTACAAGTGAGTCATTCCATGAGTGAATAAGCCTCGGATTCTAAATAACATACATTCTACAATATTATAGATTTAGTGCATAATTTCAACACTAAATTATATTATGTTGATTTCCTATGACACTGTAGTAGCGTTGTGTAGCTAGTTGGCCTGAACTGTTCTCATGCTGGTTTTTAATGTCGATATGGTGAAAACTATTCATAGTAATAATTATGAGGCCTTTTGTTCTCACTGGTCACTGGTCACTGGTCCGGATCTTCATCAAACTAAACATTTCATAGTCTTTTTGTGATTACGATTTGTGATTTGTCATTTCGTTGTCCTTATCTGCATGATGTTGTCCCCATTGCATTGAGTGACTTAAAAATTGTTCTATATTTTCAGCATTATCTTCCTCACACAACGATCCATGCTTTCAAGTATGTAGATGAAGATGGAGACTACATCACAGGTAAGAGGTACAGTACATGTACATGTACTGTGCAATCACTATCAGTCCCGTGTGTCATCATCGCTTTACTTGAACACATCAGATAATGTGTTCAATCTTTATACTTTCTGTTGTGTATGCGTTAAGTTGCTTGCTCAAAAAATTGTGGAAGAAATTGGGACAGAAAGGAATCATCTACTCCTTAAACTAAAAGCATCATAACACAACATTGATGTTTGAAAAATTTAACTGGTGCATAACATCTTTCTGGTTCCAGTATATTTTGACCACAATAATCTAACATAAATCTTGGTCTGACAAACCAAATATGCCGCCTATGCAGTAACCATTCAAAAATAGATATTTGACATAAGTGTAGGTGGAAACTGACATGTTACCTCAATAAGCATATTAATATCCCCTGGAAATGTCACTAAGCAATAACAAAATGTTCAGTTGAATGTTCTGCACAGGTTTTGTTGTATGTTTTTATACTCATTGTTTTCATTTTCACAGGTCACTCACGCAATAATCAGTTGAACATTTTTAGGTTGTACAGGTGGTGATGTACGCTTTGAACTAATTGTTTTCATTTAAATGAAATTTTCTTTCAATTTATTTTGCAGTGAGGACGGATAGGGAGACTGCCGAGATGATAAAAGCTTACGTGACGACAAACTTTGACCGATCGATTAGTGCTTTCTCTGGTCCCCTGATTATATACCCTAGTAATGATAGCGTACAAGAACCGGGGAGTGCTGGGTTACGTAACAGACCTGACCTTCATGTAGAGGTGAGATATAACCCACAGGCTAAATTATACTTATCAGAAAGGTCCCCCTCCCCTGCAGAGATAATTGTTATATAAGTATTGTATATCTGTACATGGACATCGTTAACTCTATGCAAGTTAATAGATTTATAATTTGTTTTGAGAATGGCATCCTTCACCAAAAGCATACCACAGTTAAAATTTACCCCATGCCTTGACTGTTATTCAGGCTTCTTAATAATGCTCATTGAAGCTGAAGGGTAAGTCATTATAATTCAATTGGAAGCAAATAGATTATCGAATGTGATATAAGAATTTTTTTTCTTTGTACCGAGACAGTGATGTGAAGTATTTGAGTTGGGCGGACACGATTTTTTGCCCAGTGTCATATATACAGGTGCATGCCAGACTGCGAGCGACACCAGATCAACACTATTAGTTTATCCTATGATGTCATTGTTGTTTGACCACCCAAAATTGGTTGTAGCTATGGAAATCATTGTTGACTTATAACAGGTTTGAAGCCATTTCCTGGTGCCAGGGCCAATAAAAATAACTGGGCAGCACTGAGAAAATTCCTCAATAATGACATTGCTAGCTGTAGATCGTAAGTTTGGTTTGTTTACAGGTGTCACCCACCCTCTCTTCTCCACATTTACCAAGTGCTCAGGCTATTTCTAGTGGTGGCCAATCAGCTTCCCCGATGCATCTGAACCTTGGCAGTGCCGCGTCTCAGGTATGTCTATGGGAAATCGTTTGTGGTGAAAGTCTTCTCTTGATAGCACAATGAATCAGGATTTGTCCCAAGGAGATGGAAGGTTGATAAGGTTTACTGGTTATATGCAACACAAGTGGAATATGTGGTCTTGAACTTGTCCCAGCCGAGTTAAAAATATACCTATTATAATTTAGGCTAATAGCCCATTCTAGTGTTGCAAAAACCCATGTCAGCTTTGATGAACACAATACCAAAATCGGTTTACTCTCTTAACTATACTATGTAAACAAAGACTTAGTCGCAATAAAATGTGTCTGAAAATGAAAGCACTTTAGGAAGCACATAAACTATTTACCATAACACCCTGATTATTCCTCACAGCTGCCGTACTTTACCTTTATTACAGGGTACAGGCTCCCCAGACTCTATTAAGCTAGCGAGTATAATGAACGGTCCGCTGAGCGCTGACGCCAGCCCCCTTAGTCTGGATCAGCTCAGCTATAACCCAAGTACTGACATGCTCGGCTCCGGTATGTACCAAATAATTATACCAGACTCGATCATTGATCACTGATTGAGTTTATTTCAATTTTCAAACCAAAACAACTAAATTCAATGAAAAATAACATCGTCCTTGTGGGGTCTAGGAGTTCAAACAATCATGATTTAATGAGACTTTACGCTGTGCCCTTTTCATTCTGTTTACACAAATCTAAGTTATCCTCTTCTACTCCATAAGGACCTTACTGTGTATTTGACATTGATGAATCTATTATTTCTGTCAATTAATCAGTAACCTAACTCACACATTATTTTCATGTTATTGCCATGAACTTGTTGTGCTATTGGGTTTGACAAAAAAAACATGGACTACATGTTTACATTGAACTCAGCAGGAACACCCAAACAATGAGCACCTTCACAGATCAGGTTGCAAGTGATTAGGAATATGGACATGTGTATTTATTTCAGGTAATGGAGGTAGTGTGTTCAGAGTATTACACAAACCTACAAGCTCTACGATAGCACTGAAGATTATCAGACTGGATAACGCTGTGGCTGATGAACAAAAACAGATAATCTCAGAACTCAGTATACTTCATAGATGTAAATCTCCATACATCATAAGGTAAGAAATATACAATACAAGACTGTACAGTATAGATATGGACACAGCTTATAGATGCACCGTCCAGGATACAGGAAACAGAAAACAAGCACTTCTGGGAGATTATGACATCATAATGCAGAGAATAAGAGTTACCTTCTCTTATGGGAGGCACTCGTTCCACCATCAATAATTCATGCCAAGTAGAGCATTGAATTTTCTTACCATGCAAATGTGACACAACTTTATCAAAAGTAACTGCCAGACTATAACATGCTTCGGTCTTTGGGTAGAGATTAGGCAGGGTTGATAAAAATCCATAATCACCGATGATGTATGGTAATATCATAATATTGATCTTGTACTGATGATTGTAATTCCTATTTATAGTTTTTGGGGTGCTTTTTTCCATGGCAATGAGATATACATATCGACAGAGTATATGGACGGTGGCTCGCTGGATCGAATCAAACCCATACCTGAAGCTGAGCTGGGTAGAATGGCTGTTATGGTTGTACATGGTCTACAGTATCTGTGGTCTATGGGTATCATGCATCGCGACGTCAAACCGAGTAATATGCTTGTCAATACTGTCGGTAAGTCGAAATAGTGTTTTCCTGGACCCGAGCAGCTTATTATTCAAATATACAAGCACTCAACAAGATTGAGCTACCTTGATCTGCATGTTAGAAAGCCAACCAGACAGACTAGGATGATTTATTCTGTTACCTGATGTTCTTAAGTGCATCTTGCACTTTTATGTTTAATGTAATGATAGGCCATTCTATTAATTTGGGCAATGTTAGAGCTCTTAAACTAGTGATGAGAGTTATAGGAGTCTGTTTCACCTTAGTAAAAAACTAGGAAGTTTTAAGGAGTTGTCTAGACAACATCAATATGTTGACGACTCCCAAATGTCTTGCTGAAGATTCAACTACATAATATGATTAGGGAGGGTGGGTCCCTGTTAGGATAGTGTATGTATTGTATAAATTCAACCATTTGAGTTTGGGTGATACAAAAGTGATGTCTTGTTAGGTTTCAAACATGAGCATGCTGCTGCAATTCTTTATGATAATAAATGAATTTCAGGTTTTGTGAAGTTGTGCGATTTTGGAGTCAGTAGACAGTTGATAAACTCGACAGCTATGACTTATTGTGGCACACATGCGTACATGTCTCCTGAGAGACTCGGTGACTCTAAAGGATATAAAATACAGTCGGACCTCTGGTCTCTAGGTGAGTATAAATTTCTTTTCAATCATGTACTTTTCTGCAGGTTAATGTAAATGCATGAACTATCCTCAAAGAGGAAAACTGTCAATTCCCAGATGTCGTGGACACGTGAGGGCAGACATGTCTATGATATAAGTGAGGAGATTATATATTTGAGTTTATCCTCATTATTTATTTCTCTTCTTCAGGTGTGAGCCTGTATGAGATGGCTATGGGACATTTACCATTCGAGACAGAACAATTACACCAGCTCTTTACCGACATCACCAACGGTAAAACAAAGACTCTACCTCGGCCTCAGTTCTCAGCCAGTATGTGTATGTTTGTGAATCAGTGTCTGCAGCAGGCGCCGGAGAAGAGACCCCATCCTAGGACACTTATAGAGCATCCTTTTATAGCTATGTATAACGATGGTAATGTGGGATTCGTCGCTGATTATGTCAAACGTACACTGACTACCACACTCAAGTAGCAGTATACTAGTATTGTTTTGAGTTAAGTGTGACTGATGTTTATGTCGTGGAGGAGTATCAGGATGTAGATGAGTAAGAGCTGAGTCAGGTACATCTCAGGGACTCAATCAGAGCTAAAGCAGATCGTTCTTCATGATATTCAATGGTGTAGTCAAGATGTTGACGACAGCTGCATGTACAGGCCTGGTAAATAAGTTTGCAGATACATAGGGCTGTTGAAGCTGTCTATCTTAGTTTGAACATTAGCTATGACCTGCACATTGACTAGTGGTGCAAAAATGAGGATCAGATGAAGTTACTACTTAATACTAATTCAAGCACTTCCTGACATACATCTAACCGGCCTTTAATGTTCTCAATGATCTAGTGACGTGCAAGTTTTTAAATAATTAAGAGCACAGTCTATGAAATTAAATTATTAACCTACACATATCCAAGGTTAGCCATGGATATGTTAAGTAGAAGATCAAGCTCAAAATGTCAAATCAACGGACCAGCGGCAACCGACATCATAAAGAAATTTATGCATACTGCACTCTTGAGTTTACCAGGAAGTTATTTTTATGTTCCCAACACCGATGCGACTTGCTTTCTGTTTCATGTCACAGAGCTTTTCTAAAATATATTATTGTTGTATGTTCATATACCATTTTTTTATGCTTTTAATTTTTTGAACAGGACTTTTTTTTGTCAAATATTGACAGTTGAGGATTATTTTAGATACATTTTGTATAACTATTTCATCCATGCGAAGTTTTCTCTGCTACTTTTGGGGCATTTAGGAAAACATGGATGATATTCAAATATAATGTCCGGATCTCCGTCAAAAAACCTGTTGCTTCTGATATATGAGGCAGGTGCAATTAGATTGACATACTGAGGGTCAATCTCCATTATCATCATGTCTCTGCCCTAGTAAACGGATGACCAGCATCTAATCCTTGTATCAATAACCTCATGACCCATCACTATAGTTAGGTTTAGGTTTTTAGTTTAAGATGCCAAAGCTCCAGCTGTGTATACCTCTTGGTCGAGCTTACCCCGCCGTGCTGCCCCCGCTGATCTCTTCCCGTCCTGTAGGGCTGCTCTGTATATCTATAGTTCTCTTGTAGTAGGTTTGGAGATAAATTTCCGGATTTGCTTCTTGATTAAATTCATTGTCCTTACTTTTCAATCCAAATCACGCCGCTACAAATCAAGCAGGCCTATATTAATTAGCTATTAGTTTGATTAAAAGCGCTGATGAGACATAACAACTGAGAGTTGTAAACTTCAAAGTCTCACTGCTCAACTTCTGGTAGTCCAAGAGAGTAAGCTTGGTGCCTGTTTCCATATTCTTATTAATTAGAGAAACATTTCTAATAATTCCGATCATAAATTCATGGAAGCTTACAGCGGATATTTCCAAAAGTCCTTAACATATTCACATCGTAAGTACCACGAATCCTGAATAATCATTGTGAACCATTACAAGAGCTGATATACTCCCACAATGTGAAATTCACAGGAACCATTCCCAAATAGAACTTTATGGTCATAAACTAAAAGCGTCGTGTTATTCACAAAGCTATGCTACTATCTCCTATGCTGTAACTATGTAAATTCTGCGGTAAGTTGACATAAAAACTAGTTCTAACCTGTAAAGAGCTATTTGTCGTGGGTCTTATATTTGCTTACTAGATAATTCAGACAGGTTATAACCATCTCACATAGTTTGATTTGAAGACATGAAACAGATATCTATTTGAATATAGAGATAGTCCTTGTTTGTTCCAGCGTCATATTGTTATCATCGCCCTGGTTGTGCAATTCATCGGTATTACTTTGTAGAGTCCTTACAAAGTTGTCCTAGCAAGCAGTGTATCAGTGTCCTTTGAAAAAAGCAACCATGATACATTTGTGCTGCCAAGTTCATGGTGAATCAACCCACGAAGTTCCAGCCCGTTGATTAATATTGCAGCAATAATTTATATATGAAAAAAGCAAGTTATTGTTGAAACTACAAAAAAATTGTAACTGAGAAAGGAAAGAGATCAATGTATAAAACCTTTGCAGGTCTCTCCAGTTGGCTGGCTTGAGATCTTTGTCATCTGCCATGATCAGTGCTTTTGGATACAGTTGTCATTTGAGTCAACTGACTCAAGTTCTTTTAAATATTTATTTGCTTCGTGTAATGAATGAGCAAGAGTAACCAGAAAACTAATGATAGCAAAATGAATGACTTCAATGTTGAGTTAAAGGTGGAGAGAATGCAGATGATATTAAGATAAATGTTCAGATCTCTTTCTTGATGTTTTTCTTTTAAAATGGACAAGATACTGATTGTTGATAAGATGATTTTTGTGTAAGCCCTCATAAATATTTATTTTTCAAAACCTAATCTCAATATTCGATAACTTTCCCCTTCCCATATATCTAGTATTTCGTACAGTTTCAGGTCAAGAGATTAGGGCTCTACTCTAGCTCTGCAGGCGTGTATAATTGGTAACAGAGCTTGTCCTTGTTGTGCTCCGCTGAGGTTTTTTTCTATGTCTCATAGTACTGTTTTGTCTGGCTGTCGTCTTCTTGTAGCTATATTTGGGTTTGGAGATAAATTTCCTGATTCTCTTCCATATCGACTTCATCTTTCGGCTGTTTGCATCTAAATCAAATGGCTACAATCCAACAATTACAGTTATTAGTATATGTGCACAGGGCCTGTTATGACTTTTATACCTAAGACTATGATATAAAAAATCAACTGAGTGTCTTAAGGTAATGAACAGGAGTTCATCACATCAGGCATCTATAGTTATTAGGCCAGAAATGTTGAGCTTATGATACATATTGATATCCACATGAGTCTTACGTGGGTACTGAGTATAACTTGGAAAGAAAATGATTTTTGTGGCACCAAAGTTCAAGACAATGAGGCAGCTTTTGTTCAGAGTCATAAAAAAACAGTTTATCCCATTGATTAATCATATAGTTTACTCACAAGGTAGAGTTATTCTAGATTCTGAACTTGTGGA
Organism: Membranipora membranacea; assembly: GCA_914767715.1. Lineage (NCBI taxonomy): Eukaryota > Metazoa > Bryozoa > Gymnolaemata > Cheilostomatida > Membraniporidae > Membranipora > Membranipora membranacea. The sequence goes on along the minus strand of OU612072.1, from coordinate 1,915,949 downwards.
CCAATCAAAGATGAGGAATGAGGTTCAGCAACCATACATGAATGGCCCGACGCTTTCTCAGGGTCAAATATGTTTCCCTCTTCCATTTAAATATGAAATGGATGAGGGGAACATACCTTGTACCTTGTAAACTATTGTCAAGCAGCTTGACTGAGTTTTTGAAGGTTGTTACTGGGACGTCAATCAAGGCAAAACGTGAAACCTGCCGGAAGCTTTATTTGGATCCCGACACAAAGCTTTACACTGATGGCTTATCCCATTTGCACTCAACGCTGTCTGTTATTCCGCTTGATTTGTGTTTCACAAGGAAGTTGACCTTATATTATTATTTTTGCTTTGTATAACTAAGTCATGAGTCATGATATATAAATAATGAAAGTGATGCAGGGCTGTATAACTTTCCCTTTCAAAGCTTATTATTGATATTAATAGCTGCCGAGTGACATGCTCCCAACTTCCTTAACCCTTAGCTAACTTCATCAATGGTGTTAGCTTGCATTATTTATGTAAGTACGTTGTTGTCAGAAGATTTGAAGTAGGACCCACCATATCTATAACATTCTCTTGTAATAAGCCAGTGACTGGTGCTTGGATCAGGTCCTCACTGAGCTCCTCTAAGACGAGAACTAGAATTCTGTTAGGCTGATAACACTGCTGTCCGTCCACCTCAAAACCTGCGGGCAGCACAAACATCTCAAAATTTTACAGCGCATGTTGTATGGTAAACATGAGCGCAGGATGTACACCGATTGGAAAACATTAATTGAGATTAGATGTTTTAAGGCAAGATAAAGGATTAGAATCGGTAACACTAGCGATGGAGGTTACTTATAATTCTTATTCTTGTATTCTTTTGTTTTTGAAAATTTTCTCCATCATGCTCAACTGAGAGATCGCAGTATTGCTATTAAGTTTTCCTCCTGTTATGAAGCAATCCTGATAGTCATAACTGCAGAGGGAGTCATTTTTGAGTCACAGTTCAAGTCATAATTAACCTGTTGATGGTCTGACACAAGATTTTTTAAAACTCTTTTGTCCTACACACTCAGTGAGATTATTAAAAGCCAACAAAACTCAATAATACTGGGGTATCTTTAGTCTTACCTGCGAGCATGCTAACCTCCCTAAGGCATGAAGGATTATTGATGTAGCTGTTGCTTAAAATCACGATGATTTTACGGCTGTTTGCGACAGTCTCACACAGCTCTGTATATTTCTCTGTTCCTACACCAGCATCTCTCTCATAGACATACAACTTCAGGTCCTGACTCTGCAATAAACACATCAGGATGAAGTCATGCTGTTTTGCCTTTGATTCTTGAGAAACCAGACATGTTAAAAAACTGACAATGATATTTAGCATGAAGGATTTTTGAGACAACTAATATAGCTAAGTGTATCATTAACATTGGGTTTTTATTCAGGAAATTACATATTAGAGCTGCAATACCTAGCTGTCGATGTTTGTTACTCGAGACCAGTTTGAAATATGAATATGATCATCTAGTTTGAATTTTACAATAAAACAAATATATGACTCTCAGATATTGTACTCTCCAATCTCTCATCACTCCTGACATAAATACACCAAGTTTGACGCATGAATTGCAATAATTATGCTCACTGAAATACTCAACAAACACCTTACAGATAGGCGCAAATCTCTATGCATACTAGTCAAAGGAAACCAAGATGCTGCTGATTGGTACATATATTATTTTCCTAGTGTGTTTGATAGCCTCTAATTTAAGCCATTTATAAGGATTTGGTGAAGTCTTTCGCAAAAATAAGGTTAAACCTGGTCATACCTGGTCTGAGGAGCCTGAGTGACTGTTTGATGATTCAGATAGAACTTCGAGTCTGTTACTATCTTCGATGTTTGGTATCAGATACTCCATAATGAAGTGGATGTCACTTTCATCATTCTTGTCATAAGAAACTATAGCAGCAAATTTACAGTGCTGCTCATTTTCTACCTGCTGCAAGCTGGAGGATATTGCCCTAGCAACAACTTTCAGATTACGAAGATACCATCGGAATTTGTAAATCTTCATGGCAAGAGGGGTTACTAAAATCAGGGTGAGAACTATAGCAAGAGTGATAAAAACTGGAATGCGATAAACACAATGAAATTTGCGTTGAGTGTAGTTGTATAACATATCTCCTATGCGATAAGGGTCCTCACCGGCGCATGTTAGGTTCTTGACATTAGCAACATAGGGCGACCTTTTAATCCATTGCTGAAAAGATAGACGATCCTCAGTCCCACACTTGCAATCAAACGGATTTCCTGTGATATCCAACATGATTAAGTGAGGTAGGCTGTCAAGTTTTTCCCTAACATCATCGGAAATTGTTGTCAATTGAGAAGCTTGAAAGTAGATGCTGTGCAACAGAGTCGAATATGAGAAGTGCTCCACATCAAGTATTGTAATAGGATTTTGTCTCATATCTATAAAAGCCAGGCGAGGATTATTTTTAAAGAACTGCTGAGGTAGGGACTGGATAGAGTTGCCACCTGCTAAAAATGAGGTCAGGTTCACCATATCTTGTACTAAATCAGGAATAAGATTCTGAATCCCGTTATTGGCTAAAGACAGTTCAATAAGATGATGAAGTCTCCGCATTGCTACAAAATTTGAAATCTCGTTTCTCCCGAGATCGTTACCATCTAAGTCAAGTTTTCTGAGTGTGCTGCAAATCCCTGTAACATCAACTATACTGTTCTGTTGGGCGCTAAAGTAGAGTAGATTTGGCATCGCGTCGCACATCTCTGCCATTTCAATAGCAGAAAGGTCTTTGAGTTTATTGTCATCGATTGCTAACTTTATCATGTTGTAATATATTTCAGGTTTAGTAGAATTTTTACTGGTGAAAGAAGGTAATCTGGTGAGAAAGTTGCTGTTTAGGAATAGTTCTACTAACAGCGGAGATTCCTGAAGCAGATGCTGCATATCATAAGGCTGATCCTCATCATGAAGTATTCCCATGTTATTGAGTGCCAGCGCTTTGAGCTGTGAGGTTTTACCAGAGCCGAATAGCCTGAGTCTACGAGGACCTATCTGGTTACCGTTGAGGGTCAAGGAAGACAACTGAGGAAGGCTTTGAAAAGCTTCTGCTTCAATCGAAGAGACCCTTATCCATGATAGCTGGAGAGATTTTAATGAAGTCATATTATAAAAGAATTGGTGTTTGATGAGTCCTCCTAGTATCCAGTCACTTTCTGAAAAGTCAATAAGGCTAATATTCATTTGTCTTAGTGATTCGAGATGGCTTTCGTTCAGCATGCAGTTCTGATTTAATGTTGAACTGCTGCGCCAGCCTTGAGCATGTAGTATCTTTAGAGACGGGGGGAGGTGCGCCAAAATGACTGCAACTTTAGATGGGCATGTCTTATATGGTTCAAGTTTGTTGATATGCAACTCTGCCAAATGACGCAAAGGTCTTAATATCTTTGGGCTGCCAAGAAGTAGTTTTGATTCACTTAGGTCAAGGACTCTTATTTCCCTCATCGGCATGAAGAAGTCATCGGGTAAGTATCTGCACCTTCCGTCGCCTAATCCGGACAATATAACTGTATCGAGATATGAAAAATGGTTGAACTGTTCCCCAAGAGTTTGGTTTGATCCGTCACAAATCTGAATAGGGTTGTATGATAGGTCAAGATGGGAAAGCCTTTTGATTCTTCCAAACAGGTGATACGGGATCTGGGTGAAGTTGTTATAAGGAGCAACCAAAAACCGTAATTTGTTTCCATCTGAAAAGGCATCAAATGGTATGTCGTCTATTTTCGTGTTTGTTATAGTCAGTTTTTCTAAAGACGCCATAAGGGTGAATGTCATTGGTGCAATGCTTACTATATTCCCACTGATTTTGATGTAGTGTAGATGGATGTATCTCTCAAACATGTCTAGTGTTAGCTGAATGGGGGTTGCACCGACATATGTCAATGTTATATTATCGGTGTAGATTGGGAGAGTCTGAGGCACTGGTTCTTTGGAAGACTTTGTGTTACAGACAGCCACACGTCTAGCACACACGGTACAGTCTGTGACATTACATAGGCCGACAACACAGTTCTCTACGTCACCACTGCAGGAGTTCTTGATATCTATAGCCTCTAAAACTGCACACAGCAGCAAGGCGGAAAACAGGATAAACAGATTCCCCATTTCTACGATAAGTCTGGTCCAGGTCAGTTTAAGTTCTACAACAGAGTAATATCCTGTTTTATTGTGATAATCCTCTAATGCAGATAAATGACATGTCAACATGCCATGCAATGCCAGACAGCCAGGGTTCCAAAGTTTCAAGCAAGTAGTGATCTTTTGAGGCTAAGGCTTGATCTAAATCAGATGATAATTCGTTGAGAGATCTCATCATACATTTGATACAGCTGCTCAAGCTCAGCTAGGTTAGAACCATACAGAGCAGTTTCCTGTTCCTGTTTAATTAGCACGCTGTGCTCTATCATTATGAACATGCACAACAAGAGACAGCGTGTCCTATTCAAATTAGTTTTAAGATGATGACCTAATCATAAAAGTTTATTGCAAGATGGTAATAATCTTGATTGAAAACTTGGCAACAAAAGTATATCTCAAATAGCTGCCCTCTGATCAAAGACCTAGCAAACATAATGTTGAGAAACATGTTTAATTTTTGTTTTATATTCATTATTTGTTATATTTAGAGATATTTAGTTACCTTTGCCTCTAGTGCTTCTACATAGATCTATTTCCTATCCATGTAGAAGCTGCCTGTGTGACGTTTTTTCTCTGTAGCAGCGCAACAGTAATCCCTCAGCTACATTAAGGTTTATTGTCAAACTATCGGACAGTCTGTTGGTGACTGTACTCAATTGAATGCAGCGATTGCACACACTCGATGTACTGATTTTGTTTTAACAATGTTACATACCAGTCATATTTATGAAAACATTGTTTATTATAGGTTATATTACTATTTAGCCTCTAAATTCTGAAGGAAAGCAACTTCCTTGTTATAACTAGTAATTTGAAGGTTCATTGGTCTTTTATGTTTGTATCGATCATGTTCATTGACCTCTGTAGTAATATGTATTACAGTTTTGTTATTATTCTTTAGTAGTTTCACTTTGTAAAGTGAAAGTGCTTTACATTATCTATTACTTGATTGGTATTTCATTATTGTAAAGGCTCTTTTTATTGGCCTATTTTAATCATTCGTCTGCATCCTTTTTGTTAGTTGTATATTAGATGTTAAACAAAGAAGATGCTTTGTTTAATAAGTTAAGAATAAATAAACTTGTTAGCTTAGGGTTTTAAAGCTAGCACAACCAAATAGATGTCCAATCCATGTACAGCTCATGAAGGTAATAATTTAAACTTGAGAAGCGAGAAAGATCTGAATTCTAATTATGTATACTTCAAAATCAGAAAGGATTTCTGCTGTTTTTCTACAACAATGAATTTACAGTATGAAAGACATCTTAAAAGACTCTTCAATTGGAAAAAAAAGTTTTTTTTATCCAAAACATAACAACAATAACCTAGCATGTGAAGAATCACATGAGATGGTATTATATATTATATATTATATATTATATATTATATACTAGTTGCATGCGAAGATTTCGATGGGGAGATATGACCAAGTGCCTTCACCACCATGCTCAAAACTACTTTATTCTTTTGACAGTCTAGAGCAATCTCTTTTCGTTTTCAGAAACTTGGTATTACAGAATCACAGTATTACAAAACTTACAACATCCATAGTGTCTCTCCTCTGTATTCAGTGTTCTGAGTAAGTGGGAACTGAGTTCCCACAAAAATATAAAGGGGGAACCTTTAGAACACAGTTCCCACTGGATTTTGTTCAAAAACAGTGTCAAGTTGTCTCTTTTGACCAGATATCAATCATACTATTACAGATCCATATTTCTGCATAATTTGATCTAGAAATTGCGAGAAATTCTCAAAATGATTTTCAACCAAGAGAGTTGAGTACCCACAAAGAAAAAAGTCCACTTGGACCACTGTCTCTATTACTTCTCTGATGAACAGTTTGATATAAGGATCCTTTGTAACCGTGATAAGATTTATTGCCCTGATGTTTCTGCTATATGATAATTTCCAACTTTAATAGTGTTATTTGGGGTTGTCACCATTTACAAAAGACAAGGATAAGTCATCCAATATTTTGATGGTCTTCTAGAGTGGTATTATCGATGACATAAATTGACATCATATCCCAAGTGGTTAATTTCTTGATGACTTAACTATGAAGCTTTCATAATAACAAGACTTACATTTTCATAATAACTGCATAAATAATACATTTATTGTTTGCAACTATACATCATTTGTTTTGTTTGTCATGATGTCTCAAAAACATAAATGTAGAAATTAAAGTTATTATAAAAATAAACCAGAAAATAAAGTGAACAATTCACCGTGAGAGTTCTTTGCGGAGTGCCTCGGATATATACAGGTATGAAGAAGGAGGTGGAGAATATGAGCTGGTCATACAATTTAATGTGTATTGTCTCCCCTTGTGCAGATAGCTTCCTTGCTAGAGGAGCACATTAGATCTGTACATATTAACTAAGCAGCTTTTGCTTGGCTTTGTTAGATTCATTCAAACAAAATGAGATGAATTATATAGGTGGATTATGCTGACTCACTTTACGGGACAAAAATTTACTGGGCATATAATTTGATATTTACTAGAACTGATAAGATCAGAGACCACCGAAAAGGAGCAAAACTATTCGGCTCAGTTGGACAGATCATAGCTTAGTTCACTCATGGTTCACTGGTCAGAGTGAACATATATACGATTCATTTGTCTGTATTCGGAGTTGCTCCCCTGTCCATTGGAGGAAAAACAACTCCGAATTTAGGCAAATGGATCAATATTGATCTAGAGCATGGGTGGGCAACCTTTTTCTAAAAAAATTCCACATTTTACACAGGCTCAACACAATTAGGCGCAACATATCTTTCAGGTAAAAAATCGGAACCGGAGTAACAACTATGTACAAACTTAAACAGATTTATTTGTAAAAGCTGTGGTATGTTGCAAGGAACTTCAGCTCAACAGAAATACTAATTTAAAAAATCTTGTGAAGTTTTGCATGTGTATGGAAAAGGGCAGGGTGGGTGTGGGAGGGGTGCTGGCACCTTCCGCAACGGGGAAGTTTTTTGCGAATGCCTGTAAAATTAGATGCGATAAAGCAGGAGCATTTGTAACATGAAAACTTGTTGATACTGCATCTGCATTTCTTGTTCAATGTGACAGATTTGCTAAAAAAACTAATTACTATGATATTAACGAAAAATTTTATTCGAATTTCCAAAGGTCACCGTTCTGGGTTATTTTGAAAACAAAGCACTTGAAAAAGGAGTTAACACCAATACAGTTAAGATGATAATGTCTAGAAACGGCTTTGGAAGCTACATGCTTAATGCTGAATGGCCACTATTTTGAAATATATTGTGCCTACATACTTGAATATCAAGATTAAAAAATGCGAGATGGGGATCGAAATTAATGTGTACTATATATCTTTTCAGGCATAAGGCCACAATCAGCCCGCAAAACATTGTTCATTAGGCCGCACTGGAAAATAGACCGTTGGGACTCGAACCCACAACATTCATAATAAACAAGGCAGACGTTCTACACACTGAGCTATTAAGCCTTACTATATACAATGTGCTTTGATATGCCTGGGTGCTTTAGTGATTAGCCTTTGAACCTTGGAAATTTCTATCAAAGCAGATGGCTTTGAACCATTGATACTACTATTAAAGCAGATTTTAAACGCTTTGACCAGGCACTAAGGCTTAAATGATTTGCTCAGGTATGACTGTTCTTTTAGATATTAGCCTCTGAACCATAGAAATTTCTATTTGCGCAAATTTTAACCATCAACATTTCTATTGAAGCAGATTTTACACATTTTGCCAAGGCACTTAGGCTTTATTAAGTTGCACTGATGATGGATCGAGGATTGCACATAGACAAAACATTTTTTTGCAACCTCATAGACATAGACAAAACTATGTCTATGGGATTGAATAAAAATGGCTAGAAAAAGCCAAAAAACCTGTGCTGGCTGTTGCAAGTTTTCTATGTCATAGCATCACCTGCTGTTTTTCATACTACTCCCAAAGAGAAGATCAGGTATGAATCTAGTTATCTTGACAATAATTGAGGATGGATAGGCAAAACTGTAGGTGTTTATTGTGTGAAAAATTAGGGCTCAGATGCCACATAAGTTGTCAGAAGTCCCCTATGAGAACTGCTTCATGGGCATTGCCATAATACCACCTCAAACTTCGTTTTCGGTGGGATTATTATATATAATATAGTAAATATATCATTAAAATAAAGAGAAATAATAATATTTCAGCTTTGAATTTCGAATAGTATATAAATCCAACCTGGAAATCTTGATTGCAGAAAAGAAATTCAAAATAACATATATATGTTTAATGTTATTGCAATACAAATCAATTCTATATTTAATACAATTACTTAATATTTACATAGAATTTTCTTGCAAAAAAGATTATCTGTTTATTTCAAGACACCCCCCTTCTTCAAACTTAATTTCATTGTGATTGATTAAGTTTTTATATTTCAATTTATTATTGTTTTATTTTAATTGTATGAAAAATTAAGTTTTTCAGATACGCTTTTTTATTTCAGCATAGAGTTCAAATCTTTGGATTACCGAATAAATAGATTTATTGTAGTTAGCTGAAACCAAGGAGTTTTTACATCAAAATGTCTCATCTGCTTCCTTTATGGCTTATATAAAACCTTGCAAAAGTATGGTCTCATCTGTATATAATCAAGGGAGATTACTCAGAAAAACATAGAAATTATTGTGATGTTTGCTATGGTACCCTGCTACGCTAGCATCTTTACTGCAAATTTACAAACAATAAAGAAAAACGATATGATATATGCTGATAATTGGCAAGCAAACATGGGTCTTAATGAGATTATTATCATACATCCATCCCCACTTGTCTTTAAACCTCATAGTTAGGGAGAAAAGACCTTATCACAGCTTTGCATTTACGATATTTACGCTCGTACCATGCAGAGACAAGAAGAGATACTAAAGCACAAGCCATACCTATAGACACCGTGATTCTCATACAGATAAGGCTATCGGTACATAACAAGTCTGATATAACATACATAGCTAAGATAGGAATTACAACTGGTATGGCCAAATAGAGTGAGAAAATCTTATAGCATTTCACTCGATGATCCTCGTTGCGTCCAACCAGATTAAGCTGCTCATTGCTTACAGAGGCTGGAAAAAATCCATCATCACTGCTTGTAGGATTCTCTTGTATGTTGATCTGCTGCTGCTGATAAATCAATCTTGGTCTTTCACCTGAGGTTACTGTTCCTGTTGTAGAAACAGTAAACAAATTTACCCACTGGCATATTCCTAATCCCAGCTTAGTGTACAAACCATCTAATATAAAAACTCTATGTGTACGACCCAGCCAAGTGATCCACTACACATAATACGATGGTGGGCTGAAATCACCAGAGAGCTGTCGATCTCCAACTTTCAGTTTTAGTTAGGTCTGCATTGCTTAAACATGACACTGGTTGCAATTGGGGATACTATTACACTTCATTTATGCCACCACCCATGTTCCTTATTGACACAATGACAAATTAAGTATCATTTTAAATCAGTACCCTTCACCAGGAGCACAGCATATGTTAGTGTGACCGGTTACCTGAGCTTTGCCTCATCACAGTGACACCTGATGATCCGCTCATGGTGTTGGTACTCCGTGATCGGTCATTGTTAGTTCTATCTACCACTGTTCCTGTACTGGAGGTGGAGAATATTGAAGGTTCTCTTTGGTATGAGCGAACAGGGATGACCGTTACTGGTGAGGCTGGTATCATCTCTAGATTCCGGGTTTGATCTTCTATGTGAAACGTTCCACTTCCACCTGTTGATGGGTCAGAGTTTGTTGAACCCTGTGTGGAGGTTGAGTACTCTAACGGCTGCATTTGGTTAGTGGTAGTCATAGATCCTTCTATAGATAATAGACTTCCATCACTGTCAGTTAGTGAGTAACGCCCACCTTCAGCCATAGCTGCTCCTCAGAATGGTTTAGATATTACTCATTAATAAATTTAAAAAATATTAGCTGTGTAAACTCTCAATGTTTGAACGGTAAATGCTGCTGCATGCAACAACAATTTAGTTACATTGTTAAATTACTGGTCAAGGAACTAGTTTTATCAGTCTTCATGTTCGTCTTATCTTATCTAGTCTTCACCATTGAGTCTCGTCATTGTGCCAAGTATTATGATAGAAGAAGTCTTAGCAGAGGTTTATTGATGTTCCTGATACGACAGAGCATCAGCTCACTTCTACACACTATCTCACATGTTACTGTATCTCGCAAACACGGCACTTTTTTTTGGGAAACATGAACACGACTATGAACATGGACATAATTATTGTAAATAATAAAAACATGCCATGCCATGCCATTGAATGTCATCCCCAGACAAAAGGCTTTTAAAATCGCAAGGATGATTAAGTAGCCAATCAAGAAGAACTCTGTCGCAGGACAATAGTGTACCTCGGATTAAAAAGATCTTCAGCTTGAGACAAGCAAAAGTACAAGTATTGTAACTTAGTTATAGCTGGCCACGGCAGTGTCAAGCATCCTCTGTGTGTTGGACAATATCATTTTCTTTCATTTGTATTATTGCTAGACATTATTCAGCAAAATAATAGGGCCCTATGGTTGATATTTAGGTATCTGTTTGAGGGTCCAAAGTGATTAAGACTTTTGACAGAAAAAAAAACAGCGGTGGCTTATGCGAGATGCAAAAAATCAATTAATTTATGGTCAGGGCTATTTACGGACAAGTTTGAGATGAGATGAGAAGCACCTGCTTGAATCAAGCGGGGGGGGGGGGGGGGGGGGGGATAACACAATTCAAAGAGAGGTGTTTACAAAGGCAATCGCTATGAAAAGGTAGTTATTGGTCTCAATCTACCTCAAAATAACCATATTCCTTGTCCCATACCTCAAATAAAAGATAAAAGTATACACCATACAGTGATGATATCAGGCAGGGTAGTGTATTATGAAAGCGCTGTCGTAATAGTATATTTTTCCTCTATGATATTGTGATAAAACTGCTTCATATTCAACAGCTGTATGTACTGGGTTTGGGTATGTGACCAATTGGTACATGTTGCCACTAGGGATAGTATTTCCTGTACTTAGATTTTATCGTTGTCTCAGGCTGTCTTTGGAAGGTACCGTAATAAAATCTGCAATGTTTATCTCATATTTCTGAGCAAAGTTGTCATCTGAGAAAAAAAAATGAGTCATGTTCATGTTGCACAGGTTAATGTCAGAGCATAATTAATGCTAATAATTATTGCACACAGCCAGTATATGCACCAAATCACTTATGGAGGCTGTGCTGAAATAAATCTGAGCACTCAATGGAATATATTTCCTGCATTGGCTCAATAAGAGTTAAGAGTATAAAAGGATGATATCTTGACATCTCAAAACAATGTAGTTGTCATAAGAGAATGATCAGTGAGTTTATCTATCAAAAGAGCTAAGGTCTGATTGTGACTGAACAGACAATGAACTACCCACTCTTAGCTTTACTATCTACACTGTCTGTACTTGTACTGAATACTATCGCTACAGATCAAGAAGGGTGCATCACTGTATATAAAGAAATTCAGGTATGAAACAACTAAATATTGGTAAATCCAGTAAAATAAGCTTGTGGTTACAATAAATACAAACATGTCAACTTGAATCTTTTTTTTCAATTGAACTCCAGATATTTTTCCAGTTCTACAAATTCATTGATTTCACCAATCATGTGATTTTACTAGCACATCACTGCACTATACATTTCAGGAAGTCAACTGTACACTGGATGAGAGATTCTTGATTAATCTACCGAGAGGTATGGGCGGAGGGAGGCCCGCAACAGGCTGTCAATTCATCACAAGAATAATATGTAGAGAAAGAGGCCGAGTATCTCGTAGCGCTGAAGGTGAAGCTGAGAGTTGCGTCCAGCCGGCAGTGGAACCTAAGTGGCCGATCAGCTGCTCAGCTAAGTCTGAAGGGCAGGTGATGGTGGATATGACTGAAAGGTTTGGATTAGCTCGCAGCTCAATAAACCAGGCACCTTGTGAGGAGGTGAGACGACTCTGTTGTCCGGAGGCAGAAAACTGTGTTGCATTGAGTTAAAACAAATCTATCTGAAGTTCAGCATTTTTACTTAAAAACTTGAGATCAAATATCATAAAATAGTAATAATATTATCAAATAATAATAAATAGGTTTTCTTTGAGCGTGGCTATTACTTAATTTAAAACAATTTATCCAAACTAGAAATATTTCATCCTCTTTTCTATGACGCTAATTTTAAATGTATTATACCAATGAAGAGGGAGTTCATTGATTATACCATCCACATCCACAACTCGGTATATAACAGAAAATGAAATTTGTTTTAGGCCGCTTATTTTAGTATTTTCATAATAAAAATTGAATCAGTCTCAGTCTAGCCTTGTTATTTTCTGCTTATTCACCTCTATCAAGTTTTTAATCCAGTTTGGTCTTAAAATACTGTGTATGTTTAGATTTCTACAATACAATACTGTGTATGTTTGGGAATAAGAGTGGATAAGGTCTGTTAATTTCCCTGGAAAAGCTTTCCTGGCGACTTGACCTCCTACGAAATTTCTTCTAACTTACGTAAGATGCTTTTTGAAGTCCTTTTAGAAGTCTGTTTTTATCTTCGACCTCACCCCTGATTAGCTCTCACTAGAGCACTGATTCAGATTTTATTGGTGTCAATATGTTCATTAACATTTTTCCTTACAAATATGATCAAAAAATAATCAAGAAATAATCATTAAGGTTGTCTTGACTTCTTGTTTAACTTAACTAAAAGCCGACACATGGTTCCAATTTGCCTCAGCTCTGGTGGTTTTTAGCCCTCATATGTAGATCTCATCCCTAATGTTGCATTCTGGCATTAATTTTCAATGGAAACTGAAATTCCTCCAGGCTTATATCATGGGTTAAAAAAATCATCAAAGTATTTAAAAAATACAGGCAAATCTGGTTTGGAAAGGCAGAAATTATCCTTCAAGGTAGCGAACCTAGATTAATCTGCAAGCACTCTATTGCGGTGCTGAAGTTCTAGTGGTGCATCCCAGTTCGTAATTACTTTGAAAGTCTTCCAGATGTCTGTGTGAATTCTCACGATGACAATGTTGCATTTTGAAACAATTTTAATTTAATATTAATACTCAAAATGTACTTGTCCCTAATTGTAGAATTCGCCTTCCTTTTAGAGTTACTTTGGCTACACGAGATAATTAATGCTAAATCGGCCCAGAGTTATTGATGCAATAACATATCACATGATTAGTGTGGTATTTGTGTAAGCACTGATATATATTCACATTCACATCACTGTGTGTAATGTAAGGCTCTAACCCTCCCTGCTCTAAAGCATGTGGTACAGACTGTCGACAAAAATTAGGAGTTGTCCGCTGTATTTGCCAGAAGACACAACTCAGTACTGTTGAAAATTAGCTTAATGATTAACCGGTCAGTAGGGACAAAACCCTCTGGATAACCCGATTTCTGATGACAGAATTTTACCTGCAAATGAGTCAGATCACAATGACTTTCTTCACAGAACAGCTTAGGTGGTGGTGCTGGCTCACACCATTTCTTTACATTTCCAGGACCTTTCATGAATAGGACCACTGAAACTTGACTCAATCAGCTGAATACATTTAGAAACTAAGTCTCAGTTATAAATTCATTCAACGTATTTATTTATCCCTATTGATCGTATTGTATAGATAAGCTAACTAAGAGGCCTTGGGACACAATGAGCTTAGTGATGAGCTTTACTGAGTATAAATCATTATAATATAAATAAAGTATAAATGAAACAAATATAGAAATGTTTGACCTAAGAGGTGTTGCTCCAATATGTCAATTTTTTGTAGCAAATAGTCTAAGTGCTCAGAATTCCGTAATGCGAGTTAGTGGCATTACATCAACTACCACTTGAAAAGAGTGGTTAATAATGTAATGCCAATAACTGCATTGCAGGTCTGAGCACTTAGACTATAGTAAACATGCCTTTCTTGCCATTAGACATTCTAGATTCCAGAACATGAAGACCCTGTATAACACAAGGCAACATCTGACAGTCTCTAGTTCAAAGTGTGGAGATTTAGGAAGAGTCTTTGTCAGGGAGCCTCCCTGGTAGTATCTCATATATTTATGTAGGATTTGAAGTTTTGGGAGTTATCTCATCCTCATAGCTCTCCCAGTTTTTATCAGGATCAGCTTTTCTCAGTATTATTGTTATCTTTCCTTTTTCTATTTCATGTTTACATTTATCAGGGTTAATCTCTAACGGCAGTTCTACAAAGAACCCATAGTGTATTTCAGCTTTCTTATTTTTAGCTTCGATCTTCACCTTGATTTCTGCAGTTCTAGAAAACACAACGCCAATGAATGAATGTATCAGGAACTAGCTTTATAAAGTGATCTTTCAATGGCAATCAGAAACCACTTGTGAAGGAGCAATAAACACTGAAGAACAACCTGTCAACGCCCACAGATAACTATGCATGTGAGGCATGATAAAATTAGGTCTGATCAAAGTATTTTAATCTCACAAATCTGGCCGTCTCTTAAATGATAGTGTTGATGTTGAATGTAATGGTGTAGCTCTCTTCAAAAGTTTTCTCTTAACCCATGGCCGCAGTCTGTGCTACGTAAGACATTCAGTATGGGCAAGTAACCACAGCACTGAGCATTGCCAAATAATATCAACACACTAAGTTTATACTGGGGGTATTGCAAATATGAGATCACAGAGTACTCTGTGATGATAATATGTATGCTTCCTATAGCTAAAAGTTGCATAATCTCATGTCTAACTTCAATATGCTAATTTAACACAATAATTGGAAGTACTAGCATTCCTGTAACCTTGATGACTTCCCTTCTGAATACAACCAATAGTATGATTATTTTCCCATCTAGTTCAATGGCGCTGCCAGAACTTACCTATCAGTGAACTTAGGCTCCTCAACGACAGCACCATCCGGTTTAGAAGAGAAAGTTTTAGTTTTTAGTTCTGAGATGAGCAGCTTGATCTTAAAGTCAGCTTTACAATCATCACACTTGTCTGCAATGAAGAGTCAGAGTAGGAGGTTGATTTCTACAACATGTTACCATACTATGATACGAGCAGTTTGTAAATGTTCTTGATTTTAATGAGATGAGAGTTGGGTAGCTTCAGAGCACAAGTTGTTTTGGTTGGGTCAGTTTGGGATCTCTTGATGATTCCTGACCAGAGACTATAGATATATCTATAGTCTCTGTCCTGACTATAGGGCTTACACGCTGATTGGGCGCTGTCACCAATTTTAAAGGGATCTCATTAAACCAAGAAGGAATGCTGAGCAGGTCAGAATTCTTTTTTACGCAATCGACTCCACATGCGGTTATGTCTAACTATTAGCTACAAAGTCTATTAGAATTGATTGTGTTGACTTAGCTGTCTAATGATGGCAATTTGATGCTTATTCCCTGCAGTGATAACAAAATATCACAGTGTATTACTCTGAGAAAATATCTATTGATAAGGCAGACAATCAGCCAAAGCTGACAATGAGCGATGTACAAGAAGATCTTACATTAACCTTTGACAGCACATATGATTTCTGTGTGCTAAAACTAGCTCATTTAGGCAGAGAACTCTCATAGGAAAAGTTTGCTCGCAATTATTAAAACTTTTTAATTAGGTTTTGGTTGGATCCATTTAGACTTGCCCACTCTTGGTTAGGCTAAGACTTATCAAAATATAGCGCCCATCTCAGCTTAAGAGCTAAGTAAGCAGTGTTCGTTCAACTTGCCTTTCGTGTTTTACACAGGCAGAAGAAAGAAACAGAAAAAATACATTATACATCATAGGTAATACCCACTACAAGTAGGCTATCATAACCGTTAAAGTGAGAGACAAGGCGCTCAGAGGGGGCGGGATTACATTTGTTGTACTCACAATCCGGTAGCTGGATATTTGTAGCCATTGCTGACACTTGACCCTCCTCTCTTCTGAGTAAATAATAACGTGTTAGTTTTTTATATACTCCAGTTTGCTCATCATAGGATAATCATCTACAATCTAAAACATAGTGACAGTGTGAGGCAGTATCTTATTAAAGGTATGACATTACCAAACAAAAAGTTGACTCAACTAATGATATATCCAGTCAGATAGTATACAAGGCTTACTCATGCTGGTCACGGTGAAATACATAGACAATCGACAACGGCTAATACATTTATATTAATCACGGAAGCAGACTTAGAGCTTGACTTAATGCATGACAGCACAGCTAACTGACTAGCCCATCCAACTGTAGTTTTGCAATACCATCTGTAGCCTTGGATACAATATATCCTCAGTGGATACCCAACACTGAGAGATATACAATGTGTGGTAAGAGATAGATTATATGTGATGGACAGTTTTCACTGGTGGATATTTTTATTTCTCAATGAGCTTATGTAGAAATGCTCTAGTTCATAATGAGTCAAACTTAATTTGTGTTCAATGAAGGCAATCATGGCACCCATCAGCCTTACCCAGAACAGAGTAAGACAGACATGGTGTATAAATGCTTGCCTGGAGGCCTATGGAGGTGTGCACAGACAAAATACAACGACCGAAGGTCTTGTGAACAAGGCGTCACATCGGTGTATTGGATCTGTTCCATTGGAATATGTCCTGAATTATGGATGCCAAATAGGCGTTGCGTTACAAGTCCTAAACTGCATGCCTAGTTCACCCTGTCTGTAGGCCTACATCTTGCATAGCTGCTATTCTAAGTTGACGGAAATTCACGCTGTTCACTGGTGTTTGCTCGCCATGATGATGTCATAACCGAATTGAAGCTCACCTGTTATTGTCATCTGCTCAGCAACAATACTGTTCCTGGTAAGGTCCCACTGCCCAGTTCTAAACTGGTAGAGAGGTTCAGTGTATTTGTCACTACTGCTGCACTCAGTCGCCGCCGCCAGTTTGAGCTTTAACAATATGACCTAGTCGCCGATCAAAAGTTTCAAGTATAATCTTTACAAGAAAATTATAAGCTGAGTTCCTAAAGCTGAATCCACTATCAGCCTAGGCTGGTGTACTAATAGCCCTTACTTCTATGTCACGCTGAACATTTGCATAATACTGGTACTTGTATAGCGAAATGTAAACATTAGCAGTGAAGCATTGATAATTCCCATTGGTCGGAGAAGGTTATCCGTCAATCAATACTGGCAGATAATAGATAATACTGCTGTAATTACTATCTAAACACTGTACTGTAATATCCTGAAGGATACACTGGCTTATATTATATCTAGTTAGCTGATCAAGTCGGAGATATTATAATTGACTACCCATTAACAAAGATAATGAAATTAAACAGAAACTGAGGAACTTAGTTACCGAAGTTATTATCATATCACAGAGTAAGGATATATCCTTACTCTGTGATCATATCAAGGAGGGATGTTCTATTGTACTTTGTTTAGGTAATGACACCTTAGAAACAAAAATATGACAGTGACAGGTCATCGAGTCTAAGGATTGATAACCTTGGGTCACCTTTTCATGTCAAGTCGTGTCAAGTACAGGACGTCTGTAGAAGTGTTTGAGTTTTGTGTTATCAGTTTCAGTTACATGTGGATACCACCGAGATGACTGACTCTCATTTTGTTTTATGGACAAGAGCTATTGGGTGAAAAGAATAAAATGTATCACCAGATATATTCAATAATCGGATGCCATATCACACGCCACATCCTGAAGCATGGGCGGTGAAATATTATTTGCCTTAATGGCTAGGCCGCAATGTCTGCGCCAGTTTTGCTCTCAGTTTGCAGGCAGGTCGGAGAACACCTGGAGCCCAACCAATCGCCTATAGAAGATAGACTGCAGTGGGATTTGATATGATCATATTAATTGTGATTAGCCCTGCAGTATTAAAAGAGAATTTCAGAGAGTAAATTATTTGATATAACACTTGGCCTCAAGCAATAATACACTTTTAGCATAGATCAGGTTTGATCTAATTTGCCTGCATTATGGCAGGTTGCTCCGAATCTTTTGGTACGTAAGCTGCCACCAGTTCTGGCTAACTCTATAATTTGTCAAACTTTATCTCCCTTCAGTATAGGATAACTAAATCAGGTCGCCAACCAAATCTTTGGATGTAGGTTATAGATGGACCTCATTATGTTTTATTTTCCTGTAAACTTTATTTGACCGCCTATTTAACGGCCCCCTTAAGCGCAAGTGGCTTGTGTAATATAGATACCCTATTATACACTAGCCCACCGTTGCCGGCTACTCTTTTTCAAAGAGTCAGAGGAGGGTGCTGCATGCAAGTACATAGTAGACCCCCTGTATTCATGGTCCTGTCCCAAACAGTCATATATGTTGCTTGTTATCTTACCCCATTTGCCCGTACAACAGTGGAGGAGATCAAATAATTGTACTACCGCAGTGAGTGTTTAAAGAAAAAGTGATAATGGGAAATAAAAAGATATCACTTTGTGTTCAACAAACTCCGATGAGAATAGAATGTGAAATACAGCTATCTGTGAAATGTCATATACTTGGTACATTTTGATATAGCATAAAATATTTGATATAGAAAATTGAGCTTACATTGTGAAATTTGGAGTTATCCATGCATATCTAATGAGAGCATGACTACTAAATTTTTATCCCAAACTACATCTATTTAATTTACTTATCCCTTCCACCAGGGAGGGCGAGACTGCTTCCCTGCTTCCACAAAGGTTATAATCGCAAAGGAGCATTAACAATAAAGATGGGGAGCCCAACTCGTAATTGTCTAGATCGCTTAAGATAACCTGTACCTCTTGTGATTGGGAGTGTAATGAAATACTGACATATTCATTCATTCATACAACCAGGCTTTGGATAGTCGTACGCCAAGCTGCCTGTAGGACTTTTTCGGTATTTCATAACTTGCCAAATAAATTATACAAAAGAGTGCCCAGCGGTAATCTGGTAATTTGGTAGGATAATTCTTATAAAGTAGATCAGTTTGGTATAAGAGAAGCAATTTATGTCAGCAAATCACATAGTTAAAACTGCAAAGCGTGTATGTGATGACAAGTGTAGTTTAACCTGAACCTTTGTTCAGGTATTTGTTTGTATAATCTGTATAATGTTTAGTTATAAATAATTAGACATGTAGATGATACCTGTCATTAGTTAAATCATGCCTGGTAAAATAATTAGCAGCAACCATCTGAATAAAACAGGACTGCTGTGCTGCCACAAGAAATGAAATGGCCCTGAAAATCAAACTGCAGGCAACTGAATTACACATTGTGCATAACGAGGGAGGGGGTTGAGATGAAGCTGATGTTTATTAAGGGTTAAAAATATAAGAATTCACTATGACTGGTGCGTCCTTTCTGCCATGGTAATAAATGTGTTAACTTCTAAGAACAAATATCATAGAAAAAATTATACAACAATTTTCATAATAGACGCTATGCAAAATTGATCATGAAATTTTGAACACTTGTGACCCCCCCCCCCCCCCCGTACCCCCAATCTCTTGACTCACTAGTTTATATCATCGAATAACCCAAGCAGCATCAGATTAAATTGGTGCAGTTCACATGCGTGAAATGTTTCCTCGCAAGGGGTAAATGCTCAAATCTGTTTGCGCCACGATATGGTAGATGAATAAGGTAATGTTTAAGTAGGGATTGTACAGTACTTGATAAATTGATGAGTTTGATCATTATAATAGGCACATGAAGCGCTGCTGTACAAAGCTAGATTTGTTTGTAATATTGCTAATGAGCGGACCTACACCACAGAGTCATTAGTTTAGAGTTTATACTAATTAATACATCTGTGTGAGTCGACAGCATCCTGTTATACTGAGTCAGCTTTATCTGCAGATCTGAACTCAAGTGCAGGAATAAAACAAGCACATCTGTGGAACATTGGAGAGTCAACTGTGAGACACTAAAGACCTGATTTAGTAAAACTTACTCAAAAGAGCAACACAAAACTACACAGGCACTGCTTTACCAGGTAAGGAAGCGACATTTGCTGCTACATTAGAAATTGCAATCTATGAGTTTTTATGTAAACGGGGTCACTTGTATGAAATTATAGTCAGCAGTGAACTGCGACAAAAGCAGAATAGCTCAATATTTACCGAAATACTATATTGGGAGATTTAAAACACAAGTGGTGGATTGCGTAATAATAATTATCAAACATGATAAATAAATTGTCACTTCCAAATACTAGAATTTTTGCCACAAGTGACATGGAATCACTTTCTAGTAGGCTTAAAAAGAGCGTCAATAGAAACCGCCGGCAAACTTTACTTAAGACATCAATAACTGTATTCATAATTTTCAAGCAACCACTTTTAAAACAAAATGGAACAAATTCCAATAGCAGCTGCTGCCACATTTTCCAATTTCATCTTTCAATGCTACAATATAATGATGATTCGTATAACCTAAAGGCACAGAGAAAGGCTTGTTTTTAGTGAATATTACAAACTGATTGATTTTCTCTCATGTATCTCTGTTGAGTAATCCCCTGTCGAGAGTCGTGAGAGCAGCAGATGTATTATCGTCATATTTAATGATGCAGTACTGTAAAGCTGCTAGTTCTAATCTTTGTCCACAAGCCATCTATGTTTGCTGTAAAAATTGATTTTTTTTCTCTTGGAATTGTAACATTTGTTTTAAATATTCTTCACAAAGAAAAACGTAGATAAGGCTGTGTATTAGATGTGTTTAATTGGTGTTACAGAAAAGTACTGACAATATCTAGTAGAAACGGTATGTGTCCTACAGTCTTACTCTTAGTCACTCCCGAGTCCAACCATCTCTGTCCTTTCCTCCACAAATAATTTGGGAGAGGTAGTCACCTTTATTTGAGTGACTAACAGTAGTTTTTTTATCATGAATGAATAAATGAAACAAAGCTATCAGTTCCATATTACTCATATTTATTAGTGTTGAGTAATACGATAGAGATAGCGAATTTATTCATTGGATGAGTACGCATAGATAACTGTCCTGAGTGGTTTATATAAAAGGGGTGCATAGTATCATGGGTATCAGTTGAGAAAGTTATTACCAACGTACAGCTGCGTAACCTACGGGCCATCACAATATAAACTGTAAGTACAAGTACTAGAGATTGGTGTCAAAATTATTTGAAGTTTGAAGTTTGTGAGCAGACAATCCCTGTTATGTATTGTTAGGTTTTTAATTTGCGAAATGAGATGATTTTAGAGAAAATTGCTACTCCGCAAATCAATTGACAAAAATTGCGATGCTGTCAACATATTGAATAAACTAGGCTGAAGCCATTCATCCAGAGTAAAAAAATGGGTTTACTAGATTGATTGATATTGGTATAGACAGCCACAGCAAGCTACTACACAGAATACATCATTAATTGCTGTGCTGACTGAAGCCATGCCAATGATTGTTTCGACATTTTCTCACCATATAGAAATATTCTGATGTTGTAGACTTTGGGTAACATTCCTCTCTCTGTGATTACCTTGACATGATCTTAGATGATCTTATAAAGACACAAGTAGATTGTAGTTGATGGAAATATTTTGGCTGACATTTGAGTTTGACATGGTAATTAATTGGTGATCAAGGTGATATCGTTCGCGGAGAGTCTACAGTCTAGTTTAGATATACTGTCCTGTCAGTGATGACAAGACATTCTTTCAATGTATAGTTTGATCACAACTCTCAATCATGATTCTAGACGAGGTCAGATACTCTGCCTTGTCAAAGTCTAAGGGATGCTGGGTGAGAATGTGATGGCCGGTCAGTGACCTTATCTTCTGCAGAGCATTACCTTAGCGGTCAATAATCCTAAAAGAGCAAGAGTTATGCCAAATGTGAAAAATATCTTAAATCTTGTCTTGTGTCTCTCATACTATCAGTATTTTTAGCTAACCCATGCTACAAGAGCTTGACATACGGATCAAACAAAATAGAGGAACGCATACGCTCGTCTAGAGACGTTGGCGTGCTGACTCAAACACAGTCGTATCTGCACTTGTTACCATGCTTATTACACTGAGAGTAGCCGTCTCACTGCAGATACACTCTGAAATCTGGCTTATCATGTCTGCTAGTGGCTCGATTACCGCCTAAAACATGTACATATATCTGAAGGGCGGGCCGTGAATCGAATTTGTATCGATTCCAGCATATAGCAGATTGATGAAGTGGAGGCTATGTTTTATCTTGATATTTTTGAGTCAGGGAGTTGGGAGGGGTGACACACATCCCTCTTATCATGTCTTTATCTGAACAGTATGTGAGCAATATCAAACACTAGTATCCATATAAAGATTGTCCTCGGGGAGTTTTATAGAATTTAAGATCATACTTTGGATTGCAAAAACAATCCCTGATGTCATAGAGAAAGATTACACATCATGAATAACATTATTATGCACTGCGGCGATCAGAGTAGTTAGATTTGAGCTGATATACCAAAAAAGTAGCGTGAGATGGTTACATCCGTAGTTTGAATTTTAAAACAAGTGGAAATTGTTTAGAGTAAGATGACACAACTCCGAATAAACCACAGAAAGGAACAACATAGAATTTGAGAGCCTGGGTTGCTCATCGAGATGAACTAGGATATAAAACTAGTCATACCATCCGATGATAGCTGCTTTTGTCGGGTCTCCAAGCATCTCATTTGTATTCTCATATTACAAATAGGCAGGCATAGGCCATCCGATATCATAATTACAACTTGTTCACGAGAAGAACGCAACCAGTAATTATCAGCTATTAGTAAGTGGTGATTTGGTGTAAGATGATGTAAGCTCACTTTATAATGCCTGCTCGAGGGCCGTGATTATCAATGTCAAAGTACGGGAGACAAGTTAAACAAGATCGCTACTGAACCAGGATGTGAATATAAAAACTTGCTGTCTAAAGGCTCTGCTCAGTGATCAAACCACGCTCCAAACTTATATCTGATACTTTTAGCTAAAATTTGCATATTAATTGAGATCTTTATTATTGACATCTAAATTCTAAAATAACATATAATTTATAATTAATTTGTGTTTTTAGCTCCAAGCCCTCAAGAGGAACATAATGGCAGGATTTTTGGATTTAGAGGATTACATTACAGAGTGGGCCACACAGATGTTTGATGTGCTCAAATCTAAAGATGAGGGTAAAATACCAAAAGAGCATCTCGACTTCCAGATCAACTGGACCAAGATCAGATTCCAACATGGTAAGTTCATTTTATTTGTGTTTATTTTGTTTTTAATGGTGGACAGATCGAAGGTTTGCACTGAGCTAGACACACAAGTATGTGGGGATGTTATAGAGGTACCCTTCACTGTCTGGAGATTTTGTTTCTTTTTCCCACCCTTAACTCAGAGAATGTCAAACATCCTTCCTCCCTGTAACCATGGCCAGGTTTGATGGTAGTGGGATTCCATTCTAAACCACTCTTACTGGTATGTGGTAAATAATGGAATGCCACACCACAAGCAATCCAGTCGAAGGTTCGAGCACGAAAACCATTCCTAGTTTTATAGCTCTAACTTTTTATATTGCACATACATGTGAAGAGTTATTGATTGTTGGCAATAAGTGATTTTAGATCTTAGTGAGTGAAAATTGGTTGATGCATCTCAAGTGCAAAATCCTATAGACGGAAATCACACATATAAGTAACCAGCAACCTACAATGTCAATCTATATAGTCGTTATTCAAAAATTAGAGAATAACAGAGATGATGACTCTCCTTACCTTCAGCTCCTATCATGTTATCCCAGTAACAAAACAAATTATATTTTTGTTTACAGCCCATTACATTGTCTGATCTTTCTTTGTAAACTTACTAACTTACTGACATCCAAATAGTCTTGCTATTTAATCACATTCAGTATTGAACCCTCTTGGGGATGCCTGCCATCTTATTACGATCTGACATCTCATTGCAGGTGAGCCGGAGTACACTGACAGACACATGCCACCTGAACCTAAAGGTCAGGTCGTGTTCACCACCACATTTGTCAATGACACCAACGAAGAGCATGAGTACAGCTTTAAAACAGAGAGAACAACGAGGTCTACATGTGAAATAGAGATGTTTAAAGGTGTTACTACTGGTGCTAGCTTAGAACTCAGTGTTAAAACTCCTTGCGAGGTAAGCGAAAAAGGGAGTTGTTTTCTCTCCATGACATCATTTTTAGGAGGGACTATATTTATTGATAACAATGAGGTTAGGGTAATTAGCAATCGAAAATGGATAAGCCATTCAAAAAAGTGACACTTTCAGTCGAGTTTATTTGCGTTACGGCGATTCCAGACCAGCTAGCTTTCTTGCTAATTCCAAAGGCTTAACAACTCATCTGAAAATAGGCCCTTGTTTTACCAGCCGGCCTAGCTCTAACATCTTAACCGGAAAATTGTTCAGAAATCAAAAGTTTCCCACTCCAAATCTAAGAGCTGTTGCTACACATCCATGAAACATAAGTATAGGGCACTCGAACATCAAAGAAGGATGACTCAATTATAAATATTTTGTGTCATCCAAACAATTATGTGAGATACAAGGGGAATTATTCTATGGAAAATCATATATCTGTCTGTGAAAATGTATTGTCCATTTCTTACCACTCCAGGCACCAACACATTGACTCACATATCAAATTTCCACTCATCCCAGTAACAACAAAAATATGATTAATTAAGGTTTTGATTGTTTTAATAATCAAAGGGAAATTATGGAAATATTATAGTTTGGCTCATAGACCCTCTCCTACGATCATTGATGTGCAGGGAGTAGGAAAAGTCAACAGTGAGGAAGTGGGACACTCAGTTCCCATACCAAAATTCTGAAGCTAAGGCTGGGCAGAAAATATGACAATTACTGCTGCACTCATCGGCATATGTTATGTGAATGTATAGGTGCCATGTTACTGAAAAACATCAACTCAACATACACACTTATCCGATTGCATGACAGGCGATTGACTCATTGCCCTGATTGTCACAAATAACATCTACTGTTCATTCATTGGTCACGTTAAACAAAACTCATATTCTTTCCAAAATAAATATGAGAATGGTCAACAAGAAAAACTTATCAACAACAGGAGTAGTCATCAAAGTCACAATAACCTGACACTTACCCGGATTATGTTTTCTTTCCAGCGAAGATAATAAGCAATGATAAAACCCAGGAGCAGACCACACTACTACAGCAATTGGCAGATTTGTTAGTATAGTAGTTTATAGTTATATAAAACTTTGATATAATTTTTCTGTTTCAGGTGTTTGAAGCAAATGCCGGGTTCTCCAGAGAAGTAGAAGTATCTAAGAGCGAAGGGGAGACGATCGAGAAGGAGTTAGTCTGGTCTGTCGACAGTAACATCAAACTACCACCACAAACTACAACTAAGGCTAACCTCGTCATCAACCAACAGGAGTACGACAGTAAATTCAAGATCAACTCTAAGTTCTGGGGAAAAGTTATAGTTTGTATCCACAACAGGAAAGACAATAATAACTTTATGAGGGCGATAGAAGGTGATGTTAAGGAGTTGTTCCGTAATAAGGACGGCTTCACCGTCAAGGGTCGCACTGTTAGTTATGTAAGTGAAGGTAAATGTAGCTTCAGATTCGGCGTAGATCAGAGCGTTCACTTACAACAACTCTCGCTCAACGACAATAACAATAAATCGCTTAAGGAGTGTTAGGGTCACAATCATATAGTATACAGTCGGTGTATCTGAGGTATAGATATGGCCGACCAGGAGTTATTGTGACCGTTATTGGGCTTGTTACTCTAATATCTTTTGTCATGTTAGGCAGTCTATATAGTTAGATCATATATTTGTTTTTTCTATAGAATTGTATTTTGATAAACAGCTGACAATCTTATTGTTTCCCATCTGTGATTCGACTCCCGAGTTAGTCATCTTTATAACAATGGTGTAAGTATTTTTTTATCAACTAGTTTTTGATACGAACCATTATATGGGTCTTTATGACATATGCAATGGTATATCATATTTCTAGTGTTACTGTGACTATACTTGATACTGTGATTATTTTCCATTACTGATAAATAAATCACTGGTATACTCTAAGAAATATTGTTGAGTTTTAAAGTGTTGCTTAGATACAACTTAATTTCGAGAATCAAAAATGCAGTATGAAAAAGAATATATACACCATTTCCAAGGTGACAACATCCATTCTCTGTTATTAAATCCAATTAAAAATAATTAGGTACACCTTCCGATAGCAATTTGTTCAAGAACAATAACCATCCCTAATAGCTTGATGTAACACCAGCATGTACGTACACAGTTTAAACAATGTAAAATGGGCACTGTTAAATTCATTCATCCATGAACTCATCAGAACTCACCATATGTTCTCCGTAACCTTACCATGTACACTCATATGGATACGGCTATCATAATAATGATATCATGTGATTAGGCACCACCCCTTTCTGAGTAATAAGGCGATTTTCTCCCATAGGATAATAATTATTGTGGATTTAGTGACGGATTGAGAAATTGCTCATATTCACCACAGGAGTGAGCGTCCGAAGGAGTTACCTCTGCAGCTACTGGGATTTTTTTTGCATTATCACTCAGTGTTACTAATAGAGTAGACAAATTCTGTCAACAACCTAATTTCATCATCGAAATATTAACAAAGAAAAAGGTACTTTTTTGTTGAGATACGACTATAAAGTTTCTCAGTATTATCATCGGGATACACAAGTAGGGAGGATGGAGAATTCAGTAGACTTAGAGGACTATGTTACAGAGTGGGCGTGGCAGATGTTTGATGTTCTCAAGTCTAAAGAGGAAGCTAAGATTCCTAAGGAGCATCTGGTACTGGACATAAAGTGGAGCAAAGTTAGATTCCAACATGGTAAGAATTATTATATAACTAAATATCAAAATATTTGGAAGGGTTGGTATTGTTTCTCTCATGTCAATCACATTTTCTTGTACAACTGTATTCTTAGTTAGCTGTAATCATGAAAGTTTGAAAACTGTTTCTTTTTTAAACCTGTGACATCATTGTTAGCTTGTTTCTGACGAAAACTGTTAAACCCGCCTGAAACATTACAACAATAAATCGTTTTACAGTTGAAAGGATCCTCAGGTATTGGACCCTCTTGGGGATGCCTGTCATATTATCGTGATCTGACATCTTATTGCAGGTGAACCTGAGTATTCAGACAAACACGTGCCACCTGCACCTAAAGGTCAGGTCATCTTCACAACTACATTCGAGAACGACACCAACGAAGAGCACGAATACAGCTTTAAAACAGAGAGAACAACGAGGTCCACATGTGAAATAGAGATGTTCAAAGGCGTTACTACTGGTGCTAGCTTAGAACTCAGTGTGAAAACTCCATGCGAGGTAGGTGAAAATATTCTAAAAACTAAACACAACATTGTAGGAATAGATGGATCATTAGCGGCTGACAAATATTTGGTAGATTTTCCACCATACAGTGTAAGAAGATCATAAATATCAGACGCAACCCTGATATCATCAAACCAAAGTAACAGTTAGTCCTAGTTCTTTGTAGTACAGTGCGGATATGTCAGCATATCAAGGATTATATGGAAATATTTGTCTGTTATCCGATATACAAGCATCATCTGATATAGTTCATATACAATAGTATTCAGTTTATTAACAGAACACACTCTTCTGCATTTTCCCTCTCATGTTCAGCCAAAAATATTTGAGGCAATCAGAATTGTTGGCTATCTTTTTCTAAATGATAACGAATTTGCATGGTGATTTTATGTGATATGTCACTGTTTACTCTTTGAATGCTTCAGAAATACAACTATTTTTGTGTTTAAACTTTATTCAAATATGTTGAATTGGACGTTATTTACAACTTGAATTAACATAAAATTTTCTCCTCAAACAATACAGGTGTTTGAGGCAAATGCTGGGTTCTCCAAAGAGGTGGAGGTGTCTAAGAGCGAAGGGGAGACGATCGAGAAAGAGCTGGTATGGGCCGTAGACAGTAATATCAAACTACCACCACAAACGAGAACTAAGGCTAACCTTATTATCAACCAACAGGAGTTTCAGGGTAAATTCAAGATCACCTCTCGATTCTGGGGTCGCGTTATCGTCTGTTTCAACAACCGAAAAGACAATAATAACTTTGTAAGAGTGATTGAGGGCGAGGTACGTGAGATATTCAGGAGTAAGGAAGGCTTCACTGTGAAGGGCAAGATTGTCAGCTATGTGAGTGAAGGTAAATGTCACTTCAGATACGGTGTAGATCAGAATATACATCTACAGCAGTTACCAATAAACGAGAATAACAACAAACTACACCTCATCATGTGAGGAAGTCAGAGACACACAGACAGTGAGGTAATCCACCAGTTAACATGAGACATCGCTAGTCAATATCAAAACTTACTCAATTACCAAATATCTACTTCTGAAGCAACAGGTAGCAATTAAATTCTATCATGTGTTTATTCTATGAGCAACCATTTATGTATGTGTCATTTTATGATGGGCATAGGAATGGAGGGACAACTCTCAAATGCTGTCAAATCGTACAAAAATACCAAGATTTGTGAAAGAAGCAGCAGATTCTCAACAATCCATCTCTGATAAATAAGAATATCTACTAACAGACAGGACTAGGAGGGTGGTAATGCTGGGATGTTACTGGGAGTGACATTAATCACCATTGCACTCTAAATCTTGGGTTAGGAGGGAGTTTGCGGTCTGAAGGAAATTGAAAATCCTCATCAGACCTGGCTCTAAGCCCTGACAACCATCTATCAAAGTATGATAAACATTGCCCACACAAATAGCCTGTGTGTCAGAGATAACAGACAACCTTAGCATGATATTCACTCAAGTCTTATAAGAATCTGGGATTTTGAGCTGTGGGACTAAGGCTGACCCATTTAAAGTGTAATCAATCTAGTTTTACGTCACAGAGACTTGATCTGTGAATAAATTGTTGGTTTATATTGCTATTGTGTTATTTATAATGTATCAAACGGCTATAATATGATTCAATATAGTGATGCAGTGTCAGTTTTTGCCGTATGTTCTGGCATGATACTAGCTTCCACTTTCACTGTACACATGACAATTTGAACTGTTTTGGTTATCAATAAAGAATCTAATTCAAAATTCTAAAATGCCATAAATAGGCTACATTCCTGACTTATGGTTGCTTTACACGAGTCAGGCTAGATTATTAAAACTATTTTTTAAAAGTTTTATATATTTTAAGAGTTGTCCCCTATCATGTTCTGAGAACACAACTCATAATTATTGGAAATAGATTATTGAACAAAGATATTCAAAGTTTATTAAAATTATTTAACATGT
Source organism: Membranipora membranacea (assembly GCA_914767715.1). NCBI lineage: Eukaryota > Metazoa > Bryozoa > Gymnolaemata > Cheilostomatida > Membraniporidae > Membranipora > Membranipora membranacea. Next base: position 1,886,369 of record OU612072.1, on the reverse strand, counting down.
TATATAACATTATCTACAGAATTAGAATAAATCTTAAACAAGCACTGAAAATAAATCAGAAATTTTGAATGATGAAACTTCTTTCGGAATTGAACAGAGGATCTGTTGGTTGTTCTAGACTGAGTACACAATCTTGAGTTATATAAGACTATTCATGTAGCTATGTATTTACATGTTATTCATATAATACATTAATTACTTGGCAATTTGTTTAAATCACAGTTGATATCATTCATTATGTTTGAAAAGTTTAATTAGTTTTACCCACACAGCTAAGTAAAATTGATCTTCCAAAAATGACTAGGTGAGATTCTCACAAGTTTGAACATCAAATAAAAACAATCTTTGATCTTTGCATAGGGGCGTGTACAGTATGAAATTCTATACATCGGTCTGCAGTATCTATATGTTTTAATTCAATTATGGCGTGATGCTCAGTAGATTATGAGAATGTTGGTTTGATAGGTACATATTCAGTTGGCAGTGGTATCCTTTGTTTATTGTAGGAAGTAGGTTGTCTTTTCCGATTTGTATCTAGTATTTTCAGACTAGTCATTTTTCTTATCACCTTGACCTACTTCTTTCTCGCCTGATTTGTCAGTAATCTCAGGTTCCTGCTCTGATTGGCTGACTTTGTTTTCTGCTCTCTTCTTATCAGCTTCCTTTATGATTTCCTCAGTGAACTTCCACAGTTTATCCGTCTCCTCAGCTTTACCAGCTGAATCTCCCTCTAGTGGCTTCTCCTGCATATCTCTGTCAAAGTAAAGGTACATCATATTCTTACTATGTAACTGAGAGAGTAACATAAGTAGTGTGTTTTATTATCCTGTCTGATCTTGAAATTGTCTTCTACCTGGGTTAGTGTCACCGGTAGGGAGAAGGCAATTCCAAAATCAAGAACAGAGAAAATACCGAGTAAGAACTTCTAATCAAGGCTCATGTTAGCTGAAGAGCACTGTCGAACATTCTCTGACAGACTTGGCATTTATGATATTACAATGCCTCTCAGACATGATCATGTTAACAAGAAACGCACAAATTCACACACCAAAAATCTGACTCCGACCAGACATTTTAATTGCTGTCTAGGTGAGAAAATATTGATATATTTTCAGACCAGTTCACCAATCAAAGAATAACAAAACTCATAGCAAGTGGACCTGCCTTGCCTAGACATTATTACAGCCAAGACAATTTTACTACATATCATGATTGGTCAGCTTGTTTGTGATTGTAAGGTAGATCAGTGATAGCGCATGGTGTATCTGTCTTACACAAAGTATTTTCCGGTTGTCTCCTTGACAGCCTCATCTATAGAGAGGTATATGGGTGTCTGAGCTCCATCGTTAGCTGATTTCATCAGATACCAAACAAGAGGGAACGTAGACACATACAGGAACTGAAACACAGAATATAACATAATAAGTGATATGGATAACTGCTGTTGTGAAAGTAGCGACAAGATGTTTCAGCGTACCACAAAATTGTTCTGTGAGAATCCGAATGCATGCCGAAAGATCGGCTAAAATAAGCAACATTTTATATTATCCTATCCTATGTTTTACATTAGACAGTGATAACTTATTTCTGAAATGATACTCACAGTTGAGCTCTTTATAGGCATATTTCTGTGTATATCAGTCCTCGCTACTCCAGGATGACAACAGTTTACTGTAACACCCGTATCTGTGTATGAGGAAATAATAATGGACAATGTAAAATACTGGTGGTAGAAATCATTACCAAATGATTAACTAAGGTAGAGCTGAGATGCCTTCCGATTCCAATCCTCTCAAGATGTCAACAGACTACAACTTGAGAGGTAGAGAACTTTAGAAGGTTAGAGTTTAGAAAAAATTCAGCTCAGTTTAATTACCTATAAGATACCCATATAAGCTGTGTCAAAAGCTTAATTGTGACTGGACTCGTTCACAGACTACTATTTGATTCTTCCTAATATTAACAGTATAATTGCTCTGAAGTTCGGTTTACAACTCACCAGCTAACATTCGAGACAGTTTATTACCCATCATTACAAGAGCTAATTTACTCTGCGAGAAACACTCTGCTCCATTTCCATAATCGATCTACAGAAGATATGAGTGTTAGTCAGTAAAAAAGTGGGCTATGAATCTTCACAATGTTATCAGTAATTAGCCTTATGTTTCAAGATTTGAGAGATTGTTCCAATGTTGATGTCTCAAAAGTTTGCCAGGTTGAAGCTGGACAGCCAATAACAAATCTTCTATATTCATAAGCAACAATATGATTACGACAGGAGTAAGGTTGGTTGATATGAGGGAGTTGCCCACCCTGTTACATCTAATGTCAGAGAATGCACAACTTCAGAGAGCAAAAACATTTATTTGGAGCCATCAAGAGGACAGCAAAACCGTAGATTCACTTTGGTCATTTAATCATTAGTTCACTTTAGAATTACCTTATCTAGGTTGATATCATCATACTGTATTTTACCAAGAGCGTAAGCTGCTGATGTTAAGATTATAACTCTACTAGGTGCTGCGGCTTTAAGCTGAGGTAACAACTCATTCACTAATACATGGTGCCCTGATAGAAGAGTGAAACAAAAACATGGAAATATAGTAAGGGATAATAATGTGCATAATGAAGGAGGTTTATGTGTGAGCAGTGCTTGGGAGGGCCAAAAGTGCTCAGATAGCCATCATTGGATGATTTCATGGCACTCTCAGCCTAATTTTCTTAGTTATATGAGGGAAGCATTAAATACAATTTATACAAAGAGATAAAACAAGCCTAATAGAGTGCTTCTGAAGTATCAGAAAAATTCGACCCCAGAGTAGACATGAAGGTTTACTTAGTCTCAGTAATCATTATAAAATTGACCACAAAGTGAAATCTTCTTACCATTAATGCATATTTGGTCATACTGATGTACATTTGAATGAATGACAAATATAATGATGTCACAAGTTACTTCTAATTACAGCCATCAACAAACTGTTACAGCAGCTGTCTAAACTATTAAATGTTTACTGTATTCACATACCTATGTAGTTAACTCCGAGATGATACTCAAATCCATCTACAGTTTTAGTATGAGGACAAGTCATAACTCCAGCATTACAAACTAACACATCTAATTTCTCCTCCTCTGTGAAGAAAGAAAAGGAAAGTAATAACCGTCATTTAGTTGGGACATAAATAAAGAACTCTTGGATTGATTGAACCATGCAATCAAAAGTTGTTCAATGAAAGTTGCAGTGTATAGGAATGTGTAGTTATAATTGAATGAACACATGATATAATCCATCAAAGTCATGAGCCGTATCATCTGTAATTTTGCATCTATTTTGTTAGCTTAGGATTACTATGTAAAAAGTGAGATTACATCCATGATCTACATAGTTACACATTCAACAATGTAGCATGCATCATCGGTGAACAATATACTCAGGAACTAAAATAGCATGAAAGAGAAAATATCTTACTTTTCTGGAATGTTGCAGCAAACTTGCGGACTTCTTCTATAGATCCCATCTTGAGTGAGAGGAAGTGAACTTCTTTATTACCAGTAAGACGCCTGAGCATATCCTCAGCTTCTCTTCCCAGCTCGCTGTCTCGACATCCTATATATACCTTAGCACCTACACACCAAAATAATAACATAATATATACCTTAGCACCTACACACCAAAATAATAACATAATATATACCTTAGCACCTTTAAGGCAAAATTAGATCATAATATTATATATAAATATAGGGTCTGGATATATAAAATACCTGCATACTTAGAGATTTATATACAGTAGTCTGTATGTTATATAAAATACCTGCATACTCTGACCACACTAGTCTACCTTACAACCTCTAACCATAAAAATGCCTGACTATCTCATTCTTCTTTCACTGTAACGCCTAGTCAATATTAGTAAACAAGTCGATTCAAATCATGAATTCTTAAGGAGAACTCAATAACAACTGCTCGGTCAGTTGAAAGTTATTGATGTTCTTCCATACAGGCTAATGTTATTGTAACTTAACCCCTAGAAATTGCATTCACAACCGCTAATATTGCTGTAGAGGGTAATAATAAAATAAACATCTTTTCTTTGGGCCACCTTTGACCAATGACCATCTTCTCATGTCTGTGTATGCCTATTGGCAGAGGCTCTGCATGACACATATAAAAAATGACAACCATGTATTCAGCATCAGTCAAAAACCTTCCGTTTATCTTAAACAAACAGCGTTAGATCTTAATGTATGTGAGCCTTTCTAATATTGATGTCGATATCTTCTCCTAATTATATGAGCTCAGGTAACAAAACTAAGTTTCGGCAAAACATGTTAATAACATACCTCTTACAGCTAGCTCCTTAGCAGTATAGAAACCCAGACCTCTGTTTCCACCTGTAACTAGAACTACTTTTCCTTTCATTGAAGTCTGGCTGAAATATTGTGGGCCCCTTAGCCATTGCCTACAATGTCACAATAAAATCAGTTTACTTTAAATCATTAAAAAGTGCTGCCCGGCTGATAACTCCAAGGCACAATACTGATGTCATATTTATCAAAGCAGTAGGACTAATATTATTCCTTGAACAATCGGTACCAGATGGAGTTGAAAGTACAACTTGCATATAGGCATATGAGTTATTTTATATATATATATATATATATATATATATATATATATATATAAATATATATTTAATATCCCACCCAAGCAAGGTGAAGAAAACCCAACAAGTTGCAGCACAGAGGCGATTCAGAAGTGGTGTGCAATGTCTCACTTAATTCGACCTACCAAATCCTAGTAATTAAGTAAAAAGTTGCCGATGGAAATGACACTTCCTCGCCTTGGGAGAAAAGATCCCCCCCCCCTCTGATATCTGACTATGCTAAATTGAAAACAATTACAGTAATAACAAAACAATGCATCCATTCCATGTTGATGATTTCTTCTGCTCCCACACTGGGTCCATTGCTGGGTCACTGGATAAACCCCTCACCAAAAGCACAGATACTTCTTAGCATTGAATGAATGAAAATGCATTGACACTAGCTCTCCATCTCTCTGTCTCTCCTCCGACATAAAAAGGAATACATTCAATTTCTCATTGATTGAATGAGCAGAACAGACTAAATGTACTTAACTGTATTGAGGCTAAGATTCAATTTCATAAAACAAAAATTCTTCCACAACCCAAGGAGTTAGAGGGACTTACTTACTGCAGGGACTTGCTCCTTTTTAACAGTGTTACTCCTTGCACAAACTTTACCAAGAAATAAACCATGATGATTGTATGTTTTATTATTTATTATTACCTGAAACCAGCAAGAATTGCAACACCTAGGATAGCAGCCCATGTGTACCAGGAGCTAAAGAAGGGAGGTGTCTCTGCGAGCATTGTGAAAGGGTCCTTGCTGCCATCCATGTCTACTGTTGATAGTGTAACACAGTGAATGAGGAAAAGTGAAATTTCAAGTAGTATCCCGCCTATGGAGAACAAACAAGTTTCTACCCCTCACTTTATGAAAAGGAGGAAATAAAATTGGTTTTGCAAGTCATAGTTCACTCTGAAGTTTTCTTCTCATGATCTAAATGAGGGCAACTTGGCAAGAGCAAGTTTTAGGTCCATCGTAAGATGATTCCTAAAATAGATTTCCTTCCAAGGACTGACTTGGCTGACTTGCTTGGAGTGTTATATATATTTTGCTTACATCAAATATTCTAGAAGTAAGTGCAGCAAGGGTGACTTATTATAGAAAAAGTACAGCGAAAATTCTCCTAACAGGCACATGGTAATAGATAAATACTACAACTCAAAGACACTCGGGCGTCAGATTTATGAAGGGGAACAAACAGCAATTCAAAAAGTCAGCCTAGCCACACAAACCTGACTTTTAGAATTATGCACACGTCTTGATTATAGCAGTCTAAGGCTAAAAATTCACATACAAAGTGCAACTATAGAAAATAAGGGTAAATATTAAGCAGTGATAGTATGCACCATACAAACAGCTACAAAATAGATTTATCAGTAAAGTTCTGAGCCCTTAGAATTGACTGTTAGTTGCACATTGGTCCACGATAGGATCTTTGAGTTGACTAGATCGACAAGACCATCAGTGTCATACTTCATTACACAATCTTCAGGTGTTATCCTCATAACATAATCAAACTGAAATTTTCAGTTAGATTTGATAGGTTGTGTTTCATAAATAGTTCAATGTTTTTAGCCTCAGCTCTGCCCTGACGCCCCCTTATTATCACCGTCTTGATGATCGATATTGTCTTGCAGAGCCACAGGCGTTAGCCACTCCTTTGGTAAGGCCCTCTCCACAAACGGTAATGTATCACCAATGGAAGCTAACCGGTTCACCCATTTCGGTAACTGTTTACCAGTGAGAATCTACAGAGGAGATGAGTTAATAGATAAACTTAGTCATGTTGTGCACCAAGGAGTTAACTCCTTGGTGCAACTTAATAATAAACATCAGAATCATGTGGGTATTCATGTGGTGCCTACCAAAGCTCAGCGAGACATCAAGCAACAATGTCAGCTGGGATAATATAACAACATGTTGATCGACATTGCAATAAGAGAGAGCTCTGTATATTACTCACCCTACTTAGTACTTACCTATAAACGCTGTAGTGAAGGGATTACAGTTTTTCTTGAGCAGATGTAACATACTTACTTACTTCTTTAAATGCTGTAGTGAAGTGATTACAGTTTTTCTTGAATAGATGATACTTACTTGCATACATACTCACGTACTTACCTCTATAAATGCTGTAGTGAAGTGATTACAGTTTTTCTTGAGTAGATGATATTGGTCTCCCCTGTACTGGTCCCCCAGCTGCTCTACTATCGACTCAATTTCAGGTCGGGTAAAATCTGTACAGCCCAACTCTATCGATTCTCTAGAAAATAAGCAAAGTGTATCGTCATTATTTCATGTATTATTTTATGAACACCTGATCGACTGATAGATTGGATAGATTGGGCGGCTCACAGCTATGATAGATTGCGCGGCTCACAGCTATGATTGATTGGGCGGCTCACAGCTATGGATAAAATTCATAAATATGAAGCTTTCACTTTCAAAAAGGCTGCACTCTTGATCAATGTAGCGTTTCCTACCAGGAAATCATATTTGATGTGATTTTATATACAACTTCGCCTTTAAAACAGCTATTATCATTATCTGTCATATCATGATAAAATACATCTGCCATTTATAGATAAAGGAGGCCAGATTATAGTAGTGATGACATAGGCCTATTCGCCTGCATTTGGAGATGTTCCCCTTCAAACAACCAGTAGAACCGGAGCGACCCAAAACTCATGCAAATCGACCAAAACTTGATATAAATAAGTCAGAGGAGCCGGACTAGTGGTAACAGAGCTAAGTCTCACAGGCATGATATTGATCAGATTCATATTTCCAAACTTCCCATAATACATTATATCGATTTTGTGGTGGGTCCGTTTTACTAGTTTTCAATTGAGGTGCAAAGAGAGGCAGCAGACAATTGCAATTAATCTAAACATAAATAGCAGAGACTAGTGTGCGGGACCAGACATTCTGGTGTCGATGGCGTTCACTCAGAGGCGAAGTGGATATCAACCCACAAAATGAATTAAATTTGTAAATAGAAGTATCAAATAAACCTCAAATTACAGCATTACGTCACATTGTGGGTGGTGTTTATAGTGTCAAAAAACTTGATGCATCTGATATCCTCCAGATGACAAACTGAGTCTTAGTGTTGGGAACATATAACAAGTAACTAATTTATCCATCCTACGAACAAACTGATGAAAAAACAACCTTCACTTCATAGCTTATACTTTTACATATTTGAAAGACCGACAAAACCAACTTTAAAAAAAAACAATAATATAGTTTCTCAGCTAAGACACGGTTCATTGAGTGAAACAGCAAGTTATATTGATTTCAATATCTTGAGAGGACATGAAATGCTATCTATCTAGCAGTGTTGTGTGTTGAGTAACTGATTTAAAATACTCAATAATTTAAAATAATGCATATTATATAAATGCCACTGTATGAAGTCAACAAATTATTGAGTGTTAGTGATGTCTTATTTATCAAGGGATTCAATTTTTAATTCAAACTCAAATATAAGATTTCTGCTAGATCAGTTTTTGAACCTGTGAATTGATCAGTCATACGTAAGTAGACATACTTCCAGTCAAATCGCAACAGTCAGCCAGACCAGTACCCTATTCAATTATAGCATATTATTGCTAGTGGCGAAGGGGGATGAATGGGGGGAGGGGGGGTTAAGGGGCATTATTTTAAAATAATTTGTAATTTACTAAACCCAAAGATTTTGAAGAACTATTAAAATCTACTTTGTGATAGTATTGAGCACGGCATCATGTCCCTTAGTGCTCAAACTCTGCCATGGTTACTGGTAGTGGCATTCCATTATCAGATACAGCAATAACCCGGTCAGAGTGAGAGCATTTAAACCCTACATAACTACCAGTAAAGCTCTGGCTACACACGCCGTACTATCCATAGGATTGGGAAACTTTTAGTAAGGTTACGGATTGGGCAAGGTGCTACACACAGCCTATTAATAGTTAGGCCTATTCCTTTCAATTACAATACAATTTGGGTCTGCTTTGCCTTTCTATTGTTCAACTTGAATGAATTAAACCAATTACTATTTAGTAATTTAATTAACCCCCCCCCCCCCCCCGCCGTACTACAGCTACGGATAGAACCAACAAGTTGGTTAGCCCATCTGAGGCATCTGGCAGAGCAAACCTAGCTATCCTATGTATCTGGCAGAGCTAAAGATGCCCCAATCCTGTGGAAAATACGGCGTGTGTAGCCACAACTTTAGGCTAGCGAAATAAATAAATATGTGAATTATATAGTAGAACGTATAAATATCTATAAATATCACTAATAATATACAAAATCTGTGAATAAAATCTGAAGGTTGGCTGACACTATTATCACATATTCTCGGAATCTTAGACAGAAATCAATACCACTTTCAATCTTAATCTGTGTTCAGGCTGACTTAAATTTATAATTAGACAAACACTCATCACACATTTTGACTGCCAGGGGCAGTTAAATATATCTAAGACCAAAGCAGGTCTCACCAGCTCATGTGTTAGGAAATATACCCTGTAAAAGTACTACAATATTAATTCTGTCGACACTCTATTTCTGTACAATTGGTCGATAATGGATGCTGCTTAGGCCGAGACCGAGCTGTGCAACAGATTAAAGGACTCCAGGATTGTTGGCTTTCTGCCTACTACACATAGTATGTAGGCGTACAAAAGTGGGGAATGAGTAAACGTGTAATTTCATAGGAACTGTTAGCCGTACCATTACGGTGATTATATGGACAGTGTTGTGCAGTCATATTTACAGGAATTTATTACCATCGCATGACACAGTTTATGACAGTGTTGCTCAAAGTTTGGAATAAGCTGACCAGTATCTTGGGCATAACGCCATTACATACTTATCCAAACAATGAACTAAATGACTAACGGTAGCGTATATCATCAGAAGAGCATCTCTTGGCCATTATATCCTGAGTAATATCTCCCAAATCAGAAACTATGATACCTAATGTTAGCTTTCGGTTCGCCTAAAACTTTATATGGTCTTAGGGAGCTTTCCTTTCCCAGGGCTTTTCATACTTGCATATGAAGGTTGCAGTCCTAAACCTCACTTTAATTTGGGCTAGCGCTTTAAATGATAACTCTGTCACTGGATGGCTTCAGTCTATGGTTAAGTCCTACTTACTTGTATTTAAAGTTCTGACCTAACTCTTCTGTATCTTTCGGTGTGATCTCAAATACTCCTGAGAAAGGGAACGGGTGGCCTCCATACGCCCACTCTAAAAATAAAGTCTGATAATGTAATGCAACAAACAAGTATTATTTGGTGTTGGTTGATCACATGATGACTTTTAGGAATATCATAGGACATAGAGTATAGCTTATTGATCTCAGAATGGCCACAGACTTTCACAGACTGTTAAATAATAAAAGCCCTCTTCTGTCAGAGTCATCGACTAAACAATCATACCCACAGAATGGTGTCTACTAAAATTTATACCTGAACCTAAATTTTGGCGTTTAAAGTAAAGTCCATTCCATTATAATTAGTAAGTCAGATATTAAAAGACCTAGGATGAAATACCGTCATAATCCCATTTTCAGTGCTCATACAATTAAGTAGGTGGCCTAGACTGGTTTGAAGTTGTTTTTGTCAACTAATTTAATATCAGATATGTGATCCCTAGTTAGCATGACAGGCTGTCATCTAGTTAGGTAGTACCTTGATGTGCTGATCTGGTTTTAGCTGCCATTAATTTACAAGCACACATTGACTTCATGGGCAACGGTGATTTATAAAACAAAAACATAAAAGCTGACATGAAATTGAGTTGGTCTCAAGATGGTGCACTGGTTGACCTCATAATTATTTTTATTATTTTTATTACAATATCTTCTTTCGCTTGTAATTTGCTGACTTTTCGTACTAAAAGAGCCCAAAAAAAGGATATGCAATAGTATAATGATGGTCTTATTGAGGATGTCACCTTCACAGAATACTGCCTACCAGCATCTCAATTAATATTTGGAATGAAATTAAAATGAATCAAAGTTATCCCTACAATAGACAGTTTTCTGAGCTCTGATTTATGCCTCAATTGGGAGTTGTCCGTTCTCCAGTTTGGTACTTTTAACCCACGCCGCATAGGAAAAACCTGCTGAAAGAGGGTTATCTTGAAAACCGCTTATGATAGGAAAAAAATGATTTTTGATTCAGAGTCTGCACCATTGAAAACCCTGTGAGACAGGGTTTTCAAATCATTGGAGGCTTGAATGTTGATAAATCTTAATTTTAGTGACAAAACTCATGAAAAATTCTGCCAAATTGTCCGCAAAACAGGCAGAAAATGCTATAATTGACTACCCAATTACTAAAATTATTTCCCAAACTATGTCCATATGAGTTTTCAATGTTGTAGATTCTGAATCAAAAATAATTTTTATCCTTTTATATGCGGTTTTCAAGATAACCCTCTTTTTAGCACGTTTTTCCTATGTGGCATGGGTTAAAAGTACCAAACTGGAGAGAGGACAAATCCGAATTGAGGCCTAAATCAATACTCAGAAAACTGTCTATATATCTGACATTAAGCTGTCAGTGGCAGATAGTTTGTAGGGATAATTGTAGCTAAATCTGTAGGCCGTTTGCCTGTGATGGGGGAGTGACGTAGGCTACATATTGTCTCCACAATTAATTGCAACATAGAAAATAACCGTTGCCATTAACCCATGACATCTCAAAACCTTATTGTTTGTAACAAGTCATTAGCATGACATCAACATTATAAGTTAATATATTATGTGAACTCCCAACACTGGTATTATGAGATAATAGTTAGGTTCAGTGATATCAACATAACATTTGCAACAGCCAGGCACTCAATTAGCCTCAACATGTAACAAATCATCGGGTGATGTAGGTTTAAGGAATGCAGGCTTTGGCACAGGATGGACCTTACAGGCCTATGTAATGAATGCAGGTTGAGTCATGATTGTTGGTATGCAAATCTGTAAAGAATTTGACTAGCCATAGTGAATCTTCTTGTACGATGAATGTGTAATATCTAACATGTCACCTCGATGAATTTTGCTACATCCATATCTGTGTATTCTTTAAGACTAACTTCCAATATCATTAGAAGCCATCAACAATGATAATCTCAAGTAAATCATATGACTAACCTTCTCTGTTTGTATGGTGACAGGAAAAATCAAAACAACTTACCTGACCCGTGAACTTCGACCCCAGTATGGTAAACTCCTATTCCAAGATTAGATGTCCACTCATTGGTCCAGTACTACAACAGTTAATGGGAAACCTACACACAGACTCAACTTAAATGATTTGATGGCTTGCATCATGGATTGTTGCTTCTACTCCCACAAACCGATTTGTAGTTTCAACGATTAAGTAGATGTAGGATCTTCTTTTCCTCAAAAAATGTTATGCTGAACATAGCTTATGAATGTGTACAGAATGATTATTTTTCGCAGTTTGACGCACGACCATTATATAAACATTGCTCCCTCTCATGGTCACTGTTAATATCGAAGAATTTGACAACGTAAAATCAGAAGATTGAGCAGGGAAGAAAAATATGAAGATACAAATTTTTAAGCTCCTCTGATTTCTTGATGTTAGCTTCTTTAACATGGTATCCCGTTGATTGTTTGTTCTTATCTCCGATGTGCTGCCAATAGACTTGCAAATAAGTGTCTCTCCTTTATGAATTTTAAGGTACTAGTCAATCGTTAGCATTAAAGTGAAGATGATATGTCATAATTTCACAAGCAGGGCACAGTGCTGACACAGGGCATCATCAAATCTGAGCAGCAAAATAATGCTGAAATTTGGACTTGACGACTAAAGGTACTAAGACCATGGATAATGGTTATAGGAGAAACTGAGAATGATAGTTCTACAGACTTGAAAATATAATGAGGAACGTAACAGTAAACTTTAAGCTTGTCGGTAAATCACTAACAAAAACTTATCACTCGTTTTTATTATATTAGACAAAGCCCATAGCTAGTTTAAGTAAAGACAAATCATACACTAACCATATCATACACATGTACTGTGACTTTGGTTGTCATGGTGGCATATGTCGCTTCCACAGAACCCTTACAAGTTTTAGCACCAATGATTGCAGTTTTCCCACCAACCTGTAAAATAGAACGCCAGGAATAAAGTTGGATAAGAACGTCAGCGCATTTCAGGTATTTAGCATACACTAGGGATATACTAGATATAATTGCTCCGTAGTCGATGAGTAGGCTTGTTGTCTAGAGGTTTCTGGCCTGTGCCACTACAGCTTACTAGTTGCACTGATTGCCCCTATGTCACTATGTCCCATGTCAATATTGAACATGGGACCTTTGAAGATATCTGAGATTCTTGGAGTGAAGCGCAGGCAATTGTTGCAGGCATTCTTAATGTGGACAAAACATCTGTAAGGCAGCAGTCTGTCTAAGCTAATCATTATTTTTATTATCTTTATCTGATCAATTTAAGCCTACTATATTATATTATTTTCACCTTGAAACTTTCTTTCTAAACTAAACTTATTATTACTAACCTGTGTATTTTCTTCAGCTGTAAAGGTTTACCCTACTTGCCTATGTAATTCTATCCAGTTGGGTTCGACCCTCTTTGCTATAGATTTTGAAAAAACACCACCACTGTGAGTAGTCTTGCCAGGGAGAGGAATGTGGGATAAAAAAAACTTTTGCCTCTGTCTCATCTAAAAAATTCCAAATCAGTTAACCACAATTCCAAAAAGTAATTAACATTTTGAGGCGTCTAAACCAGTATGTCCAGCATCCTTTTATAACCTTAGCCTATAATGACCGTTAGATGTCCTTGAACTCATTATTCTTTTAATAGGAAGGAAAGAAAATATCATTACTGATAAACAGAAAAAAGATTTCATTCCACCCACTATTTGTGAGTCATTGTGACACATTCCTTCTAAGACTTGAGCCCAGGCACAACGACACAGAGCAGTTAATTCTACAGAGAGAAACATGGGTCTGCTCACTATCCTAAAGAAGATGAAGCAGAAGGAAAAGGAAATGAGACTTTTAATGCTGTAAGTTTAGTTCGTTTGAGTTTGAATAAATAATAATTGAAAGAAAAACATAAAAATATAATGTGTAATTTAGTTAGTACATTTTAAGAAGACTGCAGGGGGTAAATCATCTGTATGCATACTTGAAATGTTATTAATTTACATTGTACTTTGCAATATAGTAGAGTGATTGGGAAAAAACGAAATTGAGAAAAGCTTTCTCACCAGCCAAAGTTAGGTACATCTAATGAGTGATTGATATTAACCTACTATTCTATGCCAAGGGCATAATAGTAACTAGTACCACCATCAGGACAAGATAAAAAAACAAAATGACAATTCATTTTCTGTCTTATACTCAGTGTTTTTGAATAATAAGGTTGCCAGTCCTTTCATGTTTATTTGAGTTCAGTGTTACTTTCTACTGATAGATTTGATAGCTAATATATTGTCGCATTGTAGTGGTCTCGACAATGCAGGAAAGACAACCATTTTAAAGAAATTTAATGGTGAAGATATCGACACAATATCACCCACCCTGGGCTTCAATATCAAAACGCTGGAGCATAACGGGTAAGGAAGTCAGACTTTCTATGTGGGTCACTGTCAACCGTAGTCACCACATCCGTAGGTACTAGTCATAACATAACATATCACGGCCAAAATTTTATTGATATAACAACAAAGGTTTTAAATATGCAATCAAAGGATTCTTGCACAAATCTACATTGAAAATTCACTGGCTTGTGTGATTCGAACGGTCTACAGCTCTTTCATTTTAGTCAAACATCGAATTTGGCAATTATGTTCATAAGAATCATTGATTTGACTATGAAACATTTCTTAAACTTTCTAATTTATTGATTATATTTATTACTGCAGTTACAAGTTAAACATATGGGATGTAGGCGGTCAGAAGTCACTGAGATCTTATTGGAGAAACTATTTTGAGTCGACAGACGGACTAGTGTGGGTCGTAGACAGTGCTGATAAGAGAAGGTTGTCCGATTGTAAAGATGAACTTCACTCCCTGCTAGTAGAAGAGGTCTGAGTTAAAATAATTGTTCTGTTTAAGGGCTGTTTAGCGAAATGCATTTAATTGGTGTTACACTGTTGTGCAAGGTATTGTATCGAAATCTCCTTTAGTGTCATACAAAAAATGCAACTGGTTCAAGATATGACACAAAATTTACAGATTGTCTTGTCGCTTTGAGATCCTCAGTCTGATACCATATTCTTTTTTTTGGTCTGCTAATTGACTTTAATACGGACACTTGCATCATGGAGAGATCACAAGTACTAGTCTGTCTTGACAAGCTTTGTTCCCCCACCCACCAAACAAAGCTTGTCAAGACAGGCTAACTAGGTATCAAAATGTAAAACGTTTAGCGCGCATGAACGTATTTTATGCATACAACTTATGTTGCATAACATAGTTTTGCAGTATGTCTGACTGATAGACATGACTCATGATGATCAGTTTTATTATCAGGCAGCTCAGCATGACTCATCCAGTACAGCTTGGCATAATTACATCATGATTATAGAAGCATCCAGAATACATCAAGAGTTATCTCCTCTCTATAACTGTAATCAGTGAGAAGATAACTTTGAATAAGGAATGCAAATTTTTGTTGCTATTGATTTATAACTCTGTGTGTGTCAGTGTTTTCTTAATTGTACCCGTCAAAAATTATATCGGTATCAAACCAGTAAACTTTTGATAAACAAGAAAGTTTCAATTTATATCAAGTTTGAATAAAAAAACATTTGTCAATTCTCCCTGTTTGGACCAGCCGTAAGGTATGTGTTAGTATAAGCTACACTGCTGATTTTGTGTATTTTCATTTTTATTTACAGAGGTTGGCTGGTGCTACTCTACTAGTATTTGCCAATAAACAGGACTTACCGGGTGCACTATCAGCTAAAGATATCCGAGAGGTATGCAACCCCGTTTTTACTCTTCCTAGAGTGCAGACCATGTTCAATTCAATCACAAGTAAATTGATGATACTATCCACTGTGATTTTTTACTCTACGTTGGTTGATTGCCGGAAAAGAGTAAACCCGGTAGCCATTGATACAACGGTGTGACCTTGATTTGTTGACATTCCATGTTGGTGGCTGAGTTTAAGCTTAACTTCTCTCGTGGTTAATGTAACTAGTTTAATCCATATTATATGGTTATACAGGTATTAGAACTAGATAAGATAACGACACATCATTGGCTGATATTAGACTGCAGTGCTGTGACTGGTCATCATCTACTAGAGGGTATAGACTGGACAATTAATGATATCGCCTCTCGGATATTTACTGCTGACTGAGCGTTATACTGTGCTAACAACCAAACTGTGATTAACTCTTAAAACTCTGAGCTCAATTTGGAGAAGCCCTACACTTAACCTTTACTCTCTGTGAAAATAACTTCATACAGCTTGGATGCTTTAATGAGTTTATAATATATAATCATAAGATATTTTTTTTAATTGTCGGCTAATTCCTAGCAATGCGAAGTATTACCCTATTTCATCATTTGCAAACAGTCCCAAATTATTATATGACGCAAAGATAGAGAGGAATCAAACTTTTCATCGTTTTTCTTCTGTTGAATGTGACAAATACTGATCGCTTTTAAGTTTGTTACAACCTATGTTTCTAGGTAATTGATGCGTGTAACAATTTTAGCATTGATTCTGTTTACTCTTTCCAACCCCTCAAGTCAAGACTTTTTTCTGCTGCATGAAAATCTCCTTAAAAGATTATGTTCGTGCTGAAAGATTACCCTCGGTTAATTATAATAAATTCAAACTATGTACCTGTGACTAGCTACCGCCTAACAGCAAGAATCATCCATTCTCATAATGACAGCTATCACACTTATAAACAAAAACTAAAGCAATGAGACGCTGCAGGCGTAACTTTCACGGCTTGCCTTGGGACAAACAGTGTATATTTTTGAGTTTACTGAATTGCCAGCAGACAGTCACAGCTAGATCCTACTAAAGATTGGACCCTTCTACCAATATATCTACCCCTGACCTCTGACCCCTGACCTCTGTAGTTTTTATATTTATATGAGATCGTAATTGGAAATGGATATTGCAAAATTTATCTGTTCTATACTAAACCAGATTTTTTAGGTTTTTCTAGATTTCGTTATCATCAAATCTAAAGTGATCATCTTTTCTCAATTATTTTCTTTTATGCGAAAACCAGCATTGATAAGATTAAATATTGAACCCTGTTGAGGAATCTGTTACATCAGGTAAATAGTAGTAGGCCTATCCTAATACATCATTTATTAGATCCTAGCCTTGTAAAAGTGAAGTGTGTTCTCCAAAACAAAGCTATGTATAAGTATAACCATAGACTTAATATACTAACTAGACAGGCCAATAGCATTCAGTACTGTCCCACTTAAATAGCACGACATGACGTAATTAGTTTGTGCTGTGAGCCATAGTTTACTATATGCCATTCAATGAAATAATGTGATAAATCGAGGGACGCCGGGCATGATATCGGCCCTTGTCCGGCCCCTAATTATTTAAACACAGAGAAGATTTGTGAGTTTATGTAAAAGACCTTTCCGCACGAGATGGTATAAAAAATCGACTCCTTAGGCGAATCCAAAGCGAGAACAGACCTGATAAGTTACAATCATTAGCCAATAAATATTGAAACAAATACAGCCATCTACCCTTAACACTTCTACCACTACTATTCAAATGCACAGAATACCCACAACACAGTATCACAAATACTTTGTTGGATGAGCCAGATCAAAGCACCACCACCATCATCATAGATTTTTGCATACATATTCCTAGTCATGACTGAGTACAACCTGCTCAGCTTGGGTTCCTTGTTAAAAGATTTTACTGCAAATTTTATTGTCGCTTCATGAGGAAGAATAGATCTGTGCTGTAAATTGAGTATGCCAACTCCAGATATGTATGTATGATGAAGTCTTTGGTAATCTCTCATCAATGAAATAATATAGTAAATCAAGACAGCAGGGTATAATACCAGCCAAATTATATTAGATCTGTTTTAATTTATGAGATAAAAATTATCGAAACAAATACAGCCCTGTACTTAACCACTTCTATCACTACATGACAAAAAAGAGGGCTGTTACTGCGGGATTTAACTAATTTCTGAGGGCACGACCAAGGCTAACGGCTACCACTATCAGCGATTGCTGCCATATTCGATGTGACTGATTACAGCATAAGCTAAAGCTTATTGACACAAATACAGCCATGAAGCTAGCCACTTCTTATCACTACTTTGTAAAAAATATGAATATATACTGTTGAGTTATACTAATTGTTGTGGGCACGACAAAAATTAAAAACACTACCACTATCAGCGAGCATTGCAAAGTTAGATATGACTGGTTGCAGTATACATTAAACTTAATCAAATTAGTAGAGCAATGTAAGCTAACCACTTCTTACACTACTTAGCAAAAAAAATATATACTGTGGGATTATACTGAATTTTGCGGATGGGTCAAAGACTAGAAAACTACCACTATCGGTGATTGCTGCAAAATTTCCAAATGAGACACTATCACTATCAGCGATCGCTGAAAATTAGATATGACTGAACACAATAAGCCTGCTCAGTTTGGAGCGCTTATTGTCAGTGTTTGCTGCGAGTTTGGTTGTTTCATGGTGTATTCTGACCAGCGTATATCTCTTCACTATTAGACACTGTGGATAGTGTGGGAAGGATCGGAAAATTGTTGGGATAGCATCCTTTTTTAGCAAAGCTCTCCCACCCACACCAGGACGCCTTCTAAATGTATCTTGTTTCAAATGTTCGCTACAAAGAACAGTCCAGTTCTTGCGTTTAACGGCCGAAACCCATACCTTTAGTCTCTCCTCGTTATTTCTGGGGAAGGCGTGGAAGCTTAAATTAGGATTTCCTGCCGGGTTATTTCCACAGCCGTAGGCAGCACACCAGTTCCTAGATGACTTTTTCTAAAAGCATCACAAATGATAACATATACAATAATTATCATTAAACTACAGCTTTTGATATAATGAACAGAAATTGTAAAATCAATTTCATAGCAGTGTCAGCATGGCCAAGAAAGATATGCGAGATCACCGATTAAGTCTACTCACACTTTTTGACTGCTGTGCCAGTTCTGAGTTAGATATTTTGGGAGTAAATCAGAATTGTCATCTCAAATAGTGTCCCTCCAGCCCCCCCCCCCCGCCCCATCACTATCGTTCCACCTTTTTTCTCTAACATTCAAATTTTATCACACCCATCGATTATTATTTACTATGTCTTATATATAGCCTTAAATTTATGTGCATGTATAGAAGGATGTGGGTATTATTATGTGACAATATTTAATTGATTTCTATCTAAAAAAAATAAGGAAGCCTGTCCTCTTAGATGGATGGGACAAGCAGAAATTATGTCAAAAAATTCAATCCAATAAAGACCGAAATATGACAATGCATACATGAGAGCCACCACTGGGCTGTTTCTTACCTTATCATCTTGTGAAGTGGTAGCAGCAGGATTTTCATCTTGTGAAGATGAGGCAGCAAGATTATCATCTTATCATCTTGTGAAGATGAGGCAGCCAGATTATCATCTTGTGAAGACGAGGTAGCAGGCTGTAGGCTCATTTAAAAACAGTTTTGCTATAAACTGAGCGGCGTGGGTATTATATCCAGAACTTCCATGTTTGCCTTGTATCTCGCAACTGATGATAGTAAAATTGCAGCTGGGCTTACTTGTGAAGATGAGACAGCAGGCCTCAGGTTCACGTTATATAAATAAATAATCTCAAGTATGAATATTCATACTTTGAAAATTCAAAGTATGAATATTAAAACCAGTAACCACTTTGTTTACATAGTATCTTTCATCTTCTGTTTCAGTACAGGGCTGTATTTGTTTTGATAATTTGTATCTCATAAATTAAAACAGATCCAATATAATTTGGCTGGTATTATACCCTGCGTGCCTTGATTTACTATATTATTTCATCGATGAGAGATGACCATAGACTTAATATAGATGGCTGTATTTGTTTCAATATTTATTGGCTAATGATTGTAACTTATCAGGTCTGTTCTCGCTTTGGATTCGCCTAAGGAGTCAATTTTTTATACCATCTCGTGCGGAAAGGTCTTTTACATAAACTCACAAATTTTCTCTGTGTTTAAATAATTAGGGGCCGGACAAGGGCCGATATCATGCCCGGCGTCCCTCGATTTTTCATATTATTTCATTGAATGGTATATAGATAAACTATGGCTCACAGCACAAACTAATTACGTCATGTCGTGCTATTTAAGTGGGACACATTATGATCAGTGAAGCATAAGCATTGTCCTGTCTAGGTAGTATATTAAGTCTATGAGTATAACTCTCAGCCTAAGTGTACCCAGAAATTCACCAGGCCCACCAATCGTTAACCGTAACCAGGGCCACTGCATATGACGACGACCACCAGTTTACCCTAAAACAAATTCTTTCCCTCTGTTAACGTTGATAAACACTCAAAAAGCTGTGTATCGAGCTGTGGTGCTTAGATACTTGTACTTTTGCAGCATTACTCCCCTCACCAAAGAGGGGGAATATTTGTTCTAGGTATATACCCTGCATTGCTGACTTTTCCATACATTGTAATTTTTGAAGCAACAAATAAAAATGAAAAAAAGTGGAAATCTATCTATCCCTCCTACCCTCCCTGATCTATCTAACACCTTTGAAACCTTCAAGAAGTTGTCTTCCTTTATCTAAATTTCAATATTACAAATATTTTTCTGAGAATTGTCTTCTTCCCATCTTCTCCTTTGCTTGGACCTCTACCAACCAATCATATTAGTTTTCACAAATTTAAAGTGAGGTTCTCAGTTTTGGCGGTATCGGAGTTTCAGTCCATTGACATCGATTTGTTAGTCATTCCACTCCAGACTGAAGAACTTTCTGAGCCAAAAATTGCTTTTTTTTCCTATTAGTAATTTGCAGCAGGCACAGGTCAACTCCAAAACCTGGGAATTTGACCATGTGCATGACCATCAAGATCAATGGTCATGCACAAACTGCAAACAGGGAGCCCTGCTGCCACAGGTCTGCCCCAAAACCTGGGAATTTGGCAATGTTTGACTGCCCCCTCTGCGTTTTTGTTGTTTTGTTGTTTGAAACAAAAACTCAAGGGGGCAGTCAAACCACAGACAGCAGGTCACTGACAGTTGATTTGATGAGTTGCAGCCTTGTGTGTGTGTGGTTTGTGTTTGTTGTGGTGAAGATGTAAAGCTGCGCATGAACCAAGTGTTACTGTTATCGCGGCTGCGCAGCTTCTGTACCCGCCAAAATGCGTTGCTCAGATGAGTCACTTCTCTCTCATTGGTCAGAATATTATATTCTGACCAATGAGAGAGAAGAGACTCATCTGAGCAACGCATTTGGCGGGTACAGAAGCTGCACAGCCGCGATAACTTGGTTCATGCGCAGCTTCACATCTTCACCACAACAAACACAAACCACACACGCACAAGGCTGCAACTCATCATATCAACTGTCAGTGACCTGCTGTCTGTGGTCAAACATTGCCAATTTCCCAGGTTTCTACTCTTGCTCAGAAATCCCGATGATTGCAATGAATATCATTATACTATATAAAAAGAAAGAATATCAAAAATTTACTTCTCGCATCGATCAAACAATATTCATGTTTATAATAAGAGGTAGACCCAGTAGTCCTTGGTTAGACTAGTCCTAGACACTGACAGCATCATCAGGTCCATACTCATGGCCCCCACGGCCTTTCAGTATGAACCACCCCAAATGAGTTTTGGGGAGGTTGATACTAACTAAGGTCAATGCGTAACAGCTTATAGTCCTTGTTGATACTGGACCACCTGGACATTGACAGAGAGTTAAACCAAAGGCATGTAAGTCCCAGTAGCCTGGCCCCGTGTTCATACTCACACTGATCCTGATGGTTTATTCCAATGCCTGAGTTTCTGGCAATGTTTGACCAAGGAGTAAAAGACTCCTTGGTCTGACTGAGCCCTGGTTTTTAAAGGTAATTCCATCGAGAACATGGTGCGTCCACGACGTCAAGTTTTGATGTAGACATGTAGACACTTCTATTAATAATTTGTTCGCAGAGGGTTAGTTCGGACAGCCCATGTTGAATGCTAATGATTTATTTTAGTCTTTTAATCCAATGCAGGCCCGCTCAACCTCCTCAGCCGCCTCACAACATAAACAGTAGTGTTACAGTGACAGGACACACTCATGCAGTATAGTATGATGTCACAGCAACCTAACAGACACCACACATCGCAATGCCACAAAGATTTGGCAGCTGCTGCATGTTGCATATCTTACAAAACTCTTGGCAAACAGGGCTTTTGTGGGTGCTGCATGGCCTGGGTCTTGCCGCTGTCCTACAACATTGTTGTGAGGCGTATGAGCGTTGTACGATTTTTTGCGAATAAGTAGGTGATTTCCCTGTCCTTTTCATGTTCCTTTGTTATGATACAGGTCTTTCATCAATCGTTTGATAGTTTAGGCATCATTGAACCGTGGTCCCGTGTATCAATTCACATTCTAATAATAGAAATTGGCAGTCCCAAAGTCAGAAAGTACACTAACTTAGTATGTTATCTATAAAATAATTGGATTGAGGTATTATAGTAAATCTTTCGCACACAGCAGGGCCTATATCAACTACTTTTATACATGATCATATAAAATTTTCTTTGCTGTCAGATTCTGTGGCAATCTATGACTTCAGTAACGTCAAACTGTTAGCTCATCATGCCACCATGATTAATTGGACATATTATATTAATATTATAAGATTTAGTGCCAATGGTTCAAAATTTGCCCTGGTTGGCCCATGATGTGACTTGCAAGTATCCAACTTTCAATCAATCAAAACAGCCTACACCAGTCACTACAGCATTTGCCAAACCCACATGAATGAAGGTTACAACCATAAATTTGTATGACTATAGTTAAATCTCGATATCACCATGCTTGGAATGATAAATATATTGTTTATGATATCCCGCAATGTTTTTAGTGGCCTCAACCATCTTATGTACCACAAAATGCCAGCCACAAGACACGCAACCCTATGAGTTTGCTATTGTTAACATTGCCATGTCATGAAGTGTTCTATATTTCAAAAGTCTAGACCTTCAATATTGAACTTTTCCGTTTAGGCCCTCTGCCACCGCTAACATATTACAGTTAATAGTACTTGTTTGAAAGACTTCAGAAGGACCACAGCAATACATATTATGGCAGCTAGTTCCGCAGTAGTTATGCAATATTTTCACACTTAGAAAATTTAGAGCACTTCTTGGTAAAAATTATGTATAGTGTTGTCCTTATTATTTATGTATGTGTATGTTGTCCTCCCATCACATATATGAGATAGGGTATGAGGGTATGAGGTATCTATGTGGCCTAATGATGTACCAACCCATTAAACTATCACTTCTATCTACTTGAGAGAACTGTATAAACGATAATGATAAATGAAGTTTTCTACTATAATTGTAAATTGTCTCCTGACAATGGAGCTATGTTTATTTTGAACTTATGTGGAAAATAATTGTAATTCAAAGTATTTTGAATTGGTAGCTTATTAGGTTGGCACATCATTAGGCCTCATACCTCATAGATGTAAAGGGAGGACAATCTCTAACACTATACACAATTTTTACCCAGAAGCGCTCTGATTTTTCTAAATGTGAAAATATTGTGTAATTGCCAGACTATATTTATATATTGCTGTGGTCCTTCCAAAGTCTGTAACGAAACTAATATTGGCATTCCTATTTAAGTTGATACACACCTTTAATTAAAGCGATGTAAGACACAGAGATTCTCTTCAGGTGCTGTCTTTATCATGATGCCATATTTTTAGCCTTGGAGTAAAGCTTGTGTATTTAAAATGTGATGACGGGTGTGAAGGTGGTGTTTTTTAGTACAAGTTATGATTTTTGTTGATTGTAGAGATCTGTAGAGAATGTTTGGGTGCAGGTTAGCAATAAGACAGCTTAGTCGCCTTAGGACAGTTGCAGCAGTTCCTCTACAGATAAGCAATGCTCAAACTACATCACTTATATATCCAACACCCTGTACACAGTGCAGAAACAAACATAGTATCAAGAGACCTATGAAGCCTGCTCCTGAACCAATAAATGAGCTGTATGAGAATCCAGATCTAGTGAGTCATATTAATACACTTCTTATACAGGGACTAAATCATTGCGATAGACTTTCCACAAACTTTTTATTAAACTTATGTGCATGCTGATTCAATTTACCATGTAATGAAAACTAAAGAATGTCACATAAAATTTATAAGACTTGTGCAGTGCATTGATGAAGATTCAGTTCCTGGATACACCGAAGTGATGGATGATTGTTATGTATAATATGATGACTGGCAATGCATGCATCTGATATGTGAAATTTGGTGTCTGTGACATCCACATGTGAGGAAAAAGATTTTTTTCATTCTCTTCTCTCCTGAACAGTAAGTTTGACATTATTTATTTGTTTATCAAATTATGTCATTGTATATTAACTGCTACATGATGCATGTTGTGGTTCTTTTTAATAGCATATTATCCCTGAGAGAGAAGAATATAAGGAGTTGTGGTTCCATGTTAAAGGTTACGACTTTGTTGACGTTGAACAGTACACCAGATTTCTACATCTTTTTTTCAACAAACTCAGTTTGAATATAGAGAGGTAAGGTTTTTGTCCTGTTCCGTGAATCTGTATGTCATGATTTGTCCTCTGCAATGTTGTAAGACCAGGTTAGATACAATTAAGGCACTTCCCTTCTACCGGCAAGCTGTTGACAAATAATATGTAAGAATTTGATTGAATGTTTCACCTTTGCTAGGAAAACTAACCACTATCCACAATTGAAGAAGTTGCTACTCAAAACTGTAAAGAGTAAAGACTCCTGCGAAAACTAAATAATCCAATAGAACTACCTTCGGAGAAATGAACTGTCAGTATTAGTATAAATCAGCACGATACAGACCCTTGGGAGGTCTAGAACATCTTGAAATGCTCCACCTTCCCTGAACCCAGACCTCATGTGGCCCCAATCGCCAGGTAGTAAATAGTAAGCAGGCTGTTTGATCAGATAGCTGACAGACTGTAGTGGACTTGTGTTGTTATATAGGAAATTAAGTTCTCAACATAACAAACAGCATTTGAAAAAGATTAGAAAAAACTGGTTAAGATTGAGGATATGTCGGTGTGACCAAGGATTAACTTCTTAGTGTGACGTAGATTTCTGATGCAATGATTGCTATTTAAACAGTGAGGAATATCTATATTTTCTTGTTCACACTGTTACTAGTAATATTTCAGGATAGCGCTGCCGCCCAGGTGTTGGGATATATACACATATAAGTAATATTTCAGGATAGTGCTGCCGCCCAGGTGTTGGGATATATACACATATAAGTAATATTTCAGGATAGCGCTGCCGCCCAGGTGTTGGGATATATACACATATAAGTAATATTTTAGGATAGCGCTGCCGCCCAGGTGTTGGGATATATACACATATAAGTAATATTTCAGGATAGCGCTGCCGCCCAGGTGTTGGGATATATACACATATAAGTAATATTTCAGGATAGCGCTGCCGCCCAGGTGTTGGGATATATACACATATAAGTAATATTTCAGGATAGCGCTGCCGCCCAGGTGTTGGGATATATACACATATAAGTAATATTTTAGGATAGCGCTGCCGCCCAGGTGTTGGGATATATACACATATAAGTAATATTTCAGGATAGCGCTGCCGCCCAGGTGTTGGGATATATACACATATAAGTAATATTTCAGGATAGCGCTGCCGCCCAGGTGTTGGGATATATACACATATAAGTAATATTTCAGGATAGCGCTGCCGCCCAGGTGTTGGGATATATACACATATAAGAAGCAATCTGAGAATAAAGAGAATCAATACAAGCTTAAGACAAGCCACAGAATTCTGAAGGTAAGCTCATCTATTCTTTTCTTTACACGCATCGACTTATTTTACCGCCCTATATAACGGGCCCCCTTAAGCTCAAGGCTTGTGGCAGGTAGTGACCCTATACACTTGTGGCAGGTAGTGACCCTATACTCTTGTGGCAGGTAGTGACCCTATACTCTTGTGGCAGGTAGTGACCCTATACTCTTGTGGCAGGTAGTGACCCTATACTCTTGTGGCAGGTAGTGACCCTATACTCTTGTGGCAGGTAGTGACCCTATACTCTTGTGGCAGGTAGTGACCCTATACTCTTGTGGCAGGTAGTGACCCTATACTCTTGTGGCAGGTAGTGACCCTATACTCTTGTGGCAGGTAGTGACCCTATACTCTTGTGGCAGGTAGTGACCCTATACTCTTGTGGCAGGTAGTGACCCTATACTCTTGCCTGATGATTGCCTTGCCCCTGGATTTTTCTAAATCAGGCTGTACATGCATGTCCTTGTCCATTAAGAAAAAGTGCAAATTCTCAAAGTGTGTGCAAACACAAATCTTTAGATCAGTTCCACATCCTCACCCAAAGGCTGCTTTTTACCCTGAAAAATTATCTGGAGGAAAACTAGAATTGAAAATAATTATTCAGCTAAAGACGTGTTATCTACTACCAAGTCTCAAGTTAACAACATTCTAAAGCCATAGATGATTGATCATTAAATTGTTTTATACTGTTGTTTTATCATTTTTGTAGGCCAAGGACTTGTCAGGTACTACACTGTCACTGATTATGGAGATGGTACCGCGACATCTGCCTGCAGGTGTTCAGTTATTCTGTAGTGAGCCTATCGATGAGCTGGAGGAGTTCAGATACATACCAGACCATGATATCATAGCACTAGAGAGTGAAATCGCTGAGATAGAGAAGAAAAGAGAGGATGCGTTCTAGTTTTCAAATTTATTTTGAGGAGTATTACAGTATTGAGCTGCACATTTGTTATTCTAAAATATAGAAGTGACATCTTTTATAAAACTGTCATTTTCCCTCCTATCATGTGATGAGTTCGCTTCGGGTAAACATTTCATACATTACTGAATTTTGATCTGAAAGGCTTTACATGACATGATGCCCATATTGGCAGCAGTTATATTGTTGACAGCAGTCACAGTGTCTCACATTACGATCTGGTCGATTATTGCTTAGAAAGTCTAATAGCCTTCTGATAAACTACTGAATGTAGGGATGCTTTGAACCAGCGAGACTGGTTTGAATTAACTTTAGCAATCTTGCCAAAGTTCCGTGGTATGAATACTGAGGAATCAGGTGGTATGCACTGATTGAGAGATCTTAGCACAAACAAATAAAAATGGGTAAATACTCAGGTAGGTAAGTATTTGTGTCTATTAAATATTTTTCAATGTTATTGTTTATGCGATGCTCACTAAATTAACACTTAACCGTTGTTTCAGTTTCTTGCCTCTAGCAACTTGCCCTTCTCCTAATATACGGGATCTCTTTTGGTCAGCGCCACCCAAATCAATCAGCTCTTTCCTTGTCCTTGAAGACTTGTATGTGTTCATATCTGCTGTCCAAGCAGCAGTAATGCTACAATCCCTCACCACACTGCTCCTGCATGCAAATTTCTCTGTTTGTGAAGTACGGCAAATTGATGTAATATTTTATGTTTTATGATAATGGAAATCAGCAGCTGAACTTTACATCTTTTAATGCAACGCCAAAAATTTTGATATTGTAAATCAGATCAATTATATACATTTTCAATGTATTCTGATCGATATCAATAAAGTAATCATCAATCAATCCGTTTCTTATTGCCGATACTACTTGTCCCACTTATTATTCACATAGATGGATTTTAGTGATGGTTTTGATAACCTACTGCGCGAACGGCCAGGGAAGAATGACAAGTGTTCATGTCGGACTCGAGACCACCACGTCAGAACTGGTGAGACTGACATATACTTGTTTTCATGTGAAAGGTTTCTGCTATTATTCGAGCAAAGTCACATGTGTGGTTCAATGGCCTCATCATTAAGACCAGAGTCTCCGAACGGGCGCACTGATTGAGACGGCTATGACAAATAATTCCTTTTTGCCTCCTATGTAAAGGCAAGGAGTCACTCCTTGGTTAGAGATTGTGCCAAAGGTTCTATTGAATTAAGGTTTTTTTTTAAATGGATGAGAAATATTGATTTTTGATTACGGAAATATTATGGTTTTTCGGTGGAAGCAAATAAACTATAATATAACACCTTAGCGTTTTTCATAGGAGACCACCAGTTATGGAGATATAAGAGATCATAAGGCAGAGTCACTCATATTCTTTGAGCAGCAGGAACATCAGTCAGGTATGTAATCAGTAATCGATTATTATTTAGATGCTTCTGCTGTTAGTGTGCAGTGTTGAAATGTTCAACCTAAAAGAGCATCACAAACACTCAATCAGTCATCTTTGTAACATCGTAAGCGTCTCCAAGTTTGATGAAGTGAATTTCTAATGTTTACCCTGCAGCCTCTGATCATGTCCATCGTGATTCCCCTGATCGTGACTCCCACGCTCGCCTATTTGATCTGAACATGACAACTACAGATGATATGACAGATTACTGCTTTGAGCTGCTCAAAGACTGTGCAGGAGTGTCACCTGATCGATCACATGACACTAATATGACCACACCTGACTCCTTACTCATACCTGACTACTGCTTTGAGTTGTGTAGGAGTACTCTGCCTTATCTTAAAATAAGAAGTAAGTACGAATTGTAGTATTTTTCAATATGCTTACAATTACAATAGTTAGGTTCTTTGTCTAGATAAATTATTTGCAGTGAGATTTTCTCTGCACCGATAATTTGAATCTCATAGCATGTCAAATGTTAGTGTGTTGAGCATCTGACATAATTTCTAAAGTCAAACTGGTAGCCATCAGTAACCTGCTGGTGAACAACATGAAGTGTTTGCTCCTTTTAAATTTTAAATTCCTAAACTCTTTCATTTCTAGATGTTAAATATGTATCCTTCTGAGTGCCTAAAACCCCCTGAGACGAGTAAAATCAGAATTCCTAATTTTTGGTTTTTTTAAAAATCACTGATTAGTTTGGAGTTGTCTTTACACGTAACATGACGAGAAGATTCAATATAGATTCTACTTCTTTTGATAAGGTATTTGTACTACATTTTCATCTATTCAGTTCCTTTCATTTGCTTGTGGTTCACTGTTACAGACAAACCTGGACTGACTTTGTCGCAGACATTCTTGGCTCTAATGATAGCGACAGGTTTCCCTGTTGCTATGACAGTGTTACTATTTATTGGTATGGTACATCTCATCAGTGATAGAGTTCGATGGCCAACTCGTACCGCCAGACATCAGCCCCAAAGACTCATGAATGAACCCAGTCTAACATTACTCCATGTTTAAGAAAAACCGTAGAATCTTCTAATGACCAGAATGGTTTAATTCAAGTTTCGATTTTGTCAATTTAGAATGTAAGATAATTGTACTTACGAGAGAAATATAATAAGGAGTATACAGCTCATTTTGTGTTCTGTTTGATAGTCGGCACCAAAGCATAAAACTAGAGTTTTTGTACCTCCAAAACTTTCTTATTACCTCACTTCGTTAAAAAAACTCACTTTTTGAACTATTGAAACCAAGTTTCTGTGTACCCAAAAAATATGTTGGTGAGAAAGAATTATTTCATCATGACACAAGATTACATTGTGAGTCAACCAACCGAGGAGGTCTTCGGACCGAGACCGCCCTTGCGATTTTAACTGACATTGTATGGTTACCAGATTATCTTGTACCTGAAGGAGTAAATAATATCTAGAGTTTAGATGAGCCAGTTTTGGGGGGCGGGGACTAAAGCACTAAGTTTTCGCTAGCTGAGGTGACCATGTGTCAGTATATTCAAAGTCAAGTGGGTTAGTAAATATAAGCTAGTGTTAAATTTAACAGTTTGACAATTTCAGACATGTGTGAAAAGGTGAAATTTTCTTCCTGGAAATGCTTTACTCCTAGCGTCTAAATTATGTTCATTGTCTACATGAAAGCTATGGCTAAAAATACTGGAATTGTCAACAATCTGTACTTTGTTTAGTTACGACTTGTAATGAAACATGGTGACCTGTTACAACATCAAAAAGACTGTGAAGTTTGAAGTTAATCCCTGAAGAGAGTATAAAAAAACATGTACTCAATCTGTTCAAGGCAATACTTGGAACCACCACCCACATCCACCATTCTTTCCTCTATTTTTTACTATATGAGAGCTGGGGCGTAAAGATAAAGATATGCGCCCCAATTCATTTTTTTTACCAAAATTCGATTTGAGTACTTTTGCTCTAATTGGTATTTAAGGTCATTTATCGCTATACGATCTGAAACCCACACCATTTATTGAATTGACAAAATTCTTTCACTGACTTGGCCTAAATTGTATTGAGACCATGCTGACCATGTTGAACTTTGTCGCAACGTCACAAGGCTAAGACAATCACCGGGGGGGGGGGGGGGCTGTGAAAATTTGTTGATAATGTGCCAAGGGTTGGTGGTTACAACATAAAACAATTTTGTGCAAACTGATAAATCACCTTAATAATGTTTGAAGTATCCTTTCTACTCTCCATTATAATGAATATAAAGGGTATACCTGGAACTAAATGAGGAGATATGTATCTGATGTCTGGCCATTTATCATGATCATTTAAGTATGTTCAAATACCTAGCTGAATTACATTTTACATTAGCTCCTCATGGACATAGCAACTGTTTTAAGAGAACTTTGATTCAAAATTTTACAGTATATTTGGCTTCAGTATCTCATAGTGTAGTGTAGTGGGCAATAAACAACTTAACAAATTTTAATACTGACAGCAGACAGACAAAAAATATGTTATATCAATTACGTTAGAAGCTAAAAAAATCCTAATGTGATTTAAAGCAGTTGAATGACTTGTTTTGTTTTTTGATGATTGATGTCTCACTTCCTTGTCAGCCTTATAGTTATTATAGTTTGTTAGTTTGTGCGCGAGTCAGAGTTCAGACTTGCTGAACATTTCTGGTAGAGTATAACATGGCTGAGGACAGGAACCCTTTGCTATCCAGCTTGGATAGTCTAACATCTAGTATATGTATTACAACTGAACCGCTGCAGCCTCTTGAGATCAGCACATCAACATATACCTCAACAAGCTCTGACCCACCAGAAACATCAACAAGTCAAGCCAATCATAACTCACAAATCAGCTCACTACAATCTTCAGCTGGGACATCCCAAGATAATGCTTATAATATCCGAAGACACCGGAGACAATCATCACTGTCCTCAGTTGAAAGCACAGAAACAACAATAGCTGCGGATCCAAGAAGCCACTTTTATGGCTCACAAAGTACAAACAGAAGTGATTCTACCCACAGGAGCGGGTCAGCGTCTACAGTGATAGGTGGTAAGTCAGCAGATGGCGTTATAAAAATAGCAGTTTTTTATGAAGAATTCATAGTAAGACATGTTCCATACAGCACCTGTGACACTTTTATGGTGTTAAGTCGGTTGGATTGCTGTGACATCATACAACACCTAAGACTGCCACACAGCAGTCTTGCCACATCTACAACATTTCTGTCAGAAGCGCCTGTATTTAGTGCCCATTCTGAACAGTATTAATTTGTGTTATGGTTGTGCCGCACTGTGTGTTTGAGGGAGTGAGTGATCCTCTCATCACATTCCCTCACCAACCTTAATATAGAATAAACTAGCCTTGTCAGGCGGTAACGGTCAGGCGGTAACGGTCAGGCGGTAACGGGTTTTGGTTTTTACCAAAACCCGTTACCTGTGGCCACGTGACAAGGCTAAGAATAAACTATAGATGAGAATTTGTTTTGGTTGGATCCTAGCTATTAACATGCGTGTAGAATGGGACCTCTTTTGCATGGCTATGGTTCATTACATGATGCTTGTTTGCGGTTCTATGTAAGACGATGTGATCCTATTTCACGGCACAGAGTCCAAAAGCGGTACTAAAATAAAGTTTATGTTTAAAATTGAAGTAATGTAAAATAATAATATTGTTCTTTTTGCAGGAGCACAAGTGGAGAGATCAGGATTTACATCGAGGCCAACCTCAGTGTCACTAGTCGACCAACCACAAGGTAGTATACAAGAAGATGGTAACCATGATCGAGTCAATCTGATTGGTCGTAATGAAGATCATCGAGTGAAATGCTATAAGATATTCTCACTATATTTGGCCATACCAGTTGTAATTCCTATTTTAGCTATGTATATTATATCAGACTTGTTATGTACCGATAGCCTTATCTGTATGAGAATCACTGTCTCTATAGGTATGGCTTGTGCTTTAGTATCTCTACTTGTCTCTGCATGGTACGAGCGTAAATATCGTAAATGTAAAGCTATGTTAAGATTCCGTTTCAATCATTATGGAGTTTAAGAGAAGGGAATTTAACTCCAGGAGCTCGTTTTTACAAAATTAAATATCCAATTAAAATGGTCGATCACAATGACATGGAGATGTTGTTCAATTAAATGGATCATTTGGACTCATCATCATCAAAATCCACAATAGTCACTCTTATTATATAAGTTCATATAAGATAACTCCGCATTTTCTCATATTTTATTATTATTGTATAATTGTTATTGTCATTATTATATAAACACAATAGGAGGTGAACTCTTCGGGTTATCAGATCAAGTTTTAGTGTACAGAGATGTATCTACATAGACATCACTGCTACCATCATTCTGTATATAAGACAAGACAGAATTACATAGGGAGCTAAACTGGAGACAGAACTAATAATAAATGCTGCAAGTTTCACGTGAATTTTAATTAATCACCATTTTTCAATTATAAACTATTAATTCAGCACTATTTTTTGCGCATAGCTGACACTTACACAAAAATCTATTATCATTCACAAGCAAGCGTTTCATTTTTCTGACAGTACATCTGGGTAAAGAAAAACTGATCCATCAAATATGGTTAAATGAACGTGCTAAATATATATTATATAAATATATACATGTTGTAAAAACAGACAGCTAGTCAGACTAGTGCTGACTGTAGTTGTATTGTTGGCCCATACCTCCCTGATATTGTCCAGGGGGTGGCTGTCCTGGGGGTGCTTGTTGGGGCATCCTCTGTGCCATAAACTGTCCACCTCCCTGCATCATGCGCCCATCTGGACCCTGTAAATATGTAATTGAAACTTTGTAACACAGTGTTCTTTGATAATATGGTGCTATGAAGAAAAATAATACAGAATTCATCAAAAAGACAAGTTAATATTTTGGTTGGATTTGGAGATGGGGATCAACACTAAAAGTATTGCATAGTAATTACTTGATATTGTTGCTGCTGCTGGTATTGAGGGTTATATGCAGCGCCAGGTGGGGCATTCGGTTGACCCCCGGCTTGAGGTGGATAGCCTCTGTTCATTCCCTGCTGTGGAGCTCCACTATATGATGACATCATACCAGAATGTGATTGCTGTCCACCACCCATCATCATAGAACCTAAAGTAACCAATCAGAAAATCATTTAACCTGAAATAGCCAATCAGAGAATGAGTTCAGAGACAGTGGGATTTAAACCGAGGCATTGAAGTCATTGTCAGCAAGCGCTCTATCCATTCATCTACACCGCCTTATGCCACCGTTACGAATCAAAACAGTTACTGACTTCGAATGAATAAATGCATACTAATGCCTATAGAAGTCAACCTAAATGCTAAACCCATGTATTTATTAGCCCTAAAACCGATGTCACAGTGACATATGGAAACATAGTGATTATCAACCCTGTAACTGCCCATGTATCAAATTTGTGGAGTCCTGAGTCCTGATGTCGACGACTTAAGAATTTTATAAACCTCCTTGTCGGTACATAACTGACATGTACTGTGTATACATACCCTGAGCAGCCTGTGCCCCGTAGCTGGGTGGTTGTACTGTGTATACATACCCTGAGCAGCCTGTGCCCCGTAGCTGGGTGGTTGTACTGTGTATACATACCCTGAGCAGCCTGTGCCCCGTAGCTGGGTGGTTGTTGAGGCATATAACCTTGACCAGCAGGCATACGACTAAACTGTGCAGGATTATACTGAGGAGGAGGAGGCTGATGATCATACTCTGACATGTTACCTCCTCCGTCTATCTTCTGTTGGCCTCGTCTATAATATAACCACCAATGTGTACGTAATAAACATGTATCATGATATTATATATTATTAAATTACATATGAAAATATATAACATATCATAATATAACACATGGTATATAATATATTGGTATACACTATGATATTATAACATATTGAAACATATAATATATATTATATGTTTATGGTGCATACAGAAACAGAATGACAGCGATCAAATGTCCAACAGCCACACACTCCACAAAAAGTTTATAGTTCACAATTATATTGTTATCAATATGTGGCAGGGCAGATGGTTAGCCTGTGCAGGCTGTCGGGGTGGGTGGGGGAGGAGGGGGACAGCCTGGGTAAATCCGTCGTGACCTCTTCAAGGTCACGACACAGACCTGTCTATCATTTTAATAAATTCAGATTTACGATATAGACTATGACTTACACAAATAT
Organism: Membranipora membranacea; assembly: GCA_914767715.1. Lineage (NCBI taxonomy): Eukaryota > Metazoa > Bryozoa > Gymnolaemata > Cheilostomatida > Membraniporidae > Membranipora > Membranipora membranacea. The sequence continues at coordinate 1,852,017 of OU612072.1, read as the reverse complement.
ATTTGTTAGTTTGACCAAGGACTAGTCATTGGTTTGATATTTTGATTTTTCTTCTTATTCCATGTGATTTCCTGCTCATTTGGCATGTCATACTTTTTGTAAAACTACTACTTACTTAGGCTTAGCTAGTAGAGACTGGCTGGGGTGAAGTAGATTTATTTAAATTCAGTATCGTGATCCACAGACATCAATTTAGTCTATTAGTCATGTTGTGATCACATGATCAGTAGTCTATTAGTCATGTTGTGATCACATGATCAGTAGTCTATTAGCCATGTTGTGGTCACATGATCAGTAGTCTATTAGTCATGTTGTGATCACATGATCAGTAGTCTATTAGTCATGTTGTGATCACATGATCAGTAGTCTATTAGCCATGTTGTGGTCACATGATCAGTAGTCTATTAGTCATGTTGTGATCACATGATCAGTAGTCTATTAGTCATGTTGTGATCACATGATCAGTAGTCTATTAGTCATGTTGTGATCACATGATCAGTAGTCTATTAGTCATGTTGTGATCACATGATCAGTAGTCTATTAGTCATGTTGTGATCACATGATCAGTAGTCTATTAGTCATGTTGTGATCACATGATCAGTAGTCTATTAGCCATGTTGTGGTCACATGATCAGTAGTCTATTAGTCATGTTGTGATCACATGATCAGTAGTCTATTAGTCATGTTGTGATCACATGATCAGTAGTCTATTAGTCATGTTGTGATCACATGATCAGTAGTCTATTAGTCATGTTGTGATCACATGATCAGTAGTCTATTAGTCATGTTGTGATCACATGATCAGTAGTCTATTAGTCATGTTGTGGTCACATGATCAGTAGACCATAGAATAAAATCTCTTATTCTAATCCGAATTCACAACTATTGCAACTTATTTTCGAGTTGTTCTCTCTTTCCAAATGGATTTACCCAGCCTGTGACCCCTCCCCCACCCAGCCCTGACAGCCCGCCCCAGGCTAGCAGATGGTAACGTAGGAGTATCTTCCCTACAGCCTTATGAGGATGAATAGTTCATAGTTTCATCAGTGAAATCGAGCCAATAGGGATTTTCTCATAACTTTACCCAAAACCAGTGACATATCTCGAACTCCAGGCAAAAACTACAAGGTCATGATAAACCCCGAGCAGGAGCAGTGTGATTGTCTAGATCAAGGAGGCAGGGAGGTCTGTAACTCAATGTACTATATATAATTATATATATAATTATATATATAATTATATTAAGTGTATGTAGAGAACTAAATGCTTTATCTGATCATGCTGGGAGTTTCAGGTTGATTTTGCAATGTTTTGTTGTTGGATTTCTTAAAAACAGCATGTGTGCTCGTTTTCATTCAACTGACCTATTCAAGAATTGATTAAGCTGTTCCTTAGCAGCAGAAGAGCTACCTCCGACATCCATACTGTAGCCTGGGGCTCCTCCACCGGGTATACTGTTTGGGGGTGGTGTGATGTGCATCCCAGCAGCACCCATACCTAAAATAAAACAGAGAGTTTCACAGATTGTTGAATTTACACACTGATAAATCATCTGAGGTTTGATAATAAAACATAATTAACATGTACCATACAACATTGCATTATCTATCTATCGTCAATCTCAATGGAATAATCAATTGCAAAAAATAAGAAGCAGAACAAATAAAACATAGAATAGCTGTCTGACCTTGTCTGCCTCTGATTGTGGTTCTTATAGCATCGTGTACAGCAGAAATCCCGACCTGACCTCTGGCTCCCGGAGGCAGCCTGCCAGGCATAGGAGCAGAGTTAGGAGGTCCTGGCTGGTAATTATACCCTGGGTATGCAGGCTGCTGAGGCATACCACCGCGTGCCGGCCAATCTACAAACAAAACATTATCATCCACATATAATACAGATAAAATATGTCTTAGCAGAGCTCTACAGAGGTATTGTGTTGTGAAAGTTATTTACTTATGTTACATTAGCAGCTAATGTTACTCCGTTACACATACAGATGTTGAGTTTTGTAGTCTGATTTTGATGTAGGAGATATTCGGAAACTGGATTACTTTAAGTATACAAGTGATGCTTGAATTACTGATGTGTGACCACCAAGAAAAACCCTAGCCGGCAATTCCTTTTTAACCTGGGACAATCAGCCTCAAGTGACAGAAAACAGTGACATGTGCATGTCTAACTACATATTATTGATCACATCTAGCTTTCAGAGCCAGCTATCTCAAAAGGGTTTCAATTAAGGGCTAACTATCAAAGCCAGTAATCGAAGCTAGATACCAGCATTAGCTATCAGAGCTTTGTAAGGTATGAGCTAGCCGTCACGACTGCCTATTAGAGATGTTATTTAGCTTGATATACCCATACGTCTCATCTGGTACTTACTGGTAGGAGGTATCTGAGCACTGGTAGGCAGACCTCTCTGATGTACAGATGGCATCTGTGAGTGTGGATAAGGTGCTACTTTAGGTGTTGGACGAGACGATCGCCTCTTAGGAGGCTTACCACCACTAGCCTTAGGTACCGGTACCTGGTTAGCTATGTTCTGTGCTTTCAGATGTTGTTCTGCAGACATCTTAGAGTTATCATCCTGCGAAACACACAGCAAATATACTTACTTATATATGATTTAAATTATTATTGCAATACTTTTTTTATTTTTATCTAATGCATTAATGGACCCCAAGCATATGTTTCAAACCAGAGACAAAAGCCTGAATATAACTACAAGAAGGGCCTGATTTGAGCCACTCTTGAGGTGTTAAGTTTCCGGAAGAGGATTTCTCGTATGTTTGAAATTGCTATTTTAAAGCGTCTACTTCTCTAGGGTACATAATTTGGATGTTTGTTCCACAGTAAGGGATCCATTTTAAGTTAAATACATATCAATACTCTTCCTATTTCAGATATGAATAAGCTTTTCAATACAAAAAGAAATGAGAACCCCTAGACAGCTATAGCTCTACACATACTATTATATCAATGACATCAGGCGGGTCTACATCTTCAGGTTGTAGAGGGGGAGGGGCTAAGTTTGTATCCATAGACTCCGCCCCCTTGAATGTGTTATGTGTGTGATGTAGCATCAAGTCATGCTGCTCTTCAAGATCCATAGTCTTTCTCTCCACCTGTGAATAATGTAAGAATCTGTTTGAAAAAGTATATCTATTTAACAAACAATGACGCTCGGAATATCAGCTGCAGTGTTTATCACATCAAATACTTATCAATGTAAGAATTGAATCATCTGCGAATCTCTTTTAATGTCACATTGTCATAACAGCCATCTCAAGGAATGCATAGATGAAATATTTGTTGTACACATTGTGTATCATGCGGTATTTGTTGGTGCGGATTAAGGGACGAATATGGGGAAATGAGATGTACTAATCCCAAGTTTAGCAGTCATTAGGCAGTTAGGTTAGTCTGTGGCCCTTTCTAATAGGATAGTTGGACTTTCAGCTCACACTGTGTGGCATGGTGTCGCATGTTACATTTATACATACAACAAGGTCACTGAAGGATACAGTGATCTTTAAATTTCAAGGAAACTAAACAAGTATATAAGCAGGATGGCAGGTATGGTCAGAGCAGCCCACAGTTGGCCGGTCGGTGGAATGGGAACAATTTGGAATGCAGGGAAATTGGTTAAAACTTGATATAGCTGATATCTAGGTCTCACCTTGACAGCACCAAACCACTGCCAGCAGAGATTGTTAGGGTTCTTTAGACCTTCTATCAGCTCCCATGGTGATATTTTATGCTTATTAGACACCTGTAAGCCAGATTTCTTACTTATACTCTCAAATCCTTGTATCTTATTACCCTGTAAATAAAATACAAGTAATACTCTAAAACTTTATAATAAATCACAAACTTAAAATTAATCATTTCTGTGATAAAGACATACTAAAGGTAGATGATCGTAATCATATAGTCGATATGCCTTTTACTGCTCATAGTTTAGAGTTAGATAGAGATGGGCATCAATCCTAGAGTGAATAATAGTTCTTTTACATAAATTGAATTTTCTTATGGTGGAAAGAGAGGACAACTTATCTTTTTGTTTTGGAATCTCATAGCTAAGCACTTAAATAAAATCAGAACATATATACAACAGGACAGCATACTACAAGTATGACTATACGACCGTTCTATCCCTGGTACACCAAGATCGATGACTGGATAATTTTACCTTAGAATCAAGAATGCTGCCGTGAGATTCACAGGCTATTATCTCTACGTTATGTTTGGGTATTGGCAGCAGCTGCCGGACTACATTAACACTGTCTGACTGTCTGTCACCGAGCTCTTTCTATTAAACATTACATGGTAAATAATAACGATGGAAAAAAAGGTCTGCCTGGAGTCATTAATAGTACTCAATACAAATAAAAAATCTCCTACATTCTCTCACTCGTTGTACAAAAAATGGGTTTTTACATCAGAGAATTTAAACTTGTAGCAGTTTAAAAAAATGAAAATGATAGTGTTGCAACATTAAACTTTCTGGAATCACAAAATCTTGAAGATTTGACTAAGCCAGGTTTGACAAGTTGTACAATCTCAGGCAAGGTAAAATGAGCATAAAGCTCAGGGATGTAGTTATTCCCCATACAGACATGTTTGTTGGGCCGGGTGGTGGAGGGAGCGTACCTTAATTTTCTTGATGAGTAGTTGGTAGGGTTTCTTACTATTCTCTACACTATCAGCGCTGAGAGAGACTAGAGTTGAGTGTATCAGAGCTGATAACATGTCCAGTACTGTGTAGAACAGCTCATTGTTTGTGTGTATGTCTACTATCCCTGTATATGGGGAGGTTATCATATTAGGTATCAATCATATAACAGATTGAAGCTATGAGGAGTACATAAGATCATATGTTTATACGTTTATATGAATGTGGTTGAAGCCAGGAAGTCATTCTACTTTTCTGCTTCCTAATTGCTTCTACTTCAACTCTTCAGGAAATGACAACTCTCTACAGTGATTGGACCTACCGACTTATCTATATTTAATATTTTCTGCCTCTTTAGGCACAAGACATACAAACATAAACACACGATGTATAGTTCACTGCTCTGATACATACCATAGTAGATGAGTTTGTTGAGTATATGTGCCCAGTCACCTGTGTCTGAGTGAGATCTCTGTATTGTATCAAACATACCACCAATCTAATAATCAACAACAACAAGTAAAGTAATCCATCTCTCGGATTGTTAGCATTCTGCGTGGCCTATCTATGGAACTCTCTCAACACAGTCAGGGGACTAAGGGAGGAAATAAAGTATGAAAGTAGACACATAAGCGGCCAAGGGTAAGTAATCTCTCACATTTACCAAAATTAGTAATACAGCAATGTAAAAACCATTGGCAATCTGATCGTTCATCTTCTTCTTGTGATCACTTTCTTGTCACAGTGAGGATGATACATTCATATGATTGGTCATCATCGTCGTGTATGATTATAAAACCAAGATTATGTAGCAACAATTATTTTCAATTAAATCTTATCATATACACTCATTTTTCACAATATATTAATCTCAGGTGACAGTTTAATTTTCTGAGTGATGGATTTCCTAACAGGTCTTTTTCTGATCCAGCTGGCACACCTGGTACAGGGACATTTTCCAGACTATCACTCACCAGACTCAGCCTAAGCTGCAGCGCCTCATGCATCAGCTGTTTAAGCTGTGTCTCAGTGGGCAGACAATCCTCCATAGCACAGCTCACAAACTTATCTAGCTGTGACTGGAGGGAGGACAGCATACCCTCCCGCTGATTGTCATTTCCCTTCAGACATGTCAGAACTAAGGCTAAGAACGGCTGATGATTGAGTAGAGACATGCTAGAAATAAGCAAAGATATCATTAAAGTAATGTAGACTACATTATGTGTAAGACGACGCATTCTTATAGGAAACACACGATGACAAATCGTACTTGGTTGGAGATTGAAGTGCTCATACATAGCCATATATATCTTATGTACTAGCTCATTATTGAATATATCATGATAACTATGTTCATTGAACTGAGTTGAATGTCTGATGTAAGGCCCCTTCCTCAGTTACACATTTTGAACAGCGATTAGAAGATTATCCTGCAAAGATTTATGAAAATGTTATGATCACAGATTATGGGAATCATGCAGTGTGAGGCAGCTAACGCCACTGACCTGTTCTCCTTCTCGCTGTCCTTCTGTCTATGTGGAGCTTCTCCTGTCTGAGCAGACTGCTGCCACAGTTTATTAGATTTCTCCAGTACTAGTGCGGCGCTCTGCAGTACCCGCCCCTGTACATTTGTAGATAATCGGGCTATGAGAGGAGCCACTAACCACACACCCTCCTTCTGTGAGTCACATGTAGCTTCAGACTCTATAAGACAATGATGTGAATGTCTAAGTTACGCTGGCGGCAGAGTAATATCGGGAGTTGGATATAAATATAAATGAGTTTATTTGATAGGCCTTCCGGATATAGTATTTTGGATATCGTAATGTGCTGTTGATTATATATAGATATAGACTTTGTATATAGATTGGTTGTTGCAGATACTTATGGCAAAGCAGCTACGTTTTCTATGTACTGAAAGCTGAAGATTACAAAGCCTTTCATCTGAGCTCGTTTAAACAACTCTGTTTAAAGGGAATGCTCAGAAAAACTGTTTTGAGACATTTTTCAAATTATTGAGTTTTGCTAGGTGCTGATAAGTTTTGGGTACCAATGTACAACATGTAATACACTGTGTGGTGAGACACTGTGACTTACCTGAGCCAGTATAACTATGGAATACATCTATAGTAGCTCTAGCTATATTGTCTAATAGTAGAGATAACTCTCCCTCCATACTGTTAGGGTTCTGCCATGTGTACATCAGCTATAAATATAATAATATAAATAATCGGTTAATAAAATGATATAAAATACAAAGTGCATAAAAGTGGAGAGATTTGGACAAATGTTGATCGACAGTATTGTCGCAGGACTGGCAAATAGGTTGATATCATGAAGGAATTAATTCCAACATGATGTTATTTTTAGTGAATAAAAAAATATTTTAATTTGGGATACGTTAGCAGTTTCTAATGCTTTTGGTAAAAGAAAAGTGCTTTAATCTCAGCAGTGGTATTGTGAAAACCTTCAGAAGTGTTGTGTTCAATCATCAAGGATCAATGTGTTCAATCTCAAAAATTAATACAGTTTTTACAAACATACTCATTTCTACAATAAAGTAGCATTATATAAGGACGATAGTTTACCTGCAGCTCGAGCCAAGCCACTCTGATATTCCACTGATCCAGACTGGTAAGTATTCTAGTGATGACGTTCTGCTGTTTACTGAAATCCTCGATATTATCATGTAAGCTCTCAGCTGTAGATCTTCGTCTGCATATTAACTGTACCAGTCTCCACACCTAAGAGTGAAGAATATTTCAAATTAGTGACAGAAAAGCTACCAATATAACGGCTTGAGTTTTATTTTTACAAATTTTTTGACCCAAATTCTAATTCACCAAGATAAAAAATCTGTCCCTTACAGTCGTTTGAAAGAGAGAGAGGAACGATTCAAAAACGGATCCTATTGAATGAAAATATTGTGCAACTCCAATCACTCCCAGAGATGGATACTCCACTCGGTGATAAAAGCTCTCGAGATTAGGAGATTTGGACCATGGATATTTAAAATATAGAGATGTCTCACCTCCTGTGGTTTAAGCAGAGGGTCGAGGAGTTGTTCTCTCTTCAGTAACTCCTCAGGGTCGTGTAGAAACTTTTCTCTCACCCAGTCCTCACTACATATATCAGCTAGTACCTGAGGTATAAATAGCAATGTGCTTAACTGAACGAGCAGTGTGTGGAGGAGCTTGGGTACCTTTTGAAGACATTTCAGGTTTTCACAAGAGCAATGCCGATGATATATCAGGGTCATGTAGAACAACCAAGTTTAGAAATACCAACACATTAGATCAACTTTGTTTATTTGTTCATATACTTGGCTGTGTTGATATTGATGACTTTTTCTACTCAGGTATTCATGAAACAGAAACAAAGGTGGACATACTTTATCTTAAGAGAAACTAGTGGAACTGTAAAATCTACAAACTTAATAATTAAACTAAACAACTAATATTGATCCAGTTATTAACCAAAAGACTGGACTGTGGACAGCAAATAACATCATTTCTACTACACAATTCAATGGCTGCCTACAATTAGGTGTATAGTGTCCTGTCCACGATTACAATTACGCCTCTGGTAAAATCACACTAATGGTCATTGATAGTTGTTAGGTCAAACCGAGTACCTGTTTAGCTTGTCTGCCGACAGCCTGACTCATAGATGAGCCTTCATCTTCTTCATCTGTGATGTCATCAGCTAATGAAGAAACTAGGTCAGTGTGACCTACTTTATCCTTGACTGTGTTAGCCAACATGAATATTGTCTGAAAATAAAAATGAATAGTATACCCTAAAGTCATAAAGTGTACACGGGAGGAAAAGCTAGCCTATCGCACAGGTTTTGAAAAGTGGAAACTATGAATAGCTAAGATATACCCAACCTCGTTAGCCTAATGATATGTCACCCCCAACTTGAAAAACTAAACCCAAGCTAATATTCTTCTAGGGTAGACCAGCTTGCTTGCCAAAACAATATAAACATTACTGCAGCAATTATGCAAGGATATTTAGAAAGTAAGTGGTTTAGAGCATGTATTGTTTATAGTAATTACCTTGAGAGTAGCGAGTAGAGGACTTAGCTCTATACTTCTGTTATCGGCTGCCAGAAGATGTAGGTCACATGATGATTTTATATATACAGATCTGTGTATGAGTCCTTTCTTTAGTGAAGTATCAGCCTTAAACACTCTCAGTAATATCTGTAGTGATAGCCGACATCCACTCTCCCATCCCTCCTGATTAGCTGTAGGTACAACACATCATTTATATTTTCTATTAAAATCTGTGTCACTGTCGTGTGATATACAATGCAATGCTACTAACGGGGCTTATAATATAACATATAACATATTATAATGATGTTACATAACATAGTTCTGTCCTCTAGTTTACACTATCACCAGCAGCCTATGATTCCTCACAGGTTTATGGATAGAAAAATAATAATGTTGTTATACCACTGCTGCCACACAGCCAAATGTGTGCATTCCGTATAGCTAAAAACTAATAAAATGAGGCTGCAATCCCAGTATTGTCACCTAATGAGCAAATAATTTGCACAAACTGATAGTCAAAATTAGGGTATGGAATTAATTATCTACCGTATCAGGTGACGTAGGTACCACCTTACTAGTGTAAATTGTACACGTCATAAGTTAGTGCGTAAATTTCATGCCCTGATTTTAAAGATCAGTTTGTGCAAATTGTTTGCCTATTAGGTGACAATTCAGACATTTAAGTTGTAATTAATTATCTTGGAGCTATACAGAATTCAATGAGCACAAATTTGCCTGAGCTATTTTCTATTTCACAAAAATCTTTGCATTATCTTTTTTGAAACCAAGTAATTGTCATAATATTATGGCTGTAATAGATGTAATTACATTAATACCAACTACAATACTGATCTTGACATATATAATAAATATGCTCCTATGAGGTCATATCCTGTTTTCTTACCGTGTCCTGTGAGAGATACAAGAGCCACTTTGAGGAAATCATACACAGAGAAGCAGTGCCTGGCTATTAGTATAGCACAGAATATAGCTATATTCTCTAGCTGCTGAGTTGTGAGACGAGATACCTACAGAGAACAGAGGGAAATCAATACACTGATATCTTAATCATCAATATGTCACAGCCAGCCCCTTTGAAAGTGATGATATGCATTGCAGTCTGGGCTATTTCTGGGAGAGTAGCCCGTCCCCGAAACAAAAAACATTTATCGTCCGCAATAATGAAACATGTGGCACTTAAAACTTCAATTTAGGATGGTTGTCAGGGGGATTCATTCAGACATTAAAACTATTTCATCGATTCATTGATACCGATCAAAACGGTTTTACAAAGCACAGGATCATCAATATGAAAAAATCTGACCTCTACAATAATTTATATAGATACGGTGAGACAGAGTCTCCCATAAGTGGCAGACTTATAGACTTATAGACTTATAGACTTATAGACTTATAGACTTATAGACTTATAGACTTATAGACTTATAGACTTATAGCGCATATATACTCACATCTAGAACTGAGAGAAGTTCTGTATAACCGAATGGTACAGCAGAGCAGCAGAGTGCTTTGAGAACTCCCAGCCAATCAGAGGAGAGATGACTACAGTATGCTGAAAACTCTGAGCACATCAGAGCCACCTCATTCACTCTACAAGATACGCCAATATAATATACTATAATATAATGTAATGAGGTGAGGTCTTCATATGACCATTGCGCCTTAATTTAACACCAAAATTTTTGATGCGGAACTCCTGTCAACACTTAAGAAGTAGGCTTGTATCTTCGGCAACAGTTTTAATGCGTTTTGATATCCCTTAATTGATTGATAATAATAGGTGGTTTGCGGTGGTTTTGATATCAGTTGAATATTTTGTATGTGATCCAAAGCAGGCAATAAAAGACCAGTCGACATCTACATTACTTATACCATACACTATATCATCATACAGGGTAATGTTAAAAATCTCATGTACATTTGCTCGAGTTCCTGATTCTGCAGGTAGAGTTACTTCTGCCATTGACTTACTTTTCATAGCTATCTAGTTGACAGAGATAGTACATTGTGTTACATACAAAGCTTGTTCTGTTATCTGCCATCTTTATACTCAGTTTGGCATTAAATCTAAACTTGTATATGCTGTAATAGACAAACAAAAATGTGACTGAACGAAATACAGTATCAGGTATAGCTTTATTGTCGTTAAGTCTATGGTGGCAATTGACAAATCATTCTGTCATCTAGCCTGTCCTGACAATCTTTGTTGTCAGTCTGTTATCAAGACAGGCTAGCTGTCACCATGATAAGCTCAAATTGTATCTGTGTAAGACAGCCTGGTATAATATACACTGAGCCATCATCAGCTAAAAGTAGATCTACTAGGTGGATGGGAATCTTATGGTGAAAACTCATGGAAATCCCTGCAATAAGTTATGGTGCCATGAATTGCCTGAGAGCCTTACTTGAATGTCTCAAAGTATTCAGTAAGGAAGGATCTGTTCCACACTCCAGTAGACATTGCAGGTGATACGGACACACAGAGTAAATCCTGTATCTGTCTGGTCACCATCTCAAAATCAGCCCACGCCTTATGTTGCTGTATAATAAAAGTGAAAGTTATAAATGTTTATGCAGAGTTGTGTTACCACATGACATGTACTGACAACTCCCGATCCTGTGTGTGGCTTGGATAAATTATACTTATTTGATATGTTTTATGTTATAATCAATATTTGCCAATAATTAAATGTTGACAACACCTCCAGGTGTCTTGACTTGTCAAACCACTTGTCACCACTTGTCACTCTGGGGCCCCAATGTATCTGACAACACAACTCACCCTCATACTATTAGAGGCCTGATACAGTACATATAAGAAGAATAATATACATCTCTGAGCTGAGCTACACTCTGAGGCTACTCTCAACTCCTGTACTATTTTAACCATACTACAGAAAACAGAAAATAAAACATTAAATTAACAGCATAACATGACATAATACAAAAGTCTAAGTATAATATAATATATAGTATAATACAATACAATTTTAACACATACTGACTTAGTTTCAACTCAGTATGTGCTTCAGCTATGCCAGGGTACCTGGTAGTGGCTTCTCATTATCAGTTATATCCCTGGAAATATATTCATGAATCGAACGTACAAATCATCGTTACCGAAAACCTTCTACACACACATTCGCTCAATCTGTCAGGGCAAAGCTGATGAATACAGAGATGACCTATCTACCAACAAACTCTACAACATTAAAACTGCCACATATCGGTATACTGATATCTATATACAGATAGAAGAGAGGACTAGTTTATGTGGTGGGTACTTACCCTTGGAATAGACTGAGACATGCCTGAGGGTCGAGTAGTAGTGAAGGTATATGACACCTGAGAACACCTACAGTATACACAGTTATATGCTGTGTATATTTACCTACATACATAGGCTGTTTAGTCTCCACCTCTATCTCTCTAATACGATACTCTATAGACTGCATTCGCGTTATCAGCTGTCATATATAAATAAATGTAGGTAAGTAACTGTCAAAACTGATAATAATTATTATACTGAAATAAGAAAATTTAGGTTTTTAAACTCTGCTTCTATTTGCATAAGGTGAAATAAGTGAAGCGTATGCTACATGAGAGCTGAGATTAAGAGGTTTCTGAACCAAAGATAGCTGAGATGATCCTTATTTGGAGTCAACGCTGTTGGCAATGAGATTCAATATACATCCCAGACTTGGTACAAAATGGTTCAACAAATCCAAAATCTAATCAAATGTAAGTGACTTTTGGCTAAATTCGGTATGGTTACAGCACTGAATTCCATATCTGGAATAGCATCATTAGCTTTCTTTTGCAAAACAAAGGGCTTGTAAAAATAGCCAGTCCCTAGTAGCAATCTAGAAATGCCCTAATCATCGACACTGTAGGGGTATAATTACTGTTTGCAATTTTGTAAACAAGACAATTTCTCAGGCTAATTATTCATGCTACTAGGGACAGCCAATCAGATAACAGTCAGATGGGTCCCTGTGTTTAGTGTCTTAACCGTCTAACGCTATGATACTATTTCCATTCTAAGAGAAGAATCTAATTCAGTGGGTTACAGTTAAGGGTAAGGTTACTTAGCAACCAAAAAGGATACAAAGCGTACCTTTTCACAGAAGCTTATAAGGGCAGTGATATTCAATGAGCTCTCCACCAAATCAAGGAAGAACATGATGTGTTCTACAAGTGGAACGTGCGTAGAGGTCTTTGATACAAAGTTCTCATAAATCTAAAAGAAAAGAAAATACAAAATACAGATTAAGTGAAATCCAATCAAAACAGCATGAGGCTGTGCGCTTATAATCTGTGTGCATCAGTGCTTATTGGTGATAATAAGAAATTACTGCATTGACAAGGAGATTGATATCATGTCGAGTTATAGGGACATGACAATACTGTTGTTTTAAGGTCAGGGGGTAGCTCAGTTGTGATAGCGTCAGACTCGTGTTTGCAAGCTCCAAGGTTCAATTTTCATCGCAGTCAGAAAAGTTAACTATCTGATTTGGGGACAATTCAACCTAGCTGACCAGGCATCCTCATAACTTCAACAATTATGATATGGGGCTATAAAAAGCCCTTCAAATTTGGCAAATGCGGCAATATACTTGGATTGCAGGCTACAAAAGAAATCATATTTGTGTGCTTATAAACTCCCAAATAATAAAATAGATAGTAGTAACAGATGTTACCTCTATAATATGTTCCATAGTGCTGCTAGCTATACAATACTGATCATAGTAAGGTAGAGATTGATATCTACTCAGTACTGTGTCTAACTCTGCCTCCGCTCTCACCTTCACTTTACCTACAAGGTAAGTACATGGTAAGTACAGGGTAAGTATAGCGTAGGTATAGGTAATTAAAGGCTTATATGTGATGAAAAGCCGGCCCATCATACCTGTCTAACAGTCATAATTTATAACTATGCCCGGAAAATTATGATCTGACAGGCTATATAAATTTGCTTATTCTGAGAATTGTAACCTTTCATATGTTTTCATCACACCAAAGAAATCAGACCAGTTATAATAAGAAATGACAACAATATAGGCAAATCCAGATTTATGAATTAGGAGATGGATTTTGAGATGATGGAGTCAATCATGTCATGGAACAGTTCACTTGATCCGATTAACCGCCTTTTAGTGCATTGACCAATTTCATAGTTCAACCCGGTAATCTAGTCAATAAAAAGTGATCTTTTGACACATCCTGCGATAACTTACTTGTTTCGGATGCATTTCCTACATCGATAGATGACTTCTTATTAAATAGTTTCTGTAAATCCTTGCTCACTTTTCGGACATGATGCTTTATGTTTTCACGACCTATCGAAACAACCATGCAAACATAATAAGTAAACGGAAGATAATAACAGAGTGGCTCAAATTAACAGTAGTTGGTGAGAATGTCCATAGCCATATAACAGATAAACATTTTTATTATATGTATATATATTTACATACATTATAAAAGATGTCTACGGAATTCTCTGGAAAAAAAATCACAAGGCGTTTTGTTTTTTGTTCAGCGAAAAACTTACTGGCGAGTGGCTTTACATCAATCACATCAGACCTGGATGACTTTGATGTTATAACTACCAGGGGATATGAGCAGGCAGCTGTAACACTCAGACTAGATTTAGTATATATTGTACTTTGTATTGTACTTACTTTTACCGACTCCGAATAGTACCACAGTTCTCTGATTACACTCATGATTAAACTGCTCATCCTGTGGTATGGGTATATGTGTGACGTACTGTAAGTGTCGGCACTGCTTCCCTGTCTGCTCAAAAACAAAAAACAAAAAATTAATATACAACTGAAGTTACAAAAAGCTGTCTCAAATTTAATGCTTCAGCCATGAAATGTTTGCATTAAATTAGAAACACAACAAAAACGCCTATGAGACTTTGAGGAATTTGAAACGTATTCAAAGATAATTTATCTCTCAGAACTATTTCTTTACCTGCAGAGGATCTACAGCCCCTGGTGTGTTCGGATTATTATAATCTGATGGTACACTTGAAGGATTCGGATTCGTCTCATCCTCTGACTCCATCAACTCTCTCAAAACGCCCTAAAAGTAAAATAGCAAATAAGACAATATTACATGTTTCAATGAAGACAAGACAAGAAATTAAAAAAAGTGTTTATTATCCGAGAGAATTTCAGTATATATTACTTGCATGGAGGATTTATGTAGTCCTGTTGATGTTATTTTCCAAATGAGTCATTTTTTGACAGGTGATGTCCTTATTGCTAGCAACAGGGGAGTAAAAAATTGCGTCAATCTTCGAATAATACATTAAGCGCTGAAAAGTCGGATGATTACCCAATAAAATGATAGTCTTATCTCACTAATATTGAGGCGTTATTATGACCAAAAGAATATCGAACAAAGTGATCAATTAGCAAATTGAACTGCCTATTTCAAGGAGAACATGGGTTTGACAGTAAAGTTAGGCGTACAGAGCACAGCAGTGTTAAGGCATATTCAGTGATACATAAATATTAATAATCTCCAAACATCACTTTGCAGATAACAATAACACATCATAAGTCTCTAACGCTACCTGATACAGTTTAACACTTTCTTACTACTCAGAGCCTTACCATATCCCCTCGGAGAGACTGAGGTTTACTCGAGCTAACGCTGGGTGATTGATTGAGATCTCCACGAGATATCAGAGTAAATATATACTGATTATGACTGAAGAGATCAAGCTGCACTAGCTCAGCATACAAAGCTACACAATTTGTAAACTGACGCGAGTTTGCTTCACCTGCAGCTGAAAACAAAATACAAGAAAATAAAATCATTTTATCTACTTTATTATCTTGGCAGTCAAATTATCCAGGTAGGATGTTTTCCTTGACATGCCATAGAAATTAGAATATATGATTGGAGAAAAGGGTGAAATCAACCTTGTAATATAAAACGCCACAACCAAATGAGGTTAGGCTTTATGTTACTGGGAGAATTAAAAAGCATGTCCGGCTGGACAAAATTGTATTATTCTACAAAAAAAGCAGTTATAAAGTGTGTCCTAGTACTGTCGGGCCTGGGAGAACAGGCTTATACACTCATCTGGCAGGACAGGCTCACCTGTAAATCCACTGAATACTGAACACCTACCGAGTAGAGGAGCTTTCTTATCCAGATACTTGAGCAGTATATCATGGAATATATTATTATTATCATCTTCTTTGTCGGCTGTGTTACCAGCAGCTCCTGGTGCTGTATTAGATGTACTCGTACCTTCTCCTGAGTCCTTAAATACATAAAATCATACATCATAAGATATAAATATAGAAGATCAATAAGCTACCAAAGATACTTCACTTCTCTTCTTACTCGTATGCTGCCAAAAAGAGCAAAAGCGAAACAATATTCTGTTTGAACAGATTGAGATCGTAAATCTAGATGTCTATGATTTTCATCATCATCTCATAAACTCTTCCATTGAACCAAAATATTCCAGGTGGCAAATAGCAAAACACAGCCGATTAGACACACGAGGTTACACAAATATGAATACCACCTTAGTTGATACAATACTGGCAGGTGTGGACAGTTCTAAGTATTAGAGTGTTACACTCAGTACAACATCTTTATTTAGCCCGATGAAGTTGTACTCACCGGTTCCTCGGCTGCGGTGTTCTCATCGTCTGCAGCGTTCCACAGCTCTGTCTGATGTTTCTCTAACAGTTTGGCTACTATAAGAGGTCTGTGATCTCCCAGACGATTGGTTGTAATCGCCCAATCACAGAGCAGGAAAACAAGAGGCTCCAAACTTGTAAAGGGCTGCAAAATAATAACAACAAAATTTGTATTTCTGAGACCTACCCGGGGAAAGTTATCAAACACAGCAGTGATTTGCTGATATAATCTCACAAGTTCGACCTGGACCCAATATTTGGCGATTGCACTTTCAGATGACTCAACATCCAAGCAGCATCCTGTTATATGTCAGCTCTTTACTTGCCCCTGAAGGATTCCCCCTGAAGGATATACTTCCCTCATTGTTATATGTCAGCTCTCTACTTGCCCCTGAAGGATTACATTGTTATATGTTATATGTTATATGTTATATGTTATATGTTATATGTTATATGTTATATATATGTTACTTGCCCCTGAATGATATACTTCCCTCATTGTTATATGTCAGCTCTCTACTTGCCCCTGAAGGATTACATTGTTATATGTTATATGTTATATGTTATATGTTATATGTTATATGTTATATGTTATATGTTATATGTTATATGTTATATGTTATATGTTATATGTTATATATATGTTACTTGCCCCTGAAGGATATACTTCCCTCATTGTTATATGTCAGCTCTTTACTTGCCCCTGAAGGATATACTTCCCTCATTGTTATATGTCAGCTCTTTACTTGCCCCTGAAGGATATACTTCCCTCATTGTTATATGTCAGCTCTTTACTTGCCCCTGAAGGATATACTTCCCTCATTGTTATATGTCAGCTCTTTACTTGCCCCTGAAGGATTACATTGTTATATGTCAGCTCTTTACTTGCCCCTGAAGGATTACATTGTTATATGTCAGCTCTTTACTTGCCCCTGAAGGATATACTTCCCTCATTGTTATATGTCAGCTCTCTACTTGCCCCTGAAGGATATACTCCCCTCATTGTTATATGTCAGCTCTTTACTTGCCCCTGAAGGATATACTTCCCTCATTGTTATATGTCAGCTCTTTACTTGCCCCTGAAGGATATACTTCCCTCATTGTTATATGTCAGCTCTTTACTTGCCCCTGAAGGATTACATTGTTATATGTCAGCTCTTTACTTGCCCCTGAAGGATTACATTGTTATATGTCAGCTCTTTACTTGCCCCTGAAGGATATACTTCCCTCATTGTTATATGTCAGCTCTCTACTTGCCCCTGAAGGATATACTCCCCTCATTGTTATATGTCAGCTCTTTACTTGCCCCTGAAGGATATACTTCCCTCATTGTTATATGTCAGCTCTTTACTTGCCCCTGAAGGATATACTTCCCTCATTGTTATATGTCAGCTCTTTACTTGCCCCTGAAGGATATACTTCCCTCATTGTTATATGTCAGCTCTTTACTTGCCCCTGAAGGATTACATTGTTATATGTCAGCTCTTTACTTGCCCCTGAAGGATATACTTCCCTCATTGTTATATGTCAGCTCTCTACTTGCCCCTGAAGGATATACTCCCCTCATTGTTATATGTCAGCTCTTTACTTGCCCCTGAAGGATATACTTCCCTCATTGTTATATGTCAGCTCTTTACTTGCCCCTGAAGGATATACTTCCCTCATTGTTATATGTCAGCTCTCTACTTGCCCCTGAAGGATATACTCCCCTCATTGTTATATGTCAGCTCTTTACTTGCCCCTGAAGGATATACTTCCCTCATTGTTATATGTCAGCTCTTTACTTGCCCCTGAAGGATATACTTCCCTCATTGTTATATGTCAGCTCTTTACTTGCCCCTGAAGGATTACATTGTTATATGTCAGCTCTTTACTTGCCCCTGAAGGATATACTTCCCTCATTGTTATATGTCAGCTCTTTACTTGCCCCTGAAGGATATACTTCCCTCATTGTTATATGTCAGCTCTTTACTTGCCCCTGAAGGATTACATTGTTATATGTCAGCTCTTTACTTGCCCCTGAAGGATATACTTCCCTCATTGTTATATGTCAGCTCTTTACTTGCCCCTGAAGGATATACTCCCCTCATTGTTATATGTCAGCTCTTTACTTGCCCCTGAAGGATTACATTGTTATATGTCAGCTCTTTACTTGCCCCTGAAGGATATACTTCCCTCATTGTTATATGTCAGCTCTTTACTTGCCCCTGAAGGATATACTTCCCTCATTGTTATATGTCAGCTCTTTACTTGCCCCTGAAGGATTACATTGTTATATGTCAGCTCTTTACTTGCCCCTGAAGGATATACTTCCCTCATTGTTATATGTCAGCTCTCTACTTGCCCCTGAAGGATATACTTCCCTCATTGTTATATGTCAGCTCTTTACTTGCCCCTGAAGGATATACTCCCCTCATTGTTATATGTCAGCTCTTTACTTGCCCCTGAAGGATATACTTCCCTCATTGTTATATGTCAGCTCTTTACTTGCCCCTGAAGGATATACTTCCCTCATTGTTATATGTCAGCTCTCTACTTGCCCCTGAAGGATATACTCCCCTCATTGTTATATGTCAGCTCTTTACTTGCCCCTGAAGGATATACTTCCCTCATTGTTATATGTCAGCTCTTTACTTGCCCCTGAAGGATATACTTCCCTCATTGTTATATGTCAGCTCTTTACTTGCCCCTGAAGGATTACATTGTTATATGTCAGCTCTTTACTTGCCCCTGAAGGATTACATTGTTATATGTCAGCTCTTTACTTGCCCCTGAAGGATATACTTCCCTCATTGTTATATGTCAGCTCTCTACTTGCCCCTGAAGGATATACTCCCCTCATTGTTATATGTCAGCTCTTTACTTGCCCCTGAAGGATATACTTCCCTCATTGTTATATGTCAGCTCTTTACTTGCCCCTGAAGGATATACTTCCCTCATTGTTATATGTCAGCTCTTTACTTGCCCCTGAAGGATATACTTCCCTCATTGTTATATGTCAGCTCTTTACTTGCCCCTGAAGGATTACATTGTTATATGTCAGCTCTTTACTTGCCCCTGAAGGATATACTTCCCTCATTGTTATATGTCAGCTCTCTACTTGCCCCTGAAGGATATACTTCCCTCATTGTTATATGTCAGCTCTTTACTTGCCCCTGAAGGATATACTTCCCTCATTGTTATATGTCAGCTCTTTACTTGCCCCTGAAGGATATACTTCCCTCATTGTTATATGTCAGCTCTCTACTTGCCCCTGAAGGATATACTCCCCTCATTGTTATATGTCAGCTCTTTACTTGCCCCTGAAGGATATACTTCCCTCATTGTTATATGTCAGCTCTTTACTTGCCCCTGAAGGATATACTTCCCTCATTGTTATATGTCAGCTCTTTACTTGCCCCTGAAGGATTACATTGTTATATGTCAGCTCTTTACTTGCCCCTGAAGGATATACTTCCCTCATTGTTATATGTCAGCTCTTTACTTGCCCCTGAAGGATATACTTCCCTCATTGTTATATGTCAGCTCTTTACTTGCCCCTGAAGGATTACATTGTTATATGTCAGCTCTTTACTTGCCCCTGAAGGATATACTTCCCTCATTGTTATATGTCAGCTCTTTACTTGCCCCTGAAGGATATACTCCCCTCATTGTTATATGTCAGCTCTTTACTTGCCCCTGAAGGATTACATTGTTATATGTCAGCTCTTTACTTGCCCCTGAAGGATATACTTCCCTCATTGTTATATGTCAGCTCTTTACTTGCCCCTGAAGGATATACTTCCCTCATTGTTATATGTCAGCTCTTTACTTGCCCCTGAAGGATTACATTGTTATATGTCAGCTCTTTACTTGCCCCTGAAGGATATACTTCCCTCATTGTTATATGTCAGCTCTCTACTTGCCCCTGAAGGATATACTTCCCTCATTGTTATATGTCAGCTCTTTACTTGCCCCTGAAGGATATACTCCCCTCATTGTTATATGTCACCTTGTTATCAGTAGAATAACTAGAGATACTCACCTCATTATTAGTTTTCTCGTTCCAGATGGAGATTATCTCATCATATATCTGATTAATAGCTGGAGAAGTTTTAGCTCTGTCAAAGTTATACCGGTCCAGCTTATCCAGTATACACAGTAACTTACCGGTAATAAATCCTAATAAACAAACAAAAGGGTAAGTGTCCACTCTATATGTGAAGAAATTAACCTTCATGTAAAGCTGGTTAATGACTGCTGTCAGTAAGTTATTGTGTGTGTGATATGGGCGCTCGGGGTGCTGTGGTCTAGTGTTGGGTGCTCCCCCATGGGGATTGGGCCAATGTCTTCTGCTGTCGGCATGAAGGTAGGGAGCAGGGGTGCTAGCCATCTATGCTGTCTTGTTGTCAATGTAAATAGAGTTAATTAGCGTAATGTAAGGTAGTGGCATGTCATTGTCACCACCCCTCCCTACACTACATACTATGATTTAGAGCTCAGTGTAATTACAAACCTGTCATGCTCTGTTGTACTTTATCAGATGACCAGCTAAGTTCAGCAGCCATTGATCGTCGAGCTATCTCAATCTCACACAGTCTCAGCTGCTTACGTATCTACAAGTACATGGAGAGGGTCAGTCTCAGTATATGGTCAGATATAAAACTCTGTATAATCTGAATTAAGGAGAAGTCGTACTTACTGTGTTTACAAAACAAAGATGACAAAAAAGTAACTGAGTATGGCAGAAAAAATCTGACATCAACCAAGATTATACCTAAAACCAGTTGTAACAATAATAACAAACTTATTCTTGGAATGGAAAAATTTTAATTGAGAGTGCATATTTTGCAATTCATACCTCGACGACGTCATCAGCTGTAGGCATAGGTAGTGTACAGGGATGGCAGGGAAGTATATCCAGTGGTGATCCTACAACAAAGTAATCAATGTTAGTAATTGTACACACACAACTATTCATTAGCTGTTCGAATGTGTGGAATTTAAAAAATTCAGGTGATAATAGAATAACCTGATAGAGGGAATGTCCCAGCTGATCTGTTTACGTTATAGTTTATATTTTACAGCTTATAGTTATGGTGTGCACCTAATCGCCTCACAGGCATATCATGTTGATAACCTTTCGCACAAACAGTGTAAAGATTTTGAGAGAGCACTTGTATAACAATATTTTCCTGGTTATCTACTTATCTGTCAAATGTAATAAGTAGATCATATAAGAAGTATTAAGCTTATTAGCTGGTTAATACACGGCCAAGATAATGAATCAATAAATGATTTATAGGCATTTATTGAAGGAGAGGCACTCAATAAAACCTGGTCGATAAAACCTGCTTGAGTTAATTTTGCACCCCTTAGCTAATAGCTCTATTATTAGCTAAAAATAATTTTTAGTGCCATTTCATTCGCATGAATGCACAACTAGTAAATAATGTGGTCGCCTTGACAACAGACGTCTATTGACTGGCGAATAAGCTTATTGAGGCACACTGAAAAATTGATAAAATTACTTCCAATTATTGAAATCTATATTTTTTTCCAATGAAGCAAACGCACTGAGTGCATTTGGCCTCATTTTCCAATGAGGCCAATGAAGCAATGCACTGAGTGAATGCAACTACATAAAATGTCGCCATAAAAAGTACAATCCTCACTTACCAGGTTGTATGAATGAGCTCTTTCCTTCTCCTAGATTGAGCCATACTAGAGCAGTAGGACATCCTAATACTATACTCTGCATCATAGAGCACACCATAAATACTATACTTCTATGCTGATTACACTGTGTATAATCTGACCATATATCACTAAGTGTAGACAGCTGGGCTGAGCTCGTCTGCTGACTGTATAAAGTAACAGCATTCAATATTAATAACTCCTATCTCAAACACAACCTTGATATTATATGGGGATCAGGAGGGCACCTCGAATACAGAACTCCAAAAAACAATATAAAAAACTGTAACCAACTGCGTCAATCCAGGCCCATTTATATACGTTTGAATCGTGGCGATTTATTCAGTATGTAGTATGATCAGGTTATATGAGCACAGTACAGTTAAGTTGTGTGATATTAACATTAATAGTTGTCCCACCTGGTGGCGGAGTTCTCGAGATGTGGTGAGGCAGATCTGGGTGATATATAGCCTGACGATGTAGTCATCTGTGCTAACTTCTTACCACAAAACTGGGCCAGCTTCCGAGATAGTAAATATTGTTTCACTATCTCTCGTATATACTGTAAACAAACAAATTCGATATATAATTTTATAATCTGTGAGATGCGGAAATTTTTCAGCGAGTCCCGAGATAGCCATATTGATATATACCCTGATTTATATCTTTGAACCTAAGGTGTTATAAGCAGTCACAAGTTTGTGGAAGGAAGTTGTCTTTCTAAATTTATGTCAATGCCACACGACGGGACCTTTGCCAGTTTTTTTCTCTTGATGTCGGATGGAAAAGTGTAGGGAATCAGATAATTGGGCTTTATAGCGGTGTAAATTCTGCCGCCCAATGCTACCTTGAAAAGCTACAAGCGGAAAAATCCAATTCATTTTAAAATTTAATCAAAATTTAAAACATGTTACTCCACCAAGAATCTTGTCCGATCGGATATAGATAAGTAGCTATTCATTTGGTGTAAGTGTAATTGCGTTGGTAAAGGTGAGGCCTGTGTTACCAGGAGTTGACAGCACAGAGATTGCCATGATGTGAATACTGTAAAGTCAGATATGTTCAATTGTTCATGTATCTATTTGGTGCGTTACAAATTTGAAAAGCAGAAACGTCAAGTGCAGGGTCACCATATATCATCAGCTCGTAGGTTCTCATGATGCTAACAAGTTCTCTGAATTTTTAAGAATTATTTGAAAAATTGATTTTTTATTTCAAAGTTGTCCCTCAAACCATAGGCACTAGGTCTGCAGTGGAGGCAGTAAGGAATTATAGCCAATCTCAAGTGATCTAGTATAGCATAAGGCATTTATAGATCTATTTTTTTGTCGCGTATGCCTAATTCCCTTCTCTCCTCGGCTCTTTTACTTCCGCATGCTGCAGGGGAGATAAACCCTGGGAAGATCCCAATCAAGCCCCATATTTTTTTTCAAAATTCAAATTATTTTTGGCAGGTATGGTGCACACTAGGTCCCTATAATGCTACTCACAGTATTAAGAGCATTCCAATGATACAAAAAAAAAGTATATCTCTTATTTCTGCTTTAACAAATTATACAAGCCTTAATCTCTCTCTTCGTCATCAGAGTGAACTTTGTAGTCACTAAATCACATCATCAGAAATCTTTGTGATATTACTCATTTTAAAAACAGTTAGTAGGTGATAATCCTAGCTTAAAATGACAACAATATGGGGTATAGCTTGAAGGTCGGACATATGGAAATCAGTATTAATTGTTATGCACAGTGAATCACAAACTGCTGGGGTATAACAATCATTGAAAAGTATCCCCTCTGTATATCCTTACTGTGATTTCATTACATATTCCACTTTAATTACGGAATGATGGAAAATCTAGTCTGAGCCCCCCAGACTTTGCCCCCTGTCCGACGGCCCCCCGGAGGGGAAAAAGTCTGAGAACAATGCAGGATTTCGCTGGAGTTGTCTGCTCTTGAGTGTTATAAGTTAATCAAGGGGAGCACTAAAACTGCAATATCTATTGATTTCTATTCATGCCACCTACTATATTGCTCCAGGTATGAGAGTATTCCAGTCAGACTCTGGGAAAAGTAGCCTCATGTTTGGGAAATACCCATGAGCAGAGATATTCACTGCCAAGTAGTGAAGAAAATGTCAGCCAGAATTTCTTTCATTTTGAATAAGGGCGGTCATTCATGACATTGACAAAAGGTCATACAATGTGTATTATTGGACCCTAGGCTATATGAAGTAAGATTAATGTAGAAGTAATGAGAGGAAAAATCCAAGCAAATCCTGCACAGTGCGTAGACTATGGAAAATCCAACATGTCATGTTTTATATTATCTAGAACATGAACTTTGTTATCTTTTATAGAAGAGGTATTATAGGTATAGGTAGAGACTAGATATATAAAAGCTTCTGGCATTGGCAGTGTATTATTCGGTGAGTGAGGTTACGGTTATTAAAAGGCTTCCAGGTCAGCACCAGATCAGGGCATTTATTATCTTATTCCATGAATGCATATTTCATAGATCATTGCAAGTAAAAAGGGAGAGAATATCATTCATCAACCTTCACTGGTAAGTTATTTCGTTACTTCATTTTCAAAATAATTTTTAATAACTGCAAGCAAAGATTTCTCATCTTCAAACAGTGCTCTACGAATCGACTCATATTACAGATATGGGCACTTTACTGAGCAGGCATCGGCACACAAATGTGGTGAGACCGATTATGGTGACGACAGATCCGTTAAATAAAGAATATTATACGTTAAGACGGCGAAGAAATCTTAATTTAGCTGGTCCTATACAAACTCTACACGATCCTCACCATGGAGAATATCCAGACAACTAACATCCAGCCTAGCATCAAACACAGACACAGACAATAATCCACTGTGCTCAGATACACAACATTCCTAAAACTGTGCTCAAATATACAACATTCCTAATACAGTTCACTCTTGACTTTGCTTTACAACATACGAGTCATGGAATCATTAGGGAGAGATAGTCTGTACTCATAAATGTTAAGGCTTAGATCTTGTACCCACTACTTGCTTATGTTTCCTTTGATATGTGCCATTAAAGTTTTTTTTTCTGATTCCATTTTGATTTATTTTTTTTACGATTGCTGTCAAGACCCCAAGATATCTGAATATTTCTTTACTGGGCAGTGGGCGCTATCTAGTTTCTTTGCCTTCACCATCATGCTATCTGATAAATTATCTGCTTTGCAATACAAAGTCTTATAATCAGATTCATCCAGGGCTAGATGGGATAGTTAGGAAGGTCAGTGTAGGATATAATAATTCCAAAGTAGGGAAAAGGTTCAAGAGTACAGTGGGGCTCAGGAGGTTGTAGTTGTTAGGAGTGTTCAGCGGCTAGCTCTTCTGGTACTGGTGAACAAGTTCTCGCACCGTCTTAATAATTGACAAAATATTGGTATTAGTTAACCAACCCCTACCCTCCTGATGTATTAGGAAGTTAACTGAAAAAAGTTGTCCTCTCTTTTTTACTCTCAGATGAGCAACTTACAATTAGCAATCATAGTAAGTTTGTGTAAGACTCGCCAAATGGCAACAAGGCCAGCATGATGTTTTAACTCTAAAATTCAGTATATTAGCAATCAGAACAAATCTGCTGCTCAGGATATCATATTTGAAGTATACCAAAGTTAGACATCTCTAATATGGTTTTACATATTATACATATCATAGAGTGCAAACTCACCCCATTGCTCGGTTTTAACAACTGCACTATCCCACCAGTAATTGGTAATAAGGTTGTGCACACTATTACAAACTAAAGATGTCTGCAGAGGTTTACCCAACAAGAAAACTCTAAAGGAAGTAAAATGGCTTCAAATTTTAGGCTAAATTTACTATGGATATGACCAAGTTTATTCCCTATCCGCAAACTGATTAATGCCATTGTGCCTACCTGAAATACGAGGGAGATCATGATTCTGAGTATATTATCATCTGTAACTTTAGTACTCTCAAGTATATCTATACACCAGCTCAGGTATTCCTGTCTATCTAACAAACCCTCCTGAACATATAAGTGATAATTAGCAGAGAAATGTGTCATACAAGCGGGCACTTCCCAGCTCTTGGTTCTGACAGTCATTAATCTATCACAGCTCAGAATAGTAGTTTGTAGTGATCCGTTATCATCAAAAAGTAACTTAAACCATTGTGATTAAGCTCAGCCCATGATAATAACATAGTGAACATTGTAGGAGCATGATGTTAAAATTCATTTTTTACTCAAACACAAATCATTATAGTCAGTGACTTAGCTATAACCTAGATATCAGACACTACTTCAGCTCAGACTTACCTGGTACATGTGTAGCGAGAGTTCAGCTCAGACTTACCTGGTACATGTGTAGTGAGAGTTCAGCTCAGACTTACCTGGTACATGTGTAGTGAGAGTTCAGCTCAGACTTACCTGGTACATGTGTAGCGAGAGTTCAGCTCAGACTTACCTGGTACATGTGTAGTGAGAGTTCAGCTCAGACTTACCTGGTACATGTGTAGCGAGAGTTCAGCTCAGACTTACCTGGTACATGTGTAGTGAGAGTTCAGCTCAGACTTACCTGGTACATGTGTAGCGAGAGTTCAGCTCAGACTTACCAGGTACATGTGTAGTGAGAGTTCGGCTCAGACTTACCTGGTACATGTGTAGTGAGAGTTCAGCTCAGACTTACCTGGTACATGTGTAGCGAGAGTTCAGCTCAGACTTACCTGGTACATGTGTAGTGAGAGTTCAGCTCAGACTTACCTGGTACATGTGTAGCGAGAGTTCAGCTCAGACTTACCAGGTACATGTGTAGTGAGAGTTCAGCTCAGACTTACCTGGTACATGTGTAGTGAGAGTTCAGCTCAGACTTACCTGGTACATGTGTAGCGAGAGTTTGTCGCAGTAGTTCCACTGTTTATTCACATTCTCTATATCGATCTGATTACCTGTAGTCAGAAAACCCGAGCTTATCTGGGATTGTCCCCCTCCGTAGTACTCTATCATTTTCTGTAGTAGATCACCCATATACTTGGTCATTGATTGTGCCCATTCTAAAAAAGCAAGATCACAAATATGAGCACTAAAACTTCATACATCATTATTTCCCCAATAAGATAATTACCGATTGTCTCACATGGTTAAATGGTCAATGATGCCCTGTCAGATCATGTTGATGTTTTTGTTTGTGCATCGTAAGGCGCAAAGCTAGGTCCTATTCTATAGCTGTTTTATGTGAATGACTTGAATTTTGAAAGTTCTAATTGCGTCATAAATGCTGATGAAACTTTTTGTAAAACTGTTTTACCCCTGGTGCTGATACATAAGAAGAGGTCAAAGGAGAATTTTATGCTCTTAAAACCATTTTTATCGATGACCATTTGACTTGTAGCAATCAGATTGATAGAATTGTAAGTAAATGGCAAAGTCAAACTTATAACCACCATTAATACAATAGAAAACAGCAAAACAGTCAGGTGTACAGACCTAACGATGGATCGTTGAGATGACGCCGAGGAGCTTTTCTGTTCTCGTTCTGAGTCTGATTATAGGCGACAGACATCTTAAGATACCAGGCTGCGTTCGAGTTTGGTACGGAGAAATCAAACAGTATCTGAATATACTCCTCCTTCTTGTTAAATATAGGCACCTGCATTAGAAGAAAATTACACTTGTTAATCGGCATCCAGAATGGTTAATAGCAGAAGGATCTGTTCAGTTTTATCCCTCGAAGTATCCAACATGATATTTATATCAATATGACAATCAAATTACCGAGCCTTGTTCAGTTGTAGACCTAACCATCGTATTAAGCTTAAATAAATAATAAATCTCTAACACTGGGTTACTGAGGCCCTGCTTAGTCACGTTAACCAACAAAGAGTTGCCCTATCAGGTGAAATTGAAAGTACACTACCCGTGTGACTTTAAAACAAACATAGAATGTAGCAGGACATTACTCAAACCACTTCTTGGTGGTCCATCACAATTTGTTACCATAAACATTAAAATATGAAGATTCAGGAGGTCAAAAATCTACATGCCCATATATCCACTTACCCTATATATGGGCACAACATTAATCTTTGTGAGTACAAGGGATTGCACTAAAACAAGTCAGGTTTTTTTGTCATTTGAGCATGATCCAGTTTTAGACGATAGATGTTGCTAACAGTAGGTGACAGCACAACAAAATATTAGAAGTGTAGCAGCCGTACTGGTACTAACCTTTTTAGCCAGTGATGAGAGAGGCTTATTCCCGTTAGCCAGTAGAGACATCCACTGCTCTACGTATTGTTTGTGTCGCGTGCTCGTCGTCACCAGTAAGAAGTTATCTTTACTGACCTGAGGCTTCTTTTTTATGCCGTCATTCAGAGTATTATACTCACTCTTCTTATTAGTGATGCCGTTAATATAGGCAATGACCTGACACAAATAAAATATATAATAATTACGCTAACAGCTATTGAAGGTGATGAGCTGTTACACATATAATAATGATAAAGTCAACGGTTAATGTAAGCTACAACCTGTCACATGTATACAATAACAAGGCTCCGAGATAGAAATCTACCTGTTCAACGTACGGTGATCTTCACTCTCACCAGATCAAATATACAAGTCGAACTCAACCAAACCCTAGTGTATTATATGCGCCTAGTCTGGATGATAGTCACAAAAGTATCATCATATAAGTTATTAGCAGTAATGTTGTCTTTTCCGGATCATCACACTCATAGAGGCTCAAGGCCTTTCTCAATGTCATGTTAAGCTGGTTTTACATGCAGGAACTATGAAGGATATATAGTATAGTGATTTATGTTAATTGTTGATACCTGAGACATGTTGAGGCCACATTTAGCTTCTCTGAAGGCGCTGCCATACTCATCAGAAGGGACCAAGTCATGAGAGAATCCGACCTTCAACGCAGTACTAGATAAGCGATCCTAAAACACATATTTAATAGAAAGGGTATGTATGTATCCGTATCGGTAAATAAGCATGCTGATTGGTAATCTAAGGCTTATTCCTAAATCTTCATTGTACCATCAAGAACCAATCGCTAATGAGGACATTAGATAGCTTCCATATGGTACTTCAATTAAGGCTGTTTTACTGGTCAGATTCATGATATAGCTTGTCTTTTGTTCTATAGATGCTGGAAAAGTCCAAGGTAAGAGGGCACTCAATTATGCACACTTCAACATTATGCCAATTACAGTGGTCTAATTCCATTAATTGAAGAGTTCAGAGGGCGGTTGAAGTAAATTATTGGTGTTTTCCAGCAAGTCTGGAAATTAGGTTAAAATAATGGGTATCATGGGAAAACATTCGCTGGGCCGCAGCTTGCAACAAAACCCAGTGAGACTTTCAATAAGAGTGAGTGAGGCTTTGGTTTCAACTCTCGAATTCTTGTTATGAAGGCCTAAGCTTTGCAGTAGGAGGTTGCTGTTGTGCTTTGTTGATGGGTTATCAGCATTATATCAAGAGGAACTTTTAAAGGTAGGAATCAAAGTCTTATACGGCAGGAGTCAGTCACACATGCGTTCATTATGAATCTGGACATGAAATATGATGGAAAGAATATTCGCTAATGGGCAGGGGGTCTTTCAATTAGAATGGGCGATCTTTTACTAAAGCAAATTATCACTATCACATCGCTGGAATTTATTGGTCCTGTGCTTTCACTTAGACAAATTTGTTCCCAAATCGATCACTCAGGGAATGTATATCGAGTTCCATCAATGAGTGAGCGATCCTTGAGAGAGACCTGCGTGAGACCCGAGTGAGAAATCAGGTCGCAATTATGGCTCTGCTTTTAATTGATAGAACCCTGAGTAAGGCCAAGTACAATCTTGCTGACCCTTGGTTGAGGTGCCTACACAAGTAGAGAACTAATAAAATGAACAAATTAAAATGTGAAATGGAAAGCCTAAAAATTCACCCATCCTTCTATATGACAATTCTATCAGTAACTTATTTGTAATTCATTCATCATTGAATGAAGATTGAAGAAGTGATTTGAAAAAAGTTAATATATTGATGGGACAACTGACTCTGACTGATCAATTCAATTGACCTTCACTCAAAATGGCAAGTTGGTATAATGACAAGAGAGATGGATAGCAGAGTTATGAGTAAGGTAAGCAATAGAATAGGTATGCTGTATGTAGGTCTTATTAAGTTTAGATTGTACTTATAATAATGATGATGTATTTAGTGATGTTTTTGCTTGAATGATTATTACCTCTTTTTGGTCAGGTTTCTGAGCATAGACATCTGGTGGGCCAAAGACGGACTTCTTTAAGGGCCTGGTCTCCTGGCTCAGCATCTTGGAAGATTCAACACAACTTTGGCAACAAAATTGCTTAATGTTTACAACATAATTACTTGATTTGAGCCCACAACAATATGTATTAGCTAGATTCGTAGTTTTAAGTTCAACTTATTTATTATGAAAATGGCCCCAGTAATGAAGTTGGCCAAGAACCAAAACTGGACGGAAGAGCTTGTTAGCCACATAGCAGGGTAGGTCGAGGCGCAGATTGCTAGTAGAGGCGTAGCTTGCTGCTCTTGTTTTATTGGCTACTTATTGTATACAAACATTGTGAAAGCACATGGTTTTATCAGAATTGTGTATATTATGATGTCTTATACTTACAAACACTCTTTATATGCTTATGATATATGTCTATGTAATAGCACATATAAATTCTGATATTGCCATTGACATGTGCTCAGTTCTGTAGAAACATCCTATATTTTGCAACATGTGTACTACTAAAACATTTCCAACATTCCAGCTAGTGTTAGACTTTATTTCAGAAGAGCAGGAAAGACAAGGGACTACCTTCACAAATGACCACACAGTGAAGCAACTGAAAACACCACTTAGTGAGCTGAATTTTGGTGGGTAGCTTATTATACATCCTACTCCTAGCCTTATTCAAAACTGGTGTTTGGGGATGTCTAATATTCTTAACATTTTGCAGCCTCATTTCTTTTCATTTAAGCAGCGACAAGTGCTACCTTACTTGCATTTAATAATAAATCACAAAGCTCGATGGTGCTGTCACAAACAAGGAAGAAACCACTGCAGTTGAATGATGGGAACAAATACTGCAGATATATTCAACTGAGAGTTCACATTTACCGTATTTGAAAATATGTTCTGTGTGTCTATTTTAGATCCTTTTGACTTTAGCAAACACCGACTGCGCTTTGATAATTGTGGGAGAGCCTTAGTGAATGTGTCT
This sequence comes from Membranipora membranacea, assembly GCA_914767715.1. Classification (NCBI taxonomy): domain Eukaryota; kingdom Metazoa; phylum Bryozoa; class Gymnolaemata; order Cheilostomatida; family Membraniporidae; genus Membranipora; species Membranipora membranacea. The sequence continues at coordinate 1,820,640 of OU612072.1, read as the reverse complement.
TCTGCGATCATGCATTGTTTATATGGAAAAGATCATCATACTGCTCATAAGAGAAAGGAAAAACAAAGGCGATCGGTAAGCTTACTATCACGTTCAAATATTTACCATGCCTAACCAAGAGACTTGTCTACCCAGAAGTGTGCTACTCAGAAAAAAACTTCTCGGGAATATTTTTCAGTTTTGCAAGAGATTGGAATATGAATTGATACGATAATACTATCAGAGGTTCCTGACGATTTAATTCAACCATAGATTTGCATTAAACCTCTCGCACATCATGGCTGTGTAATTCCCCATTGATGTTTGCAAGTTGGTCGGCCCACTTATTTACTGAGTGATCAGCACCTACATATTTACTCACCGTGAAATAAAATTATTAAAAAACTTGCAATTTGATTTTGGATCCTTGATACCTATGCTGCATCACCTAGACATAATTGTGACTGGTTAGTTAACAAGCATCAATAGTAAATGAGCCGGAGAACAATTGTAGGAGATAATCTGTCATATCCATTATTAACAAACGCTGGTACTCCCCTTAGCCCATTACAATTCTCTGTTTACACTAATTTAGATTAAAACATATACAGACGACATAACTATCATCAAATACCAGCCGACACCTGTATCATAGGATTAGTCAATAGTAATACAATGCAATAATTTACAGTTGAAAACTGGTAAAACTAGAAATAAAAACCAATCTTTCTACAATATGACTGCGTAAGATAAATTGAAGTCAACTTGGCATTTCAATATTATGTTATTTCAGATTGACATGGATCAAGATCATCCAGTGGTCAAGAAAACTCGGATGAGTACTCAGAATACTAAAAAGCTTGGATGTCCTGCTGCAATCAAAATATCCCGCTGCGTCATTTTTCAAGGCTTTGTTGTGAGTATCCCTAATGATTAGTTTAGCTTTTTACTGTTTCTATGCTGTTGTAATGTTGAAAACCTCACTTGATCTTTGCAAACAAACTAGACTTACTCACTGTATTGCTGTTGTAATGTTCCACAGAAATGACAACCTCAATATTGTACACCTCCAATGGAGTGAAAATTGTACGGGAATTGCATTAAAATGTATGTACACATGTATGTATGTTGTGAGAAACCCAGTTACATTATCTTTGTTTCGGTCAACTTTTTATTACCAATATCTCGTCTTACTGTAAATTTTCGCGAACATGGCTTTTTTATCTGCATTTGACAATTGCAGCTCACCCAGGATAGTCTAATAAACATCAGCGAGTGAAACTAGCTACAGATCTGAAAGCTACAAGGTCAGAAGATATATGTTATATAAGTTTTTAATATATTATTTCTTCTTCCTGTAGGCCTAGAGAAAACACCTGCGAGCAGGATCTATGTAAAGCTGCTGATGGTACAAAAACAAGGTAACAGCCATGACTGTGGCCTGCATGCTGTTGCTAACTTGGTCAAAGTTTTGTTTGGTGGAGACCCGCAGGAATCGAGCTACGACCAACTTTCAATGAGACAGCACCTACACGACTGTCTGGCTCAGGGTCGTTTTAGTGTATTTCCTAAAGTTGATGTTGCCATGCCTCGCTTTAGAAGAACAACCAAAGTAACATGGTATCGGGTATGTAGGATCATTAACACCACAAGCACTCTCTTTCGGTTTTCTCAAAAATGCCATATTTTAGATCTATAAACCTTCAACAATAATATAATAAAAGTTACTAGTCCAATAAATATAAAAAAGTAGCTCACATTTGTGAATATTTTGGTAAAGATAACTTGAGCTAGACATTCTTCGATAAAAATTTGTACTTTAACCTATTATGAAAGAAAATGTATGAACAGTACATAGATGTTCAGTACATATATTATACTCATGCAAAATTTTATTTATATTCTAGGTCTACTGCACCTGCCGACTAACGTTTAATCGTTTTGGACAGGATACGGATGATATGATTGAGTGTGAGGAGTGCAAGGAATGGTTCCACAGGGGGTGCGTCCACATTCCCTGGACAGCCTTTGAGCCCCTCACAAACGAAGTGACCAACTTCAGGTGTAGAAGATGCCGGGGAGGGGCATTCTTGATTTAGTATCAATACTTTTCTCTCTTTGCACCAATTTAATTATTAATTGACCACTTAATTCTTGTGCCTTAAATTTTTTAACACATTTGACTACTCAGGCAGTAAATAAATGTGGGTTGTAAATATGTGGTTTCCGTGCTGGCATGTTTAGAGTTATCAAAGTTATGGTTTTAACTCATGTAATTTACTGAATTCTTTTAATATTTAGCTTCATAATTGTTACGAGGGTGAAACATCATGTCTTTTACTCTTTATTGTTGTATCAGCTTATCAATTACAAATAAATTTCTTTATCAACCTAAAGATATTTGAATGTATACATAAATATTTATATTTATTATATTGTAAAATCATAGTCTGACCTCCTCAAAGTCAATGATGCCGGTGGTTAACAAACATATCATTGTTGTGTTCATGTTGAAGAGTAGTCAAGGCTTTCCAATTAATAGACCTTCTAAGGATGATTCATCTAGTGAGAGGAGACCAAGCACAACATGCATATTCCAGGTTTAGGCGTCCCAGGGTTTTGTAAGCCAGAATGAGAAAAATCCGTACCCTCCTGAGGTTTCTAAGAGGCGTTGACACATTATTCTAAGCTTTGCCACAATACCTACAAAGAACAGCAGACAAGTTGTCAGAATTTATATGTGCCATTACATAGACATACATCATAAGCAACTTTCCTGCTCTTCTGAAATAAAGTCTAACACTAGCTGGAATGTTGGAAATGTTTTAGTAGTACACATGTTGCAAAATATAGGATGTTGCTACAGAACTGAGCACATGTCAATGGCAATATCAGAATTTATATGTGCTATTACATAGACATATATCATAAGCATATAAAGAGTGTTTGTAAGTATAAGACATCATAATATACACGATTCTGATAAAACCATGTGCTTTCACAATGTTTGTATACAATAAGTAGCCAATAAAACAAGAGCAGCAAGCCACGCCTCTACTAGCAATCTGCGCCTCGACCTACCCTGCTATGTGGCTAACAAGCTCTCCCAAACTGGACAATAGGCTAATGTCAGTGATTCAGTCTCAACTCTTTCTGAATTATTTAAGCCAATCAGCATTCTGCTTGCAGGATAGCCTTGTGACTTAGTCTATGCCTCAACAGTTCGCACATGCGCAGACTGGCCAATCAGAGCGCAGATGCTTTCATCGTTTTTCTTGCCTGAATTTATATTTTATTTGGAGTTGTCCGATCTCAATTACTGAGAAGAAAAATCTACATCATTTGAATTACTGACATGACAGGTGCTGAATCAGATCAGAGAGTATCAGATTTAGTCTGAGGGCTCAGATGACTGCAATGCGAGTTAGTGACATAACAGTATCAAAAACTCTATCTTTTTGATAATGTAATGTCACCAACTCGCATTGCAGCTACTATCTGAGCAGTTTGACTAAATTAGATACAATGTGAAGGTTATTTGGCAGTGTGGTTTGGTTTAGCCTGCCCAGGCTAGGTTTGGTTAGGATCCAATGAGGGAGAATCCCTGATCCAATATTTGCCTGGTTCTGTATGCACTGGTCAATATACTCAGCCACCACCCGGAGAGACGGGTTTTGCCTGTTATTCATTTAACGTATTTAATTCTCTTTCAAGATTAGTCAAGGCATCTAAAGCATTTGTGTAGTCGATTGTGCAGCTTGACTTTGAGCGGTTTGATCAGTTTTTGCAACCTCAGAGTACAAAGAACCTCAGCTGTTCCTCAGAGGACTGATTGGTATATTAAATCATTTTCAGATTTTGATCAGACCATTAGAGATGGAAGTGACAATGATATGAATAATATCAATGTTAATGCCCATGCATGAGTCTCACTTTTTACTGTATTGATATGTCAAGCTTGATGGTTGAACATCTAGATTCCATCCTTCTCCATACATCAATGGTCTCAGTTTATGGAACAAGCTCGTACACTGCAGCGACCTCTGACCTAACAGTCACCTGCCCACTGCTAATAGTGTATTACATTACTGCTACTTATTATGTTAGAACTTCTCAGAATGTATTTGGGGATGTATGTAACTGGGTCAATGATTGAAACATGCTTACTATGTACGCACACAAAAAACTGGATAAAGTATATCAACCCACAAGAAACATTAAAGTCGGCTGGTAATGTTTTGAAAAGAATAATGAACCTATGGATTGCAGTACACCACTCTTATTATGTCTGCTAGTTAACAGACGCCTATGCTCACAATCATTATTGTTAGTCCCTAACAATCAGCATTGTGACATGTTTGGTACTCCCAGCTGTTACCACTGCAGTCAGCACCGCCGCCAACAGGCTGCGGATCGCTACAGACTCTACTTCGATAATGATTACCAGTTCCACATGTAACATCACACTGGTTCCAGTTTGACCAGCTGGCCCAGCTACCATCAACTACCGGGCATTGGTGGGTATTACATTCTTGAAGTTGAGTATCTTCTGCCCCACAGTCGTCTCCCCCATTATCAGGTGCTGGTTCTGTACACATACGCTCACGCTTCTGGAGCCCACCTTCACATGATGCAGTGCAGCGTAACCATGGTGACCACCTACTCCAGCCACCATCAACGACACATGTGTCCACAGCACACGCCTGTATTTCCCAGGGCGCACCATGACATTCAGCACCTCCGTGTGTGGGCTCGGGTGTATCGCAATGCCTTGATCTATTTCGATAACCATTCCCACAGGTAACACTACAATGACTCCATTCTGACCAATGGGACCAATTGCCATCAATTGGACATGGCTTGTTTTCACATTCACGATCCTCCCACAACATATCTTGGCACAGAGCTCCTCCATGCATAGGTGACGGGCTTGAGCACCCGCGAGTTCTTATCTGACGGCTCTGGCCACACGTGGCGTCACAACACATCCAGTCAGACCACTTTGACACCACTCCGTCAATAGGACAAGGTTTAGTTGCGCAACGTCGTGTTTGCCAATTAGTGCTCCCACAGGAAGTATCATATAAGTCAGGGTATTCATTGAAACACTCCCGAGTTCTATTTTGATAACCTCCTCCGCAAGATCTGTCGCAGTCTCCCCATATTCCCCAACTGCTCCAGTGCATATTCGGGCATGGCTTGAGATTACAAGCTTCACTCATCCTTGAACTTCCCACACAATACAATCCTCCGTACAGAGGTTTAGGCATGTCACAGTAACGCCGTGATTCTTTAATTCCTGCTCCACAGGTTGCTGAGCATGGGAGGGCTTCCCAGGGAGTCCATTGACCATCGAGTGGGCATGGTCTGATGTAACAATCTCGATCCTCACATTTCGCTCCCTGGCACGTACTAAATCTGGGACATTTTCGACATCGTGTTTGCATCCCTCTCCCACATGTTCTGTTACAGGGCTGCCAATCACTCCATCCTACCCAAGGTGTGGCTATGGCTGGACAATCATGTGTATTACACTTCCTTTGAGATTTATCCGGACCTACACACCCGCGGCCTCCGTTAACAGGTTCTGAACAAAAGCGAGCTCTATATTGTGACCCCCCTCCGCAACTATGTGAACAGGGCAACCATCCGGACCAGGGACTCCATTCTCCATCAACTGAAAGGAAAAGCAGACCTTCCTGTTAGTGATAAAAAAAATGTTCAGCCAACCTTTCACCAAGTTAGAATATCACTAGTAACAGCAGAGTAGATTGTACATATAATGTCTTGACAAGCTTTGTTCGGTGGAACAAAGAGATGCTTAAATAATTCTTAGTCACAAAAATAATCAAATACCCCATTCTCAGGAGGTAAAGTTCGCCACATCGCACATAAGAGGGTTGTAAACCCACATCATTCACATCATTGATCAGACACTCTACCCACATACTCTATATATCAGGACTTACTTAATTAGCTTCAGTTTTTTTAATAATTATCTCACTTAGCCAACAAATTGGCTAACCGCCACCTCAAAAAAGATTTCAGGAAATTACCAATAATTCTTGGCACTCGCTCACTCCCCAATCCAGCCGATCAGAGTCAACACATTAGGCTAGACTAGGCCTAGTATCATGACAAAATTGGAATAACTATAACCTGATTGCTAATACCTACCAACAGACATGTATTCAACCTTCCAATCAGTTTTTGGTTTGCCGACAGCTACATACTGGAACATAGCTCTGTTTGTATATACTTCAAGTGTACCACTTCCATTACCACACCACACTTCACCTGCTTGACCATTCTGAGTTAATAGCTATTAGGAAGACATAAACAAATCATTTATATCTATCTAACATGTTAATATGATATCTGATGATGTAAACCACTCTCTTATGCTGATCAATACTGATATAAATAAATTGTCAGATACCAGTCAAGTTTCAGACAATCCATGTTTCATCCCATCAATGAACTAAACCTCATTGATCCCATAATGCGTAATGCGTTTTAAAGTGAAAATAAATGTTTGAATTGATCACCACAAAATGCCAGTGTGTTAGATATGCAATATATATTGTGACTGAATGCAATATATATTGCTCTATAACATGGGTGGGCAACCTTTTCTTGAAAAAGGCCACATTTTCTGCAGGCTCAACTCAAAAGGCCGCAACATATCTTTCAGGGATAAGATTGAAACTGGACTAACAATTTTGGAACTTCCTATTTTGTTAATACTGAGACTTGTGTAAAGACTGCAGTATGTTGCAAGAACCATTAACTCAGCAGAAATGTGGGTTTATCTAATCTAATCTGGAGTTTTGTGACGTCATTTTATCTCATGATTGGATTTTGTATGTGTCTGTTTTTCAAGTGTATGGCAAAGGGCAGGGTGGGATGGGTGCTGTAGGGCCCTCCTAGCGGTAAAAGTTTAAAAAGTTCATAACGGGGCAGTTGTGGCGGAGAAAAAAGTATTTTCGCACAGTGAAAAATTTTTTTGGAATTCTTTGCGTCCTGTCATCATCTTCAGCTTACTGCGCCCACCCTCCTGCAAGGGGGCAATCTTTTGCAAATGGTTGTGAAATGAAAAATGGAAAACTTCAGCCATACTGCAGGAGCACTTGTATTAAAGAGACTTTATGATACAAATCTGCCTTTCGTCCAAAATGACTGTTTTGCAAAAAATACTAATTGCTATTATCTTAGAGAACTTTGTAATTTTATCATCCAAATGTCACTGTTTTGTGTTATTTCGAAAGAAAAACACCTTGAGAGTCGTTGGCACCAGTACCAAAGTTATGATGATTTTGTGTAAAGTGGCTACATTGCAGACTAGAGAAAGGCCACAATTTTGAAACATATAGTAATTTCAGAGCGCTATGCATACTTGGTTCTCCACATATAGAAAGAGGAACCAAAATTGAATGTGTAATAATTTTTTTAGGCATGAGGCTACAATTAGGCCGCAAAAGATTACCCATTAGGCCGCACTGGCAAAAAGGCCGCAGGTTGCCCACAGCTGGAACTATTGTTAATGTTGTGACATATTGAAGTCTACAGTTCTGCTCACGCCTATAGACTGTGCATCATAATCTCTCAGGCTTTAGGAGGATCCCAAAAAGAAGAAAAACGGTATAAGCATATTATAGCTGTTATCATGCAGCAGGTCCAAGAAAAGTCTGAGTGACTGTACGCACACAAGACTTACTGTTACAAGGGAAGAATAAAAATATTGATTGCACGCAAGATATAAATTAAGCTATTACAGAGGTGAAGCATACAACCAACCATGAAATAATCTGTGTCGCAGTTGTCCATGTATGCCCAGTGAATTTTTACTTTTATTCGTGTATTAGAAGCTGAATGTATATTCCATAGCCAGTCTGTTCTACCATGCCTCAGTTGACCATAAGAATTAATAAAACCATGACCAAACAACGTCCCACATGGTGCAGTAGCTAGTGAACAAAACAAAAGTATATCATGTATTATTATTACAGTTTGCATAATTCTATGCTGAGTTGAGAGCATTATGATTTACTTGTTGAATTGAACAAACATAGTGTTTTATTTTACCCCTTCCAATCAGCAAGAATCATTCCAAAGGTTCTTAAAATCTGTACCCTCTAATTCACATGTTTTCTTTCATTGGAGGTTAAAGGTCAGGGTCATAGGTCAGACTGACTTCATAATGATCTCTAAACAGGATATCTCATTTGTCTATTTTAATCGAATTTGATTTTTTTAATTCAACCACCTCCTGGATAACAAGCATCAACAACTTTACAGGGCCTTAGTTCTAGAAATCTTAATTCAGTTGCCTAAAGACATTGATTGATTAGAAAAAAGGAAATAACTGCCTGCCTATATCGAGCCTATGATCCTTTTGAATCAACTAAAGATTTAAATATAGACTCCCCAACTCCTCCAAGTCACATTACACCATTTGAACATTTTGATTCTGATACGCCATCATTGAATCCTTGAGCTACCCAAGTAGTAAAAGGGTTGCCCCTTGATCTGCCAAACGTAATTGAAATGTGTCTGCAAATTTTCTGCCAATGTGGCCAATCAGGTAATTTCATTTTTTTAAATCATTTATCTCATTGAAACTTTCTTGCATATCATATTATGCTAACCATTTAATTTTTTACGGAATAAGAGCAGTATTCTAAACAGTAGCAGTACTTGGTTCTCATCCTGATTAAGAATCATAGAGTTATTATGACTCTGATTCTCAATCAGGCTGAGAACCAAAAGCCTAGATTCCATCCTGGGAAATAATTGATGTAGAATGACTTTTAACAATAGGCAAAAGCGACCTGTTTCACTGTAATAAAATTGATTATTAATAATCAATGTAAAATCCCATACCAGTTGAGAGCTACTGCTATGGGATTTTACACTGATTATTAATAATCAATTTTATTACAGTGGAAGAGGTCCCTTTTGCCTATTATGGCAAAAAGCTACTATCTTTTATCAGGACATCAAGGAGATTGATTGTTTATTATTTACCACAAGTATTATAATGTGCTGGAAGTAGATGATACATATGTACTTAATTACTAATTAGTCATAAAAAGATGTAGTGATATTGTGAAAATTAGTAAAAATATTCAAAGATGTCATCAAATCCTTGCTTGCTAAAGGTTTCCAGCAGCCTCAACCCAGGCAAATTTCAAAGTGGAAACTTGATTTTATGAAAATCTGTTGATATCTCATATAAATCTGATATGGCAGTCCAATGTTGCGGACTATGCTTATATGTTTGTGGATTCAGATAAGTCCAAATCGTGATAAATCCTTTTTCATACTGATAACTCACCAACTACATGATCCTATGATAAATCCCAAAAACTGAATCCTTATATATGGAGCCTGTACTGCCGCCTCTCAACTAACAGAATAGCTGTACTTCATTTACGCTATTCTATAATGATGATTGCAACTTAGTCCGAGCTCCCCAGACTCTTGTCCCCTGTCTGACGGCCCCCTCCCCTGTCCGACGGCCCCCTCCCCTGTCCGACGGCCCCCTCCCCTGTCCGATGCCCACCCCCGGCCAGGGCATAACCATATTTGCAAGATTTTCTCTCAGGTGGCATTGCGGGATCAATTATCATAAATTTAATCAGGTGACATAAAACCCCAACTTACCACACTGACCCACAGCTAGACCGATCACTGGTAGGAAGAACCATAAGAGAAGCCCCTGTGTAAAGAAACAGTGAGAAATATTTAGTTTGAGGATTACATTATGGATGCATCATGCTTTGATGTTATGATAAATGTCGAAATGCTTCAGGTTAACAGGGGTTTTACCTACTACACAACTTTGTTGACAATAAAGATATTAGTGTTTGGGCAACCTTTCACATTAGGCAAAAGCTAGACCAAGTTTGGTCCATTCGCCTGCATTCCGAGTCGCTACCGATCCACTGGTCACGCCGCAGGCAAAGGGACCAAGAATTAACTAACAATCCATTGTTCTAGGCAAAAGCCGACATGGACTTTTACTGTGAAAGAATTTGAATGGAAAAACATCCCAACTAAACATGGTAACTTCCATAGTAGAGCACCACAACTGGCTAATACACTATGAAAATAGGCAAAAGCGCCAGACGTGTGCCGTGGAATAGAAATTGATTATTAATTATCAATGGAAAAACCCATAAACCATAGTAAATCACTACACTGTTGCGAGCAACATTCATGCATTGGGAACACAGTAGCTCTCAACTGAGTAAGGGAATAACCATGATTTATTGGTTTTTACGTTGATTATTTGAACAGTTTTCTTTTATTTTGTCACGAATGGTATTATGTCTCATCCCGCGTTATATCCACTGGTATTTTGACACAACTGGCGGTTTTTTGTACAACTGGTATATTGGCATTAGTATATATATCTTTATATATATAATGTGCAGTGGTGTTATCACCAATGGCATGCTGTCCCAATGGCACTTTGACTGGCGTTATGGCTGGGTTCATAGACAATAGAGTTCAGCTTTACAGGATTTTCCTCAATGATAACACGAGTTTCAAATTATGATTAACAGAAGACAGGTTATTGAACTCACCTGCATGACAAGAGATTTTAATCTAAATTTTGAATCTTTAATGAGCAGTATTTGGTGGTTTTATCACAAAGTAGGCTAGGTGATATTACAATTCTCTCTGTGTGATATTCACGACAGCATCATGACAAGAATGCAACTAGAAGGCGAGACAACTTTGACAACAGGGTTATTAGATATTTCCCATGATATGACGAAAGAGAAAAGAGAAGAAAATTTTGAAAGATTTTGAATGCTTGGCGGTCATGAGAGTTGTGGTGATTATTGAATTAATTGATTTCATCGGTTTATATAATAAATAAATGTCACTCTTCGGATATAAATATCTATGAGGTTGCGACACAAAATTTCTGATACATAATCATCATTAAAGCCTAAGTACTTTTTCAAGTTTGCTGCTGCCTCGAATCTGGCTTCAAATATATGATTGATTGATTTTTGTGTGGTGGTTTTGTATTGATTCTATTGATGAACAAAAATAACTTTTTCAGCACTACCCACATTTTTTCCTTTTTTATTTACACGCTTTATAACCTTATAAAACTATTATTATGAGGCTAAATTGGAAACTTAAAAATACATACCATTTTAAAAATGACACACTCAAAGCGTTGAAAATTGGTGCTTTGCGATGGAAGGGACAATACAAGGTCATCCTAAAAAAGCAGATCTAAAAGAACGTCTGAAGTCAATTACAAAAGGTATCAAACTGCACAATGTGACTTCTCACTGCCTTTATTCAGTGATAAAAAAAACCTTTAACAAACAGGAAGGAAAAACCATAAAATAGTATCAAGAGCTTCTAAATACCGGTTTATACGCCCCCAAAAAATAGAATCCCTACAATAATATGTTCCTACCAAGATACTATCTACTGCTCACTCAATATATGGAAATAAGCGGAATTACAGTCATCTGCGGACATTTATATTTATCTGGTCTGATATGCTTGACAGAGACATGACTGCATAATAATACGGAGGAGATAACTCTGAGAGAAGGGAAATTACCTTTGTTAGCCTGCCTGATGATAATCAAACTTGTTTTCATGTTCATCCAAGCCAATGGAGGTCTGGATTACTTTTTCACACATTCACCAAGACACAAACTATAAGTCACAAGTTGGAAATTTCACTTCCCCATATACTGGAAAATCCAAAGTTTAGTACGCAGTGGCAGTTACTTTTGTGATTTGCATTGGGCAAGTTGAGAGATTGGCAAACTAGAGCACTATTGGTAAGTTTTAATAACACATAATCATTGATCGAGCTTGAGCATAAAGGTTACCATTTACCACCATGATTAGCAAATGAATAGTCTCATGACTTCTCTATTTGTCTCGCGTCTGGTTGTGTTTTACTAATCTAAAAATTGAAATTCCTGCATATTGTTTTGTGAGCGATGTGATGTTAGAGGAGCTAACTGATGTTCTGGTTTCATAATGTGTTACACTCTTTTGTGAGATTCGGATATTGTGAAAGCCTTTGTGGACTGTCAATGTTGGTTAGTTGGTTACCATTATGATAAGTGAATGAGGTAGCCTCTCTATTTGAATTATTATGGTCTAATACAGCACTGTCGACAATATTGACTCTGAAAGTTGATTTTCACAAGTGCTATACTTGATTTCTTGTGAATGTAGTGATGCTTGTCATGTTAGCTCTTGTGGACTGACACTGATAGTATCATCATGTCCAAAAGGGTTTGTCTCACCTTGGTAGAGACTAACCAATTCTCGTCAACTTAACAAGAAAACTTCTTTGTTACATTCTTTGGATGTGTATTATTTAGGTTTTACAACAGTGCTGTTACAAGAAAAGCTCTACAAATGGACCACAGCCAGCCGCTGGGCTGGAATACCATTGAGGGTCGCTGTGCAACAGCGACTTTAGTTTGAGGCGTGTACAAAACCTATTCTGCTAAATCACATGAGGTGGCAGTTTGTACACCCCTGAGTGACATGGCGGTCACAGAGTGTACCGGGACCTGTGTCATGTAATATGAAGGTTTCACAATAAATTGAAATTTGATGTTCAAAAATCTTATCAGAATATTTTAGAGCACAAATGGCTTAACACAGCCAATATATTCACAGTGACAGTGACTTTATCAGAGGAATTCGAGATAACCCTTCAGTCAGCTGGACATCAATTCCTTTGTGTACTTTAATGTGACTTTAATCAAGGAGTTAGTCATTGCCTAGTACAGTAACTGTATTCAGTCTGTCACTTACAATGGTTGTTCTAATAAAATAGACGAAAAATGATATGGGCAGTTGAGGGATTTTCTATGACTAATCAATTAGGCCGTTACTTTACAAAGTTTACATTATTTGCTTCGTGCTACAGTCAAACAGCTGAATGCACAGTGAAAGAAAACTGTTGATTATAAAAATAATGGAAGTGATGGTTTTTCCATTGATTATTAGCAAGGAGTCATAGTTGCTATTAGTTATTAGTTATCAGTTTTCTTTCAAGACACATTACACCCCAATTTTCCTTTGTCAATAGACCTTGCCCAGCATATTTTGCATGGATCAAAGATGTATTTATGTCGAAGTTTTATCCTGCTTTCATAAAGGTAGGGCAGAGATTTTTATAATAAATACGGCCACAAGTTACATTACTCATATCACATTTTTAATACCTAGTCATGGTACATTCTCTTAGAATTGAACTGAAGCACCTTTAGCTTAGCCGATGTGTTGGCTCTCATTGGTGGGTGGGGAGAAAAAAAGCCGATGTCAGGTCATATGGTACTTTCAGGAAAGTATTATATGACCTGCCTTTGGCTCTTCCAGATCTCTCAAAGTAACAAGTGCATTACTCAACTCAATGTGCCCTCATAATTATCATGAGTTCATGGAGAGCTGAAAGTTCAACTCCATGATAAATATGTGTTTTTCACACTTGACAAGAATATCTTGTCGTTATTTTGTAAAGCCTTTCTGGTTATTGAACAGGTTCTAAGGAAGCTACTCTGTGACTTCTTACTTTCTGTATAGCTGTACTGGGTTCTGCTACGCTTTACTATGAGTGAAGACGAAAGAATTTTTGAGTTTTCTGATCCACACTCACCTGCCCAGAAGCGCGTGGCCGCTGATATAGAAGATAAATTTGATAGGATATCCATCTCCTCCCCTAACCCTAAGAAATCGCGTACAGAAGGAAGGATGCCTGACCACTCCTGCGCTGGTCACTATATCCCTGTTGGTCATGATGTGAGTTCCATACATTAACCTTGATGTTATATATATATATATATATATATATATATATATATATATATTATATATGTGTGAACTTTATGTTGAATAATACTCAATCGTTGAGAATGTTTTACAGAATATACAAAACAATGAGAAGAAAATAAAGGAACAAAGATGTTAATGCAGAATTGATGAGAAATATAATTTGGAAGATCTCTCAAAATGTGAAATGGATGGACTTTATCAAATGTTGTATTGAGTTATAAACATGTGCTCTTTTAAGGATCCTGATTATTATTTTCCTACCATAGGCTTTGTATTCATATGGGGTCATGGGTAAGAAATATTTAGGCGCATTCCCTTATCAATCACTGTTTTTCTCATTACAAGAAAACTGCCAATGCTTGTGGGAGTTGTCACATCAATAGTAAGGAGGAGTTTTTAAGATTTTACTTGTCGGCATTCGATCATTTAAACTAACTATGTTGGTGTGATGAACAGTTTTGAGCTTTTAAGGTGACGTGATCTTTTCTTCTGCCTACAGCCACAGCCAGCTCCTAAGGGCAGGCTGTGCCCAATGAACTAAACCTTAGTTCATTGCTGTGCCTACAGCCTATTACAATAAATTTGATTTTTATTAGTCTGCATATATTTTTTATAATAGCTTCGGGATGAGGAAAGATGCAGCAGTTGCAACGAGTTGGCGGTTCTCCCGCACACAGTAAACGAATGTGGGCATACTTATGGGAAAGCAGCGATAGATAATTTGATAAAAAGAGGTACAAGAGAGTTCCGGTGTGTGGGAAATGACCTCGATGGTGACAGAGTGGATCAGTGCCAGAGTATGGTCAGGATATCTGACCTGAAACTGAATAAAGCCGTTGATAAAGGAATTAAGCTGAAGATGGTACATTGTCCATATAAGGGAAAAGGATGCCAAGTAACAATGAAGTTAAAAGAAGTAGAAAATCATCTGAAAACAGTATGCCAGTTTCAAGAAGAGAAATGTCGTTCATGTAATAGGATGTTTGCACGTAGTAACCTTGCAGCACATGAGTCGACTTGTACGGCTAAGAGGTGCGCTTTCTCAGCAGTCGGTTGTAATGATGTCAGCTCAGGTGGAGAAATAGGGCAGAGTGGAGGAGTGATGGCTGACATTGGAGTTCACTTTTCTCTGCTGTATCAATTTCTTGCTGCAATCAAGTCAATCGCAGAGTTCAAGACAAAAGAGTATAACGCTGCACTGACTGAGCAAATGAGAGAAAGCGAAGGTATAACCATAGGCTCGAAATTCACCTTTTTGTTATATTAGAAATTGATTTACATTATAAAAAGAGTCTATCCCTTAAATGAATAAGGCAGCTAGTTTTAGCCCTTTTAGTTAGCGGCGTGTCCATTGAGGGGCTACTTCAACGCTGGCAAACTGGATAAAACTTGGTGCAGCTCTCATATAAAACATTTCTGATCTCCTTCCCTAACTCACACTAAAGAACACATTAAATCGTTGCATTCACGCTGTAGGTGTTTATAGAACACACTAATTTTTTAGGTTTTTCTGGATAATTGTGAACAAAGTGATGTTTTTCATCAACAAAATAAGCAAGATTAATATTGTTACAGGACATGATCAGACCATCCGGCTCCTAAAGGAGCCCGATCGTGTGAAGGAAGAAGGAATGGCAATGTTGGAGATAAAGAAGCAGATGGAATCGCTAAAACAAGACGCCTCCTCTCATTCCAATTATCTATCACAACTAATGCATGAAGAATTCGCAATAGATGTTGCTGCATCTTGGCAAAGGTAACACATCTATTTATCAACCATTGCAATCTATATATTTGACTATACCGACTGCGATCAAAAAATTAAAGTGCAGTCTCATGGTTTCTATCTCTTCAAAACACAGCGCATACTGAATCACAGCGCGTACTGAATTGTGCAACAAAAAAATTGTAGCTCCTACCCGTCCTCATAGAGTATTATATATGGCAAACTAAGCATGACTGATATTATTGACAGTGATACCTCAGTATTCTATCACATCAAAGCATGCTTTGTAGAAAACTTTACAATTTTCACAAGCTAGGCATGGTATAATATAATGTTCCAAATATAGTCAATAGAGTCCAAAAGTATAGCTGCATTAGAAGCGGTTAAACCGCATCCTCGGTTGGCTATATCTTTAATGTAAGAAGGTAGTATGATTGCTCTCCTTTATTACTATTTGTCAGGCAGAGGAGTCGTCAGGAGTTATTGTTGTTACAAGGGGAGATAACAAATGAATCGCTGGGGAAGAACATGGAGCTGATACAGCAAGTGCCGACGCTTATAAACCACGGAAGTGTTATCTTCAAAGTGTCAAACTTCACTCAGAAAAGAACAAGTGCTATCCAGGGAATCTTGAAAAAGGGAATTTATGGTCCTCCTTTCTTTACTCATGAGTATGGATATAAGATGGTACCGATACTGTATCCCAACGGTGATGGAGCAGGTAGGCATTCATTTTAACTTTTAAATGTGTAACACACAAGAAACAAGAATCAAGAACAAAACTGACATCTGACTGCTAAGAAATGTTCTCACTTTCTTTCATCCTTTCTTTAGTTTTCATATACATATACATATGTACATATATATATATATATATATAAATATAAATGTATATACATATGTATGTATATATGCATATGTTACATGGTATATGGTACAATTCAATGATATGGTATATACCTATTATATGTGTTATACCAATGATTTCATCTTCTTTCTTTAGTTTTGATTATATGTATTTTAGGTGCTGGGACTCATCTGAGCATCTTCTTAGCTGTAATGAAGGTAAGTGTCAGGTGTATATATAATAAACATATAATAATAATTATATCATTTTATGTATACGATATACGATCAAATTTTCGAGGCAGCTGTCTGGGGTTTTTCCTATTTCCCCTTTTTTCTTGTGGTTAGTTAACATCTCACATTCTGCAATAGTGCAGTTAGATTCAGCTCAGGAATGTTACGCGGGCTGAAGGCCAGATACTCTAACTAACCATGATGATTACTTCTGCTGTCTGCTGTTGTCATCTCTGATCTAGGTCTAATAGGCTTGCGCTATATTTTTGACATCAGATAAAAACTTATCAGTGCTCCCTGGCATTTTCCCCACATTTTTATTGTTGTGATGTTGTTTACGGGACGATTTATATTTAAATTCGAATTAGCGATGTCACTATGTTAAAGGCGAATTCAGAAACATGTCATGTCACTGGGACGGAAATATCATTTTAAAAAACAATTTCTCTACATCATTATTAGGGAGAGTATGATGCACTACAGAAATGGCCGCTGACTGGTGACATCACCTTGTCCATCCTCAGCCAGAATAGAGTGGGTAGAGAAGCAGTGAAACATTCCTTCAGAACTGATATAGCCTCAATCTCCTACCGCAGGTGAATAGGGCGCTGCTTCGTAACATAAAATATTGTTGTGGCACAATGCAAAGCTTGTTTTATACCAATATACACTGTACAGTGTCAACTTATAAAAAGGTTTTTCACAAGCCTAATTTTTAATCCCATGAAATTATTCTTTGAAACATATCCTGTTTATTCAGTATACCAGGTACACTTAGAATTCATGGCACTGTTTACATTCCTATCAGCGCTTTTACCTTCCCTTGCTAGAATCATCACTGCAGACTTTAAAAATATAATATATTATTAAGTCTATGACTAGTGACTACCACATATAAATACTGTACACTGTGGAACATTGTAGTACAAGAACAGGTAGTAGGGGGCTACTATTCAGAGACTTTATGAGCCAATGCTATACTGGCTAGGCCTTGTGTAGCTAACATGTTGTCTCTGATATGATTGGATGGGAAAGCCATTGAGAGCCAACACATTGGCTAGGTCTTGTCTGAATATCTCAATCCATCTAACTGTAACTGTAAGGAAAAAATCTGATATGATGTTCTCATAATACTATCCCCTACTACTCATGTTATATCATGATCTTATATTATTGTATATACAGACCATCTGGAGAGATAAACCAGGCCAGCGGCATCCCTCGAGCTCTGGATCTGGCTCTACTCAGACAGCCATCTGATTATCTCATCGATGACACCCTGTACATCCAGGTGATTGTCGAGCCGCAAATACAAACATCGGATTAGCTGGACACTGTATGACTTTAACCAGTGTGACTTACATTCTGACATTGACTGGCTGATGTGTCTGATTAGAAAGAAGCTCCTAATCCTAGCAGAGCACCTTTGAATGGCTTTGTCTATCAAACTGAAATCATTGCCAGCTAGTTAGTGCTGAAATCTCATATTCTGAGGGTTGTGCGCTCATTTTTGCACTCTTAGAATGCTCCTGGTATTAGTTGGAGTGCTCAATGGATAATTCTAAGATAATTTAGCCCTCTCTCATGTATTTTTCTAGTTCATAACACATGGATAGGTGTAATCCCTGCTTACTAGGGGAAAAATCTCTTAATACACATTATATCTTTTGATTATTGCTCAATTCCTAATTTGTAGTCTTCAGTTTCATTAATGATACTAATATATTGTTATTCAATTTGTGTTACCTTAATTTGTTCCAAGAATCATTATTTCAACTTGCGTGTCTATTTTTATTTTGATGAAACAGATTTATTTTGGTCATACCCTGTCACGTGAGAACATAAAAGTGATATGTCTCTGGCTCACCTGTCTGTATAATAAAATATAATATAATAAAATACCTGGATACTATAGCTAGGATACCTAGATACAATTTACCAGAAGTAAAGTACTAAATAAAGTACTAAATAAAGAATAAGTATGCAGTTGATTTAGAAATGCCCATGAGCTTTATAATTATCAAGTGTACTGTTGCAGCTTCTCAGTGTGACCCAGATTCCAGTTTTTGGGAAGCAAGGTGGGGCCTTGTTGTTCGCAGCATGATTCACTTGATGGATTCCAGTTGCGGGAAAATAACATTTTGCGATAATTAGAAATAAAGCAGGTACCTGCATCATCTCATAGAATTATGGTATAATAACTCTGTGATCTTCTCCTAATGAAACTGTTATTTTTCATTGCAGTTGGGAAAACTGAGGTTGTCTAGAATTTCTACTTAACCACTACATGAAAAATGGGGCGTAGACGTAATTTTGTCTGCAGGCCTAAAAAATCATTGAACTCATTGATGAAACCGATAGCTATCGGTAAAAACATGATATGACAGTCACTGTCCATAACTTCCATTATATTTTAATTATGTAGAATAAATATGTTAGATACAAATCCAGGGTAGCTTATTGTGGGGACATTATTGCGACATAAGATTCTTTGTCCCGTTGATGGATAATTGATAATATAATTTATATCTATTTTTAAGCGACTTGTTTTTATTTGTCCCTTTAATTACAGAGGCCTGTGCATGACACCATGGGCAGTGTCTAGTCAAGAACTTTCCAAACCACAAGCCTCCCTACTCACCTCATCCCAAACATAATAAATTTGGGCCAGCAGATTGTTTGAACTTTTCAATGCTCTTTGATGGTACATTGCTAAGTTACAGGGTTATCCTTCAGAGTTTTGAGCCAACTCTAAAATTGGGTTGTATTCAATAATGAATAGTTGGTGATAAACTCATTTGGTATCCGACAACAGATTCTTTTTCTGAGCTGCTGACGGGCAATTGACTAAGTCTTTTCATTTATACTAAAACAATCCATACAAGCCGATGAGGACATGGCGGTGAAAGGTGGGTAACCCATTAAAGCGGTTCATGATAAAAGCTATATGACTCTTAATAAATTTATCGGGATGTTGCAAAAACTATTATCGCCAGGCTCAAGTTTCTAATTGTTACTCCTCACAGGAGCTGAATCCTCTTCTAAAAGTTTACCACAAGATCTGAACTCTCACTAATGACTTATTTCAGCTTCTTTCAAAATCATATCATGAGGTTTGGCTGCTTATAAGTCAGGATTATGATTGTGCTTTGACAAAAGCATATTGACGATGGGGTGTCATTATCAGATTAACTGGCCAGGGAGCAAACACCATGTGTTGCTGAAGTGAAGCTGCTTTGAAGCTATCAATTAAATCTGCTATTCCGTTAGCGGTTAGATGGTAGATGCGATCCCATGTGATCCTATCGCTATGCCTGATATCCCAAACTGAATATAAAATGTTGATCGTGATTGTATGTTTTGAGTGATTCTCTGGCAGTGGCATTTTAACACTTGTTAGTGATCCTTGAAATGCATCTTCTGGACCTCGATATTGTGAAAATCACAGTTGATTTTTGCATTGTATGATACTCGCCAAGCTGCCAGTGAAAGGGGATAAAATGAAAATTAATAATAATACAATAGTCTGATAAAAATGTATAGCTCAACTGTCAGGCAATATTTTCTCAGCAAAGTGTAATTTGGTTGACAGATGGGAGAGATGATGCTGCAGGCAATAGGTATAAGCACTGCCAGCACTATCGTTAATGGGAATGTGATATTTAAAGATTATATTTACCACTTCTATAATTATGGCACTTTCAGTTTTATAATTGTGTAGTCCAGCCATGATAGTATAGTGGTCAGTACTTCGCGTTGTGGCCGCGAAAACCCAGGTTCGAATCCTGGTCATGGCAATTTTGCACAAGTAAAATGGAGGTTCTGATTGGTGGTCCATTAAGAATCATTGATTTCAGATGTTTCTCCATCTAATAATCTACAAAACTCACCTTGAGACGACCAACACTTCCGTCTGAGCTCCCAAGCCATGATACATACTTGCCAAGTAATCTAAATTCAAAAGTGGGAGATTTCAATTTTCAGTGATACTTCGCCGCATTGCTGTGCTTTGAGGTTGGAAAGCACCCGAGTGATCCACCTGAGGGCTTGGGGGCGTGTGAGCCCCAAATGGGGCCCAGGATGACGCCCCGGCCACTGATGCTCCGAAAGCATTTTTTTATCCCAAATAAATTCATGTTTGTACTTTGTACTGTACTAAAAGATCAAATTGAGGTGAAATACACTTTAACACTTACCATCAACACATGGGCCCCTGGGACTTATATACCCTCACTTAATAACTTACTAAAATATTGTGTTATGGCTGTTTGTCCAAAATCTGGAGGAAAGAGTGAGAATTACAAAAAGTGGGAAGTGGGCAGAAGTAGGTGTGGAAATCTGGAGGGTCCCACCTAAATAGGGAGACTTGGCATGTATGCCATGATAAGGTGCAGAGAGCCTGTACATTTCCTGCCTCCTGAGGTAATCAATTATCTATTATATCGAGTTGTCTACTCTGTCCCGGAGAGAATGTAACTCCCAGTAAAAGTAAAAATCGACAAAATAATTTACTGTTCCGGTGCAGTGAAGTGGCGATCAAGTAGTAACAATTCGATACCGCCATATATAATTTTATCCCTAGCTTCCTGCAATTTGATTGGATAGTGTGAAAAATATGACCTGTTGACCTGTATCCAACATGTCAGCCCCCACAAAAGTTCTGTCTTCTCCAACAGACACTGTTATAGAAATTGTAAAATGGAAGGTCAGGAAAGGAAGTAAAGTAGACCCTGGTTCTGTGTTGATGCTGTACAAAGTTCAGGGGGATTCAGAGGTCAAGAAGCTTAAGTCACAGCAAGTAGGAAGTGTTGTAGATGTGTACAAGAACCAGGGAGATGCTGTCCAACCAAAGTAAGTTTGTAGTAGTAATGTAAGAAACTGATACTTGAAAGTAAGTACCCCTTACAACATGTTCTATCCTAGCCTCATCATTCATTATGTTTTCACCACAGGTCTTCTTCACTTTGTGCATAATCAGTGGTTGGAGTGCCTGGTCAAGTCTTGGCCAGGTTGTATCATATCAAAAATCAACATATATTTCATTATTTGTATAATAAAACCAATACCTATGTAATTATATATATATATATATATATATATATCTGTTGACTTTATACTTACTTGATACTTGAAGACTAATCGCTTCATCTGGTGAAGGTTCCAGCGATGTTTCGGGCTCGTCTATTGGTAATCGGTCCGTGTCATAGATCATATAACCAACGAGTAACACCCTGTCTGTTACTCCTTGATATAACCACTATACTACTCCGCGACCGATTTCAAATAGAACTGTCATTACCAGGTGGTTAACTGATGGCGTTGCAATATGCACAATGTCATGCAGACTGTATAGAAAACACAAGACTTTTATTTTGTGTGCTGCTACTATGCAAATGCAAAGCCACGCTGCCGTAAAAAAACTGATCCAGTAACCACGAGTAAGTCTAAGCCTTCATTGTGGAGAAGGCTGTCCCCTCTAGAGTAGAGCTACTCGGACCCATGGTACTCGAGCGGCGTCCTATACCCTTGTCCGGCAAGTCTTTTCATCAAAGAGGCAGAGGCAGATCACAAGTCTTAAACCAGTCCACTCCTATGGTTACATGTTACAACTGCTACACTATAAGGGCACGCTCGTCATGGATGTTAAGATCTGTTGTGCAACTTTGATAGGAATCACAGCGAAGGAGACATGGTTTGTTGCGCTGCTTGTCCATTTCACCCAAGCCAATATTGGTGGGTGCCCGGATGGGATTGTCAAGAAGTATGGTAAAAATCCTTAGTAGTTAGTTATTAGCAATAGCAACATGAAAACATTTCTTCTTGGCATTTAAACTTCATTTATATCCAAAAGTTATCCTGGTTTAACCGATCTCATTTGGTCTCACTTTTCAGTCAACAACTACTGAAACTAGCAGGCTGCAGTCATAACATAGTCATCAAGGATTTGTGTGCGGAATGTGGAAAAGATCTACGTGATGAAAGGTAGGTCAGATGTGTGGAGTAAAATGAATTTAGGACCATTTAGGGTAAAGCATAAGAAATGTATTTTGTCTCTAGACCTATCTTTCAATAATAGACAGTTTTCTGAGCTCTTATTTATCCCTCAATTTGGAGTTGTCCTCTCTCCAGTTTGGTACTTTTAACCCACGCCGCATAGGAAAAACCTGCTGAAAGAGGGTTATCTTGAAAACCGGTTATGTTAGGATAAAAATGAGTTTTGATTCAGAGTCTGCACCATTGAAGACCCTGAGACAGAGTGTCCAAATCATTGGAGGCTTCGAATGTTGATAAATCTTAATTTTAGTGACAAAACTCATGCAAAATTCTGCCAAATTGTCCGCAAAACTGACAGAAAATGCTATAATTGACTATCCAAATACTAAAATTATTTCCCAAACTATGTCCTTATCAGTTTTCAATGCTGCAGATTCTGAATCAAAAATAATTTTTATCCTATTATAAGCGGTTATCAAGATAACCCTCTTTTCAGCACGTTTTTCCTATGCGGCGTGGGTTAAAAGTACCAAACTGGAGAGAGGACAACTCCGAATTGAGGCCTAAATCATAGCACAGAAAACTGTCTATTGAACAACATTCGGATCAATTTTTAAAATTGAGCCATCAATGGAGCCCGCAATGCATCTAAGCCCTTTTGTCAAGGGAACCACTGAAAATGAGAATCAAAAGGATAGCTGTCAAACCTGAAAGTGGTATAGTTGAATCTTGTTGAAGATTGGGTGGCACAAGTAAAGTTAAGTCGGAATACAAGCCAATCTCTGATTGTGAGTAGTTGTAAGAAGAAAATTTAAATATCCATTATCTGTTTCTTCTTTCTGATAATTTAGTAATCAGGATGAGACACATGAGAAGTTACAGATTCCGAGCAAATCGTCTGCTCCTGCTAAGAAGAAGCCTGCTGCTAATAAGAAAGCTAATGTATCCATGGTACACAGTGTTCCTGAACTCATGGTCACAGATAAGGTAAATCTCTACTTTACTCCCTGATATATAAGCTTCCTAAATATTAACTTCTGTGATGAGCCCTCGCTCCCAGGTCACTGTTATCATATAATCATTCAGCTGCATACCAGACAGCAAACATTTATTGTTTAGTTTTTTTTTCTAATAGGCAATATTAACAAATGTGAATAGTGTACACTAATGCTAAAGATTTATTTGAAAATTCCATCCATCTATCTAGGCTACTAAATCTAATTCTCTACTGCAACCCTGAGGAACATTTATCGCCCCTGTCAGCGATGACCATCTTGGCTGTTATAGAGTAAAGCAAGTCATTTGGGTTTTAGTATCATCATTACTTTGGACTTAGCACCCCATCCGTCACCACCAACCCTAATCACATTGTGTCACTGTTAATGAGAATTGGGAGTTGTGTACCCATTGACTAATCATGGTTCTAGAGCAGACATCCACTATTTGACAACTCACTTTAAAAATGGTTGTTAAAATAATTGAACACAGACAATAATGCACTTACTTGTACTGTGTTACAGGAAGGCAAAGAACTTATCAAAATGAGATACAATTGATAGAGCAATTCATATTCCATATTTCTTATCATATGCATGTAATATAGGTATTATCCTATCAATTGATCAATGATTTATGATTTTATTCCTTACTTGTTTCACTTATTTTTGTAGCATGCTCAGGAGATTGGTAAGGAAGATGAGCTGAGACTTAGAAAGAGTAAGAAATTGGTACTGTTAGTAGATTTAGACCAGACCCTGATCCATACAACTACCGATAACGTACCTAATAAACTAAGGGTAAGTCATCTACTACCGATAACGTACCTAATAAACTAATGGTAAGTTATCTACTACTGATAATGTACCTAATAAACTAAGGGTAAGTCATCTACTACCGATAACGTACCTAATAAACTAAGGGTAAGTCATCTACTACCGATAAATTCCTAATAAACTAATGGTAAGTTATCTACTACTGATAACGTACCTAATAAACTAAGGGTAAGTCATCTACTACCGATAACGTACCTAATAAACTAATGGTAAGTTATCTACTACCGATAACGTACCTAATAAACTAAGGGTAAGTCATCTACTACTGATAACGTACCTAATAAACTAATGGTAAGTGATCTACTACTGATAATGTACCTAATAAACTAATGGTAAGTGATCTACTACTGATAATGTACCTAATAAACTAAAGGTAAGTTATCTACTACTGATAATGTACCTAATAAACTAAAGGTAAGTTATCTACTACTGATAACGTACCTAATAAACTAATGGTAAGTCATCTACTACTGATAATGTACCTAATAAACTAAAGGTAAGTTATCTACTACTGATAATGTACCTAATAAACTAAGGGTAAGTTATCTACTACTGATAACGTACCTAATAAACTAAAGGTAAGTTATCCACTACCGATAATGTACCTAATAAACTAATGGTAAGTTATCTACTACTGATAATGTACCTAATAAACTAAAGGTAAGTTATCTACGACTGATAATGTACCTAATAAACTAAAGGTAAGTTATCTACTACCGATAATGTACCTAATAAACTTAGGGTAAGTTATCTACTACTGATAACGTACCTAATAAACTAAAGGTAAGTTATCCACTACCGATAATGTACCTAATAAACTAATGGTAAGTTATCTACTACTGATAACGTACCTAATAAACTAATGGTAAGTCATCTACTACTGATAATGTACCTAATAAACTAAAGGTAAGTTATCTACTACTGATAATGTATCTAATAAACTAATGGTAAGTTATCTACTACTGATAACGTACCTAATAAACTAAGGGTAAGTTATCTACTACCGATAATGTACCTAATAAACTAAGGGTAAGTTATCTACTACTGATAACGTACCTAATAAACTAAAGGTAAGTTATCCACTACCGATAATGTACCTAATAAACTAATGGTAAGTTATCTACTACTGATAACGTACCTAATAAACTAAGGGTAAGTTATCAACTACTGATAATGTACCTAATAAACTAATGGTAAGTTATCTTCTACCGATAACGTACCTAATAAACTAAAGGTAAGTTATCTACTACTGATAATGTATCTAATAAACTAAAGGTAAGTTATCTACTACCGATAACGTACCTAATAAACTAAAGGTAAGTTATCTACTACTGATAATATACCTAATAAACTAATGGTAAGTTATCTACTACCGATAACGTACCTAATAAACTAAAGGTAAGTTATCTACTACTGATAACGTACCTAATAAACTAATGGTAAGTTATCTACTACTGATAATGTATCTAATAAACTAAAGGTAAGTTATCTACGACTGATAACGTACCTAATAAACTAAAGGTAAGTTATCTACTACTGATAATGTACCTAATAAACTAAAGGTAAGTTATCTACGACTGATAACGTACCTAATAAACTAAAGGTAAGTTATCTACTACTGATAACGTACCTAATAAACTAATGGTAAGTCATCTACTACTGATAATGTACCTAATAGACTAAAGGTAAGTTATCTACGACTGATAACGTACCTAATAAACTAAAGGTAAGTTATCTTCTACTGATAACGTACCTAATAAACTAATGGTAAGTCATCTACTACTGATAATGTACCTAATAAACTAAAGGTAAGTTATCTACTACTGATAACGTACCTAATAAACTAAAGGTAAGTTATCTACTACTGATAATGTATCTAATAAACTAAAGGTAAGTTATCTACTACTGATAATGTATCTAATATACTAAAGGTAAGTTATCTACTACTGATAACGTACCTAATAAACTAAAGGTAAGTTATCTACTACTGATAATGTACCTAATAAACTAAAGGTAAGTTATCTACTACTGATAACGTACCTAATAAACTAATGGTAAGTTATCTACTACTGATAATGTACCTAATAATCTAAAGGTAAGTTATCTACTACTGATAACGTACCTAATAAACTAAAGGTGAGTTATCTACTACTGATAACGTACCTAATAAACTAATGGTAAGTCATCTACTACTGATAATGTACCTAATAAACTAAAGGTAAGTTATCTACGACTGATAACGTACCTAATAAACTAAAGGTAAGTTATCTACTACTGATAACGTACCTAATAAACTAATGGTAAGTCATCTACTACTGATAACGTACCTAATAAACTAAAGGTAAGTTATCTACTACTGATAATGTACCTAATAAACTAAAGGTAAGTTATCTACTACTGATAATGTATCTAATAAACTAAAGGTAAGTTATCTACTACTGATAATGTATCTAATAATCTAAAGGTAAGTTATCTACTACTGATAACGTACCTAATAAACTAAAGGTAAGTTATCTACTACTGATAATGTATCTAATAAACTAAAGGTAAGTTATCTACTACTGATAACGTACCTAATAAACTAATGGTAAGTCATCTACTACTGATAATGTACCTAATAAACTAAAGGTAAGTTATCTACGACTGATAACGTACCGTATAAACTAAAGGTAAGTTATGTACTACTGATAATGTACCTAATAAACTAAAGGTAAGTTATCTACTACTGATAATGTACCTAATAAACTAAAGGTAAGTTATCTACGACTGATAACGTACCTAATAAACTAAAGGTAAGTTATCTACTACTGATAATGTATCTAATAAACTAAAGGTAAGTTATCTACTACTGATAACGTACCTAATAAACTAAAGGTAATTTATCTACTACTGATAACGTACCTAATAAACTAAAGGTAAGTTATCTACTACTGATAACGTACCTAATAAACTAATGGTAAGTGATCTACTACTGATAACGTACCTAATAAACTAAAGGTAAGTTATCTACTACTGATAATGTATCTAATAAACTAAAGGTAAGTTATCTACTACCGATAACGTACCTAATAAACTAAAGGTAAGTTATCTATCACATACTGGTGAGAAACGTGTCTAATGCGTAGTTATTCGGGAATAAGTTATTTTTAATTTTATGTGTACTCGATAAATAAAGCTGACTCCCTGTCATTTGCCTCAGCAACTGTGTAGGATGAATTTTCGTAGTGTATTTGACACATTGAAGTTGAGTAAAACAGAGTAAAATCAATAATATATTTTTCTTTACTCAGGAACTTCTGTATATTCTCTGTCGGTATCCATAACAAAGATTCGATTTTGATTCTTTGTTAGGCAGTTAAGCACTTTCAGATGGGAGGAATCTGGTATCACACTAAATTCAGACCGGGTACAGAAGATTTTCTAAAGACGATATCTAAATACTACGAGCTGCATATCGTCACGTTCGGTAAGATAGAGGGGCCTCAGGCCTGAATGTTAGATAGGAAAACGGTTTTAATGACCTCAAACTCTACATAAATCTGCTAAGCCATATTTGTTTGTCCTAAATCACGTTAACACAGGGTGGAGGAATCCGCCTCGCACATTTGGTAACTTAGAACAAGACTCAGACTATAAGTATCGACAAAGTTGAGTCAATCTATTCTATTAATTAACCAAAGCGAAAATAATAGGTTGTAATCTACTTAAATATGATAACCCATTACGGTCCTTTTCCTTGCAGATGTTTCGTTCTTTGCTAAAGTCCTTAATTGGAACTTGATAATGAATCAATATGTTGGGTTGCTATGTGAGCAGCATGTCATGATAATACAGTATGTCTATATGATAATGATGATAATATACAGGTGTCAGGCTTTATGCACATACTATAGCTCGTATGATGGACAGTGAAGGTAAATTCTTCTCTCACAGAATCCTCTCCAGAGATGAATTCCTCGATCCAAACACCAAGAAAGCCAACCTAAAGTATGTATTCTTATCTGACCTAAGCATTAGTACAGCAGGTATTATGAACTCACCTAAAGCGCTGCCATCATTTACTAGCATAACTGCAGTTGCCTTCTCATAAATGCCTCCTTAGGTACCCTTTAGTGACGAGGTTTGCTCAAACTTAGTTTAGATTGTTTAAGGGTCACTTAGTGTTAGCTAGCACTAATTTTCCCTAGCTGAGGATGGAGTTTATATAAAGTAACGAGATCAAAAAATGTTAACTTGCCATACATTTCCCTATTTCAAGCTTGTGGAAAACTGCAAACTTTTCCTTCTGCAAACGCTGTACCCTTCTAAAGTAACCAACAATTAAGGTTACCCTTGTTCAGTCTATCTCTTGAGTTTAGCTGACATAGCTACTCAATAAGTACACCCAAAAACAACCATAGAATCAATCTCACACGATAATGTGAAAAAATATTAAACTCCTCCTAAACCGTAGAATTATCCTAAGAGAAGTCAAATATTTGCATTCATAATAAATCTTTTGTGCCCTATCTATATTACAGATCACTGTTCCCATGTGGAGATGATATGGTGGCTATTATAGATGATAGAGAGGATGTATGGAATTATAGTCCTAATCTCATACCTGTACTGCCGTATAAATTCTTTAAAGGTCAATACTAAATCATAATTATTATCTCCTCTCTGAATGGTACTGAGGCTACTGCTGGGTATGGAGGTTATAGTGCTGATGAGTAATGATTAACACTATTACTGTGTGGTCCTATAACCGTGGGAATATATATATCATGTTGATGTGACTAAGAGAAAATCAGGGTAATGTGTTTCCAGCATCACGAGCATTTTTCACACACTCGTCAATAGAGTATATTAGCAGGTTATCAGTCATTCCCTTCACAGTTTGTACACATGGCTTATAATGACTAGATATGTTTCAGCAACTGGTGATATAAATGATCCGAGCAAACTTAAGGCTGCAGCGCCAAATCAAATGTCATCAGACTCCAAAACAGATGAATCCTCAGAAAATAACTCTACCGAAAGTAGTAATCAACAGTCAGATGGCGATAAAACTTCAAACATTGCTGATACTACTCCGTCTGACACAAAGGACAATGAGTCTGTAGACAGTGCCAAAAACTCATCTAAAAGAAGTTTAGATGAGAGTGACTCGTGCATAAACAACGATGGGCCAGAGAGTCAACCGCAGGAGAAGAAACACAAGTCAGGCTGTGGTGAGTCCACAGACAGTACGGAGGTAACAAACTGTGATAGTAAAGAGAGGCAGACTGACGTCACATCTTCTTCTAACTCTAAGCTGACAGCTGAGAAAAGCATCCATCAATCTGATGACAATAGCTCTACTGAGGAAAAAGCTAATTCCTCAAACTCGGACCCAACAACACAAACTGGAGATTCATCAGCAGAGGACAGTACCAGTAAGCCTGGTGAAACATCAACAGAATCTGGTGTCAATTCAGAACAAACTGAAACAAATAATATAACAAATAACTCGGAGATAACCGAGGCTGAGACAGCTGATACTACAGTCACTGAAGACGGTAAGGCTAACGATGAAGAAGACAGTACAGATAAAGAGAATCAGCCTACTGAGGACAGGACTGAGACAGTGGAGGAGGAGGCGGAGTCTAAGGAGGAAGTAGAAGTCGAGTGGACCGATGATGATACTTATCTACAGGTAGGGGGGATCACTTGTAGACTTTTCGTTCTGGTTTGACGAGCATGGATAGATTTATGGCTATTTTTCCTGAAGATCTTCATTTGCTTATTTAGTCAACCAACCTCTTTAGGCCTTTTCAGCACAGTAACATCGATTGATCCCATCCCTCAAAACAGTGAGATATATAATCTATGTTTGTAGAATCTAACCAACATTCTCGTTGATTTACACCATGAGTTCTACAGGAGGGACAAATCTGATAAGAGTGATCCTAGTATTGGTAAACTACCACTAGATAACGCACTGAAAGACCCGGAACCTCAAAAAGTCGCATCTGTCATCAAATCGCACAGGAAACAGGTCTGTAGTCTCTCAGTATAAAACCTTTGTTTTACTTTTCTGTTAGAAACTTGCTGCCTAATAATTATTAGTGTTATTTTAATACCTGCAGTGCCTTTCATCTCTTAGGGAAGACAACTCGTATATCAAACAAAATTTTGCTCATCAAAAATGAGATTAATCCATTAATAGCGTGAAATAACTCTTAACTGAATAAAACCAGGAGTTGGAGGTGGCTTAGTTGGCTTCAGCATGCGAATGTTAAAGGTCGTGGGTTCAAATCCCACTGCAGTCCATCAACTTCTGGGGTTTGGTTGGCCCCAGAGGTGTCCTCCGACCTGCGTGCAAACAGGAAACAGGCTGGCACAGAAATTGAGGCCTCTCATCAAATATTTGGCCGCCCACACTTCAGGATGTGGCTTGTGATTTGACCAATCTTGTATCAAACCCAGTATAATCATACTAAACATAATGATGGCTCACAGAGAAACTTGTTCACTTTGTATGATGTAGGTTCTAGAAGGATGTGTGCTGGCGTTCAGCGGATTATTTCCTCAGTCGATATCACTCTATCACAGTACAGCATATCATATAGCTATAGCTCTCGGTGCTAAAATACAAATCAACGTTGAGAATAATGTTACACATCTGGTCGCCTCTAGGCTCGGTGAGTATACTATGAGCTTAGCTCATTCATATGACTTATGAGATTTAACATATTGTCACAGTATAAACACTCAAGTCCAGGGCTGCCCAAAGAGTGGCCCCCTGACCCAATTTTATGCGGCCCCCGACCCGTCCGAAAAAATCGCATAGCCGCGAAAACAAATTTCACCCCTATATTTATTACATTCCTCATTTGTACAATAATAGACCGCTCTACATCTAGTAACAGTATTTTGGAATTCCCCAACTATTGCATTTGAGTGAGCTCTAATAAATAAATTCCTCACTGCAGAGATGAAAATACTGCACACCCATATATGAATGTTTGATTTATGGCGAGGTTGCTGGACCAAGGGACATTGCAATATGTGGATGCGGCCTGCTCAATGAAAAGGTTGGGCACCCCTGCTCTAGTCCACTGAAGGACAATTTTTGGTCAAGGCAAATACTGCAAAATGCAGAAAATCTTTTTTCAATGATAGGAACGGAATTTTTATTATATCCAATTTCGCAGTGCAATACAAATAAATCTGTAATCTCAGCGCAAATAAGTGTAACATTTTAAGGTTATTTGTTTGTTGATTGTAACCTAATACATGTGGATCTCATGTCCTAGTTAGTCAATGGTCTGGTCTTCGGCGAACGCCCCAACACTTCGCATCAGCTCACCTTTTATATCCTTAAGGTATTAAGTATATCCAGGAGACTAAGTCCTAGGTGTAGCAGCTGTAGTCCTAATTTTAGTAGTTATAGTTGTTGGACACGATCGGATATAGCGTAATCATCTTGCACCCAGTCAGAGCGAAATCCATCAAACAATTAAAGGCTTTTTATATTTTTGCTCGATGTCAGCAGTTTGGTACAATCTCCATAACATTATTATTTATATTCAATTGACTATAGGAACCAAAAAGGTGAGACAAGCAGCGACCAAGGAGAACTGTACTATAGTACATCCTGATTGGCTGTGGGTTAGCTGGTATAACTTTGAGAGACAGAATGAGATAAAACACCTTCTTACATCGCAGAATGAGATACCAGAGCCTAAGAAGGGCGCTCCACCAGTGCTACAGATGTGTGGGGTGAGTATATTAATCCCCCTAGCCTTACTGTATAGATCTGAAATGTGGTATTAGATTGTGTAATTGCTATAAAATCATAACTACCAATTATAAGAATGAAGCACACATGGGCATTGATGATACATACAAATACTTGCTTACTCTTCTCGGTGTAACCTTTGTC
This sequence comes from Membranipora membranacea, assembly GCA_914767715.1. Taxonomy (NCBI): domain Eukaryota; kingdom Metazoa; phylum Bryozoa; class Gymnolaemata; order Cheilostomatida; family Membraniporidae; genus Membranipora; species Membranipora membranacea. Next base: position 1,788,278 of record OU612072.1, on the reverse strand, counting down.
CTCCCCTGCTGATGCTGAGCCTGCACTGTGATTATGTAGTATACCATACATACACTGTGTATTTTCTCACAGAGTTATGATCCATCGTTCGGACGTAAGCGTAAAGTAATAGACACATCAGAGATAGATAATGAGGAGATACGACGAGTGAAGCTTACAGATATAGAGTCGGATTATCAGCTCGGATGTGACGATGATACTATCATAGTGGAGGATGGAGAATCACTCGATGGTATGTTGTGACCTCACAGCTCACAGTTACGGATAATTTCCACAGTTCAGATTGATCTGAGTGTAAGATTCTGTAGCTTTGCTCACATGAACACCCAACATCTCAGCACTTTAGGGACTTACCAGCTCGGCTATTGTCCAGCATAAAGCAAGCAAGCATATTTTTTGAAGATGAAGTTGGTCCTTACTCAGACTAATGTCATTACAGATGCGGTGAAGAGAACTGAGGAAGAGGCTAATAGGAGATTCTCTGATAGTTTTAATCCTCTCATGATGTTTGATAACGATGACATCACTGCAATGGACGCTGAGATTGATGATGCTTTTGATGGTGACAGCTCCTCTGAAGGCGAAGATGAAGATACAACAAGAGACAAAGAGCTCCGTAAGATATAAACTTCTTGATATCAGAAATGCAACGACTTTAAAAAATGCAATCTTGAGAAAGTTGATAAACTCACTATTTCAATGATCGATCGGCCTAGGCTATGTGTTGTTGTTTGAAATGATTCTGGTCAGGTAGGACTACTACCTTCACCAGAGAACAGATGATGATTGTAGTTACTGACAAAAACGCAATCCAACCCCTCGGTCTAAGGAGGTATAAAGCTTTGGCGCCTCCCTATCCTCCACCTTTGCTGGTAGAAAGAGCAGTAAACAGCCGGATGATGGTGATATCCTATTCATCTCTGAATTCTGAAGCTAATCTTCAGTTACTTTTCTCTTTAACAGGTAAAAAAGTTTTATCATCGTCAGATGAAGGAAACTCAGACTCTGAGGAGTCTCTCAGTAATGACTATCCTAAGGGGTGGGGTCCATCACACCGACGAAAATCCTCACCTCCACACCATGATCCTGAGGCTTACCATGAAGGCCTGGAGGAGGAGGATATTGTGAGGCTCCAGGAAGCTGCAGAGAACAGCGTAAGTCTTAATAGTACATCTAATACTAGTCTGTAAGTCTTACTAGTACATCTAATACTAGTTAGTATGTCTTAATAGTACATCTAATACTAGTTAGTAAGTCGCAATAGTACATCTAATATTAGTTAGTAAGTCGCAATAGTACATCTAATATTAGTTAGTAAGTCGCAATAGTACATCTAATACTAGTTTGTAAGTCGCAATAGTACATCTAATACTAGTTTGTTACTGTTAACTACATCTCATACAGTTGAATCAAACATAAATTTTTTGAATATAAATTTGTCATCAAGGCCATCAAGTTAAATTGTTACAGCTCCACAATCCATAAATTGTTAAATCTTAATACCACTTCAAGGTTATCCAAGATGATAATCCAGGAGGACCATCCAGGATTATCATCTTCGATGGTCATCCTGGATGATAATCCACAATTATCAAAAACAATTTCTATTTATTAAAAAAAAAATTAAATCTTAATACCATTTCAAGGTCATCCAAGATGATAATCCAGGATTATCAAAAACAAATTCTACTTATTAAAAAATTGAAAGAATTGTTGAATCTTAATACCGTTTCAAGGTTATCCAGGATGATAATCCAGGATGACCATCCAAGATGACAATCCAGAAGTATCAAAAACAAATTCTACTTATTACAAAAATTGTTGAATCTAAATACCACTTCATGGTTACTAGTAGGTGCAAATTTATTATAAAATTTTTCAACGACAGAAATTTCCCAAATTTATTTACTTTTGATATTCGCACCCGCTTTCTAAATTAAAGTCAGTTCATCTTCGATCTCTTGATTATTTCTGTATGTTCTAAACATGTCATCAAAAAAGGCTTCGGAACATCATTTCTTAGCACTAAGAGTAGACAGTACATGAGGCCATGGTGTTGTGGATGTTAGAAAGTTTCAGGTCACTTTAAACCTGCTATTCTAAAATAAGCTCTCATCCGGGTAATCTCTGTAGTTCATCGCCGAAAATCATGACATAAGGAATGTCCAAGTAATTCATGATGAGATAGATACCCAATAAATGCCCTTGTCATAATGCATATCGTTATTCTCGCTCCCAGCCTCTCAGTGTATGTTCTATCTTGTTATTGCAGCCGATGGAGATTCTGACGAGCAGCTCAGAGGGTGACTCTGATGATGATGAGATAGCTGCAGCTCTGGACCGAGCCTTCAATTAACACCCACTGCTGTGAACTTTGACCTAAAACATTGACCCGGTGCTGTTATCGCCTCTCTCTCTAATGCAGACTCGACTACACCTCAGTGAGCTAGTCATAATAATAAACATTGACTTTAAATGTGTGATCTGATTTGGAAGATTTCCCTCTTGAACATGTCTACATGACTACATGATTTTTACCAGGTGGTCTATTCACTGCAATATATGTATATACACATGTCCTGACATGTATATACACATGTCCTGACATGGCAAAGACTTGTTTAAGGTGCTTCTTATTCACTGCAGAGATCAGTAAAGAGGTCACTAAGATTCATTTTGTAAATATGTAACTGCCATATATTGGACTTACAGCCATTGGTTTTCAGCGCCTTATAGATGTGACCAATGTACACAACATGTAAATAGCATACATACTACAATGTCCTATGAATCAGCCTTTTTTTCTTATGATATAATATTCATATTCAACGTTTCAATTATTATAAATGGGTTTTGTAAAATTATAATCCTTCTTTTACTCGTGGAAGCCTGAAAGAAAAGCACATGGTTCTGAATGGCTCCAGGACGGAACTTATTTAGATTCTACATCTTTGATCTTCGATGAATGTGACAGACATTCAACCAGGAGGGTGAGATATGAGTGAGATAACCACTTACTAAATATCATGTCAGACTGAAAAAAATCTTTATATCTTCAGTCCAGTACCCATGATTGAAAACAAGTGCTGAGCTCTGATTGGTCAATTTGTGTTAATGCAAGCTCCTCCCAACCTCCCTGATTCAACCACTGCCTGCTAAGTTTTTACCTTCAAGATCTGGGAGTTATCCTCGCTATTGTTGGTTTGCAGTGGGTTTACATTGATGAACAACCAATACAAAAAATTTAAGCATTGCAATAGTGAAAGAATGTAATTATGATTGGAGATGTGTCAATTTAGCATCTGCATCAGGTATTCCTGGTAGCATGAGAACAGAGAGTTTGAGACAAAACTCCCTGATGGGATTGATGATAAAAAAATCAGTTATTTTACTGGGCTGTTAGCCGGTGTGATTGTGATAGTTGGTGTCAGTGTGACCAATAAGGGTCACAGTGTAATCTAATATAACTAAAAAATTACTCCTCTATCAAATTTATGAATTTGTTCGGCGATATATATATAGATGATAAATATATATATTGGTATCTGGCAGGCAACATGACAATGGGATTTTTATTTTTTCAATGCATAGGCTCGCACCACCATTTCAGGCAGTGCAGTACCATACAGGATGAAAATTTTTGTTGGATCTTGAATTTGGTTTTTTTCACTGATGGAAACATGGAACGTTACTAATTAATATTACTAATTTTTTGGTGCCCTTGAAATATCCGGCAGTATAAAAATCAGAGAAAGTTTTTCCAACTATTTTTATGTCACCCACTATGTTGTGATCTGTAATAATTCTGCAGATTACATTCTTTGTTACAGGAAAACTTAGTGTGATGTGTAATGTGAAGAGGCGAATTTTTCACAAATTTGTAGTTTTCCCCTCTTCTCCCCTCCGAATTGGGTGCGCCCCCCAATTTAAAATGTTTAATACCAATATATTTTTATTCCCTAGAGTCTTAGCTTTGATTTGATATTTATAGTGGTGCTTTGTTCCTTCCTATATCACAAAACGCCTTAACGAAGCTGTTGAGTCGTTTACTAATATTTTTGAGTCCAAAGTACAATCTATCCGATATACCACAACATTGATTACACAATATGTCAAACACAGTCTATTGTTTTCATAATCCTATAATGTGTTTGATAATATTATAGGTATTGCCTATGATTGCAAAGAGGTTGTTGAGTGTTGTAATTCAGGGCTGATTGTTTCAGGTTTAATAACTTTAATTTTGCTAACCATATGCAATACAATACAATTGTGTTGTTGCTGAGGTAAAATGAAGGAAGTTGAACTCTGGGGCAGTTGGACTGGTAACTGTGTTCAGATGAAGGCATGAAGGCAATGAACTTGCAATATTTAACCAATTCCGTTCTATATACAATGTTAGACCAGATGTGGTGAGGGCAGGAGAAAATTAACTTTATCCCATTCATTTGGAGAGGTACTGACGCCAGAGTTGATGCTGGGTAACATAAACGGTCATATTCTTCTAATTTCATTACTTCAAAATAGTGACCATAGAGGGTTCAATTCAGCTACATAGTTATTTTGTATGTATGTTTCATTAGTTAGGTTCAGCGCAAAATAACCCTCAGTAGAAAATTACCCTCAGTACAGATGTTTTAAAATAAAAAAATACGAGGTGTGAAGAGACCGTGTAATGAGAAGATGTGTGATGTGATGAGGTGAAATGTGGCGTTTAACATTCTGCCCTGTAGATGTAAGAGGAAAAAAACCATGTTATACCTGAAGTGTGATATCACCTTCTTGATGTATAACTGTTCCTATACTCTAAACCATGTGTGTGCGCTGCCTGGAAAGGCACATATGAAACCTTCTTATATTCGTTTGTATGCAGTACCGGCTACATAATATAAGCTATATAGACTATAAGGAGTTATCGATTAACAATTGATAGGCGTAGCAAAGTACTTCATTATGAATGTATTGATTTTATAGTTTAACTCGCTGCTGCCGCTGCCGCTGTAGTATAAGTTATAAGGTGAGCATGCTGCAGCTCTAGTCAGCTGATTGCTGCAGCACAAGCCTCTCAGTCTTGGCTAAAAGTATACAGGATTATTTTTGTGCTCAACAAACTTTGAAACCACTGGAGGATAAATATAACTGGTGTAAGGGTATAGAGAGTACATTGGCCTCTTGTGTGCTTTCAATAATCGGGGAAAAGTGTCAAGCCTGGAGAAGTGCCAGTCATCTACTCTCCGACTTGTGGTTTACTCAGCTTTATATTGTATTATTGACGGAGGTTGACCTTTCTTTGGACATCAGTACACATCAACAACAGATAACACGCTCTCATCAACAGTGTAACACTAAGCAGATCAGGATATCGCAGTGTACCTTGGACATCACTCACAGAGCACACCAGATACAGCGGGTATGCATCCAGTCTCAGCTAGACTGAATTAACCTCAACCCTGGCTAATCCACTTAACATCATCAGTATAACTAATTATTATAAGTTGACTCTGAGGCACAGAGTAAACAGTGGTAGGAGTGATTGTGGTATCTGTAGACAAATAAACAGCTGTGAAAGACCTTATCTCTGCCTGATTGACTTACACATCGGAGGAGCGTTATAAAAGCATTGCACTTGGAAATCATGGCTACATTAGTGCTGGAAGTCTTTGCATCGATAAGCCATCTAATGTCTGGAGGTAATAATCGGACTGTACAGACACAGACAGAAGTTCAGCCTCATCTCAACAACGAGAGAGAAGCTATGGAAAGTTCTGATACTGCATCACCTCTGAAGCCACATCAGAACGGCAGCGCGCTCAACGAGATCACTGAAGACAAACATTCACATGATGAGGTGAGATTTTACCGTAGCATGTGGCACACACAGCGCTAAAATCTGGTGAAAATGGCTCACAGAAAACCTGTCAAAAACCGCACACAAAAATTTGTTGTCATGTGAATCTAGATTCAAAAATTATAATAAAGTTGACTCATCCTTGTATAGTACTCATCCTTGTATAATCTGGTGAAAATGGCTCACAGAAAACCTGTCAAAAACCTCACACAAAAATTTGTTGTCATGTGAATCTAGATTCAAAAATTATAATAAAGTTGACTCATCCTTGTATAGTACTTGTTAGATGACATTATAATAAAATATAAGTAGCCCTATAAAATTGGAACAACATATATTATGTTGTTCTAATTTTACAGGGCTATTTGTGGGGTCTTCTTGGTTTCATATCGAAATAACTTCAACTATCAGACATCCCTGTCTTCATATATTTAAAGCATTTCAAATCCAAATGGGAATTTATGATGACTATTGATCACTTGAATATGTCAGCTCCTATCAATATTTGTGAGGAGCTTGTTGATAACAATGGAACAAAGTCGGATGGATGGAAATGCTTCTTATAGGAAGTGTCTATCTCGGTGGTATATGATCTACCAAAGAACACTGCATTGTGGGATATATGCGGAAATCAAGACGTGTTACCAGAGACTATAGATATATCTTCTGATGGGTTTATGGGAAGGTGTAGGCAGGGAGGGTGGGAGCACCTCCCACCCTCCCTGGTGTAGGCTAGGAGCACAAACTATAAAATTAGGAGTCATCCTATTAACTATATAGTTATGGTGTGGTTTGCGTCTTGTTTTGATGGTTCCTGCTGGTCACAAAACTTGTCACAATATAACATTCAGTCTCATGAAAGTATTGGCTGTTGTGATAAAAGCGATAATAATAGCTCTAATCTTGAGCTATTTTAGAAACTACATGGATTTCCATGTGCAACATCCATCTGTGGATTGCTATAGTGATGCATCGATGTGAAACATTTGATATAATTATTGATACAGGTAAAGGTGGGAAACTCACTAGCTGCATTTCAACGTAAACAAAGTCTGCTGAAAATGGCTGTTAATGGTGGAGGAAAACAGAATGGTACGGCAGCACATACGAAGGTACTGAAGAAGTCCATGAGTAAACCGGAGATTATAAATATACGTAAGAATCACTACGGGTAAGCAGTGAGCATAAACCGCCTACTTTTGTATATACTTAATGACTTGTTATATGTATAAGCTATATAGTTATTATATAAATACTCTAAAGAGTTATAAGACATCTCTATATCACAATCACATTACCCTAAAACTAGTATGCTGGATTAGCTATTGAGAACATAACTATGACGTGAAGTTGAGGTGCTCTCTACTCACAACTCACCCTCCCTGCTCATAAACGAGCTCTGTAGGAATTGAGTTTATTTGTTCTGACAAAAACCTTGAGCCAAGAATTTGCCTCAGTTCCTGAACATTGCGAGTAATTCCCTGGGACCATGGGGTGTGAGATAGCCCCCTCCGATTAGCTGTTCCTTTGAATGTTATATTCAGTTTATTGTTGACGTCTGTCACGCTCAGCTTTACAGAACTTATTTGTTGAGTAAATTTTCCCACTCAATCAGTATGGATTGATTCTGTGGAACTACGAAACAGCCCTTAGTTCACCAAATCGATTGTACCCCCTTTCTTCTTGGTCATACGGGCGAGTTTTTTATTGTAAATCACAGGAAAATAAAGGGTGTGTTTATTTTGTTTTTGTAGACCCAGCTGTCAACTTTTCTTTCAACAAGATCCACTTAAGATAGATCACGCTCAGGGACAGTATATGTACGATGAGGAGGGCAACAGATTCATTGACTGTATCAATAATGTCGCACATGGTATGTATACCATATATTTGGAAACATGTATTTGTATACATATACATATATACATATATATTGTTGCTGTTTGCTAAGAAACAGAAGATTGGGCTGCCCCTAAAGAGGGACGCAAGGTGCCCTAATCCTCATACTGAGAATGTGATACATTCTATAAAACTAGAATGCATCCTAGAGGTGAGGCCATAGAGGACCTCCTAATCATAAGTGTGCAGCAAGCTGCCAAAACTGAACTGGCACTTATCGGCCATTGGCAGTGACACTTTGATCTTAGCCAATAGGCCGAGAAGCAAGTCACAATCCATGAAATAACTCAGAGAGCGGTCTACATATATATTGTTTGTTTCCTTCAAATTGCATCACATTCTCTTCACGAAACTGATATCTCTCTGTTTCACAGTTGGTCATTGTCACCCTCATGTAGTAGAAGCAGCTTCAGAGCAGATGAAGAGACTATACACAAATAATCGTTACCTGCATGATAACCTACCTAACCTAGCAGAGCGTATCACTCAGACTATGCCTGGTGATCTCTCTGTCTGTTACTTTACTAACTCAGGGTAAGTGGAGATAACTAACGATTGTGACGGTATAACTATCACCAAATACAGTGAGATAAGATATACCGTGTTGCCAGATTTCCATGACGGTCATTTCTATACCATTCTACTTTTGAGTGTACACATTGCTTATTTTGGATCAAATTTAGCGTTTGGCATATTACCAGCCTATTTTCTTATAGCATTATCTGTGGTTAAATATAGAATTCAGTATTTTTATCACTAATTTGGACTTATCTTGTTTTATAGATCGGAGGCTAATGATCTGGCGTTACAGCTAGGACGCATGTACTCAAAGCAGAGGGATATCATCACCCTAGATAAGTAAGTTACAAGTACCAGTATAATAGTCTCTATTATCATCAGTTTATATGTTGGGTAAGTTTCTGTCTAGCCAGGATTGTTATCAGTTCTCAGTTCTCAGTAAAACAACCTGACCTTTAAATGTGTGCAGCCTGCCCGAGCCTCTCATACTGTTTTCGGTTTCCTGGCACAAACATACTCATCCCGCCGTCATGATAGGACCAAAATCTTTAACAAAATTAGATAGCCTGTTACAACAGTGTACTCCATTATCTGGCATGACGTACTTTGATAGGACCTAGTAGGAGATGGTATGAGGTGTCGGACGCAGAGTTCAGCATATTGAAGATCAGACATACTTAGGGTTAATGGATAGAAGTTCCAAAACTCAAGTGCAAGATCTGTGTCTTCAATACGCCCAGGAAGTTTTTATCCCACCCCCCAAACGTCTTTTGAACACATGCTAGGTTTTCATGAGAGTTGAAGCGGAATGGAATTGAGTTTATTTTGGTAATTGTGTTTAAAAAACATTACAACTTAAGTATGAACCATAACTCTCATCAAATGAGGAGCAAAACAGTTCTGTAGTATGCGTTTTTAGCCTATATTTTATCAAGATAAGGACACCGATATTATCAAGTTGTTACATACAGTATATATACTTTACTTTAGCGCATACCACGGTACAGTGACATCATTACAGGAGATTAATCCGTACAAATGGAAACAGACAGACTCAGATACATCAGACATGTACAAAATGCCCTGGGCTCATGTGGTATGTATGAACTCAAACCTCAACGAGATATGACATTATCTATGGGTAGAACTATATAAGCACTGTCTATATAATCAAACTATTTCTGATGGGAGTTTTCCATTACAAAATGTTTCACCTTAGTACCTCAGTCATTCAGCTTACGTATTTCTGTATGAAGAAAACGGTATGATCGTTGTGGCTGGCTAAACACAATAGGCAGATTCACACCCGGTTTTGTAGCTTTTAGGTCTACTATGAATAACATCAATAATATAATTGTCTTAAGGGTCGTATTTATATTGTGTACAGGTGCCAGCTCCTGACACATATAGAGGTAAATACAGAGATGATCAGTACTCACTGGACGAGCTCACTGATCTCTACGTAAAAGAAGTAGAGGATGTGATTAATTCTCTGAGAGATCAAGGCAGAGCACCTGCAGCTTTTATAGCTGAAAGTATGCAGAGCTGTGGTGGACAGGTGATCTACCCTCCAAAGTACCTCAGTAAGGTGAAAAAGTGAGTCAACCATTCCGTAGCAGCCTGAATATTGGTCATAGTGGTACATTGCGACGTTCTGACTTCTCTTTTACCTCGGTTCAGGCCGAAACATTACTTTTCCCCTTGCCCAAGTTTCTTCTTTTTCCTGATCTTTTTTTTGGACTAGCTTTTTTTGTGGAATTTCACTCAAACACAATCGATCTGGTCAACGGGTTGAGTATGAGGAATATCTCCATGTCACTGAGTCTGATAAATACAGGTTGATGGAGGAATGTGGAGGTATCGTTATAGCAGATGAAGTTCAGGTCGGATTCGGTCGAGTCGGAGATCACTGGTGGGCCTTCCAACAATATGAATCAGGTACGGGTAACTGGTAGTCTAGACCTATAACCTCAGGCTAGTAACAGACACACATAAATACCATTTGTGTACTTGTAACTTGTAACATGTTTGGTAAAAAAATTAGTATCAAAATATAGGTGTTCAAAGTGACCTCCCCCTTGCTCAGACACCCCTCAACCCTGTGAACCCTATAGCGCTAAATCCACTGATTCTTGAACCTACAGCGCTCAGGTCACGTAATTGCATCCGGGACCGATCCACATGTGAAGTCCCAGCCTTGGTTAAACTTGATAAGAATAGTGTTGTTTGTTTACTCTGTGTGAATCGTGAACAACAGTCTACCTCATTTAGATAAGAGTGCGAGGTCAACACAAGGGGGTTATAATATAAAGGTATGTGTTAACTGTTAACTGAGTTAGAAGGTGTGTCAGGATTGACCAATAGGAATCCACTACAACGAACACCTGTGCACATTAACTGTCTTGTTAACACGGATGATTTGGTTTGGTGATTATCATTGTCTCAAAAAAGCAATAGACAGATTAATAGCAGGAATTCCTTCAAATTAAATGAGAAATATAGCTGATTACAATCTCGAGACCCAATCAGCAGATACAAATGATGAATGATAACTTTCCTGTTGCTCAGACTATGTATGATTGAAGAATTTATCTACATTTCAGATTTTATCCCTGACGTTGTGACTATCGGTAAGCCGATGGGTAATGGGCACCCTGTAGCCGCCCTAGTCACCACTCGACAAGTCGCAGACAGATTCAAACTTCCATACTTTAACACAGTAAGTGTTCACACTGTTAGTTTGACCTTATGATGTAGTCTGTTAGGGTTAATATAAGGTCATGTTGTTCATTGTGAGGCGCCTTGCTAGCTGTCAATGAATGTGCAAATGTTATAACTATGCATTTTGTAATATCCGTCAGCCAAACAAATATTTTGTATGCTTAGCTAAAAAACTGATCAAGGTGACCCAACAGACCTTTGAATTAGTATTATCACGATTTTGAGACTTACATAGTATAGCTCTCATTACTCACAGTATGGTGGTAATCCAGTATCCTGCGCTGTAGCCCTCGCTGTATTAGATGTCATAGAGAATGAAGGTCTGAGATCTAACGCTAAAACTGTCGGTAATCACCTACAGGAGAGACTAAGATCTCTAGCTGAAAAACATGAATGTATAGGAGATGTCAGGTAAGCCTCCCCTCTCCCAGCGATCTGTTGCTGTTCTGATCATATCAATTTTTTATGATAGACCAAAATTGTGTGCAAAATTATGAACACTTATTTACCAGAGTTGTCTACCTTTCAAACATGAAAAGGTAACTCTTAATTCAATTCGAAACCTATAAAATATTACAAACAACTTTTTTCTTGCATTTGGTATACATTTTCTGTATCCAAAGCTAAATTTTGACAATTCCTTGTCCTAGCATATGTCATCAGTTTCAACTTTTTCATCAGATAATATGTCCATTACTTTCAAGTTTATTATAAAAACATTGTCACATCTCTGAAGAACCCGCTGTCGGTTCTGATCAGTATTATTATTAATATTTAATTATAATTATGCATAGAGAATAGGGCAGCATCTGATTTTTGTTGCTTTTATTCTCACTCGCAGAGGTCACGGATTGTTTGTTGGTGCTGACTTGGTGTTAGACCGAGAAACAAGAGAGCCTGCAACAGAGATAGCGGGTTATGTCATAGCCGGGTAAGAACACAGATTTGAGGCTATGAAAAACTTGCTAATAATTCAAATAAGTGTATTTGTATAGAACCATTGTATCATTGTTTTATTGTTATCCTATTAATTCAGCCACAATTACAAATGGCACCTGTTCAGGTTCTATAAGTGGTCGCAGGTTTTAGTTTATGTTAACATATTCCAATATCATACACTACATATAATTATGCAGATTGAGACATGATGGAGTTATACTGAGTAGAGACGGTCCACATGAGAATGTTATCAAGTTCAAACCTCCCATGTGCTTCAGTCTACAAGATGCTGATGAAGTGTGCGATAAGATTGACAGAGTCCTCACAGAGATCAAACAGAAAGTGAAGGTTAGTTCTTAGCCGGTCACATAGGGGGAAAGGGCACTCAACTATTAGGTGTAAACTTGTGTCCAAAGATGTTATTCATCCAGCATTTCCTTCCTGTTAATAACCTGTCATGTAAAAGAGAGATTTTTAGACATCCTTTTCTTGGGTTTATTAACAAGCGCCAGCCCTCCGAGATAAGTGTGCATCACAATTTCCTAGAATTGTCATCCATCCACCCCACTGTCTGTATCCATCCACCCCACTGTCTGTATCCATCCACCCCACTGTCTGTATCCATCCACCCCACTGTCTGTATCCATCCACCCCACTGTCTGTATCCATCCACCCCACTGTCTGTATCCATCCACCCCACTGTCTGTATCCATCCATCCCACTGTCTGTATTTATCCACCCCACTGTCTGTATCCATGCACCCCACTGTCTGTATGGATCGTAGATAATAAGATAAAGTAGATCTTAGTGGTTTTTTTTAATTGCGCTGCACTTACCTATTATCAGTTAGCGAACATATATATGGTTGTCTCAAACGTGATTTGAATCAACCAGGAATCTACATTCTTTGAGTTTTTATTCAGTCCAAATGTTTCTCTTACCGGCAATCATAGCTCTGAATATAAGGCATGTTCCCTTAATCCCTTGTATTGTGTTAATCTATCAATCATTTTCTTTTAAATTTCAGGAGGAAACAAGTCCAAGGAGAAGTCGGTAATCTGAATGATGTATAATATCTGACACTTCTGGATAGTTGGTTTGGTTGGTATCCAACCACAGAATTAGCCTAACAAGGCTTGTTATAGTGATAACGTCTCAGGGTCGAGCTGAAACATGAGTGTATGTTTTTTTACACTCAAATTGAAATTAATGCTCGATCACCCACACAGTGACTTACTGTTACACTAAAGATTATAATGAGCCTTTACATGGTCAGACATCGCAGTAATTTCAAGTCCAAATGAATGCTTCCATACCATTTTTGAATGGTAGTTTTTTCAAATCTCTCTTCATGATCTTTTCTGGTTCTTTTTGCTGTTTTCTTTTGTCATTTAATTGTCACTTAATCAGTGTGGTGCCAAGTAATTATGTCCAAGAACGTTTTTGTTGCGTTTTTACACATCTACGTATTTCATCAGAGTTGTGTGACTACCGTAGAGGGTACAGGAGAAGCAATTATTCCCACCATGACATGGTACGGGACAGTCATGCAGCTCCTCGCAGCAATCAAACACTGCTGACTTCCATTTTGTTTTGTATTTATAGGAGGGTATAACTCCAAATGATTGTGTTTTCCTTGGTGAGAGTTGTATAAACAAGTGAAAAATCTGCAGAATACAAAAAATAAAACACTTAGAATATTCTATTAGTTTAGTTTTTGAGTCGAACAAGCATATTTGTTTGAAGATATGGTGGTTTTTATAAATTAGTTAGAAATGCTAACACTCTTCAAAGGCTTTCTTCTCTCAGTGAACATGTGAAGCACTTGATTCCATTAAACCTAACACGTTTTTAACCTCCTTCTTCACCTGGCTGTTCATAACTGAAATTGGGGCGCAGCGCACCTGCAGAGAGCTTGGGACTATTTTAACACCAAGGTTACATGACATGACAATCAGAGTATTATTTGCGCATCATGATGGTTGAAGATTTTGATCATGTGGCTTATCATTATCGGTGATTTTATCCCTTGTCAGCTAATGTCAATGGCCTTGGACAGCCAAACCAGGTAGTTAACTCATTCCGGTGACTGACCGTTCCAAATTGGGTCCTGGGCTCATGAACCACTGAACAACCCCTGAGATTTCCCCTGTAGATAGCTGTCTTGATAGGTTCTCCCCCTCTCCCTACAAAGCTTGTCAAGACAAAACTATCCTTGGTCAACTCAAGCAAATAATATGGTTCTGTGAGGATTTGTGTTCTCGCACATTAAAATGTGTGGCCAATCAGGTCACAATGTTAAGAACTGATCAAATCAGCTATTACAATTTTCCCATTTTTGATTTATAAACAAAAAATTCTATAAATAAAAGTCAAAGTATAATACATATATAATTATTTTAGCTGTCATATAGCATATTAGCCTGTTTTGGCAATCTTTGTTGTAGTTTGCACCTCTCTAAGCTTGTCAAGACAGCATAATATATATGTATATATAATATAGTAAGTAAACCACAACACAAATTAGATGGCCTCACCAATGAACTAAACCAGTCCAATGAACTAGGTTGAGTTCATTGGCCTCACCCCCCACCCCCCCCCCCCCCCGAACAAAGCTTGTCAAGACAGGCTACCCCTGAGACATACCTGATCATCATGCCTTACTTTGCCAATGTCCAGTATCAACCACCCCAAAAAACACTCAAGAAGTGTACATGAAATCATGATTGATGTAAGGAGTTGGAGTTAGTTCCCTCTACTCTAACTCCTTGATTAATACTACTAGTTTATTATGGCCTCAACAATTCAAAGAGTACTTTACTGCACTTCCTAAGAAATCCATACCAAATGGAAATGCAGTAGAGTAGTACAATGGCCCCAACCAAGTCCAAGAAATACCTGTGCCCTTCCTTCTTGCCTCACCTGCATTATTAAAGTAAAATTGTAATTAATCCAATAGGACCCTTACATGTTAGCTAGGAGTAACAGCGGATGAAGGAATAATATGTTTATATGGTTATTTGATAGTAAATGGTTGACTTGCACACCTGTAGTTAATTGGCAAGCACAGGCTTTCTACAGTTCATGCAATTCCAGTGGTCGTGTGCCCCAGTGGTCGTGTGCCCCAGTGGTCGTGTGCCCCAGTGGTCGTGTGTCCCAGTGGTCGTGTGCCCCAGTGGTCGTGTTCCCCAGTGGTCGTGTGCCCAAGTGGTCATGTGCCCCAGTGGTCGTGTGCCCCAGTGGTCATGTTACCCAGTGGTCGTGTGCCCCAGTGGTCGTGTGCCCAAGTGGTCGTGTGCCCCAGTGGTCGTGTGCCCCAGTGGTTGAGGCCTCGACCACTGGGGCACACGACCACTTGACTTTCTCGACCTACAAATGGCATGTGTTGACAAGCAGGAGCTCGTTACATCAATCAAGGAGTCTAACTTAGTCCTTGGTTACATTCAGTTTGCCTCATTCCAACATCATTCCCTTTATAATAAATAGAATGGCTGGTGATATGTACAATTAGTATTCGACTAGTATGGAGACTAGAGAGCAAGTTGAGGATGTCACACATACGTTTCATTGTATGGAAGAAGTGAAAGACTTTATAGAGAAACGAGAGGTCGAATGTGGAGTTCGCTTTGTATGGAGAAGGGATAATGATCAGTTTGGTAAAGAAGGTGAGTTAGAGAAGACGTTTGGAAAGCCTTCCAAGTAAACCTTCTGAGGTTAATCATTAAGTGTGTGATGTTTCCCATCCAGATTTTTGAAGCCACTCATGAACCTCTTCTTTATAGAGCTAGATGTATTGTTACCAAAGGTTCTTTCTAGTTTGTATTGTTACCTGATTGATCACAATTATATTCCATCATACATTTTAGCCACATATTCAGAGAGAAAGCACAAGCTGATGCACAGAAGTCACACCTGTCTCTATGTATACTTAGGTAGTCGTCTGTATGAATGTTCGCAGGGACCAGATCGTCAGAGAGCCATCAAACAGACTCGTAAAATTCAGGTCAATTAACCTCAATTCCTGACATGCCCATTTATGTATTGCCAATGTGTGATGGTAGATACTAGTAAGACTTACAAGTGTGATACTAGATACTAGTAAGCCTTACAAGTGTGATACTAGGTACTAGTAAGTCTTACAAGTGTGATACTAGATACTAGTAAGCCTTACAAGTGTGATACTAGATACTAGTAAGTCTTACAAGTGTGATACTAGATACTAGTAAGTCTTACAAGTGTGATACTAGATACTAGTAAGCCTTACAAGTGTGAATTGCTTGTAATGGAAGGCATGCACATAGATAAGTCACCCAGCTGATTTCTTCGATTAAACTTTGATTTTACCACAATTACATCGCTTCTTTTACAAAGACTAAACGCTGCTGATTGTTTTTAGAATTTTCTGAAGAAGACAGGAGAAGTTAGAGGAGAGATAGTGTTTGAGTTACCAGCTAATCGTACTAAGAAGATCGGCTGTCAGGCTCAGGTCATAGTCAAAGAGATAATCAGCTTTCCTCAGTTTGAGGTAAGTGCAGCCTGAGTGATCCCTCTGTTGTGTCAGGGATGTCTGGTGGACCTCCCAATCATGGTACACTCAAGCTAAGGTTGTGGTAGTAGCCTTCTCACTCGGCCACTTTGTTTGGATTTTTTTGTTTTGGAAAACCGAAACCAAAAATACCAAGCAAAGTTGCCGCGTGGTTGAAGCGTTGGTGCCGTGGTGAAAGGGAAATACCACAAGCATATTTATTCCAATTAATGGTTTTGTCATGATTACTTTGGTGCGGTTTGTTATGTCATCCAAATGCAAAATAAATGTATCGGTAAATTTTGACTTAGCAGTTTTATGAGAACGTGGCAATTTCTAATTTTGAAAATCAAGGGATTGCATTCTGTTGAAATATCAAGCAATTCAGTTTGTGAGCTAATTTCTCAATCTCACCCATCTGACCAAAGAAATTAACCTTCTTGTCCCATCAACTTGATTTACATCGGATTAATTTTGTTAATCAAAGTGTTAGTTAAATTGGGTTATAGTCAAATAAATCAGTCAACTGGATTCTTAGACAATCAGGCGAATTACTTTAATTCATTAAGCTCATTAAGCAAATGTTTCATATTTCAGATCTCAGCCACCTGTAAGAAATGGCGAATGCAGGAACTAAAAGATCAGCTCAAGGATTGTATGACTTTGAGTACTGGACTCGCTACTAATAGACTTTACTTAGTGGTGGAGAGAGGATGTCATCAGTATCACAAGACAGGAGCGGTAAGATAGCTGGGCTCCTCCTCCTCCACCGTGTAGGAGTCTTAAATGACTCATATGATGATTACCAGTGTAAAGGGTGATACACACAAGTTCATTCATACTGCGGTTCACGAGTATCAAATCGAATCATGTCAAATGGGAGTAGTCTTTTCTAAATCACTGAGGGGACAACTTCTATTTTGTTAAAAAAAATTTATTTGCTCGTCTCAAATTGTGCCAGAAATAGCAGGTTGTGTGCTCTTTTGGGTTAAAAGTGTGCACAATTTTTAAACAGAGACTGTATTGAGGATTATACAAGCCAGTTGTAATCTCGTATTGTATTCATGCTTTGTTTCAGACGAACACATCAGGAGTGGTGACAGATAAACGTCTCACACAGACAGTTAGAAAGCTTGTTATAGAGAGAGGTATAGATAATCTAGACTACATAGCTGGGTACTTAGACTGTATGTCTGATGAGATAGAACACGCTGACAACTCTAAACGCTTCAAACCCTCAAGAGCTAAAATCAGATGTCTTATTAATCACTGCAAGAGATCCGCAGGTGAACCAAGGTAAGTAACTCTGTACAAGTGTAGGATATAGCTCTGTAAAAATTGTATATATTAGCTTGTATGGATGTATATAAATAACTATTCATAGGTGTAAATATTACTATTTACAGTATATATATATGCCTCTGTCAAATGTATATGTTACTCTATACAGTGT
The DNA here is from genome assembly GCA_914767715.1 of Membranipora membranacea. Lineage (NCBI taxonomy): Eukaryota > Metazoa > Bryozoa > Gymnolaemata > Cheilostomatida > Membraniporidae > Membranipora > Membranipora membranacea. The sequence goes on along the minus strand of OU612072.1, from coordinate 1,770,374 downwards.
ATGTATCACCCTGTACTAGTGTGACTTTGAGAATCAGATCCTGTTGCCATGCCTTCTTTATTTTCTCAGAGCACACGATATACAATATTGGTATTTATATCATTGTAAATCTCTATTGCACTGTGGATGATTCTTTATGAGGTTATGAGAAGTAAGGTAGATATTATTGCTGCCCCTCACTTAACCATGTGACAGCACAGATCTCACAACATCGCCAGATTTATCCCATCAGTGATGGGGGAGGAGGGATCTAAAAGGTTCAGTAGTGCAGTGTCGTTATAGTACCAGACCTTGAAATCCAGCGAGTAACATTATTTGTGTGACCGACATGTCCTGATATACGTTTTGCGTAACAACTTGTTTCATTTATTTTTTACAGCAACGAATTAGCCGAAAGAAAAAAGAAAAAGATGGAGTCACATCAGACACAGTTACCAAACACTCAGGATGTACACACAAACAACTACGATGATACAACCCCCGCTGGCTTTAACACGACAATACCTACAGCTAATCCTGTAACTGATGATGATACCGTTGACGGCCATACTACCCTATCTAATATTAGCTCTGTCGTGACGTCAAATTCAGGAACAATTATAGAGCTTGTAACTCTGGCAGCAGACGGTAGCTTACTGATGGAAACAGCACTGGCGAACTCTGGGTTATCAGGGTCAGAACTCAAAGTAGGCTGACCGGGATTGACTAAATAATATAATAATGATGAAAACTAGCATTCTACTTGAATTATTCTGCATTGTATTTTCAGAAGGCAGCTTTACTTTTACAAAAGAACAAATGTTGATCAGATTATTTGGTATGTATCATTTATCCTGGCCTGTCTGCCAACAGCAAAGCTTCTCAATACAGGCTACGTTTACCTATAGACCCAGTCACTCTGTACCCGAAGACTTATATGGATGAAACTGGAAAAACCAAATCTATTCCACTATTATCTACTGATAGCAGATGACATGATTAGGTAGGTTTTAAAATATTAACAAGAGTTGTACTTCCTGGTACGTGAGAGGACGGAGCATCAGGCAGCTACAAAACAGTGCTAAATCTAAAACAAAATGTGATACAACTTAGCCCTCTTTTACGCTTCTCATCCGTACAAAATGACTCACTGGACCTCTCAACAGCCTGTTGAGACTTCGTTTGATGAGGAGGATAACGAGGACTTTAATAAAGAAATTTTGGATGCTTATAACGATTCTGGTTTGGTTGTACTGGTATGTTTGAAGTTGGAAGCTGTGCTCAATGAACTATTAGCACAGTTCTGCGAAGCCAGTCTGAGGATCTGATCCTCTATTATCTCACAAAGTTTAATGGGCAGTACAGTATGAAGAATGCTTTGTCAGATATGAGGCAGAGAAAGTATTCGAGCATCTTGAAAGATCGCTGCAAAATGACTCTAGGAACTTTGATACATGAAGTGTTTGAGAACCAAAACCCAGATGGCAGGGATGATATGAAATCGCCTGCAGACTATTGGGGCTTGGATAAAGATGAGGAGTCTCGATTCCGAAAGATCAACAAGCTGCGCTCTAAGATTGCGCACTACGGCAAGGAAATAGATGCTTCCTCGGTATTGGGACATCTTACCAACGAAGAGCGGCGAGGTATAATAACAGACTATGGGTATATCATAAAGCAGAGCAAAACATTTCGCACAGCATTCTCGGAGGATCTCAATCAGGTAAGATCACTTATTCAGTTAACCATGGTGCCTGGTGCATTACACTTTGGCACCCATTGACGCCAAGTTGATATTGGATGTTTATTTTTTACTACCCTACCCTTATATCTACTCTGATTGCATGTATATTCCTGATCACTAGATCATGAATTAATTCATATATCTTCTGAGGAAGTTCGTTGGGAAAACCCGAAGTCAGTTTTTAGAATTACGGTCGGGTGCACATGGGACACTCACACTAAATTGACTCTAACGAACAGAGATGCACCTGCTAATAGTGCAATGTTGTTGTGAGTCTGTTTCCTAGTCTGTTGATCAATGATATCTGGTGGTAAATAATGTGAGCTTTCTCTCTGTAAAAGGCATCATTTTTAAGATCCTCTTGGGTCGGTCATGTACCTAACTGTATTGATGTGTGTGTGTTGTTCAGATGCGCCGACAATTCTTGGCGGTAACTTAGATCGAGGATTTTAGAGCTGTACTGGAAGCTCTACATGAGCAGCTAGCTGAGGCCAAGAGGAGATTTGATGAGTGTAGCAGGTAATTAGCAAGTCAATAAAATAAGGGCAATCATGTCGAATGTGTGGACATTAAGTTGAGGGTTTTTGGTAGCCTTGTCATGCAGCCATGGTTTGTGGTTTTTCTTGGACAAAAATTACCAAAAACCGTGGCAGCTGACAAGGCTAGGTATTGGGTATTATGCCACTTTTGTTATATTGTAAATGATAATAAATCATCATAGATTTCAAGTTTGGTTGTATACCTAGTAAGTTCAACATTGCTGGCATTCTTCCTGGTCACATGCTCATAATTCAGTGTCATATTCTATTTCAAATCTTATCTGTTCATCGTCAAGATAACGTTATTCATCCATATCCAGTGTCCGTTGCCTTACATTGACTCGAAGTTTTTGGTTAGATAAAACAAGAGGTTTGATATATAGACGACAACAAGCGTCCCAGATTGCCTTCATGTTTTACCATTATTTTCCAAACAATTTTCCACCCAGCATGTGGCCCATGTACAACCATAGACCCAGCCCGGAGTAAAACAAACCGCTTTATTACCGATTCCATGTATTTGAATTGATGTTCCCACCACTGATTAATTTTCAGGCATAGCAACTTGATGCAGGAAGAAATAAACAAAAACAAAAGAGAGCTTGGCGACTTGGACTAAGGCCACATTCTCCAGGGAAAAGTGACCGAGTGGAAAGAGAAGTGCACACAACTGCAAATAAAATTAAAAGAAAGCAAGGATGAATCAGAAGCTGTGGTGAAAAGCTTGCAGAAAGAGCTTCGAAGCTCTGAAAACTCGTTTAAAGGAGCTCAATCAGCAATAGAGAAACTTGAAATGGACAGAGAAAGGACTCAAGAGAAAGTGGCAAGTCTAATCAGGGATAAAAAGGGTTGTCAGGATTTGTGTGAGGCGCTAAAGCAAAAGAATGCAGAACTTTGTGCAGAGAATGATAAACTGACGGAGCTAGCATCCAGAAAGTCGGACCACGACATGTCCCTTGAGAACCTTACAATAGGTTCCAAATCCAGCTGTGTCAATATCTCATATCCTGAACAACCTGATGTTCAGGTTGTATCCTCGACAGCAATGGCTACTGCGATAGAAAGCTGTCTGATGGAAGGAAAGACAGAGCACAATGAAGGACCTGCCTCTGCCCCTGCTATGGAAACAAGATGTGATGACAATAAAAATGTGTATCCGGATACCGAGCTAATGGGATCAGTTCAGAGAAAGCAAAATGTCACTGCGGAAAACCCTGAATGCAGACCTAGCGCTAACAGTCATAAAACTCAAAAGGTTGAGAAGCAAAGATGGCGGGAGATCGATATTGAATACCTAGTAGGATTTACTCTGGTTTTGTGTTTGTCTAGCCTATATTTACTTCTCCAAAGTCTTCATTTTTAACTTTTTTCTATTACCAGCTTTAAGACTGGACTAGACTAGAATTCATACATTAACCAACAGCATAAATGAGCTAAATGCACCATTGTGAATGTTTTTTTGTCATTTGCAACCAAACACTGATACAGAGTTGAAAGAAAAACAGATTTTTACTTTACCAAAGAGGAGCTATTTTCTGCCCTTTTAAACTGACTGCTGCGGTTCTATTTTGTTTATGTCACACCCACATTACTTTTTTTTTTACCAATACTCAGCAAAAATATGAGAGCACCAGCATCAAGTGCTTTTAAATCATCTTCAAAGCATAACTATGATTATAAGCTATGATTATACTTGGTCTTGAAAGCTATTGTTTTTTGTAGATAAATTGGTTATACCCATTGATTGAATATATATCAGTGGTTATACCATGTTTCTTACATAGAGTGACCACAATTTTCCCTTTGAACAATTATTACAATTATAGGGGGCATCATATCATGCCCAACAGCATGCTTTGATTATTTAGTATATACATTATTTTATTGACAGAGAAGTTGAAGTTTAGTTGTAAAGATGAGTGTCTGCGTACCTGCTTTCATAACTAATGGTCAAACATCAACCATTTGACTGCCCAATATTAAATGTCTTATTACAAGGTAAAGGCAGATAACTTTCAACTTAGATCGTTCACAGCAGTGATTAGCTGGCTGCCAAAATATTCAGAGCCACGTTTCTTCATCTCACACATCAGGTAATAGTAGTATACTCTATTCTCATTGCGCCTGGGTACAACCAGAAAATCACCGACTAGGTGCAGGTCGTAAACGTGGGAGATCACTTGTGCTGGGGCTGCGATATTCCTTATGAAGATTCCTGAAATGTAAAAATTACACCAAATTTAGATGATTCTGTCATTTTATAGTTATATGATAGTTACGTACAACTATGATTCTTAGAGTTTGAAACTGCATCCAAACTATCAGCATTAACACTAGTAGCTGACACAGCGGGTTGGAGTCAATCTGCCAAGCATTGATGCTGATCGGCAAACATGACAATCTGCTCTTGATATGTATGTAGTAGGCCAGATGCTGTGTAAATATATATCAATACCTGTATGCGCATGATTATAAATTGAGTTTTTTATGATGATATCATTTATCTTGTTCAAGTTGAATAGCTAGAGAGTTCTTTATAATGAATTGATGATTGAAAATAAATTTACCTGTCTCAGAGTCAATGATCCAGATTCTTGTCTCAGGAAAGGGTGCTGCCGTAACAAGAATATACTTTTCTCCATAACAAGCCACGCCCTCAGGCTTAATCACCTCCTTTGTCACCCAGTCCACCTTCCCTTCGTTGGCCATGCTTTCAGTCTGATCACATTTTATATCAAAACTGAACCGAAACACACAGTTAGACACGTAGTTGGTGATAACAACCGAAGAATCATTGATTTTGCACATGCTAACATGTGTGCCCTTCCCTATGAGGGGACAATTAAATCCCTTGCCCAAATTTAATACTTCTGGACAAGTATTTGCAAAGTACTGCAGTGGATAGCAGTCGATTTTCTGATGTGATAAATTGCAGACAACAAGATGCTCTTGCGTGATGCACATCTTATTCCCTGATATCGATGTTTCATTTCTGTCCCCATGGGCTCGGCTGCTGATGAGCTGACCTGATAGATCGTATGTGTTGATTTTATATGGTTGACCATACACCAAAACAAAAATCTGATCTTTGTGAGCTCGTACACTTATGACTGCATTTTTCAATTTTATAAAGTTCTTAGTCAAACCACTTTCGGCGTCGACTCTATCGATGGCGTTGCCGGTGTGCCCTATGTATGTTATGAACTCATGATGACATACAGCAAGAGGGCTGTCTTTACTCTTTTCGTGATGCACAAGACCGAGTGCACTAGGACAGTGTACTGGTGGCCTTTTCCCAAGTACTAAGTCAGGGCCTGGAATCAGGCTCAATCGTGCAGGGCTTGGCATTACCTCGTCTAAAAACAAACACATATACAAACATTATATCTAATATTCTAGGTAAACCAGAGCAGAGGAAATTAACGAGAGACAAGTCGCAGAGTTTTTCATGTCTAATCAAGGCTGATTTACGTCATGAACTAAGTCTGAACAGACTTACAGGACAACCATTTTAATCAGCATTGATTTTTAAAGTGGTCAGTAGTAGTCCAACCATCCTAGAAGAGGTTTGTAACTTTGTCGATTATAGAGCTTTGATGCACAGCTTTTTAAATATCAATGTGCCATAACAGAGTGAACAATCTTGTTCTACCACCATCCATATCACCTGTATTCCACTGACATATCAGTGTTGCCAAATATTTGTAAAACTATTCAGGACTTGTTGACAGGCACTCCAGGTATTATCATGCAATAAAAAAAAAACATCTCAGTCTGTCAGGAGCGAGTGTGAGAGATAATTTAGATTGCCCACTCTATCTCAGCTGGGCCCCGAATTGAGATTTATAAGAAAATACACCTAACTTCAAACTGTTCAAAGCATTTCTTGATTGGGTTTGAATTTTGTATTAACGAGCAACCTACATTAATTCATAACCATATTAACATGGACGTACCATTAGTGGCGAGTCTGACCATATTGAGTACAAGACACGGAAACTGCTGTTCTCCCAGCTCTTGAATCCTCTCATCAGTCTCAAGCCTCTCTGTCACTACATCTACCTGTAAATTAAAATGTCACAATTATCGGTTGCATCAATATAAATAAATAAATACACTTGTGTTGTGATTCTAGATATGTTTGTTTGAGGCAAAACCGTCGTAGATGAGGGCAACAGATATTATTCTTGGCAAAGGATTGAGTGGACCGACGGGTCCCTATGGTTGAAAGCAGAAGACAACCAATATACATCACATCCATTATTCTATATCGGAGCTGGTATATTTTCAAATCCTCATGGTCATTATATGAATTTGGTCAAATTTTGCATCAGCATGCAGGGATTATGCTAGATGTAGAGTCGCTCAACCTCCGTACAAGTTGTGAGCATAGCCCAGAGATTTGAGGCTCTGATAATAGCGAACAATGATTGTAGTTCATCTCCAAGTTTATCTGTTTGCCTCTGACTGGCCAAAACAATGTCCTCACCCACAGATAAGATGTGGCCGATGGTATAGAAAAATAGTTAGAATTAGCTGCTTAGGAAGTCGTCTTCTTAAGTTGCACAAGCAAACAACTTCGTACCATCAAGTCAAGTTCCTTAAAGTTTCTTAATTTTGTAGGCTAGTCTTACTGGATGTTTATATGAGAGGTCCGCACGGAGAACCTTCAGCTGTTTCAAGTACTCAGCCTGAATCACTCCAGCTTCCTCTGCAATGAAATCCGATATCCTCTCTTTATCAGCCTCTCTGCTGTCCATATACTCCTTCTTCAAGCTGTCATACTTCTCATTGATCTCCAGAAGCTGCAAGTTATAATAATGTATGTGTATGGATATGATCAAGTTATTTAGTGTCTTTGGTCATATCCACAATGTCTGAGAATAATGATGTTGATTAAAGTTACATTCACTCCTATCTATTATCGAGGTCTACGCCTACCTGCTGTGCGCTGGTCTGATTTAGAAGCCTCACTCCATGTTGAGTATCCGTGTCCCATTCTGATAATAATATTGTGGCTTCCTTTACCACAGCTGACACCTCATCAAGCTTGTCTTCCACTTTGGCCTTCTGAGGCTCAACAGAAGCTTTCACTTTTTCTGCAAGTTTCTTCAGCGAAATGATTTTGTGGCCTTCACCTGCACATCAAGTATACAAAGAATGTCACATGAAACGCTAAAGATGCCTATAACGCAATGGTGAATTGAGGTGGAACCCTAGAACAAGTTTGCTTTCTTAGAACTGCAGACGAAATATATTACAAATTTAGGGTATCACAGTGCCTCGATATCTAACTTTTGCAACATTCCCAAGTATACAAGCTCATCCAGACTATTTGTGATATTTGATCAAATAGAAGAAACATAGTGAGCCTAGACCATGCTGCGATGAGAACCCAGCCTATTTGGCAGCCACTTGTTGCAACCACCGAATGCCAATAGGCATCTGGTTGCACAATAAACGCATCGGGATATGGATTTCATAGAGGCCAGTGGGTTTGTAACAGAGACGGATAGTTTTAGACGCTCATCATCCGGTCAACAAACCTATCCAGATCAGTTTTCTGTGATAAGAACCTGTCCGCATGACTATTTTGCAATCAACAGCTGCCAAATACCCATCCGGATGTGTTTGACATACAAAATTATTGATGCCACAAAGCCATCCAGCTGCAACATTTGTGAAATTCACACTTTGAAATTGATGTAAGATTTAGCACAACAGACCACACTTCACTGGACTATTTGTTGATAAGAGTGAAGACATTTTCATTACCAATGCTGCAACAGGTTGGGGTATTGACACATTCAGAACAGAACATCACATAGCACTTCTCACATCCTAAGCAGTATATCTCTGATTTGTGTTCAGTACAGTAGCGCAGCTCCTCAGCTAACGACGATCTGAGATACTCTTTTATTGACATCATGTTATGACTATTGAGTGAGTCATGAACCTACATAACAAACCAACATGGTTAAATCAAGAGAGTTCTTGGTTAAATTGTAACCACTAACTGGTTCAGATTCAGATTTACTTTATGTGGGCTTTACCAATGAGATGCACCGCACAACTGTCACCGATCATCGGCTCATGCATGAATGGACTACATGAAACATCAGAATTGATTACCAATTGTGTTTTAAGTTACCTAATATAGTAAACATGTTTATTGTTATTTTCATTCTGACATCAACCTGCGTCACAGATGAATTCACTGACCCCCCTCCCCCACTTTACAAGAACCGTTGAGGAGTGTAGCTGACTTGTAACAAATCCCTTGTGTTTGGCTGCATTTACACTGCAGATTATCTTGTTTGGTTTTTCCAAAAAAATAATTGGCCTCATTTTCTTTCATATAAGCTTTTATCGAAAAACTGCCAAAAATATGTGTTATTTCACACTGTCAAAAGATTCAAGAGAATTGAGACCAAGACATATATCGATGCCGATAAAATTGGAAAACTGTCACTTCATTGGCGTCTGAAAAATGAATATAGTACAGAAATGACTTTATTGATTTTGATATTACATAAGTCACGAGAATACATCATAATACAGTATGGTTACGTGTTGACTGTACGTATGGCCTAATAGGTAATCATCATAACAATGTTTATAATGAACAAGTCTTGACATGAGGGTCTGTCTCGTCGAGACGAGACAGTGTCTTGACGAGACAAGTCTCACAAGGCCGGGACCGAGACATTGCCATCACTAGTTGGAACTAATTTTGGCAACTTAGTTTGTTATCTTTTTCAAAAATTGCGACATGATTGAGCTTGACAACAATCTGCAATAGCATAAAAATTTATGCTCAGATAACAATCTTTGTATTGTTGTCGTACCCACATCGTTGTCAAGCCTTTTATCTCAGATTTATCGTGCGTAAGTACCTTGTGATGCCTGTTACAATACTTCATATCACATTGAGGGCAGTAAACATTAGCTGTCATGAACATTTCTCCCTCAATCTTTGTGCAAGTGTCGCAGAATGTCTTCATCCCTTTTAAAGCTGATTCTAATTCATCTAGACTGGTTTGGGTACTATTCCTACAAATATGCACATTGACGATGTACCATGCAGTAATCATATACCAACAGTAGAAAGCACATTTAGCTTCAGAGTGTGGTGTAGCAAAACAACTGCAGATAGTTTCCTGCAAGTACTTCTCTTGAAAGAGACACCCTCAGCCATATCCTATAAGCTGTCGAGTGAGTGTGTAGGCTTTAAGCTCGCACACTAACTTGACTGCGTGTTACATAATCCTCTGCCAGCTTCAAGAATTTATTTAGGGTCCCGTTAGTAACAGCAAAACAGGCATACAAAGTACGACTTACTTGCATTTGGAGCAAATAATCTGCGCTGGGTCTTTTTGATGATCAGTAATACAGGGCACACAGAATATATGCCCACATGGTAGCAGTTTGGGGTTTAGAAGATACCCCTCTATCTCACAGCATGTCTGACATTCAACTAAGTTATCTGAATCCTCTTCTATCTCCAATTCATGAGAAGCAGAAGCCGCCATTGCTCTCTCAGTTCAAGGTAAATAATGACTGATACAGTACAGCAGCCTACACTTCTTTGTTCAGTCAAAGTTCAAGGTACAAGATTATGATAAATATGGGATTTCCAATGTAAAATTCCCAATTGATACACATTCAAGGGATTTCCCTTTGGAATTTCCGGAATGCTGAGTCATTTATCATTTATCTCTATAACTCTACAACTATAACAGAATGTGAGTTATTCAACGCGATCGGAATTTTCAAATCTCAAATTATGATCAGATAATGAATAGTTAGAGCAAGGAGTGACAGAACTATTCTCCCCTCAAACAGAATATTTATAATACTGGAGGGAATGCGCATTAGCGACTTAGCGAGTTAGCATGTTAACTAATGCGCAGTAATTAGGTGCTATGGGCCGCCACAGGAGGGGGGATGGTTTAATGAATTCAGAGTTGTGCACACAGTTACAGTTGTTGAAGTTAACTTGACATGTTATATCAGATCCCAATATCGACCAACTCATAGCCCCAGTCCTAGTGTCTGGTAAACCACAGTAAAAATTTAACCTATCACCACCCAATAGACAAAAGCGCGACCTGTTCCACTGGTATGGGATTTTACATTGATTATTAATAATCAATTTTATTACAGTTGAACAGGTCGCGCTTTTGCCTATTAAAATAAAAAAATTCCCAAAAGCTGAATTATTTAAGGTGCACACAAGTGTTCATGAAAATTAAAAGTGAGAAGCAAAGAGGAGGTAAGTAATGTCAATAAGTGCTACTATGTCTTGAAAAATTTATTTTAGATGTATGACAGACCCAAGGAATTATATCTTTATCATCTAAATAAATTTTGCATCAAAATAACACTCTGAAAATCCTACTGCTAAATTCAAAAATAAGAGAAAAATAAGCTACTTCTACAGTCAAGAGTAGGTGCATATAATAAAACATCACAGATTGCTTGCAGTTTCATTCATAGGCTCAGTTTGTAAACAAACACATACATACTTAATAATGATAATTAATAGTTTAACAGCTTATTGTCAGCGAAGAGTAAGTATAATAGCTATTATTATGGAGTTACATTTCTACAATAGTTTCAAATTTCGTCAATGTATCATAAAAGCTGCTGTCAGGAGTGAGTCGGTCAGCAGTAAAAGAAAACCTCTGACTCAGTAATGCCTGACCTAGGCAGTGGCATATAATATTTGCTCGACCACAATATGATTTTGGTCGTCTCCTTGGTTCAATCACTCCGTCCTGAGTGTGTATAGTGATGAGAAGACACGATGTTGGTGGCACAGTATTTTGGATATTTTGGTGTTGAAAAAAATTCTCATTAGGTATGCGTTCAAATGATCACTGAGTAAGAGTATGGTGGTTTGAGATTTTGATCTGTTTAACCTGTCATGTGACCAGGGTTCTGTGATAAGAGCTCTCAGTAACCGAGGAGTCGTGAGCGATCAAACTCATCCGCAAGATCATCCAGTGAATCGCTGTAACTCAGCAATGATCTCTATAGTAGAAAAAAATACATGTATTATTGATAATTAGCTAATCCCACCAATAAAAGCACTTTTTTTATGTCAACGTCTTAGTAAGATTTCCATGATCAATCAGACTAGAACTCAAAAACCTCATTTGCTTCGAATTGATATCCTTATCCAAAGCAATACATTGACTTCATATAAGATCTGCTTTGCATTTCCTTACAGCTCAATCTTCATGTAAGTGGATGAAATGTTTTTGTTCAGAACCTCATCACTTTCACTAGAGGACAGTTAGTTAGAATATGTCATCAATGGTATTTATTCAGTAAAGTGTAACATACTGTAGCGAGAGAAGAAGCCAGTGCCCTCTCAGCCCTCTCTACACGACGTCTTCTCCATTCCTCATCTATTGTCTCATTGTCCAGATACCTACAAGTATAATATCTTCAGAATAACTGACTGTGCAGCCTAACAATACTAAACTAGGCTAGCATCACTCATCAACTGAGCTGAGATCTTTGTACCTAAATTTGTACCGAGTACTTTGAATACAGGATCGGACAACTCAAACAATGAAACAACGAATAACTGATATAAATCATACTGTACTGGGAGACTCCCTTTACCAACTTCTTATAGAATATAATAAAACCAAGATATCAACGTAAGAGAATAAAACATACCGCTGTATCAAAACCGCAGCTAAACATGAAGAAAACAAAAATGTGTCCATAGATTCCATGAAGCCTAAACTTTTACTCAAACCTGATCATTTTCCTTTCAATCAGATGACATGTACAATGACCAAAAGTCACTATATGGTCAATCATTGTAGGACGCATTTCAATGGCTGGCGTTCTTAGAAGTTGTGTCAATCAAGCAAATATCCCTTGTGACATTTCATATAAAAAGTGGAGATGCATTTGACCGAGTATACTACTCAAATAGTCCCCCCCCCCCCGTAGATAGTATCTACTGTCTGTCTGTCTGTCTGTTACATATAATATGTGCACTAACAACCTTGACCCACCTCTCACGTAAGGTTCGCCTGTAGAATGTTGGACTAACTGAACGTCTTGCAGGTAAATCATATGATTCGGGAACTGATCTAGTCTGTCGCCTGCGGTAACTTCCTGTGTACTCCACATCAGACTCTACATGTCATATCATTTTCAAAATTAGATTGAGAAGAGATTGGTAGAATTCAGTACGGGTTTGTAATTATGTCCCCATTGATACTTTTCTTCATTTGTAAAGAGCAAAGGTGATTACAGGAGGGGGGGGGGGGCTGCAGGACACCTGAAACTTATGTGATATAACTAAATCTCGATTGATATAGTTGTATATCGTACTAAATTTGTCAAATCATGGGACGGTAATCCCATATTCAAGTATTTGACAATAAAAATTACATGTTTGTCACACAGACTCTACTGATTGATGCAACTAATGTGTATCAAACATTCCACTTACCTTCGTCAGAATAATAGGGGGCGGAGGCAGCAGATCTCAGCACCTGCAATCAAACGTAACATTTATAATCTCCGACTCAGAGCAGCCTGAATACTGTTGTTACAAACAAGAAAACCATGGAATGGAGAAGAAACAGATGTGTCTATACTAAGTGTCTACCTTAGAAGTGAGTGGCTTAATAATTGGAATAAACTCAGATAAGAACAGGTGATAGCCCAGACCAGGGAGGGTGACTACCCTCCCTGGACCAGACGAAGTTGCAAACTTGGTGATAAGATGACTTAGAGTTGCTTTCTCAACGTCAGTGAGAGCACAACTCAAACCCAAATATAACCTATTTTATCTCAGCCATGTATAATATACATAGCTGAGTTATATACATAACTTGCAAATGATATATTATATCATTTGCAAGTTGAGTAACTAAACCCAAATTTTGTGGTAGGGGTTTCAGATGACCAAAATACATTTAGTTCCCCCCCCCCCCTACATCTTAGTTTTTAACTTTGGATTTCCTGTACCACACTCATTTGGAATAAATTAGAATTTTAGTTCCGCCAATTTTGAGGAACCACTTGGCTGCTCATTTATTGAGACAAGTTAAGTAAGACTTACTCTATCACAATGTCTGATTGGTGTTCCTGCTCTGCTGCTGCTGATAACGGAAGCCTGAGCTGACTGAGTTCTCTTCTTCACCTTCTTACCTCGTGAGTTTGGTGTACCAACCTTCCTGTGAATCATCGACTCGTCCGTCTAAGTAAACAAAAGATTTTAGTTGTTAGGGTAAGTACGGCCAACAGGCTAATTTTAGACTCTGATTGAGGTTTTGCTGCGTTTTCCAATCAAATGGTACTGATTAATGAAAAGTCCAATAGCCTTTGTTCCAGTCTGCAGACGATATGACAAAGTCACTTGATTTGTATTTTCAATAACACCTCACAAACATCTTGTCACACAGTCAGCACCTTTGGACCAAGACGATGTTGCACTGAGAAGAGACGTCGCAACTTATTTAATTTTTTATGTCGTACAATGACAAAAAATTTTACCCAAGTTATTATCACATTATCATTATCCTGTAATATTGAATCTGATAATAAACTAAACAGACCTTACATAACCAGCATGGCAGAACCTTATATGCACAAGCTCCATTATGCGGTGTCTTGTTTCAGCTCACAGATAATAACTTATATATTATATTATTACCTTCTTGATTATAAAAGGAGGTCTGTCAGCAAGATTAGAGAGTTTAGCTCTCTGTCTGGGTGACAGGGATCGAGATCTGGTGATTGATGATACAGTAGGCTCCTGATAGCCCTTGACCTCTTCATCAGAGTCAGGGTAGAGGAAGGTACGGGGTGAGGAGCTCCTCATGTATGATCTTTCACTGCGACCCACAGTCTACAAATCAGTACTAAATTATCATAATTATTATAAAGATTACAACTGAGAAGAATGATATCATTGCGCTATGGATTGAGTGAGATCGTCTACAAAAAATGCAATACAAAATACTACAAAAACATCCAATCATGATAGATTGATGCAGGGCTTTTTGCTATAGGCTATGTGATCAGAGAAATTGTTTTCCTTACTCATCAATTACCATACTATATAATAGACAGTTTTCTGAGCTCTGATTCAGGCCTCAATTTGGAGTTGTTCTCTCTCCAGTTTGGTACTTTTAACACGCCGCATAGGAAAGACCTGCTGAAAAGAGGGTTATCTTGAAAACCGCTTATGATAGGATAAAAATGATTTTTGATTCAGAATCTGCAACATTGAAAACTCATATGGACATAGTTTGGGAAATAATTTTAGTATTTGGATAGTCAATTATAGCATTTTCGGCCTGTTTTGCGGACAATTTGGCAGAATCTGTCATGAGTTTTGTCACTAAAACAATCAACATTCAAGCCTCCAATGGTTTTCAATGGTGCTGATAAGACTCTGAATCAAAAATCATTTTTATACTAACATTAGCGGTTTTCAATATAACCCTCTTTCAGCAGGTTTTTCCTATGCGGCGTGGGTTAAGAGTACCAAACTGGAGAGAGGATAACTCCGAATTGAGGCATAAATAAGAGCTCAGAAAACTGTCTATACAACCACACTGACAAATTCTCAATAGCCATTTAAAGAATTTGACCACTTACCGAGAACTCTGTGCTGAGAGCCGACCTTACGTGTTTAGGCACTTTAACCTCTTTTACTTTAGCCTGAGATCCAAATTCTAGTTTAGGTGAAATGCCCTACAATGAACATAATATACCACTGAAACAGAGTAACCACTCAATGCTCACAACAGCAAACTATTCTATGCGCCAAAGTAACCCTTTTCCTGATTTGTTATGAAAGAAGATTAAAGGACAGTTTTGGAACTCAAGCATCAATTAATTACCATGAGCATCCCCCAAATACCACTGTCTGTAGCAAAGCGCTCACATATCAATGTTCTGCTTAAATCTTACTGGAAAGTCCCAGCTTTTCTCCATGAGTATTTCTCTATCAGCTGAGCCATATGAGGGTAGGAGTTGTGGATACGGGTATAGAAAATCCCGGACATTGCGCTGAAATGAGGCGAGTAAGACAGCGCCCTCTGGAGAGTCAGGAGCAAGCTGTACAAGCTCAAACAAAACGTCTTCATCTATAACAATTAAATCATAAATTATTTCTCATGATACAGATGAGAAAATATGCATTCAGGAGAGAGGGTGACGTGATGATTTATGTTGGGTCGGAGGCGGACATTATTTATTGACAGTTGATCTCACACATGTGTTTGAGTTCACTAAATCTGACTAACCTTCAAGCATGTCAGAGACTTCAGCAGGGTCTATGGCAGTGTAGAATATCTTCTCGAATTTGAACCTCTCCATGACGACTAAAGGAAATACAGGTTCAATGAGCGATGTCCTCTGATACTTCCCAAAAAGGCAAATAGTGAGGTAGATCTCATTGTTACTCCTGAGCCAAACTCCTGGACAAGATACCTGCAGAATAATCACGCGTCATTCAATAAAGTTTAAAAAAACCAATTAAATCAAGTGAATTAGTGAATAAAGGTATTAGGTAATAAATATACCATAAAAGTGAAAGGTTGATGATTTATACTTCGAAGATTAGGCGTCCCCTCCCTTGTTGCAGCTCAAGTTGGGTTGCCGCCGTCGCCATTGGTGAATGTGAATGCAACGGAATTATGCATAATGTGGTGAGCGATCTGAAATGACAGCGGTGCAACCTGATATTTCAATATAGTAGGATGTTATGTCTATCAACATCAAGAAGGAAACTGAGTCAGCCAGTCAGTCAGATTCACCCGACATCTAATGGTTCTCAGTTGAATGAAGAGTTCCTGGCTGACAGACTTGGCAAAAAGACTCTCAAACACAGCCAAACAATGAAAAGTCAACAATTTGTGCCTGAACACCAAATCTTGTGCGGGGAAACTTCATTACAAAATAAAGTACAGTTATGCTGTAGTATGTTGGATAGGCCCTGGGGGCCGATGTCAGGGAGACATGCCCCAATGCACCTATGAGAGTTGTGTAACAAAAGGCCTTTTGTTTGGTGAACAAAGGAGTACAATGGCAGGCAAAGTGTGCTTGCCTGAATACATGTTGGATTCGTGTGATTGCATGCTGGGGTGCGTGTATGCTAGGCTCAATTCTCCACTTTCGCTACACTCATTTGTGGGTATACGCAATCCACCCGCAGCTACGATATGTAGGAACCACTGGTAAAGGGTATTTCACAACTGTACTTTATTTTGTAATGTGGGTGAGTGAGACAGATTGGACAGTTAGGACTGTTACTCCAGTCCTTGGTTGTAAAAACATTGAAATATTAGAATTTTTGGCAATGCCAACAGGTACATGCTTCAAGCATTGTCAGCCTAGGCTTTTATACATGCCCTTGCCTATGCCTACATAGCTGCCCATATACTCATATTATCAGCAGTATAAGAAAGAAAGACTAACAAAACTGAGCCAACAAGAACTTGTCTAACCTACTTTTGATGCTCCTTGAACTAACCTTGTTAACATTGAGATCCAAAGTCAACTTCTGAGCCTTTCTAGGCATTTTCTGTCTATGTGATATTGCAGCACTCACAAAATATAGAGTTTAATCTCCAGATGTTAGGAGCCAATACAACACTTGGTTTATATGCTATGTTATTGTGAAAACCCTTGGCATGCCAAACCGGAAACTATGTAGGATGGCCAAAGCGTCATTCGTCCCCGTAGCAACAAAAGATAAATTTGTCATCCACCCATTGATTGGCTTATCATGGAAATGAAGCAGTTTCATTGGTCAGTAACTTCTCCAATCAGCTATAACTTGGATTTTCATCGCCTCTAAAGTCAAGAGAAATAGTGAATCATTGGTCAATGATTTGGCTAGGAGTGAGTCACACACCTTGAAATTGTTTAGGAGAAGGCCTACACTCACCAGTGATCATCATTAACTTGTAGGCTACACCAAAACAATATCAGACATAAGAAATTATATAGGGCTACATTTTAAGTACTTAACCTGTGTGAGTAAAAGACATTATTCATTAGCAATACACAGACAGTAAAGTAATAGTAGTAGTAGAGAGTTAGAGTAATAGGAAGAACTACTAGACACTAGACAGCACATATGATATCATATACAGAAGAGAAGAGAGAGTAGAGTTAGTGGAGCTCAATTGGAGTTCAAGAAGGTTGATCCAGGACATTTGACAAACAGGAGCACCACCAGTTGAGTAAGTAGCAAATCTAACTTACTACCTACCTAACCTATAGATGTTGATGTGAGCAGTGGGTAACTGATAGAATGAACATATATGTTAACCTATATACTCCCATCCATTGTTGAGCCCTAGGGCTGACTAAGTAGTGATATGATCATGATGTTGTGAGTACAATTTTAAACTATGTCTACATCCTGCACAATAACCCTGAATCATCATTGTAATGCCTTGAATTCGATATAATCATACTAAGGCCATACCAAATAAACAGTTCCACAACGATAGCTTGTAATTTTCTTGACTGCCTGTGAAGTCATATACATGCTTATTTGTAATTCAAGGTTTCGTGCAAAGGGCAATTTACTGTCGTACCGCTGTTAGATTCCTTAGAACTGCTGACATGTGTGCTATTTAATATCACCTTCTATTTCTATATTATCCAGGTGTGCACTTCATACTGCAGCGATGATAGAATTCTGTACTGTTCGGAGGATGGTTGCCACCATCATTTTTTTAGGAATGTAAGTAGGCCTACTGATCGTAAGCCTTCTACTTCACAATCTGCTTATTGATTAACTTTTAGCTATCAATGATAGTACTTGTTCTTGAGAGACCTTTCCAAAGGTATGTGCTGCGTACCTTAAAACAGGCTACTTACTTTGCCATGTTCAAACCATTTATTTGCCTGGTTCTCACTCTCCGACACAGCTTACCAAACTTTTATTGGTAAATTCCAATATATGAAATTAGTTTTTGGTTACTTTAAAAAGTATCACTATACATCTTTCTCCAGTACCCAAGTTATAGGATCGAAACTTTAACTTTATGAGCCGACCGAAGAGCCTACAGTAAGCTACGTGTAATTTGTTAACTTGTTAATTATTTCTAGGGTGACAATCATAAGCGTTGTTATAGAGACAAAGTATGAGCCAGAAAACAAACATATCGGTAAATCTAAACCAGGTGAGGGAATAGAACGAATCAGAGTGAGGTCGTACATGATGATGATGTTTTGTTATTTATCTATTATTATCACTAACAAAGCCGCATACACTTCAGAGCTCCAAGAAAGCTGTCATTATTTTTCATGTTTCAATAGTGTGATAAAGCTAAACCAAGGAGTTAGTCTAACTCCTCGGCTAAACAACACGGGGTAGAACATGCTGCACAAAAGAGAACTTTTATTGTTATTATGACGCGGTTGATGAATTAAATCTGTGATAAACCAATTTTTAAGTTAAATCTTTAACTGACATCATTTTGTAAGTCATTGAATTAAGAAGGATTCACTGATATTACTGTTATTTTCAGATGCTGGTTATACTGGTGCAAGTGATACTGAGAATCACACAATAGAACCGACTACTTGTCCGCTTATAGATAACAGTACTTTAGAACATTATAAATGTAAAAAATGTACAGCGCTGCAGCTTGAAGTAAGTATATATATATATAAATATGGTAGTCTAGCTTATTGTGCAATGGCTATATGCAGTGATACAATGCTATTGGCTATGTGGGAACTCAGTAATGTATTGATTGTAAGTCGGTCTTTCTTGCTGGTCACAGATAAATGACCATAACATTGATGACACCATATTATTACTAGCCAAGTATTATATTCCGGAATGTTGTTTTACAGAGTGGGTTAGCAGCGTGTGAAAAGACAGGTTTTATTGCTCAGGTGAAATGCACTGATACGCAAGTTATTACTGTCAGGTATGTTCATTATGTTATACAATAGTATTTATTATATATTCAACTTCGAAAGAGTGTGTATTTTTAAATACTCGCATAGAGTTGTCTGCTCACAACTTATTCATGATCAGACAACTTTTGCATTATTTATGGCAATTGGAACTTCACCGTTCGATTACTTTTATGCGATTTGCAAAGAAGGTTGTAAGATCCGAATCATATTATAATTACCAACCCCAGGCATCATCTATTGAAAACTGCGTTCAGTACAGTACTCGTGTCAGGGTAAACTCATCTAATCATGTATACAGTTCAGTGTGTGATCAATGTAACGTTTTCCGTTTGTAGTTGTGAGGAGCCAGCACACGAGAAGCAGAGAAGTTTCTGGGTCCATGAGGGAGTTTGGTTTGGTATAGGAATTATCTCTTATTTATATGTACACTTCAGACGAAGCTCACTAGACCAAAAAGTGTTAGACAAAGTCAATAAACAGATCGCATCTGGTGTTTGACAGACATAGATGTATTGGGATGTTGTAACAACTACAGTATTGGCGTCTGTGCTCAGCTCCAATATCATCTCAAGGGAACACAAGGTTTAGTGGGCGCATGAAGGGCCTTCCCTTATACTGTGGTGCTTTGCTCTAAAACTAGTCCTAGATCAGGTCTAAGGTGCTCACAATACTTGATTTAGCAGTTCGGCTATCATTTTATTACAAATATTGTCTATGATGTTTTTACAGGCAAAATAATAAAACAGAAGATACTAACATAAATTTTTCCACTTTTAGACTAGCAATTTGTTATTAGAAATTCAATTTAGCTACCAGTATATAATGCCTCTCTGATACCGCAAGCATTGGCAATGGTGAAAACTTAGAAGGCAAGAGTCTACAGTCCTATAGGAGCAATCCTTGTGTAGCCAACCATCAATGTAAACAGAATGTACAGAAAATAAAGTTAAGGAAGACATGCTAATTTCTAAATGGAAATGTTTTGTAGTATTTTTTTTTGTAACAATGCAGTTCAAGCATTTCTATGAGACAAATATGAGACATACCATATGAAATAATAATGCTGTGATAGGCTTATTGTATAAACAACAGAAACATTGAGACATGCAACTTGAAGACAGCCTAGGAACGCAAATATGGAAATAGGATTTTTTTATAAACTGTAAACAAATTGATATCGAGTGCAATCCCAATTTAAAAAGTGAGCTCTTCACTCAAACTAGTCGGCAGCCCATCTTTTAACATTTTATAGAAAAATCAATGTAAAACGCAAAATGTTTGACCGACTCGACACTACACATAACAGAGTGTACAGACAGGGGGAGATAAGACGATAATCTGCTATCATATAACCATGTAGGATCATACTACATTCCACTGTAAAATAGTAGAGTCTTTACCTCCGGCAGAGAAGAGCAGATCTCCAGCAGTGCTGAATCTAACTCTGGTCACATGGCTCGAGTGTCCCGCATATATGTGGCCGTTAGCCTGCAAATTTATAATAGAGTGATCATTGTGGGCATATTATTAAGACAAAGTGAAAACACAGAAATCTCGGAACAACTTCGGACACCATTTTGGATTACATTGATGACTCAGGGGGGAGGGGTGGGGTCTCTAGTTCCATCCACTCCGGTTCAGTGAGACCAGTCTAACAAAGGGCCACCATCAGAACATTTACTCGGCGTCAACAATAGTCAGATTATGAGAGTCTTGGTGACAGAGTGGGAGTAAAAATTTTCATTACGGTTTAACCTTGGACATCTTTATAATTTACATCATATCTATGAGATGATTCAGTAGGCTGTAACAAAAATGTATACATACTTGTGGTGTGCGGCTAGGATAGGCATACAGGTTAACCTTTCCAAAGTCATCAGCACTGGCCACCAGACTCTGACCAGCATTCATACAGCAGCCATTAACATCAGTACCATCAGCTCCAGAAGGCCAAATACCTGTAAGAGTAAACCGCTTGTCAACAAAACCATACCACTGTACATTATAACTAATGTAGGTGAGAGTTGAGAAAGAGGTCTTACCATCAAATTGATTGCAATTAACAAAAATTTTACTGACATATTTCCAACAAACGTATATCGTCAGTCAAGGGGAGACTAAGATTGTGTGACTGAGGCTAAGCTTGGGGGACTGAGGGCTAGTTAGCGACTGAGGGCTAGTTAGGGACTGAAGGCTAGTTAGGGGGACTGAGGGCTAGTTAGCGACTGAGGGCTAGTTAGGGACTGAGGCTAAGATTGTGTGACTGAGGGCTAGTGAGGGACTGAAGGCTAAGCTTGTGTGATTGAAGGCTAAGATTGTGTGACTGAAGGCTAAGCTTGGGGGACTGAGGGCTAGTTAGCGACTGAGGGCTAGTTAGGGGGACTGAAGGCTAGTTAGGGGGACTGAAGGCGAGTTAGGGGGACTGAAGGCGAGTTAGCGACTGATGATTATGTACCCACTTATATGGTTATAATGTTTGTTTAACTCACCGATGGTGTTTAGGGAGAGGACACAGTTCTGTGTAACAAACTCCAGATCCCTGATTGATTCTCCCTGAAATATCACAAACTTACGGTTAAAGAACATCATTCTGACCAAAATATCATTGCCAAAGGCAATATTCACTCCATGTCAAAGACAATCGAGAGGCTTGTGGTGCTCGATGACATCGTTAAGTTCACAACAGACAGTTTATACTCAGATAAGCATAAGATGAGTTACAGGTCATCACACACAAACAATGACAGAAATGATTATACATTAGGACTAACTGATATGCTGGCTGTGATGGAGGACATGCAAATTATAATCACTTGTAGTAGTAGATCAATCTGACATTCAGGTGGTCTAGTCAGTAACAATCTCAGCACACACATACACACAGCGATAAGTATAAGGTGTGAGTGATGAAGCTTTGACAGTGAGGAGAATGCGTTTCACATATACACACAATACACAATAAGTTAGTAAATCTTATTCATTTACGATTTGAAGGAAACAAGACAGAAATCAGAAATTTGATGCGAAAAAAGCGGAGGAGGGGATGGTGCTGTCTCTCACTTTGTTCATGTGGCCAATTTTTATGGACATAGGATGTCACAATCTTGTCAGACCAATGAAGCAAGGAGATCAATCTGCAATCTGGCGATAACTAACTAGGGAAATCAGAGATCTGCGCTCTGTGAAATGCCAGGAAGAACTAATATATTTAGCTACGAGTGAAATATATACAATCAAATTAATATTATGAGTGTAAATACCAACCGATGACTACAAAAGGAATGTAAAATCAAATCATTAAGCAAGATGATACATGAGCTTTTTCATGTGCTGTAAACAAAAGCATCTGGCTTGTTACTATTGCTAATAAGTTTATTTTACAGAAGTCATCCCAAAAGTTTGAGTATGGACTTGTGTGGAGTTGAAATTCATATAGTTTTAATCTCGTACAACTCACAAATGCACATACAACATGTATGTTTGACTATTACCAAGGAGTAACAGGGTTACTCCTTGCTATTATACATGTAAATACGGTGCATTTCACTCAATTCAAACCCCTGGGGACCACCGGATGCTGTCCTGATTAAGCAAAGTGTGGATTAATGGCACGTGAATAAATTGAGTTTATGCTGTTAGGGCCATAGAGTTATCCCCTCTATGGTTAGGGCTGATATTCCAAGTCAGAATTAACAGGAGTTCTGGATTATAAAGTCTGAATTAAGTCGGTACACTGTGATAGCTGTACTTATATCAGTGTATGTATATGAGAGTACTTACATCAGTGTGCTGTTTACATGAAGGCACCTCCCAGTAGAGAAGCTCATAATCTCCAGAGTTACTTCTTAGATAGCTACTGTCTGTAGACCAATCTATGTGTGTGATGAAACTAGTATGTCCTGAACATTTACCTACAAATAAAGTGTCACCAATATTACCACTAATAATGAACAGGCTGATATCAGAGGGGGAGCAACTCCGAATTAGGACAGATCATGTATCAGGAGCAGGGAGCTTTCATCAAACTCCCCCGCCAGTAGCAGACGCAAGTTTGGGACATAACTCCCTGGTAGCAGGTCACATTAATCACTGAGAGATGATCTCTTATCTTCCCCTCCACTGAAAAGTTTCTTACGCTAATGATACATACCTGACAATTCAAAAAAGTCAGCTGAATAATAAAACACTTTAACCGATCAATTACACTGGCTACTCACCTAGACAGGTCAGCACAGCGCCATCCATCTTATATACGTATATACTGTTATCTCTGGATCCAAAGGCAACATGGCTTCCATCTAAAATAAGAAATCATCGCTGGATTTGCACAACAGCCCACTCGATAACGATAATTCAAGAAAAACATATCACTTGTTAGATGGTATGGATGGGTTCAATAAAGAGAGGTAATGAAATGCTATATTGATTTGAGTCAACCAAGCGCACTAACTTCATTTCTTCAAAGTTTCAATGATAAATTTTTTTAATTCTGATTTGAGTGTGAGTGAATTGAAAATGAAGGACGTGAAAATCCTGGGAAAAATCCTTCATCGGTAAGAGAAAAACATGAGCTATCACAGAAAAAAAAAATGATACGGTCCAGTATATATTATATGGTCTTATATATATTATATGGTCTTATATATATTATATGGTCTTATATATATCATATGGTCTTATGTATATTATATGGTCTTATGTATATTATATGGTCTTATGTATATTATAGGGACTTATATATATTATATGGTCTTATATATATTATATGGTCTTATATATATTATATGGTCTTATATATATCATATGGTCTTATGTATATTATATGGTCTTATGTATATTATATGGTCTTATATATATCATATGGTCTTATATATATTACATGGACCTAGATATATATGATCTTATATATTCCATATAGTGTTTGAAAATGATTTATACTAATAGAGTCTTACCAGGAGAGAACTCAGCACACTCTATCTGCTCAGACCCACATGATCCACTGTTAACCTGCTGTTGGTCTGCTGTGTTATAGATGTAGAAGTTAGGAGTACGAGATCCTACAGCTATCTTATCTCCTGACTGGTTCAGAGCTACGCAGTGTACAGGTTCCTACAGGTGAAGAGAGATGAAACAAATTTACGTCAGGATAGGAATGAAGCACAGAAATTAAAAGCCTACTAGATTGAATGACATAAAACCAACGTTTAGAAGCTGTTACATCAGATTGATTTTCGTACTAGGTGTTATATTATGTGAGTTACGTACCAATCAATGGAATGTTATTTTCACATACCGTTACAAACGTGTAAATAAGTAAAAGCCTGGTAAATGCACAAAATTTAAGTCGCGAGCCTCAACCACAACTAATCAGCAAACAAGCTATAACTTACCTCCAGCTCGATATCCCACAATGCTTTGTGTTCAGCAGCGTCCCACATCCTAACATGGTTATCATAAGCACATGTGATAAATTGATTCTCTGCCTTTTGTTCACAGAGTCCCCATGTCTCCCCGTAGTGACCCTGTAATATATCATGATGTCATATTAACCACTCGAATGTTCGCTCATGCATAGAAATATTAAATATTTTGGAAAACAAGAAATTTTTCTCCACAGTAAACCAAGGATTTCAAGATTCTTGAAATCCTTGAGTAAACATGTCTCATGTTTACTCAATAACAGCTTGGTTCAGATTAGGTTAGATATGGAGGAACATGACATGTTAATATCAAGGAGGTTTGAGTAGGACCCATAGACGACAGTAATAAACCTAGCCAGGACACTATATACAGCTGAAGTGAGGCACTTAAAGGGCAACCAGGGTTTCAAACAACTTCTCATTGGACCTCATTGATTAATAGCAGATTGCACCTTCTGCGGAGGGAAAAAGACAAAATCTAATTAGGATGATTATTCAGCCAGAATTCTTGTGAAACATTTCTTCCATCAGGCACTCAAACTCAGCTAAAAGAGAATACCACATAGCAGTTTCCTGTTCCTGTTATTATTTAGCCTGTGCTCCATCATCATTACAGCAATGTCTTGGAACCTCCCCTAAACCGAAGTGTTACCCAGCTTAGAGTCAGCAACTAGTTTGAGTTTTGCATCGCGTAATGCACAAAGCTGATGCTGACTAGCACATTATTTACTACCCATTAATGCATTGCTGCGAAACCTTGGTTGCCCTTTAAAGGGCAACCAAGGTTTCGCAGCAATGCATTAATGGGTAGCAAATAATGTGCTGGGCAGCATCAGCTTTGTGCATTACGCGATGCGAAACTCAAAGTAGTTGCTGACTCTAAGCTGGGTAACACTTCAGTTTAGGGCAGGTTCGAAGACTTTGCTGTAATAATTATAGAGCACAGGCTAAATAATAACAGGAACAGGAAACTGCTATGTGGTATTCTCTTTTAGCTGAGTTTGAGTACCTGATGGAAGAAATGTTTCACAAGAATTCTGGCTGAATAATCATCCGAATTATATTTCGTCTTTTTCCCCATGCAGAAGGTGCGATCTGCTATTAATCAATGGCCATCAATGAGAAGTTGTTTGAAACCTTGGTTGCCCTCTAAGTGTGGGGCGACGTAACGTCATTGGAAGGTGTAGAAGTTGCTATCGTTGATTTGCTGTCCATAATCCAGGTTTTTTCTTCATAACTCGATCAATTTTGACCAGATTTTGAATTTGAAAATTGCTTTACGATCAGAAAATTAGTATCAAACTGTTGAGGACAAGCTGGTAAATCTATTGTAATTTTCAAACTTTAAATCCGATCAAAATTGATCTAGTTAATGACAAAAATCCTGGATTGTGGACAGTAAACCAATGAAAGTATCATTGCTTCTACACCTTCCAATGTCGTTACGTCGCCCACAATTAAATGCCTCAGTGCCTCAATGCTAATGTTCCATATAGTGTCCTGTCTAGGTTTATTATTAAGTCTATGGTAGGACCATATGTCTGTAAGTGACAGTGCTCAAACGTCTCGTACAAATTACTTTAGGCCTAAGTAAAATCTCTTTTTTAAACCTCACCATTTAAGGCAACAATGTAAAGCAGCATTGTGCTCTTGCTCAGCTTTGTGCTGTTTGTACTGACCAGAATGATAAGCTTTACTAACCTGTGTGATGACATTAGGACTGGACATATCAGCTCCACATATTATAGAGTTCTTAGTTGTTCCTACAATGTAATTCTCTCCCGACTGAACTACGGCTCTACAAGGACCGTGAGCCTCATCGATCTATAACAAGTAGTCAGAGAGACATGATATGTAAATTATATCCAAGGTTTTATAGTACACACCTGAATAGAAATGATGATTTCATAACGCAAATGTTAGCTTGAGTTTAGTTGAGCTAACTTTGGAGAGACTTTATGTTTACTATCTGTAAAGTTTAGCTAGCTGAGGTGAGATTCTATGTAATGTATGTCTATGTAAGCTAGACGGTAAATGTTAACTTGAATTAATTTTAGCCATTTGGACCATTGCAAAAATGCACCTGGGATTATGTTAGTCACATATATTATGACTCACCTCCATGCTGCTAGTCTCAGTCTTCTCTTTGAGGTCCCAGGTTTTGATGAGTCGATCTTTACCACCTCCAGACATAAGAGAGCCATTCTCTAGCACAGTGACACTGAATATGACACCTTCATGTGCTCCGGTGATAGCACCTCCAATCTTGTTACTTCCTTTGAACAACAACCACACAATTCAACAGGGTAATCAATAGGAAGTTAGGCAAAGGTAAGGGAGGAATTTTGATAAGAGTGATAAGTAATAATATGTTAAAGATTTCAAACTTCAACCATGGTAGTGTTTTCGATATTCGAATGATTAATATCACACAGCCACACACAATTGTCCAATCTGTTGGCTCAACCCCGACAAATCAGAGGCAACTCATTGGCTACATATTAGGAGCCTATTCTTTGATTCAATCTTTGACAGCTTATAATACTTTGGAGTTGTCCTCTCATTGACCATCATGTTCAGAGAGTAAATAACTCCTAAGATAACTAAAGCGGTAAATATTGACTCACAAAATATTTGACAGCGTGTCTAGTGTTAAGCCAAATTATAGAACACTTGTTTTTTTGTAAAGAAACTCCCTCATACGTTTACTCTGTAAAGTCATAGTAGTTAATTTCATAGATAAAACAGAGTGAAGCGGTACAGAGGAATAACTAACCTTTGTTCCATATAAAGAGATTACCGTTACTATCACCAGTAACTACACTACCCTCAGCAGTGAATGTGAAACAGGTCACAAACTTAGGCTTGTCGTGTTTCTACAACAAACAAAACAATTAAATTTCATTAAAATATTGTTTTGCGGACAATAAATGCAGGTTATCTGCAAATAATTCCTTGCGAGGTCCTAAACTGAAAACTTGACCAGTCCAAAATAAGAAGAAGAAGAAAGCTTCAGATGACAAAAGATATAACTTATGGCACTGGTGCTATGCTGCAAAGATCTTTTTCTCACAGAGAATTTCCACAGGAGTGTGACATCATATTATGTCCTGCCAGACATTTATTTTTGCACAAATGGTAGAATAAGCAGGCAGGACAACTGCTTGTATTCCGGGTTTAATTCAAGGGTAAGAATATTTTTGGTTTTCACAAATTATGAGATATGTTACATGAAAATGAACCAAAGGTTTGTGCTTACCTCGAAGAGAGCCATCTTCTTGGTGAGGATTTTACCATCCTGAGTCCAGAATGACAGCTGGTTCTTACCACAGCATACCAGAGAGTTAGCTTCAGTTGGGTGGAATTCTGCCTGGAAGACAGCGTCCTTAGATGTCTACAACAATCACAAACGAACATTACTTGTCTGGTGGTTGCGAATGCTGATCCATCATACAGCTTCAGTGTTACATTTCCTTTTGTAATGACTCATTTTCCAGAGAGCTCAACTTGCCGGTAATTTTTCCCTAAATGTAGGGAAAAATGTTGCTGGAATTAAAATTCTGACTGTTTTGGTTTTAATAACAACAGAAAACTTTCCTTTACTATCTCTGTGGGTTCAATAATTATGAGCAGGATTGCTCACTTTGATCCCATGTTTACTTGCTTACTTTACGCTTACTTTTTACATCGACACTATACAGAAAGAGTTTGACTAACCTTCATCTCAGCGACCTTATTACCGCGCGCTCCCTTACTCCACTCCCATATACTCATCATATGATCATTGTGATCATCTACAGCACAGAGCAGTGCTCCGTTATCTACCTTACTGAAGCTCAGACAGGCCACAGCGCGATCAAACACTCCGGCTCCGATAACCTTCAGGGTCTCCAGGGTCGAAGAGTTCCAGATACGTACATGAGGCTATATTATACATCATAACACATGGTCAGTATGCGGTGAGGGAATGTGATCATGGTGGTCATAAGCTCATGCTGTGAGTCTGAATGGTTAATAGTGGTATCGCATTGAGGATTTAATATGAGCCAGCATGGCAATAATGCTCATCAGACTAACCATGGTCGTTACAGTGGTGCAAAAGCGTGTATGGCGGGAGAGGTCACGACCCAACCTCTGGAACATGACGGCTCACCAAAGCAGTGTTTGTTTCACCATTATTTTGCAGGACAAGATGTCTGGTACCAAACAGTTGCACAAAAATTTTAAAAATGCTCCGCCTTAGTACGACATACAGATACACAGCATGGAGTCAGAGACTTTGTCGTCATATATACAGTAGAGGATATGAATAATCATCTCACCAGAAGTTTTGGATCTGGAGGGGCAGACTTGGATCCGGACTTAGTTGCCTAGAGACAGGACAGAAAACATTACACCAATACAGTTATAACATGGGTATTCAATAAACCTAGCATCGCCATGATATACTACACATAGGTCAGAGGTCGCCATGATATACTACACATAGGTCAGAGGTCAGGTGGAGTTAAAGGATATTGCAGCTAGAGTGGACAATGATTTCTCCTGATGGTAAATCACGCCAGAATCTTTGTACACAACCGTCCAGATAATTGCGCTGACAGTGATGGTATCTGCATTTTTAAACAACTCCCTTTAACCAAAGCGACGTTGATGGTTGGTAATGCGGCAGAGCGAATGACAGCAAATGGATATCAGTTAATAATCAGCACTGCAAAAAAACACGGTAAACTACCACCAAGGTCGAAATGTAGAATATATATGATGTGCGGTATTATAATTGGAAAAGTACTCTGCGATGAGGCATTAAGTAAACCTGATACCCTCGATCTTGCCGCAAATTCGATTTGTAGCCATAATATCACAATCCCGAGGGGGCTTCCCTTAGTAGCTTGTCTGAGGCACATATATGTGTGAAATAATTAACAACAGAAGTGGGTCCCAGAAAATGAGGTATACAGCCATGAATAGGGCATGTTCACATATTGGGTTTTCCAAATTGTTGGGCTCACCAATATTTCAGCACTTAGACCATTTTTGATTGGCTGATCACAACTTTGTCAAACTGATACTAAAGCTGATCGGCCTGTGATGAAATATAGTGAGTGGACAACTATTATGTATGTAAACATGCCCCATACTAGGTCTGTGCTATAAACATATAGCCATACAAGAACAGGGGGAGTAATATTACCCTGCCAGTTTTGCCATGCCCTGCTACTTGTCCAGAGGCAACAGTGACACCATCAGGATGTAAGGCGATAGATTTGACATCATCAGTGTGTTCGACATAGTGTCTCTGTGTATTAGTGTCGGGATTATATACGACACATACAGCGGCAGTGAAGTATACAATCTCTCCATTACCCAGCAGTAGGATGTTATTACGACAATCTCTACCTCGATATCCATATCTGTGAGAGGGCATGTAGTCAAGGAAATACAATACTACTGTAATACTGGGCAAATTTCATAACTGTATTATTGGTTATTACTGTACATTGGCTATCAATATTTTTGTGACAATCTATTCAACATGTATCCATGTTTCTTTTCCAAATGCTTCTGGCGATTTGGTAGCTTTGGTTCTGGTCATGAATATTCATTAACAGATAAATATTCAATCATTAGTTATGAGAGGATGCACATTGACTAAGTCACTAACTAATTCTGTCCTGAGCTTACCGACAGGAAATACCAATCCCCTAACTAACTACATTACTAAGTTGATCCTTGACTGTGACAAGGATAGATAGCCATCTCACATATAACTGTATGTTACCGCCCCTGCACTGTGTGTGACAGGGCCGGCCCTGCACTCACACGGTGGATCAGACTTTAACTGGCTATCTTGATTGAGTAATGTTGACTCATTGAGAGGATAAGGAAGATTTAGTCACACTTTTGTAATAGGTTAGCCTTTGTGTACACATTAGTGACATCGTCTTATCACAAAGCATGATATTACTGTGTCAAAAAACACCCATAGACCAATTCAGTACTGATAGATGACTTAGGAAGCGATAATAGGTGACCTCCTTCTCTGCTTCTATCTCACCAACTTAGGGAGCCAATTTGTGCTAAAAGAGCCTATACCTAGCCTCCGAGATCTCATGGTATCTCAGCCATGTTCAGGCTGCCGTAAGTTTGTTTTGTGGGGAAAAGACAAGTCACAGTATTTTTGCTTTATCAACCATCCAAAACTATGCACTGCATTGGAATTAGATAATAAGACTCTTCCCTTCCATGTACTTTTCATCTACAGTGATATTTTAGAGAAACTCAACCAGTGAGTAATCTACTTAGTCATGAGTAATTTTTAAACAGCTGCTACGATGTATGAGAATTACCTCAGGTTACACATACATGGCTAATAGATTGTTTGGTAGAATATACAAACTTGCATTCCTTTATAATTTCTACCCATCCCATCATTCCTATGAGTGATTACACAGCCCACGAATTCCTAATGCTCAGTCAGGGTTAACGCTCTCCCTCTAGTGTAGCGTAGCTCATTGACCAAGGTTCAAATTTTACCGCTAAAACATGCTCTACTTGACAAACATGATTCACCAAGTTGAGTACCGGCATTTTATAGTCATGTTGTCACAAACGGCAGAGTATTTAGCCCTGATTATAATCTACAGAAGCTGATAATCATTTGAATGCTAAGACATTAACAGCTTACTTTTTAGCTCCGAGTCTGAGCTTCTATAATTAAGATCAGTATGAAAAGTATTTGGTTCTGGGAGGATGAATTATGATGGTACCCTGTTGTTACTGTAAGAAAGAAATGCCTGCTACCCACGGCTGACATATCAACTGAATTCCGTGCATGCTCCAAAATAATGGACCAATTTTCACATGACGGAGGTTATTGCGCTGCACACAATAAGGTGACGTGGGATAGGAAAAACTTTTCTGTCATCATCGTGCTAAGCCAGCAAGCATTATCTCTGAACGATTCATTATTTGAGCCCAGTTTGGTGAGCAATAAAGGATACACCCAGTCTAGTTGTAGTTTAGCTTTAGGTGCTGGAGCAGGGTCAGGATTAGCTGGCTGCTCATACCCCTCTGGTAGTCTGAATGATATCGGTCTGCCAGCTATGTACATTCTGTAGGTACCTGGCTCATCCTTCTCTCTATAAGTGGAGGTAAAATAAGTCAAACTCGGTCAAACAGAGGAAAGAAAATAGAGAGGTTGTAGTTTAGGGACAGTGTACAATCAGAGCACGACTGATGAGTTCCAAAAAAATATTTGTAAACCAGATGCTGTTGGCTTGCCGTTACAAGATGGCGTGTTCGTGTTCAGAGATTTTGCAGAAATATCAACTCACAGTCAAGCGCAAATGCTGAATTATATCAAACGCTATCTCTCCAACCATCAACTTTAGAACATACAGTCACAAAGTCATTGATTTTGTGGGCTAAATTTGCAAACAAGGCCCATGATACCACTAATACTAGTGCAGGCAGAATTAATCATGTAGCAACACCGAGCTAAAATCGATCCAACAAGGGACCTTTTATCGAGCTAGCCTAGATTCTACAGTTCAGTGATAAGGGGATTTGTCTGGGGTTCATGTATACACAGAACCCAGTGACTAATTATCCGAACAGGATCAACTCAACAACACTCCAATCAATGTATTCACAGCGCCGTGTACATAAAGCTGGGGTCTCTGAACTTCACTTTGTGGAGATCAAAATTTAATTTACAGCAAATAACAAGAGCGAGTTGGCATCGCTGGCATCGTCAGTCCCATTCAGTTATTATCGATAACAAGGCCAAGCCTAGCAAAATAACAAATACATGGGTGCTAACTAAGCCGGTGTTAACTAGCGACTGGTATATGTAGCTAGCCTGAGAACATTTGACAATAAATCCATGATTTACACTCACTTAGCTGGTAGTCTCTCTCTTGAGGTGAATCGTTTGCTGAGACTGGGAGGCATAGCACTACGTCTGCTGGGCTTACTATCAGCCACATCACCCCTCACAGCTCGGGGGTCCAGAGTCTGTCTGCGTGACGAGGCAGGAGGGGCACTTCGGGGAGGAGGCCAGTGTGCTTTAGTCTTACCAGTTTTATCAGCCGCTGAAAAAAAAAAATATCTGGTTTAAAATCAAGATGTATTCATTTTGTAATTATGTTGAGTGCAAAAAATTATTTTATGTCAGAGAGGTGGGGAGATGGGGTTTGGTTAGCAAGTTTTTAGTGGTGGTTACAGTGAAGATGGTTAACCCCCCCCCCCCCCCCGGTACTTTCGTCACAGCAATCAGACTGCCATAGGTCAGACCGTTGAATAGAGAATATAGCACTCACAGTTGCACCAAACCCCATAAATTCTGAGCTATGACTCTGGTTTCAAAATTTTCTGATAACAGCCAGTATTAGTATAAGTACAGTACTGGGCTGAAGTTCGTTGAAGTTTAAGTTTTACTACCATTAGTAGTGCTACAACTAGCTTGTAGTTATAGTGACTATTTAGGATGAGATTTATCGCAAAACCGCTATACAAAACCACAACATAGCAATCAAGAGTGGTAACCATTAACTTCCACTAAAATATAACAGCTTCATCACCTAGGCAATGAGAGAATGTGATCTTGGGCACAGATAGTACAGGTTTATAGATTATTACCAGAAATCCCCACCTGTCATGAATCATTCACTCTGAGTTCCTTATGATTGTGTGCATAGAGAGAGCAGAGCAAAGAAGATGGCGCTCGCTTGAGATTTATACACACTGAAATTATTCTGACTGATTATTAATTATCCTGTGCATATCATATTATCATTGCTGTCTCCAGCCATTATCTCATTATCACATCACAGAGTAAGGATCCTTACTCTGTGTACTGTGATCACGTATAGGACATGGGGAAGGAAAGAAAACATCCGACCCAATCATTCTGCCCAACACACACATGGTGCTCACGATTACTATATATTGCTCTGTGCAGGAGATCATAATGCAACCCCAAATGATCAGACTTTTATAATTTATCTTAGACAGCCATTGACCACATATTGGGTTGGTTCCTCCTTATAGCCTAGCTCTAGATTGTCATATTAGTGATCGAAGCGGGAAGTAGCCATGCCAGCGTTCCACACCTACCTACAGAGGGAGGTGACATAGTGAATAAATCATGTCCGAATTTCTCCCAGGTATGCTCTTTGTACCAAGCTTCATCCAATACCTGTAACCTAAGTTTCTCATCCTCTTCCTCCCTTTTTTTTTTACGCCACTCAGCTTGGTGACGCTTTCATTTGTCTTAATGTTTGCACAAAAATGGAGTGATCAATTTTGTTCGTTGCTTTCAAATATTGACAGTATTCTTGCACCTGCATACTGAGCGGTGCATTACATATAACGGGTCTACATGTTGTACTGTTGGTGAGTAGTGGCTGATGGGACGGCGGAAGGGACGGCTGATTTATTATAATAGGCATTATGTTGTCTTAGTTATACCAAAGAGTACTATAATTTGTCCTTGTATTTCGCATACATGTTATGGTATGGTTTGGTTTATGGTATGTGTTAGTGTGACATTCAGAGGGCTCTCATATAGGAGATGCCCTATCAGATAACCCATCGTCAGAAGGATCACATACTGTCAAATCCTTGTTTCACACCTACCATTTTGTGGGCTTTCTTTGTTGGCATAGTAAAATTTGATTGTGATCATGTTGCATTCCACAAAACCTTTCATTTCATTCAAACCTGAGCAATGAGTATATCTCAAGTACTCTGTTAATCTGATGAGAGTGTAAATTCAGTATCATAGATACTAAACATTCTTTGTCATGGTTAGGAGTACTCTTCTAACAGTAGATTGATACATACGGCAGCATGATGCTAACAGTGTGCTCAGTAGCAGTATGCACCCTTCCCTAAGGAATGATTGATGTGTTGGGTGACATTACCAGAGTTTAGCTGCGATAGCGCAGCCCATGTTAAACATTTGCTAAGCTCTGTGCCTAGCCTAAACACGGCCAGACCTCGCTCAAGTACCATCATACTGAATAATCAATGTTTGTCTTGTAATGAGATTTGAGACATTTGTACAGAAGAGGATTAAAGTGTTCTGTCATATCAATTAGCCATCGATATTCTGGCTGCACTATTTATGAATACTAGTAATTAACTAATATTCAAGTACATGTTTCTCTAGTTGCATCACATACCTCCGGCCCTCACTGCCATCACAGCTGCGCTGCACGAGGCTGCACAAATTTATACAGACTGTCGATCAATAGATTGTGACTTCCAACCTATCAACTGGCTAACCTTACAGTTCGACAAATTACTGGTTAGAAATATGCAAGCTGCGCCTTATTTTGTGTAAGATTTCTTCAGAAAAGCTGTTTTGTGACAGCGAGACCAGACCATGTGGAACATTCTCACTTAGTGAACCCATTATTTTACACTTGCAGCACAACTTTTAAAAAGTGCATTTTTAACATGTCTTGATTCTGCATAAGTCAGCTTGAGACTGTAGACATGAGGCAAGTTTGCCAGTGTGCTCGCCTGTGCCAACCCCCCCCCCCCTCCCACAGGCCTTGAATTCTGGAAATGGTTGTGGGCTGATGATGATATTAGTCATAGGGAGGGATGGATGTATGATATAGATCCATACTCTAACTACATCTGCTTACCTCCTGAAGGCTCAGGTCTGGCCTCTAGTTTATCTAATCTGTCCATAACTTGAGTTAGTTTAGAGTTGAGAGAATCTATCTGCTCTTGTTGTAGAGCTATAGTAGCCTTGAGCTGATTGGTCAGCTGACCCTCATCTCCTCCACCATTCATCTCTGAAGGTGGGGCTGCTGCTGCTGAGCCTACATATATAACATAAAAATATTAAATATAATCACAACGTATTCTCAGGCATTCACCGGTATTAGTAAACAGGTAAGTGTTAAGTATGAAAAGTAATGGGGTTACAACAAACTTATGTAAAATAGTGTCAATTATTTTTTTTTTTAATTGCCAATGAGAGAGCACTGCATTGATGTTGGGGTCTTGCAGCTGCAGTGCAGCAAATGTTGCAACACAACAGTTCATAAAAATTTTATGCTGACTGACATTCGAGAATCGGACATGGATGCTGCGCGTACACATACAACACATATCACGCAGTAGGCTCTAAGATAAAAAAATAAACTGTTCATTACGCATACTACAGTTATTTTGCTCAGAATTGGCCAAAGACGGATATACCCAACTGAGGTACCCTAATCGTTCCTGAGTGATCAAGGCCCATGTATCATGTCAAAGACAGGCCTATGATAGCAAGAGATTGATTGGTTTTACTTTGAAGAGTCGGAAATAACCAGAAAGTACTCATTCCTATTTTGAAATTTAGGCCTAGGCTACTAGCATAGGCATCTGGAGTTACAAGCATGAGTATATTTTGCCAATGTCAATGATCATGGCAAAGCATACAATCATACTTGTCACTCCAGATGCCTATGATACTCCGTCTATGGATGGCTTACTAGCTAGGATAAATGCATAAATAATACACACTTGGCTTGTCAATAACCATGTCTGCCAATAAAGTCAGCACATAACTGTTGCATTGCTGCTGTTTCTACTGTACTACCTTTGCAATGAATGCACCTGAAGTATTATAATTATATCAACAATAAATAAGTTTAAGAGTCATTTCTATTTATCTATCATCATAATCATTGTATGTTTATGTTTAACTCTTTGGATTAAGCAGAACAAAGTAAGTAATGTTTATTATTAGTGACTTATGCAAAGCAA
The DNA here is from genome assembly GCA_914767715.1 of Membranipora membranacea. NCBI lineage: Eukaryota > Metazoa > Bryozoa > Gymnolaemata > Cheilostomatida > Membraniporidae > Membranipora > Membranipora membranacea. Next base: position 1,733,982 of record OU612072.1, on the reverse strand, counting down.
TGAACTTCGTTCTATTATATCTTCATGAACTACTTTATATATAAAAAATAATACTGCTCTATTTCAGCTTTCTTTCTTTGCAACAACAAGTGCCCTCTCAATCTCATCTCATTTATTAATTGGTATTTACATAGTAAGTAAGTCCCTGAAGTTGCACTTACCATTGCTCATCTCACCATTGGCCTCAACTTCTATATCATCCATAATAGTGAGCTCCAAGCTATGATCACTAATCCTCTGTATCTGGTACTCTCTCTGTTCATAAAGGGTGAGTTTTACAATGATTATGTGCAGTCAGCTCTGTCCATTGAACTGGGTCATGTGGAAGGAAGAAATGAATTGGCGGGGTGTGACATCATCAGAAATAATCCCAAAATTTAATTGGCCAGCTTATTGACATGAATAGCATTATTGACCAATCATGCGTCTAGCCGGTTTCTTTTGCAAAGTACACACCATAGTGTTTGGAAAGTCTTTGCACACATTAATATAAAAGATTTCACATTTACCTGTCTCCACACTTATATCAGGTTTTCAAGCCAAATAAAATATATTACTGTCCAATTTCTCATTTGTTTGCAGCTCCAGCAAGTTAATAGCAGAAAAATATTCAACATCATCATGGCACTCTTGAAAACTCTTGGACGAATTGCTCAGGTTACTGGACAAAATGCACGAATCAGTGCTTATATGGCCAGAAGAGGATATGCTGCAGAGGCCACAGAAATGAGTTTCACATTTGCAACTCCATCTGAGAGTTTCTACAGTGATGCTAAAGTCAAGCAGGTGAGTGATGATATTGAATGTTCAACACATTTAGTGACATTTTAACCCTCCCCAGCTTGCTATAAATAATAATGAACCAGTTGTTGTTTATATAGTATGTGTTATCTCTGATTGTTGGTTTTTCTTCTGCTGCAAGAAACTGCGACAGAACAGTATTTGGCTCTGAGGTAACCAAGAGGACTGGTCACTACAGTCTCTGGCAGAATTTGAACTCACTCACAGTCAATGATTTGGCCTGCTCACTGCTAGGACTGGGCAGGCTTTATTTTTAGTAATTTTATCGAAAGACAATCATAATGGGCATTGATTAAGTCACTTCATTCTGTTTATGACCAAATAAGTGATGGATTTACGTGCCTTTGATTGCATAAAATGCTTGGCTCTTGCAATGCACTGTGAGAGGTTATTTATTTATTAACTGGGTTTTTTCTTACTTGCACTAAGATTGATTGAATCCACCAAATTCCAATCCCAAAGATTGGTTCAGCCTTCCTGTGCAAGAGCAAACCTACAGCCTGAGTTCTAATAGTCACCAATTACAGTCTGACTTTTCTCACCAGCTATGACGCAAGGAGAAGGTTGAACACAACATTAAACATGCTTTACAGAATAATCTGTTACAGTATTTTTTTCAATTCAAAGTGATATAGTCTACATATTGCAGTTGGTTAATGTCAGCATTATGCAACAGGAGTTATCATAGCTTTTGATACAAATTTTTTTTGAACAATACTCAAAACTTACATTGTACAAAGAACATTCTCTAATACTCGCGTCGATACCTGAACCGTTTATCTTTGCAGGTTGACGTACCAGGATTGTCAGGTGATTTTGGTATTATGGCTCAGCATGTACCCACACTATCTGCTCTTAAACCCGGAGTAGTTACAGTATACGGAGAAGACGCCGCTAATAAATACTTTGTGAGCAGCGGCACCGTATCTGTGAACAGTGATTCCAGCGTACAGATCTTAGCTGAGGAGGCTACCCCAGTTGAAAGGTAAAGTTTCAAGCTATTTGTGAGTTCAGTTGTGCAAAATGTATATTTGCTTCCAAAAGTCAGTTTGCAGTCATATTGCATCCCAGCTGTACTGACAAAGCTGCTTGGACAGTGGGATCAGTTTGGTTGTATACAAGCCCTTGGTTAAATTTTGCAAACCCATACTGCTAACATGTGGTTCCTTGAAAATGTGAGCTCTGAAGGTGTATGGTTGCATTGCTTACTTTCGTGTAACAAACATACTGATATACATACAAACATACTGATAAGGCACCATCAATCTAGTCATGATCTGACCTTTTCTTTGGCTTGAATAATATTGTGTAAAAATATTCGAAACTGAAAGAAGGCTGAAGAAAAATAAACTACCAATACCATTTCCCAAATTCTGTGATGATGGCCAGAAAATTTTAGTAATAACTGCTGCAAATTACCTTGATGTTTTATTGAAGAGAGTGACATTTTCAAATTAGATCATCACAATATTTTGTGTTTTTGCAGAACGAACTATCAGTAGAGCTTTGTCTTGTTTACAGGTTAGACATGGCCGCTATTAAAGAAGGATTATCTAAAGCACAACAGGATATGACATCAGCAGGATCAGAGAAAGCTAAGGCCGAGGCACAAATAGCAGTGGAGTGTTACGAGGCGCTGCAGAAAGCTCTAGAGTAATTTATGACTGATTATTAGAATTTTCAAATATTTTTCTCTCCATTTGTGGATTTGTGTATGCTGATATACAGAGAGCGGGATAAACTAACTTCTAAGTTATTGTTTCCTTCTAAACAGCTACAGCGTGGATAAAACTGTCACTGGTGTTCCACCCTAGTGCCAAACTACTAGACCTTCCTGTCTGACTTTTCTATGTCACTTGTGACAGTTTTTCTGTCAACTGGGCAGTCGGAGAGTGAGAATAAAGCTGTTCAAGATAAAGAAGTTTTCTTGAGTAATCCACATACATGAAAGTAAAGTGGTGTTTAAAAGTTTCATTATAAACCCCCTAGATCTGATCATTCTGAGGCCCATGCATGGGAAGTGCTTCTTACCACCGTGATATTAGGTATTGTTAGATATATAGAGCACACAATCAGTGTACAGCGGGTAAAGAGCTACAAGTATTCTGTTTTCCTGTCCCTGAGATCGGGGAAGGGGGGGGGGTAGAAGAGGTGAGCTACCTTATATCCCATATCATCGGTTTGTCTTCTCTCACTTTGGCAGTCCACATGCACAAAGTCAATTATGTTACACACAGTTGTTAGTATTAGTTTCGGGTGAGATCTTGCATTGTGATCAAAGCCTGATCAAAGTTCCGTTCAATATTGTAGCATCAACATCGAGTAGTTGTCTTCCCTTTCGCATAGCCTTAGTTCCGTCATTGTTATGTTGAGGGACGTCATCAGTCTTTAAGCCTGAGGATACTCTGTTTCCGGCTTGTAACTAAGCAACCAATTATAAACATAGCAGCAAGTTTGAAGCATAGCAGCTTGTCACTTTCATTCAACAGAAAGTATTTTTTTGTAATTGGCTCATTCAACCTATTTCAACATGGATTCCGAAGATCTCCACCTCATGATTGACTATGTAGGCACCAGTGGTGTTATTCTAAATCCTGAACAGAAGTCTGCTTTGATGACCTCTCTGTGCATCACAAAAAGTAACTACAAATTCCAGAAAGTTATCTTCTGGGGAAAAATCTCAGGTATCAAAGATGATTATTACATTGCACAGGGCTATGGTAAAGACTTCTTTGGAGACAAGAAGACACTCTACAGGTAGGTGAAGTTAATAATGATTTAATCTGTTGGATATTATGATAACATTAAGTATTTATTATTTATAATGGATCATCAATCATGTAATGGATTGTGATGGCTACAAATGCCCAACATGGTGGACATGAGTTAATGGCAGATGATTTGAGTGTATTATTGGTTAGATTAACTCACTGCTTACCTGTCTCAGCCTTACATGTTCATTTCTTAAAAGCTCAAAACTATGCTGATTGACGTGTTGACTAATGCTAACCAGTTCATTGTCACTTTTTGTTTTAGTAAGGACTGTATCACATGGGCTCTGCTCCCACCAGCCACTGAGGCTATGAGGAAACAGGCTAAGTTAGCTAAGGGGCGGTTCACAGGCGACCCGTCTTACGAATATGAGCATGTAGAGATTAAGAAAATCTATGGGGAGGGTGATGAGGTTCAGGAGGAAGAAGAAACGGTATGTTCCTCGGATGTTTTTATGTTTTGTTAGTTAAAATTTAACAAATATTAGGATTGGTTTGTTACTATACCTGTAATGTAATACTTTTGTTATCCTCCAATCGAATACTATTTTTTCTCAATTGGAATTGGTGTACCCATATCCAGTGTTTGGATATGGTGTAACATCATATTGCTGGCTGATTATCTCAGAAGCTGATAATCATTAACAAGAGCAGCTGATTCTATGACTTTATGCAGTAAGAATTGAAACAACCATAACAAGTTTTCAATGGCTCAGTTATGTGAAGATATGTGATAGTGATATAGCAGAGGATTTAATTTTGATCATATTATTATGAAATTACAAGTTCACCTGTTAAATTGACAGATAATGATAAAGGAAGAAGACCGCCTCACATCAGTCATAGCAGAGATTGACGAGGATGTATCTATTGTACCACGAGCTGCTTACCAGAAGTGGCCATCTGGTGAGGTCGTAGCTAACAGATCATTCGAGGGCCTCACTGTCTCAGGTATGCACATCAGTCATAGAACACAAATCATAAGCAAACCCAAGATCTTACTGCAAAGCGCAGCCAAAGCGTTTGATCACCAGTTATCATGAGTAAAATACAAGATAAATTTTGTGACTATACGAGTGAGGTTCTGGAAGCCTGTTGGCAATGTCAGTTCAGGTGTTGTAAGATATGCTATCACTGTTGAACATATGCCAGTCTCGATTCACATGAGTTTTGTGGGAGCCTGAAGTTTGTTAACTTGAAATGTTAAAGTTCATGTGCTAATGATATCTTTATGATTACAGAAGCTGCTAAACTCTCCTCATACATGCACTTCAGAGAACCATTCAGGCTACAGAAGAAAACTCTACTAGAGAAAGCTGATCTGGACAAAGCTATTGACTTCATGGATGTCATCGAAGAAGACGTGCCTAAAGGTAATACTTGCATATTAAAACTAATACTAATGGACAAATCCTCAGACAAAGACATGTAGTGTTAGTTTGGTGGGTCGCATAGACAATGTGAGCACCAAAAATGATTTTTGCAAAGGTCTTTATCTGTTTCTCATAAGAGAGATAATATTCTAATTGGCTTAGTTTATTCACACACTCTATAAAACCTATTTACAGGATCATGGAGTATGCAGTTTGAGAGAGGAAGTGGATTGGTCTCATTGAGATCTCTCCTCTGGCAGGGATATGTTTTCTTCCATGTGCCCGGAACCAAAAAATACGGATCAGTGTACTACGGTAACGGAGAGAAGAACTTCGACATCTGCTTCATGTTGTAAAAGACTGTGGATCTGAACAAAGAATTGTTGTGAGCCAAAATTTGTTGGAGTTTTACTCAACTTTCACCGACAATTATAATTGAGTCAGTCAGGAGGATTTTCTTTTTATGCACTCAATCTTTTTATCCATAATATACCGAAACTGGAAAAAGCTCAACACAATAATGTGGAAAAGCTCACCAGAGGAGTTTATCTATTAATTACATTGGTCAAAATAATGTATTTACTGTGATTTTATGTAAACTGTATTACATGTATATTATTTGTTATCTGAAATAAAATATTTATTTACAAACATAATAACACTTGTACAATGTGTAAGATTTCGATTTGGCTTGAAATAGAGTTGTGCAAAGGGCACTTGCTCACAATCTCTTAGCAATTTGTGATTAATTGAATGCCAACCCAGACAGTGTGAACTAATATAGTGTCTTTGAACATACTGTGTTTGATGCAAGAAAATAAATTATCAAAATTCAGTTGTATCTCACTGTATCAGAGTATAGTACAACATTTACTGAATATATTCACCTCTCTTTTCTTCCTTACTAGCTCACCTGTAATATAAATCAGCCAAAACTGTGCCAATAATTCGGATACTCGATTTGTGGATAGAGCTTGTTGGCCCACTGACATAGATTATGAGTATCAAGTATGAATTATAGTAGTTATCTTACGCTGCACTAAGAGAGGAAAACTCCGGTAATAAGCATACATGATATTCCTAATAGGTTGTGGTTATATATCATAGTACATCAGATGCTGCCACCATTATCACTTATTGACATACCTACAGGTTGATCCTCTTCGTTGCCTTCACGATTAAGTCGATCTTCCACATCGGCAGCATACGGTGATACATCTGGCAAATCAACCTGAAAACAGTATATAGGACCTCTAAACTGTCAAAAACAACTTCTAGAAACACAACGTCGTGAAGGCTACAAGATTGATTTTACTGCCGTGTAATACAAAGTTGTAAAAATTATGTCTATCCGAGTAAATTTTACCAACAGATCACAGGGCAAGTTATCATCAGCTTCTCCGATTCTTGTCCAAGTTGAGACGTGTGTGAAAGGAAATAATTGAGCAAGGCAGAAAACTTACGTTTGAGTTGCCGTAGTTTTCAAAGGTGTGTTGTCTTTTACCGATTACTGTACCTGAAACAGCTGAAAATCATAAAAAGCAATATTATAATTATATCTATGTATACATAATTATTATATACATATATAAGATATGAATTTATTGCGACTCTCACAGAAAAACATACAACTCCGAATTGCAAAAGATTTAGATCGGGACAGTGACGAGGCAGTATATCAAAGACTGAGTATGATGGAAACAGGCTGCCATAAGATACAACTATGACCCTCTGGTGGTCTACCACAAACAAACTAAGGAGGCACTCACCAGATTTGGGCAGAATCTGCTCTCCACCCGCATCTTCCTCGACCACAGCTTAAACAGCAGACAAACAGAAGTACTTATAACAATCCAGCAGTAAGACTCATGTACTGCCACACAGCGGTCATTCAACATAATCACTTCATAACAATCAGCCACCGGTGTTAATTGGAGAGATAGTTCAAAAGTGGGTCCATTCAAAAACAGGGTGGTCAGAAAAATATAAGTATGATGACAAGCCTGCATAACAGTATTTCCATCAATATCTTTTTACTATCTCATGGCTCTTGGCACCAAGCATTAAATAACATGCATATTAATCTCCAAAGTCTGACTGAGGTAGTTTTTACATTGAATCTTTACCTTGGTCAAGCAGCCTAAGCCCAACAGCGGAAGCTGTGACTTTAGAATGAGACACATGTCCAGGCCAATGCTCAAAAGCACCCGAAGTAATATTCCCAGACATTCTTCTCCTGTGTAAACTAACATTAGACATATTCTAGCTTGTATTTGGCTGTTATTGAGATTTACTTGTCTAGATATTCTGCTGGATTTCTTCTACAAGCGATGTGCCCAAAGTTATAAAACTTGAATGACTTCTCAGTCCTTGCAAAACTAGTTCAAGAGGCTATGAAACAACTCATTCTAGACATCGTAGTAAGTTCTAAGTATTCTACCGAAAAACGAGGTGAGCATGCGATTGTTGTGAGTATGGCTCAAAGGAAGCCAAGTATCAGGACTTATCTCCCCTTGTTGATTGTCTGGTGTTTCACCCACCATGCTTAGTTTGAATGTTGTATGATATGTGTTACTTGAAAACGTGACTATGAAAGAAATTGGAAGTCTTGTCATTTTTTTGCTTCTATAATAAATAAATGATACAAAAAATAGCCATTTGTGCAAGTATCCAATAAGGGAAAATCAAATCATGTTTCTGGTTAAACAAAAGACAAGTTCTCAAACAACAAGATAAAACACATTATCTGACAAGAATACAAATGTTGGACCAAAAATTGGCACTTGTTTCTACCATATATACAACATTTTTTACTGACAACTCATAATCCATCAACCCATTTCGAGCTGGCCTAAGATTGTCACAATGTGTTAGTGTCTGCACCTTCTCATGTCAGCCTACGTTAGAGGAGTGAGAAATGTGGAGCTGCCAGCCACTTTGATCCAACAGATAATATAACATCATATCCAAAAAAATCTATTTTCAACTCATGAAAAGCATCTACGATGCATGCATATATGTTACAGTATCAGTCAAAAAAATACAGGATAAAAAAGCAAAAGGCAAGTGCGTTTAAGCTGTGTCGCTGATGTGACGTCACCGAGCATCACGGACCTCACACATAGGACCAGAGAACTCACTCAGACACTGACAGGTGGCTACAGGATTCTGATTGTCTGGTCCTCGATTACATGTCCCTCCGTTCATACACTCTACATTCGTCGTACATCGGTCTACAAACAAAACATTACACAGCATTCAGGTAGAGTGCACTTTAATGAGAAAGTGGCAGCATGACTTTGAACGGGAGAACTAGGGAAAAGCCCTACGCAACTGCAACAGCTAGTTTGGATATGACTGAATTTCAGCCAGCGCAAATCTTTCCTTGCTAAGCTTATAAAAATGAAAATGTGTGAAGAAATTTGAGTCATTATAGTTTTAAATTTCACTATAATTTCAGGAATTTAAAGGTGGAAGTTGTTCCTCCTGGGATATATTTTACCCAAATATATTATACATATAGTCCCGAATCTCGGAAAAGTTGACTGATATACTCACAGCCATCACAGCGTAGTCCTGCTATATACGGAGCTCTACATAGACATATAGGTCCTAGACATTGATTCTGACATTCTCCACCATTCATACAGTAAGGTCCTCCCGTCATCTGCTGAAATGCACTACAGAAATCCTCCTGCTGTGGACCTGTTGTAATGGTAATAATACAGTACATTAAAATCTGTTGATTTCAGTTTGGTATCCAACTCAACTCAACTTGGTATTTCAACTGTAGTCAAAAGGATACTAACCTCACAAGGAAGTAGAAAAATAAGAAGCTTGCTGAAACCCGCCGCATAATTAATATTTCGAAGAATGCGGCTGTGGGACAACCAAACCTTATATTTGGTCTATAGGAGCATTGTTTGAGGTATTGAAATTCATCAATGTAGATTTCCGAATTAGGAGGCGGGTAAAATGTCTATGAGAACAACCAGGTTAGTAATCTTTTCAAATAGACTTAAACAAATTAATCCTAGAACTAAGAAAGACAATAGACTGGTAGGTTTCTTTTTCTCAGAGACAAGTAATGTAGGCTTACATGGATCTCTGTATATAAATCTGCCAGTTTCATCCACGGTAGCCTGAGGAACGTTTATAGAGTTTCTGAAGCTGATAACATCGGGGCTCTCAGTGAGCAGCTCGTCAGCTGGTACTGTCACTAGCTGTGTGGTCGACTCTTCAGAATCGTCATCATCCTCTCTGTAATAAACGGATAGTAAGAAGTTTAAATGAGACATGATAACTTCAGGAGGTTTGTTCAAAACAATTTAAAGTCACCCTATGTACAGACCTACAACATAATAAATAAGCTAGTATCACATTTAATACGCACTATATCAGGGATATATGGTGTTTTTTGGGGATATACAGTTGTGTTGGGGTTTACAGTATGTATTATGTACGTAAGGATGTACAGAAAGTAGAGATTTTAGCTGGGCATAAGACTGAAGCAGCGTAGTGTTTAGTATCAGCCAATGTATTCACTCATCTCTCTTCAGTTATACGCCTTTTTGTATTTGTATTCGTTCATTGATTCATTTTGGCTAACATTGTAGCTCATGATAAACTCGTTGCACTGAGATGTACATTATTTAGAGGGATCGCTATACACATAGTTGTTGTAGGGACTGCTAACTTACGCAGTTGTTGTAGCTTCTGTTGTTGTTGTTGTTGTTGATGTAGTTGTTGTAGGGCGTGGCAAAGTTCCAATGACTACAAACGAAAAAGTTACACATGTCCAATTTGTCCTGCTGTCTGTCTGGTAAAAATATTTCAATGGCCTCAAAATAACTCTGTGGGTCTCATTAAATGAATCTATGATAATCATGATAGATGAAGAAACAAAATCCATTGATACAGCTACCTTATAATTCTTAATCTGATCCTTATAAGTTACTCATGATTTTAGTAATGACGTCATGTCACCATGATAATGGAGAGAGAGAGATTGTTTTATTGCTTGTCATCAATGATGAAGCAAAATTATAGTGACTGTAAGAAGGCGTTATCATTATTAGGAGTCTGATACTAAAAGGTATGAAACTGTTTAAATGACTTTGAACCTGAAGAATTTCATCTATTGAAAGGATTACTGAGTTCAATCTGTTATATACTTTGATATAAATACAATAAAATGAGGGAGATGATTTGAATATTTGTGTCATCTGAGCTGGAAAACATTCTATCACATCTGGGGGACTTCAATCGACGGATGTGAATGTAGAATGTTTTTACAGTTGCACCTTCTATCTACATAAATTCATGTCGATATATTCAGGCTCAAAGACTGATGGTGCCGCCAATGACTGGTAGCGTGTACAGCTAACACACAAGTTGTAGTCCTAGTATTATAACAGCTACCAGTGACTTACATGATGTACAACTATATCCTGTGAAATCGGGAGCGCATATACACCAACAAAGACTTCCCTGAAATGTGACGTTTCCGCCGTTTCTGCAAATATCTAAAAAAAGACCACAAAGACAAGATATTAAATGTGAACTAATTATAAAAATTCAAAGGGAATCAAGAGCAACAGAATATTTGGGGTGGTTTTAAAAGGGCTTCAAAATTGATGCGGAAAGGTACCCACTCAAATTGCGGATTTGGATCTTTAGAATGTTGTAGCAACTGTTGACAATACCATCTATCTACTATCTCGGAGGAGTAAAATATTTGCAGTACAGGCTCGAAAAGCTAAATTATAAGCTAGCTACTATCAACTCATATCTTTTTACATTATATAGACTCCCTCACTAGCCAAATTTTAGTGCTACATAATATTATTTACACCAAACTAGTTAAACTAAACTCTAGCTAACATTTACTCCTCTATGTTATTTCGCGGTGAGAGGTGCATCTTATCGAATACTATAGTATAGAATAGTATACTTACTGTATAGTATAGAATAGTATACTTACTGTATAGTATAGAATAGTATACTTACTGTATAGTATAGAATAGTATACTTACTGTATAGTATAGAATAGTATACTTACTATATAGTATAGAATAGTATACTTACTATATAGTATAGAATAGTATACTTACTGTATAGTATAGAATAGTATACTTACTTTATAGTATAGAATAGTTTACTTACTGTTATCTTTATATTGTTTCACACAGGTAGGTTCCCCCTCAGAGTTTATTCCTTTTCTCGTACAGTCAAAAACTTTAGTCTTATCAGTAAATATTTCTAAAATGAATAAAATGTTATCTGTACTGTACAGTATGGGCTATAAATAAAGTATAATGTTTAATATTGACAACAAAGGTCCAGAGGAACGATCAAACGTGGGATAAAGTCTGGTTTGAGTTGACTAAACTGATCGAAGGGCCAGCTAAAAACTGTCTACTAAACGGGTCAGTAAAACCAACAACTTCTACCATCCCAGAGTAGTTATCTTTTTTAAAATATAATAATGGGCAAGTCCAATATTGAAAACCCGATGATGTAGAGTTGTTACTTTCGGTGGCTTCCTAAAAAGAGAGTTTATTGATTGAAAGATCTAATAATGGTTTGGTATCTCAGCCTAGCCGAGGAAAGAGAACCCTCCTGACCATCAATACAAGGTTCTAAATAACTGACCGACACCACGACCATGTCTGAGTCTGACATTGTTGGCAAACTCGCGAGTTGGCTCGGTCTAAACATAGAATCTGGTTGTTTGTTGAATTTCTGCTGAATCACAATTTCTTCATCACTTATTGCAGAGAGCAGATTGACTTGATGGCAGTTTCAATTTAGGAAGTTCATTCATAATGGGTAGCAATATCGAAGCTATTATCAATTTTGAAATTTCAATTACACTTTACCTCATGAGTATTACAGACATTACACTTAAGCAACAAGTTGTAATTCAATTCATTCTTATATACTCTGGCCAACACTAGGCAAAGAATTACTAATTATTAGTACAATATTTCATGTTAACTCTGCCATTTCTCTTTGATCTGCCAGGTAAGTAGTGTTTCTGTACATTCTGTAAATTCTCATAGATGTGATTTTTATATATTTATTGGAGTGAAAATGATCAGAAGGAATCCAAAATAGCCATTAAAATCTCCAAATGATATTTCATGGCAGTCCTATGTTGTAACAATCATACATTTGACAGGCAAGACCCAATGATCGACAAGAGCTCAATAATCATGTCCCACCATTGATGATGCCAGGTATCTCAGCCTATAAGGATTGTGTTCTCAAAAGGATGCAATATATCAAAGAAACTGTATAAGATGGCAAAATGAGGGTAAACCATCATTTAGTATGGTTCTTGTCTCTAGCACAATACCTATACTTATATATATATATATATAAAACCAATTAAAAAATGCTTCTCCAACACCAAGCTGTGATATAAAAAATGCTTGGTTTGTTAAGCATATGTACCCGGCCACCCGCCCACCCTTGATTTATCCATTATTTTGGAAAATGAGAACTCAGACTACGTGTTGCCGTATTTTGGTCATAATTGTCTCATTTGCTTTTTATAGTGTTCTCCCAGGGTAGTTCTCTGAAAGCCCAGCATTCCATAGCAGCTTCCAAAGACCGATTAATGGAGATGAATTATGTCGATGGGATTTTAAAAGGATGCTCAATCTAAAGAAAGTTTTTTCAATATAAAACTTTTTCCATCACAACCGATCAAAAATACCTTAAATATCATTTAGATTGTGTGTACATTAATGAAAAATTTTAAAATGATTATTTTGCGGTCAGACAGAAAATGCTTCATCATTGTCAACCGATTCTACATGACCCGTGTCGCAAGCCCTTTTTATAAATAGCTTCTCGTCAATAAAAATGTCCTGATAACACTGTTAACTAAAGTTTAAACACATGTGTGACACCAACCGCTGTGAATTGGTCAGAAATACTATAGCAAAGTTAGGGTTCAATCTGTGACTCTAGCTGTTCTGAATATCACTATCAGGAGCTTAAAAAACTGAATTAGCTGAGCTCTTTTTAATCTGTGTACAAAGCAAACATTCACGCTCAGAAGTAAGCTAAGTTGTCGGGCAGAAGCGGAACTGACAAATTATTTAATGTTGATACAGGATTCGTGCACCCCATGTTCTGAGGGCACAACTTCTGTTTCATATTTATTTGTTTCATATTTATTTATTGAGGTTTTCTAAAAGTTTATAATTAAAGCAAATTAAAAATAACTTGTTGACCTCATACTAAGCTCATACTAACAGGTTTAGTTGGTAATCTGGGATAATGAGCAGGGACACACTGTACATACATGACAATTAGCCCTATTTGGTAGGGTTACACCAGAAATTTGGCCTGATTACCCTATGAGACCAGATGACCCTATAACCACCCGCTAGAATTTGGCAAATTATAATTATCTCATAATAAAACAGCGAAAAATCAAAAGTTTTAAGAGATTCGGTGGTGGGGTTTTGACTCCGGGCCGCCGGCAGTAGGCTTTCAGGGTCCCCTCAGACCAGCCTAGCCCGCAAGGTGATGCACCACCAAATATAGAGCCCAGCCAACTTGTCATGTGTGCACTGTAGTCACATCACAGATTAGGCTATCTTTTTACAATTTTTCTCTTTGATTTACCTATGTCATTGAATGGGTCCAATTAGGACAACTGTGACGGTCCGACAGTGATCAGGCTGTAGTAAGAAGATGCCGTATGATCCACATGGAGACTTCAAAGTGCTCAAAGTATTTAAAATACGCTGCCAGCCCTAATACTGACCTGTACATGGGTTATAGTCATCAGCGTCGTAGAACTCAGACACTCTGGTCTGTAGAGGACATTGTTTAAATACAGTCCTGCCTCCTGTACACTCCCAATAAAAACATCTCGTCTCCTCATCGCTAATAAACTTTATCTACAAACAGAACACCAGAACATAGTGTATCGATAAGAGAACGGAGCCTAACAGTTAGAGGACACAGTGTCTGCTGTCTAACTGCTAGAAGTGGCTGTACTAAAAACCTAGTTTATAAACTCCCTGAATGAAAACGCAGGAATAATTTTCAGCCTGGCTAATCAAAATAATTACCAGATATACTGAAGGTAAAGTATCAGATTATTCAAAGGACTGAATGGTTCATTTTACTTCAGCTGCTTGGAATGTCAGAGTCATTAGCCCAGCTGATGATGTGTGTGTTTACACCTTATCCACCTTATCTCGGCTAATTGGTGAAGATGATGAATAATTAGTATAATCCGTTTACCTCCGCTGGTACAGCCTAACACTAATCTCTAACAGCTCATCTGTGCTCATCTTGTATCACAGTAACACCCAGATCCCTTATATAACATCAAACTTGAGGCAATAATTACCTGTTTTATATTAAATACACAACATTATTTCGGTGCTTGGTGAATCTGGCGTTAATTAATTATGAAATTATATTTCAAATGGATTGTTATTGTTTTAGATTGAGAACCCGCGGAAAAACCATCTGCAGCCAGCATGCATAAAGTTATGGGCTGCGATGCAATGCTGTAGGTTATAAATGGCATTGTAACAGTCAATCTCATGGTAGCCTACTAACATTGTAAAGTTGCAAAGAGCTCATTGCACTAGTTAGCAGTTATATGTGATGTTCTAAGGTTAAATCCTTCACTAAGTAGATAATTTTGTTAAATACCAGCTTAACAGTTCAACAGATTTCAGTGACCGAGAGGAATAAGGCTGGATTAAGTTTTCAGTCATGGTAAATAACAAGTGCTCATCACTGGAAAGCGAACTAGAGTTCCTCTTCATCCCACCCTTGGATTAAATCATAAATAATTGGTTACCAATGCAATATGCACCTTATCTTGTTTATAGATGCATAATTTTGAGGTACTATTAATGTATAAAATATGTAAATTAGGGCGAAATGAAATAAGCTATTATTAGTGTGAGGATTAGGGCAAAGAGCCAGAAATAGCCAGTGAATTTGGTCAATTAAATCTCTATCCCCCCCCCCCCTTCTAAATCGTATACAAAAAAAACACCCTCAGTCATTCTTGGAAATGTGTTATGTTCGGTAAAAAACACATTTATGGGTTAATTATGCTTTGTCTGTAAGAGTACTATATGCATAAAAATATGCCGCCCTCTGGTATAATTAAAGCAAGTCAAACTACAAAATGGGAGTTATAGCAAACCCTGAACCCATAAATTAAATCCCATATCGGAAATAACTGAAATAACTGAAATACAGCTGAATAAGACATGGTATCACACAAACAATTTCCCTATTTCCATGTTAACTATTTTAAGTTGGTTTTTGACCTCCGCTCCTGTCATTCCACAACTTGATCATGTTCAGATTTTGTATTATGGTTATCACCTTATTTTCCACTGATGATCAGCTATTTTTTACCTGTGACATTCATCATCTGTCTCAAAAGCAGTGTGCCCAGCGGGCTCGTGACAATAATTGTGCAAGACAGTAATACGTAGGCTTAACAATAACGTTGGTGCTTAGAATTGACATTATTATAACCATTAAATGACAAAAAATAACACTTGACCCAGAGTTTGACCAGCGAGGAGTGTGACATTCCTGTCACCAAACAGAAGGGTCACACAAAAAGTAATTGACGTATGCGGTTGATAAGGCCAGCTGTCACCTCCCATTTTTTTACAGATAGACCGCAATCGTTATCAGGAATGATTATTGAAGCACCTCAGCTTCCATAAAACATTGAATTTTAATACAATATCCTACATTCCATATAACAGCTTATATTTCAACAGTGTCATTATTAGATATTCCCCAGACCTCCTCTTTGCATGTTAGCTCAGGGAGGGTGGGAGGTATCCCACCCTCCCTGGTTGGCTCTTACGTTGATGAATCTTTGCTTATAGAGATTATAAAGGGTGCAGCAGAACTTATTTAGAGCAAATGACCCTTCAATATAACCCAAGCACTTGTATGATTCATCAACTGGTTAAATTCAGTGAGATCCGTGTGTCACAAATATGGAAGTGAAAGGTTGGCTGTCCCTTTTTTCTCCGCTTTCTGGCATTGTTGTATGCTGAAGTATCCTGGGAGATTTTATTTTTACATTGTGTCATTATGTTGCATATTTTTCAGGCCCTCATCCGTATTTGGCCAGGACAGGCCAGGCCAGGACAGGCCAGGACGGGACGGGATGGGATGGGACGGGACGGGACAGGACAGGACAAGGTAAAATATTGAGCTTCTATATGAAGGCTTCTCCTATTCTCAATCTTATTGGAAAAGTTATTATAGACATATATTATTTGAATATGACATGATTTCGGGCCACTGACCATATGACATATATTATCTGAATATGACATGATTTCGGGCCACTGACCATATGACATATATTATCTGAATATGACATATATCATTATTGAATCTCAAAGGCGTGCAGATTGATAGCATACAGTAAATGATAGTTTGATGATATACTGTCAGCCATTGTGTAATGCCTTTAGTATCAGGATCACAGATCACCCATTTTTCCCACTGTTTAAAAATTACACATTATACCACAAAACAAAAAAGTGGTTGAATGACGAGCTAGGCTGTGTAAAAGCACATTCGAATCGAACTTTTCAACTCAGACTGGTGAAAGATTATTTTTTATCCAGACACACCTTATGAAATTATTAGTTCTAAGACAGATCAATATCAGAACCATCTGGCTTGGACAGTTTTATAGCGGGTAGTGGTGGTAAAATTAACCTGTTTAAAACGATCAATGAGTTTAGGCTTCTGCGTTTAATTGTTTGTAGTTCACCCATCGAGCTGTTACTTCCAAGCAGAAATTCCTCAAATGTTTATGGATAGGAAGCAGAGTAGCGTAAAATTGACATCACAGATAAAATCTAAGGAAGAGTTCAACTCAACCATTCCACTGATCAGACAGCGTCAGCAGATTCAACAACTTTAGGATGAGCAGAGCAACTTGCAGAAGAGAGTGACATCAGAGCCATGGTGTTTACGCACCAAGCTAGATTTACCCACTCAACACAAAGGATATCGCACTTATATTCTCTGCACTTTTATCTATTGGGATTCATTATGTTACATACCATGTATCAGTGAATTACGCATGAATTATGCATGACATGCAATTCTTCCTACATTTTATGAGCTGCTCTTTGAGATAAAGGTTGCAGTTCTAAGTTTTTGCATAATATGCTAATTATACGGTACACATTTACTCCGATTTGACAGGTCAAATTCAAATTCCTTGTAATGACTAATTTCACGAGGAAGTTAATAGCATTAGCATAATTACAGCACAGAGTAAGGATATATATCCTTACTCTGTGATTACAGCCTCATAGTCTGCAAAAACTCTCACTCTACTAGACCGATAACTACATTTTTTGCATACTGACTCTCGTGATCTGACAGGGCATGTAGATCACTGATAAACTAGGCTATCATTACCACAAAGCAGGTGTCGTAAGGCTAAGTATGCATCATGCGTGACTTAAATTTGTGCATGTGCAAGAACAATGAGTTTAGTTTGGGTTCTGATTGCAACTTTGGAAAGGGGAAATGGGATATCCCCTGCATAACCTTAATAACAAATCCGCACGCTTTGGGGAGTATGTCAACAGAGCAGGTAGCCAATCAGATGACTTCGGAATTCCGAGACTCAATTTTGCAGAGATCAGGTCATGCCCAGAGCTGAGCATGCGCAGAATGCATTTTTTGTCCACCAAGAGGAAAAGCCAGCGCCTACAGCTTTCCTAATTTACTTGATCTATGTTTAACATGGGTTATAGAAATGCCCAGATGATGATAAATAAAGTCTCAGACTCCTGTCAGCATCCCAGAGTGACACTATGAAGCTAAGCAGGATTGTACTTTTAAACATCAATTTTCGACAATTTAACTGTTTTCTGTACCAGCATCAGTACATAGAGGTACATCATGTCGCTCATGGTATTATAGGCTCTCTGGTGTGTCAATACTTCATGAAGCAACTATGGCGCTCATTATCTACTGACAAAGAGTCAAATTGCAGGTCTGTTTTTGGGATGAGAGACATACAAAAAACAAATTTTGTTGGCTGGCCGAGTTTCTCATGTCTTAGTTGGTTTTAAATCCAGATCTTGTGGGTCTTTAAGTGTCCTTTTAGTTTCCTCATTAGTTGGAATTAATTAAATAAATTCTGTCATCTGCACTGGGAATGATTCATGATCATTTATCACACACAGCAAGTGGACACAATACCTAAAATTTTTTGAAATCGGTGTTATATTTGTCTGATTTTCTTGTTGATTTTAACTCTAACTCATAGCCAGATAGTGGATGGAGAAGTATGACTTATAAGCCCTGGATTGTGTGACAAGTGACTGTTCTCACCTCAGTACTTGGTACAAGCCGGGAGATTAAATGTTCTTTCTCATCTATCACCAGTATTTCGAAACTAGCTCTTGGATGATTTCATCTGTCAAGGAGGTTTTAGCCTGATGATTCGTTGAAACCATTCAATTTTGACGAAACCTAATATCTTTTCATTACCCATGTCACAATTTCAGTCAACGGCCTTATCATGGGAGATTCCAACTAACTTTCATATATTCAAGAAGCCGTGACATTCTTTCCAAAAACAAACGCAGGTTCACAGGTTGATTTTGTTATCAGGAACCTCGTCGAGAAAAACAATGAATACAAAGAATCTGATGTTAGGCGGGCGTTACTATTTATGATTGCGTTATTAGGTTCTCATGAGCAGAGAAAAATGTCCTACCAAACTAGCGAATCCATAGAACAAGAAGCATGCCTTGAATGACGGGTTTGTAATGAGACCTTCCCTTCTAGGTTTTTTTGTTCTAAGTTCTAATCTATTCTTTGAGTTTTAATTGCATTGGACCATTTCAGCAGAGCTACTCCTCATAACAGCTATGCCTTTTTTGTTATCGAGATTATACTCAGCATGTTACTAACACCCATGATAGATTTGACATGACATTTCAGTGTAACCCTGCCTGCCGACTCTTGTGAAACTTGACAAACTTCCAAATTTTATATTGTTGTAAATGAAAGCGTGCCGGCACTTTAAAAGCTCAAAGCTATGATCAAGGTTTAATTCCATGATCTTGCAATTCTTCACTGACAGATGATCGCCTTCTCACCCCGCCTGTTTTGTATCTCAGAGTGTTATGAAGGGATTAATATACATCCTGCACATACCTACTTCACCCTTATAGTGGTACTTTACCTGACCCTGTAGTATCCAAATAAAGATCAATCAGGGACTAAGTTCCACACATCATATTTTACTTGTTTCTAAGAAGATCATAAGCCGCTACTGGTGTGACTGGCTTATATTTTAGCATGTTGATGATAGGAGCCTGTTTCTGGATTAGTACTGTAGTAAACTCCCTGATGCTCAATGAATATAGATTAGTGACCTCAGTCACTTATTACATTTTCTCCTGGGAAAAGGCTCAATAGCGCTTGCGTCAAGCAACTATCTACGCTTACACTTGGAGGAGGCCATGGGGCTCAATATTTTGTTATTTTGCGACAGCAGGTAAATCTGCTATCGCAAAATGCCAAATTGACAATGTATATGTCTCAGCTTTGAAGACATTTGATAAGTCATACTTGACGGATATTTCATTTTAGTTTCATCTTCAATATTCCACTTTTTATTGTGAGGGAATTGTGAATTGATTTGTCTAAGCTGGTCGTGTTATCAATCTCGACCTCTCCGGCTCAGCATATACTAAGTATATTATTTTCAGTATGTAACGAAGTAAACCACCCAAAAATTTCCCTGACCGATAACTTCACAAAACTGTTGTATTTACGTAACTCACCCTGTTGCCACGCTTGTTCCTTAGATCGCAGTTTGTCCTCGGATCAAGATATGGCCTAGTCGGAGTAAAGTCAGCAGCGTTAACCTGTGACCTCACTTTATCCAACAAAGAGAGTATGGACAGTGTCAATAAAACACCTGCTGCGTTCAAATATACCATTGTAAGTTTGTAGTTCTGGGTGAAAGATTACTTCCAGGATATTTGTTTGATGTTTGTAGCGAGATGTGGGTTTACTACTCTAGTGTGTTTGTCTCTCTCTCCCTCTCACCCTCTGTCACTGCTCAACAGCAACTGTGATCCTAATCTCAGCTAGCTATTTTCTAATATCGAAAAAGATGTGAATAGGCGATCTTAAGATTATGTTATTAAGAATAGATTAGGTTACAATGAAGACATGTGTTCATTGAAGCTTGTTTTATCCCTTCTTATGATCTGTGGCAGATCAAGATTCCATTATACCTTTCTCTATGCCGATATGCAGATTTTCCTCTCTACGATGTGCAGATAAACAGATATATACAGTGAGGGTGAGACGCGTGTGGGAAGAAGTGAGACCCAGCTATCCTTACTGTGATGTGTTAGACAGGCGAGCTGGTGATGATTCAAAGGGTGGAGCCACCAGATGATAGTTTGTGGCTAGTTGTGTATGGCTGCGCGTTGGCATGCTAAACATGAAAGAACCAGTCAACCAATTAAGGCTCTTCAGCAGTTATCAAGATTGATGGCATGCCATGAGTGATAAATGGCCGTCTCCAGATCTGTATGTCAAAAAGGTATATACACTCAAAAAACGTACAGGAAATTATAAAATATACCAGGTGCTTACTTGAGAAATAAAACTTCATTAATGAGACCTGTGAATCAGGTTGTTGGCACCCACTTTAAGTATTTTATTTTTTTTACAACTAAGATGGGATGGTACGTGCTGAACTTTGAAATATGCAATAATATATCAAATGGGGATTAATGGCAGAATAAATACACTCTTCAGTTTTCTAAGCATTGTGACATCACCCTCTCCCTAATCCCTACCATCTTATACTAGATAAATCTGGAGAGATGCCACACTGCAAGTTGTAGTTGAACCAGGTGTTAGAGATGTATTAAGGAAATACTCGGTGTGACATATATGTGGGTTGAAGTAGCATCTCTTCCTGTTTGGCGCCGTGATGTCAGAGTGCATATATCATTGACAACGGAACAAAACTGAGCGTAAACCGTGAAGGCTCCCACACCTAGGCATAGAGGAAGTTCATTTCTAGGACATGGAGTCCTTTGTTCTGGTGCCTTAGGCTGTTGGAGATACTTTTGTCAAACGGAAACTGCAACTTCCCCTCCAACAAACACCCATGACTGTACTGTTTTTTTTCTTCATATTTTCTTTTGATCGCTCACATGATTGTCTTGCTTACCCATAGACTTATAATGTTACAACTAATTTCATCATTGACTCTTTTGTGACCACTGAATCTTGGTTGACTATTATTTTGATTTTTCATTGCATGATGGGATACCTGTTTGCAATGTTCACACACACTGATGTATATATATATATATATATATTCATATCGGTGGTTGGTTATACTTGTCAGCCCACTTCGTCTGCACAGATGTAGCTTTTTTTCATCCCATCTGGAATTTCAATAGGAGTGACACTTACAAAACCCATATACTCTCTACCGTTCATTGCCACTATGTATATAAGTAGAGTTAGGACAAAGCTGGTTTACCATCTTACCACGTCGCTAAACCACAAAACTGCCACAAAGTCTGCCACCTGATCAAGCTACATAATTCTTTATTAGTTCTGTTTCTCATTCCTAAATTCTTACAATGAGATAATGTTGCCCCCCACTCCTATCGTAGAGGACTTAGGCAGTTGAATGGCAGGATAATCTGCTTACACACTGAGGGAGAGGTTGATAAGATGTGGCCACAATCAGTCAACAATGGTGGTCAAATGTTGCCATAATGCTAATTCATCCCTCATAAATGTTTATGGTCAGATTTTGGTGACTCAGCTTAGAGAGCACATGCCAGAGGTATGGTCAGCTTCGAACTCTAGGAAGAAAAAAAAAGGTAACTTCCCATTGCATCCTGTATTTATGACTGATTTAGTTAGAGTAGAAATGACAAGTGCAGGGTCACCACATGGCACATATAATTGTGAAGAGCGCCTCAACCTTAGGCTCCAAGTCTGCAGTGGAGGCAGGTAGCTTAGAAATGGTATACAATCTCAAGACTCAATGATCTAGTAGTATAAAGCATTATGGATCCTAGCTCTCTTCTTTTGTTGGCGATACGCCATACCCATACCCATAATCTTCTCTGTACTTCTGCTTTCATTTTATGCAGGGGAGATAAACCCTGGGAAGACCCCATCAGGATCCCACAAATTTTTTAACCTAAAAATTTTAATAATTTTTGGCAGGTCTATGGTACTCACTAACTCACTATTTATTACTTCTCACAGTATTCGGACCATTCCAATGATACAAAATAGGTACATCTGTCATTTCTTTTTTGATATAAAACAGTACTGGAAATACAGGGTAGGAAATACTTGTTTGATTAGGGATAAAAACAGATGTGATTAGAAGCATGTAAAACTTCCAGGAACACCCAAATCACTTTTAAAAGAATCAGTTTTCTAATCTTTGAGAAACGGATGCATCAGTTTGGGGGTCCTGTGATTCTATTGTGTATTGAGGGGGGGGGGGGTTAGTGGTTGGGGCCCTTCTCATTAATCTACACAGAAGGCATTAGCTTAGGGAGCAGAGAAAAACAACAGCATCTATATTCTCAATTAAAACGGTAATTGAAAAGAAGAAAAAATTAATAACTGGAAAGTAAAACAAACACTGATAGTTCACTACCTCCCAGGCCCGCAATAGCCATGTATGCTTATTTTAGTCACATACCATGTCTCTTGAAATTACGTCAAATGGTATAAATATGACAAAAAGACGGAGAAAAAAACTACGTCAGAAAGATTACTCCAACAAGAATGTTTAACTAAAGTTATAAACATCTAGGCCAAGCCGTTTAATTGCATTCTGCCGGCGGTTTTATATTTGACTTATATAAAAATCCTTATGCAACATCAATATTTATCACATATTAACGTGATATATCGCCTTTTCAGTTTCTCAGGAACTACTTGTCCCATTTCAAAAATTCCTTCACTGACACGTTGCTAGTAGTCTGGCTTGTGTTTAATATTGTAAATTTTTTCGAACCTGACTTGATTAATTGTACATTAACTAAAATACATTGAATACATATAGGCAGCAATGGGCAAAATGATGCAGTAAATTACGTTATGCAAAAGCGTTATGAAAATCTAAGCAGTATTACATGCAAAGCACATTGTGTACAACAATGGATCACCTTTTTTGGGTGATTGTTTAACATGGAAAGAGAAATGTTTATGCTCATAACTTCTCTACTACTGAATTTATCATCAAACGCCAAGATCAAAACCTCGGAAATTCTCTCTAGTTTAATGGAAGCTAGTGTGTATAACATGTTGTTTAACCTATTTTCAGTTTTTTGGCTGGAAAAAAGTGCATGTTTTGGACCAAATAAAGCTGGTTTAGCCACAAAAATCCAAATATCTCAAGATGTAAAGCCATAATCAACAATCGCTTCGATCAAAACCTAGACAATCTCCTGTTGTTCATCATGCTGACAACAAATTTGACTGACATCTTTCTGAATTTCTGATTTTTGGCTGGAAAATTTTGCCCTAAATTAGTTAAAATTTGGGTTATTATCTGTTACAGTTGTGACAACCAGGATCTGTAAGCTGGTAAGATTATTGATTGAAGTGACAGTACAAGACCAAAATGGTATAGTGAATTGGAAATTTTAGTTTCTTCATTATTGGGGTCGCATGTAATGAGGGGTCAGAAATGGCCCTATTACTATTGCAAAAATCAATTATAAGTCACGAAGACAGGAGGCCTAAAATCATAAAGTTTCACCAAAATATCACTCCTCCAGCTAGTGCCATGCCTCCTCTATATGGTGAAAGCATAAACTAATCAAATACCTCAAAAACAAGGCGCAGAGAGCACAATTTAAAAAGGGCACTTTTTGCCCCAAAATGAACTTCCAGAGGTCACTGCGACTCAACGTCAAATATTTGGGAGGTTTAAACTGTGAAAATAACTATTAGACATAATCACCAATACAATATTAAAAAGTTTTAAAAAGCGATATATCACCAAGGATTTCAAGAGAAATCCTTGATTAAACCAATCAAGAGCTAACTACTGAGTTCAATAACATATGAATATGGAGGTAGTCATATCGTTCACTGACAGCTCTCTCGCCAGCACTCAGTACATTGGATATCAATAACAAGTAATAATAAATGTTTAATTACGATAAATTTCGCTTTGCAAAATTATTCCATTCTAGATATTTCCAAAAGAAAAGAAAGATAATTTTGTTCCTACAGTACTCACAGTGTTATTAGCATAATAATAGCTTTGAATTGTGAGGCTTCAGTAATTAATAAATCCTAGAAAAAGTCTATATGTTACCAACAAGTGATATAGTGACCGTGTCAATGATATCGAAATAGTCTGAATCCAATCTTTTGAAATTCCATACATAGATCAGATTGACGTTGCTGATATATAAACGAGGCTCTTACTTACATAAAAAGGTCATGACGCAATATGTTGTGACTCGGCTGTGTGATCAACAGAATATACTTAAGTGATAAACAGCTCTAATGCTCTTCTTTTACTGGACTCGTTCACAGGGGTGTAGCTGGGCCAGGTTTATTCAAGTTGAAACCTTGGCCATTAAAATCAATGGAAATGAAGTTATTAAATATTTAAAGATTATTTATTTGATCCAACGAGTGCAGTGACCACCAGTATCATGGTCAGACGGTGAAGAAGGGCCAAAGAGTAAATTCACTCAAAGGTGTATGGGGGGCAAGGTCTTGAAGGTCTTTTTGGTCTCAGCTAGAAATTGATTATACAACAAATATTTTCCAAAGAGCCTCAATGATATCTTACCAGAGTTAAGGCAAGAGTTGCTTGGTTTAATCTTCTGCGATATGAAACTTAGACTGAGGACTTTCAATTAAAACTACCAGAAGAATTAATTGTTACACGACACGACATTACAGGGAGCCATGAAGTGATTAGTACACAACATTGTTAACTTGCGTCAATACATTCTTTGACGAGGAGAGGGGTCAATTTCTCGAACGGAAAGTCAATATCTGTGATGGTAAACCCAGGAGTGGTACATTAAAAATCTCCTGAATCAGGCTTAGCTTATTATGACAAAGAAAAGTTATAGAAGCAGCTGCATAAAAAATGTTAAATTGAAGCTTTTATACCTGTTATCAGAGATATTTGCTTTTATTCACAAATTACAAACTATTTGATTTTAAAGCGGCAACCGCATATCTGATTAATGTTGATAATACCAGTTATATTATAGTATTATATTATACGTATTATATTATAGTATTATATTATAGTATTATATTATAGTATTATATGGGTGGATCTGTTTGAAAACAGACAATATCTTTATTTCAAACATGCAATATTTCTGACATCGGAATGTCCATTAATGAAAAAACATGCAGACATATGATAGTGAGGCAATCTTCCCACAAAGCGTCAGTCAGAGGTGACAGCGACATTAGCCACCAAATATTTTCCAAAGAGCCTGAATGATATCTTACCGAGGAGAACTCATCATTTAATGACCCTGAATGAGCTGAAAACCACATGCTAAGTACACTTATATCAACGTATGGGTGTGATCATTCCAGAGACAGCCAAGACCCGGCTCCCATAGCCCCAATAGAATACATGTCTGTCAGTATTATTACTGCGGTTTGCCCATCATTGTCAGGTATAGTGCAGCTGGTGGGTAGATTGGTGACTATTTAATTGGCGTGAGAGAACAATAAGAAGCAATCAAATGTGCCTGTAGTAGTCTGACATGCCCTATGCCCGCATTCTTTGCATGTTTGTTACGCAGGTTATTTTCTCTATAATATTGGTGTTTGGGGTCTATAATAACTAGAGCGAACAAACCTGCGATGAAAACATTTCCATGTTAGGAGTTCATACATATAACATAAGGATATCATTGCACCAAAAGCTGCGCTGGATGTAATCAGCTATTATTTTTGTGGCTAGAAGGATCATAGATTTGAATAGAGGATTAATGGCGGATTATCGCAAACGACACAATGTCACCTTGTGTTAACTGTCCAATCACGGAACAGGAGCTGTGACACCAGCACTCAAATAGCAGCTGTATATTATAATCTATTATTACAAGTCTGAAATCAATGGTGTCATTTGAGACCAATTCGGCTAGTGTTGTACCATTACCTCACGTATACAAACCAGGCCAATTCGGCTAGTGTTGTACCATTACCTCACGTATACAAACCAGGCCACATACGTATACAAACCAGGCCACATACGGGAGATTATAGCTATTTTGGTTATTTTGTCAAAGTGGTCTTTGATTTTGCTATGGTAACCTTCCAATGTTTAGATTCGACACAATATGCCAAATCATGACAAAACCGGTCAGAGTTCCGGGATTATAATCCATCTTTTGCACTTGAAGATAGCTCATTTAGAAACCCATGTACTTAATCTCCTTGTCTGGATCTTCGACATCATTTTGAGATTGCCTCACTTTAAAAAACTACCCAGACTCTAAATTTACATTCAGTTTACTTACTTGCAGTTATTAGTAAAAAAAGAAGACAATTCGCAACCACTATTCGCAAAAAAACTTTGTCAAGCCAAGCTACAAAGAGTTCAAATATGAAAGCAAAACCAGGGCCTCTTATTCTTATTAGTTTTATGGCATTGCAGTTTTTGCATATAATATAGACAGGCAGGTACAGTGTACTTCAGCAACCAGATACCAGCCTTTAGCCCTTTACCAGCTTATATCATTATATTTGAGTAAGATAATTTATGAGTATAATTACACGATATGAAAAAAAAAATTTAACACCCTGTGTTGTCTTCTCAGTGTATTTTCCACTATGGTACAATTTTTATTTCTAATTTATTAGCAAAAAACTCAGTGGGCAGTTGGTAGCAAGCGGAGACAAGATAAAATTAATCAATATTAACAATGACAATCTAATCCGGGAGTTGTCATCTATATGTCTTCCATTTCAGTTATTTTGATCAGCATTGTAACACACGGGGAATACTAGATATTCACCTTGATATTGACAGTAGAGACCATTGAGATATTATATATAATAATAACAATCTAAGTGAGACCTTCTGAATATGTTTCTGGAAAATGCGGAGGAAAACTTATCGATGTATTTACTATTTAGCAATGAATGAGAGCTAGTGTTTCTTCTTTTTCTTCTTACTCGGGCCTCCCGATGTTCGTTTAGCTGACTGTTTAGGTGAGAGTTTCTCAGCTTTAACAACAGAAGAACCTGCTGTTGTTGTGGATGTTTCTTTGCTTACAGCAGTCATCTCTCCTGTTATCCCTATAAGTATAGATAACGGCACTGTATAGGGTATATCATGGTATACAACATACAGTCCATGAAATTAACATAATTTATCGTTATATCTTTGATTCGTAGCAGAGTTGAAGAATAACCTCCTGGCAGAGTTAAGGCAAGAGTTTCTTCTGCGATATGAAACTTAGACTGAGGACTTTCAATTAAAACTACCAGAAAAATTAATTGTTACATGACACGACTTTATATGGAGTCATGAAGTGAATACTACACAGCATTGTTAACCCGCGTCAATTCATTTTTTGACGAGGGGAGGGGTCAATTAATTTCTCGTTTTGAAATTCGTTTCATTTCTCGAACGGAAGGTCAATATCTGAGATGGTAAAGATGGTACATTAAAAATCTCTTCAATCAGGCTTAGCATATTATAACAAAGAAAAGTTATAGAAGCAGCTGCATAAAATCTACCTTGATATACCTGTTATTAGAAATATTTGCTTTTACGAACTTATTACAAACTATTTGATTTTAAAGCGGCAACCGCATACTTGATTAATGTTGATGATACCAATTATATTATACGTATTATATGGGTGGATCTGTTTGAAAACAGACAATATCTTTATTTCAAACATGCAATAATTCCTGACATTGGAATGTCCACTAAATGAGTGACATTATGTTTACCAGAAAAAACACGCCGACATATGATAGCGAGGCAAAATTTCCACAAAGTGTCAGTCAGAGAGGTGACAGTGACATTGGCCACCACTTCCCTTTTTATCATATGGAACGCCTTTTTTTACGTAAATATATCTGACCAGGCACCAATTTTTCCCATTCATTGATGAATGAGTGAAAATAGCAAAAAAATCATCTCTTAAACACTTGAAACTTCATCACCGCTGCCAACATGGGGAGACAAGAGTACCCTCATACATAGCTCCTCATACATCGTTCGGCGGGCTCAGACATCACAAACTGATGTGATGATTACTCTGGTTGATGGAGACTCCTGTCCTGTCCTATCTAAGCACATGATCAGAGATATAATAATTATCATGAATTGACTATTTTTTATTGTAAGTTAGTTTGACGGATCTAGTATTAGATCAGCTGATAACAGATATCCTGATGTGAGGTCACTCGGCGACAGATCATCACCTGACCAGTAGTGTTTGTGGTGGAACCGGATATTAGAATAAGAGATTCAGACAGCAGGTGAAAGATATATCGAGAGAGCGAGAGAGGGGGGATTACAATAAGTGTGGACTGGAGAAGAAGAGGCTAGAGACACTTACATACCGACATACCTAAGGAGATACGAACACTTCTACTCCAATAAATGTAAGTTAAATACCCGACAGTGTCCAGTACTAGTTTCCCATATAAACAATTTTAAACCTAGGGAATTCAATGATAGAACATAGGTCTTGAAAACTGCAGCACTCTTCTCTGTTAGAGGAGAGATGCATGCCACAGTACCCACAGCAATAATTCTAGTACCCATGTATACATGGTGGTAGTACTATCAGTGTATACACAGTATATAATACACGTATACATACTGTGATAGTACTCTGTGATACCCACGTATACACAGTGATAATACTCACTGTCGGTGATCTCGTATCTTGTATCACTGCCGGCAGCGTCACCCTCCCCTGTCTTATCGTCAGGTTTACGTTTCTGAGCTGCTGTCCACAGAGCGTTCCTCATTACCTGTAATATTACACAGAATAATACATATTATATACACACCAGACAGAATTGGATTATAGGTGGTGATACAACACAATAATTGTGTATAAGAATGATATTTCCGGTATATAAAGTCACACATATCTTGATTAATGACATCAGATGTCCATTGACATAACGACACGACATGTTGGTGACGAAGTTTACACCATTTACACACAACAATAAATAAATCTCAATAACAATGAAATAGGCTATGTTGTTTCCATTTATTTCATAGTTGTCTCCTTAACATCAGGGAGAGGACAACTCAATCTCTGCAAACTATTTTAACTACTTAGAACAGGGAGGGAGCAGGGTGGGTGGGAGGGAGCAGGGAGGGTGGGAGGGAGGGTGGGAGGGTGGGTATATCCCACCCTCCCTGCTTAGAAGCGCCACAACTATACTAAACTCTTACTCGAACTACAACTTTATATCACAACATCTCAGTTGCCTTACCCTCTTGCTTGCATCAGTGTTGATTTTTGGTGCTAATTTTTTATCTTCTATCTCTTTGAGCCTCCTGAGTAATGCTTTCACTCGATCCAGCTCTTTAGTGATGGGATGTTCTGTCACATTCACCCCCTGAGTCTTTAGGTATACTACAGAATCCACACCATACATTATTGTTATTTCTCAGAGTGCAACCTTGTAAAACATTTTTTCAGTGCGTCTTCATCATGTTGCTGGCGCGCTACTGGCTCATACACAGCAATGGCTAGCAAGCAAATTATATCTTGTATAGTTCCGAGGTCCCGCATGAATGAGATCCTGGAGCTAGCAGGCCTCTATTTTGCCTGCAGCATGTTAAGTTCTCCAAATTTAGGCGCAATAAACTACTTTACTTATAGCGACCACTCACCCCAAAACATCGAGTTTGTGCAGTACATAGAAACTATTTCCATTTTTGCCTTGTGAAGTTTAGAAACCTGTCAATTAAACATAAACATTAACATCAGATGGGGTATTGTATAATATTTGTTAATGTTTACATACTACAATGATATATGATCTCAATTAATCTAAGATGGTATCGAACATGATTATTCTAATTCCTACTTAAGTTCAATGGAATAGATGATTTTACACAGCATCAGTGATGGTGTATTCAGATAACAACTAATCCATATGCCTCTAGAGTTACACGTGTATAGAAGTAGACACTAAGTCCTTAATAACTCAAAGCAAAAGGTTTATGACACAAAAATCATCATTAGCAATCCTCCTACCACCAGACCAGTCCATTCCAGTCAAGACCACTCTCACTCTGTCCTGTTCAATCTAAAATTCTCCCTGACAAATTTGAGAAACTAGAAAGTGCTTGTGTGCAGGCAAAACCTTTTTATAGATATCAGCAAGGAATAACAGGGTAAATCCTTGACACCAATAAGAAAAACTGAATTTAATGAGTAAATGTAATGACTATAGTCACATAGTGACTGTCACTATCTATCGATGGCCATGAGTAAAAGTAGTGGGTAGAAGATATTAATTAGTACAATAATCCTCATACTGAACTCACTCTATCGGTCATCTTTGCCTTAGGATTGTTGAATAGGAATTGCATAGCCTCAGTAGCATCCTTGATTGAATCATCTAGTGTATTGAGACATGGAGAGAGCTCATCAATGTTGTTAGAGAACTTGCTTGGTTCCTTGGAAGTCATGCTGACAAAATTTTTAATAAGCTTAGATAAGCACAGATGCAAGCTAAGAGTTGTAGTTCTCAATCTAGCAAAAAATTAACCTGTTGCTTAATTATATTGGCCACAGTAAAATGTGTTGGAAATTGACTCAGCAAATAATGATCTCCTCATTGTTTTGCTTTAATAGCATCATTACAATTCTTGGAAGATCTCATTGTGACCTTATTAGATTCCACTTCCTGTTTTGCAAATCAATCTTGGAATAATCTGCACAGTGGCAACTGCACTTCTAGGTGTTCTTTCCATAAATAAACTGGCAATTGGCCATTTATCATTTCTTTAAAGTATCATGACACAG
This sequence comes from Membranipora membranacea, assembly GCA_914767715.1. Classification (NCBI taxonomy): domain Eukaryota; kingdom Metazoa; phylum Bryozoa; class Gymnolaemata; order Cheilostomatida; family Membraniporidae; genus Membranipora; species Membranipora membranacea. The sequence continues at coordinate 1,702,944 of OU612072.1, read as the reverse complement.
CTTGAGAACAACATGGATATGGAACAAGTTGTGAATGACTACTTCAGTTCACTGAACTTTTTTTGCAAAAGCATAGTAACTGAAAAGAAGAACTTTTCTTCCCTGCTTGGTGATCAGTGGAATAGTTTGCCTCAAGAGGATCAGGATGCCTTGTTAGATGAACACTTTATAGCTCCACATATCAGGCAAAAATATGGTGAAGGTACTGATGAATCTCTACCTGATATGTTTCCTGTTCTCAAAATTAAATCTGGACAGAAAGTTGTGGATGATGATGAAGTAAGTTGTTAGTAAGGAGATTTAGAGAACACAAACCCTGGACTATATTAGGCCTGTTAGTAGCTCCAAATGAATGAAACTCATTTCTATCATGATTCTGATATATTTAATTGCGTCAAGTATATCTCTGCATTATTTAGAGATAGTGTATGAAATGTTATAAGAGTTCACCCAGATCTGACAATACTAATTAATGTTTGTGATACATGCAATTACCAGAATAACACACCGATGCACATTTTGATGCCCGCTCAATACAGGCGGACAGACATATGGTATTTGTGAGATTAGTATCTATGTCATACCATGTGTACTTTGCTATTACTTCTACTGAATTTCAGTCTACAAAAGGAGAGATATTGCAGTAATCAAAGAGCTCTTACTCTTAGTGAGACACCCAAATTTTCACACCTGTGCTCATACTACCATACTTAAGATTTCACATATTGATGAGAACAAATTTGCTTAATTTACTGTCTGCAGCTGCACTATACCAATATAATTGTAGTTCTGATCACTCACTAATTAGTGATTGCCACACATTAGTGTGATTCTTAATTCTATCGCTTGTTTGCAGGGAGAAACTTGGCAAGATGAACACTCTGGCCCATTCAGCTGGGAAACTTCTGTAAGTTACATTGAAAATAAACATCTCAATATTATATTGGTAACATATGTGAGTGGTTTTGTGTTCTACAAACTCAATTTCAGTGATGAGAAAAGTCAGTTCTAAACTCCTCTTAACTGTTTTGGTTGATGAATGGCGAGAAAGAGGCACATATCTATCGGCCCCATGAAGACTGGTATTCGATGCTTTTCACTGCGATGGGGCTTCAAACGCCCAGAAACACTCCAGCTGCCCCTAATGGTTTGCATCGTCACTGGGTATCCATATACTTATTTTTATATTCATTTATATCTATTGGGCCATGGCAGCTTGATGGCAAACATCAAAGCTTAAACAAATTTACTATTGGTGGGGTACAATAATAGACAATAGACTCGGAGTTGAATATATTGCAGAGTCAGTCAGAGTTTGATATTGATGGTGATATGAGTAGCAATGATGTTGTGAAACAAAGAGCTAAAGATCCTAAACGTCCAAAATCTCCTCGTCATATCAGAAGTAACAGCGGTGATATTCCAAAACCCGGAGCTTTAGAAAGGTTTGTGACTTTACAAACTATTGATGGTCGCTATGCATGTAATGTCATTGCTAAGCTGTTAGCAATTGCCATGCTATGCAAATTGTTCAAAAGAGGACAACTTCAATATTTATAAGTTATTGGATTGTTTCCCTCACTAAGTAAGTGAGGCAGTCATGTAAGACCTAACAAAGATGTCACTTAGAGCGTATAGTCTGTTCTCTATGGTGTTGTGACATGTGTGATCTGACCTCATAGGCTGTTATCTCATAATACCGAAATGGTTAGAGCTCAGAGTGGATATGTACTCCAATAAATGCAGATAAATCAGCTGAGAAAAGAGTTGCTGAAGTCACAAGATTCCATCAAAGCTAAGAAATTATCTCTGCAAGTATTTCATTAAGCGTTCAGCTAATTAACTATCTTTGTTTTCTCGGTCATTAATTTTTTTGTATTTTATCTGCAGGACGAGTAGTTCAGATTTTCAGCAGCTCAGACACATATGGGAAGCGCACCATCAGTCACCTGAGGGAGAATTATTAGCACTGCCCTCTTTTCTATCTCGATCTCAGAACTCACTTAATACAGCATCAGACACGCCTCCATCTACGGTCACAGCACCTGCCGCTATAAGTCGTATGTCAAGCTCTGTGGATAGCATCGCCGTAAGTATAGATATTATAATAATGATGAGTAATCATAGCATGGCATCAGGCATAACAAAAATTGGGTAGTATTCTACAATGCAATTCCCATCTTGATTTCTTGTAAATTATCAGCATGAACGAGACTCTTGTTGTGTTGCATAACCTTCCCAACACACCTCTGTGGTGAAAATCCATTACTAATTCCAAGATTATATATTCAGAAAGTGATTAAATCAATGATTGATTATATCTGGTGATTTATACCGGAGATTGGCTGGAATGATAAAATTATCAGTGGCAAAGTGTTTTAATTATTCTGTTGCTATAAAACTTTTGAAGGGATAGTCACTTCACTGTACTTAATAAGAGAGAATACATCACACACAACCCTTACTCGTCGAATAGGTTGATACATCCTTACAAAATCAGAAAGTACTTAAATCACATAAATTTACTAGTCTAATTAAACTCAGCGTTGTTTGTTTGTCAACAGAAAAGATAGGCCTGATTTCACTGACGAATCATTCAATTATTTAACTCCTTGATTTCACCGATTTATCTCGTACCCTTGTCTCTAAGTTCTATAAGCAAACCTGGTGCACACTCCTTGAGTTGTCTTCTTATCTTAATAAAAAAAATCCTCAAATCTTACTTACCTCTGTTTCAGTTTTTAGTCAGATCGTTAAGGCACCCGGGTTTTTCTATGAAGGTGAATACAGGATTATCAACAATGCACAGAATTTATTTGAACACTTTATATGTGATCACACTGTCTGATTTATTGTGGACTTAGTCTAAGTGCTCAGACACCATATCGAGTTATTGTGGACTTAGTCTAAGTGCTCAGACACCATATCGAGTGGCGTTAGTGTTATCAGTCCTTTATACTCCAACTCCACTCACTCCAACCAGGGTGTTTAAGACAGGCTGTCCCAAACTCCCTGCTCTAACTGATTTGATGTCTAAGTCATTTAGACTAGTGTGAACTAAGTTAGTGTGAATATCAGTTGAGTTTGTATTGTTTGGTCTGGTCTTTATTTACAAAATGGCCCAGTATTTATTGCACACATCAACATTTTTGGGGGCAATGTCGTTGTTGAATTGACGCAATGATCATTGCGGCTGTGATTCTATAAGTGATTCGAGAGTATAAACCTGAAAGTGATTGCATTCAATCATCTAACATTCTTAGACTCAGCTGAACTATGTACATGAATGTAGTTTTCCCTTTTTACAATGACTCATGGAAGTTTTGGATTTGCCCATAGACTTACTAATAATAATAATTATTATTATTATTAGTAGGTCTATGGATTTGCCTAATAATAATAATATAATAATAATATAATATAATAATAATAATAATAATAATGATAATAATAATAATAGTTTCACCCCCAAGCTTCCAACATCTCAGAACAGAGGAAGAAACATTTAGACAACCATGATAGTAAATCATGACTGTTCTCATGTATTCTAGGAAAGAGAGGATGAAAGCGAGGAATCAGCTCAAGCCTCAGCTCCTAAACTTGCTGCAAACTTGAAACCAGTTAGTAGGACAAGTTCTCATCCACCCGCAGATGCTTCACCAGGTTAGACCCGAGCCACAAAGTGCAGATTGATACACTGCAACATGGAATGACCCTTATCTGTATTCAGCTGTGTTTAATACATAGGATATTATTAAAAACAGACAATTTGGTAGTAGTATGAACATGATCAAGCTTTGAGTACATAGTGATTTAGCCATACAAATTCTCTCGATCCACTTTCCCGAAAATGTGCTGTGTTCCTCTGACTTCTGAATTTTTCCGACTTGTGTTTAATTTTACTGGCCAACCCGTCCATCAGCAATACATATTAGATTGTATTATTAATAAAGTCTACTAATTTGATAGACCAGCCATGGTCGCATCCAGTTCATGTAATAAAAACTGTTTTTTTCTATGCTTTGCAGTTAAACCTGAAGATAATAAGAAGACAATCCCAGTAGCTCCGCTGGCCACTACAGAGAATGATGATGATATTACTGTGTCGGCGTCTATGAAAGGTGAGACTAACACTAGCTGTATGTGTAGACCGATGTATTAGTCTTTTAAGGTATAGGTCAGCCTGGGACACCCCTGTACGTGAGCAGAGTATTATGTCAGTCTAAAACTATTCATATATGCCTCCCCAGTTTTTGTGGTTCTTGCTATCGCTGGGTATGTGTCATCAGTGGTAGCCATAAACTTTATTATGGTATAAGCAAATTATTTTTTGCAAATGAAAACATTAATTATATATACAGATCCTGCTAAATCATAATTTGAATCAGTTTATGTTAAAATAATTGAGTAATATGCTAAAACATTTATATAGTAAGTATATAATAGGAGTAAGCCATATTCAGTTTATGCACCACTCCCTTATAGGGTCAGTAACAAAATGGTAGTTATCTTGTTGCCAAGGCACAGTCTCTCAAATTTGTTTTAGCGCAAACCTCAAGGTAAAAGACAATCCCCAGTTATAGCTTGGGTTCTTACACATCATTCTAAGCTGGGCAGTCTGATTTTATAGGAACACATCACTGGTAGTAACTACTATATTGAGATGATTACATGAATTAGTAATGTGTTATTATGGTTTGTGAAAAAATAACACTGATTGCCTGTTCAAGTCAAACTGGAAACTGGTTGAAAGAGGTTGAAAATTCCAAGCATAGGGAAATTAAAAAAAAACTCGATCTAGCACGTTACTTCACGGCAGACTGGGTTTGATTGCAGGCTTTATTACTATATTTTACTTTTATAGATGATATCATTAAGATGTCAGAGATACAGACGGAGATAGAAGCTACAATGACTGACACTTCTCTCCCTGCTGACACTAAGCCTAAGCCTGCCCCTCTCACTTCTCCGGTCCAACAAAAGAAATTATCTACAAAGAAACAGTCCGCTCCTAAGCCACCAGAGCCACCAAAACTACCGACCAATCCTGAGCCAGTATCTATACCAGTAACCAATCAGAAGCCTCCTCAGGAACCAGCCAATGAGAAGCCTGCGCAGGAGGAGGATATTTTAGCTAAGTTTGGAGTAACTTTCGGTTATGATGAGGGTGCTCAGCAGGTAATAATAATAAATAATACTTATGGTTCTCAAAATTTAAAGTTTAATAATGAGAATTCATGGCATTAGTCTGTTATACTAGTTCAGATGGTTGTATGCTTCAAATAAAGGTCAAGATTGATATCATTTCACTCAGGAGGACAACCTTACATGAAATCAGTCCAGCTCAATTCTAGATAATTCTGTTCCTGTAAAGCGCACTGTGCATATATACGTAACGGAAAAGTATCAGTTCTGTGTACCTGTACATATTTTACAGGAAAAACCAGAAGAAGAAGCGACATTACCGACTGGATTTGACTTTCTAAGTGCCTGGTAGAATTAGGTAAAGTCCGCCTCCCACTAGTTACTCTAATGAACCCGTCATCTACAGACACCCACACCTACCCCCCCCCCCATCTGTGCTCTACTCTGTGGTCTACTCCGACATACTTCAGTTACTATTTTTCTACTACCGGTACTTGTATTTACAATCAGCTCTTTTTCCGTTACTAATTTATGTAAAGTTAGTATTATTTTAGATGCCAGGCATCTCATTGACAAATATTTCATTATCTTATATCTGTCTCTCGGCTTTTCAATAAATTATCATTACAATACCCTGATAAGCTCGTGAATGTGATTAAATTGGCTCAGAAATAGAACTAATAATACTAGCTATTGAAAGTATCAGCATACTCAGCAACAGCAAATAGGCATCAGACTAGAATACAGAATACCACATTGAAATTCAATTACTGCTCCAATGGTTTTGAAGAGCTGATTTCACCGGTCAAATTAGATGGAGTGCTTGCTGTCAATTACAGTATTGTGGGACGATTCTTATAAATATATGTAGACCTAATAATAACAAAGTCTATGTATTTATCTCATTTGTTGCATTTTTACCTCTTCATACTAGAAATTGAAAAAGTCAATACTTGCATTTTTCTGTGGGTTTTCAGCTCCGCTACTGCATATTATTTATTGTTCTGATATTAACCTTATTTTTGTTTTACAATATCATAAGTATATGTTATAATCATATACAACTTCCCATCAGCATATATAGCGTGGTTAGTGATAGCTCAAGGCCACGGAAGGCAGCAGACAGCAGTGACGACTTTTAGTCACTTGGAGTTATCACGTAATCATTATTCATATTTATTCACTTGATAATTGTTTACACTATATCCACTGAATATATTGCCTGTTAACTGTTGCAGATCAAAGCTCAATACTGGAGAAGTAGATACCGCTTTCAGTGAGTTATGTCAGTGAAAGTAATAGGCCACCTGTCTGCCATACCATGGGTGTAGATAAGGATTTAATTAGGTCATTACATTTAACCAATAGTCAACAAGCTGTTCTCTATGCTCGCTGGACTTGGTTGGGAGGCTTGCTTTGATTGAGATAGATTTAATTGTTTCCACTCTCCTTTGGCTAAGTTCAACGCACTCCCTCGCCTTACAGTTCAGAGTGAGGTTATTAATATCTGGTCCTGAGAGAGCACCAAGCCGGTACCCTTCATCCTCTCATCCTGTGTTAACATCAGGTCATCATCGTAAAAGCATTGTCTGCTCAAGGATGCACAAACTATTCCAAATGTTGATACCTCGTTTTGTGTTACACATTGAGCGAGTGAGTCGGTCCTTGATAGCTCATTTGACACCGCATGTCCGCATTATTGTTAAATGCCTTCAAGTGGGGGCCAAAACATAAGTGCAACATCATTCTTCTCACCAGAATAAATTTGTTGTTTTATATTCTTGGAATAGATCGTGAACCGTATCCTTTACCATGGAGATTACACGTCACTGCCACTGGTCTGATATATAAGTACTTTATGCACAATGGCCTAATTCTCTAAATATGTACTCTTTCAAAGTGTATGACACTTGAAGTTTACAGGAATAGGTCATTTTGGTGAAGGCTTTGACCCAAGCTTGTATTGATCCTGCGTAGTGTCTGTACTTGTATGATTACCTAGGCTAAGTGTGTAGGCTCAAGTAGAGCAGGACTGGCCCAGTTATCGGCCGGATGGCCTCCCAGCTATATTGGTAACTGTCCAGTGAGCTATTTATGAACCAAACGATGGTGTTTTCGGATGTAAATGGTGTAATGTAAACACTTAGGAGTGGTTATGTTGCCAAATTTAGGACTGTCTTTTAAAATCTATCAAAATGTGCGTAATGGTTAGACAACATGGTAGATAATTTTGTAAACCAGATATTTGATTATATTCGTATTATATTATACCGATTAATAAAAGAAAATTGGGGAATTTGAACCAGACAGAAGATTTGTAGTTATGTTGTAGTGATTTATCCCCCCATCCTGCTTATCCATGTGCTTCTCTGGCCTATGCTATTTAATAATTACCCCTTGGGAAACATCAAATAGATCAGCTTCACCCGGTTTGTTTTCATTGGTTTGAATTCTTATTTTTGTAAAAGGTGTATAAAGAATTACTGTGAGCGGGTATTTGTGAATTTTTCTTATGACTATTTTGTAAGAATCTTTTTTTTTATGACTGATATTTTTTATGTAGAACAGCGATCTACACTAGCTCTAGTTATTATAAGCGCTGGTGATGGTATTATTTTGTAATCTCCCTTACAAATTTTAATCACATTGCCATTTTGTTATTTCATGATATGAGGACAATTACTCTTTGCTTGTATACAATTTTTTCCTGTGCTGAAATATTGGATTCGCAATGAAAATATATTGTTACTTGCTGCGTTAACGTTTAAAAATGAGAAAAATAATTAGTTTTCTCTGGATAGTAGGAAACTAACTATCTACAGGTTTATTTTGCACCACCAATCACAAACATGTAAGCGGAAGTAAACTGACCCTGACCAAGAAACCTCAAAAGTTACAACCATATTACTCTTTCTTCTTAATTATTCTGGATATCAAATTAACAATGAGACTTGCTCATTCAATCAGAGTGCCATCTAATACCCGGTGGCTGACCATCATACAGTATTAATGTCACAAATCACCCACCACTCATTGAGATCAACAAAAATCACAAATATTCATAACATGTTTGCATAAACTTGCATTAAAAATGAAGCTTTCTAGCCGGAAGGCGTTTAGGCACCGTCATTCATTTTTAAGTGCAGTGATGACTTTCTTTTATGTGTTTAAGTGATAGTCAATAAATATTACAACACTATATGATGTCAGGACAGCGAGATCATATGATAATGACTACACGCTGCCGCTGTAGCTGCTGCCTCTGTATACAGAATTAGATAATTAATATTATTAGTACTATTTGTGTATACACACAATTATAGCTGCGCTTGTGTCAATCAATTATTATTTGTCCAACAGATTTTATTGACAGTATATAATAACATCAGGAGATGGTAATGGCTAGCAGTGAGAGTTCATCAATCCATTAGCTACCTACAAAGCATCGGAAAGGAGTTATTACCTCTAAGTGAACATAAAAACCAAATTGACCACCAGTAACAGGGCACAAAATAGTGATTCAGACAGATCGTTTTGTGAGACTGCCACCACTTGAGTAATAACCCGATAAAAGTATCGGCTGGAGTCTCAGACCCACAATGTTTCTGCAGATGTACTTTCTGCTGACGTTATGCTGTACCCTCACATTGTGTCAACAGGATAGTAACTCATTACTACATCACAAGTCGGCAACAGGATTATCATCAGCAGACGAGCTAGAGGTATGTCCATAATGATGTAATCTGCTTTCAGGTCATAATTCTTTGGCTTATATTTATTTTGTAGAATTTGTAGATAATTTGAGGTAACCAGCCAATTTATTCTAAATGAAATGGGCAACAACTTTCTAAACTCCAAAGAATAAAATAATGGACACTTTTAAATATCAAAGGATTCAAAAAGTCTATTGGTTCAATTTCAATTTTAGAAAATGTGGGTTTTTAAAGAGCGTCTGTGAACACACTTCACTGGAATTGAGGAAACATATTTTGGTAGTTATAATGCTGTGCAATGTGGTATTATATTCCGTTAACACTGAATCCTTTACAATATTAGATGCATTGAACACAAATAATATAGTCTTCACCATAATGTAACGTGCGGGAGATTGTTTTACAATCAAACTCTGACAAAGCAATCTGAAGTTAATTGTTATAAACTTTATTACTTTTAGATAAATAAATCAGAGTTGCTGGATCTTGTGGACGCAGAGTTAGCCCGACGAGAGAGTTCAAGTGTACAGAATATAATATCGAGGTATGATATGACCTTGATATGACCTTCTTATTACATATTAATTTATCTTTTCTCACTGAAAGTTATATTATTATTATATATATCAAATATTATTATATTATGGTATCGTACTTGCTGATGAGGCTCACAAACGAACTTTAGGTCACAATGCGTCTGAGGGTTTTGCTCAAAGGTGTTTCGAGATAATTACCATAAATTAGTATTCTATTTATTTTTCACATGACCTTTTATGTTTTTTGGTACGTTGGTCAATATGTTTTTATCCTGGTCCACTAGCTATAGAGCATCAATGTTATGAGTGTACTTAGGCCCCAGGAGACGCACTGAGGCATTCAACAGACCAATAATGTCGTAAAGTTCAACAGACAAAGTTGAGTATCGCCTAACAAAGATTTTTTTTCCAAATTTAAATGGTTGATGAGATATGTCACCATCGTAGTTTATTGACACCAGCGATATTATCCCAAGAGATATGTTTTATTTATGCTGTAATCTTTGCGAATCTAAGCCTCACATACGATGAGATCAGGATATATCACCATCAAAATTATTATTGCTTTGTATGACGCAGCTCAAAAAGTATAAAAGCCATGTGATTAAAAATAAAAAAGAGAGGAAAAAGAAGATAGAGATAGCCTACTATACAGAAAGCCTACTATATTTATATATATTTTGTATATATCTAAATTATTTCCAATTAACTATGTATGGGTCGTAAGCACAACCCATGTTAGGTCAGCATTCCTTTGAGAAAAGTACCTGGTACATCAGAGATAGCTAAGTCCTAAAGCTCAGTGACGCCAATCAGATACTAGATATAAACACATCAATACCAGATTTAGTATAAGAAGATTGAAATCAGATAAAAGAAGGGGTCAATCTTGATTGGTATTTATGCTTATTAGTCTCAAGGCCTTATCCTATGAATACTTTTGTCTAAAATAGCACCGCCGAAGACATAGAGATAGGGTAAAATCTTTCAATCGTTTAGTATGCCATTGCATGAGCGTACCGTTTGGAAATCGATGCCACCTATCCATAGGATAATTTTTTTCAATCTTACACAGATCTTTCCTCTGATGTTGCCGTGTAGATGAAGATAATTTGGCAATGGACCAAATAATCACCAAAAATAGCCAGTTATTGTAATCGGTTCTTATGTGATCCTGTTCCCTAAACATCCACATATTATAGTTATTGATTTGTGTAAGAGTTGAGTAATTATAATCGCTCTGTCCAAGGTCAGTCTATGTCCACGACCTCTCAGCTCAGACGTAAATTTGTTTGTTAGATCAATGAGGTTAGGACAAAATGATCATAGATCATAGTTATTGTAAATGAAGGTGTTCGTAACACTGTATTAATTCTGAAACTTTGTATGTCTAAGTGGAATCAGGACAGTTTGTCCTAGAGGTGATCGAAAAATAATCATTTACCTTATGCAACTCAGTATGATTGTAAAGGTGGCGTAGGAGTTTAATGTCTTATGAGTCCTAAAGTGAATGTTGTAATACTGACATCATTGAAATTAACAAGCCTCATTGGTGACCAACTTACCTTACCTTACAATACGGCACGTATGAATGATGCCCCAGGGTGTAATCTTACTCTGCGCCCACAATATTAATGTTACATCTCTCCTCAAACTCATTTGATCTGCAAATAAAAACTCTGAATGACCAATAGTTTACCTGTAGGCGCGATTTATCCTCAATAACAATGTCTTAATCACATTGCGGGTGTTGGAAATATTTGTTTTGTTTTTATTTGGCAGAGAATTTTAATAATAGCCCTTTTAATTTTGTAATTCATTTTTTTAGACCACCTCCTGAGACTCCCGGCAGGACATCCCGTTACTATCCAACAACAAATTATAGAATTGCTTCACGGCAATTAACGCAAACTGACCAGACAGACCTACTGTCAGAGCACGACTCTGATCAGAAAGCGACACTTTTAGAACTATTACAGCTGATAGATTATCTAAATAGAGGCTACCAATATGATCAATATACAAGAATGAAGCATCCCCGAGAGAGACAACTACCCACACAGCCATCAGAGAAACAGCGTGGGGAGAACTTCTATAGTGAGTAAACAAAAGCAAACAATACCTACCTATTCTAACATCTAAAGAGTCTCCTTAGATCTTTTTTTTATGACGTCATGTATTGCATGTAGAAAGATCTATTCCAATTCTCATGATTCGAGTCAAGAGGGAATTCAAAAGTATTTCTGATATACACAGAGCTATCTCACGCCTAAACAGGATCTCTCTTTTGATTGATCCTGCGGTTTCCTCAGTCTAAAGTAGGTGTTTGCTGCACTTTTGGTCAAACAGGACAGAAGGTTGTTGGTATATTATACAATATCACCTTCACTGGTTATTTCTGCAAAATTTGACCGCTAAAGCCATTAATATGTGGATCAAGTTTGAAGCAAAGTTCTCACGCCAAACAGATTGCTGGTCTTGCTCAAATCTACCCAAAGTAGGAGGGTCATCGTCGATGAAAAATTCCAAAATGAAAAAATATGCATAAAACTGGGTAATACAATCATATATTTGAGTGTCAACATCCAAGAGTTGGACCGGATCAATGAAGAAGAATTAAAATGGAATTGTCAATGGGCAGTTACAGAAGTTATCGGTCTTATGAGATCGCAATGACAACTCCACAAGCAGTGCTCAAGATGACTAGCCCTTACATAGTAATCAAGTTACTTACTCATAGTAGCCATATAGTGTAACATTATATCATATATCGACAGGTTTTATGGCTATCAACTCTAGAGGGATGGTACGCTACAACCCAAAGTTATATTTCACTGAATTTTTGTTATTACAGATATCATATCAGCTAACAAAAGGGAGTCTGGACATTCAGGACTGTTCACATACTGGAAAGCTGGTCTACAGAATCAAAACCAGAGGAATCGTCCCCCTCAGTATCAAAGTATATGATAAAATCAAGGGGACACAAATCACAGCTCAGAGCTATGATTACCTTTATGGATAAAACTGTTTATTTAAATCTTATTGTGCTGTAACAAACAACAGAAGTATCTAAATATATGATACACATATAAATGACTTCTTGCTACATTAAAACTAGATCAAGTTTGATCCAGTTTGCCTGCATTTGTAATTACTCCCCCACAACCAGTGAGCCTTATCAGTGGAGGGGGCCGATTCTGAATGCAGGCAACTGGACCTACATTAAAACGGACTTACTAGAGCTATTGACGAGGGTACATCCGCTGCAGTTACATATTTCTCTTCTCACTCTAACAGCACTACTGGCTCCACATATTGTCTATGTGTAGCCAAACTGGCAGCTAGCTACTATGGTAAATACAGTATTGATTAAACTATTACTTTTTTTGTGGTTGCATGATAAGAATATGAATATTAATACAAATAGATACCATAAAAACACAGAGGCAGCGTTCTCTATGCATTCTGTGCCAAGCAAAGTGAATCCAGTTAACATGATGGGAAGATGAATCCTTTTACAATGAAGATGGGGAAATTCCACTATGAGTAAAGTCAGTAAATAATATAATTCAAGAATACAAAATGAAGCTGGGCCTCAGTGACATTTTTGCAATCTTCGTAATCACCTTCGACTGGTTGACCTGCAAACCCAGCCAGCTTTGTTATAAAACTGAAAATACGAATCAACATCAATTTTTTGCAGATGAAGGTCACATGGAAGGTTATATGTAGTATACCAGACCAAATGCTGGAGGAATCTGGATAAGTCATTCCATAACATTTAAACGCAAAACTATCTTTAGGGATTGTGCTGCCACAAAACTCTGCTATCAGATCGGATCAGTAACTTAGCAAGGTAGGATGGGACATGGCTATGGAAAGTAGATTAATTGATCTTAACTTACCTTACTTTGGTTGTCAAGTTAACAACTACCCGAAATGAAAGTGTAGCTGTCAGCTACTGCCAAAATCATTTCCACTGTTTATGCAAGGTTTATGTAAATAGTCTATTTTACAGGCTTCAGGTAAACTTGATGATAGGTAGATTTTTATCAAGTATACATTTGGAGATTGATACAGTGTTAGGTATACCATCTTTAAATTAAATATGGCAGTAAGCAGAGTCACTTCCAGCCATTGAAGGATGATAGAAAACTATCTGGTACTAGACTAAGCTGCACGCTGCTAACCACCAGGTCAAACTATAACAATAGAGTGTGCATGATCAGGGGGTAGAGGCCATCTTATCAGGTCAATACGGCAAAGCTCTTAAGCTAAATTGTAGTATTCTGAATATCAAATTCTAGTCAGAGTCCAAGCAAGCTGTGATTGGTTAGTTAGAGTTTAGCAACTAAACAATGACGTAGCAACAAGGGAGGCAACTCGTATTTAACAATTTGAGTGACATTGATCTCCTATAGTTAGAAAGTCATTTTAGGAAAATACAGTGATAATATTAACCCTACAATTCTTACAAATGCATGATGTGGAGATTTTGCAGGGAAATAACTTGCATAAGCACTTACAAGTAACTGATCACTCACCGGCATGTTGAAGATTTGTGACCAATCTCACATCTCATCTCTATACCACAGATACAGTATCACTGCTTGTAAAAGTAACAGGGTGAGGTTGTGATTTCAGGCTGCAGACAGACTGTACTCTATATGATGTTTGAGACTGATGGCTGATGATGCAATTTTAGTGCTTTTCAACATGATATGACTGACAAGTGGTGAACAGGAGAGACAATCACCAAATTATCAAACATATCTGGTATTAAGCTCAAGTCAAGAGAAGTCATAACAGAAGCCGGGAGAAATGTATCTGTTTTGTCAGAGATATTTCCTGGATAGTATGACTGGGTCGTTCCCTAATGCCATTCCTGTAAAAGTGAATTTGTCATTATAAGTTTTGACACCGCAAAATCAGTTTAGATAGTTGTATCAAGGAGTAATTGGGTAACTTGGTCGTTTAACATTCACTGACAAAAACTGAACACCATCGTAATAATAGCGACCAGCATGTCTAGCTAGCATAATCAGGAGCACAAGTCTACTTATAAATAACCATAAACTAGCCACATTATGTCATACTGACCACCATATATTATGACCTATTGAAATCTAACTGTCACATCACGGTATATAATAACATCTGCCTTCTGCCATGCGAGAGACTAGGTTGGTCTTAATTTCAACAGGCTGTTTTGTATTAGAGAATAATGATATATTTTCAGGAAGTGAATGCCAAGGGCCAAGCCCTAATAAAGAGTCAAGGAAGGTAATGCTCTTTGTTAACTCCGTATATTTTGTTAAAATGTCAGCGAGAGAGATCGCACAAACTGCTGACATTGAGCTTGAGATACAAACAAGTTATGGTAACTCTGGCCTTGATTTGATCCTATGTATTTTGCTGACCGACCCCTGCTGCTGTAACAATAGATTACGTTACATTACTGTTAATTTTGTACTTGTTCAATTTAGTACCTTCGTAAAACCAAGGCTGTGGTCAGTTATAAATGGATAAAGCAGAGATGATGCACTTAAACTAGCAGATTCACATAACTCAGAGCGGCAGCGTTAGGTCAGCTTAATGAGAAGAAAGGCAGCAACGGTATCTTGCAGAGATTCTAATGTTTAGAAACAAACAATTGAATTGTAAATTACACCACGATTATAGAGATTATAGAGTATAGTGTAATTAGTTTACAGGTTTATAATAGCTCCCTAATTAAGCCTTACAATAGACAGGCTATAGGCTTAGCTGAAACTCTCTATTTATATTTTTTAAGGGGATCTCAACAGACAAGCATCATGGATGGCAGGGATGAAAAAGCTCATGAAAAAACACACAAGTAGTAGGGTCAACAATTCCAAAAGCAAACACCCACAATTTTCTCAGTTCTAATGATTTACATTACACTTGAGGGGAGCTGGACGTGTTCTGCACACAGTTATCCGGCCCACAACGTTCTGAAAGTGATGAGCTCATACCCCGGCCTCGGTGAATACCAAATTGATGCAAATCAAATTTATTCGTATCAAGACAATTTGGTTGTGTACTGCGAAGAGTTCGAAGTCTTGCAAAATTCCAGAAAGACCAATGTACAAAAGCTTACCACTAGCCGAGGAATTCCAGATATTCTCGCGGTAACCCAAGTCTGATACTAAGTGCCTGCCAGCTGAGTTCTGTGCATGAGCCCAAACTTCACCACCATCAGTGCTGTAAGTGGAGCTGCACTGTCTCCAGCTGATGTGTTGATGACTTCTCGTTGTTAGATGAGTTGAGAATGTCTCTGGGTAACAGAACTGAGTAGTTAGTGAGTATGATGTAAGGTTATACAGTCTCAGCTGACTAACTGAGGGTTATTACTAGATGTACAGTAGTGAGATAGCAGACTCATACGTGGCTGAGCTGCAGTAGCTGTGGAGGTCTGCTGCAGTACTCTGTATGCTGGTACTGGCCTCTGTAACAATACTCACATCAAATCATTCCCTTTTTATATACAATACCATTATCTTACATGCAAATCTTGTCGGTAATCATCATAGCCTCAGGCTTACTGTTTCTGTCAGAAGGAAGTAGGAGGGGACTGATACACAGCCCTTAGACAGCTCAAATAGAGAACATTAAGATCTGCTGTATGATAATTTGTGGCATCATGACAGGGATGAAAAACTGTTGGTGATTATGAATATGGCCTCAATTATACAGGAAAGTTCAATTTCCATACCGGTATTAATTTTAGACACACAGTGACTTAGTGCGAACAAAGGATATAGAGAATCCCTGATAATCCTACTGCCTACCTGCCTACTTGCACTCCCATCGATTATACCAATGACAGAATTGATGTGATAATGGAAATAATTTTAGAACCCGGTGGTCAATAATACATACAAAATAATCTCTCATACAAAGGTTTTTTCTATGGATATTATGAATCATGGTTTGCAGCCTACTGTGAGGCAAGGAGAGCTGGTAAAGTGATATTTGGTGTACAGTTTCTCTAGCCAGATGATATCGAGGATTTTTGTGCAGGATAGTATATAATACCCCCCTCCCTATAACCTCCGACAGAAACATAAAGCTGATCTAAGTCTTTGATTCTGACAGAACTGATAACATGTTCATATGTATATTTTCATTTATGAATTTTTATTTGTACATTACAGGCATTTTATGATTGGGGTTGAAAGTTTTTTGCAATGCACTCTGTAGGAGTGTTCTATTCATGAGAATTTAGTCAAAATTGTAGACTATCTGTTAGGCTCTCAGGACTCAGGATTGCTCCTAGACAAGGGTGTACTATATAATGTAAACACTTGTATTTTTGGTCAGCAAGGTATTGATGACTGATGTGGTTTACACTTCAGATTGTATAAGACATTAACTGCATACACCATAATTAAAGGTGATTTTTTTGCTGGTGTGGCCTGTTGCATGTTGCCCAAAGCATAGCATAGCAATTATGCTGGGGAATATTGTATCTCATGTCTCAACCCTCACACCATTATTGTTGAGATTACCAAATAAGTCATCCATAGAATGGATTGGGTTGATAGAAACCTGTGTGACCAATAGGAGATACAAGGTACCATACTGAGGTTAGGATGGTGATGAATGATCTCACCACACAGGATGCTGTGATCTCACCGACTGATAAATCAGTCTACTTATGCAGCACTACTGATCCTGTCAGTATAAATAATCATCATAAGGCATCATCGCTACCGACAACAATAAATATATCAGCCGGCTGAGTCAACCCCTTGTTTCAGGTGGCCTAGCATGCATTAGATAATAATGATGTTGTCCTCTCATTTTGTTTTGTGGTTTCAAATATTTTCTTTGATGGTACATAATACTTTGATAGAAAGAAACATCAGAATTATGTCGAGAAATTGATTATGTTGACCTGTATGTTGTTATCTAGTGGAAAGTGTCTCCACTGCAGCTAAAGGATGAATGATTTTTTCTTCATATCACACATCGATGGTATATACTTTATTATTAGGGGTCATTGAGAGACCATGAAACATTACTTTTGATATTATAATAGTCGCAGCAGTAAACAAGCGATTTTTGTCAACAATCTGGACTTTTTGATGGGATCAGGAAATGATGTAGCCATTGATAGAACAGATTCAACGACAGGAAGCATTCGATTTGATTTTTATCTAATGGCTGTTATGTGATAAATCGTCTACTCTTTGTACACTCACACATATCGTGTGAATATGAATTCACCTATTTAGGGTATCCAGGGTATGGCAGGAGTTCAAGTCATGATATTCAGATAACTAGCTAAAGTGCACCACCTCGTTCATGGGAATTTAAGCTTCCAGATTCCAGCAAATTACAAAGTATTGCTCATTTTTACCTGCTTGATATATGTTCCGAAATGTAGTAGTTTCTGTTATTTAGCATGTGTAATAGTAGAACAAAGCAAACGCTTCAGTCAGGTACCCTCATTAACAACAGCAAGCTAAATGGTCTCCCATTACACGAGACATGCAGGTGTATTAGGTCAAGGTAGCTTAGCTTTAGGTACATTATAACTAGCTCAATATTAACAGGAACAGATTATCAGTTCATACATCAGCTGCCACAGTTTGCTGTCTCTCTGATACCCTGTCGGTACAGGGAAGGATGTGGTGTGCTTCCACCCATTGTATCCATTACTCATCATTGGTGCAAATGATCAGTGCATCAAGTGAACAAAACTGATGGTTTGTTATGGTTATTTATGCTAATTACATTACGATTAGCAATTAGATCCTTACTAATGGTTAAATTTTGTGTTGTGAGATGGTCCAGTTCTGACAATGGATAATTCAGTATCTATCTCCCTTTTTACAGAATTGGCTCAATATGGAAGAACAAGCTAAATAAACTGTTTGTATATTCGTATTATGTTCATATATTTATCATTATTAATGTAAATCAACCACACCACACCTTTCACTGCTTTATTTGACATTCTTTGGTAGAGGATTCTCCAAGACAGAAAAAACACCAGAACTTGTCACCAAATGATCATTTGCTAGCATCAGACCGGATGCCGGGTTTGGATGATAGTCTCTTTTATCCTCTTGACAGTTTTTCCTGGCAAATAAGATACATATTAGAAAAACCGTCATAACATGCTACAGCTTTCACTTATGATATTGTCTCATTCACTTGCGGCCCCGTCTTCGCCTTCCAGTTCGTGATCTTCCCCTGACACAGCAGGTTCTGATGATCGAGCACTCGGCTTCGTCTTCACAGGAGCTCCAAATCCATGGCTGGGAGATCTGCTCAACCAGCCAGCCGGTGAGAAACTGAAACTCACTTCGCCTAAAATGGAAAAAAATCAGTTTAAAAATGCGTTAAATTATCACTGGAGCCTAAATAATTAAATCAATGGAGTTGGTTGTAGGATGTAGAATCTAGCATGCCTCCACCCATGTGTCAATTAGTTCTGGCCTAATCTCATCCCGATATGTTACATTAAAAATATTGTAATATGAAATCTGGGAATCTTGGGAATGGTCAATCGAACTTTCCACCTTTCCGTAAGTTCTCATTCGACTTTTAAATTTTTCAACTGTCCTCAGCAAGACAGACAAAATGTTGCTGGATATGAGCAAATTGAAACCCATCCATCCAAGGTTGGCTAAATGACGGCTAAATCTCTAATTGAAACCGCTCCCTGTGCTGAAGAGTGTTCTATTGCTAATACCTAACTTGTTCTGTAAATACGTCAAAGAGAATTTTATTTTATAAGTTCAATGGGACTTCAGGTATTATGTGGAATGATTATTTTCTTTGCAGCGGGAGTTTAATGAGAAAGACAGAGCAAAAAATAACTGATTTCCGATAAGGCATTCAATTGGCAAGAAAGCAACATGTGCATATCTTCGTCACCAATCAATCATAAATGAAATACAAAACAACTGCATAGTTAATTAGACACATTACCCGGTACCTGAAGCACAGCTCATCATCAGACTGAGAGGTTTACTCAGCACACCAGATATAAACAGAAGACCGACCAGCAGACCTGCCACATTAGCTGTAAACAAATTATAATATTGATAATAAAATTTTTAATTCAATGCCCGCAATAGGATGGGGAATATATCTTTATTTCTAAAAAGAAATATTTCAATGTAACCCCCATTGAGGAAAGGACCCACATGGTGGTAGACCTCAAAACACCAGCAGGTTCTAACTGTCTCGGGTATTTATGAATTTCATCATCCCCACACTTAGTGTGATATGATATCTGAGCAAGTCTGTACAATCATGATTCATACATTGGTAACAACTAACAAGTACAAGTGTCATAGGATATTGTTCGGAGTGCAGCAGGACGCTGAAGACCAAGGCTGATAAATTATAATTTTAATATCTGCCCTATGGTTAGTGTTTTTAGTTTAAAAACAAATATATATATAATACTGCAAGTTTCAGTGCCTTTGTTTTATGTTCTCTATCTTGTTTTAACACACCTGGTAGAGTGCTTTGGTCGCTGACAAAGTGTGCAAGAAGTACCTCAAACCAGCACATATACTTCATTTCGACGCAATAATTCTGATAGATGCATGATGGACCATTATCAGTGTCTTGATACTGGTTGACAATCTTCATCGCCAGGTTTATTGCTACAACAATCAAAGACAACGAATGGGGTGACACAACTTCAGTCTGGCTAAACTTCGGAGTGGTAAACATGGACCTTCTAGCTTAATCAATGTAGGCCTACTCTCAGTGATCAAATCTACACCAAAATAAATATTCATACATCCATCAATCTATTAGCACCCATACTGATCTCAAATAATCTCAGAAACTTTCCTACCAACAGAAATGTCATAAAAGGTGAAAATGCTGAAAATACCCTGCAATCGCCAAAAAGTGACTGCACCTCCCAGATGCACAGCCAACTTTTGACTGCGTCGTCCTGAACAATAGCTTCACTAGACAAGTCTCATTGTCTTAAATGATGCTTGTCTAGCGTCTATAGAGTTTTCTGGGTTTTTTTTTGTGTGAATTAGGCAGAATGGCTTGAACAAATGATGTTTTCGATGATTAATTTTTCACCTAATTATCAAAATATAAACTTAAACATTCGAGAGATGTAAGATGGGTAATTTTAGAGCTATTCTTCATAAAGTAAGGGTACCATACTACAGAAATGATATTTCTCCATCCCAACCGAACAAGGATTCCCCTAGTTTAGTGCTTGGAATCTGCAAGGGTTGCTGGTAATGGCATGATGTGGTTGATAATGAAATGCCCATACTAGCAACCAGCTATTTTTGTCATGGCAAGTTTGACTCTGGGCTTGTGGGGAGAAATGCCCACAGATAAACCAAGCCACTCATCTGAGCAAGCAATAAAGTTTCTCAAATACTATATAGCCTCAGATCTATTGAGACTTACATCCCACTAGCTGAACTGGTTGTGATGTAGATTTAATGTAAATGACAATCACTCGTCAGGTATAAGCACTGGTGACATCAGTTCTAGATAAGTAAATACTACATACCAGCTAGGCCACAGTAGCATGTTGTAACAAAGACCGGATCGTACACATCAGCTAAGATTTTGTGTACAATGAATAACATCAAGCTGCACACCGGAGCAAAGAGTAGAATCATCATAAGGATATACTTAGGTCCACAGCGCCTCTCTATCTGGTATCCTGCAACAAAAATACAACATGATGTCTATAATCTATATATTATATTGTGGTATTATACTATAATATAATATAATATATAATATATTATAGTCTTCATGAAAGAAGATTTTTTAGTACCATACTGAGTAATTTAGTGGTAAGTAGCAGCCTGGTCCAGGGTGCGTTATTTATTATATTCATCAAATCCAAATTTATTATTTTATATAAACATTAAACATATAAATATTTAATACATATATTGGAAGAGCACATTTTTTTGTGGGGATGAACATCAAGCACGTAACAGAACAAGTTTCCCTAGTATTTGCTACAATATGATCCGACAGTGATGGTATCAATGGTACTTACCTTTCCATAAGAGAGAAATCAGTTGGAAGGCCAGCTCCCATGGTGTCTTATGTACGAAATGACATGTCAGTATCCTCAGATATTCCTACAAGTATGAACAAAATATATCATCATCAAATCTGAGGGAAAAAAGTACAACTCATCATTTGGGATTAATATACTATTGGACACAACAGTATGTGAGAGGTGTTGATGAATAATTTGCCTGATCAGTTTACTAGCTACGGTACTCAATAAAACCAGATGGTGGAAGATCAGCCATTACCAAATAGGGTGCTCAAGTTACAGAGATGAAAAGCGAACTCACCTTGTAATAAAAGACCTGGTACAGACCGCAGCAGGCATTATTTACAGAGAACATCGGCAGGTCTATCAGCTTAAAATGTATCAGAGAACACAGAATGGCCACCAATAAAGATCCATAGGGCACAGTATATCCTGTGGGGGCGTCGTTTGGTTGGCTCTTATTATTCGCTGCGCTTCCCCGACTGGCATTACTAGCCCGTGATCTAGACTTGGATGCAGCTGATGCCCTGCGGCTGGTACTACTGCCAGCCATACTTGGCTCTATCGATTATTTCCAATAGAACTACACCCCTTTCTATCCTTCATTACTGCTTCCCTTCCTAATTTTGCAATATTTTTCCAAGGATACCGTACAATGCAAGTGTAGTGTACGCCGTTACATCCCCCTTCATACACATGATCCTGTTGGCTTAATGGTGACAATACTGTGATATAAGGTGACACAATGATGACAGTGTGACAGTTATTGTTGGTAATGATATTATAGTCCGTCCATCTTTGTGTGACACTTTATGACATTTCCGAGTGCTCTTTATTTACCCTAGGTTAAAAAACAATCCAAGTCAGATATGGAGGGGGTTCCTAATGAGACTCTATCATAATGTTAAAAATAGATCTAAAATCATCGTAATTAACAGATAGCTGGCTTCAACTAGGCGTGGGTAAGTGTTACTGGAATGGTGTAATTATTTCCTGAACTGTACTTTTTATTCGAAAGATAGTGTGTGTATACAATAGCAAAAAGTTGATCAACCTGAACAGAGCAATGCTGTAAAACTGAGAGAAAAAACAAGCAAACAGATAGTAAGACTGTACTATGAATGAGAAAGTGTGAGATCACTGATTGTGCAGATAGTAAAGAGATAGAAAATGGAAAGAAAAAAACTCTGAACAGGAATAAAGAGAAAAAAACAGACATTGTAATAAGAGAGAGAGAAATAAACACTGAGTTACGCCCTCTGTACCAAAAACAAGATAACTCCCAAACTCTCCCTATAAGGAATATGGACTTCATCCCCTTGATTAGAAGATGGTACGGGTATAGTTAGATTCAAACCCATAATCTTATCATCCATGTGAAACACTTTTTCCTAGTAGTCTACTGACCAAAACAATATTTTAACTATGCATAGAAATAAAACAGTTAAATCAGTTAATTATGCCATATCAAATCTTATAAGTATTATGATTATCTTACAATAATGATTGTCTTCATAATTCTATTGCACAGAGAATAAATCCCCACGTAACTAAGAGACCAATAAGCAGACATTGCTGTTGTATGAAGCTGAGACAGAAAGGAGATCATATCTGTAACAGAGATAGCTGATATGTAATAATCAGCTTGGGATGTGATGACAGTTAGACTTAAGCTGTAGCTCCACGTAACAATGTAATCACAGGCCGATGGCATGTCTAGACATGCTAGGCCGATCTCACACTGCTACACAGGCCTATGAGTTAGTACTCGATGGTTTAGTGAGTCATAGTGGGGTAATAAATCAGGTGCCTAGATTGACCAATTAACTCCCTCAGTTCAATCGATTGACCAATGATATTTAATGGGCGTGTTAACAAATGACCGGATATAGCTGTCATATTAAATCCGGGTCTTTGTCACTTAGAATCTTCACCAAATAAAATTTCATTCTTCTGTAAAATTGATTTTCCTATGCTATACTATGGATGTCATGTCAGGACAGCTTCCATTTCCAAGTGATACAGCTATTACCTTCCATATTTTCACTACAGCACCACTCCTATCTTTGTAGTTATGGTCTTTTTTATCATAAATAGGAGGATGTGATTTAACTACAGATATTATCAACTCCTCCATTTTTGATAACCTGTCACGATTTGATAGATGACGTGTTTAACCGCGTAATTATTTAAGCAAGCAATCAACAACCAATCAGCATAGAGGATCGTCTAGATCACTCGGGCAAAAGACCAACAAGTTCGATGTCCACTTAACACCAGTAATCACTCGTGCAGATCCACCGATTAACCACTCGTGACCCCAAATCGATGTAAAAATCGTTACGTGGAGCTACAGCTTTAGTGATAGTCAAGTCTTAATAAGCAAAACGCTGTTAGAAGAGAAATAACAATATGTAAATCTGCAGATGAGCGTTTAGTTACCAAATAGGGAAAACTATTAAAGCCAGCTCACTGAGGTATATATAATACATAATAGAGGGTCGGAGTGTCTTGGGTTACAATATACCCATAAATAATATACCAGAAATGCTTGAGTGAGGTATCCGTTCTTACCTTCACTATAAGAGTATGCGGGAGAAAAGACCTACTGCTCTCCTGGCTCCTCACCATCATCTAAATCACCCTGGCTAGATATAAACTCATAGAAGCTGATATATCCATCCTTATCATAATCATCACTGTCCAGCACTCCATCTACTATAGATATAAGATCATCCTCACTCTGAGGCTGTCCGGCTGTCAGATCTCCTTCTGTAATACGCAACGTAATAACATCTCAATATAACACTGATGATACACACTGATTTCGAGATTACACTATTAACATGTGTATCTCTGATCGATAGAGCCTCTGTCGTAAATAATTTGCACCTACATCAGGCTAAAAGAGAGGACAACTCTGATTTTATCAAACAGACATGATCGAAAAAGATATTCCTAGCTCTGCGTTATTAGCAATTTTTTCATTCTCTCTTCTGAGCTTAGGCTAGCAATACACAGTTTCGATGTAAGTTAGTTTGTCAAAAATATGTACTTTATGCTCTTCTAAAACTGGAAATAGGTAAGATAAGATTTTCCAAAGTTAAATTAAAATATTTCAATAAGAAATGAGAAAATGATAAGTGTATATCCAAAAGTTTGGGTAATCACCCATACATCTCCTTAACACTACATTTCAGCTGCACTCAAGCTAAGTGAATTAATTCACTCTCTATCGATCAGAGATATATACATGCAATAGTATATCACGTGATCAGTGTGCTGATGATACATCTTACCGATTATGGGACCGGATATTCGACTCATTATATAAACCATACTTCCTCACCAATTCTTTAATAGTCAGTGAGTTTAATCTATTGTCAAGCAGTGCAAAACATGATGCAACTGAACTTTATCACAGCATATGGCTTGTTTTGCATGTATTTTGTGTTCATAATGCAGGTTACTTTGCTTGCCATTACTGCATTTTAGTTGCAGCAGGGACGGCTGCAGAGCATCAATAGCTTCTCTGCTACATATAATAAAAATTGTCTTTCTAGACTACAAAGTCGATAATATCTTTTAGCCTTTTCTAGCTTTTTATTTAGTGGAATTCATTCCAGAGCGTCACATGTTAATATAAGAGGGTGTAATAATACCAGAGACTATAGATATATCTATAGTCTCTGATAATACACCATATGTGATACAAATCAACAATACACGATCAATCACCAACCTTCCTCGTGGTTGTGTTTGAGAGCTTTAACAATCTCCAGACCGTCCAGTAGATTATTATTATCGTAGTCGTGTAGTTTGAAGTAATGAAACTGTAGCTCTCTATCTGACATATCTGATCTCTCCTTAGTGTTTATCTCATGTTGTAGCTCCTCCAATACATGACTAAGTAAATATATACATAGGTGATAGTAATAAAAAAAATCAGAGTCTTTATAACATGAACAATCAACATCAGGCATAAACAAGTTTACCAGAGCTGTCATATGCATACATTTCTTTATCATCCTCGCCATGATATCGTATGTAAAAATACAAATCAATCAATCAACCACAGTGCTGCAGTGTAACGCCTTGGTAGAAACTATGATAAAACTATGTGACTATGAGATGCAGAGATGAATGCAGAAATATAATTGAGTTTTCTGTAGCCTACACTATTAATATCTGCACACATTTTTTGTATGGGTTTTATATTGCATTGCTACTCACTCTTTAGTTATGTGCTGTTTGAAGTCCAGTTTCACATCTTCTATTGGTATTGGTATGTCATGTACGATAGAGTTTGGATCCTCTTGGCAGATAACACAACCGACCACCATGAGTAGTACTGTGGTAACATATACAGCTGCATCTGATAGCATTGTGTATGGGGGACCAATCTACTAAATGAATAATAAATACATAGCATATTTTAAAAGCAAGAGCACTAGATAAGTGCAAAGGACTTAACCACAATTGGGAGATGAGCTGAGAGAATTTTAGCTAGTCAAAAGTTTCACTATTTCAAGCCTGCTAGATATTTTACTCCTCTAGTTATTGCCCAGATCATTGAGTATTCATAGAAAATACAAATTTGCAGTGTTTGGTTGGGATTCACTGTTCAACATGAAACTAAATTAATTAACACACCAAACTTCTAGCCAAGATAGCAGCCATGGGTATCCATTGTTCTACAAGAGAGTGGATTGCCTCGTGGCTCAGCGACCGTAAACTCTTCGTCACTGTCAATGGTCATCGATCCAATTACAGTATCCTCTGGGGTGCCCCGGGGGAGCGTTCGGGGTCCGTTTTTATTTCTAATCTACATGAACGATATGCCTACCCGTATAACATCAAGCACATTAAAGCTTTTCGCCGATGATTCTCTACTATATCGACCAATCGAGAATAACGCTGATATCGCAACATTCCACTCCGACCTGGATTCCTTGGTTACTTGGTCTAAGGACTCCCAGATCAATTTCAATGTTAAAAAATTGTCAACACATGCGAATTACTAGACAGCCTCAATCCTCTTACCCTGATGTTTGTTATATGTCCTCTCAACCAGTAAGCACAGTTAATGAAGTAAAATATCTAGGGGTTATTATAGACGAGATGCTCTCATTTGATAGTCATATTGTAGATATTTGTAGCAGAGCCAACAAAACTCTGATCATGCTTATGCGTAGTCTTAAGAAAGCAAGAACAAAAACCCGTCTATTAGCATACAAAACTTTATGTAGACCAAAACTTGAATATGCCTCCCATACGCGGTCTCCCCATCTATTGAAACATAAAAACCTCATTGAAGCTATTAACAGGAAAGCTTTCCGCTGGTGCATTTGTTACAGAAAGTATGATATCATTAGTCATCACATGTTTGCTAACAACTGGCCCACCTTGGAAACAAGGCGGGCCGAACGTGATTTAGATATGTACATGCGTATACTTTCAGATCAAGCACCTGGCGACAAAGACAAATTTACGCCCCACCAAAGCGAACAGCATGATACAAAACACGGAGCCGCTAAGGGTGTCATCAACACCGACGTGAAGAAGTTCTTCTTCCAAAATAGGGGTTTCAGAGCTGCCTGATGTATTTTAAACCTCTGGATAACTGCATTTACAATACCGACTAGCAAACGAAACTATCCCGGCTGACCTGCCCCACTATTGTCACTCAATTATTATTCATTACTGTTCCATAATAATGCATAACTTAACAAACCCTGATGCGTTGGCGCAAACACACATAACTGTAAATTTAACTACAATCTACTGAGTTCATGTTTGTCATTACTAACAGTCTTGCTTATCGTCTAACAACATAACAACTCAAAGTTTCTGGTGGCCCGAACCAATCCTAAGTAACAGCTCCCCCGATTACTCTTGCTTTGCCCTTAGTAAGTCGTGGTAGTCAGCTCGCTACAACCTGCTAATCACCGCTCACTAACTCTTGTAACACTGCTGCTGCTGTGGAGCCTAGACACATATCACGATCATGGAGCGCCTGCCGCCCACCAGTGTGATTAATGAACGCAAGAACACGTCAACGCAACGGTCATAGTAAATTCCATTTTTGGCTCTGAGGTCCATGATGCAGCACACTGTGGGGCCAAGGAAAGGATTCGCATGAAGCTCAGCTGTTGCTCCTTGCTAATAGCCTAGTCGGACTCAATATATTCCAGTAGATAGTCAGGGGTAGCTAGCAGCAGGGAGAATTCTCCTTGAAGTTGCTATAGCAGTAGCAGGTCAGGTGGGTAGGGAAAATTAAAAGGCCTATGTTGTTGATAGCCACTGGACATGCCCATTTAAGAGAATCGCCAGACATGAGTTTTCTGAGAAACCTTTTAAAAAAAAATGCAACTCACAACATCAATCAATGAAAGAGCGGTTCATGAATACAGAATTCTTTTTTCTAGTCTCTTTTTTTGCAATGCAGATTTTTTTTTAAATTCATGAAAAAGTTGACTCAGTGTGAAATAGATAATTGAAGCATCCGATGATTGGTGGGAAGTGTTTGTCCCAAACTCCCTGATTGGGTGTAATAATTTTCATTTGATCTTACGATGAGTTGTCGCCCCATTTGAAGTGGGGCAACAACTCCCTTAATATCAAAAATAACTATATAAAATATAACCCCCATGCCCCATGTATAATAAGACAAAGATGAGAGTTTGGGACAAGCCACTGTTATTTCAATAGATCACAGAGTGCATACAAAATAAGCTGTTTCCCAAGGGCGGGCGGGGGGATATCTTTCTCCTGACACAAATGTAACTAAGATATATTTATCCCATGAACCCCTGGAACTTACATGCCAAAGTCCAGTATCAACAAACCCTCAAAACACCAAGCAGGGTCAGACACAAAATAAATCTTGTTTACAACCAACCTTGCAATCTCAGTGGACATTGGCAAAGTAAAGTCATGTAAATCCCAGGGCCAGTGATCTATCCACTCAACTTTAACTTTCAACATATGATTCTAACGAGGTGAGCGATGCAGGGTTGACATTTCCAGAATGTCAATCCTCATCTGCATGTATGGCCATAGCCTGGTGAGCGCCTCAAGTATAGAGGAAATCAGAAACATTAATCGGATGAAGAGTTGGCTACTTGTTAATAGGGGAAGTGAAAATAGTTTCATGTGTCATGCTATATATTAAAATATAAATTTTACAGCAATGCATTATTTCACAAATCAATAACAGTAACAACAATGATTGATATCATATTCAATAATTGTTGAAATGGATATGCAGCAATGCAGGCCTCTGAAATCAATTCCTTAGTTTTCCAATGAGTCACTGTTATTTAACAGGTATTTTTGGGAATTTTACAGTGACTGCACAGTGTGAATGATGTCGAATAGAATTAAAGGGAATGCTGCAGCCTGTAATTGGGATATGGAACTCCCATTATTAAAAATTTGAAACGGAACATTCCCAATGATTGTGATTTTATAGTAGAGATTTTACTATCAGGCAGAGATTTTTATCTTCAAACAGGCCCATTTAACATGCCGGGATCTAGAGCTAAGGCTGGTCCCCATTAACCAATCAAAATTGGCCTTGCCCACTTAACACATCATGATATATTATAACAAATTAAATATCCTGGGGTCTTTATTCTAGAAGGGTATTCCGGGAGTGTGTTTGCTCATTTCACAAACAGCTTTGATAACAACTACACAATCTACTGACAATGAGTCGTCGAGAGGTTAAACCTTTGTCAAAAAAGGAAATCGAAAAACTAAAGAAGAGTTTCAAAGCCGAGCTCAAACTTGTCAAAAAAGGGGGCAAGAAAGTGAACCAATTGACTCCAGTAACCAAGATACTGTGCGACATTCCTGAGGAACACCATGAGGCAACAATCTGTCAAATAATAGAAAAGAAAGAAGACGGATTGGAGTACACTTTAAAGGGCAAGTGCTACAGGCTGTTTTTGGTCCTTCTGAACAAAATCAATGCTAGGATGTACTTGAGTAATAGCGATTTACTACAGAAGGCTATAGAATCACAGGATGATACTGCTGTGGATGTAGTGCTGCAAGGATACGAGAGATCAGATGTCAACATCATCATCGCAGCATTGCCGGAGAAGACCAAGCGTATACTTTATGAAGGTAGTTGGAGTAAAGATGTCGTTGAGAGACTTTATCCCCACACAAGCTCGTACTTTATCTCTAGAGGACAGAAAAAAGCGAAAATGATTGCTATCTTGTGTTACAATAAATTTGAGCAAGAAACGAGCAACCAGTCCCCTCGTGATGGAGCAGAGGAGGAAGCTGGCTACATGACTCGAGGTCTCCGTGACTGTGGGTTTACAGTCAGAACGCCTCTAGTTGATTGGACATTTGAGGAGCTACTGCAGGCTGTTGGACAATTAATCGATTCAGTCAAGGATAAATGTTCTGTTCTTGTCCTTTGTTTGATGTCCCATGGAGAAAAAGGGATTTTGTTTGATAAGAATGGCGATAAAGGAGAGATCAATGAGGTTCTCAAACAGCTCAACAAACTGAAATCACATATACCAGTGGTAGGTGCATTCAACTCCTTACGTTAATCATATCATCTGATATTTCAGCTTCTACTACCTGTGGAATTTGTTTGGCGTTTCGTTTATATATCAAATTCCAGTGTATCGTGCCATTTAATTTGCTGAGGTGAGAGGCACCGCCACACAATTCCTCTTGTTTGGATTCAGTAACTAGCTGTTGGGCAGTTGGTGGTTCGACATTTAGAAGACTGACTGAGGATTGATAATGCTTGTTATTTTTTTTTATCTTCCAACACTTTGTGATAAACATTACAAAAGGTATTTCTTGCTGGCAATAGAGAGGTATGACCAAATAGCAAAACGCAGAAAATCTTTCAACTCTTATGCTAACAGGCCACTGGTGCATTGGTTATGGGCAATATTAAACTCCATGTGTCATATTACGTTGGCGCAACATCCATCTGTGGATCACTATAGTTGTCCAGCTGCATTTTCTGTTGAAGATACATTGAATTTTACCAGTTGGTAAAGCAACTCATCTTTGATTCGATTGGTTGATAGTTTTTTCTTAATTTGAAGATTGCGTTCCTACAGTCATGTCAGGGTGATAGAGAGCCACAGCAGGGGGTCAACATGTCTTATCGTTACCGGGACGGGTCAACAAGGGATGCTCTACCACCTAATTCAAGCGAGTCTGGTGAAAACGAAACAAGAGCTGTAGTACTCTATAATCTCCACATCTCCATTGATCGAGCAAACACTCTTGTTGTCACGGCGACAGCTGAGTCCTATTATGCTACTCGCAAATACTTTTTTAAATACATGGCAAGACAACTCGAACAATCAGACGGGATAACTACTATCAACAGTATGGTGCAGCTGTGTTCCAAAGCAATGTCCATGCACATGGATGGGGACTGCAGAAGGCAGGCACCACTGACATACGACCTTCTCCGACAACCATTGATACTACCGAGGGCAGCTGCAGATGACTGGAAACAGATTCAAGATACAGGACAATCAAAAGGTATTTTTTGAACAACAGCGTAGTGGCTGGTCAAATTAGAAATTACACCATTTACAAGTAAAGTCAACGTGTGAATTTCAGAGAAAGTCAAATAGTTAATCTTTTCATTGGCATTATATCCAACGATGTCTCCCACTACAAACTGGTGCTGTGTACTTTTCAAGGTACAGTGGAAAACCAGTTTTTAAACAAATCTTGAGCTAATCTTTAAATTTGAACTTAAACATAAATATGAATGGATGATCCCATCTTTGGGTCACTACATTAGATCGTATGGATGCAGTAAGATCCAATCTAAATTTTGCCCAGCAAATGAGTGATTGTTGATGATTGTTTTTGTTGTCATAACAGTATTAACAAGGTCATCATATTGGTGACTATTTAGATCAAGTGATTTCAATGTTCCAAGTCTATTACTAATTTTTACAGGAAAAGTGGAAGAGTTGAGAAGGCTTGGTTATGGATTCAGAAAACTGCTCGGTGGTAAGATCAAGGATGCGTTCCATTTAAACCGTTGAGGTGAGGAAGAAGGTAGCATACCTACACATTAGGTTTGTGAAATATCATTTCTGAATCATAAAAAAACCTCCCAACACAACCCGCTTGTTATTAATAGTATGACATGAGAAAAGTGGTCTGATGCATCTGTTTTCATCTCCTCAAGTTGTTTGTGTATCATTAACTTCACTTGTTTTCATTTATCACTCAGAAAAAATACCATCCATATTTTGAAATTTTGCATATCTTTATAGCTTTTAACCAGTTATAGTTCAGTGGCAGCTGCCTACCAAAAATGTGGATAGAAACGAAACTTCATTTGCGAAATTGGATGGATAAATTCTAAGAGTGGATTCTAGGGTAGTTTTTTGAGGCGGTCGGAATGGTGATGATGTACCTTACACAAGGTTGCACAATAGGCAGCAAATTGCCAAAAACGCTGCCGAAAATGGCCAAAATTGCTGTTATTTTGAGATTTCAAGGGTCTGTCCTGTGCTCACCTTATGAGTTGGGCTACCACGGGTACTCAAACTCTGCAATCGGATTTATCCATACCTTGGTCAGTTTTTGGTATAATATCAAGATGATATCTCAAATATTGAGTGAATGACCAACCTTATAAAAAGTGGTAAAGTGATAAACGCTGCCGACAAAAGGGAAAGTGATGAAAAAATGATGATATGGTTTCTGTGATGATGTAGTTTAATAACAATTTTTGTTGCCAACCAGTAATTGAATCAAACAACTCACTTAATGCCCTGTATATTGATTGCAGATTGTTGGAGTTACCTGAGCTTATTACCCTATAGGAGTTTAGTTTTCGCGGCATTTAGGATTCGCTTTTCGTTGCGAAATTTAGTGTATCTTAAATTAAACTCACTCACCTACACCTTACCCAAGATTGCAATCTAGCGTGGTGTAGAGGTCTAAGTGTCTGCATTGCAATCAGATTGAGATTTATGCCCTGGGTTTGAATCCCAGCTTGGACATTTTATTTTAATTTTCACTAGTAAGCCTACTAGCGAAATTTAGTACTAGTGAAATTTAGTACCAGATCCAGTCGAAATTAACCTCTAGCTAAATCAAACTCCTATAGAGTAGTTAATAATGTTGATTTTGCGTGTTTGATAATTGTGTGGATTTACATGTAGCTGACATTATTATGTAATGATTGTGCGGGCACTTAGTCTGCCTTGTTTTATAAATTGAGAGCAGAGCAGTGTTCGACTTGAGAGAGAGTGGACCTGCACCAGAGTTAATAAAGAGAACTTTTAACCTTATAACTATCACTGTGAATATGTAGACAGAAATAAATATAAACGTTTTTAAGACTTTCACCATGAACTTCCCTGCCATAGTTTCAAAATGTCCACAATCTGAAAGAGCATGTCATAATGGGTGGATCTACAAGTTTAAATGGGTCTGCTATCATAAATAGCCGAGATGTGGCCAACAACGGCTGCAATACCCCCTTATAAAACCTGTATATAACAATCATTGAAACGACACTACTTTTTCAATTTTGCAGACGCCTCGAAGACTGACTTCAAATGTTCGTATCGATCTGTTTTTTTAGGCAGCAGCATAGTTGAAAAAGTAATTTCGCTTTGATGATAGTTATAAACAGGTGATAAAAGGGGTATTGCAACCGTTGCTGGCCGCATCTCAGCTTTTTATGATAGCAGACCCATGTAAACTTGAAGATCCACTAATTATGACATGCTCTTTCAGATTTTGGATGTTTTGAAAACTTATCATCATTTTTTTATCATTTTCCCTTTAACCGGCAGCGTTTTTGGCAATTAGCGGCCCATTGTGCAATTTAGTGTAAGGTACATTGTTACCATTGCGATCAGCATGAAAAACTGTACCAGAAACAACAGACGAACCTTATCCATCCAAAAATACAAATGGAAGTGACGAGATAGGCAGGGGCTGCCACCGGACTATTAACAGAGGTCCATATTATGCTAAACGCTGAATTAATATTTTTATCAGGCAACAATGCGATGCTGAAAGATGGCATCACCGTTCCTAGTAGATGGCCCAAAGTGCGCCACCATTCACAAAGAACTGTTCATTCGAGAAGGAAGCACGATACAGATAAGGTGTTGTTACCTGCCTAATGTCGGAACAAAAGAGCAACTAGGTTGAGAGGGAAGACAGATGAACCTGAACTTGACGGTGTAGCTTTTTCAATATGGGGTGTAGATGGAATAACTGAATTATACAGAGAATATATTTTGTCAGACAGGTTGCGGACCCGATGGTTGACCATGCTCTAATTATGCATCAGTATTAGGTTTTATGATGAAACATGAGATACTTGATTTGCGAGGTTTGAAGTTACCTTTCTAAAATGTGCAGTTCAGAGGTGGCATGGAATTTAACAAGAATGGGTACAGAAATAGTGTGACCTAGTTTTGATTTTGTAAGTACCTGGATATGGCTATCTTATCTTAGCTCTGTAAAGACTTGGCACTTACTTCCATAACTTAGAATATTATCAGCGGAGCTGGAGCTCAAATAATTGTATTCAGTAACGCTTCAGTCAGTATTGTTTATCAAAGGCATCATGAGTTTGAAAATGGTTATGAGGGTATCTTAACTGCATACCAGTCAGATTAAAATTATTTTTGCTTTTACCTCATATATGTAAGTGCTGATTGTTGATTGTTGTCTGAGTGCAACAATTTTCATCTGAGTTAATATGGTACCATATAATTATGACTTCGAAATAAAGTTTAGCATAGTCAACATAGTCAACATGATACAGTATACACCATCCATTTGATTGATGATGTATCAGAGAGCACAGAAAGCACAGGCGTACACCAACTGATTGATTTTTTGCTTAGGCCTACTCGGCCAAAAGAATAGTCTTTCATTGAATGACATAACTGAGATCATCTCTTTGAAGCTGAACAAATTTTTTGTTTGACAGTTTGTTATCTTTTAATTTATGGTGTTATGCTGAAATTTCTTTACATCCTTGTTTTGAAGTTTCAGAACAAAGCTGTAGTGAAACTTTCAATATAACAAAAATCCAACGACACAAAATTTGGCTATTGTTTGCAGTTATTCAAATTCCTACAGTTAGTTAGTAGTGTAGTTTGGCATGAGTTTTAATTCATGCTTAAAATCCTGCCAGTAACAATTCTACATTGGCATATTTGTTGAATAGAAAAACCATGTTGTAAGCTTGGAATCTGACTTTTATATATCTATGTGGCTTCACGAATATGCAGCGGTGCCGGAGTATCACAAAATGCTAAGGCCCTGTTCCGTCACCAGTAGTGACATTGCAACGCTTTGCAATTTCAAGGTTCAAATCATTGGTAGGGTTGATGTTTTGGTTCCAGTGATGAATTTGATGAGTATGTGAGGGCTCATGGGCTCATGAACATCTCCTGCATTCACACAGGGTTTGAAGTCAAGTTACTGGTTTTTCCCATGTTTACATTGGATATATCCTCGCTGTTGTACGAATCTGGATCGGCAGAAATGATGTTATATCTGTTACCCAAATCACGACCACCACATATTAGTTACTTATATATGATACGACTTTCGGACATAGAAAACATAATATGTTATTTTGAGATCTTTCCCGCAGCTCATCATCTGGTCTGAGGCTTAGACACACTGATAGGGAAAGGAGAAATCTTGGAGGGACCCTGCGCCAGAGAGAGGGTGGAAAGCACTGGGTAACACACTCAGGGTAACACCGGCTCAGGGTTTAAGGGCACTATAAGCATCCCTTGGTGTGATCTGGGTCAGAGCCCAGCAGCCGAAGGATTTTAACAGATATAAATGTGAATCCAAATTTGAAAAGAGCTTTTACTTTATCTGATTCTGAATGGGTTTTGGCAATAATAATGGTTTTTTAGCTTTATTTAGCTTTTTAGAGGAGGCAGTGTCCAATCATATTAAGACATATTCGTATGGTGTGATAATCCTTGGCATGAACCCACATTCCAATGTCTGTAGTATTTGATGAGCAATTAATCGTCTACTGATAACATGAATGAGATTCTAGTCATCCTGGGAATTTGTGTTGCACTTCTCAGTCAACAGCCTTTCTTTGTTTTAGAACTTGCATATGACCTCTATTTGAACAGTGCCTGGTAACAGCCTGTATCAACATCATCAGTAAGTGAAAAGCATAATGTGGGTATTGCCAAACTTTTTATCTTATCTCTGGAATGTTCATAGCCTGATAAAAATAATGCTGATGTCATCATTTATCAAACATGAAAGATATTCAGTCATCTTGGGGAATTTGGTGTGTTCCCCTCTCACTGTGACTATGTCAGCATGCATGTGATCAATGATGTGATCTATACCAGCCTAATGCAGCGTACCGGCCAAATAATGTGCGTATGACAGTCTAAAATTGGATCAAAGACTGTAAATGCTCATATTGGTTGAATGCTATTTTATCAAGGCTGTTATAAATAGCTGTCATTGTTCGTATTGGCATCGACATTCGGGTGTTATGGAAGCCAATGAACTTATCAATGCTTATCTGTCTTGGGGACTTTCCCAATATATACATGCTAAATATCACCAATCCCTGCTGACTCACTAGTCTAAGTGCTCAAACCTTGCCTGCAAGTGGCATTCCGACCAACAGCAAACCCCGGCAAAGCCCACGAGCTTCATATTATTTTTAGATGAATAACTAAACAAAGTAGGGATGTACAGCAAAGCACTTTTACATTAGCCAAATCACCCCTAGTATAGCTCGGTTCATCTTGGTTCATATCTTAGCGTCACAAGCATTCAGTCTTGACTCTAGATCTCGCACATGAGAAGATTGCGTCGACACGATTAGTGAATGAATTATTTATTATTGGTCTAGATTACAATCTGTGAAATGACCATAGCCCACCGAGTGTGATCAAAAGAATTTGTTTCCACAGGGAAGGTGTGAGGATATATCTCTCCCGACAGAAATGTAACTTAGATATTTTTAACAAGTAGACTCTTAACTTTTAACTTATGGAGGTAGGCGATGCAGTGTTGCCTTAACCAGAATGCCAACCCTCTTCTGCATGAAGGGCAATAGCCTGATGAGCCATAATATAGGGGAAATCAGAAATAGAAAGAGTATTCGGTTGGTTTTTATTAGCGGTTCCATCAAAAGTGAAAATAGTGGGTTAACTTAGGCTATTGTGATGCTGTATATAATTTTTTCTCAGAGCGAATCAATAATAGTATGGTAGTAACAACATCATTGGTATCATGTTCAATAATTGGAATGGGTATGCAGCAATGCTGTCCTCTGAAAACAATGCACAATTTTCCGATGAGTCACTATAATTGGGAATTTTACAGCGACTTTGCAGAATGAATGGTGTGGAATAAAATGGAAACTTCCCGATGATTGTGATTTCATAGTGGAGATTTAACAATTGTAGATTAATATCTTTGAACAGGCCTATTTACATGTATTAAAGCCGTCAAAATTGGACGTATATCTCCCAATAGGTTCTCTCTATATATAGAATACAAAATAAATAATAGTGCAATATAGGCCTGTTGTTAAATAAAAAACACACTATTATTTAAGAATTTGATGGCTTACCACTGATATAAGAAGAATATGATATCACTGCCCTGTTTCGAAACTGTCACTCAATGAACCACTTTTAAAATATAGTGGGAAAAAGAGGAGAAAAACTTTGTTCAAAAAGTCCCCTGTAGCTTTTTGCTTTGATACTTATCCATTCCCTAGTTAGTGATCCATTCTTTAGAATAGTAAGTATATGCTCCAAGACCTGTGATATGATCCCTTTGGTTGGAACGACAGCACAGGCCTTTGGTGTAAGTCCGACTCCAGTCCATGTTTAGATAGTCAGTGCAGTCATGGGCCTCCGGGACTTACATGCCAATATCCAGTATGGTATGTAAGTTGCTAGGGCCCCTGCCAGCCAGTTTTATGAAATGATCATAGTAGATATCATTTCTTCTCAAAGCGATCCCCGTGGAAATATCCCAACACTTGCATGGCTGTTGCAACGCTAAAAATTACAACGCCGATCACAAGAAGATAAGACCAAATACTGTATGGTCCGTAATTCTCATAGTTTTTCCCAACAGCATACATAAAAAGCAAGTCTCCAACGGCAGCACCTGCGTGCGGTATGCTATGTACAACGGAATTCATCTTTATATATCTATTCACCATAGTCATACCCGAGGTGGCGAGTGGACCATGCAATGTTCCGACACCCACAAAGAGTACCCATAGGGCTGTCACATTAGAGTAGAAGAAATACATGAGTAGTGTCAACAGTAGAAGTATTGTCGCTTGCACCTGTAACAAAATTATGTAACTGTATGTATATGTAATGACCACCAGACTACTGTCATTTTGGACTGTTAAGCGAAAGTATAGAATAGTATAGGCCTTTTAGATGCAGTAAATGGAGGCAAACTTAGAGACCAATTCAAGTCAGCCTGCAAATACCATTAGTTTGAACGCATATAATTATAAGCTGATGATATTTGACAACAGATTGTTCAGTCCCTGTGAAGTATTTTGTGTTGTGTAAGCAAATGATGATTATCGAGTGAAAATGGAGCTCTAATTCCTCCGAATATTGTCTCATCTAAATATTTAGTTGCTCACCTGTATAAGATATTTTATGTGGAAGAAGTAAGAAGGGGCTAAAAAGAAGATAAGCCCTCCAATGCCACCTATGTAATAGGAAGAAGTCATTAGGCCAGATTCTTCGACAGATAGACCGGGTCCCTCTCTGTCGTATGAGAATATTATCTTACTGAATACTCCGCGCAGTGGGAACACACAACCAATATGGAGAAACAGCATCACAAGGAAAAGAGATGTAATGACTGGATGAGAAGGTGAACAGGAGTGCAGCGAGAACTGTCCTTTGAGTGAAGTGTCCTTGACCTCTGAATAGTCTGCTAGTTTCCTTTGAGCTCTTTTATCATAGAAGTGCAGACTTAGAGTCAGGAGAGCTATCAGAATACCTATTGTTGATATTATCCAGTAAGCTGACACAAAGCTTCCAGGGTATTCTAAAGGGATTCTAGCAGTAGCATTTATCAAGGAGGATAAGTTATCTACTCTTGCGCTGTTCAAGGTTCGATGAGCCAATCGGTCACTCACTCTACCATCAACAAACTGAGACATTATTGCTGGTGCGACGATCCCTCCAATATTGTATCCTAACTGCATCACATTGCTGGCCGCAGCCGAATCTTCCTTGAACACAGCAAAGACTATCCTGAAGCCAGCTGAAGAAAAGATTAAAAATAGCTGTAAATATATGGCGCTTTTGCTGCCACAGAAATGCAGCTAATTTGTGACGGCAGCGCTTTATAGCCAGGCAGGCAGCCAACTGTTTTATGAATGTGTTGTACTATTGCTGTGAGAAAGATGGGTACTCTTCTATCCTAGTAAACTGCCAGGTCTATCAATGCTAGAACACTGAGAGGCAGAATTTTCAACAAGGTTAATGAGTGAAGTCATTTACCTTTTATACAAAACTAAAAAATAAATGGAGATATTATTGAAGTGGCAGCTTCTCGGGCTTATACAGTACATGCCCCATGTTTGCATCATGGATGAGCAGGGAGGAGGGGGGGTAAAATTCAAAAATTTCTGAAATAGAATTCACAACTGTTTGTTCAGGAACCCTTTCAGAAATTTCAATTCCAACATTTGCCAAAAACTCATTAAAATAATCTGTTGGCAACATTACTCTGTTAAAAAACCAGTCCTGATTGATTGTAATTGATATTTAATTCAATCAAGCGAAACATCACTTTGCATGTTGATAACTCTTACCAACTTTTAGCAGTGTCTCTAGCGCCCCCTGAGCCAGGAGAATGAAGAACATGAGCTCTATACTCTTCACATATGCGGGGATAACTCCAAAGATAGTGTAAAGAATCACTGTACCAGCCAATAATAAGTCTATATACTCAAACAGCCGGTCGATCAGTAAGGCTCCTGTAAGGAAGTGGTACAGTGCTAACAGGGGCGTATATTCTAAAAAAATTCACTCACTGACTTTTCAGAGATGAGCATAATAATCGGGCGCAGCCCTATCCAGACGCCGTAGGCGTGGCGGGGCGGAAATTTTTGCATATCGGTAGCAAAATAGTGCAAGCAGAGAGGTATTTCAATAGCTCACTGAGCTGTTGGGTACTTTCAGAAAACAACTCAATAGCAGTAGAAGATTACGGTAAAAATGCTCCAGTTATAAAGCACCCATTTGAAAAAAAACTGACCTTGATGGGATTCGAACCCACAACAATCATATTAACAGTGATTATAAAGCGGACGGACGCTCTACACACTGAGCTATTCAGCCACTCATGGAAATCCGTG
This sequence comes from Membranipora membranacea, assembly GCA_914767715.1. Taxonomy (NCBI): domain Eukaryota; kingdom Metazoa; phylum Bryozoa; class Gymnolaemata; order Cheilostomatida; family Membraniporidae; genus Membranipora; species Membranipora membranacea. The sequence goes on along the minus strand of OU612072.1, from coordinate 1,663,098 downwards.
GGCCGTGAGTGTTAATATACGCCACTGAGTGCTAACATAAATTCTTTCTATTTGATGGATTATTTGCTGAGGATATGTGACAACAAACTTCCAGAACGGGGGCTTGTTCAATGACTGGAATGATTTCACCAAGCCAGGATGGAAGGTACACCCATCAGATGAAAGCCATGCCAACCGAGATATGACTGAAGATTAGCCGAAGTTATATCCTACCTATTATCCCAGAGATATGGCCTGCTCCTCTCATACTAATAGCTTGTAACATGATCTCATAATTAGAGTCTGTCTGTGCTATCAGCTCAGGTAGGACTGGGCCTGAAGACTCTCCTACTGATGCCTTAAATATTAAGGATATGAATTTGAGAAGAAATTGAGCAAAGATGTAAATTTGTATACCTTGGTAAAGCAGAGCAAAAGCAAAGTATATGAAAGGTAGAAATTAATCTCTGATGGATGCAAGAAACGTTATATGAAAATTGACTGACTATTTTTGAATCATAAATCAAGCAGATGATAGCTAATGAAGATTTTATAACACAAAATATGAAATGTGATGATCAGAATGTTGTGATTTCCCTACAATTACTGTTACCAACATCAATTTACAGATCATCAGAACATTTTATAGCATCTCTTCTCCCTGCCGAGTTGGACAATAAATGGATTCATGCTGATGATAAGTTTACTTACTACGCAGACAAATGTCAGGAACTGAATCAGAAGTCTGAAGGCTTTATAATTTCTTGTAAGTTTCGGCAGCTCTGATTTATCACCGGAGGAAAGTAAAGACCTACATAAAACAGCATAATACATAATACATAATACATAATACATAATACATAATACATAATACATTACACATAACACATAACACATAACACATAACACATAACACATAACACATAACACATAACACATAACACATAACACATAACACATAACACATAACACATAACACATAACACATAACACATAACACATAACACATAACACATAACACATAACACATAACACATAACACATAACACATAACACATAACACATAACACATAACACATAACACATAACACATAACACATAACACATAACACATAACACATAACACATAACACATAACACATAACACATAACACATAACACATAACACATAACACATAACACATAACACATAACCATAGATTTAAAAAACTGTTTTTTAAATCTATGCACATAACACATAACACATAACACATAACACATAACACATAACACATAACACATAACACATAACACATAACACATAACACATAATACATAATACATCGAACCAATGAAAGAAATTTACATGATTTATCCATCAGGGCGATAGTTTAATGAGAAACTGGTAGGTGGGTGGGGCGGGGGGGCAAAATATCACAATATGGGGTGCTGTCATGTCCCTCTGCGGAGTCTAACTGCATGTTTGTTTGACAGTTGATAAACATTCATGGATGAAGGCAAAGCTACAAATCAAGGTGAATTAGTTTAACAATCTAATGACAATAATAATGGCAGCAATGAATTGTCAGAGAACTTGGTCACTTTCCTTCTAATTGGTAATCAAATGAGTATGCATGCATGTTGGTTAAAAAATTGTAAGGTTCAGGCACAAGGCGAGGTGCCAACAGTCCCCAGTGGCCATAGGGCTTCTCAGTGAGATTTGAACCCACATCTTCAACAATTTCATGCTGGAGACCGACTTAGCCACCCCCTACTCCTCAAAGTATTCATGAATCGTAATTAAGCTTCGTACCTTTGTAATATGTATTTATGTACTGCGCTATTGGATCACTTCAATTACTCTGTTTTGCTATATTTTACTTACTTTGTTTCATTAGGTATCCTCATGGAATCCTCAGAATCTTCAGAAGCTGTATACTTCATATTGTTTGTCCTCACAGTTGTTGCTGTTTTTGATTCCACAATCGTTAGGCCTCATAAGTCGTTTGGTTGGTAAATTAAGGAAACTTTTCGCTAGAGCTTTTAGATGCTGCAAAATCTCTGTCATGAAACTTTCTTGATTTTACAACAAATGAGTCACAAATATTCCCATAGAGTTTTGAAATTGTCAAGGCTAAAATAATTGGCTTAGTGAAGTGCCATTGTCAGGGTGACAATTTTTAAAGCATGCACCAGTACTATAAACAAATTGATATATTTCTTGAGATTCGTTATCAAACAGGATAAATACCAGACAGAATTACTGTACTGAAGGAATGGCAAAAAAACCAACAATAGCAAATTTCTGGGTGATAGCTCAAAAGAGAAAATGTTTTCATCACCATCTCTGAGGGTAGTCGCTACCATGATAAACCGATAATAACATTTTTCTGCGGTGATAGTTCAACCAGAGAAAATGTTTTCATCACCATCTCTGAGGGTAGTCGCTACCATGATAAAAGCATATACAGAGATCTTAGTATTACTAAAGTTTTTTTGAGAGATCTAAGCAAACGCTTCCAACTGCATGCAAGTAACTGGGCTTGATCCATGGAAAAGAAGCTAGGGTGGTGAAAGTTGCTGACGTTTCTGAACGTGACAAAAATGAGATGACAGAGTCAGTATTCTTTAAACCTTGGATAATTAATTTGACACACATCATCTTCCTTCAAACCTCATTTTGAACACGAGGTGATGGTACAATCCATAAGTCCATAAGTCCATAAATCCATATCCATATCTAAATCCATAAATCCATAATCATAAATATTAATGATTTTACATTATAGTTGAATTTTAAGGTGTTGGGATTTTATTGTGAAACTAACGTTGAATTTAAAAGTACACAGAATTATTAACAGCCTATCAGTAGATAGGACTTTATTTAAAAAACAAAGAAAAACAAAACAACACTTAATGGTGTTTTATTACAACTGTAAATTAACCCTGGTTTGCGGAGATTTCTATTTTAGCATCAGCTTAGTATGACATCCCTACCTTCTGACATATATATATGAGGACCTGAACGCCAGAGTAATACACAAGAATAGAAATAATGTCGAGTCCAGTACAGCACCTAACTTCCACCATCACTCCTAAAGAAGAAAGAGAATACAATTACCAGTTACCATCAACCTCAGTAATACTTGCACCAGCTGCACCTGAATGTACAACACTATATTATATCATCAAAGTGAAACCGCCTACCAAAAGACCGTGTCACATATACATCAGTGGCACAACAATACGTATAGAAGGCAGTTAGTATTAAGACAGGAAAGCAACAGGACCGTTGTCCTATTTTAGCAGTGTCTTAGATTGTGAAGTGAAATAATTAATTGTATCATATAATATATTGTATTGTTGTGTAATTCGGAGTTATACCAGCTTATCTGTGCTATCAGTGTTTAAATCAGCACTCATCTGGCATTCTATATAACCAAGGATACGAGTGCAAAGACAGTCAGGTTAGAACTCAAATCATACTTCAACCCACAACTCTCACAAATCACACACTTCTCAGACTCAGACAACTCTTGTAATCACAAAAAAACCAACCGATGGAACTACTCATCCTTCTAACATCAAGGATGTGTTCTATCAGTAATAATCAAAATTGTCCCGGGGGTCTTTGAGCACTATGGGTGTCGATCACCTGTTCTCTGGAGAGTACAGTCTCATACCACTACCCTCCCCCCCACATAAGACAAGACAAGACAAGGTTCTATATCATGATGAATGTAAGAGGGTATTAACCTATGCTCGAGAAGAGGCTCGTTCATGTCTACTGATATCATCTCCCTTTATTCATTGTAGATGCGTGGAATAACTGTTGACGAGACCAAGTATAGGTTTCTGTCAGCTAAGGAAGATGATTCAGGGGATCTTGTTACTGCTAAGAACAAGAAAGCCGGAACAATTATCATACTGTCAACAGAGAATGGCAAGGTATTAGCTTTCTAATAAGTTGGTGACAATATCATGTTTCGAAATGAATGCGTTCAATTTTGCGTTCACGCATCACCCTCCAGAGTTTCCAGACCGAAACCCTTGTCATGTTAATGGGATCAATCACAGAATTCCAGTTGTCAATGATTACATGATGCCTACATGATATTGTTGTTTGTTGTCTATGTTGAATGCAGGCAGATGCGGTGTGGGGTTGTTATAGAATCATTTGAATGGGGATGTAGCTTAAAGTGAGAGGTTGAATTAAACGTGTTGTCTTGCTTATGGTTTAAGACTAACTGATTCATGTTCTATTGAATACTACATAGCATGCATATAAAGGATTAAAATGATTGTGGGGTCAGAGGTTATAAATGTTAAAAACTATTCATACGATACCTGTGATGATATTCTAATAATTCCTTTACCATCTTGCAGTGATTGGTATAGCTTTTGTGCGACAGAAGAATGAAGATCGCATCCGAAAGGCCAAATATGGGCTGCATCTCGGACTTGAAGCCATGGAGTCTGATGTATTTTAAGGTCGCTAAATCAACAACCCCACTATTGAATGCAGCACTCCTACCACTACTCCTTGATATAAATGGGGTAATAATGTTTACTTCTGAACTATGAATCAATTTGTCTTCATGCACTCTTTCCACAATTTACGTTATTTCCATGATCTTTAAATTTGGTTTACTTTTTTGTGAACACTGTAAAGTTTGTTATTATTACAACTTAATGGTAGGCATAGGTCATTTAATTTCTGTAATTTTGCTGTGGATTGTGCATAATTAAAGAAACTATCTCACAAGTTCATAATCGCAACGTCTATCACGCATTGATGTGAAAGGCCAGGGTTCTATTCTCAGTTTCTTCTGCAAGGGCTTTACCTGGGATTGCCTCTGGGGCCCAAACCTAGATATACTCTCGTAAGTTCATATTTAGGTAGTATATTGTGGTGCTTGTCTTAGTATCATGTTAATTCATTACTCAAATTTTACCAGTTACAGTAAGTAGAACTAACAAAGTGTTCTAGGCTTTTTAAAGATATTGAAGCGCTCATTAATACTGTTTTATTGGTCATATAAATGTGGTCCTTGTTCCCAGGTTGAGTTTATATTGTCACACTCACTGGTATACTCAGCTAGACGGCTATCATATGATGGATGGCAGTGCATGTGGGGTAAGCTGAGTGAACTAGGTTATCTACAGTCTACGTGCTTAGATGGCTGCAAACACAAGTTTGTTGTATCACGTTATCAAAGGCCATTATTATCATACCCACAAGCTTACTTGTGCCATCGTTTGAGCATTTAGGCTTTCTACAGTCTAGACTCTAGATGATCTATATTGCATTACCAAATAGAAAAGCCGTGTTGAAGACTGCGAATTCTCTTCACAAAAAAGATATGCCAATAAATATTAAGCCTCAACAAGGATGACCGATAATGTAAATATATTGTGAAAAATAAAATATAAAAGAACATAACTAAGCAAATCCAGACTGTTTGTGAGATTGAGAAGTATATTTATTATTGAGTCAAGCAACCACAACCACTTACTATTTTGTTTGACTGGGATATCCGGTGATTAACATAATACAACAGTAAGGGAAGACCCTTCCTGTTTTGTGCCAAAATCGACCCAGTCAAGACCTGACCTGAGGAAGCAATAACTGCCGGCCAGGTCCGGTTCAATGCATGTTCCATCACAGATTGTTATGCAGGGGCAGTGGTAATCTAGAGCTTTGGCGTCCTCACTCAAAGAGGTTTGATAGTTTGACTTTGATACATAGTCTCAAGTCTTAACATTATGAAAAAGATTAAAAATACAGACTGACCTTACACCCTGGTGTTAGCTTGCGATGTTGTTCCCCAAACTGATTAAATGTCCGCCATCATATCAGATAAGGTTGAAGGTGGTCACCCTCTCTAATGCAGCAAACTTTTTAAGAACATGTGGCAATCTGGGACATGAGCAGAAAGGTCGATGACATGAGTATAACATGAAAATTCCTGTGGTGTGTATACCTCTGTATCTCACATTTTTGATGGTCTATAGCCGATGGTACCCTGATGGAAAATTAATTCCCCTGATGTGATTGTTTCAAATTCTATAGAACATCTGGTCAGGAGGAAGGTAAGCCTCCAATGTGTGGTTCAGATCCTAGTAGCTGTATTACATTGTAATATATATTTGCTATATGTGGCTGGCTGTTTTCCCTAAGTATAATGTGAAAACTGAGACATATAATGGAGAAAGTAACTACTACAATGTAAATTACAAAAAAAATTGTACATTGTTATTTAGGCGATGGCAATCAAAGCGATCTCTATTCTAGCTGCCTAACAGAGCATATAAATATACCTAGGTTGCGCGATGCAGTCTATAGGGCAACAGTTGGTAATAACAGAGAACCAAAACATTCATGACACCTTTGGGTGGCTATGAACCATTCACTCTTGTCCAATAACGGCTTGGAGAAATGTGGTGAATATGGCCTTTAATAACTGAAAAAAATGTAGTATCAATCAACAGGTCACGCTAAGCATTATCAGGTTGAGCTGCTGGTACATTCGCACCATTCTGGAAACCAAGTGTTCATTTATCAATCTACTAATTTCCAATTTGTTTTCCAGTGTTTGCGTTCACGTAGGCTTGTTCTGTTGTAAATGTATTCATTTATCTTCCATGAGGTACAAAACCTGAGTTCTACCACAATGCCCCACACCCCCTGATGCACCAGTGTATTCAGATATACATATATGTTATACAGCCTTTAGTCATAGCACATGGTTATCTATGAAGCACCCAACTGTTCATCGTGATGCTGGTCAGTGACAACATTATGCTTTATGATATTTGAATTATTAGGTACTGTTGATTGTTTGCCTTATGGAGTGACAGACGTAGAGTTTAAGACAGGTCTGCTGGATTATCCATAAGCAGGTCTGAACCTATGTATAAGTATTCCAACTCGTCCTTTGACTCATCACTGTGCGGGTGAAAGTGACAGACAGACACACAGAACAAAGGTGAGTTTAATGATCATCTAACTTAAGAATTATTACAACTGGAATCAATAGTTTGATGCGGAAATTGTTATATGATCATTACAAATTATGATGTTTATAGACCATAAGACAAGGAAAAAGGCTATAGTGGTCTTATAGTTATTGATGAATCTCTCAATTGAACTCAGTTTATATATCTATCATTATTATTCATTATTCAGTTCTTAATCTGATTCCGGGATGATGCTCACTTATTGGCTCTTGCTAACCACTGCTTGTAGGCCAGCAGCGGCTATACATAAAAGGCTCTAAAAATAACATCTGCGTAAGTGTCTTGAACAGAGAAAATTGAAGACTGTATCTGGTGTAGTTTTTTATGGCCGTTCTGATGACGCATATGTACCATTTCACAAATGGGGCAAAAAGGGGCGAATCCAAGTAAGAAACACGGAAAAGGGGGTTAAAAGGGCGTTTTTTGCAATTTAACTTCTCTTGGCAAAGTTCATAGAATGAAGCAGTGTCATTGAATTTTTTTTATCAATATCATGCATATCTTGAGTAGTTTTTGGGAAAATATCATACAGCTAAACCCAATGGTTGACATTTTACAGACAAATTGTAGTCACCCCTCGAACACAGTTGCGGCATAATAATAGGTTTTGTGCAAGCGTGCAAGAATAACAGTGATAAATGTACTTCTCATGTCATTTTTCATGATTGTTTATAAAAAGACCCCATCATAAAGTATCTGGTTGCAGTGTAATAATAAATTGAGAATATATGAGAAAGGGGTGGATCCAGTTGGGATGTGAAAAACAGGTAAACGTTTATGAAGTTTTATTCTGGTAAAGCGTGTAATCTGATTATGTATTTTGAATTTAATAGCTATTTTAAAGAGCACATAAGTATCACTGCTAAAACAAAACAAAGAAAGGATGCAAATTCATACTAGTTTAAAGGTCAAGGTCTTCATCATCGGTAATTTAGTCATACTCATCTTGCTGAGTGTCGTCCCTGCCATTGTCGCATTGAAGGTATCCACACAATTGCGTACAATGCAAACCGGCCTTCAAACATGAGCATCCACCGCTTTTGTCTGGGGTAGTTTTTTATGGCTGTTCTGATGGCGCATATGTACTATTTTACAAATGGGGCAAAAGGGGGCGGATCCAAGTAAGAAACGTGGAAAAGGGGGTATATAGAGCGTTTTTTACCATTTAACTTCTTTCGGCAAAGATCATAGAATGAATTGGCGTCATTGAAATTTTTTTATCAATATCATGCATATCTTGAGTGGTTTTTGAGAAAATATCATACTGCTAAATCCATCTATTGACGTTTTACAGACAGATTGTAGACACCCCTCAAACACAGTTGTGGCATAAAAATAGGATTTGCGCAACCTTTCCAGAATAATAGCGATAAACAAATTTCATATGTGATTTTCATTATCTTTTTATAAGAAGACCTTATTATAAAATAACTGGTAGCAGTCTAATTATAAATTGGGAATATATGGGGACAGGGTGGATCCAGTTAAGATGTGAAAAACTGTTAAGATGCGAACAACAGGTTGAGTCCAGAAACTTCTTGCTAATGAGTGATCAAAAAATTGCATTTAATAATAATTATCTCTCTGGGGTTACCTAGAATTGAGTGAAACTAGACCCGAATTTCGCTGCGAATCCAATCATGTAAAGTTCATAACTCTCCGAGTGCATATTCTTTCTACAGAGGCTAAGAAAAGACAAAAAAGTTGCAAAATTTCGTTTTCTAATGAGCATTCTGTATGTGTATTATCTACCAAGGCACAAACAAATCCTCTTTATTGACTTATCGAGAGGTGCGATACAAGTACACACCAGTATAAACAAAGATATATCCACAATGTGACCAGTGTCAACGTGAAGGAAAGCAAAGAAAGACGAACTAATGTGCTTATCAAATGCATCGAAAACCTGTATTGATATAATACATTCTTTATCAAGGTAAAAATCCAGTCAATGGCTAATTGGAAGGTGAGATATATGTACAAACATATATAAAATTGTTACATAAAAATACAATAAGTGAATACCAACAATAATATGACCTGGGTAAACAAGAAGGAAAGCAAAAAAAAGGAGTATTTGCTGCTGTGAAAACCAGTATTGATAAATACATTCAAGGTACAAATCCTCTTCATTGACCAATTGGAAAGTAGATATTGGTACAAGCCTGTATCAAATGAATATATACAGCAGTAAAACATATACCTGCAATGTGACCTATGTCAACATGTGGGCATGCAACAAAGGACATCAAGAATATAAAATTCATGTGAAAACATGCATTGACACAAATGCATGCAGAGTATTTTTGTACTTGGTCATCATGTTAAATTTGGTGCTTCTTAGTCTTGGACTTTGGCAATGATCTATGATCGGAATAGTTATTTTAAGCCTTTTTGCGTGGTTCTTCCTCTTTCGCTGTATCACTGAAAGAATGATAAAACTCAAGATTAAGGAGCGGAAATATAATCGCATAATTGGATCTCAACTCAAGTTAACAGCAGGAGGTAGAACAACCTTTGAACAAAAAATGATTCTATCTCACATCACATCTAGCAGCTAAGTTAAAAAGCTTGCAAAACAAATCTGTTGGAGGAATATGTTATTCGTATTACAAGTAAGTAGATATATATACACGGGGGGAGGAAGGGGGGTTATGGCTTTCTTGTAATGGATGTCAACTGCTTAGACCTATGACATCACCCTACACATATTTTACAAGCAGACTCTTCTTTAAATAAAACATAGATGCTGACATAGATATAACACTACAGAAATAACCTATAGTTACCCTAGAGGAGTAATATTTGGCTTAGTTTAGCTAGTTTATGGGTGACTTAATGTTAGCTAGCACTAACTTTTGGCAAGCAGTACTGAGGTGAGAGTCTAAATGAAGTAAGGCATGGATTGTGAAGTCTCTCAACCCTGTTAGGGTTATAGAGTATGTGTCAAAAAACCCTTATAATAGTAAGGGCATGTGGAGTAGTCCTATCATAAGGTTTGTTGTCATGTTGTCATACATGTACTTTGTACATGTATCTTGGGGTTGTCCTCTCTGTACATACTAAGGAGTTATCATCAGCTTACTGACCTATATATGACAGAGACTGACTTGACCGTGACCTTGATTGAAGAGACACACATGAGCACTTGTCTACTGACTTTCATGGTGAGTGGACTGCCTTATATCTTGCCATCCTGATAGAACCCAACTTCGCAACATGGTGTCAGTTGTGAGATATACTTAGGAGAGGTGAAGGTGAAGTGCTAGGAGAGGTGTAGAGGAGAAAGAGAGGTGTAGAGGAGAAAGAGAGGTGTATAGGAGAGGTGAATGAGTAGGAGATAAGGTGTTATTGAGGAGAGGAGTAAGGAGAAAAAGGTGTGTAGAAAAGGTGTTTAGGTGAGTTACTAACTAGGAGTGGAAAGCCCTAGTTTAGGTGAGGAGGAAGTGTAGCCAAGGTGTATGAGAAGTGAAACATCCAAAAATCAAACAACAAAAGATATTTTCCTCCATCTTTATTCACAAATTTTGGCTGGAAATTTGAGTAAAAGTTTTCTTTGTGTTCTTAAACAATTTGAACTTGTGTCGCTTGAGTATACCCTAGCTTACTATTGTATAAGTTGTACACTGGTGCCATGGCTAGTATCTTTGCTAGTCTACCTGTGTTTGTTGTAGACTCATCCAATGTCCATGGGTCATTTAAGCGGTGGTCTGTTGAGTTTAATCTGGCTTTAAGAATGAAGTCGATTGAACTTGGCTATGACATCGAAGAAGTGACTACTGGCACTGGTGTTTCTAGAGTTACCGAAAAAGTGAGGGTGCCTCGCTTCGGTGAAGATGCAAAGCTGGCGTCTTTGCTCTGGTGTATGGGCAGTGATGCCCGTGAAGTAGTGTCATCGCTTGGTGTTGACTTGTTTTCCACATCTTTGGAGTTCTTAGATGTGTGGAACTTGTTGAGAGAACACTTTGAGCATGACGAGTCTGAGTATGTTAAGTTGGACAAGTTTGTTACTTGTCAACAACTTGACAATGAAGATGAACGCGCTTATCTTCTGCGTGTTGAAGGACTGAGTAGACAATGTGATTTCTCTGGTGGCAATGTCAGAGAGAGATTTGCATTGTTGATCGCAGTAAGAGGCTTGCGTAACTCAAAATTGAAGTTTGAGATGATGGCTGATGATGAGTTGAACTGGGTCAAGATCAACAAAGTGTTAAGGGCAAGACTAGCTGCGCAAGAGTCTTTGAATGCCTTAAATAGATCAGACCCGACTTATCCGCTGTCAGAGAGTAAACAGGTCCCTGCTAAAATACCTGTTAAAGTTGAATTACACGCTGAGTCTAGTGTAGTTTGTAATCCAATCAATGTTGTACCAAATATTACTGTTATACAGGAGCGTGTTGGTGAAGTGAAGTGTAGTCCACACCGAGGGAGAAGTGATGAGAGTAGTGTAAGTAATACTTATCATGATGCTCATAACCATTCTAATCGAGGTTCTGACAACAAGAGATTTTGTAGTGACAACCATCGTTATAATGGTGATGGTGGGAGTGATCATGATGATTACCCTTCACCTGACCGTGAAAGGAGGTACGTAAGTCATAGTAGTAGTCAGCATTCTGGCTGTTATATATATCATAAAAATGATCATATTGCGCGTTACTGTCCTGAAGGCGGGTGTTTCAGATGTCAAAGGATGTCACATCACCAGCAGGATTGTACTGATGTTTATAGATGTAGGTTTTGTTTGCGTGAAGGCGTCTCAGCAAGAGATTGCAGTTGTAGAGTGAATGGGAGCTCAGACCAAAGGTACAAAGAGCGAACTAAAAGAAAGTCATGTGATGATCGCTCTCCACCTAGGCAGAGCTCAGGTAGTAGTGATAGTAATTGGCAGAGATAACTTCCCTCTGTAAATTCTACCCAAGAGAAGAGCTGTTGTCACCTTGTAAGTAAAAATACTTGTTTTAAGTTGACATCCTATCCGCTTTTCGTTATTGCTTGTGTGGTTGCTGACATTTGTCGGTAGTCCCCGTAGTTGTGTGCTAACCCTGATCGTGGGCCACAGAGTATGAGTAAACATCCCTTTCTCAAAGAAAGGGCATGTGAAGTCTCTCAACCCTGTTAGGGTTATAGAGTATGTGTCAAAAAACCCTTATAATAGTAAGGGCATGTGGAGTAGTCCTATCATAAGGTTTGTTGTCATGTTGTCATACATGTACTTTGTACATGTATCTTGGGGTTGTCCTCTCTGTACATACTAAGGAGTTATCATCAGCTTACTGACCTATATATGACAGAGACTGACTTGACCGTGACCTTGATTGAAGAGACACACATGAGCACTTGTCTACTGACTTTCATGGTGAGTGGACTGCCTTATATCTTGCCATCCTGATAGAACCCAACTTCGCAACATGGATGTCACCTGTCTTAGGAGTGTGTGAAATGGTGAACATCTCCTCCAGCAAACTATTTACTCCTCTAGAGTTTTCAAGGTTTTGAACTATCCTTCACCTTTCATAAGTCTTCCTGGAATAGTATTTGATGGTAGTGTGCTTCTCTTGCCACATCATCAGAGTTTTCAAATATATAATAGTAAGCTCTCTATTTCATTAGCTTGAGCCGCTTGGTACAAGCCAGCTGAAAAAAAACCGAATCGAGCATCTGTAATTCATAAACACTGAACAGTAAAGAGTAACCAAGCTGTCGCCTTGTTTCCGTTGTCATCATCACTACTAGATGTATCTTCATTCTAAATACATAAATGATAGTTTGATAACACTGCTATCACAACACATTAACACTACTAATAATGCTAACAGAAGTGTTTTGCCTTGCTAGTAGTAACAGCAATCCAGTCCCACTAGCATTAAAAGGCTGATGAGTAACTGGCATGCTTTAAATGTAGTGATTTGGACCACAGTCCTTCTGTAGTTGGTGCAAGTCCAGTGGTCGAGTGCCCCAGTGGTCGAGGCCTTTTCTCTCTTAGGCCTTGACCACTGGGGCACTCGACCACTGGACTTGCACCAACTACAGAAGGCCTGTGATTTGGACTGGAGTAAGCTGTAATAGCGAAGTTACTCCTTGCTGAAAGTAAGGTCAACAATTCCATAGACCTATTTTTTTTACATAAACCCAATCCTTTTAAATTATCGATTTTCTAATAATATTGAAAACCTACCATCACATTGAAACACCTGGGATGAGGATAGGCTACTAGTACAAGAAGAGACACTAGTATGTTCATGAAATAAACAAATAAATGTACTTGTTTGTAGTAAACAAAAACATTGAAACCTGAAAGTGAAGTAAACTATCACAATCATTCATCTTAACACTCACATTTTTCCTGGTGTGGGCTTTCTGTGCAGCTACTAGTTTTGTTATGCAAATCTCAGATAGCAGATTTTGTGAGCATAGAAAGAATGTTCATTTCTATTGTCATCATTCTCCATTCTATCACAATATATATCCCATGATCATATCAATGAACTAAGGTTTAGTTCATTGATCATATGCATTATGATGGTAGCTTATCTCTCTGATCCAGAGTATATCAGTAGCTTCCTGCAGCTCAGGCTGTTTCTCTAGCAAAACCCAATCCTCAGCTTTGCTCAGAGCATTGTCCAGTTGCTGTTGTGACAATTTAATCAGTGGATTTTATCATATGCTCTGTGTTGTGGGAATTGATGCAACAAGCCTCATGGTTGGCGGCCATCTTTTATAAACAAAAATGCTCTGCACTGTCATTGGCTAATCTTCAAAATTATCCATTTTGATTGGCTAAATGTTGCCAAGTAACTTTTGCAAGTTAGTTCTGCAGAAATATTGTAGAATCTGCATCAGAAAAGAATTTTAGCAAAACATTATTCATTGCCCCACTTATGGAATAGTACCACATCAAAAATCAAAACAATAATAAATATCATTTGATTATTTGCTATTAATTTTCTCTGTTCATCATCCTTACACACAATGAAACAATAGTGAGGTGCTGCTGCTGGCCTATTGTCTTCCTTTGATAGAATGTGGGGTGAGTACACTAATGGTTTAAGATTATTGTTATCCTCCAATGGCACATTAAATCTTCCATCTCCACAAAATATTGGGATTGCTTGAGGTAATATTTTAAAAAATATGGTGGCGCTTATGCCGGTCAGAGACATGGCAACAGCACAGAGGCGGTTTGGCATGCAGGGTACTGGCCAGACTAGTACCAACACCTAACAAGCAAAAAACAATTTGTAGGAAATTTAGATTCACATCTGCAAAGAAAATTGCTCGGGTGAAAAAAATTATGCATATTTTTTGCTACATAAGATATCACATAACTTCATATTTATGATGATTTTGATGTATCTGTTTTGCAGGGAGTATATTCATCTTATCTTTGGGGTATCATTGAATCCTCAGATGAAGCAGTGCAGTCAGCAGTTATTATTAGATCTGATGGGAAGATGCTGACCTCAATATGGGTAACTTAAATTTACTTTTGTTGAGAGCCTTTAATGATATTGAACGGATAGATCAAGACTCATGAATTTCAATTGACTATATACAGGATGGGACTGGTTTTGACCTGAATATTTGGAAAGATGAGAAAGATAGCATAGTTAATGTTCTGGCATCTGGGGAGTTCTCGGATTTCATGGTACGTATATTACGCGTCTTAATCGCAGTGACACATACATATACAAATGCTAACGGGCACAAAACTGTTATCCACATCATTCTATAACATTATTCTATAACATTATTGCACTCGATGCTTGAGGTCGATAGTTGATGGTATCATCCACAAGCAGTGAGGTTTATCATGTCAATTTTAAAATCTAGATTTAAAATCAGATTTAGACTGATAGCTGCCTATTACAAAGCCATTGATTACATGACTGAAGTTATCAATTTTTGGTGCTGTTATCTATTTCCCAGCAGACACTGGACCACATCCTCCAATTTAAACATATTGAGTAGAGATTTTCTGTTTGGTAAGTGTTTGAGGCCCTGTGTTGTAGATCCATGGGATAACCGTTGATAGTACCAAGTACAAGTTCATGTCAGCTAGAGAAGATGGTGCCGGCTATATTGTAACAGCTAAGAATAAGAAAAAGGGAACAATCTTAATACTATCATCAGAACATTGTACGTTGTTGGCATATCATTAATCGTGTTACCTTTCACCGAAGATTTCCTGTCCAATGTCACTTATGTGTTTTTACTCCTGTCCATGAGTTGGTTGTGTCATTGTGAAATCCTTTTTTTGAGCATTTGAGCTTTATGAGAAAGTTACCTAAAGTATGTTGCGGCAGACTCTAAACATCAGGCTGTCATTTTGAACCGTAATACAGAATAAGGTGATTTTATGATTATTGCCGATGCTTGTTTTGTTCCATTTGTCTATTTATTTACAGTGATTGGTATTGCGTTTGTACCAAAGAAGAATGAGAATCGTATCACAAAAGCCATAGAAGGGCTTCATTATGGAATTGCATTGGTGAGCAAAGATGAAGTGTAATTTGGTATTTTGATGCAGTGACCGATATTGTATAAAAGTGAATTAAAACTTCAATGTGTTGTAATAAAACTATATATTGCATAAAAGTGTTAAAAACAATAAAAGTGTTGAAAAAGAAAAATTGCAGCTCTATATATCGTCTAGATGTTAATGTCTATAGATAATTTTGGAGTCGATAACCTACAAATCTGAGAGATAATTCAACTGTAAAACCCCTGCAGGCACATAATTATTTTAGATTTTGCCTTGGTGCACCTGTACCTGGTTACAAAGTTTTCTCACATTATACAGGGGGTCCAACCTGATACCTAAGATCACTTCTCGTCCCACTGGCTAAGATCAAAGTGTCTCTGCTGCCAATAGGCAATTAGTGCCAGTTTCAATTTTGGCCGGTTGCTGCACACCCAGCTCAGAAGGTCTTTTATGGCCTCACATCGTGGATGCATTCTAGTTTTCTAGATGTCTCACATTTTCAGTATGAGGAATTAAGGCACCTTGCGTCCCTCTTTAGGGGTTGCTGAATCTTATTTTTCTTACTAAATAGCAACAGACCTAAGATTTAGGAAGAATAATGTTCTGCAACTATATTTGAAGTTTTAACTTATAAACCCCAGATGCTCAGTCTCAGAACTGAAATTATACATTAAGATCCTTATTAGCAAGTATAAGAATCATTTAAGTCATACCTTGCAAGTCTTCTTATTTGGTAGGGTGGCTCCCAGCTTTTAGGGGTCTTTTCATCCCCTCCCTATCTCCCCTTTTCCTCCCTATTTCAGCTTCCTTCACCCAGAAATTTTTTCTAGTTTCTTTTTGCAAGGGAAACTATGTCTTCCTACCTCCACAGTACATATTCTTATGTAATTGCTTATTACCATCACTGCTCGTATACAGCTTTTCATTTCTTTACCTAACCTACTCTTGTTAGGGCTGTCTCTCCTAGCTCATGATATGAGTGCTTCAGTTTTAGCTTAGAAATATGACAAGTGAAGGCCGAATTGCACCCGCACTGCAGGACGCAGAGATGTACTCTGTGTCAGCAGTTTCTCCGTGGAAACATGACAAGTTGGTAGACCCAAAGATCAGGAGACCTCGTGATTTCTGGCTCTACAAACTTGTCATGTATGATATAAATAATTCATATCCGCACTGCAAAATGTATCACATAGTATGTAATGTTCCTGGGTAAGGTGAGCTGAGAGCAAACTGAAGAGTCCTGAAAATAATGAATAGGGTTGTTATTGTATCAAGACCCAGTCACACAGGTGGCTTTTTTTCATGACCCTTTTTAGGAATGATATATATTATATCATTTCTTCAGTATGTTTTTATGATAATTGGAGAGTCCATCGCTTTCTTCCAAGTGTCCAAACTTAAAAAACCAAAAAGTGCTCTTATGGTAATAAGGTCTAATAGTATCATTTCTAATGTTCATTTAGATGAAGTACTCGGCTAATGTTCATTCATATTATTTGGTTCAGGAATAATGATATGTCAAGTCAGTTGTAGCTATCACAATCAAGTCTTTGCTACGTTGTTGCCTTAACCAGATATACCAGCACATTCTTGGTTAAACATCAAAAGCCATATTGGAATTTGTATCATTATCGATGTGAATTCATAATCTAATGGTTCTTAAAAGCCAAAGGCCACATGTCGCCTAAACTGCCGCCTAAACTATATAATAACGAAATTTAAGGCATTCAATGAGCCCTTGTGTTTGTGCTATAGAGCTCCTAATTTCGTTGCAGCATCACTATACCATGCGCGGTTATCGCTGTCAAGTTGTAAGTCATAATTGTAAATATGTATCACAGTATAAAGTGTAGACTCTCAGAGCTGAATCAGTAATAAGTCTGCTACACACAAAGATGACTCATTTTCTTCTCACAAATTCTGTTCTCGCATGTTTACATTAGTATAATTATAACCAATGAATGTATTTTACTTGGGAAGTTCATCAGAGGAGTTTTCAGATTTCATGATACGTCTGATGCACATTAGATGTTGTCAAGTTATCAGCCTATCATTCAATTTGTTGCCTCTAATTGAAGTTTCCCTGTTCCATTTCACTCCTGTGTGTTTACTCATAACAGCTAAGAACTGCTGCTCAGCCAGCATCATTGTGAAAAGCATTTGGGCTCTTGTAAATCATAGATAAGCCAAAATCTGTTACCGCCAACATTTCCAACGCAACATGTTTTGTGATCTTTGTATACTTGATTACAATTTTAAAACTAATTTTATCCAGTTATAATAACAGTGAAAATATCATTTGAAATAGAATTTGATTAAACTATCTATCTACAGCTATGTCAATATATTGACGGTCCTCCATTATTTTGGATTGAATAATCTACAAATCTTACCAAAAATATATTAGGTCAATTATTTAGTCAGAAAATTTGTTCTGTGCTCTCTCAGTAAAATGCTTTGTCCCTCCTTTCATGCCTGCCTGTCCAGTCAAGACCATTAAGCTTTTCTGCCCATCCAGGGAAAGTTAAAGTAAATTGAGTGTTTTCAGAATTGGGTATACGCAGTATATAACCCTATGAGTAATGCTCTTCCTGGATAGGGCTCAGTATACTAATAATGTAACGCGGAAAAGTTGATGATCGAAATTCGGGGCGCAAACGGGTCTAGAGACCATGTACAGCAGACAATGGACAGAGAATCTACAGCTGTACAATGAACAAATTAAAAAGTTGAAAAGTCAAATTTACCAACCTACCTACCAACTTGAAGGTATTCGTCCACATCTCAAGGAATTTGGAATAACCATCTAGATAACTTCATACATTAGACTATTCTATTTTTAGATTTGTGGAGTTGTAGAATCTATGTCTGTAACTTTTCTGGTGGAATCTTTTGATACCAACTTTTACCAAAGACTTTGATTATCAAATTTCCCGTGTTATATTATTATTGATATCATTATTAATAGTAAAATAAATTTCTGGACCTTTATGATTATCTACACTATCGCTAATTGATTCCCAATGCTGTTTGACGTCCATTGAGAGCCTGCATAGCTTCCTCAATATTAATATTCTAATGCTCAAACTGACACGCGCATTAATTAACCAGACAAATGTCCACGCTAGTGATGCTCCAACTTGCATTGAGGTTCAGGCAATAAAACAAAGGCTGAATAAAATTCATAGTCATAGCCGTCGGGCGAGGGGCAAAAGTCTGGGGGGCTCAGACTAAGCCATAGATAGTCATTCAAATTTTGAAATGTAAAATTTGTATGAACAGACAGGAGAATTGATTGGAACGCAGTAAATATCGGTTCTCGCTGCTGAAATAAAGTTGGTGTAACTAAGTAGTATAAGCTCTGTTTGGTCTGACTATCACTCTGCGGGATCAGGGATTTCCCCTAAATTCTGAGGGAATTCCCTTATGTTATTATAAAAGGAGCGCATGCCGAACAATTTAATGCGTATAGAAGGTGTATGAAAGTAACATCACTTGATTGAGAGATGGTTAATCTATCTATAGAGGAGCTGTTTACTTCACAGGGAAGGGTTAAATGATTTCACAGATGCAGTGAGGTGCTAGCGACGGTAGGGTCACTCACGCATTTACGTTATTGTAAATATAAAAATAGAAGGGGTACACTTTTTCATGAAGGGGAAATTATTTCACACAAGCCTTCTCATGTACATGTATTAATGCCATGACATAAGCCCAGTCTTAAACCCCCGTTTGTTTTCAATCCACACGAATGGTATCAGATTAGAAAAACATAATGTCACAATTTTGAAATACGCAGATGATATTGTTATAATTGGAAACATAGCCGCTGATGCAGATTTTGCAAACTATTTAGATGAGATCAGTAGGATAATTCTTTTGTGCAAATCCAGTGATTTACTGCTAAACCCAACCAAGACAAATGAAATGCTTTTCACTACCCAGCGTAACCCCCCAGATTTTGAACAGCTCTCACTGGATGGCACAGTGATTACTCCCAGCACCAGTGTCAAATATCTTGGCGTAACAATGGACAATAAACTGCGTTTTGAGACTCGCATCGCAGATAAATAATATCCAGTGCTAAACAACATCTGTATCTAGTCAAGCAGTTTAAGTTTTTAGGGGCCAGCAATCAGTTTCTCAATCAGATTTTTAGTAGTTTTGTTGAATCCTGTTCTTTCTATTGTTTACTAGTCATTTTTACCAATTTTTATGATAGAGACATCAAGTCAATCCGTAAAGTATACAAAACTGCAAGCAGCTATGGCCTAGAGAACTGTGGTTTTGACTGCATTTTCAAAGATAGAATGAACTCCTTTACTAGCCACATACAGAAGGATGAACACTATCTTTTCCACTCATTCTTGACTAAAATCTGATCTGGAAGGCTGCAATCATACAAACATCGAGCAGCAATCGGTAGTGACAGCTTTATACGGCATTTTATAAATGTCTGCAATAATTTCAGTAAACGCTAATACAATGTTCTATTTTAGTTTGTATCTGTGCTATTTTTTTATTTTCAATTACTTTTTATCATTTGAACCTTTTAGTTTTTTTAGTCATCAGCGGCAAATCCATATATCATTTCACTATATTATGTATGTACATGTATATATGTGACAACGAATCGAACCAAACCAAACCAGAGACCATTCATTGTTAGTTACTCCTATTATATGCTATCATTTAAATAAATTCATACCATATTTCAGTCGACAGATAATTATTTCTATGCTGAAAACAAGCTGAAAGATAATAGAAAGATAAAGCAAGGATGAATACTCATTGGATAAAGCAAAGCTGATACAACATACAGTGCCTCTTTGTAAACCTTTCAGTGTAGCTTGGCTTTCTTACTAGCCAGCAGTGCATAGCTGTAGCTTCTATTGTTAAGATAACCAGTTCTCATAGTGTAGCTGGCAGGCGGACAGCTAACACGCCATTTTCTAAAGTCTACCTTCACTCAGAAGATGGCTTTAATACCACTCTGTTAAGATTATCTAAGACTGGAGTCATAGAGTTGGACCTGTTTAATTCAAGTTTGATCTCACCATGTGTACTGCACTGCTTCTGAACCTTTTTATGAGGGTAAGTTGTCAATATCATAATTCACGCCTGCGTATTTCTCTAACAAAAGCACAAAATAAAAACTCTACGCAATGTTCGTTATATTATTATATCCGTTTGCTTCAGTCAGAGGCTGCTGATGACAGCTATTTATTTGATGCTTAAACAGGCTGACTAAGTCTATTGTTTTAAAAAAAGCTTGCCACAAGATGGCATCGATTCATTATTTTAAAATATTCGTTATGCTATTGATAATGATTATAATTACCGGTAATGCATTTAGCAAAGAGCTTGTTATTACCCCTTCTTTATTCAGATAAGCTTGAAAGTTTCCTCTAAAAATCGAGCAGTTGCTGGCTCTGCGACGTATTGGCACGTATTGGCACGTTATCTGTGACACTCGAGACACCAGGTCACACCACAGTAAGAAGGAGTAGGCAGTCTAACTAACAAGATAATGGGGTATCAATCACTGCACCGAGTAAACTGAGGCAACACAAATTTAGTGAGTTGATCGCATCACCTTCCATGCCTTCCATAAGCAATAACAATTTTGACTCAAAAATCTTTACCAATAATAGGGGTAATTTCTTTGAAAAATGAATATATTTAGTTTAGATGGTGTGACAAAAACATGATGCGTACAAATCTTGTACTGGATTTTCTCTTGTGATAGAAAACAGCCGAATAGATGTATTATGATTATTACCGTTATTACCGGGTATATGTTTCAGGTCTAGCCAGGAGCAATGATGCTCTGTACCAACAAATATCCTCAAGTTTTTAAGTCCGACCAGAAAATAGATCGATATATCCTGAATAGACACCTTTCAGTCCTGACTATGAGTACCGGTATGTCAGGCGCAGGTATCAAAAACCATCTCACAAACCTGATATTGACATACAGACAGGTGCTGCCAATATGATACGGTGAGAGTTGTGTTATTCCTTCAAAGATCTGGGTCCTGTATAAGGTGTACTTGCAGTTGAGCCATTTTGATATAAGTCAATTTGGGTGAGCAAGATTGTTATGATAGATAGTTAGTATATCACGCATTAAGGCACCTAAGGAAGGGCATAGTTCTTGAAAATGCCGGAACAGTGTTGGTACAATTTTAGGGGGTTAAATACTACTGCATTAACAAAACAACTGAGCCTTGTGACATTGCTACAGAAAAAAATGAGAATTATAGATGTAAGAAACTGTATACTGTGTACTTGCCATCATTTTCACCTATGCTGATAGAAAAAAACATCCTCATCACCAGGTGGATCTAGAACTCTCATGTGAATCCAAAGCACTGTAGGCAAACCTCAAATTATGTCATAATTAATAAGCTTATTTTACTGCTGTTTTGCAAATATAATTTTAATCACTTTTACAGATCAGCTTAACGCTTACTTACCATCATGACACCAAAAAGATTGTGGAAGCAGGACGAAGATAAATGAAGAAGGTAAGATTTCTAGATGATTGGAAATACGAGACCCATTTTTGTACTCAGGGCCTCAAACAACAAATTACCACTTGCTTGTGTAAAGCTTCCCTGTTTTTACATTTAGAAGGCATTACGAGGTATCCGCTATGCAAAAAAGCAAACAAATTTTCACAATTCACCTCCAAATTCCTTTGATAGAATAGTTTTATCATAGCTCATTTCACTTGCCTAGACGAACCATTTTTATAATTGAGCTCTATGCATGCATGGTGAAAACTATCTTCATTTCTTTTCACTTGATATGTTTTAGGTTGAGTTGGTTTGCAGCCAGTCATAGCCAATTTTCGAGCAGTACAGTGGCAACCTTTGGATCCATATGGGTTTCCTTACAAACCTGGAAAACTACAAAAGATGAAAGCTAGCTAAAAGCAAATTAATAGACCAACAGCCAGAGCATAGCAGGGAGTTTATCGTATGGCAGTGATATTAATACAGCCAAGGTAAGATTTGTGCCCTGATATGTCTCAACATACTGATAATAGGTTGAGAATATCTGAGCATCTTGAGAACCTATTAGCTAGTTATAA
Source organism: Membranipora membranacea (assembly GCA_914767715.1). Lineage (NCBI taxonomy): Eukaryota > Metazoa > Bryozoa > Gymnolaemata > Cheilostomatida > Membraniporidae > Membranipora > Membranipora membranacea. The sequence continues at coordinate 1,640,536 of OU612072.1, read as the reverse complement.
CTTTAAAACGCTACATGATGACCCCGCATTTGCCATTTCTGCTTTAAACTTTCTTGGATTCCTTATACTTTAGTCTTACTAGAAGACAAGAGTGGTCCAATCAAGGAGTCACCTTGATCCTTAATCTTTGGTAAAACTACCTTGATATATCATGAGGATTGTCATTTTTACCCATGGGTATGTTTCAGGTTGATAATTCCTCACAGTCCTAACTGAGAATACCAGTATGTCATGCACAGGTACAAGGACCACCTCAACAATCTGACAGTAATATCAATACCGCATACAACTGCCAATATAACAAGGTGAGTGTTGTATTATTTGTTCCTAGCTTAATTCAGTGGATAGATAGGGTAATTATTTCTTTGGTGAAAACAAGCTGAGAGATAATAGGAACAAAAACTAAAGCTTCCATATAATGCATTAGCTTTAACTCCTGTGTAGCTTTCCTATTAGCCAGCAGTGGATAGCTGTAGCTGCTATTGTTGAGGTGAAGCCGGCGGGCAGACAGCAAATGATGGCGAGCATGATTTCACCCCTTCTATTTTCAGATAAGCTCACAATTGTCGTTTGAAATCGACCCGTTGCTCTCCACCCCTCCCTCCCCCGCCACAACTGTGACAGTAAAAGTATGATATCTGTGACACTCAAAGTACCAGAAGAGAATAGGCAGTATGGAAAATGGAATATGAAACGCTACATACACCGAGTACTTTGCCAAGGCAAAACAATTTCAGTGAGTTTAGCGCATCACCCTCTGTAATTCCGCAATGATTTTGACATTAAAATGCTTGTTAAAAATGAATAAACAGGGTCCGTTTCTTTTACATACAAAAACTTGATTGTTTAGAAAATTTGAAAAACGTGATGCATACAAATCTTCCACTTGATTTTCTCTTGTGACAGAAGCCCAATAGGGATCAGGGACAGTTCATTGATATATTCAGTGTCGTTTTTATTGCGGTTCTGTTTTAGGCTGATTCAGTCCATAACAACAAAGCTCGGCGCCAACAAGTATCTTCAAGTATTCAGGTGAATAGAAAACTTCCAGTCTTGATTAGGAGTACCGGTATGTCAGGCACAGGTACAAAGACTACTTCAAGAACCCGTTAGTTATATACAGACAGGTGCTGCCAATAAGACAAGGTGAGAGTTGTGATATCCTTTCTAAGACTTGGGTCCTGTAAAAGGTGTTGTAGTTGAGCCATTTTGATATCAGTCAATTTAAGTGATCAAGATTGGAATGATTGACAGTTAGTATAACACACAATAAGGCACCAAAGGTAGCGCGCTGTTCTTTAAAGCAATGCTTGATATGACTAACAAACTGTTAATCTTATCGCCCGGATTGAAGTTAGTACTATTACAAGGTGTAAAAAACAACTGAACCTTGTGACATTGCTTCAGTATATCCTTGCTATGATTTTCATTTATTCTGATTGGAAAATTGATAATGATACTGATAGTAGGTTGGAATATCTGAGCACCTTGAGAACCGATTATCTTGTTTTAACTTTAAAACGCTATATGGTGACTCTGCACTTGTCATTTCTGCTTTAACTTTCTTGTATTCCTTATACTTTAGTTTTACTAGTAGACGAGGGTGGTCCAATCAAGGAGTAACCTCGATCCTTGCCCCTTAGTCTAAGTACCTCGATATATCATCAGGATTGCCAGTTTTACCCATTGGTATGTTTTAGGTTGATTAAGCCTCACAGTCCTAACCATAGACATGGTCCTAACTGAGAATACCAGTATGTCCTGCACAGGTACACAGACCACCTCAAGAATCGGACATAAATATCGATACCACACACAACTGCCAATATAACAAGGTGAGTGTTGTATTATTTGCTACTAGCTCCATTCAGTGGATAGATAGGGTAATTATTTCTTTGCTGAAAACAAGCTGAGAGACAATAGGAACAAAAACTAAAGCATATAATGTATTCATTGTAACTCCAATGCAGCTTTCCTATTAGTCAACGGACAGATCCCAAATTTCCTAAATTAGCCAGCAGTGCATAGCTGTAGCTGCTATTGTTGAGGTGACCAGTTCTAATAGTGAAGCCGGCGGGCAGACAGCTAAATTGCCATTGCTAAATTTTACTTTAACTTAGAAGAGGACTGGAGACCTGTTTAATTTAAGTTTTATCTTATTACGTAGCATTGGTTCTGATTCATTTAATGAGGTCAATTTGCAGACCAGTATTTCACGTTTGCTTATTTCTGCAGCAAAAGTGTCAACTCCGCAGGCCCTATAATTGTTACATTCATTAGCTTCAGTGAGAAGTTGATGATAAAAGCTATTTAATATTCATGGAATATCATTACAAAAAAAATGTTCGACTTATGTGGATTGGACTTGAGGAAAACTCTTCAGTAAAAATGGCATCGCTTTATTGTTTAAAAGCACATGTATTCTTATGATAATGATTACCATGATTACCGGTAAAACAATTGATGGCAAGCATGATTTTGCCCCCTCTATTTTCTTTTATTTCAGATAAGCTCACAAAATGTCGTTTAAAATCAACCAGTTGCTCTCCACCCCTCCCTCCCCCGCCACGACTGCGACAGTAAAAGTATGATATCTGTGACACTCAAAATACCAGAACCCGCCATAGAAGAAGAGAATAGGCAGCATGGAAAATTGAGTATCAAACGCTACATACACCGAGTACTATATGCCAAGTCAACACAAATTCAGTGAGTTGATCTTGTCTTCTGTAATTCGGCAATGATTTTGACATACATAAAACTTTATTATTTAGAAAATTTGAAAAACGTGATGCATACAAATCTTCCACTAGATATATCAATTCCACTGAATATATCAATATAACAGAACTGCCCCTGTTCCCTATCGGGATTCTCTATAGGGAACAGGGGCAGTTCTGTTATATTGATATATTCAGTGTCGTTTTTACCGTGGTTAGGTTTTAGGCAGATTCAGTCCATAACAACGAAGCCCTGCACTGTATCTTCAAGTATTGAAGTCTATGGAGAGGATAGGTCAATATAGCCTGACTAGGAGTACCATAATGTCATAAACGGTACAAAAACCACTTCAAGAACCTGTTATTGTCATACAGACAGCCGCTGCCAATATGACAAGGTGAGCGTTGTGTTATTCCCTCTAATTCGTGGGTCCTGTATAAGGTGTTACAATGAAGCCATTTTGATATAAGTCAATTTAAGCGAGCAAGATTGGAATGATTGATAATTAGTATAACAATGCAATAAGGTACCACAGGAGGCGAGTGAATCATGAAAATAATGCCTGAGCAGTGATAGTACAACTACAAAATGTAAATCTGAAAGGACAATTGCTGTTAGTACTGTTTTCAGGTGTTCAGCACTATTACATTAACAAAACTACTGAACCTTTGAATCAACTCAACCTGAATTACATATTAAGAAAAATGAGAGATCTTTAGTAGTAAATAACTCAACATGTCTTTGCCATCATTCTCACATATTGGTTGAATAAAGCATGTGCATGGTCTGATATATCCTAAAAAAGCACTGTGAACGACCCTAAAGTTCTCTGTGATGATTCATAAGCTAATCTTACTGTAGTTTTTGCTAACAACAATCTTTTGATTGTTATAGATCAGAGTAGACACATGATGTTGAGAGTGGATAGATAATTTTCACTGGTACCCACCTAATCCATCATTGATCGCAGACGCGTGAGATAGATGAGGGGTAAGATAATACAGATTATTACGATTAGAAAGATATCTATTTGTCTTCTCAAGGCCTCAGACAGAAAATTAGCAATTGCTGGTGTAGGCTTCCCTGTTTTTACTGTAAAAGGCATTGCCAGGTATCCATTATGCAGTTTGGAATATTATTTTTACCCATTAACTCGTAACCTCTTGATTTATATGCCAAATATTGTAGCCAAGAGCATAATAATATCCCGAGATGCTCAAGTCTGCTGCGAAAAAGGTTGTTATGCCTGTGGTGAAGCGAAACACTGTAAAGTAGCAACTTGATGAACTAACTCAACTTAATAGCTCACTCAAATCAAATAGATATGTAAGTAACATAACCAAAGGTTGGCTTGTGCAGCATCAGCTCAAGACGCCTTAGCTATGGTATATTTTTCCCATTGCCAATTTCACTTGCCTAGGCTTACTACTTTTGCCATCTGTCACAATGTAAGTTACGTCACAAGTTCCATGCATGCATATTTAGTTAAACTATCTCGGACCAATGGCAACCTTATGGATCCATAGGCGTTTTCTACAAACCTGGGAAAACTCAAGAGATAAAGGCTAGCTGAACCATAGAGTTATCCCCTCTATGAGCTGAACTGGTCCGATATGTAGGACACTTCTTTCAGATGAGTTAGTTCGATATTCTATCCAATTTGTAGACTAAAACAGCATTATTGACAGCAAGAAATATGCAACAATGTTTCAGACCTGCTTTGTAATAATAACTTTTTAATTTTAGGTGTTCCTGATGATAGGACTGGTATTGTTATGGTGTGGAGACATGGCATTTTACTGAGAGACTCATTTATCGAAGCACAGACTCTAGCTGATCTAAAATATCCTGCTGGCCTTGCATTCTTTGAAAAGGTGAGAGCCAACCTCGCTTAAACCACCTGAACTGGTAAACCTAAGCTGAATTATATAAATGTCAGGTCCATGCTCATTCATCAATAATATTTACTTAAAAGGAGTTATTAATGATAGTCTGGTATTGTTATGGTTTTGAGATATGGAATTTTACTGAGAGACTCATTTATCGAAGCAAGATCTCTCGCTGTCGAAATTGGAGCAATAATTAACTAATGTCTCTCATGTTGTTATAACTTAACTTGAGAGAAAATGGTTTGAAGCTGATCTAAAGTTGCATGCTGACCTTACGTCCTTCGATCTTGCTTTAACCACCTGAACTGGTAAACATTAACTCAAAAACATAAAGGTTGGGTCAAAACTATAAACATCAATTTTGAATTTAATTTTAATAGGTAGAAGTTGAGGATGGTTCAAGTACCTTAAAATATTATGATAATTACCACTATTACCCATGATTTTATTTTAATCCAGTCTATTGAACATTGGAGTTTTATTAAGCTGGTACCAACAGGAATAAGATAAATATAGCCTCATAAAGCACCTCACAGTCTTAACTAAGAGTACATATTACTATGTCGTACAAAGGTACAAAGACCACCTCAAGAACTATACGTGATACCAAATATGTGATAGAGCTAGTTATAAAGGAAATGGATCTTGGACTATTAAACTTTCCAATGTAAAAGATGCTATTATATAATTATATAAATCATATTGTATATTTTCTCCCTATGGCTACATTGCACTGCTGCTGACAGCGTGATGGTTTGCTTTGTGTGGTTAGTGTAACTGTCTAGCCTGGCTGACTGTCAGCTCTGGGTATACTAGGGTGAGACCATTTACAAGTTTCAACCCAAACTGAAATGATGCCATGATCATAGTAATCCCAATAGACAGATTGTTATGATTCCAGCTTTTGACACAATATAAAACTGTTTTGTTTGGAAAATAATTGCATAACCCTGTAAAAGAAGGGACACAAAATATGTATACCCGTTTGACCCTGCAATGATTCTAAAGCTAATGTCTCTGCAGTTAATTTGTAAAATGTATTGTTTTAATTATCATAGCCTAGAGAAGACACATGATGGTGAAAGAGGATAGATAATTGGCAACGCCGGTATCAGCTTACTGCTTACCTATCTAATCCACTGTGAGACCAAATAGATTGTGGAAGAAGACAAATCAATATCAAGGTAGGATTTTACAGTTTTTTCTATTCAAAAGAAGATACCCATTTGTGTACTCAAGCCTCAGACAGCATATTAGAACTTGCTTGTGTCAATCTTTTGTTTGATCATGGCATAATTTTAGTTTGAGTTGAAACTCGGAAATGGTTTTACCCTCGTACCACCAGGTTTTATTATTTCACAGTTTTATGTCAATCCAATTTGACCTAATGATGCCAAATCTTGTAGCCCAGAGATAATCATCTGAGACGTTTAAGTCAGTTGTAAAGGAGGTTATAATGACTGTGGAAAAAGGTTCTGACTTAAATGAGACGCTGGCAAGGAGCTGCTATAAAGAACTCGCTCCATCCAATAATCTACATGATAAATTAAGTAACAATGCGATGGGGTAGCTTTGCCAAGAATGATCAGTCGACTCCTCGATCTGGTTTTTGCAGTTTTGTATGACACTGTTTATGTTCTGTGCAGGTATGACATCAGTATTTTAAATTTGATAAGTGCCAGCATATCTCAGTTGAATTTAACTAGATTTAGGTTGTTCGAGCATTTGGTCGGTGTTTATATGATTTCAGATGTTTAATCATTTTGTAGCTAATCGCCCTATGGCTACTTTGCGCAGCTGCTGACAGCGTGATGGCTTACTAAGTATGGATCATGTGACTGTCTGAATTCTTGTACTGTTGGACTGTAAACACTGGGTATACTGAGGTGAGACCATGTTATATCAGGGAGAGTTGTGTTCACTTTGATGTTACTAAGACAACTCCCAACAGACTTGTAGCCAATCTTACAAGGCAGACAAAGGTCATTTTGTTTAAGATGATATAATAAGATTTCTATACACTCCAGTGGCTTATATATTCACAAGAGTCATAACTAAACCATATGTAACATCATCAAACTTGCCCTAATTAACTTCAGTTGGATATTTGCATTGTGTATTACATTATATTCATTCTAGCACCACACAAAACAAAATGTCATGTAAATAGGAACATTTTCCCTCAATCTTAAATACGATAAAATACCACAACATTAAAATAACTGCTTTGGTCCGACAAGGCAACAGCTCGTATCATTCAAAGGGTCACCAGATTATCATTCTAAAGGTAATATAGCTATCAGGTAGTTTTGCCAACTGTATTGTTTCCAATTTTGTTTGCGCTTGTTTTTTAGAACAATTAGGTACGTTGTGCTGGAAGTAGTTGGATAATTGGCAATGGTATAAAATTCATACCAATACAAAGTATACCAAAGTAAGACATTATATCGGAGCTGCCCTATACACGTGTTTTTGAAACCCCCAATCTGCAAATTGTAATTCCGTTTAAATTTATCAGAGAATTCTCTAAATTTACTGGTGTAATTTATTGGTGATCCAAACAACCAAATAACAGTAGCCTACTTGAATTACCTAATGTGCAGTAAGTTGAATAAGTGACACAAAATAAATACACATGGCTGTCAGTTGCAATCTATGCTAATTTCACTGCAGTTTGCTTACTATAATCTTATAATTACTATAGATCAGAGCAAGGAGTTAGAGTTAGTGTCTCTAACTCCTCCATCAGAGTAGACATATGATGCTGAGAGCGGGTGAATAATTGGTGATGATGGCATCCACTTACTGCTTACCTACCTATTTCATTCTAGGAGGTAGGACTTTCCAGATTTCTACGATGAGGAAGAAAATACCCATTTATGTACTCAGGGCTAGTAAAATAGCATGTTGCTTGTGTAAATCTCCTCTGATTTTTACCGTAGAAGACATAATCAGGTGTATGTTTTGTAAATAACCATCCTATTTTTCATCCATTTACTTGTTTCTTATCTTGTTTTGTATCCATTTACACGACTTGTTCGCTAATTTTGCAGCCACGAGCAGATATATCTGAGACACTCAAGTCTGCTATGAAGTTAGTATGACCAGGGTGATAAGTTCTGACTTATACGAAGCACTGCAAAGGGGCATCTTGATGAACTTACTCCATAAAAATAAAGATGTAAGTCACAGAATGGGCTGTTTTGCCGACGCAGTTTCAGCTCCAAAATCGGAAACTTTGGATATACCATTACTGCCATATGCCATAATGTAAATTACATCTTGAATTCCTTCAGTATATGAAGTTAAACTATATTTGATTCCTTTCACTTGATATTTTTAAGATTGAGTTGATCGGCAACAGTCATCACCAAAGTCCAAGCTAAAGTGACCAATGGCAACCTTTGGTTCCACATGGCCAGAGCACAGCAGGGAGTTTATCGTATGGCGGTGATATCCATACAGCCAAGGTAAGATTTGTGCTCTGATAAGTCCCAACGCTGAATCTGGTTCAGATATGTAATACACTTGTTTTGATTGAGCTAGGTTGATACTGTTATCCATTTAGTAGATATACGCAGACATTTAGTAGATATAAATAGCATTACTCAAATCACAAATAAATGGATAACTCTTCAGTTGATCTGCTAGACATGTTATTTTAACAATTACAGATACACGATGCTGAAATCAGATGGATAATTGGCGCTGTTAATAGCTTACTGCTTACCTACCTAATCCGTATTGACTTTACAGATGCTTTACAATTAGAAAGAACATAACCCATCGGTCTACCCAAGGCCTAAAACAGCATATTATCACTTAATTGCTTGTGTAAATCTTCCCTGTTTTACTGTAGAAGGTATCACCAGGTTTTAATAGTTTGCATATTTATGCTTATCCACTTTGACCTAACAATTGAATTGTATGCCTCATCTTGTAGCCAAAAGAAAAACAACGGGGATGTTCGAGTCAGTTGTGGAGAAGGTTATTATGACTGTGGAGAAAAGTTCTGACCTAAATGAGGTACTGCCAATGAGCTACTTTGACAAACTCACTCAACACAATAATCTACCCAAAGCAACATAGCGGTGGGGTAGCTTTGCCCAATGAGTGACAACTCGCAACTTCTGAGATTAAATAATTTTCACATTGCTCATTTCTATTGCCTAGACAAACCAACATTGCCATTCACCACGATGCGTTTTCCAGCATGTATTTTAAGTTTTAGTTTCTTGAATTCCTTCCACTTGATTTGATTTGTTTCAGGTCTTATTGGACAGCAGCAGACATCGACCAATATCAAGTTATGGATCCATTTATTTTCTTACAACCTGGAATGGATCTGAGCTAAATGAAAATTACCCTGCTGACCTCACAATCTTCAAAGGTCGAAGGTAAGAGTCAGTCGTCTTGTTTTATCTTCCTCAACTCCTAGAAATAAACTGGAAAAAGATGCATGTTGGGTCTAAACTAAATACACCTCATTAAATTCTTAGTTCTGAACTCAGTATTTCTTCAGCTAGAATTTGCTCGAGGAGTAAATGTTAGCTAGAACTTAAATAGTTGAGGGTAAGTTTGTTAGCTAGCATTTACTTTTGGCTACCTGGTGTGGGAGTATATAAAGTGAAGAGGATGAATAACTGTTGGCTACTCAACAGAACAGCTAATTCAGTTTTCAGAGGAGGTATAGTTTTTCCACTGAGTTGATTAGCTGTTGCAGTTTCTAATAACCTTGTTCCCATTCACATTTATAGAATGAGTTACATCATTAAACAGATATGTTTGGGTATGAAGTACTGTGTAAATATGAAAGGGCAGAAGACGCTAGATTTATGATGATCCAACTGAACCCTTACATACTGATGAGGATAACATGTTCTGTTGACTTTTTAATCGGCATTCTGCAGTTTTGTATGACACTGTTTCTGTTTTGTGCAGGTAAGACATCAATGTTTTAATATGTGATCAGTGTCAGCATATCGCAGTTGGTTCCAACTTCTGTTAAGTTTTATGCTCTAAAATGTAATAGAACTATTGATCATAACAATTCCTTGGATCTTGGACCATTAGACTCGCAGTTTGAGGGATCTCATCGGCAGCCGTTTGAGCGCTTAACGACGTTTGTATAGTATCCTTTTTTATTTATTTTGTAGACTATTGCCCTGTGGATGTGTTGCACAACTGCTGACAGTATGATGGTTTTTTTTGTGAGCATTGTTTGACGGCGTTGGACTGTTGGTCTGTCAACTCCAGGAATACCAAGGTGAGACCTTGTGTGTAGTTGTGTACACTTCCATGTTACTCATGAATAAACTCAAAATGGTTTGAAGTTGACTAGTTCAAGGGATCTCATCTGCAGTTGCTTGAACATTTAACAGTGTTTGTACATTATACTTATTTTGTAGATTATTGCCCTACACTGTACTTCTGCTGACAGCGCGACGCTTGTCTCAATTTGCTTTGTGTGGATCATGTTACTGGCTGTGTTATCGGACTGTTTGACTGTCAACTCTGGGTATACCAAGGTGAGACCTTGTTATCTAGTTAAGTGTTGTCCACACTTTAATGCTACTAAGACATGTCCATACAGATGTATAGCCTATAAGCAGCCATCTTAGTCAAGGCAGGCAGGGAGGGTGGGAGGTTCCCTGGTCAAGGCAGGGAGGGTGGAAGGTTCCCTGGTCAAGGCAGGGAGGGTGGGAGGTTCCCTGGTCAAGGCAGGGAGGGTGGGAGGTTCCCTGGTCAAGGCAGGGAGGGTGGGAGGTTCCCTGGTCAAGGCAGGGAGGGTGGGAGGTTCCCTGGTCAAGGCAGAGGATGAACATCTGACCATTTTGGTTAAGACGGTATAATATTATCTCTACATACTCCAGTGACTTATACATGCACAATAGGCCTCACAACAGTTTACTTACCCAGGTTCACAAGATATTTTCATGATTTGTGTATTTCATACTAGCACTTGACACAACACAATTCGTCATGCAAATAGAAATAACTTGGCTCCTAAATAAGATAAAATGTCACAAATAATAATGTGCTGGTTTTGGCCGACAAGGCAATGGCTAATACTATTCAAGGGGTAACCAGATTAATTTACACCGCTGCTTTCCTTTAATCATTCTGAAGGTAAAATAGCTAAGGTGGTTTTACTAACCGGTATCAGCTTACTGCATACCTACCTAATCCTTGTCGTGTTTTAGGTTGAGCTGGTTGACAGCAGTTATCACCGAGGTCCAAGCTTACATGTACAATGGCAACCTGTTGATCCATATGCGATTTCTTACAAACCTGGAAAACTCAAGAGATGAAAGTTAGCTTTAGGCAAATCAAGAGATTAACAGCCAGAATGCAGCAGGGAGCTTATCATCTGCCTCTGATATCATTACAGCCTAGGTAAAATTTGTGCTCTAATAATTCCCAATACTGGATCTGATCTAAAATTGCCTTCTGGCCTTATAATCTTTGATTGTTTGAGGTGAGCGCCGTCTTGCTTTAACGACCTGAACTAGTAAACATTTGGTCAAAGCTAAAAGCACCTCCCTCGAATTACATTATATTAGGTGGAAGTCGAATTTCAGACTTAAACGAAGCACTGCCAAGAAGCTACTTTAAGAACTCGCTCAAAGCAATAATCTACACGGAAAAAAAGTAAGGAAGATAACAGTTTGGAGTAGCTTTGCCCGTAGATGAACTATCGCCCACGCCAATTGCCAAGACAAACAAATATTTCCATTCACCGCAGTGTGTTTTCGTCTTTGAATTCGATGCATGCATTTAAAGTCTCTTGATTTGTTTTAGGTCGAGTTGGTCGGCAGCAGTCATCGCCCTGTTTCAAGCTGAAGTGCACTATGGCAACCCATAAATCCACTCATTGTCTTACAAACTGAAATGGATCTGAGCTAATCGAAAGATTACCCTGCTGATCTTACAAAGGTAAGAGTCACCTAGTTTTATCTTCCTCAACTGGTAAACAAAAACTGAAAAAAAAGATACAGGTTGGGTAAAAACTAAATACTATCTTTGAAATGAGGTCAGAATCTCAACATTGGTGTCTACTGAGGTAGCTGAGCGGTATGTAAAACTACCCATTCTAATGATCCCAAGTTAAGGGAACTGAAGAGCAACTCAACCAACAGCTAATAAAATTGTCAGGTAATGGGAAAATTTCCTTCTGAGATACATATGTTCACTGAGAAGTTAAGCTGATTGCAGGTTCTAATAGCCTCTTTCCTGTTCACATTTTTAGGATGACTAACAGCAGTAGACCATCATCGACACAGGGATATTTGAATATTATGAAGTACTGCGGGAAAGGGCAGAAGACGCTAGATTTGTGATGATTTGACCGAACCTTTACACACTGATAAAGATAACATGATCTGTTGACTCGTCGATCTATGGCTTGAAGTTTTATATAACACTGTGTCTAATATGTGCAGGTAAGACATCACTGATTAGTGCCAGCATATTGCAGTTGATTTCAACTTCTGTCTGTATTGATAAGTTTTCTGATCAAAGTTGAAATTGAACTCTTTCCCATGGGAATTCTTTGAAACTTGGACCATCAGACTCAGACTCACAAGTGTAAGTGATCGCATCTGCAGCTGTTAGAGAATTTATTTAACAGGATATACATAATCCTTTGTTATTAATTTTGTAGATTATTGTGCTATTATTGCGCAGCTGCTGACTACGCGATTGTTTACTTATTGGACTGTTGCACTGTTAACTCTGGGTATGCCGAGGCGAGACCTTGTTCTGCAGTTCAGCGTTGTGTAGATATTGGTGTTACTAATACAACTCGTTCTGTAGTTGTGCTGGAAGCAGGGAAGGTGGGACGAAGCAGACGGATAATTGGCATCGGTATACACTTCCTACTTATATATAGTAAAAGGACGGTCAAACTTCATTATTCACAACACATAGTGTACCAAGGTAAGACATTTAATTGGAGTGGCCACTTGCCCGTCTCTTTGTTACCCCAAAATTTTATTGCACATCCGTCTAAATTTGGTCAAGAATCATTTCAACTGATGTAATTTATGGGTAAACTTTGATGCACCAAATAATGGTACCGCAAATAATTAAACTATTCACTCTCGACTTGTAAATGCAAAGCGCTGTGAGATTTTGGAAAATAGCTGCATCAGCTTGAGAAAGTGACACTAAATAAAACACGACGCTTCCGCCGGAATGATTCTAAACTAATTTGACTGCAGCTTTACTAAATATAATCTTTTAATTATTTTAGATCAGAGTAGACACATGATGCTGAAAGCAGATGGATAATTTGCGCTGCCATCAGCTGACCCCTTACCTACCTTATCTGTTGTGAGACCAAATTTATGGTGAAAGCAGGATGAAGTTAAATCATGAAGGTTGGAGTTTTTACAGACTCTTATAACGAGATATCCATTAATACAATCAAAACTTCAAACATCTTTTTTAGCACTTTTGTAGCAGTTCCTCTGTTTTACAAGCGAAGGCATTACCATGTGTGTATTTTACAATGTATAGATATTGCCAAATTTTTATCAATATACACGTCTTGTAGCTAAAATCAGCAACACCGGAGGTGTTCAAGTCTGATGTGAGGAAGGCTGTTATGCCTGCAGAGAAAAGTCCCGACTAAGACAGGACACTACAAAGAGTAATTTGAATAACATACTCTTCACAATATTCCTAACAAAAAAGATGTAAGTAACATAACAGTATGTGACAGCTTTGCACATGATACTCCCTGGGTGGAATCTTGAACTCCCCACATACTCGTGCAAACTTTCACAAATTTAAAGATAAAATTTTGTATTTATATCAACCTGACACATCGGAAGATCCTCTCCAATATTTGTACTACAATTATTTATTAATTAGTGTTATAATCCTCAGCCAATCTTAACCATAATAAGTGAAATTAAATTAAACTCAAGTTTAATTAATACTTAGGAGTATTTTAATTTAAATACACTCAATATTAAACTTCAGTTTTAGGCTGAAAACTTTGATGGAAGCATATGGATCCATATACTTGCAAACATTGGAAATCTCAGATATGAAAGCTATCAAAGCTAGGCAAATCAAAAGATCAACAGCAAAAACGCAGCATGGAGTTCTATCGTCTGGTTGTGATTTATTATTAATGGTAAGGTAATCTTTGTGCTCTGATAATTCCCAACACTAAATATGTTGCAGATCTGTAATGAGCTTGTTTGAAACGATCTAGTTTGATATGTAATATTTGACTATATCAGTTTTTAGACGACTTGAATAGCGCCATCAAAATTAGTAAAATGTAAAAAAACTGTATTAGATGTGTTTCATATCCCTCCGTAATCATCATTTCAAATTTCTAGGTGCTACAGAAGAGATTTTGGTATTGTAAGATTTGGAGATATGGCATGTGAGACTCGGCTATCAAAGAATAAACTCTGGTTATTGCTTTTCGCATGATTTTATAATTGAAAGAGACTAGAGAGAGAAAGTGGATCTAAGCTTAACTAATATTGCCCTGCTTGCAAAACAAGGTAAGGTTAAGTAAGGTTAGGAGTCATCTTGCTTTGGCTCCCTCAACAGGTAAAAATAAATTAAAAAATATACAAGCTCGGTCAAAATTAGATACAGTATCACTTTTGAGTATCATCTTATTTAGTTATTTATTATGTAGTTCTGGACTACATATTTTAGCTCGGCTGTTGAGGAGTTAATGTTTGGTCTAGTTTAGCTTAGATAGTGACTTAATGTTAGCTAGCTAGCCAAGACAGGAGTCTATTTATGGTCATAAAGCGGGTGGGATAGTGTAGGCTAGCTGTATATTCAGGTTTTACAGTCATTTGCAAAATGGTCAACTTTCCCTCATGCTAATAATTTACTGCACTTGGGTATAAAACATTGCTTGAGTTAAAAAAACACATTTTTTTGGCATCCATAATTAGCCAACTGGTTTTGTGTTCTGCGAGCAGAGTATGAGTCATCACATCAGCAGGTCAAGGTAAAAAGAATCTGGGAGAAATCTCAGCCTGCTTTGCGCTTATCAGCCAGCTTTGTTGCGAGCAGCTAGCTCATTTGCATGTGTTTAGATTGGTATCGGCTTTACACAGATTTTTGTACCTCTGTTACTATTCTGAATGATGAGCTAGTTTAGTACACGTCTCCTCTCAGATTAACAAACTGGCCGTCAGCCTTTGGTGCACCACAATTTTCAGAGGTGTTAACGATTGGAGCAAACCTAATACATTAGATGAGATGAGTTATGATTCCTAGCTATTGAATTTGACGGTTCTAAGAGATCGAAACAACATTAACTATTGTAAATAAGACTTGACTGTCTGGTGTTGTAGGCTGAGTACATGTTCTCATCACACTCTTATATTACTGTAGGTGAGATGCTGCAGGTAACTTGATGATTTGATGACAGATGATCAATTAGTAGGATATAAACATCGACATCTATAACTATCAGAATGTAAGTACAGATACTAGTATACATAAATTGGTAGTACAGTAAGCACTGCTATAACATATTTTACATCCTCTCTCCTGAAGGACAGATTAGTGTGCAGTCCGTGTGACACTATTAGATGGCCATCTCAGTGTCACACTATGAGCATATGCACGATTCCATACCAACCAAAGCTAGTTTGGGTAACAATATTCTTGGAATTAATTTGAATTATCTCTATATGCAGCCATAATACGACCTACTACCTACTAAAATGCATCAGAGTTGTGTGGGAGTGAACGTCAGAAAGTACAGCAAACCTTCAATTTTCTATGCCAGCGATACTCCAGTCTGTCAACAACTCCAGGTAGTTCTTTTTATTCTTTCACCAATTCTTTACATTATTAGAATCGTTGATGAATCATAACAATCAATACAGCAAGAATGTCTTTTGACACTTGCTCATAATAAAGAAGCAATGATCAATCATTTTAAAACTACTGAATAAATGAGGCCATAAGTGGCACCTTGATCATAGTGTGTTTTGAATATTTTGTTTTTGCAGTGTTTATCATTTTCTGATCAGCTTATTTGGGACCTGTTTGTGCAGTCCATGACAATATTGTGCAATACCCGACTAAGTCGCTCTACTTCATACAAGCTTCTCACAAAGAAAGCATCATCATTGTGCAGGAATGTGCTTTTTGGCAATTTATGGCAATTTATCTAATCAAATAATAATAAGACTTGAAACAAACTCAATTGCCAGCTCTCATTTAATAATTGTTGTTCATCCAGAAAAACACCAATATGTGAGAAAATGTGATAAAGGTTGTATCTGACTCAAGTTATCAGTTGTAAGTTATTACGATATTCTGCCTAATTTATCTCAATGCAGCGATCTATCATTAATGATACACATATCTACCCTCCTTCTCTCTTACCTACAGTTGCCTTACTTGTCAACTGCTTCTGCTACTTACCCACACACACCTGAATCCACTTACTTCTGCTTAACTTTGCTGGTACATACCTATTTCCACCTGACCAAAACTGCCTTCAGCATATTTCTGTTTATCTTCTTTAGTTTCTATGTGTACACTTACCTTGCTATGATAACACTTATGTTCACTTGCCTACCATAGCATCACATGCTTTCACTTGCTTCCGCTTTTTAACACTTGCCTCAACTCTACTTACTTACATTTACCTTCGCTTGCTCTCACTTGCCTCTACTTACTTCCACTTGCATTCACCAAAATTCACTTGCTTTACCTTTTTAAGCTCGCCACAACTTACCTACATTTACCTTTGCTAGCCAACAGCTGCTTTCACTTGCCACAATATATCTCTCCTTACTTCCACTTACCTTGTTTCCACTTGCTTACAAAGTTTCCACTTACCTACGCATACCTTCATTTGCTTACACTTGTCTTCACTAACTTCCACATATCTTCACTTAACTTCTCGCTTTGACTGCTCTCACTTACTCACACTTGCCTTCAATTTCTTCCGCCTAACCTCAACTTACCTTACTTGCTTACACATATCTCCACTGACTTCCACCTGGCTCTGTTTGCTTCAAATAACCTTCGCTTGCTTGCTCTTGCCAACACTAATTTCAATTTATCAACACTTACCTTCAATTACTTCCACTTGCTTCTGCTTGTCTCCGATTGCCTCAGGTTACTTCCACTTACTTTCACTTGCCTTCCCTTACTTCCACTTGCCTGCACTTACTTTCACTTGCTTCAACTTACTTCTGCTTGCCTTCACTTACTACCACTTGCCTTGACTTACTTCCGCTTGCCTTCAAATACTTCCACTCGCCTTCACTTACTTCCACTTGCCTCCACTTACTTCCATGTGCCTACACTTACTTCCACTTGCCTTCACTTACATCCGCTTGCTTCAACTCACTTCCGCTTGCCCTCCCTTACTTCCACTTGCCTCCACTTACTACCACTTGCCTACACTTACTTCTCCTTGGCTTCACTTACTTCTGCTTGCCTTCACTTACTTCCGCTTGCCTTCACTAACTTCCGCTTGGCTTCACTTGCTTCCACTTGTCTTCACTTGCTTCCACTTCCCTTCACTTGCTTCCACTTGGCTTCACTTGTTTCCACTTGGCTTCACTTACTTCCACTTGCCTACACTTACTTCCACTTGCCTTCACTTACATCCACTTGCTTCAACTTACTTCCGCTTGCCCTCCCTTACTTCCACTTGCCTCCACTTACTACCACTTGCCTACACTTACTTCCCCTTGGCTTCACTTACTTCTGCTTGCCTTCACTTGCTTCCACTTGTCTTCACTTACTTCCGCTTGCCTTCACTTACTTCAACATGTCTTCACTTACTTCCGCTTGGCTTCACTTGCTTCACAATTGTTTTCACTTGCTTCCAATTGTCGTCACTTGCTTCCACTTGTCTTCACTTACTTCAACTTGCCTTCACTTACTTCCGCTTGCTTCCACTTACTTCCGCTTGCTTTCACTTGCTTTCACTTGCTTCCACTTGTCTTCACTTGCTTCCACTTGTCTTCACTTGCTTCCACTTGTCTTCACTTACTTCCACTTACTTCCACTTACTTCCACTTGCTTTCACTTACTTCCGCTTGCTTCCACTTGCTTCCACTTGTCTTCACTTCCACTTACTTCCACTTGCTTTCACTTACTTCCGCTTGCTTCCACTTGCTTCCACTTGCTTCACTTGGTTCCACTTGTCTGCACTTACTTCCACTTGCTTTCACTTACTTCCGCTTGCTTCCACTTGCTTCCACTTGCTTCACTTGGTTCCACTTGTCTGCACTTACTTCCGCTTGGCTTCACTTACTTCCACTTGCATTCACGTACTTCCACTTGCGTTCACTTATTTCCGCTTGCTTTCACGTACTTCCGCTTGCCTTCACTTGCTTCCACTTGTCTTCACTTGCCTCCACTTGTCTTCACTTGGTTCCACTTGTCTGCACTTACTTCCGCTTGGCTTCACTTACTTCCGCTTGCCTCCACTAACTGCCACTTGCCTACACTTACTTCCACTTGGCTTCACTTACTTCCGCTTGCCTTCACTTACTTCCACTTGGCTTCACTTACTTCCGCTTGCCTTCGCATGCTTCCGCTTTTCTTCACTTACTTCCACTTGCTTCAACTTACTTCTGCTTGCTTCATTAACTTCCGCTTGCCTTCACTAACTTCCGCTTGCCTTCACTAACTTCCGCTTGCCTTCACTAACTTCCGCTTGCCTTCACTAACTTCCGCTTGCCTGTGGCAAGTGGGGGCAAGTGGGGGCAAGTGGGGGCAAGTGGGGGCAAGTGGGGGCAAGTGGGGGCAAGTGGGGGCAAGTGGGGGCAAGTGGGGGCAAGTGGGGGCAAGTGGGGGCAAGTGGGGGCAAGTGGGGGCAAGTGGGGGCAAGTGGGGGCAAGTGGGGGCAAGTGGGGGCAAGTGGGGGCAAGTGGGGGCAAGTGGGGGCAAGTGGGGGCAAGTGGGGGCAAGTGGGGGCAAGTGGGGGCAAGTGGGGGCAAGTGGGGGCAAGTGGGGGCAAGTGGGGGCAAGTGGGGGCAAGTGGGGGCAAGTGGGGGCAAGTGGGGGCAAGTGGGGGCAAGTGGGGGCAAGTGGGGGCAAGTGGGGGCAAGTGGGGGCAAGTGTTCCCCCGACTCGAATCTGGGCATTAAATAATGGAAGGGGCAGGTGTTCCCCCGACTCGAATCTGGGCATTAAATAATGGAAGGGGCAGGTGTTCCCCCGACTCGAATCTGGGCATTAAATAATGGAAGGGGCAGGTGTTCCCCCGACTCGAATCTGGGCATTAAATAATGGAAGGGGCAGGTGTTCCCCCGACTCGAATCTGGGCATTAAATAATGGAAGGGGCAGGTGTTCCCCCGACTCGAATCTGGGCATTAAATAATGGAAGGGGCAGGTGTTCCCCCGACTCGAATCTGGGCATTAAATAATGGAAGGGGCAGGTGTTCCCCCGACTCGAATCTGGGCATTAAATAATGGAAGGGGCAGGTGTTCCCCCGACTCGAATCTGGGCATTAAATAATGGAAGGGGCAGGTGTTCCCCCGACTCGAATCTGGGCATTAAATAATGGAAGGGGCAGGTGTTCCCCCGACTCGAATCTGGGCATTAAATAATGGAAGGGGCAGGTGTTCCCCCGACTCGAATCTGGGCATTAAATAATGGAAGGGGCAGGTGTTCCCCCGACTCGAATCTGGGCATTAAATAATGGAAGGGGCAGGTGTTCCCCCGACTCGAATCTGGGCATTAAATAATGGAAGGGGCAGGTGTTCCCCCGACTCGAATCTGGGCATTAAATAATGGAAGGGGCAGGTGTTCCCCCGACTCGAATCTGGGCATTAAATAATGGAAGGGGCAGGTGTTCCCCCGACTCGAATCTGGGCATTAAATAATGGAAGGGGCAGGTGTTCCCCCGACTCGAATCTGGGCATTAAATAATGGAAGGGGCAGGTGTTCCCCCGACTCGAATCTGGGCATTAAATAATGGAAGGGGCAGGTGTTCCCCCGACTCGAATCTGGGCATTAAATAATGGAAGGGGCAGGTGTTCCCCCGACTCGAATCTGGGCCACGCTGCGGAGCGCTGGGGCACTCCTCGCGCGTTCAGCTTCCCCCGACTCGAATCTGGGCCACGCTGCGGAGCGCTGGGGCACTCCTCGCGCGTTCAGCTTCCCCCGACTCGAATCTGGGCCACGCTGCGGAGCGCTGGGGCACTCCTCGCGCGTTCAGCTTCCCCCGACTCGAATCTGGGCCACGCTGCGGAGCGCTGGGGCACTCCTCGCGCGTTCAGCTTCCCCCGACTCGAATCTGGGCCACGCTGCGGAGCGCTGGGGCACTCCTCGCGCGTTCAGCTTCCCCCGACTCGAATCTGGGCCACGCTGCGGAGCGCTGGGGCACTCCTCGCGCGTTCAGCTTCCCCCGACTCGAATCTGGGCCACGCTGCGGAGCGCTGGGGCACTCCTCGCGCGTTCAGCTTCCCCCGACTCGAATCTGGGCCACGCTGCGGAGCGCTGGGGCACTCCTCGCGCGTTCAGCTTCCCCCGACTCGAATCTGGGCCACGCTGCGGAGCGCTGGGGCACTCCTCGCGCGTTCAGCTTCCCCCGACTCGAATCTGGGCCACGCTGCGGAGCGCTGGGGCACTCCTCGCGCGTTCAGCTTCCCCCGACTCGAATCTGGGCCACGCTGCGGAGCGCTGGGGCACTCCTCGCGCGTTCAGCTTCCCCCGACTCGAATCTGGGCCACGCTGCGGAGCGCTGGGGCACTCCTCGCGCGTTCAGCTTCCCCCGACTCGAATCTGGGCCACGCTGCGGAGCGCTGGGGCACTCCTCGCGCGTTCAGCTTCCCCCGACTCGAATCTGGGCCACGCTGCGGAGCGCTGGGGCACTCCTCGCGCGTTCAGCTTCCCCCGACTCGAATCTGGGCCACGCTGCGGAGCGCTGGGGCACTCCTCGCGCGTTCAGCTTCCCCCGACTCGAATCTGGGCCACGCTGCGGAGCGCTGGGGCACTCCTCGCGCGTTCAGCTTCCCCCGACTCGAATCTGGGCCACGCTGCGGAGCGCTGGGGCACTCCTCGCGCGTTCAGCTTCCCCCGACTCGAATCTGGGCCACGCTGCGGAGCGCTGGGGCACTCCTCGCGCGTTCAGCTTCCCCCGACTCGAATCTGGGCCACGCTGCGGAGCGCTGGGGCACTCCTCGCGCGTTCAGCTTCCCCCGACTCGAATCTGGGCCACGCTGCGGAGCGCTGGGGCACTCCTCGCGCGTTCAGCTTCCCCCGACTCGAATCTGGGCCACGCTGCGGAGCGCTGGGGCACTCCTCGCGCGTTCAGCTTCCCCCGACTCGAATCTGGGCCACGCTGCGGAGCGCTGGGGCACTCCTCGCGCGTTCAGCTTCCCCCGACTCGAATCTGGGCCACGCTGCGGAGCGCTGGGGCACTCCTCGCGCGTTCAGCTTCCCCCGACTCGAATCTGGGCCACGCTGCGGAGCGCTGGGGCACTCCTCGCGCGTTCAGCTTCCCCCGACTCGAATCTGGGCCACGCTGCGGAGCGCTGGGGCACTCCTCGCGCGTTCAGCTTCCCCCGACTCGAATCTGGGCCACGCTGCGGAGCGCTGGGGCACTCCTCGCGCGTTCAGCTTCCCCCGACTCGAATCTGGGCCACGCTGCGGAGCGCTGGGGCACTCCTCGCGCGTTCAGCTTCCCCCGACTCGAATCTGGGCCACTAACAACCACGATTTATTATACTTGTATAGAGCTTTTGTTTAGTTGTTTTTTTAAATGTGATCACAAGATACCATAGGCTTCTGGGTTCAAGTAATTTTCAAGCAGTCAAATTCCATGTTTTGATTTAGATTTCCAAATTTCAGCATAGTGATAAAATGTTTGCCGATAAACAATAAATGGTTTATCTTATCATGACTAAGCATCGTGCTAATTGGCAACTTATTTCAAGGCTTTGGTAATTGTTAAGCTGTTCTTGTGGTGGATTTTCCACCACAGCTGAACATTCAAATATAAATTCATGAATCATGAGTTGTCTTCCCCTTTCATCATTTTTATAACTTTTTTAATTTTAATAATTCAGTTATTAAAAGCATAATAATAATATGCTTTTAATAACTGAATTTAACTATAACAATCCATCTAAAATATTTCATCAGCCAATATTATAATAATGCTTTTAATTACTGATTTTAACTCTTACACACCCATCCAGAATGTTCCCTGTTTCCTGCTGTTGCATCAGCAAGTATCATATTACATTATGCATCAGCAAGTATCATATTACATTATGCTTTTAATCACTGTACATGAGTTGAGTCCAGTCAGTTAGTATGTAGCAGCTGAAGCAACAAGACCTTATATTTTCAAACCAGTCAGCAACAAATAAAGTGCCTTACTGAACACAACCTATTGAAGTAAGTTTCTTGAGTTCTGCCTGCTGGCAGACCTCCCTGCCTTGACATAATGTTGCCTTGTTTGTACTCTGTTGTTAGACTGTAGCCTCCCTTGGGTAGTAGGTAGAGGCCAAGTGAAAACCCCTATTGCACCACTGCATCCATTGACCCGATTGCCAGTCCAGTCCCCGTTCAGTTCAATCCAGTCCAGTCCAGTTCCAGTCCAGCCCAGTCAAGTTTTCTCGCAGAGATAGTGGTAAACCCAGTGCCATTCCCTTCCCCCCATGTGGTTATTTATTTTATCTATACCCCTTCCCTCCCATTGATTATATTGTCCAACCCTCTTCCCATGGCCCATTTGCTTCCTTTTGTCTCGCCCGACGAATAGGTAATAATAATATTTTGTCCATATCCCTTCCCTCCCCAATTCCTTTTGCCTGATAAATATGTTAATAGTTTTTCCATATCCCTTCCCTCCCCAATTTATTTTGCCTGATAAATATGTTAATAGTTTGTCCATATCCCTTCCCTCCCAAATTAATCTTGCCAGATAAATAAGCCTACTACCTTTGTCCACATATCCCCCCCCCCCCCCCCCACCCAAAGTCAGGCCAATTATATTCCCAGCCCAGATAGAGTCGTCGTACTCGTTCCCCCCCCCCTCAGTTAGAGTCGTCGTACTCATCACCCCCCCCCTCAGTTAGAGTCGTCGTACTCGTCACCCCCCCCCCCTCAGTTAGAGTCGTCGTACTCGTCACCCCCCCCTCATTAAGAGTCGTCGTACTCGTCACCCCCCCCCCCTCAGTTAGAGTCGTCGTACTCGGTATATTTCCAGGCAGATAGTTGGAGTCGGCGTACTCGTTTTAGAGAGTCGGCGTACTCAGTAGAAATAGGCAATGCGTGGTTGCAGTGGCGGGTATCGCCGCCTTAGGGTAACCCCCTCAAAATCCTCTACATTCTGCCGCAGTAAAATATATAAGTTATGTTACGCCGAAGTAAAATTTATATTATTTTTGCAAATTTATTGTTTAATGTAAGATTTAAATGTGAAAATACTTACATGACAAAATTTAACAAGAATTCTTTGCCATTAATCATGGGATGGATGTTATTCATACCTGCTTTAATTCGAACTGGATATATATTATATAAGCATTAGCGGTAAATCAAAATGGCAGTGTTTAGAGTTGTTATTTAAAAACTTAAAACTATGATAATTTTGAAGTATCATTCCTCCGGAAATGACGTATTCAATGCAATAGCAGATGACGCCATTGTTTTGAGATGGCTGTGTATCTTTCCAACCATATTTAAAGTCGATCTTACCGGTCATGAAGGTACTATCGGCAAAAACTGAAGTCTCCTAATGAACTGCTGGAGAAGACCATGCTTGGGTCTGTTCAGAGGGGCTTTCCCCCTATATGTTTGCTTCATCTATGCGTTCAGAGATACACCTGCCAGGTGTGTCTTGGGGTAAAAACAGTAAGTTAATTTAAAGTTTAAGGCTCATAAGTTTTTCTTGCAAAAGGTCAAAGTTTGTAGCAGTGGATTTCAACAACAAAAGGAAGTGAAGTTGGGTAAACATTGATTGAGGTGATTTTGATATCCAATGACATTTGTGCTTGATATTAAAAGATGGAAGAAGATGGACTGGAGTTTCTGAGGGAGGCTTACAGACAGATCTTCATTTATAATTATCGTTAGTATATATATGTCATAAAACTTAATAGAAGAACTAAACTGGGTTGATTGGAGTTGTTTTCCTTTTTTCAGTGCTTACACTTCTATATACATGAACTTTATTAATATAAACATTAAACTGATGAATTGAGGAAAACTATGTAGCATAAATCAAGGAGATGCTAACATGTATATATATATGCTGTGTTTCCATGAGTTATTTGCATGATTTCACTACAATCTTGAGAGCATTTAGGAAAATTCTAATCTGAAATCATTATGAAATGTACGTGTATTATGTGTCAGCCATGAGCATGAAATGATAATGGTTAGAGGGAGTAAAGTAAATTAAAGATGAGTGATGATGAATAGGTAAATCAACTGATTTTACGTCGCTGACGAAGATTTTTTATGTAGCTGCTCTTTCTTATAAATTTTCGGTCATTGGGTGTAGTATTTCTGCCTTTGAAACATGAAAATCATATCGCGAATGCTGAAAAAGGGCTCATGACAATATTGAAATAATTTAGTAGAAAGAACTAGTGAATGCAGAATTTTAACCACTTTATATACTTGATTCCGTAAAGATATTCTCTACACAACATCCTTATTTGGCCGAAATTACGGATACTTTAACGATGACATCGCAATAAGCTTCTCATATTTCTAAGATCTTTCAATTTGGTTAATTATTTTGTGTGCATTATACAGTTAATCGCAATTGTATTATTATTATCATTATAATGAGCATCTATGATGTATATTTTGATACTTTGATGCTGTTGGATTGTTTATAATAAAAGTGAATTTCCTCACCATATGTGTAAGCAAGGAGTGACAGCCTTACTCCTTGGTGTAACAAAAATGACTAATGCTAATCTGTGGATTTTGTGATTGTGTAGGTTAGTCACAACGCTATGGATGGTAATGTGTTCCACCCTGAGGACTATGAGTGATGTATATAGAGCCAGTTTATGTGTCGCTGATCCTGTATTCTTTCAATTACTCACATACTTCCATACCATGGAATGAAAAGTTAAAAACTTTCATTGATTCATGTAATCACTAATGCAGTTCAGCGATTATGGAGATACAATGAGGACTTTATTTCAAAGTTAAGTTATTGGCAGTGTGTACATCAGTTGATGTGCCGGCTCTGATTGGTCCAGTGAAGTGAGTCTCTTCCTAACCCAACCAATCAGCGGCTGACAGTACTGGTAAGATTATGATACACTAATATGCCTTACATCACTTTGAGATGAATTGACCTTATTTTTTGTCAAGGATACACTTGCAAAGAAACAAGAGAACACTCTTACTCTCCTATCTCCCATACGTTATATGGCAGCCTCACATGGGCAGACAATTCTAACAAAATACCGATGAAACTCTAATGATATCCGTGCATCATTGTTATATCAGTACATAATGATAATATAGCTAAAACAGTTAGATATGCTTGGTTTGGCTGTTTATTCGACTTGCAATCTACCAAAAACTACTATCGTATCTTGACCATATTTTGTATATTGATTACCACATATCCAAGTATCCACTTTAACACAACCATATGCTCGAATATCCATACTTTGCAAGCCCTGCATCCCGTACTTGACTCAGTCACCTATCACCTGTCAGTGTTAGTAGTGACCAGCCACTTGTGTCTATACCTGACACAGGTAAGTGACGTCCTGTCACAGAGTGAGCGCTGATCCTGTCTGCTCTCTGATTGCACCTGCTGAGCTGAGTCAGGAGGGAGTGAAGAGCTGACACAGTCCTACGGTATCACTGTCAGCAGTAGCTGATATTACATCTGACAGCTTAGTCTTCTGTTTGACAAGAGGTGGCAGGTCTCTGATAACTACCCTCTCTCTGAACTGCTCGTTGATGTTTGTCTATAGGAGAAAACAATAAACCGTGTGAGACGTTAGGTCTGCAGACATAGTATTGTTGGAGGAAATTACAGAAAATAACTTCATTTACAAATAAGGCTCAAGCTGTAATTGGATGTGTGTTGTGGCTTTTGTTTTTGTTTTTGTTTTTGTTGTTGTTGTTGTTGTTGTTGTTGACAGAACCTCCCCAGTAAGTCAGCATTTGAACGCCTAAAAGATGTGTCATTTCCTGATGTATATAAGTCTCCCTAGAAAGCCCACCACAACAACTCATAACCTTACCGAACACATCACATGGCCATCAGCATGGGCATAGAGAGCATCATAATTAGCAGTATTCACATAAGCTAGAAGAACATCTCATCTCACATCAATGTTATGATTTTGTTATGTCTCTTAGACATGTATAAAATCTCATAAAGCATTTGAAATCCTGTTATTCTCACCCCAATAATAGTTTTGACGAGAGCGTTCATTTTGATTTTCTTCTTCTTGAGTGCTATCTGAGGACCTGTGCCAACATCTCCAGATAACTTAATACCAACATCTACTTCATACTTCTGTAAGTGTCAATACAAGAAATAATGAAATTGCGTCAGCTGTGAATTAAGTTATCACATACAGACTCCGTCATCAAACGAAAGCTTCAGTATATACTGTCAATTAATGTTGTTCACATACAGTCCAATAGTCATACATAAGTATTGCATGATTTACTTGTGAGCAATGGAGAAGTTACTGTCACACGCTGGTCACAGTTACATGCTTGTGACAGTGCTTGTGACAGTTCTTGTGACAGTTCTTGTGACAGTTCTTGTGACAGTTCTTGTGACAGTTCACAGACAGAACAAAGCACACTTTCTGCTTATCATGATGCAGATATGGAGACACCACTTTTACTTATGAATATTAGTTTAAATTAAATGCTTCAATTTTAGCCCAGGTTTTTTCGCCTGCAGCATATTAGACACTAGTCTAAGTGCTTTGACAGCTGCAGTGCGAGTTTGTGGTATTACATTACCAAATACTCAATTGCAGCCGCCTGAGCACTTAAGAGTAATCAGACACAGACCTGTGGACGGGGAAGGGTTGATACTTGAATTCTTCTGACAACAAAGGTATACTTGTATAAGGAGAACTTTTATAGGTGAACTATGGGTAGAATTGCGTAGCCAGTGATGTAGGTAACTCCTGGGAACACGAATGGATAATAGTGAAAATTAAATCCATTATACAACGTGGCTTGCATATAAGTTTTACATACCTTTAGATTCTGCGGTGTGACTCCTGGTATTTGTAACATAACTTGAGTGATACCTTCATACCGTGGTCTGAGTAATGAGTACACAAGCACTAGGGTAGTGAGCAGTTTAGGAGTCATGTTATCATGTTGTCCATGTATATGTAGACACATGAGCAGAGAATGGAGCACCTGCTGTGACATATCACATGTTATCACCTGTCGCTCAAACGCCTGCAACAGTGTACAACAGTATATACCAATATCAAAATGTAATAGTGTGACAGTATGATAGTGTGACAGTATAATAGTGTGACAGTATGATAGTGTGACAGTATGATAGTGTGACAGTACAACAGTGGAATAGTGTTACAGTTCTAGGTACAATAGTGAAACATTGTATAATTATATCAGTATACAAGTAGACATAACAACAGTGTAGTTAGCATAACGTCATAACATTAATAATATTATCCACAATAATGTGATAATTGTGATGTAGTCAAATGATGTTGGTGGATTGAGTCAAGCAGATCATAAAGTTAAGCTAACTCATAGAGGGCTATATAGCTGCTATTGATTGCATATTTATGTATCCACAAAATATATCATATAAATCCTGAATCTATACAAGAGCCAGATGCCGTCTGCATGTATAACCCTGGGTATGCTGGTTTGTGGATCAGTCCTGGGATATAATTCATCGACTAACTTACTAGCTTAGTTATGGGATAGAGGAGATCTACTGCTTTAAATGCTGACAGAGTGTCGAGCCAACAGCAGGCTGAAGTGAAGAAACTGAGCATACCATTCAATTCTTCCTGTTAGAAAACACATACAAAGGCAATCGGTTACATACTAATGCATAGAGGCGCCTTTGCTAATTCTAAGCCAAATGAACATTAAGCCACATTGAGATTATCAAAGCAAGATGTCTCCTTAACCCTTGATCAAAGTAAAGACAATAGGGACAGTAAAGTTGAAACTCTGTGCGCCGTTGGAAAGCTGCAAGAACATAAAATTCTACATCACATCATGATAGAAATTGAGTAATTATGATGACAAGATGCAGAGCTCCTTCATACACATGGACTTTACTTATCTTATATCAGGACTGCCGAGTATTAGATCTGACTTTAAAAATTAGAAAACTGTCTATAAGTTACCTACTGACTCTGACAGCAGACTGGATTTATATATATATACAAATACTTACAAGAGGTAGATTATATGCTAGAGGGGTAAGTTTGATTTCAGCAGCACCCGATGCCGCTGTCGGCTGCCTGCCGTTCATCTCTGCATTATCACTCATATCTATATCAGTGACTGGAGCAGCAGCTGCTGTACCTTTCTAAAATGTGACAAAAACGAGAGGAGACAATGAGCAAAGTTTATACACATATATGAGGTATTGTCCTGTACACATAAAAATTACTATCACAGTATTAGCCTCATCAAGTTGATAAGCTGAATTAAATATAGTTATTTATTATTATGCTGCCTTCGAATTATATTTTCTAAAACAGAGAATGTCCTAACCTACTTCATCACTTGCAGGTCCAATGATGCAAGGAGTTATTGTACAAAATCAGCAACAACTGACATATGGTTGACTGAGATCAATAGTTAACTTGTGTTTCAGTTCAGATATTTTAACTATTGCAAGCAGTACAGATCAGGGGCCTTCATAAATGATGTATCGAATTGGCGTTAGTAGTACCCCCTACACATAACATCTTACATGTTCAGACTAATATTCCCCGGCTGACACAAACATACTGTACCTTCTTAGTAGAGTTCAGCGTGACGAGAGTGAATAGAGTTGTGGACATTTCTAACAGTTCTCTAGTGCTTAGCCTTAGTAACTCATGTTCTACTATCTCATTATCTGTCTTATCTTCATCGCTCTCAAACACAGCCCCCGCACTCAATCTAAACATGTAAACTCAATCAGTTTAACCAGACGATCACAATATCATATTATGGTAAAGGCATATTAACACACTCCATTGGCTGATCATGAACCTTGATTTTCAGGGTCACCCACCACCGAATTAATGTCATTCAGAGTTCCTGAAAATTTTCATTGATGAATTAAATTTGTATATTAATTTTTCTAAATTATATATGTTATACTGTAAATAAACTAACCCTCTGGTGTTCTGAGCGAGCTGCTGTTTGACTTGCTGCCACTTGTTATCCAGTCTGTTGACGACACAAGGCAGCACATCTTTGATCATAGCCAACACAAACTGGTCCTTGAGAGACGTAAGATTAGAGGAAGGGTCGCTTTTTGTCACCTTCGGATTACAGCATAGCGGCTTCACTATACACTTAATCAACGATCGAAACACAAACCAGTTCACCTACAATAATAAATACACAGGAGTAAATGTCATATGGCAGTTGTGTGACAATGCTCTTATGGAGACAAAATACAGTCATAGATCAGGTTGAAGAATTTAGAAGGGGTGGGTAAAGTGGTCAAAGCACAAAACAAAATGTGACTCATATAAGAACATGAGTTGATGTGACTTGCTTTATTCCTTGATTAGGTTATGAACGAGTTGCTGAATATGAAATCCAACTCTATGATCTGTTTTTGTTGATGAGGTCAAAAAGCTTACATACATTATTTATATAATATTCACCTGGTTAACATGGGAGGTTATGATATAAGAGATGATCTGAGCGATATTATTATAGCTGTAGAACTGAACCGGACTGTTACGTGATATAAACACCAGAACCTGCTCCCTAAAACAACAAAACAGCTCAATGGTAATATAGACATTGTGAAGTTGTCTCCCGGCTGTAATATGTGAGAATGACTACCTGACTGACACCTATCCGACGTATTAGCTCTGGTTGATTTCAACACATTGGCTACCAAGCGATTATTAATATATTGAGGTATGAAAGTAAATATATATAACGGAGATTAAAATCTCATGTCCATTTATAGTCATGATACCCTGTGATACCGTGTGAGATACCTTGATGTTGCTTGGTTTTTTTTGTTTCTGATATCAGTGCGGGTCTACGGACTTGATCTTGATGGGGCACAGGAGCATTTAAGGTCAGATGCTCTTCCTGACACCACTATGATCGACCGGGAACCAAACATGTGTCCTCTCGATTGAAAGACCCATGCCTTACCCATAACGGAGATATTCATCAATAATAACAAGAGATATGATCCTTAGAAGTGGTTTCAGCTGGTGACAGAGCTATGTCATGACGGGTGGTATTTCGTCGTTCAATAGGAGTAAGCAATTTAAACTCAAGTAAAAATGATGATTCACTTTACAGGTAAGTAATATTTTCTGTTTATAATGGCTGAGTGAGTTTCAGGGTAGTATTATATGATACTTACATGCTGTCTATGGTGTCCAGTATGTGTTTCTGTACAGCTATCATATCAGTTCTGAATATTTGTCTCTTTTCAAAGTCCTCTCCTTGTAAAGACAGGCCTATAAAAAGGTTATATTTAGAGTGATTTGCTCTCAGGGATAGTGTTTGAAGATACATGAATCAGCGACTACTATAAGTCAGCACTTGAAAGTATATAGTATCATCAAAACTTCAGTGATGACATGGATAAGTATTATAATGTAATGAGTGAGACATATAACATCATGTAGGTGAAGACTGACCAGCGTGTGATAATTTCAAATTGATATCAAGGCTTATCTACATCATGACTGATACAGTTTGCTGAGTTATTCTTCTGTTACTGATAAGTGACCGAGAAATAGTCAGTGGCTTATCAGTAAAAGGGGAGCAACTCAACATGCAGGCATATACTCGAATGAACTTGCTCTCGGTCTTTGTGATATATTGCGCAATAGTCACAATGAAAGGTCTAATTTCTCAATTTATTGATGCATAGACCAGAGTTAAGTACATCATATCTAGAATGATGAAACCAAGGAGTATTTGGATAAAATTTGTTCAACCATGTGACTTAATCAGTGCACATCTGAACAGGCTGTCTAATGTTACCTTGTAGTAGTTTTCTTTCTGCCTCTGGTAGATCTAGTACCTTATTACCACAGTATCCAACATGATAAGTAGATACTAATTCTGGGTTATATAATCCTAACGTCGCGTTCAGGCACTGCAGTAAACCTTGATAATAATAACACAGGTGAGCATCAATCATCTCTAGGGGCATACATACAATGTATAAGTATAGCATTTATTACCATGTTTATGCCCTTATCCTGTTTCTAATCCAATAATACCATCAGGAACTAAAATCAGGTTAAGATAAAGTCATATATATATATATATGTTTATACATGCATATACAATATACAGTAGCATCAAATACAATGACTGGCTAATTCCCTTTTATACCAGTCATGATAATTCTACAAGACCTCCTGATGCTTGTGACAGGCAGAGATCCACCGCAACGCTCACCATGGTGTGTTCTTGTTTAATCACACTCCCCGTATCTTCCCAGTCAAACAATAATTAAATGACTCACTGTTAATCACAGGAAACATCACTTCTACTGAAGGAGATCGGATCACACCATTCTGGTCCAAAAATCCTTCCTGAAAATATAAGGGGATTATTGCCAATAGCTGCTAAATCCTGACAAAGGAATTTATAAATTAACTTGTTATAAAGTGAGGGGGTGACTCCCCTCACATCCACCAGATGGTCACCTGACTTTAATCATTGTGATGAGCCAGCTGTTCATATATTTATGATTTCTACAGTGAGGCAGTGAAGTTACTACCTGAATCAAGTCTCAATATCTAATAGGGGAGACAACTACAAGAACTCAAGGATACTCCCAATAAAACCTATTGCTACTAATTTATTTTTCTTTAATGAAATCAATATGTTGTACCTATATCACACAAGGGAGAATTTGAGCCAACTCTGTCTCCCTACTTCAAGAGTCAAACCTCACAGCTGGTAACACCCCTCAAACACATCCCTCAAACACATATCCCAACCACACCCCTCAAACACACCCCTCAAACACATCCCTCAAACGCATATCCCAACCACACCCCTCAAACACACCCCTCAAACTCATCCCTCAAACACATCCCCCAACCACACCCCTCAAACACATCCCCCAAACACACCCCTCAAGCACACCAGCAAACACACCCCTCAAACACATCCCCCAAACACACCCCTCAAGCACACCAGCAAACACACCCCTCAAACTCATCCCTCAAACACATCCCCCAACCACACCCCTCAAACACACCCCTCAAACACATCCCCCAAACACACCCCTCAAGCACACCAGCAAACACACCCCTCAAACACATCCCCCAAACACACCCCTCAAGCACACCCCTCAAACACACCCTCAAGCACACCCCCAAAACACACCCCTCAAACACATCCCCCAAACACACCCCTCAAGCACACCTCTCAAACACACCCCCAAACACACCCCTCAAACACTTCCCCCAACCACACCCCTCAAACACATCCCCCAACCACACCCCTCAAACACACCCCTCAAACACATCCCCAAACACACCCCTCAAGCACACCCCTCAAACACACCCCCCCAAACACACCCCTCAAACACATCCCCAAACCACACCCCTCAAACACACCTCTCAAACACATCCCCCAAACACACTCCTCAAGCACACCCCCCAAACACACCCCTCAAACACCCCCTTCAAACACACCCCCAAACACACCCCTCAAGCACATCCCCCAAACACACCCCTCAAACACACCTCTCAAACACATCCCCCAAACACACTCCTCAAGCACACCCCCCAAACACACCCCTCAAACACCCCCTTCAAACACACCCCCAAACACACCCCTCAAACACATCCCCTCAAACACACCCCTCAAACACATGTATATTGTATATTGTATATGTATATTGTATATGTATGTATATATTGTATATATGTTCATCCCCCAAACACACCCCTCAAGCACACCCCTCAAACACATCCCCCAACCACACCCCTCTAATGAATGCACACATTTCTACTCACACTAGTCTCTATCGTTGTTGGAGTCGTCACACGACGGAGAACCATCAGAAAATCTCTCAGTAACTCCTGAATCTAAAAATTAGAGAATCAAGTCAAGTCTGAAATAAACCTTGTTCAGTGAAGTATGAGAGAACCTATCAAAGCATTTCTATTAAACTAAAGGCTCAGGTAACCGATTGCGGATGGTGAGATGGGGCAATCGGTTGCAATTCACTGCCAGGCAATTGGTGCTGCAGGGGTTGTGGGTTCGAGCCCTCCGGTGTATACCTGACCGTAAGTGCTCAGATAAACAATCAAATAATTGTCTCAGGCTGTGAGGTATAGGATCCTCACAAATCTCTACTTCTCTAAGAATTGGGAAATTATCGAAAGATAAAGCCAAACGCTACCACCTTATGATGTTTTCGAAGCCAGGGATATGATGATCACGAGTGACTGAAACATGGATTAGAAATCAAGCCTCGTAAATTGAATTCACATTCCCTACAAAACAGGCTACTATCAGACTAAGAGCCCTAAAGTTACACCACTCAGCTGACGGAGACACTCACCTGATAACGACGCTCGTTATACACAGGCTGTGTATCCGGCTCACATCTCAGGCCGATGTAGCCTGCAAACTTCTCGGGTGACTCAAAAGCTCTGGAAATACAAGAGCGTATGACATACTGAAAATCATCATTTATAGTGTAGGGGTTATAGCCCTTTAAGGTAGAGACACAGGGGTCAGCATATATTCACTTTCTATACGCCGTTGGATAGCTCCCAACAAAACTTTTAATTGATGACGTTGCTCTTTAAATGAATCAAGATCATCAGAGACTATCAAAGGCAGCTACATTTTGCATCACTTTTTCACATCATATCATCAGATTAAAAAAACCAGGCACATCATGACATGACGTAAGAAGCCACTTTAGGCTCATTACACATTATCTTATACTAAGAGATATGATGAGCTATATCACTAAGAACAAATATAAATAGCCAGACTTGATATTTATAGCAGCATTCCTAAACTAAAATATATACGTTGTTGGTTGGTTGATATTATTTGCATGGCATAGCGCTATTCCCAAAACTTAATTTCCATATAAGGAAATAAAGAAAACAATTGACAATCGGAAAAGATAAAATATTAATCTGTGATCTCTCATCTAACTAGGTAGTGTTATGTATATATATATAAATTGTACTCACGCTTGTAGTTGAGGATTAGACCATTTCTCCAGTGATTCAATCAGTACTATCCTTATATACTCAACCTGCCTGCCAAAACTTCTCATCTCATTGCTGTAAATAAAGGAAATGTAAATTAGAATCAATGACTGGGCAGGTTTTCCCTTTAACTCATTAATGTTTATAGACATCACAGAAAATATAGTCGACATTGCATCTGAACTCAAACTTTATTTCACAGCCAAAGATCAAGAGACCCAAGCTCAAGCGTTAAGCAGTCTGTGCTCACGCTGTAAGAAGTGACAACCTGAGAAACCTTATAACACTTATCGCGTCAGTTTAATGAACACCCATATCTGTTCCATGTTGATGACTGATTTCAAAGGAGGATTTCCCAAAAACTATGTTCTAGTCCAATTAATCTGCACTATATCAGAGATCATAAGATTTTACAGGGTGGTTAAAGAGACTAGCTCTAGGATCTCAGGAACATGAGTATTAGTTTAGTATTAGTACTAGAATTAGTTAAAGTCCCTCTTCATTTCGACAAACCATTTCAGATATTTCTTCACAATCCGTGGCCCAATTGCCTGACCCATCAATGTTTTAGGTTGCTTGGGCTACCTTCTACTTCCTACTTTCTATCTGCATTATTAATAACCTCACTTTAATCACCACTTTAAGTGTGAGGCGCATCAGAAGAAGGAAGGGGATTTCACAAAGGTCTTAGCTGGGAGACCATAGTCTACACTAAGACCTATAGTCACTTCACCTAGATAACAGTCTTGGCTTTGTGACTCTAAATCGACAAAGAGGATGTTATCCCCTCTAGAGTATAGGTTCTGGCACCCATGGTACTCAGGCTTTCCTATATCCCTGCCTGCCGGCAATCTGACCAATCTCTATAATGGAGAGACAGGGGGATCTCAGGTATAGTCCTGGCCTGCATGAAGGGATGACTGGACTTAGACCTCACAGATCATTATTCTGCACTCTTCGGCATTAGACTACTATGTAGTTGAGCCGTACCATAGCGCAATTAATGTCAAACATCGGAGGATATGAGTTAATATATTATGAGAACTCACCTGACGAGTACTAATCCCTCCTGTAAACTTCTACATGTACCCCTAGTAACAGTCTGTCTACATCCTTCTATATAACTATGCAAGTCTGTGAAGTATGACTACAACGAGACAAGAATGGGTAAAACAAGATAGCAATGAATGGAGATGTTCACTTACTTTTTCTTGTTAACCATTGGTATCTCGTTGTTAGAATATTTATGTTAAACCAAGTAATGTAAGACAAATCTTCACCGGATATTTCATTTTTTTAGTTGGGTATGGATTATTGTGTGCCTGCTCCCGCCAGTTTATTATGAAAAGACACAATCTCTCATAACAATAGCTTGAGTTATACAAGCTAGCAATTCTTGAAACATAGTATTTTATGAGTGGTATCAGTCTTTTATGGTACTCCATATCTACGGTACAGTTATCTTCCTTGTATTTAGTTTCTCATCATACACTATAAGATTAGATTTTGACCCATGAAGTTACACTTGAATTCCTCTATAATATCTACCATACTGTACTGTACTATACTGATCCATAAATCTGAATAATAAACATGACTGATGGATCATGGTATATTCCGCAAACATCTGCTAACATGAACTTGCAATGTGTCATAATCGATTGCAAAATATCATAGAATCACAAAGCACGGTTCATTGAAAATATATTTCCTGAGGATGTTTGTTCAGTCAATATAACTGTTCAGAGAGCTAAGTGAAATTCATTATGGACTTCCTGAGTACAAATCTTAGTACAATGCATAGCACTCATCTTTTCCTTCATCACCTAAAATAGCCAAAGCATTTGTTTCTTCCTGGTGTTATCTAAAGATGATATCACTTGAATCTTATCATTGCACATGCTAACAATAGCAGTTTCATTATCAGTGTCAAGACAGCTACGTGCAGCTGCTAAATATTCAACCACAGCTGTTTTGTGTGCAAGAGATCATGGAGGCTAATGAGGGAACTCGGAAGTTTCGAGAAGCACTCCTCAAACGAGATGGAGAAGAAATACGGAGTCTAGCAAAATCTATATACCCTAAGCTCGGGACGGCAATCACTCTGTTGGATAACAAATATGTAGGAGCTGATGTAACATGTGTATTTGATGCAAAAATCAGTAAGGCAATTCACAGCTCACTATTTGAAGATAGCCAAACTGGAATGGATAATGTTGAACTCATCATGACGCACCCGTTGTGCTTGCAGGAACTTTCTGCCATGGATACAGATGATATTGATGAAATGAATATAGCTGGCCATATGATCCTCGCATTTGCAATTCTCTACGGCTACACACCTATCCATCTATCATCTATGATTGGGATGTCCAACATGTGTGATTATGTTAAATCTGTTCCAAAGCCCCCAGTCACACAAGAATACCTAGTTAACGTACTAAGCAGGCAGGACAAAGATGGCCTCACCCCTCTTCATATCGCTGTCTTGACAGAGAAATCAAATAAACTCAGATCAGAGATTCCTGACACCATTTCCCTGCTCGGAATGCTTGATAATCATCATCGGCTACAGCTTCTCAGAATGCAGGATGGTAGCGGTCAGACTATTCTGCACAATGTAGCCCGTGATTCCCAAATGGTACATGGTATCTTGAGGCTGGTGAGAAATGAAGATTGGCTGGAATTGCTAAAATTGCAAGACTGTCAAGGGCAAACATTGCTACATATAGGAGGGGCAGAAGGCCTGCTGACCCTTTTCAGCTCATGCCAAAATAAACTTGGTTCTAATATTCTGGGTTCTTTGCTCATCATCAAAGACAAATCTGGAAATACATCATTACATAACAGCCTAGCAAATGGACACACTGCGCTAGTTGAAATGATTATGATGGTTTCTTTTTATCCTACACAGACCTTGGTCAGCGCCTTACAGATAGCAAATAATTCTGGGTACTCACCGCTACATTGGGCATTGGGTCGAAATACCCACAACCCAGAGAACATCAGCAAACTCATTGAATATATCCCATCAGACAAACTGGTGGAGGTACTACGCCAGCAGATGCCCGCCACTATTATATTTGGCAGGCATATCGACCACATGGGAGATACAATGTTACACACAATCATTGTTAGAAAAGAATCTGAATTATATCTGAAACCTCTGTTGCTGTCACTTAACGCAGCTGATCTTGAGATATTGCTATCAATTCAAAATGAGGCTAATGAAACACCACTCCATTTTGCTGTGAGAAAATCGACAGTCTTCAAAGTTTTCTTTCCATTCTTGACGAAGCTTCTGACAGCTGTTCAAGGGGACCGAAAACCTTTATTGACTTTGCTAGGCATGAAGAACAAAATGGGTGAGACTGTTATTCATAAAGCCACAGAATGTGAACTCACAGCTATACTTGAGTTGCTACCGGAGCCTGAGATAACTAGTCTCCTAGGGGTACGCAACAGTCATGGAGAAACAGCGTTTCATGAGGCTGTACGGAAGAGCAGAGCAGATTTATTTATTAAAATATTCAGTGTCCTACAGAGGAAGGCAGTTTCACCTTTAATGTGGCTTCAAGACCATAACGGTGCCACGCCATTGCATACAGCAATATATCACAGGGATGTAGCTCTAGTAAATTTTGTTCTAGAGCAGGTTGACATTGACGAGAGGTTAAATTTCATTAATGTGGCAGACCAGGACGGTAATACGGCGCTGCATCTTGCTGTTGAGCTCAGATCACCTGAACTCTTGAGTACAATGCTCACTACATTAAACGATTCCGATAGGCAGCAATTATCTCGCATTGAAAACAAAGATGGAAACAGAATCCAGGAGCTGGCAGCAGAAGACTTGGGACACTGGTGGCGCTGCATACAGATACTCTCAGGTATGTTACTAGCGCCGGATCAATCAGTCACTGATCATTCACAACCTGTACATGAATCTCAAAAGCGAACCTGAAAGGATTCAATTTGCACTACATAGCCAGCAAGTCAGCCAATGACAAAGAAGACTGAAGTATTTTTGCCTGCTGGTGTCAAAAATGTGACAGTAATAGGAACCTTTTCATCTTTCGGTATTTTTAACATGGTGATTTACTGCATCATGAGACTGTTATAAACTTTGGCATTTGATATAAATATCGGTTCTGATAGGTCAAGTAGTATGCTGTTATCTGCCCTGTCATCTAAATATGCTGCAATGTCATTCACATCACTCTTCAGGAACAGATAACATTATCTCAGGGCAGCCCTACGGCGAATACCTGCATTCAGGAAGTTTAACATATTTGTCCCAAACTCCCAGCTGTAATGTCAATGTAGAAGACTATGGTGAACACCTGATACTCTCATCACCAAGCAACAAAGAAAATGGCGTTTCACCTCACAAAGGGTAAACCTAGAGAGGGAGCGTTAGATTTATATCTGCTGTTGAATGTTGGGAATGAAAACTGATGTTTAATGCTTATCACTCATTTTTTTGCTAGGACAAAAGGAAAATGAAAAGAAGAACCTCATCCCTCATTTTGCTGAGGGCACCAAATTACTTCATCGATTGGCGGCAAGAGGTCAACTACCGGAGATCAAATTACTCTTATCGGAAGTTAGTGAGAGACAAAAGAGGAGTCTCCTCGTCCAGACAGATGAGAGTAATCGTACAGTGTACCAAGTAGCAACAACAGAGAATGTGAGACAATTCTTAGACTGGACTGATGCCACTCTACAGGAGGATCTATACTACCTGCCCACACTACCGGTTGTTCTTGTGATGTACACAACTGCTGATAGGCCAGGCGCGGACGATGAGCTGGAAGAACTTAGCAAAACAATCAGAAAATTCAACTTACGTGGCTCACTTCAAGGTGACCTGACAAGGGAGGGAATGTTAGCAGCTATTCGAAGACAACAGGAGTCACACCCTGAACTCTCCGCACTGATAGTGATAATCATGAGCCATGGCCAACGAGGAGCAGTCCAAGCCAAAGATAAACCAGTCAGCATAAATGACATTCTTATGCAGAT
Organism: Membranipora membranacea; assembly: GCA_914767715.1. Lineage (NCBI taxonomy): Eukaryota > Metazoa > Bryozoa > Gymnolaemata > Cheilostomatida > Membraniporidae > Membranipora > Membranipora membranacea. Next base: position 1,601,515 of record OU612072.1, on the reverse strand, counting down.
GAACTCGGGATACCTCAATGGGAAACCAAAAGTAGGTTCAGCTTTGCTGTAAGACCATTATTATCATATCTCCTATATTTTTTTAAGCTGAGAAATAGATAAATTGAAGCTTTATAGAATCGGGACCTCACGCCATCCATGCCTGGATATTTAGCTTGTCTTGTCTCTGACTACATAGTCTAGCTCTCTGCAATTTCAAGGTTGCAAGTACAAACTGTCTATGGTTTTTGCAATAAGTAGGACATGATACGGACTCAAAACCTTGAATAAATTCATTTACTGTATTATTAATTACCAGGTACTACTCATTTAAGCCTGCCAAAATGAAAATGGTTTCCTGAAAGGTGCGTGTTGGTAATCGACTCTGAATTGAGAACAATCGAACTTTAAGCGAGTGTTATGGTTTGTACATAATGTATAACATGGCTATAATAGCGGATGCAGTTGCAAAGTAAAGCAAATGTGCATTTTTACAGATAAGTTCACTCTCTAAATAGTCTCCTAACCCAAACCTAAGCTACCCTAGAGTCAGAACATTTATTATTTGACTTAAGTTTTCTCACACTCATATATTGGGGAACTTACAGAGCAACTGTTGAAACAGCTATGATTGTTAGCATTGAACTTTAATAATTTTGGGCCCTAATGCATTCCCTATCATCATCAGAAACGATATCGTCGTTAGACTTCCGTCTTTCAGCCAACATCCACCGACTTGGTTAGTACTCTCCACTTTCTCCTATCCTGTGCATTCTAGAAATAGCTGAGGATGAAGACGCAAAGAACAGCGAAAGTATAGATCCCCACTTTGATGTCAAATACAGTGACACGATGGTACTGATGGCAACTGTGAATGGCAGCCGAGCCAAGAGGAATATGATGATACCTCTGTTTGCAAAGCATCTCAGAAACTCGCAGAAATATGATGATCTGTATGATGTGTTTCGTAAAACAAACCGAGATATACAGCTCGAGGAGACAGAACAAACGGCAGAATTCAGGTCAACAATGACACATAAACTCTGTCTGCACACCACACATGAACATATAGATTTAGACCCACATAGCTCGTCACGCGATACAACTATCGATCCGGTAACGTACAATCCAGCACATTTTGCGGCTCCCCAATAAGTATGACAGAGAGTCATGTATATTCAAACTAGATTGTATATACTCTATACCTTATGAATATTTGTCATTTAGCATATTTTCTTGCGTTGATACTGTATGACTGATACCTTACCAAATCAAATTTTGCGACATAGATTTTGATCAGCTCTCTGTCTATTACTACAATCTAAGCCTGATACTCCAACCCAAAGATGCAGTTTATAGTTCCTTGGCTGTCATATTAGAGTTCGATTTGGCATAATGTCAAACACAAAATCCACTGCCTCATCTTATGTTACATGGTGAATAGATATCTCTATGACCATAAAGCCACTCCCTCTTTTGATCAAATCTGATTTTAAAAAATCTTATGAGCAGAATGACAAAGTTAGTTATATGCCTGATGAGCAGATGACAAGGTTGATTCTGCAAATATTTGGACCCAATCGCTCTCCCACCGCCTGGTTTGCTGCCCTGTGGGCGGCTTATGTTCCAAATCGGTGTGATCGATCAGTCAGTGTCGCCAGTGCGAACAGTAACAACTTTGAAATCAAACATTCAGGTAATCGCCACACTAGTCACACACTATCTGACCATAAGGCTACACCATCACTTTGGTTGATTTTCACCCTTTCAAAATGGTTAAGTATTGATACAGAGATAAACAAAGAATTTTGATCAAAATGTTTTTAACTGAATGACTTGTCAACATTGTCTAATTATAGATTTACTTCAGACAAACTTACCGTTAGTAGTTGTGGGTAAAGTGTAGCCAGTTTGATGAACACAGCACTGGAATGCCTAGCCAGGTCTATCCTAAATTTGTCTGGAAGATTACTTGATGCTTCGATACGGAAATTCACCAAGTCGAATATCTATAAATTAAGAAACAGTCAGCGTGATACTTAAAAGTGTATCAACTTTAAATAGCAAGTCAGCATTTTCCCAGCATCAAGGAAAACTAATAGTCAGCGGATCCTTTTATAAATTAAAATGCCCACTGCAAAGATAACAGATTTCTGCATTATCTACTTTATCAAACTGTAGACTGGGGTCCTACTAAATAGTCAAATTCTCATTAAAAGAGATTAACTCGCTATCGCTTCTCAGTCACAACCATATATTATTCATATCAAATAAAAGCTATGGTTTCCTGGCCCATTCTGAAACAGTCATCCGAAAATTTACATTATAACAATTTCAATTAGTCGGCAAATTTTGGCCGCAAAGAGGCAAACACATACAGGCACACAAACAAACACAAAACTCCCTAAGGAACATGCACATACCTTTTTGAGTAGATGTTCGAGTACAGATTTCTCCACATGAGGCAGAACAGGAAACAGAGCTGATATACAGGAGAGGATTAGACCGAGAACCTGAGGCTCCTGTCAATAAGTGATATAAAAAATAGAGGCTCAAAAAGTAGTATTACCGAGCTTCACAAAGAACACAGGCAGCTTCTGGTAGTGAGGCAGGTGGGATTTCAATTAGAATGAGCAAGGTTTTTGTAGCAAATTATCACTATTCCTTTGCTCCAACATAATGGTCATTTTGTCCTTCGAATAGACAAATTTGTTACCAAATTGTTGACACAGGATGTAGTTTTTTGGATAAGTGAGCGATTTGGGGACAAGACCCCTAGCAGTCTAACCTGTACAGTAGTATTGAGCAGTGATTGAAATATCTGGATAGCTGTTAAATCTGCTATTGGAGGAGAATTCTTCAGGCAGGCATGCACAAAATTATTAATGGCATCCAGTCGTATGAAAAATTCTGACTTCAAATCACATGGTGACTGGATGGGACCTGTAAAAAAATTAAAAACATTGAAACAACAAGGTTTTATCGCACAAATACTGTACACAATCGCACTGTGTATGAATGTTCCCTGGTCTTGTAGGTTATATACACATGTTGATAGACCTTCACCTGCTTAACAACTTGAGCATATTGGGATGGCAAGCAGATCATGGCATGAGATGAGGAAAATTAGAAGCTTTAACTTCACATAAACCACACCAAACCATGAAAAAAGTTTATACTCATACAAGTATTGTAATTGTAATTACTAATGTTAGACTTATCTTGTGCTGACCAGTTTCACATTTTTTTCAATAAGGCAATATGCTGCTTGTGTTGTGTTGGTAAAGATCAGATTTTCAGTGGAATCATGGACACATGGATTCAAGTTATTCAGACAGACTCAAAGGGGGAGCAACGTCAAATCAGAGTTCCCATATCAATCCAGGCCATTCGACTGGCAGCGAGCCACCATGAATGAGCTAATTCAATCAGAACTTGTGGTTTATAATAATCTATTTACCAGAGTAGAGTTGTTGAGCTGTAGTATGGATATCTGTACTTACCAGAGTAGAGTTGTTGAGCTGTAGTATAGATATCTGTACTTACGAGAGTAGAGTTGTTGAGCTGTAGTATGGATATCTGTACTTACCAGAGTAGAGTTGTTGAGCTGTAGTATGGATATCTGTACTTACGAGAGTCGAGTTGTTGAGCTGTAGTATGGATATCTGTACTTACCAGAGTAGAGTTGTTGAGCTGTAGTATGGATATCTGTACTTACCAGAGTAGAGGTGTTGAGCTGTAGTATGCATATCTGTACTTACCAGAGTAGAGTTGTTGAGCTGTAGTATGGATATCTGTACTTACGAGAGTAGAGTTGTTGAGCTGTAGTATGGATATCTGTACTTACCAGAGTAGAGTTGTTGAGCTGTAGTATGCATATCTGTACTTACCAGAGTAGAGTTGTTGAGCTGTAGTATGGATATCTGTACTTACCAGAGTAGAGTTGTTGAGCTGTAGTATGCATATCTGTACTTACCAGAGTAGAGTTGTTGAGCTGTAGTATGCATATCTGTACTTACCAGAGTAGAGTTGTTGAGCTGTAGTATGGATATCTGTACTTACCGGAGTAGAGGTGTTGAGCTGTAGTATGGATATCTGTACTTACCGGAGTAGAGTTGTTGAGCTGTAGTATGGATATCTGTACTTACCAGAGTAGAGTTGTTGAGCTGTAGTATGGATATCTGTACTTGCCAGAGTAGAGGTGTTGAGCTGTAGTATGGATATCTGTACTTACCGGAGTAGAGTTGTTGAGCTGTAGTATGGATATCTGTACTTACCAGAGTAGAGTTGTTGAGCTGTAGTATGGATATCTGTACTTACCGGAGTAGAGTTGTTGAGCTGTAGTATGGATATCTGTACTTACCAGAGTAGAGGTGTTGAGCTGTAGTATGGATATCTGTACTTACCGGAGTAGAGTTGTTGAGCTGTAGTATGGATATCTGTACTTACCAGAGTAGAGTTGTTGAGCTGTAGTATGGATATCTGTACTTACCAGAGTAGAGTTGTTGAGCTGTAGTATGCATATCTGTACTTACCAGAGTAGAGTTGTTGAGCTGTAGTATGGATATCTGTACTTACCAGAGTAGAGTTGTTGAGCTGTAGTATGCATATCTGCTATGTGTTTGAGACACATAATAAGTAGTTCTTGGTGCTTTAAAGTCTTCAGGACATAAATCACATCGACAATGTTAGTCTTCATTTCTACAAAGAACAAAGTCATCGGGTAAGTTGTGTGAATGCATCAGATAAATCAGATCACTTTGTGTCTATTACTGATTCATTAACTATGTCCGCAAAATCTACAAATCAATCTAATGTGAATTATGTGGCTTTGTGTACCTCCAATATTTCAAATTTGCAGAAATTTACACCAACATACATTTATCCCCCCCCCCCCCCCGACTTTTGTGGTAAAATCTTTGGCACTCTTAGTAAAGCATCAGACCAGGATAATATTGTCTGCCAAATAAAATGTAATAACAGAGGTAAAATTTAACATCTGAAGATACAATGTGGTCAGACAAGAGGTGTAAAATTTAAATGTTGTCAGACAAGAGGTGTAAAATTTAACATCTGAAGATACAATTTGGTCAGACAAGAGGTGTAAAATTTAACATCTGAAGATACAATGTGGTCAGACAAGAGGTGTAAAATTTAAAATCAGTTGTTGGGTTAATATGACAGGATTACTTACTGTAGAAACCATTGAGCCAGTCAGTCTCATCATCATAATCGAGACATTCTGGATTTGTCGGATCAGAAGGCGATCCGATCTAAAATATGAAATATATCACTATCATGACAAACGAGGCAGGCTACCTCGTGAATCTTGACACAGTTGGGCACCACTAAGCCTTGTTAGACGGTGGCCACTGGATTCACTATTCTCTATTAATTATATTAAAAATCTTGCAGTGATGTCATAGATATCCACAAATATATATCACAGTTCTGATTTCTATGATGTAGAAATTCCAATTTCGAGTTCAAGCGAATGATATGAGAGACATATCAAGGATTATATGTGCACCTATGGACAGCCCTACGTACACCTCAGTAGGGGGACTGCATAAACAGACGAGAATATTACCTTGTGTATTTTAGTATATAGTATGTTGCATAGTTCCATCATTTCATCGTGTAAGAATGGATTCTTCTTAATGGCTCTCACTAATATGACTAGAAATTCTGTACATGAAGATGCTATAAATAAGCTGCTGTGAGAAGTGAGAGTGAGTAAGAGCTTGAAGTATTGTGGGAATGTCTCCGGTAGATTGTAAGTGGCCGGATCTTTGGTCTGAAAATATAAATTACTGTGCAGATCGACTGTCATGGGATGTGAGATCACAAAAGCCCTAAAAAAACTGATCTGTCCCCGATATGGCTCCTACCTACTAAATAAACATCGATGATGATGAAAGTAATTCATACACCACCCTCCCTCCCAGCATACACCAAATTAAGATATAAATACTTAGAGTTGCCTTCTCCTTGATATTAATGGGGCAACTCAATCAAACCAGGCTTTCTCAATCAAAAACCGTATGGTATTGCCAATAGACAGTTTTCTGAGCTCTGATTTAGGCCTCAATTCGGAGTTGCCCTCTCTCCAGTTTGGTACTTCTAACCCACGCCACATAGGAAAAACGTGCTGAAAAGAGGTTTATCTTGAAAACCGCTTATAATAGGATAAAAATTATTTTTGATTCAGAATCTGCAGCATTGAAATCTCATGTGGACAAAGTTTGGGAAATAATTTCAATATTTGGATAGTCAATTATAGCATTTTCTGCCTGTTTCGCGAACAATTTGGCAGAATGTTTCATGAGTTTCGTAGCTAAAATTAAGATTTATAAACATTCAAGCCTCCAATGATTTGGAAACCCTGTGAGACAGGGTTTCCAAATCATTGGAGGCTTGAATGTTTATAAATAAAACAAATTTTCAATGGTGCAGACTCTGAATCAAAAATCATTTTTATCCTAACATAAGCGGTTTTCAAGATAACCCTCTTTCAGCAGGTTTTTCCTATGCGGCGTGGGTTAAAAGTACCAAACTGGAGACTTGATGCATAAATACGGGCCCAGAAAACTGTCTATTGTTTGCCCTTGATGACACTATCACTGTTCATTCATTCATTCAATATCACTATCACAGCCAAATCATGGACCTTTTCAGGTATAGGATTGCTAGCAGAAAGCTGTAAGATTTTAACTTCGACTTACCATCAGATTAACGAGTTGTTCCCCCATACTTATAATTAGCTGACAGAGACGTTTCAGGAACACGTACTGATTAATATTACTGCTGGCTGATTGCATAGTGACTCTGAAATGTAATATAAGATGAGTCAGTGGAAATTGTGACGGTACATTATATGATACAACAAACAATATTAGCGATGATTTCATGATAAACAACAGATATTTATGGGGAGTTTCAAATTGACAGGTTCTTTAGCAATTGAGGCTTATGAGCATCATTACTGGTAAGCAACAGAGGGGATATTTACGTAAAACTAAAATAAAATGTTTACATAGGCTACTCAGAATGTTATCAACTCATCCATAAGGGTCAGAGAATCTTTTTGCCGAAAACACAAGATATCCAAGGCTCATAAATATCCTTTCTGATCTATAACAGAACTTACTGTGTGACTTGAGTTATTGTATCTAATGCTTGTTGATAGTATAGTGTTAGGACAGGTGTCAGAGATTCAGGATTACCATGTCTGTATGTGATGACAAGTAGACACTCTACACATGACATCTGAATACAGGTGTCTGTCAGATTACCCAGAAGTATCTGTAATAATGTAGGACAGAGAAATGAAGAGCAGGTGCACAAGAAATCAAATATAGGAGTAACTTTTAATGTATAACTGTGGTATTTCAAACGTAACAAAAAACAATTATGTGTAGATACCAATGGCGACACCGAGCGAAATTAATGGTTATAACAGGAAAAAGCCTTCAGGTAATTTTTGTTCCAAAAAAAGGCTGAAAGCTGAACAAGAGATAACAAGTAAAATATCTTTAAATTTTCTGACAGTCAGATTCATCTCATGCTGGTCCGGCTGTATTCCTACCTGCATGAGTAGATTATCATCAGCTGATATGAGGGAGGCGTCACACCACCCGACATATCCCATCATAGTATCCAGTGTGGTAACTATAAGCCTGTGTAATATATCCCTCTGCGTATGGTCCTCAGTCTATAAAACAGAGCAAGTCAATCTGTTGTCGGAAACTTCGAGTGAAACTCTGAACATGTCATTATTAGGGTCTGATGGGTTTATAAGGTACGCAGGGTGATCAGAAGTGAGGGTAATCTGCTACATCATAACTCAGTCAGCATAAGTTTAAAGGGCAACCAGGGTTTCAAAAAACTTCTCATTGATTGATAGCAGATTGCACCTTCTACATAGGGAAAAAGATGAAATCCAATTCGGATGATTATTCAGCCAGAATTCTTATGAAACATTTCATCCATCAGCTACTCAAACTCAGCTAAAATAGAATACCACAGAGCAATTTCCTGTTCCTGTTATTATTAAGCCTGTGCTCTATCATTATTACTGCAATGTCTTGGAACCTCCCCTAAACTGAAGTGTTACCCAGCTTAGAGTCAGCAACTACATTGAGTTTTGCACCGCGTCATGCACAAAGCTGATGCTGCCTAGCACATTCTTTACTGCCCATTTATGCATTGCTGCTGCATTTGGTTGCCCTTTAATTTGAGAGTTGTGTAGGTATGAATTTTTTTCAGTCAGGTTCAAACAAATCAAGAAAGCTATCAACAAAATGGCCTACTGAGAGTTCATCACATGGAAGATACACCAGCTATGGAGAGTTGTATTCTCTATATTTCAGATATATATATATATATATATATATATATAATATGGCAAATGAAATATAATAATAATGGCCAAAAGACTATAAATGTTGGCATGTACACATCACATCACAATGATGACTCACATTTTTCCTTTTCAGTATAAGTTCTTGCAAGCTCTTCACTAGAAATGGTAGTACAGTTTTGAGTGATTCAGTGAGAGCAGCTTGTATATCCTTTCTCCTCTGAGCGTGTTCGATAGTATTCAGTATAACTACATCCTCAGCTAACCTCAGTAACACCCTCATTACTATGTCTGTCTTACGGTACTAAAATATCAGACAATCCTCTATAAATTATTCTCTATGAATTATTAGATGGTAAACAATTATGGAGTTATGATACGCTGATCTGTTTTCAGGCTGCAGAGTTATAAACCTTGCATTTATATCAGGGAGCAATGGTAATTATCTACAATTTAGATATTGGATTAATCGGTCCCATTTCATATCACAAACTTTACAATATTATCAGGTACATAAATGCAGATTTTCATTTAATAAAAACAGTAGCATGAGCTGGTTACCGCACTATAATGAGATGCAATACTAGCGATGAACTGCTTTGTTACTCATAGAATTGTGAGTGTAGTCATCTACTGTTTTCTGCATACACACATCACAGTGAAGTTAAAATAATAGACATACATCAGGTGTTGTACCGAGTTGTCCCATCTCATCGATAAATGAGGGCCAGTTTTGTGGCCATTCTCTCTTGACTATCTCCACAACACATTTAGCTATCGAGTCCCCAATATATATAGGTTCATCTCGGCTTATCTAAAAAACAGCGATAACATGTCCACTTTGAACGATGGTCGCGATTCTCTGTTGGTTGCGCAACGCCTTATTATTTTGAATCCGGAAATTGTGTTAATATCTTTAGACCAAAATATCATCAAAACACAAACCGAATACAAAAATCAGAACTCTGTTGTTGGTATTTTATTATGTCATACCTGTACATCTATGACTCATTATAGTCTGCACAGACTGATGATCTATTATTTTGTAACACTAAGTTCATAAAAAGAGGATATATCTACTGATCTGCTAAGTAACTCACCTTATGTATAATATCCATACACACATTCTTAAGCTGCTGCTTATCAAGTACAGCTAAATTGTTCCACTGATATCTGGGTGAAAAGAATAGAAAAAAGTTAAATTTCTAAAATATACAATGAGTTACATGATGATGATGATGTCAGTGTGTATATTGCATACTGCCTTACACCAACACCATTCACCTACTGCTGAGTTTCTCTTATTGCATTATTCTCAACACCAGGTTGAATATCCTGCATGCCTATAAGTTATCATGTTTACTGTTTACTTTACGAGAAAAAAATCAGTTAGTTTGAATATATCGATGTTTCTTGAAACACATCTCGAGGCCTTACTGACCTTGGGGAATATGGTGCACATGCGATGAAATTTTACAGTTTACAGTATAGTTACTTACTTGATGATGTTTGCAGTACAGTTACTTACTTGATGATGTGTTCTATCATAGATAATGCATAGTGTCTGACATTGTGAGATTCCTCGGGGCTGATTAATATCAGTATGACCTGAATATTCTCAGCACATGTCGATTTAAACTCCTCACAAACCTACAAAAAACATCAAGGTACATCAATATTTAATTATCGTTAGATACAAGCATTGAGTGACAGGTTCATCAGTAACAGATTGCTGATATAGAGACGAATGCAAGTCCTGTACATTGTCAATACTAAGATATCATGACATTGTGTCATCTGTACTAAGCAGAATTGATCAAATTGATGTGGCCAAAAAAAAGGTAGTTAGTTTTGGAAAAATGATAATTGAGCTTTGATGGGGTTTATGATTACTCTCTATAGATGATGAGAGAAAAAAATTTGAGGGAAATTTAAAGGATTCTACTAAGCTTTAAAATGTTTTAGCCTCGTTATATTGAGCAAATTTTCGTAGCTGGAAAAAGGCTACCTTCTTCACCTTTGTACTCGTTTTTGGGAGATGGTTATAATTGGGCCTAAATAGGAGTAATTATGCCATTTAATTTGCTTGCCTCAGCTACCATTCACAAACTGGCTGGATGTAACATACTATTGGTAATCTCACAGCTTGTGTTGAAAGGACCAGGTTGTATTGTTATATTCAGTCATAATCTTATGAGTGTCTAAATGACAATAGAAGTTATTACCTGATAGGCCTCCTGTCTCTGCTGTGGTTTAGTGAGAGGTTCAGCACAAGCAATCACAGCACTTCTAAGTAGAGACACAGCACCATCCATAGTCTACATAGAAAGGAAATCAGAACAATATGGTGAGCGTTTTTTCTCAATACCACTGAGTTAGTGATAGTAATAAATTAATCTATCTAGTCTATGTACTACTGAGTGGGCTTCACAAATTATTAGAGAGTATTGTTGTATCCACCAAAGCTATTTGGTTTTAATTGACTATAGCAGTTCAAACAAATATACTTTTATGTTCGTGAAATTTGTTCTCCGTAATAAACATTTATGTATGTATTGCAACAAGTACTTTCACTCATTTGGTGCTGACAAGTTATCAGCATAGGGTCTATCGAGAACAGATCATGAGACACAATCAGAGATTGACAGATTTCTAGGCTATGCACACTGTTGAGCCAAGTTTGACGATAAATATCCTACTCGACTTGGCTCAATAGTGTGCATAGCCTAGAAATCTGCCAATTTGTGATTGTGTCTCATGATCTGTTCTCGATAGACCCTATGCTGATAAAATAAGCCAAATAAGCGAAAGTATTTTTGCAATACTTACATAAATGTTTATTCCAGAGGAAAAATTTCATGATCATAAAGGCATAGGCCTATTGGTTTCCACTGCTATAATAGAACCCCTGCTATACACACCATTGACCCAAGTCCATCAACAAAGAAGGCTATTACACTGAGTAGTAATAATCATCAATATTTCCTGCTGTACCCAATACAATCATCTTGTGTCCATTCGTGGCTGCGTTAATTCTTGAAACACAGAGAACCAGTCAAACTAGTTCCCAACAGTAACAGAATCTTAAGAGCAGCACCTTTAACTTTAGCCCCATGGCCATAGGACCTGAGATTCTTCATGCATGACATTTGTCTCTACAGGAAAACTTACAGAGCTCTACTGATTGCCCTCCCGCCCACATGACAGGTCTGAGTAGTTTGTAAGATAACTTCCATGTTACAGTAGTAGGCAACATACTGGAGTACTCAGTGCTAGAGGACCGGGACATATTTTAGGCCAAAAAATAGAAATGAATAAAGATTTTAAAAACAAGTTTGTTGTTTAGAGGTGTAGCCTTGGTGCATATAATCAACTCATTCTTGTCTGCTTTTAGTATGACTAGTTGAGGACCAGAGAATCAAATATAGACAGTAGTTAAAGCTGCCGTGAAATGTTTGATAAAAATCCAGAAAATTATACAGTGGAACACTTTGTCTTCTGCAATTTGTTTAAATGTGTGAGTAAAAATGCCTTTCGACTGGCTCGCTGAAGGTTACCCATAAAAGTCAATTCGATGAACATAGTTTTAGGTTTATTAAGTGAGTTATATTTATTTAAAAACCATAGATATCCCTTCTGCAAAAATAAACTTGTTTAAAAAAATTCAACTATGGGTGCTCATTTTTAAGGAAAAAGTCTCAAAAATGACGTCATAGATCACAAGTAAAATGGAAACTGCTTGGTAACACGGAATTGTTGGTATCCAAAACTGAAGTAAAGGAGCTGAAAATTTTTGTTTTGAGTGTCTTCTACCTTCATCTTCTGCAATGGAGCAGTATCCTGAATAAAAGGCAGTGATATTGTCTGTGTCAAATATAAATCAATGTATGTTTATTGCGTCAAATACTTATATATCAGTCTAATCCTTGCCAAATAATACAGTGTATTTGTTCATTATTATTAATTAATAGTAGTTATTTAGAAGTATGACTTGACCAACGTTTTAGATGTTTTCTAGAGAATCTATCCTGAGACCAACATGAAATGTGTGCTATAATGTATATCCATGTCCATTTATGTGACTTATCATGGTGTACAGAATACTGCACTGTACACCATAAGTATTCTGCACACCATCTTAGTAGTTATTTAGAAGTATAACTTTACCAACTTTTTAGATGTTTTCTAGAGAATCTATCCTGAGACCAACATGAAATGTGTGCTATAATGTATATCCATGTCCATTTATGTGACTTATCATGGTGTACAGAGTACTGCACTGTACACCATAAGTATTCTGTACACCATCTTAGTAGTTATTTAGAAGTATAACTTTACCAACTTTTTAGATGTTTTCTAGAGAATCTATCCTGAGACCAACATGAAATGTGTGCTATAATGTATATCCATGTCCATTTATGTGACTTATCATGGTGGTGTATTCTGGGAATCTCCCCATTATTCTCAACAAGTTCAACACCAATCAATGAAAAATGAGGAGTGATAAAAGTGAAACTGACACAACAATGCATCATTCATTGTGATGGTGGTGTTCTGTGTTTTGTCGTTATTGGACTGTATTGTTACCATAAGTGTTGCATAAGGAAGGTTCTTGTGAGGTGTTGCGCTTGAATAACTCAAGCAGGGGACTGGTGCCATTAAATACTTAAAAAATACTAGTCAAAGCGACAGGACTCAAGTAGGGGGAAGGCTCACATTGTTGGTGTAGCATTTTCACTTATATATTCTGTGCCATCAATCGAGTATAAGATTGAAAGCAAATCCGTCTCGGGCAGGAGGTTAAGTTACACCAAGTTGATGATCTGTCTAGACTAAATAATTGAACTTGGCATAAGTCAGTTAGCTAGGTCCGCAGTTCAGTTCACTTGTAAATTGAGGCCTAACTCCATTGGGTACGTTGTATTTCTTATCCTAGTTGATCATGGTCAATCGATTTTTTAATATCAGTGTTATGGTAAGATTTAAGATTACATTTTCAAGTTTCATTGAAAGCCACGTCTTTGCGCTAACACTCCTATTCTATTCTCTTTCAGGAAAGTCAGGAGGAGTGCGACTTTTTTATCTGCCACGCTGTGGTTGTGACCAGCTGCCTGCTATCGACATCATGGCTAACGGGTCAAACAACGAGACACAGGTGGACCTGCTCCGAACTAATGATATGCTCAGGGACAGATGGAGAGTGGTGAGTTGGCCTACCTTTCATAGCCTAATAACAGTATCAACGCCTCAGACAAGAACAGTGCTAAGATCACAATGCCCTAACAATCACTATTGAAATAATGGCCAGCTGACAATTTCAGAGTACTTTCTTCTAATATATTTCTTTTTCTCTTTTTACTCAACAAGAAATCAGCTCTCTCGTTTCTATCACTATTTTGACGATTAATGATGGATTTTCTCATCTTTTTAAATCCTTGAAAGATACGTAAAGCCTGTTATATAGTCTAAATATGCTCTGACTAGAAGTGATCAAGCTGCAATGCTATATGGTTGTTATATCGGATATGACTTAGTTCACTGATTTAAGTGTCAAAACTATGGCTTGTCAGGATTTTTAACTGTGCATGTGTGTTTTATTTCATGTCTACGCTGCCTTGGAGTTAGAGCTTTTAAACATTATGTACATACATTACAGCTTCGTAAGATTGGTGGTGGTGGTTTTGGTGAGATCTATGAAGTGTATGATATTATCACAGAAGAACATGCTGCCGCTAAACTGGAGTCAGCGGGACAACCCAAACAAGTTCTCAAGATGGAGGTTGCTGTGCTTCGAAGATTACAAGGTGAGCTCACAGACAAAGAAGAAGTGATGAAACTATCCGCATCCTGATATATCTCTGAATATAATGACTGGATGAGTTAACAAAAATTTGTTCTTGAGCTGCTAAATAATTCGGTGGTTAAATGATGAAGCTGATATATTTGGGTGACCGGAATATTGGGCACATGTAGAGGGTGTCTACTTTCTAAACAGATCTGTGGGATCATAGCATTTAAGCATTGTCATTGATCCTATATAGGCTACCTACCTACACTACTTTCATGCTTCCCATTGTTATATTTTGTGTGATAAAGTTAATCTATGGCTCCATCATAGCTGTTGCAGTAGTTGGGAAGGAGATAGTTATGAAATTTACCAATCACTTAACAATTTTTCTTTATTCCCCTTGGTATTACTTTCGTTGTTGGTTTCAATAGTGTGTAGCATTGACCCTTTAACATTTCTAGCATGCTTAATTTTGTAGCTGCAATCAGGCCTAGGAACAAACTCACGTTTCAAGCAATACTATACTTTGTATCTTTGAAAAGCGTGGGTAGCTAATTGTGTTGTATGATATTGTTACAGATGACTGTTTGCGGAGACATGTATGTAAGTTTATCGGCTGTGGTCGGAACGAACACTTTAACTATGTAGTGATGAGCCTACAAGGACGTAACCTGGCTGAGTTAAGGAGGGCGCAGCCTTCGTCCCGCTTCAGTCTCAGCACCACTATACGAGTAGGGCTGCAGGTTCTACAGGCTATTGAGGCTATACACAGTGTGGGATTTCTACACAGAGACATTAAACCAGTGAGTTATTGTCCTGTACCTGTACTAATAATTATTCTACTATCTGTGAGCTATCAGTACAGCGGAGTGCTAATCAGTACTGTAAGTACCGTGTAGCAAACTGTCTGATGTAACCAAGCAGGCAAATCGTCTTCATAATCATCTTTTTAAGCGGAGAGAGTTAACCTCTCATGGGTACAGGTGATTGGACCTATAGTACTCATGTCGCACCCTATACCCATGCCGACCGGAAACCTGGCTTTATGTCGAAGAGGCAGAGGGTTTTATAAACTGCATGTGGGGTGTGCATTGAAGCAAACTGTTCTATGCAACCGTTTGGGAAATCTGCAAAAGATTTATTTGACCAATTATTATTTGTCTAACGTTCGGATAAAACCTGACAAAAAAGACTAACTGGGAGCATTTAGAAGTGTAGCCTATGTTCATTGCCTGTCCAGACAGTTAATACTAAATACAGCCGTCATTGACTCAGACACAATCATTCACTTAGTGTGAGGCTCTATAGCTTAGAGTGCAATATGCTGCCTGTCTAACGCTGCCTATAGAGAGCTATGTTATCTGTGACATTCCATTCATTGTGTCCTATCAATGGCCTTTTAACATGGTCATTCACACTGTCAACTAATTCATTTATAGCGTTAATTATAATAAAACCATGCATGCTGGTATAATATATCAAATTAATGTGCCCAGGCTATGTAAATATAAATTTGCTTACAAGATAAAATAAAGCCGCTATGCTTTGAGAGAGAGAACATAAACAATTGGGCTGTTGATATTATTGTATTTCAGTGCAGCTGAACACTGATACCCTTTTTTGCCTGTATCATTGCAAAGTGTTATGTTTCTAATTGAATTGTGAAACCTACCTTACTATCAGCTGCGTCTGTATTATAATATACTGGGCCTTTAGAACGGATGATATGTTTGGTTGTCATTGATCTCTCTTCTTATTAATTATATTATATTATACGATGGCCTATCAAATCTTCCTTGTCGCAGGATGGTCTGAGGCTCATATGATATTATAATTAAAAAATGCCCGAGAAGTTGAACTAGCCAAATAGGGGGAGAAAAATCAATTTTATTACGTCAATTATAGTTACAATGTATAACATATTATAACTATATTATTTTGCAGTCAAATTTTGCTATGGGAAGAAAATCAGATGACAGGCACATAGTGTATATGTTAGACTTTGGTCTAGCCAGACAGTATACCAACCAGGAGGGGGAGGTTAGGACGCCGCGTACTGCTGCTGGATTCAGAGGCACAGTTAGATACGCCTCACTTACCGCTCACAGGAATCAGGTAAGGATATAAATATGATATACATAATGTAGCGTCGAGGAGTGAAGTATTCACGGGAGAAAAAGTTTGCCATTTCACTAGGCTTGAAGCACATAATTTAAGGCTAGCTAACATTTTTTCACCCTCTCTACTCTATAATTTCTATATACTCCCCAACTCAGTAAGCCAAAACAACATTAGTCATTCTAGCTAAAACAGCATTAGTCATTCTAGCTAATATTAACTCCTCTAGGGTATATAGACACAAGACAGGCCTAATCTTTATATTTAGTCACTATTTTTATGTATTATTTAAAGCATAGCCTATTATTTACCACCATGACATAATAACACACATTTAAGGATAAGCATTGTGACATTGTTTGACTAACAACATCATTTCATATCAAATAACTCATGATATGAAATGTGAAACTGGAAGTAAACATACCCACCTGTTTAACCACTGGTGCTTTTTTGTAATAAGAAAATTTTATATTTTGTAAACCGCAGGCAACTTTCTGTATGATATAGCATATGCCACATAACAGTCATGTCAAAATGTTGGGAACTAGAATATGCAAATGATGATCAATTTCCCCTGTTTGTGAGCACATAAATCCACATGTCTGCTGTTATGTCCTGGAGCGCTGGTAGGGCAATATCACCGTTAATGCTGTCATTTCCTCTTCAGTTAAAAGATGGTTTAGACCAATAACTGATCCTAATCATGCAATAATTCTGGTATGCATCCCGCAATGAGGCAGATTCGGAACTCCCGCTGAACTACTGCTATGAGTATGATAATATACAATGTTATGTTTTCAGGAAATGGGGAGACATGATGATTTGTGGTCTTTATTCTACATGCTGGTAGAGTTTGTAAACGGCTCACTTCCATGGAGGAGAATTAGGTATGTTATCATCATGTCTATAACCGATACATTATCAGTCTGCTGGTACGCTGACGTGTAATAACGAGCAGACGGGATGTTATGTAGCTTGGCTCAGTTATAAGGGCGGCAAAACATTGTAACCCAGTGATACAAATCCTTGATTTAAACTATTTTTTTGATCAATAATCTGGATTGAGTCTTTGACTGCTCCCTCATCCAATCTCCGTTTGCAACAAATGAATTGAACAAGAAACAGCTGTAAAATAAAGTCTTTGGAAATTATAGTGGATGTAGATTGAGTTTAGAGCATGTACCTCTCTACCATAATTCTTCACTCATCTCTAGTATATAAGCATTGATGTGTAGTTAGCCTCAGGTTTATACATTATATTACAGAGAGAAGGAGGAGGTGGGACGTCTGAAGGAGTCCCACAATGAGGAGGAGTTCTTTACTAATTTACCCAGAGAATTTAGAGTTATGCTGACCCACATTAAATCTCTCACATATTTTGATATGCCTGACTATGAGCTGCTATCTAATGTCTTCCTACAAGCCATGAGCAGACTGGGTATGTTATAATAATCTACTTATTCATTATCCTCCCATGACTACAATCATGTATTTGTATCTCTAATGTGTAACAGACATAGAAAAGTGCTTGCCTGTTGACCTCATCAGAAAAAAATATAAGGAAGCTTCTCACACAAGACCTGAGGGTATTGCAATGGTAAAATGATTGAGTTGGGTCCCACTGGCCACCAGAAATGGGGATTTCATGATGATGTCACTCATTCTTTTCTTGGCTTAAGAGAAAAGAAGGGTTCATTTTCTTCTGTTGGTTTGAGTTAACTAATGTTAGCCTATGGTTATGTCTCTTTCAAACTGAAACACCACTCATGTCATGGAAAAAAGGATATGAGAATGAGTTGATGAACAAAGTGCATATGGGTAATAATGGAAAGCTGATCATTTTATTATGATTGGCCTTATTGTGCATGCTGATCACCAAAGTGCATAGTGTGCATAGTGTGAAAGAGAAAATCAGAACTCACAATGTAAGCTTGCTTTTTCATGTATGAGAGCAAACATTCATAGGTTGTCCTCTAAGTCTTGAGTAGTTCATTCATTCTCTCCAGTTTCAACTACATAATATTCACTGTCACAGTGATGATGTGTGTATGGGCATCTCTTGAGATGCCGGGTTCAGGACTCAGACAAGGCTACAGAGGACAAGGCTTCATCTATAGATGTGCCGATGATATACATTATTATTATTTCTTACTACTAGGTATACACCCTGACGATACTGCCTATGACTGGGAGGTAGAGGCTAGTACAGGTAATGAGCAGTCTACTGTAGCAGTGACTAATAATCAGGCTCCCGCTGTAGCAGCTGAGTATCAGTCTAATACCAGAGCTACTGTGGCTCACCGGCAGTCTGCTAACGCATCTACACCACAGGTAAGCTGAGTATCAGTCTAATACCAGAGCTACTGTGGCTCACCGGCAGTCTGCTAACCAACTACACCACAGGTAAGCTGAGTAACTCTTGAGGGGGACAACTTCAGCATCAAGTTAACTAAAACGCTCATCTGGGGGTTCTGATCCCCTCAGCTTGACCACTGTGCCCAAATTATGAGATCATAACATCACGCTTTCTGATGATAGAACTGATCTCTGGTATTGCGCTTTCTAATTTGTATTAATAACTTGGAGTTGTCTTTTTAATGCGCTATTTGTTCAGAGAGCGGATAACTCACTTCATATTTTAGCGTTCAAATATAAGGATATATTATGATATAGACGATTCTAATTCACTTAGTTTAATAAAATTCACTGTTAGCAATTGGTAAATGATCATCAATGTAGTAAGGCTATGTAGATTACCATTTTATTAAATATTTTAGGCGGGTAGCCGACAAGCGTTTAACACAGACGCCAATCTGGATGACCCAATGGATGTGGAACCCATAGTGAGAGGGGCGGAGCATGTGGAGGAAGGTGGGAGTGGCCTAAATGTGACAGGAGTGAGGCTCGGTAATCGTGCCATCCAATCAGGTTTGTGTTTGTCAATGTTTTGTGTTCTCTCTTGCTGTGAGTATTGAAAAAGAAGAGAAGTCAAAACACAGTATCGATCATTCTTATTGTTTCTCAAAAGAACAAGGGCTGAAGACAGTTCGCAACATTTGCTTATCATGAATGACTGAAACTGAACTATACACTCATACTGGTCATCTGTCTGACCTGGCCGTAATAGTGCATGGTTATACATTCAGCCAGATATCCTTCAAACATAATGTTAATCAGAGCCACACTTTGCTGTAGGGTGAGCAGTAATTTTCATTATTAATTATATCATGGCCCTCTTATCTTATATGGCTTCCATACACTGTTTTATGCGGATATTTTAGCTAAAAAGAAGCGACGTATTGGTAATAATTACTAAGTCTAGTCTGTTTGTATACTTCTGCTTACCTGCTATATAGCGATATGATTTTAGCTTGGTATCAGTTGTCTTGTATTATCAGCAGTTAAACTGAGATCAAGCTCTTAATCTGTCACTATTTAGCAGGTGGTTATTTTTATTAGACGAAAAGCTGTAGTAGACTTCTACTCACTCTATTCACACACTAAATAAGAGATAATAAGTGATTTTCCTATTCGCATGATTATACTTGTGGTGTGGAAGCTGTAGTTTTTGAGATGAATTGTAGGTGAAAAGTCAGATTTAAGGATGTTGTAATGTTGAAATGTTCAGATCACTCGTCTGAAGGGAAAAATAAGTTAATGCCTGTGCTGAGTTGTCTCCCTTTACTGCTGAGTTGTCTCCCTTTACTAGCCAAAGCACAAAAGCAAACCAATTAACTCATACCTAAATTTGTGTGCTGAAAGGCTGGCGTATCACCTCAGCCACTTCCAGAATTACGGGATCTCCATTTTGTTCTCACTGTTTTCACTAATAGATAACTGCTTGGTCACTTTATCATTTCCAAACATCTGGGCATTACTTACCAAGGATAATCCTAGTAGGCACAAGAATATTGGTGAGAATGGAACTAAGTTCAAATCTGACAAATTGTTATGTCAATATGAGAATATTAACCGCTATGTTGTCAAACGGTGTGTTTCAGTTGTTATTGATTTTACAACCAGTTAAACTTCTCTGTTGTTACAGCTGATGATGTGAGAGGACCTGCTCGCGCTACAAGAGCTGCCACACGTCAGCAGCAGAACAACAACCTCGTCAACAGAGTCGGTACATCTCTGGTGGCTCTAGATAATAGACTGAGACATATTCTCAATAATGAGAGGGAAGGTGGGCTCTCTAACTCTCCCGCAGCCAGCCCACACTCGGACAGGCGCAGGTACAAATAAATTAGCTGTATTGTCACAACATCCAAGAAAATAAATCGCTGTAATAAGCATACAAATCTTCATTAATGGTTGCCTAGCTTGCGGATAACAAGAAAGTATAATTTAGTAAACTCTGACTCATGGCCGCCAGATTTTATAAAATATTTTTTCCGCTGTCAATAATGCCATCACAATAAACTGTCTATTTCCTGTTTTCCCTCTGGGGCAAAATTAAAGAAATATTATTATTTTTGTTTCCAGATACAGAGGCGGACATAATGGTAATAACAACAACAATCATGATGTGAGCCCTCGAGCTGCTGCCGGCCCTCGATCTGCTGCCGATATTAAATCAACAGTCACAGTACAACCTAAAGATCAGTCACAACAGCTTAATAGTAATAATAACAACGCTCTCAATCTCACCGCCCTCGATAAACCGCTACAGGTCAGTACACATTATTATATAAACCGCTACAGGTCAGTACACATTATTATATAAACCGCTACAGGTCAGTACACATTATTATATAAACCGCTACAGGTCAGTACACATTATTATACAGGTCAGTACACATTATTATATATCGTATGATAGGCATGAACTCAGACTAAGTTTGGAGTTACCCAAACTTACACAAATGTACCAACTACCGAGTCAGTCTCATGGATCAATGGTCTATAACACTGATTTAGCGTTGGTTTATGTCAAACTACCTTTTATGAATATGAAGTATACCTCTCCATATAAACCACTCTATATAAACCACTCTATATAAACCACTCTATATAAACCACTCTATATAAACCACTCTATATAAACCACTCTATATAAACCACTCTATATAAACCACTCTATATAAACCACTCTATATAAACCACTCTATATAAACCACTCTACAAATACCACGAAAAGTAAGTAAGCTTTACTGTGAATAGAAAGAATGTAAACATAATGTTTTCTCCTTTGTTGACAGTTACATGTGGAGAGTGTGATAAAGTCACCTCCAGTACAAGAGATAGAGGGTGAGAGAGTAGAGACACAAAGATCAGTGCCTGTACCCAGTCCTCACAGCGTACCTCACAGTGTCCCTCACAGCGTACCTCACAGCGTACCTCACAGCGTACCTCACAGCGTACCTCACAGCGTACCTCACAGTGTCCCGGATATAGTCAGACCTGGTGGTGGACCTCCATCTCCTCGTCTTATACAAGCTGAGGAGGCACCCAGAAGTGTGTCACATAAAAATAAGCTCATCCAGGGCAAGGAAGGTGAGTCAATAGATAGTGAAAATATTGTACAAAGTAGATAAGTTCATTCATGAACCTTTGTTGGGAAATTCACCCTAACAGTTTCCTGAAGTAGATAGAAGTGGCAATTTACTGGGTTTGTACAATTCATACCTCACATTTACACCGTAGATGAGCCAGGAGGACAATTCATAACTCTATCCATAACTTGCTACCCGGAAGAACTGTAAAAGTTGTTCATCGCTATAGCTGTACAAGCTGTCTGACTATAAAATTTTTCGGTCTGTGAATAGTCCATATATATTTCAGATGTGGTAGAGGATAATGAGATGATCTGTTCAGCTCCACGGTCCAACAATGAGCCCGATAAGGAGAACAGGATGTCAGCAGCAGATCAAAGTGTATCTCTACATATCAGTGAGGAGAAACAGATCAGTGAAAAGAGTAAGTTAAATATGTGCCGTTTCATTGTTGGGGCTTAGATTTCTTGGTAATTTAATTTTGTTTTGAACCGTTATTACGATATAATTTCATGCCAATTTATCCAGATATTCTGGCACTTATTTTGTACAATGCCACCTTATAAGTCAGATAATTTATTTTATATAGAGCATTTTATTTGACAGACAATATCATCCTGGACGGATGTTTTCCACAGCCATGCCAAAGAAATTACGGCAAACGTTGGGGAAAAAAAGAAAGAATGATAACGTTTATAATTTTATAACACTGTCATATGTGTTTATGTGTACATTATTTTACAGTGGACCTATCTCCAGGAGAGGTGATATTAGACCCGAGAGCTGACACTGCTAAAGCTGACACTGCGAGAGCGGACACGGCTCTGGTAGATGGTTACGATACAAGATTAGATGTGAGATCATCACTTCCTGTATCTATACTAGCTGGTAATTTATTACCTCGTCAGCAGTGTAGCAGTCCGGAGATACGGATATCCACTCCTCGCGATAAGGTAACAATCAGCCAATGCAAGTTATGGTCAGCTGATGTTGCTGCAGACTAGAGCGATAACATGATACGTAATTTGTTTGTTTGTGGATTGCTCACTATGAAGTTTCTCAGGTCACTATATTGTATCCAACCCTATAGGACCTTGATTGGAGGTGATCATCAAAGAGGAAGCGACCATAATTGTGCTTGTTGTTCAGGCCAATCACATATTCATTTTGTTTTTCAGATGCATGCTGTTCTGCTTCCGTTGGCGGTTAATCAGTCCTACGACTTTGAGGATGACAGACACACCCACTCATCACTTCCTGGAGGCGGAGATGCCACTCAACATAACAAACTACAATCAACTCAGTCACCCCGCCCATCGCCCCGCCCACTGCAATCTAGTCATACCCCTGGTGCTAATATTAACAAACATTCTATGATTGAGAGTTCAGATCACTTATTACATAATAAGGATACTAATAGTGGATCTGCTCAGTTTGAAGGAATTAACACGAGAACGAGGATTATCAGTAGAGAACCTGCGATGATAAGTCGCGAAAATACGGGTGATAACTTCAAGATACATGAGTTTGAATCCAAAACAGGTAAGACAATTACATTCATAGCATGTTGGTCATTAATAAGTTGTTTTTGTGCGTTTTTATTAGTAAGTTATGAACCCACAAAAATAAGTTTCCCAGGTTTATAAATTGTCCGCACATTCAAATAGAGAAGGCAACTCCAAAATTTATCTTTAATGTTTGATTCCTTAGAGCAAGGATTTCTTGAAATCCTTGCTTAGAGACTTTTGATCATGCGGAGATAATGGTTTGACTCAGATCTATGTATTGATTACTTTTCAGCTGACTACAATTCAGAGAAGGTTTATCAGTCTACCACTAGGGATGATATATTGAATGATCCGTCTCACGCAAGCAGAAGCTCCAAACAAGTGGATGTCAATATCGACAATGCACCGCTCTCACCTAAAGTCAGCCAATCAGAGAAGATGTCTAAGCATTCATCTCACCAATCAGAGAAGAGCAAGCTCATCAGCCAATCAAAACATTTGAGTGATGTGATTGGACTCTCTGAGAAGGAGGTTAACCAATCAGAAGAGAGCGTTGTGTCAAATATCAGTGATGTAGGGAGTGAATACAAGGATAAATCTATCAGCTTCAGCCACAGCACAACTCCTGAGCCTGGTTAGCTTTATTCTAGATTATTGTTTCTTCTAATATAGTTAGCTGACCAGGAATAAGACAGCGTTGTCCCTCAGTATGCACAAGTTATCTCCAGAATCAGTCACTAGGGTTATATCTTAATGCTGGAGGTTTAGAAACAACATCCAGAATTAGGTCTCTACATCTCCTTCATCTGTCTTGTATATAGCCTTTTATTCTGCAGGTGGAGAAGAGGGTGGTGTCGTCAGCTCCCACTCCAAATCTGAGCAACAAACAGGAAGTGACATATTTGACAGTGAGGATGAGCGTGAAAGTCTAAAAATAGAGTAAGCCAACTTCTAGTTTTTTCCACAGATTTCTTTATCGACAATATTGTGTATGGTTCTGAGTGATTGCTTGTCATTATGTTGGCAGTCTGTATCACCCAATATACAACTGAGCTATCAACCCTGTCTTCAGTTTCATAAGGGACCAAATGAAGTAACCAGGTCTGATTAACCATTTCCTTAAAGTTTGACACTCTCTTTTTAGCATACAGTGGTCTACATCTCAATTCTCAATAGTTTATCAAATCATTCCTTTCTTATCTGAGCAGATTTGAGAAAGAGCTTGCTGCCGGTAAAATCCATGAGTCTGATCTGTTTCACAGTGATGACTCTGAGCATACTTCTCCTTCTAGTAAACCCAATCATGCTGAGGTGCAGTTAAAGGCGAGGCAAAACCATAAGAGTCCACTCCCGGATAAATGCTCACAGAATGCTGATCGAGCCAAACCAAAAAATCCAGATGAACAGGTCTACAAGCCAGAGGTAAGTTACGGGTTTACCTTGGCGACAAAGCTCATCTGGATGAATACTTAATATCTTAGAATTTTTCCCCTCAGACATACAGAAGCCTGGGTGCATTTTGACATTAGAATTTGTAACTAGATACTAGCACTGATTGTTATAACTATGAGACAAACCCGAGCCATCGTATTCTACTTTATAATTCATAATAGGCTTTAGCTCACATTATCACTTGTGTCAATTATTTGTTATTTACTTTGTGTTATCAGGCCTATTCAGATGAGGATTCTAGCTTTGATAGCACAGAGGACCCAGAGTTAAAGGCTAAGTATGAGGAAGCTAGGAAGAAAGGATTAGTAACTGACTCACTGCTGGAAACCTCATCAGATGATTGGTCAAGTCAAAATAAGTCATCCAATCAGACGAGCACAAAACCATCCACTGTTAACAGGTCAACCAATCACGTAACCACAACCTCTATTCCCGCAAAGAATAAAAACTTGAATATAACCAAAGAGCAGGAAGAGTTTGATTCCAGTGAACTATTCACTGATTCCGTCCGTGTTCATAAAAATAATCTCAACGACCTTCCCGGCATAACAGAACTGAAGCTAACTTCTGATATCATAGACTATAATATCCAACAGCTCAATGATACTCCATACCCGTCTACAGACCAAAATAATCAAATATCCGTCCACAAGTTCCACAATCAAGATGTGAGCAAAGCTTTAGCCCCAGACAATGATAATATCGTCGTGTCAGGCGACCACCAGTACCGAACACCAAATAATAACGTAGTACCAGACTCAACAAATGGTAAATCAGAGATCAGGAAACGACAAATAGATATATTGGAAGAAATCATCCAGGCTACAAGTATAGATTCTGATGGATTTCTACTCGACTCTAACTCAAAGGTTATTGAGACAAACGCTTCACCTGTCAATGGAAGACATTCACCTGTCAATAATGAGATAGGGGCACCTGCTCCTGAAGCTGTCCAATCAGAAGAGATGAAGTCAGAGAGAGATGAGGAGGATATACAAAGTGACAATCCTGCCTGGAAAACCCCCTCTAAACAAGGTCGGTGCTTGAGCAAGTGGATCATCACTTAAACAAAATCCACTTTTTTATCACATTATGTATGTATTCAGTTTAGGGGATTCTGCTGCAAGTGAGGTTTTGTTGCATCACATTGTGTAATAATTATCCATTAATGACTATGTAATGCCACCGTATGCCAACGTATGTAACCGCTTTGGATGCCAAAACTCAAATATCAAGCCCTGTCATACATAACCAGCACTGAATAGTTCTATAGCAATAAGTCTTGTGTCTTGAATGGTTTAAACATGGTCGTGGTGATATGAGACTGATCTTTTAGCTATCTGGGCAACCAATAGCAGCGAAGTGCACCAGCTTCCAATGTGGATTTAGCTGCGTGAAAATAGCTTTCACACATTGATTTGTCTTTGCACTCAGTTCTTACATTTTGCTTAATTTTTTTCGCATTTTTCCTTCTATTAGATACAAAGAAAGCTGTGGATACGGAGGAGCCTGAAGTTTTAAACAGTGATGTGTCCTCATGGAAAACTAACTCTGAGCACAATAAACTCTCACCAAAACATCAAACACCCGATGATAAAGCTGCAATCACCCGAGAACTTTTTAAGCCTAGTCTGGAAACATCATCAGAACACAATAACCTGCTGAACTCGAGTATAGTATTTGACTCGAGTGCTGCCCACATCACTGACTCTATGACATTACCTCTGCCCTCAGAATCACTCACTGCTCCTGATATGAAAGTGATCAAGCCGATACCAGCTCCTCGTAGCCCTAGAAACAGAAAACTACCACCTGTCACAACTACTGTCAGAAAACTGCCTGCCTTACCTGCTGCCAGCACCGCTCAGACTATAGACATCACAGATGGACCATCTGCTAAGGAAGTGACAGCCTCTAAGGACTCGAGTAAGAAATCACTGGACTCGTGGGATGTGATAACAGTCAGCGCTAAGCCTCAGCCTCATACTAACTCTGAGAAGTTTGGTGATATCCTAGATGTACGGAAATCTCACATGCTGAAAGAGATGAACCAAACACAAGAAAAAAAAGTCGATGAGTTCGCGCAGTCCCCTATCGTACCTGAGGATGATACACTCGGTAATCTGATACCTGATAACCAGACCATCCGACAAGCTGACAGGGTTACAGACCTAACTGGTAACCTACAGGAGAAATACAATGTTGCTGACTCTGATGCTAATGAAAAACTACCTTTACGTTCGGCCACCAAATCATCAGTCCAAAACAGTTCTCCTGTCATGAAGCCGAAGAAGCAGGAATCGCCGATAGCGTCTGCGCATCTTCAATCTTCATGTGCCGAGTCTGTGCCAATCTCGACTGATCACATAGTTATAGAAAGTGACAAAGCTAGCGCTGAGCTAGAGAAACTTACACCTGAGGACAAAAAGAAGACTGAGTTTGGTAAAACCTACACTCTGGGGGTACGATCTGACACTAAGTCTCAGCAGAAATCAGGCCTACCGATACCTGACCAACCGAGCAGACCAAAGAGTCCCAAACAAGAGCTCACAGCCTCTCCGGGTAAAACTAAAACCAAATCTTATCTACCTAAAATGGACCCTGTTGCACCTGAGTCTAAGATTCCATCAGTGAGGTTGACTCGACACCACACATCTACCAGACAGGTTATGCCAGCTGTGACAAGAGATGATATCGCTACTACAAGCTCTCGAACTCGACACAGGACTGTGAAGAAAGGTCGAAGGTCACGGTCAGCTCCGAGGTGTTCCGATGCAGTGCTTATTAATCCTGTATCAGACATGAAGTATCTCACATCTGAACCTCCGAGCAAAGCGCAGAGTACATCACCATCACATCGTGCCTCTAGTCTCCTTGCTGAACCTCTCACCAGTGCGGGCGGGGATATGTACGACCCGACCTCAGATGCATATCAGGTAAGCTGGTCCCTGTGCTTCCCTCAGCTTTGGTAAGGCTATTCTAGATAGGACCAACACCTATGTGACTAATTTATAGGTACCAAGTACAGTACAGCGTTTATAATATTTGCCAGATTATGTAATGAGATACTATGATCATAATTTACTGATCAATAACTAACCTGGCAGGAAGAAATGGTTTGCAACTGGCATTTCTAACATTGAAGTTTAAATTTAAAATTTTGCAAGCGGTCAAGTCTATGATTATGCCTATAAACAATCTATGACACCACTGTGCCGTGTATATGCCATTGTATGTTTGTTGGTTCATTAATTGTTATACTTATTTTGTGTCAGGTTGGAGAATCAGACAGCTCTAGAGGAGAGAGATATCCGTCTGTAACGTCACGTAACAGGCTCAGACAGACAAGAGGTAAAAATTGTGATCATTTTATTTGGGTTGTTTAGTCTTGTGTCCAAAATTAGATTTTTGAAATTTATGGTGTCGTAGACTGCCTTGACAAGCTTTCGCCTCCCCACCATATAAGCTTGTCTAAGATGTCGTTGCTTGAGCACACTAGGTCATTACTGCTAGAGACCAACCTGTGCATATGCTTAGGTATCATACAATGGCTGATCTGTACTAGGTCATCGTACTCATTAGCTTTGTGTCAGCTTACAATAATTTAAGCTATACACAATCTTTGGCAGGTTGAAGAGTATGTTTTACTGGAGGTTTATTTTGTTACCAGATACTAGCAGTGATTGCGTTTGTTTTGTTACCAGGTAATAGCAGTGATATTGTGTCACACATGAGTGAGTCTGAGAGCGATCATAGTCCAGCACATTACAAACCTACCACAGCCATCAGCAGACAATTACCTGCAGTACATAGTCCTACAGATCTCGGGCTAATAGCCCCAGCACCGCCATCTCTCATCAAACCTCCGGCTCAGAAACGAGGAGCGATCGCAGCCAGGTGAGAATGAGTGTTTGCAAAATAAATTATCTGTTTGTGCTTATCATAAGTATATTGTCATAAGTATATTTTATGTATCCAAAAATGAATAAAAAAACTTCTGTTGTTCTGTTTCTCATCCGGCCTTTAAATTGTTGAAAATATATCGAGTATTGAATGAAGTTTGATGTGATTCATGAATGCAATTGCCTGTTGCATTATGACTGGCTGACATTAATATTAGATGAGTATTACATAATGCCCTGACTGACATTTATCTTGTTGTAGGCGTAAGAGATATAAGCCTGCTAGTGGACTACTCAGTGGATTCTCAAGTCCTCAAACATCTCCAAGATCTGCACAGTAAACAACAAGAACAGACAACTTCCTATCCTGCCATGTCACCCAGCTGGTATTATTAGTCTGTGACCTCCTAAAGAACTTCATCAGAAGATCATTAATTGTACCATAGCAGTAAATCAGAATGGAGTACACGTATATGATTTCAATGCTTTGACCATCGATACTTTAGTTTAATTTGTACACAAGTTCTATTTTCATGTCCATCCATGTTTGATTTTTATATCTGTGGCCTTTGTTCTATTGTTGTTAGCCTCAGATACAAATACATCCCGTCCCGTCTTCTTCTTCTCCTTTGTTGAGAATTAAGTCCCTCCCACCCTATGTATGTACACTGCCACGTCTCAATCATGTGACTGTCCACCACAACACTTTGTGTATGTTGTACATTATCACTACACTGTCCTGTATTCAACTTACAGTATTAAGACTATCCGCTCAATAACATAACCAGGCTTATGGTTCCATTTTGATGTACACTGTAATCAATATTCTCAAAGTATGCATTTACTCGCTGACGACGCGATGCCATATTCAGCGTCACTGCCTCAATCATATTTTCCGATCATTTTATTTTTTTCTCAGTTGAGACAAAATAATGTTATTATTGAAGTTGGATGTTTTCTGCTGTTGATGATTATGCAAATTGAATTGTTGCGTTTATACTCAGTCTCAGTCTCATCATGATTTGATGACCTACAGTTATTTTAAGAATAGATTCTATTTTCATAGACAAGAGCCCTGAGATAGTACACAGTTTATTTTTGATCTTTCAAGTTCCACTCCTCTAGAAGAAAATATAAGAATTTATAAGCATTCCTCCACATTTCTTTCCTTCATATCTGTGATGGCCGAATCGTTCAATGCTATAGACGTGATGATGTTCAATGCATGGTGACTGTGCTCCCATATCTAACAGTAACATAGGGGACTAAAAGTTCGCTAATTTAGGGGTGACTGGCTGTGGCTGACTTTGAGTTTTGGCTAGCTGATGTGGGAGTCTATACAAAGTAAAGAGGATAAACCAATGTTATTTAGCATTAAATTTAGCTATTTCAAGCCCTTGTGAAATGGCAAACTTTTCCTCCTGTTGATACTTGACCTCTCAGTCTATGACGCAATTTCAGATTCAAAGTTAATAAAAGCAATATTCACCTAATGCAGTAAACACCATACGCTACCAAACTGTTTGTGACAGTGGAACAAATGATGTTCACAAAACTTTATTAAGGGTGTACCAAAAATATAAATCATGATCACAGTAAGTGTGATAGAAAATTTACTTGACTAGTCAAAACGATATAAAAATCTGAAAACTTTGGCAATTTATTGATCCCTTTTGTGCGCAAAAAGAGCACAGCACATCTATTACAAAGAACAAGTCTATAACTCAGACTCTAACAAGGAACAATAATAAGGGAAACAGATTGAGGTGCGCAGATATCGGTTATTTACCTTTTTGATCATACAATGTGTAGGTCTAATCCACTGATGTAAAACTTATGGCTGGTTTGCAAAAAATATGAGCTGCTAGTCTTACATTATTTAAATCTGACATATATCAAAGTTAGTTAGACTTTACAACTGAGGGTAAACTGATACTGAGCGAGAAATTATAGTAGGAATCGGTGAGTGACTTTTCTATCTAAATCAGTAAGCGTGTATAATACACTCAGTCTTCTCCAGTGTGATTAGATGACTTCTTTTAGACGTTCTGCGGAGAAGATTTCTATCCAGTAACCATCTGGATCCTGAATGAATGCTAAACCCTTCATCTTACCTGAAATGGCCAACAATAACGTCAGGCAGGCGGCACATTATGTGAAGAGATGATTACCAGCTTGAATTGCAATAGTTTGGCCATTGGAAGATAGATGTTATTCAACCTAATTTTTCAGATTACTCACTCACAGTACCCGATTATTACTGTGATAGTTCCTTTCACACGCTGATCTTCACAAACAAAAGCAAAAGTATCCTGACTTTTGTTGACATTACAAAACTAGGAGTAGCCCTTACTTGTTTAAAGACGGGATAACTCCCAAAACTAAAAATTAATAAGCATAACTACAAGGAGCCTGGTTGACTCCCTACCAAACCAACAGGCTTTATTAATCATGGCAATAAGTACAAACCATCATCAGGCTTCTTAATAAACTTCACTCCAAATTTCTCGAATCTCTCACAAGCTTTGTAAACATCTGGCACAGATAGTCCAATATGTCCTACAATTATAACAACACATCGGTGTCAAAAAAACATTGAGGCACAGTATGGCTCATATTGGTACTAAGATTAGAAATCTCCAACAGCATGTAGCTTGGTGTTGACAATACATAAACAGGCAATCCTATTAAATCAGGGCGCGTTATGTTATGTATTCTCTCAATTTCACAGAGAAATAAATATTTATCAAAATTGAGACAACGCATCACATAACTTTTCTAACCAATGTTGGCTGGAGAAACCTGGATGGCAAAAAGACTTCATCAAATTATAAAAGACAAGATAGCCAATGGGAATCAGAATGTGGAAACTCACCAAAGCCGCGAGGTTCTGAGTTACCGTTATGATATTCAGTATCATCATTCTCTGTTCCCCAGTTACTGTAAAATAATTTACATTCATTTGTTATGATTTGTAATACATATATATGTGTACAAATGTCTACTCAATTCATATATAAGTGAGCCCACTGAGGCTTTTGCTCTTGGTAAAAAATAAGTGAAAATGGATTTTAAACATGAAAATATGATGTCATATTCCTGCGAAACTAAAATTTCTCTTTTAGGGGCAGGGAGTTGGTTACTAGCCAATAGATATGCATGCAATTGGGACGTTTCTGACTCCAACTACACATGGACACAGTAGCTATCAGCTATCACCACCTGGTTTTATTGACTTGGAATTGCCTGTACTTTGTTCAAGTTAAGACAACTCCTCAATTGACAGATTTATGGGGTGAAAAGTTGTAATGTCATCTATTAATCAATAACTGACAGCTGGGAATGGAATGTCAACAAAACCACTCAACAGGATATGCATTAATATCATTTTATATAACAATTTAATCTTATATAAAACACTATTCTTGTTTACAAATATCACTGGCAATTGGCATACTTGAGGAAATAGCAAAATCGATCCCATTTCAATTAATCCAAGAGCCAAGTTTTACGCACTGCTTGTTATTCAGAGATAAATCATGACTCATGATAGAAGATCCTGAATTCTGATATCATGCAGCTTTGTCATCAACGTCTCTGCCTGCACATACTCCCCTACATATGTATGCTGCATTTGTAACATAGGTAGGTGGGCCAACCTAAGTTTTTGTTGACAACACTGGCCTCTGAGGTGGTAGATAGATGAAGGATTGAGGGATTGTTATATTACACCTACTGGGTGAGTTCTATGGTGGCTTTCTGTTTGAAGAGCCAGTAAGTCCTCTCTTTATCATCTTTAGGAATGTTGGCTTCCTCCTCATAACCCATAAAGAACAGAGAGAACTTCATCTCATCAAAATCATATCTCTTCAAAAGTCTATAGCACGATAAAATACATTATGTAATACCTGAGAGGCATTGTCAACAGAGTGCTTATCTATACAACAACAGCTTTCACTTCCTATATAGAGTACCTGAGTATACATTGGGCACTCAAGTCAACGTGAATACTATTCTAAAAACAGGAAATGACATACACTCTTAGGCCATTATAAATCAGACCTATGACTGTGGATACCACTCAAAATGAGAGAAATCCTTTATTCAAAATCTGAGTAGCTTCATATAACTGATCTGTTGAGTTCTGACTTCAAAAGAAGGACAGCATACATGTATATCTATTTATTATCATGGTTGAAACCCGAACTTCACAAATACTTGTAGACGTAAAATTAAACAAATATCCAGACCAATATCCATCTTCAAACCAATTGTATAGCTAGGTTATCAAAGATGATATATGGTCTTTATGAACTGCATCAGGTGGCTATTATTGTCTGCAATTGATGAGATGATAATTGAAACAACAATCTAATTCTAACATTACCTCATTCCAAGCACTTCAGTGTAGAATTTTAGAGATCTCTTTGGGTCTTTGATTCGGTACATAGTCTGCTGCATGATAAAGTCCTGGAAGTATAAATAACATTATACATGGCGTGTTTGTTTGGGTATGCGAAGCTGAGGAGGCATAAGCAACTAGAAGCTGGTATGAAAAATCCCCTTTTACATCAACTTGGCAAAGCACTCTCTTTTTTTATGTGATGTTTCTTTCACAAGTCAGAATCGTTGTAAACTAAGACTACTCAAGCAAAGTCCTGGGAGTGGTCCTGGGCTTTGGATTTAGTAGTAGCCTAAATATGTCAGGTTTAGTCATCAGTGCATTAACGGCAATGACTGCTTCATGGCAATGACTGCCGTAAGACCAACACAACATGACAACAACTTCGTGTAAGGCGATGTATGTATTGTTAATGTGTATCAAGGAGTAACAGTTACTCCTGTTACTCCAGTCCTTGGTACGTTTGTGGTATACAAAATTCTAGTGTCAACGCTTTACAGAATACAGTCATCTTGTAGTACCTTATATAGACTTACACTTACACATTACAGGTTATTGCATTGAATAATTGAGAACTAAAAATATATGGGAGTCATCTTCCCTTTTTTGCACATAGAAGAACTGTCAACCGATAAGATGGTCAGTAGAGGATCTATAAGGGATTATATTCTACCTTTGTTGAGGGATCTGGCTGCACAACTGAAGCAGCCTCATCTTCAGCAGACATTTTTACAGGTTCGGTTGCCATGACTATGGCTTTTGTATCACTTTTGATGAGTCTCCCTGGTCAAAAAGAGTGATAACTTCTAGTTCTTCACTCCCTCTTGAATTAGCCTTTTGTCTTCAGTAAATTAATATCCAAATCAGCTTGGTGGTCCGTTGCTACACCCTTACATTATTGTAATAATGTGGAGCTATGGTTATTTTCACATACCATTGATCTATTTTAGATATCATTATGAATACTTCAGTACTTTAGAAGTGAAATATAGAAGACATCATAGGAGACGAGTCTTTATTATCTCTTTTCGCAAAAGAACTACAGAGTCAAGAAAAAATAGTTTGCATTTCAACCATCTATCTAGTCCCTGTTCTACTGTCTCTTGCCGGATGAATGAAGGAAAAGTCGTTTTAGTTGAAACAATAAGCATATATCAACACTAAGAAGCAAAAAAAATGATACGTTCATCAATCATGTAAGTAATTTTGGTCAACAGAGTTTGGGGATTCAATTTCTTCAAGTCAGTTGCAGTTAGATGCTAAAAAAAGTTGCTATTATTATTATTTTATACACTACACTACAGTACACCAGTACAACTGATGTCAATCTGTGCTGGGCAGAATGTGAATGATGACACCACCAAGTTTGATCCATCTTCACAATCCTTTTCACCATATCTGTTTGTTCGACCATATATTAGACTTTCTCAATCATACATTACATCATTTGTAGTTGTGGTGTTGTTCATTACCGGACATTAGATTAGCACCAAATCTGACCCTGGAGATGCATTTAAGCAATAAATTGCCATTGAAATTTCGCCTAAGCTTAGTTCACGCGGTACTTACGTAAAATGCAACTATAAGGAATCATTCTTTCAAGCACAGGCCTCCGACCAATGGACTTGCCCGAACTACAGGTCTGGTCTAATAATGTCTGTGCTTGCAGCCCTAAGTGCGATGCAATATAATGACTTGATCAATATGAACATAGTCTGACATATTTAACAGTGGTAAAGCCCTTACTGTGCCAAAGGTAGCATCAACACTTAGCCTACAGTATGATTATTATTGAGTATATATAATTGGTCACCCTCTGACAATAAGTTTATATACCAGCTCCAGGCCAAATAGCAGAAAATTAAGGGGAGATGAGTGTGCATAGGAAAGTGGTTACTAGGCTAAAACATCATGAATCAGTAGGAAAAGTTATTGGGATAGATTGATTTGCTCACCTAAAACTGTTACTGTTAGTACTGCATTTACGCTTGGCTCAGAGACAGATAGTGACATATTTTTCTTCTCATTACTTTTTTTCCAGTCACTTAGTCATACATATAGATAACAAGATAACAAGTGCTACCGGCAATATTAATAAACTGATAATAACATTCACTTAAGTGCATCCCTTTTTCTGACTGACTGACTAATAAGTATCACTGATGACATAGTTATCCTTTAGCGCCCATAACACGGATATTAAGGATTATATGGAAGAAAATGAAAGGAAAAGTACTCACTAATGTCTCGCATATCAATACATATTGTTGGGCGATATGTAATTCCTTTTACAAGTCCCATATCACATAGGCCTATACAGATTAAGAATCAATAGTGACGATTTAGTTTTCCTCAATCAGTTTATCTGTTAGAATTTATATTATAGACACAAAGATTCTGTACCAATACTTGTGGTTACAGTGTAAGATAGATAGGCAAACATATCTTTTTTTGGTAACCTTTGTCAAAGACAAGTTACAACTGTGATGAGGAAGCTCTGTTTGCAAACATGTTATATCTATTTAAACTCTGTTTAGAAATTTAACTGTCCCGGTCTAAGGCATGCATGATAGTAACATGAGTGATCATAGCAGCTGTTCAAAAAATGAGTGTTGCAGTGCATGAAAAAATATTCATTTCTATCAAAAAGTTTGCATAGTTGTTGCCTTTCCGCCTTCTTAGTTCATGATTAAAACCATAATTTTATATTATACATCGGTATTGGAACTGATAGTATTTATAAATGTAGCTTTTGGCTACTAGTAGGCATGAAATCTTTGAATTTAGAAAATTATATATACTAGTAGCCTTTGAATGTTTAAAGTTACATATTCTATAGAACAACGGATACATAGGAAGATTATACACTCCATAGACATAGATGGGTGAGGGTGTCCTGGGCTGAGGTTATAGAAAGTGGATGAGTGTCCATATATAATATATGTAGATATTATGTATGTATATGATTTCCGTTCTCTCTGTTTAGATATGCAACTCGTGTTGGAGTAGTGGGAGGTGCAGCCTTTCTGACTGTCCAGCAGGGAATATGGTCATCATCTACACAAGAAGGAGCAAAGGCTCTCACAGATTTCAGAGAGAAGGTTATTCCTACCACTAATGATTACCTGAAAAAGGTAGGTTATAATATCATTCTACTACCAGTAGGCCCAGACCTACCTATTCACCATTACCAGTCTTATGCCGAATTGTGTGTTCGGCATAAGACTGGTAATGGTGAATAGGAAGGTCTGGGCCTACTGGTAGTAGAATTATATGTATATGTATATAAGGTTTTTGTTGTGTGTATGATGGGTGAATATAAGATGTGTATTAAATATTTTTATGTATATTGGGTGTTTATGAAATATATATTAGTGTTAAATTGCAAATCACATTGAGCTTCTGGGGCTGGTTTCAATTAGGATCCGGCTAAATTGTATTTAGCAGACATATACCTGAGCTGTAGCCAGATCTTAGCAGCCACTTAATCATGTTTCAGTTAGGCCCTGCTACCACTCAGTTGTCACTCAGGTTAGTAGATTGATATTCATTTTGGAGAAATCTCACATTATCACTAAACACGACAGAGTTTATGAGTCAGTGGTTTTTAAATTACAATAGTATGATACTATTCAATAAATTAGCATATCTTACATAAGATTCGGCTCAGGATCAGCTATGAGTGTGTTAAATTTATCCTAATTGAAACCCGATTTGGTGAGTGGCTGAGCTTTAGCTGGCCTGTAGCCGTGAAAGCACGGCTAAATCTCTAATTGAAACCAGCCCCAGGTTGTCAGCCACTATTACACAATTATAAACCTTCCCTGTGTTATCTGAGGGTTAGAAGTGAAACCTTTCTTATCCCTTCACATTTGTTATTCTGTTTACAGATACCACAATATGACCAGGTGACAGAGACAGCTAAGTCTAAATGGAACTCCGGTAAGATTTATTTTATTTTGCGCCGAACAGTTTAGTTAAGTTTTCAGCTCCTCCGGTTTGTTTCGGATTAACATATTCATAAGGATGAATTTTTATGAAATGACTAAGCTTCAAACCAGTGAGCTGAAGATTTCCATAGTCATCTGTTCTGTCTTCATCTGCACAGTTATATGCAAAGCTTTGGGAATCATGCTCTCATGTTATAAGAGTGGACAACTCCATATCACCGAATTTCTCTAGACAAACTGAATTGAAAGACAGTATTAGCATTTCAGGGCTAGTTTGAGAATATTTTATAGTGATAATTATTTCCCTGCCTAATCAGCCAGGTGACAAAATGATTGTTCATGAAATGCTACTCCAATACCGTGTTTTGGCACTGAGACAAGACAACTTAGATAAGTCATGTACACTCTCATACCTTAAATTAGCGTGCACTTCATGGACAAAGTTACTCACAGAATTAAAAAATATCAAATGAATACTCGTATCCGTTGAAGCACCTAGGATAACAACAACAATTAAAAATCGTGATCACACTCTAAACATGACAGGCTATTTCTGTTTACTAGGTTTGAATTGGTCTGCTGAGGTCGTCTCTGAGTTACCCACTACTGTGATTAGCAGCTCTAAATACTTTATGGATTACGCGTCAAAGACTGTGTTCTCCCCTACTGAATCCGCCCCTGAGAAGAAGTCAAAGGATGAATGACTCAGATATCATACTTCCATTTCGTTACAGAATATCGTCAAGCTGGCATTTGCTTGCAATATATATTTATAATAAAGTCTACTGAATGATATACTGCAAAGACTCTTTTGCTCCTCACACTGATAATGAAGGATCAGTCTAATTATTATCAGGTTTCAAAAGGCAAGGAACACACTTTCAAACCCTTGTATGAACCTGGAAGCAATGAGCTCAAAGCTGATAAGTAAATGTTTTGTCAAGTAAAGTGTTTCCTCACTGATAGTAGATATCAGTTACATAGGTTTGTCCTCTCTATATTATACTACTAATGTACTTTTCGGATTAATCAGATAATAGCAGTCAAGCGCTGCTATCAGTGATGGTGCCAAAATAAACTTTTGTTTGCTTTGAATCTACTAGTTTTGGTTGTTGCTGTCTTTTATCATCTTGTCCTCCATTGGTCATCTGCGTCTGAAAGCTTCTCGATAATTACCATGTAAAACACCAATAACAAAACAATCCATGATAAGATGGAATCATCGTGATACTTAGGTCACCCCAAAACTCTGGCTAATATTTATTCCTCTATGGTATCCTGATCAGATGGTATGTCTGATTTGGCAACATGTAATGTGATCACCGCCCGATGTGCATCAACCTGTCACTTGCCTTCAAATATGAGTTTTAAATACAAAAATCCCATCTTAAAATATATATAATTTGGACGCATTCTGCCCTTTATCTCAATTCGATAAAAGTGGAAGCTCGTACTTCATCCTGCTGGGCCAGCGTAGAACAAGTTTGATCCAATTGCCTGAATTCCTGTTGCTCCCTTCCACTAGTCACGCCGCGGCTTGACCAGTGGATTGGGAGCGACTCGGAATGCAGGCAAATGGACCAAACTTGGTATAGGGCCAGCGCTATAGCCCTGTTCACACGGCCACGCGTTTTGGTTTTTTTTGGTTTTGTACAACCCGTGGCCGAGTGAACAGGGCTACCAGCGCTATCTTTACTTGACAGGCTAATTATAAATGGTTTAATTTCACATAATGACGCTATGAAGTGGGGCTGCCAACTTTCTCTATTTGGCAATGGTTATCTCTTTTATTAGGAGTTGTGACTGGTTTGATTGCTTTGTTTACAACAAGTCATAACGCTAATATTATATGGCCAAATTCTGTTGCATATAAGATTTATCAGTGCCAGCAAGCGTGTGACATGTTTATTATTTGAAAAGGGACGTTCTATAAACTGATTGACTGCAACAAAGTCCGATTAGTGTCAGCAAAGGGAAGAATGTGACAGGTGTGGCAGGGATCCAACAACCACCAGTTTGAACTTTACGCTACACTATTATGAGTACATCTCTATACTGCGGGTATCACTCTATCCGTCATCTATTAGGAGGTCATCAATCAAATATGTAAAACTCGAGATTATTCTCTCTGTTATAACAATCTGTATTGCATATTTTATGAACTCTCGAGAAGCACTTGAAGATAAGATAGACTGTACATAGCATGTTTACAAGTTAGTTAGATTATTCAGGATAAAGGCTACACATGTAAACAGCTTTTAGTGAGTCGATTCCAGTGTCATAACTTAGTCCAGATCCGCAGCATTCAGACATGGCTCTCTGGGTTCTGCTGTTTACATCATTGGCACTTCACAGTCATGGTTAGTAACATATATACACTACTCTATTCTTTCTCAAATCCAGGTTTATGCACATTTCACCCGATATCAGTCAGTTTATTTTTTTATTGAAGTCCACACACAAAATTCCTAGCGTCACAATGTGTTGCCATAGATCAGACCAGTTCAACACATGATGTATTTGACTAATTCTTTGCTGTAAAAAAATGCTTGACAGCATGGAAAGACATGCTGACAAGCTGGAAAGACAGCTAAACCTACTAAAAGGGGTCCCAGCAATGGGCCATGTAAGGCCAATAACCCTAACACGTACGCTGTGTTTCATAGGGTGGCAATGGTGGATTGGAATGTGCTGTGGGATGAGAGAACACAACTCTGAGTAGTGAATAGCGGGCTATCTAATTAGCGCCATCGACCCATTCTTTTTTGGGGATGGTGAGATGGCGCAATCGGTTAGCGCGCTTGCTATTCACTGCCAGGCGATTAGTGCCGCAGGAGTTGTGGGTTCGAGTCCCACTGGGGGAGCTTTCATTGTTGATTGTTCCAGCCCCCAGCACCCTCGGGTGTATACCTCTCCTGTGTACTTGTCTACTGACTGACTCATGGAAAGACATGTGACAGCATGGAAAGACATGCTGACAAGCTGGAAAGACAGCTAAACCTACTAAAAGGGGTCCCAGCAATGGGCCATGTAAGGCCAATAACCCTAACACGTACGCTGTGTTTCATAGGGTGGCAATGGTGGATTGGAATGTGCTGTGGGATGAGAGAACACAACTCTGAGTAGTGAATAGCGGGCTATCTAATTAGCGCCATCGACCCATTCTTTTTTGGGGATGGTGAGATGGCGCAATCGGTTAGCGCGCTTGCTATTCACTGCCAGGCGATTAGTGCCGCAGGAGTTGTGGGTTCGAGTCCCACTGGGGGAGCTTTCATTGTTGATTGTTCCAGCCCCCAGCACCCTCGGGTGTATACCTCTCCTGTGTACTTGTCTACTGACTGACTCATGGAAAGACATGTGACAGCATGGAAAGACATGCTGACAAGCTGGAAAGACAGCTAAACCTACTAAAAGGGGTCCCAGCAATGGGCCATGTAAGGCCAATAACCCTAACACGTACGCTGTGTTTCATAGGGTGGCAATGGTGGATTGGAATGTGCTGTGGGATGAGAGAACACAACTCTGAGTAGTGAATAGCGGGCTATCTAATTAGCGCCATCGACCCATTCTTTTTTGGGGATGGTGAGATGGCGCAATCGGTTAGCGCGCTTGCTATTCACTGCCAGGCGATTAGTGCCGCAGGAGTTGTGGGTTCGAGTCCCACTGGGGGAGCTTTCATTGTTGATTGTTCCAGCCCCCAGCACCCTCGGGTGTATACCTCTCCTGTGTACTTGTCTACTGACTGACTCATGGAAAGACATGTGACAGCATGGAAAGACATGCTGACAAGCTGGAAAGACAGCTAAACCTACTAAAAGGGGTCCCAGCAATGGGCCATGTAAGGCCAATAACCCTAACACGTACGCTGTGTTTCATAGGGTGGCAATGGTGGATTGGAATGTGCTGTGGGATGAGAGAACACAACTCTGAGTAGTGAATAGCGGGCTATCTAATTAGCGCCATCGACCCATTCTTTTTTGGGGATGGTGAGATGGCGCAATCGGTTAGCGCGCTTGCTATTCACTGCCAGGCGATTAGTGCCGCAGGAGTTGTGGGTTCGAGTCCCACTGGGGGAGCTTTCATTGTTGATTGTTCCAGCCCCCAGCACCCTCGGGTGTATACCTCTCCTGTGTACTTGTCTACTGACTGACTCATGGAAAGACATG
The DNA here is from genome assembly GCA_914767715.1 of Membranipora membranacea. Lineage (NCBI taxonomy): Eukaryota > Metazoa > Bryozoa > Gymnolaemata > Cheilostomatida > Membraniporidae > Membranipora > Membranipora membranacea. The sequence continues at coordinate 1,560,390 of OU612072.1, read as the reverse complement.
TGACAGCATGGAAAGACATGCTGACAAGCTGGAAAGGCAGCTAAACCTACTAAAAGGGGTCCCAGCAATGGGCCATGTAAGGCCAATAACCCTAACACGTACGCTGTGTTTCATAGGGTGGCAATGGTGGATTGGAATGTGCTGTGGGATGAGAGAACACAACTCTGAGTAGTGAATAGCGGGCTATCTAATTAGCGCCATCGACCCATTCTTTTTTGGGGATGGTGAGATGGCGCAATCGGTTAGCGCGCTTGCTATTCACTGCCAGGCGATTAGTGCCGCAGGAGTTGTGGGTTCGAGTCCCACTGGGGGAGCTTTCATTGTTGATTGTTCCAGCCCCCAGCACCCTCGGGTGTATACCTCTCCTGTGTGGGGTAGTGCGAATTCGGATCATGTCCAACAATTATGTAACTGGTATGTTGTCATTTGGCGATTGCATTTATTTCTCTCATAACTAGGCCGGACAGCTGACGCCCAGATAGTGACATCAGCCGAGGCCCAGGTGCTGACTGATAGCTACTTTGACTTTAAGATCAGAGAGAATCCCTGGTTTGCCTCCTCACTGGGCCTCGACAAGTATCAGGATAAGATAGAGGAATGGAATCATGCTGCCTTTAACAGAAGAATTGTGAGGTTTACCCTTAGTTTTAACTGTGAGCTGTGTAATATGACATCCAGAGGTTCACCTCTCTAATGTATACTGATATAATAGTTCTACTGTAGTTGGGTATTTGTTTGATTACCTTAGTGAGGGAAGCTTTTAGCTTAAATAGTTTTGGGGCGATGTAATTTTTGGAGTTTTGACAAAGAAGAAAAGCTGTGACTAGTTAGTTCTATAAGCTTTTTGCAAGCATATGCACAATGGGGAATTTCTTTCCTGTGAAAACTTTACTCCTTTAGGACTTCGACACTTCAGGAACTTCCCTTTTTTTAGGCCTCATGAATATAATTGCATGTAAATTCATTCATGAATACAAGTAGTTAGTATTAATTGATAATATAATTGATTGATGTATAATCAAGGTGTAGTTAACTAACTCCGTATAATTACTAACTAACTAACTTGGTATAATTAACTAACTCATGATGTGATTGTGCTTGTAAACTCTTCGTACATTCTATATACCCAAATTTTTGGACTTGAGCATTGTACATAATATATGATAACCATAAATGTGCTGTTTTCACCTTCTGACTGAGGAGTTGGTACCTGATTCTACAAACCACCTAATATAATGTAATGTACCATGTCTGATAGGCAGAATCAAGGACACTGAAATCTCAAGCAGACGCCCTGCTAGCCAGGGGAGAGTTTGAGTCAAGGCAAGATGAAATCGGGATAAAAATTATGAAAGATTCTCTGGATGTTTACCTGAGAGGCGCTGAGTTTAGGAAGTAAGTTACAAAGTGTACTATTATTATAGAGTCTGAGGCTTTTACGAGAAGTATGAAATTGTGCAACCAGAGATAAACTTTAGGGAGTTTAGGGCCAATCATTGTTGCTAATTATATTTATCTAAGGGTGTCTTAGGCTTAAAAAATGATAAGATTAAAATACGATATGGCTAGCATCCACTAACATAGATCCTCCTTCTCCAAGTACTTGTTATTTGACCAACATTCCATCTTATTCCATTCCATTCCATGTTAGCGTCATAACATGTTTAACTTGCTGCGATGAGATGTTTATGATGACTGTTTTTATTATGTTTTAGTTACACAGTTACATTGAATGGAGAATTATCTGCTTTGCCCGACTCTCTGCGACTCGAACGTATTCCATCATATGAGAAGCTTGTTAACTGGCACAAACGAGTTCTCGGTCTACAGACATTGGTATGTTTCTATTTTCATTTCTAACTTCAGTCTTGTACATGATGACCAGGTGATACATAAATTGTTTTTAATTAATGGTTTTTTTTTATGGCTGGAACCTGCATAGAATACGATTGTTTGTGTTTTCAGTTTGATGACCAGCTAATATTAATGGATCAGGCAATCTCTACTGGACTAACCAAAGCTAAGTATAATGTGGTGAGTTGTAAAGCTGTGATGTATCGGTAACGATGTTCATGGTGTGGTGTTGTTAAAATTATGCTACAGCACCTGTGCGATAATGAAGCAGATACATGAGGGGCACAGTTGTCCCATAAGAAGCTGCAAGCCACAACCATTGCACCTACTAAGGCGGGGCAAGACCGATACCAAGCAACCAACTGTCAATTAAGGGGTCAAAATAATCCCCCTACCCTTCCCCAAGAAGTTATTTGAGGTACAGATCGATACCGTTGCACAAAGTAGACTCTATCCCTGCATGTTGTTGGATCTAATTGGCTCGGTGTTTTTTTTATTCAACATTATGTATGACAAAGTGTGGTGAACTACTGTGAAGAGTGACATAAAGTCAGAGCAAAAGGCTTAAGAATTCAAAAGTTTTAGAGTCTCCCGTTTCTCTTTTGCTTCCCTGGTAAATAATGATTTTAAGATCATATGAGAGGTGCAATGGCCAAAATGAATGCAGGTATTATCTCTTTGTCACTATGTCAGTTTGTCTGTAACAGTGTTGTCCGTATCCTAGGAAGCATGGATAGACTCTCTCAGGGATGCCATATCCAACTCTACAGACAACTTCTTTGCTTTCCAGCCGTGGATCTACCTGAATATCGCAACAATCAACAGGTGAAGTAAATAACCAAGTTTATATTATATAGACTTACACTTTTATTTCCCAGGGGGGGTTGATTCTTTGAGACAATACCGACCCGATAAATAAACAACTTGAGCCATGCTGTTATAGTTTAAGTGCTCAAACGGTGCAAGATGCTGGTAGAGGCATTTCATTATCAAGTGTTTGATAATGAAATGCCTCTACCAGCATCTTGCACCGTTTGAGCACTTAAACTAATGCTGTTACTGTAAATCATTACCTTGAGGCTTTATTGTAGCCCATGCATGCAGCACACTTTACCTAGGACCACAGCTACGAGTACGCAAATTGCGCTTGAATTTTTAGTAGATTTGTGTGTTTGCTTATTTGATAATTCAACAAACGATACACCCAATAAACTTGTCTTATATAAATTTAATGTAACACCTTCTTTGTAAATTTAGCTCTTTCTATGAGGAGGGTAAGAGAGATTGTGATACACTCCGTCAGAAGATAGAAACATACACAAACAAAATGGAGAGGGTGAGTGCGCTGACAATTGACAGATTTACCTTTGTTAAAAAAGATGCTCAAATTACGATGAAGATAGTCTGAATTATACTTTATTCATCAGCAGTAAAAAGAGGAATGCATAGCAATCCAAGGTCAATGTTTGGCTGCACATGAAGAGGGAAAATAATCTACGATTGACAGGTTACAATGAAAAATGGGAAAATTATTGTGTTGCTTTCCTTTTAATGTTAATGATTAGGACCAGAACATGCCGGGTAAAGTTAGCCGTCATACAATCAAACAATCAGGCATTTTTGATTATGCGGGAGGAGATATCCAGCGGTAAAAAATGGAATAATTGATGATTCAGAAGAAGAAAATAGGAGATGAACAAATTCCTTTATGTATATCAGTAAAGTTTCTCAAGGCTGTAACTACTGCTAACTACTGACCAAGCGTGGGTACATACTACACAGGGACATCAATCATACCAATACAGAACACATGGAACAGACAGTAGCCAGCTGGTATCAACAGGCTGTACCGAACCTGCCCAACCCTCCCTCACCTCACTACACAGATGACAGTAGCATTGCCCTCAAATCAAAGTAGTTAGCTGCATGACAAGGCTAGGGTGACGGAATAATGATCATTCGCTACACAACGTATAAATAAGATCAAAGTGCATTGACAGCACATACAGAAGAGGTCAAATTTATACACTAAGCTTGCTTGCTTGAGTTGAGAACTATGATTGATCAGCTAAACAAAGGTGGAAACGGAGAGCCAGGAATTATACTGCGCTATGATTGCAAAGAAGACAGACATGTCACTGATAGTACTGGAATATATTGGGAATAGATCACAGGAGAACAGTTCATCATATCTACACACAAACTTAGGCTGATGATAGTCATCAGACTCTTACAGCCAAGCAGAGTTCGGGACACATAACAGCTCATCAAGTTTACTACATTTTTGAACGATTACATTATTTCAACAGGTTTCAGTGTAAATTACTGCCAGGTGATAGAGGGCCATCACACAGATTACGTTCGAGGTCAGAGTTGCTATCTGGCAACACCAACACGCAGAGATTCTGTCCTGCACCAAGGGACCAAGGTGGCAGTAGAGATTTTTAGTTAGATAAATCGAGCTCACTCACAGAATTGCTTTCCTTTCCTGGCAACAACTTATGTCAGTTGAAACTTAACGGAGGATAAACAACTTATTCAGAACTTCCCATATTTGCAAAATTACCATAGAGATTTAAGCTGTTCTTACAAACGGCAGTTAAAAACAAAAAGTTAACATGCTAATTAGGAAAACAGGCTGTATGCGGCCAACGCCCACCAGCACTCTATGCTTGAGAGGAAACCACACTATTGAGACTTCAAGTTCATAATTTAGGGGAATAACTAACGGGATAAAGCCATGCTAATATATGGTGATATGCAATAACTCACGCAGAGTTTAGTAACTTTTTTGAAAATTTTGACGAATAATGGAACTGGCCTCAATTTTTAGTGGTTATTAAGTGACAATTGATGGCATGTATTTATTTATATGTATTCAGTATTATTTCTTGAGATATTGACAGATACCCGTACATGTATTACACATTAATATCAACCAAGCTCATTAATGTGACATTGAATAATTTTGATGAAAAGCATAAGTAGAACCCAAAAAACATTCAAACCATAAAAACCCAAAATGGAAATTTCAATATGGCAAAATTTACTATCGTAAACACAGGATATTCAAGTCGTTTGATAGAATTTAAAAATATATATATATATCATAAAACGATTTTTATGTATAAAATTAAGTTTGACTACACTGGTACTTGATCGGTATTGTTATTGAGTATTGACTCAATGGAAAGATTTCACAATCAATATATATACTTTTATTGTCATTCTACATCATCTTTAGGAATGTTTTTCATGCAGTGACAGAACAAAAAAGAAAAAACTTAAGCGGAGAGAAAAAGAAAAAATACTCAAGTAACAAGAATAAATAGGATATATAGTGCTTTGATAGTTGTTGTTTAAAATGAGTAAGTTTGGTTGCTGAGCGTATCTGAATTGGTAAAGAGTTAAAAGTTGTAGTGATTTTTTGTCTTTATTGATCAGTGTGATAATGTAATAGGTATTTGTCTCTAAAAAAGGTTTTAGAGCTAGCTGGAATAAAGCCTTCCAAAAGAAAGTCAGGTGCAATCAAATGCAAAATTTGAAAACCAAAAATACAGGTGAAATGACCTGCAAGGAGAGGAAAAGGAATCAGACCAAGAGATGTATGTAAATCTCTTGCATGTATTAGATGATATGGTATGTGGTTGACATTTGCTATTAGGCGGAAAGCCCTCTTTTGGAGCAAGTATATTCCATAGACTTAATATACTACCTAGACAGGCCAATAGCATTCAATACTGTCCCACTTAAATAGCACGACATGACGTAATTAGTTTGTGCTGTGAGCCATAGTTTACTATATACCATTGAATGAAATAATGTGAAGAATCAAGGGACGCCGCGCATGATATCAGCTCTTGTCCGGCCCCTAATTATTTAAACACAGAGAAAATTTGTGAGTTTATGTAAAAGACCTGGTATAAAATGGTATAAAAAATTGACTCCTTAGGCGAATCCAAAGCGAGAACAGACCTGATAAGTTACAATCATTAGCCAATAAATATTGAAACAAATACAGCCGTCTACTCTTAACACTTCTACCACTACTATTTAAATGCACAGAATACCCACAACACAGTATCACAAATATTTTGTTGGATGAGCCAGATCAAAGCACCACCACCATCATCATAGATTTTTGCATAAATATTCCTAGTCATGACTGAGCACAACCTGCTCAGCTTGGATTCCTTGTTAAAAGATTTTACTGCAAATTTTATTGTCGCTTCATGAGGAAGAATAGATCTGTGCTGTAAATTGAGTATGCCAACTCCAGATATGTATGTATGATGAAGCTAGGGTAAGTGACATATATATATATATATATAAAGTCTTTGGTAATCTCTCATCCATGAAATAATATAGTAAATCAAGACACGCAGGGTATAATACCAGCCAAATTTTATTAGATCTGTTTTAATTTATGAGATAAAAATTATCAAAACAAATACAGCCCTGTACTTAACCACTTTTATCACTACATGACAAAACAGAGGGCTGTTACTGCGGGATTATACTAATTTATGAGGGCACGACCAAGGCTAACGGCTACCACTATTGCTGTTGTGGGCACGACAAAAATTAAAAATACTACCACTATCAGCGAGCATTGCAAAGTTAGATATGACTGGTTGCAGTATACGTTAAAATTAATCAAATTAGTAGAGCAATGTAAGCTAACCACTTCTTACACCTACTTATCAAAAAAAATATATACTGTGGGATTATACTGAATTTTGCGGATGGGTCAAAGACTAGAAAACTACCACTATCGGTGATTGCTGCAAAATTTCCAAACGAGACACTATCACTATCAGCGATCGCTGAAAATTAGATATGACTGAGTCACTGAACACAATAAGCCTGCTCAGTTTGGAGCGCTTATTGTCAGTGTTTGCTGCGAGTTTGGTTGTTTCATGGTGTATTCTGACCAGCGTATATCTCTTCACTTTTAGGGGTTTGTAGATAGTGTTGGAAGGATTGGAAAATTGTTGGGATAGCATCCTTTTTGAGCAAAGCTCTCCCACCCACACCAGGAGGCCTTCTAAATGTATCTCGTTTCAAATGTTCGCTACATAGAACAGCATATTTGCGTTTAACGGCCGAAACCCATACCTTTAGTCTCTCCTCGTTATTTCTGGGGAAGGCGTGGAAGCTTAAATTAGGATTTCCTGCCGGGGTATTTCCACAGCCGTAGGCAGCACACCAGTTTCTAGATGACTTTTTTAAAAGCATCACAAATGATAACATATACAAATAATTATCATTAAACTACAGCTTTTGATATGATAAACAGAAATTGTCAAATCAATTTCATAGGAGCATCAGCATGGCCAAGAAAGATTTGCGAGATCACCGATTAAGTCTACTCACACTTTTTGACTGCTGTGCCAGTTCTGAGTTAGATATTTCGGGAGTAAATCAGAATTGTCATCTCAAATAGTTTCCCTCCAGCCCCCCCCCCCCCGTCCCATCACTATCGTTCCACCTTTTTTTTCTTACATTCAAATTTTATCACACCCATCGATTATTATTTACTATGTCTATAGCCTTAAATTTATGTGCATGTATAGAAGGATGTGGGTATTATTATATGACAATATTTAATTGATTTAGATCTTAGATGGATGGGACAAGCAGAAATTATGCCAAAAAATTCAATCCAATAAAGACGGAAATATGACAATGCATACATGAGAGCCACCACTGGGCTGTTTCTTACTTTATCATCTTGTGAAGTGGTAGCAGCAGGATTTTCATCTTGTGAAGATGAGGCAGCAAGATTATCATCTTGTGAAGATGAGGCAGCCAGATTATCATCTTGTGAAGACGAGGTAGCAGGCTGTAGGCTCATTTAAAAATAGTTTTCCTATAAACTGAGCGGCGTGGGTATTATATCCAGAACTTCTATGTTTGCCTTGTATCTCGCAACTGATGATAGTAAAATTGCAGCTGGGCTTTCTTGTGAAGATGAGACAGCAGGCTGCAGGACGCAGGTTCACGTTATATAAATAAATAATCTCAACGAAGTATGAATATTAAAACCAGTAACCACTTTGTTTACATAGTATCTTTCATCTTCTGTTTCAGTACAGGGCTGTATTTGTTTTGATAATTTGTATCTCATAAATTAAAACAGATCTAATATAATTTGGCTGGTATTATACCCTGCGTGCCTTGATTTACTATATTATTTCATTGATGAGAGATGACCATAGACTTAATATATATATATATGTGCCACGTACCCTAGCTTCATGATACATACATACATACCTGGAGTTGGCATACTCAATTTCCAGCACAGATCTATTCTTCCTCATGACGCGACAAAAAAATTGCAGTAAAAACTTGTAACAAGGAATCCAAGCTGAGCAGGTTGTGCTCAGTCATGACTAGGAATATTTATGCAAAAATCTATGATGATGGTGGTGGTGCTTTGATCTGGCTCATCCAACAAAATATTTGTGATACTGTGTTGTGGGTATTCTGTGCATTTGAATAGTAGTGGTAGATGGCTGTATTTGTTTCAGTATTTATTGGCTAATGATTGTAACTTATCAGGTCTGTTCTCGCTCTAGATTCGCCTAAGGAGTCAATTTTTATACCATCTCGTGCGGAACGGTCTTTTACACAAACTCACAAATTTTCTCTGTGTTTAAATAATTAGGGGCCGGACAAGAGCTGATATCATGCGCGGCGTCCCTTGATTTTTCACATTATTTCATTGAATGGTATATAGTAAACTATGCCTCACAGCACAAACTAATTACGTCATGTCGTGCTATTTAAGTGGGACACATTATGATCAGTGAAGCATAAGCATTGTCCTGTCTAGGTAGTATATTAAGTCTATGGTATATTCTTTCAAGAATATATTGTGGTGATAGGTCGCCATATGTGCGGATGCCATATATCATATGACAAAAGACATACTGGAAATAAAAGTTACGAGATGATTTACTATCTAGAAATGCCCTGCATTTCTGGAATAATGCCAAACTTTGGTTTATTTTGGTGCAAATCTGGTCTACATGATCATCCCATGTCAATGAGTCATTCAAAATAAAACCAAGGAGTTTGGTATCAGGCCGATATTCCACCATCCGGTACAGAGTAAACCTTCGCAAACTTTGTTTTAGAGCTAACTGTGTTCACTATCTAAATAGCGTTTTTTCAAAAAAGTAAACTTTTTATGTGAATTTTTATCCATTTATTTTTACCGTCCATACTTTTAACAAGAGAGCACTCACATGAAGCATTTTATTTCTCTAATTGATGAGACAAATAAACACATCATCATCATCATCATCATCATGATTTCGGATTAATCTTTTATGGTTAATTTTTAGATCTAAATCTAGAGATGTGGCTCTATGAGAGGGTTGTACAAGCATATAGTGAGATTTTTTTATGTTTGACAACATCCTATTATTCCTACACCAACTTTCTATCAAGTGTAGATCAGTATTACATAAATCATTAAGTGTATCAAAGTTGTCAGATTTTGATACGAAAACTGTATCATCAGCGTAGGCAAATGCCTTGGAATGTATTGTGTAGGATAAAAGATCATTGACGTATATGAGGAATAAACTTGGTGCCAGAATTGATATTAAATTGAATTGAAATAAATTGAATTGAAATCAATATTAATGATTTATAATAATTATGTATTTTATATACATTCTGGTTACAATTCACAGCTATCAACTATGACGTGCTCCTGTTTTGCGCCAAAATATTAAATAAATTGAATTAAAACATTGCTTGTGAAGATTTTCAACATCCATATTTATTTTTGTCTATAGGATTATTTACCTGTTGCCCGAGATTATGATCATGAGGGCGTGTCACATCTACCAGGGGGAGCTGACTTCTACACAAACACTCTGAGGTATTACACTCTACCCACTATCACTCCTCAATACGTCCATCAGTTAGGACTCAGCGAGACTTTACGCATCACAGACGAGATGAAAAAGGTTTGTTTCTTGCTTTTACCAGTTCCTGATATATAATATTCATAAACAGACTGACATTACAACGATGGTCACATCAAAATCTAGAAGATATACCTAACTAGACTGAGCCCCTCAAACTCTTGACCCCCCCCCCCCTCCTCCCCAACAGCCCCCCGGCATCCGTAGAGTATTCATGCATGGTTAGAAACACTCATCAGCTGCAACTTTAAATATCTATATATTGAGAGATAATAGCCAAGTTTTAATGAGAAAAAAAAAGAAGATTTGGGCCAGCAAAAACACAAAAACAAAGAGTTGTCTTTTTTTAGTTTTTGTTGAATCTCTAGGAATGTTTAGCTACTGATAAACCATTGCCTATGTTCATGCTGGAGAGGGGCTGCAGACCACTTCACAGGTTTCAGATATGAGTGAGAGCAATAAAACAGCGATAACTTTTCTAATCAGTTTTATTTGAATTTATTACCATTGTGGACTGAGAAACAGCTATACACCTTGTTACACAATAGGTGTGAGGGTGGGAAAAAAGTGCCTGTCACCTTACTAGGCCTACTACATGAACATACTAAAAAAAGTTTCAGAGTTATACTGAAACCAGCAGCATTTACAAACAGAACACGCATAAAGAAAGTCAGCTATTTTCTTGCTTCAATTTGTTGTTGTCAACACAATAAATTCAGTTAAGTCTTCAACCTCACTAGACTATGCCCAGTTGACACAGGTTTTGTATAAACCGTGGTCACGTTTCATGTGGGTATATCAAATTCACCTGGGTTATTACGAGTGTTGAACATTATAGATAGTGGCTGGCGAAGGATTTGCAGGAACAGTAAGAGAATACACCAACTTATTGTTGTCTCAGCCGGAAGAAACTTTTTCGACAAGGGTAAGTAACTTCACTCCCTGTGATGTGATAAGAAAACTTCACTTTTGATATATGAGAAAAATCTGCCAGCAACTGATCATCAGATCATCAGCATTTTACTTTGCAGAATAAAACTGTATATTCGCAAATAAATTTTCAAGAGCACAAATACAAAAAAGGCTTGCGATTTATTGTCCTAATACTGGACCATATACTGCTAATTCTACAAGCCTTAGTCTAAGAAGAAGGAAGGAAGGAAGAAGTTATAATCCACTGTCTAAGGCGTTCGATACCATAGAACTTTTCATTGAGGAGATGGACAATTAATAATCAAGTTTATACTGAACTGTCTGTATGTTGGTTTATGAGTGGCTCCTGAAATCTACTATTTTATTTCAGGAGGCTCTTCTGGAAGGCTATAATCAAATGCTTAAAACCAAACTTGAGCCTAAGATGAGTAAGGAGTTTGAGCCAGCAAACACCGGTGTTGATGTTATTATCGTGGATGACCCTTATGGCGGTGGTGGTAGTTACTTTAATCCATCTTACAACGAAAGCTCAGGAGGCTTCAACCCAGGCAGGTTCATGTATGATGGCCGTGAACCAACTCAAATGTAAGTTTCAGATACTTTGTAGCAAAATGTGAATTATGATGCGCTTACCAATAAACCAGAAACATTCATGTACTTGATTTCAATCTTCTGCAAGACAATGTCATCGTCAAGATTTATACAAATATGCATTTGTTATACGTGATAGTCTTACCAATCTGTTTTTCCATAAGCGGGTAAAGCAAATTAAAGGTCTTGTCTCGTCAGAGACAGAGTTATTTCTATGATAGTCTGAGACAGAGTTTTTTCTATGTTAGTTTGAAGGCTGGTATGCTGCCGCTGCTGCTTCATGAGACAGTACCAGGTCACCATTACCAGATCTCTTACTCACTCAAAGTGGCTCCTCTGCCAAACTATCGCAGATACATCGACTTCTCTCACTACGATCAGGATGGATTTAAGTTTGACAGCTTTACTCCGTATGTCGAGGTATTTATTAGCGATAAACTTTAGTGGAATTTAGTCTTGTGAAGATATTTAAGCCATAAAATCACCTCCAATGGGATAATATGACATATCGTATGCACCAATCACTTCTTTGTTGCCAAATTCTCCCTTTAGATGAACAGATCAGATTTATTTTATTCAACACATCTTTTCCCAACATGCATCACAGACAAGCTTATATATACCTAGTTATTGATTTTGACATTGAAATTAATATATATTAGCTATTTCAATGTTTCTGTGGCCTTGATTAACCCAGCAACACCAATACAATTGTGTCTCATCTTTCAGGGATGGGGTCTATACTCAGAGTTTCTGGGTGGTCCTGGTATGTTGGGGGTTATTGAGACAGAAAAAGAGCGACTTGGTCAGCTGTCATATGAAAGCCTTAGAGCTGCTCGACTCGTGGTGGATACAGGACTTCACTTTTACAAGTTTGTATTCAAATCAGTTCTTATATTCTTGTAGGTGCATTTATGATTGTCTTACCAGACTAACTGTTAAATCCGGTTCGCCTGCATTGGAGTTGCTCCCCCTTCAGCATCTCAAATAGTGGATGCCCTAAAGGAAACATAACACTTATACATTTTCTTATATCATCGTAAAGCTCTTAATCAGACTAAGGGAACCAAAGGGTTCATGTTTGCACCAAATCTGCTGCAAATTGAAATTCTAGAATTTATGGGGTGACCACAGAGCAATATCACTACGAATTTGCTCTCAGGATAAATGACCAATGAGTGAAGATTTTCAGTCACCATCATTATTCTTTTATTATCTTCCCCCTTAGTTGGACGAGAGAGAGGGCGGAGGACTATCTGAAGGACAGTACTATATTGAGTGATAGTGAGTGTGTATCTGAGATAAAACGCTACATCAGGTGGCCTGGACAAGCTTGTGCTTATAAGATTGGTGAGCTGAAACTTAAAGAGCTCAGGTCCACAGCACAGAACAAGCTAGGTAAGTTCAAAACAAATATAAGCTCGCAGTACAATATTTCTGTCTATCAGTTTAAATGATAGGCAGATATACTATATTGCTGCATGGGAAGAGTTGATCGAGAAGATACTTGCATTTCACTAAACCACACATCTATGGTTCCATGCTTCGATTTTGTGGTTCACTCCAATTTCGAATGGAATCGGTCGAACAAACACGGTATGGATTTTCGCGTCCAAAAAGTCATTCGTCACAATCGGATTTTGATTTTAATGCCATTTCCATGGGGCGTTTACTCCCGAAATCCTTACAAAATCGAACCTTGGAAACATAGTTAGCAGTCGAAGGGATAGGATGTGCTTTGTAAGCTCTCTCTAATCCTTCTTTTGTTGGTTTTAATTAACTAATTCTGTCTAACAAATATGGCGCAGCTATTGCTCGTGCTCGTATTCACCCTCGTATTACATCCAAGAGGTGTGAGGAGCCTGGAGTTTGCCGATTACAATTCTCTGCTGGATAACAAGCACAGACTTCAAACCAAATGAGCTCAACAACTGCTTCTGCCCTTTTGAAAAACCAAACATTAGCCAACCAATTGTAGATTCAACAAAAGTGACAGCACCTGTTTTTGAAATTAATGACGACACAGTCTTAAAGCAACTGAAATCTCTAAATCTAGCAAAGGGCCAGGACCGGATGGAGTCATCCCTAAAGTCCTGAAACTTTGTGCCTACCAACTAGCACCAGTCATTACCAAACTATTCACATGCTCTATTGAAAACCATACGACACCAACACTCTGGAAAACAGCTATTATTAAACCTATACCAAAAGTTAAAAAACCTACTCAGCTGAATGATTACCGACCGATACTCGTACAAGCTGCCTATGCGAGATGCTGGAGAGACTCATCTAACATTATGTAACACAACACACACCAATGGACCCATACCAATTTGCATATAGAACAAACCGCTCAACTCAAGACGTAGTTATGTACCTCACAACATTCATTACCAACTTCATTGATAAAGCCCAGACAAACTACGCTCGCTGTCTCTTCCTAGATTTACAATTAGATACAATTAGAGTAGAATGTTTAATCCGATCACTGCAATACCTTGACTCAAACATTACGCAATGGATTATTAGCTTTCTCAGTAATCGCAGACAACAAACAATATCCATTAATAATAACTTACTCTCAGATACACTCATTACCAACACTGGCACCCCTCAAGGATCTGTACTAAGTCCTTCTATTTTCATTGTATACTGATGGAATTAGATCTAGATGTCAGAACTTTCATGTTTTAAAATATGCGGATGATACTTGTTTGATTGGACTCATAGGTAATTCCTCTGATTTAGATTGCTATTTTTCTGAAGTAAATAGAATAGCTAATCAATGCTCAGATCTGGACCTCCTTTTAAACGCAGGCAAAACTAAAGAAATGTTATTTTCAATTAAACGTGAAAGACCTGTCAGCCCTAGCCTCTTACTTAATGGATCAGTTATTTCTTTCTGTGAGACTACTAAATATCTTGGTGTTGAGATTGACCAGAAGCTTAGATTTGAAGCTCACATGCAAAATGTTGTTCGTAAGGCAAATCAAAGAATGTATATAATTAAAAACTTTCTGTATTTGAGTACCAAGCCACTAGCATGCATGCTTTTTAAAAGTTTTATTGTTTCACTTATAATGTATTGTCTACCAGTCCTCTATCCTGCCATTTATCGACGAGATAAGAAGGACATGCGCAAAATATTTAAAGATCCTTCCTCGCTCGGATTACAACTTAATTATGATCTCGACACTCTAGTTAACACTCATTTAAAAAATCATGTAATGCAGATATTCGCTGATGACGAACACTTTATCCAGATCTACCTCGAGCGATGCCCCTCAGGTCGGCTTAGACACCGTAAATACTGCACTGCCTGGGGCAATGACTGTTTTTTGAGACACATGTGCATTTATATTAATAATACAATTTTTCAACTAATTTTTAATAGTACTATTTTTGCAAGCAAGGCAACTTCATTATTTTTTAGCAGAGTATGTGTACCAGAAACCTTTTTCTCGCAACTTTTACAGTTAGTGATAGAATACAAATCAATCGATCAATATTCTGTTGGCCGTACTGTGCTGTTGAACAACTCGATGGTATACCTATACATACATATTATGATATGAATTTGATGTTTCCTACGTTTTATTTAAGCTTGCTGTTGTCCGTCTCTGGGTTTTAATGGAATGGCATTACTGTTTCAGTGATTGCTATGCTATAATAAAAACAACTCTAGGTTTTTGAGTGTAGTTCAAAGACACACTCCACATACTTTGACTCACCTGAACATATTTGAGTCTTAGCATAACATTGATTCCGAATTATCAAGGAAATTTTTACTTATTTACAGGTGACAGTTTTAACCCAAGGGAGTTTCACAAAGTAATACTGGAGCTAGGACCAGCCCCGTTATCACTTGTCGAACAGGAAGTGAATGTTTGGATTAGTAAGAAATCAGAAGTGACATCTTCAGTATCCACTCTATGTGTGTCATATTTGTGGCTATTGATTACTTGCATATTTAATCTACTCTAATCTGACCTTTTTTGATTTTATCAGATCATTTCATGTATTATTCCTGAGACATTCTTTGCATGTATTTTTTAATTTTTTACTCTTTCTATTTCATATAGCTGCCCACCAATTTCTCACAGCTGGAGAACATGCTTTTTTTCTATTCATTCCTGATCCTCATTAGAAATTTTTATTCAATCAAAATGAAATTGTGATCTTCTATATGCCATCGAAATGTATGTGTGTATGCAAAACCGCTTTTTTCAAATAAATCTGCTGCATGTTCTGATCGTTGAATTTTTGAATAAAGAACTACACCTGAGTCTGACATTCTTCTACTATTTAGAGCTGATGAAAATTAAAAAATTAAAATGGACTTCACTGTTTTAACCCTTTCATTGTTAATCTATATTTTGCCTTTATTTGATGTTGTTTTCAAGTGCCTAAGACCATCAGATGAAATAGTATTGAACTTCATTTGTTCTTTCTGATGACACAGATCTAATGTTCGTCAGTTTGGGTTATAAAAGCCCAGAGATCATAGAAAAAGATAAGTAGTTATCTGCTCATTAGCAAGGTGGACACAACTCTTGAAACTTCATTCAAACGTCTCACTAGTTGTTCATTAAAATGTATACAGCCAGTGAATTTTCTTCTCAAGTATATGCATACGCTGGTAAAATGGAAGGACCTTAACTAGCATTACACAGGTAACACACAAACCGATCAGATATTATTTCCATTTACGGAAACAAAGGAGTCGCTGAAACCTGACATAACACTCAACTGGGTAACGAAGGACTCCTAGTTTGCACTACCAAATTATTATCGAGAATGCCACCATCTCATTTTCAATGGGGGAAAAAATGTGCAAATGAAGTACCCAGATAAAGCGAAGTTGAGTAGTATGATTTTATTACTGGACATCAGGCATCAGGATTGTATTTAGACGCTACTACCAGCCTGGTTACTGTCAGCTGCTTTGATCAAGGGTTGGTTCGTTGTGTCCAGTTCGGTATTGAAAGTGCCTGTAGTGCCATGCCTAAATTAATCTAATAATAAATTTCTGCACGAGGAGCAGCAGTACCTGCTATTCAACATGCTTTAGTTACAGGTATGCCGCTAAATCTGGGGCAGCATTTATATTGATGTTAGCATGTTGTGTATAATATAATGAATTTGCTGATCGCTGCCAATTCAATTCAGTTTTGTGCGTCACATATTAAATGTATTTGGAAAAAAAAGACATGAAACTAAGATTGGGAATATAGTAATCTAGGTGATGTTTCTTTCATTTTCATAGTATGTCAGCATTCTCTTGTTTCGACCAATTAGCTGATTAACTACTCCTTCAGTCTTCATAAAGTTAGGAAGTAAAGGAAAAAGTGAATAAGTAAACTAACTACATTGGGATTAATTTCACAGTAGTTGCTTCAAAATAAGAATGCGTAGAATGATTTAGATAGAATAATTCATGTTATTGGAAATGTTGTTTATTTTCCAACACACTTCATATTGAATTTCATGGTAGAGATAGTTTTTTGGAAGCTTAACTGGTATCAGTTTGTATAAGACAGGAGGTAAACCCAACCTGAGAGTGCCATAAATTGTTATTGATGCTCATTGTATTAAAGTGATTTGAATTTGCTTAATGGAGTGTCATATCCCTTTGGTATGATTCATAGGGAAGTTATAAATTTCAAAAAAATCTATTTAAATCTCTCAGAGCTGTTGTTTTGAGTGGCAGGATGTTTTTGTTGGGAGCTTGCCAAGCTTAGGATGGTAGTCATGCCCTCGCTAATGAATTATGGTGTGGTTGTTGAATAACAATGTTAAGGTTTTTGCTTTTCTAGGTCGTTGTCCTAGTGTTTATGTCTACATTCATTTTTTAATGATTCAGAAGGTTAATTGCTTGCTCCACTAGGTAGGCATATATTGAATAATTGGTCATCCGGTAAAACAGTAGTATTGTGGAGTCAAGTCCTTGGCTTGGGGGTAAAAGTATTTCGGCAACCAGAGGATTGGATGAACATGGCGGCAGTACATAGTCGTAGTGTTAAAGCTTAAGCCTGTTCGGTGAATTACTGGTCCCTCGATAAAAGTTTAGATTAAAGTGCTTATTTAAACCTCAGACTAGGAAGTGAGTTTATGGTACGAAGGTATACAATTATAGGGTAAAAGCTCGATTAGCAGATTTTATAAAAAGTTGGTCATTTTCGGTTGAAGTGGATGTAGAATTTGGTGCTCCAAGCGCCAACTTTTGCGCCTGCCTCTAAGATCTCTCACTTCTTCGTCCTTTCATGATGTAAAGATGACAATATTAAAAACAACATATTGATTTGATTGATTTCATATATTTGTCATGAGTATTAAAAAAACACTATGATTTTTGTTCTGGGTGTAAACTGTCCATAAAGTAGTGTAACAAGTGTAAAAATATATACACTAAAGCAGATTGTTATAATAAAATACGTGAGATTGTGGAAGAGTAGAGGAGGGAAAAAAAATAAAACAGCGACCAGAGAGTTAAAACAGGTTTGCATTTATGATGCAGACTAAAACACGATAAAACGAGTCCGTTCCCTTTGACGACCTGATCTTAGGAGCACGCAGGCGTCCTGATGGCATTGTCTCAATGATGCTATGAATAAAATGAGTCTCATCTCGATAGATCGTCAGCACATACTTCTGACATCTTAGTTTGATTTTAACGCTGAATGAAATCAGATAAATGTTAACTATTATAATTGATAAATGTCCATGACATGTGACAATAACTCTGCCTTTAATGTTTTGTGTTATATACTCCTGCAGCACCATTCACCTAACTGCAGTAACCATTTGCGCCATTACGCCATTCTCACCATTCCCCTAAATAAGTAATTATCAAACATCACTTAGAACTGATGACCAGTGATACATCCGAATTTGGGTTGAGTTTTCATTGTACTAACTTGTGTCAAGCAGTGTTCAGATTAAATCTCAAACAAATATGATTGCCAACCAGGCTCAAGTAGGTTCAATAACTTTTGATGTCACATCATCATGCATTGCAGCATGTCTAAGTGGATACTACTTACTTACTGATCTGCACTTCTCACCCTCGTCAATGAAAGTCACTGTTTTTTTAGAAAACTTTAGAGGTGATGAGGTTCACATTGTAATTTGCGGTTAAGAGTTTTACTTTTATTGCTGAATATTATTCTATAAGAATTTAATAGCACAATACTGCTACAATTGACAAAACAACAAAACGCTAGCACACAATTGGTTGAAAATAAGCAATATAATACTAGAATAACAATTTGCGCATCTCACAGACACCTCAGAGAAATAACATCTTAATAAAGTGGATCGACATGCTAAGTGAGTGAAGTAAGAAGAGCTCATATAGAATTAGTAGACATGTGATGGCTCATCGTGAAGCTAGATACTTGAAGGCAGGGCCTCTCTGTTGTAGGGTCTGGTAAGGCTTTGGTTCCCGACAGAAGCTAAGTCGTGGAGTCGTCACGTAATTAGTTAGCGTTACTACGACGACAGGTAAGCCTCCATCTACATTTCCTCTTGCTTCTCCTGTTTTTAGGACATCTCCACACCCATTTACGTACACATCTCTTCTTCTCTTTTCTCTAACAAAGACAATATAAGGTGATGAATGACCTCTCCAGGCTGGGTACGCTGTTTATAAATGGCATGGTAGTCCTGGCAATTGACGTTTGTGACAAACTTACCAAAACTACATCAAATTGTGCTTTTTAACACATGTGGGAATGAGGGCAAAGCAATGCCTTTCATTGTTTTATCGGCAGAGAAAGTTATCCTCTCTTGGGTACAGGTACTGGGACCCATAGAAGTCGGCACGTGATGAGTGATTGAGTAATATTTTATTTTTAGGATCTGTTTGCTCTTTCCATAAGTGCGTAGCAAATGTGAATGCACCACCATCCTCCCATTAAATGTGAATGAAAATGGCAAAAATCTACATTTGCAAATGCGAGTGAAATGCTGAGAAATCTTCCTAAATTGTAAATGCACAACAAATGCGAATGCTGATTTTATGCCAGTTGTAAATGCAAATGCAAGCACAATTAATGTAACTTTTTGTTCGCAAATGGGTAATAAATAATGTGCCTAATCTCAACAAATGGGCCCAGCCCAGCATAGGAATCATGCCACGCCCTGTATCTATGCCTGTCGGCTACTCTTTATATCGATGATGAAATGTATATTGGGTTGTTGGGTTGTTGGTTATAACCTGTCTCTGCCCGAAGATTGAGAACTATAGGTGCGACCCCCATAATCGGCGCCAAGTTGCTCTCAGCTTGCAGGCAGGTCGGAACACAACTGGGGCATCAATTGTGCCTAGTAGTCAGTAACCCACAGCTGGATTCGAACCCGGGACCTCCAACACTTGCGTATTAGAGGGCAGTCCCCCAACCAACTGAGCTACCTCCTACTAAACTCAGACTCATGACATGACTTATAGCTTACCTTGTTCTTACACTCCTTGTACCCACATGCAGTCCCACAGCACTTCTGATTAACTCCACACTCTGAGTCAAAAGTACAGCCAGCGAAGTCAGCGATACATGGCGGAGGGCTGTTCTTTTTCACTATCGGACATCTACCTGTTTGATGCGACATAACAAGACTTGAGTATAAACCAATATATTTCTTAAGACATATTCAAGCCTCAAACGCTCATCAAACAATTATTTTGTTTTTGTCTTGATTAAAAAGTGAACATGAACATAATAATACAGACAAAGGTTTGCTTGAGACTTTTGGTCAGCCTGCCCTATGCACTCTTGACTAACATTCGACAACAAATGAAGACAGTGGTATATAAAACTAGTTTAACATTTTCACAATTTCTCACATAATATTTTGTCCATATTACTAAAACTCAACTTTATCTACGAAGTTATAGAGACATGGTTCGTTGTACTCTTGGAAACAATCAAAATCTTTAAATCGTTAAAATGATCAACATTAACTTACCTTGACTAAAATATTAACTTAAAATACAATGACTCACCAGGTAGAGACACTCAGAATATTTGCTGAGCCCGTGTCTCTACCTTAAATGCCTCTCCCACCGTTTTACCACTCACCAGATCTAGGTACTGTGCTCACTGGTTCCTGACAGGTCTTTAGATTACCTCGCGGACAGCACTTCTCACTAAGACGGCAGTCAGAATCAGAGCCACAAGTAGGACCAACATTAGGTAATGGTATAGGGAAAAATATCGCGTTTGTTTTACAGCCTTCATTCTAAAAATAAACAAAACAAATTGGATTACACTTTACCAAGACAGACACCTTCACTTCAAACTTAATTGACGACCTTTTGATTATCTTTTATGCAGCTTTCCCCGGTGAGTTTCTCCTATTATTTTGGTGATGCACAGTATGATTATTTCGGTATCCTAGCATAGATAATGAATAAATATCGATCATTAGGTTGGGTATAAACCATAGACTTAATATTATTATGAAATCACACTTAGGCCCATTACTAATTATGATGATGTCTTCCAATCTAAACAGAATCTGATCAACTTACTGCTGGTGAGGAACTACCACATATAGTGCACTGCGGCTCACAACCAGGACCATTAGGTCTGAAGCTCACATAACCTTGCGGACATTCAGCAAGAGGCAGTGTAGGAGGGCAAACAGTGAAACCAGGATCGACAACGCCACAAGTATTCTACAAAGACGACATATACATGATTATAGTTTATCGTTCAAATGATATTGAGGGTTTGTTTGTGCACAATAGTATAGAGAAGCAAATATCATCTAAGGCTCATGACTAATTTTGATTATCTGGTCGTCAATTCCATGAATGCAGTTGTGGTCCATCAGTGTACCTTCTAATCCACAGAGAAATATCAGGGCATATAATAACAGTAGTTCTGTAATATCCACTATCACCTACACTTCTGTATCTGCAGTGTTCTGACTGACTTACCGGTGGGTTCGTGATATCATCAGCACATACTTTACACGCTCCACACCAAGGTCCGTTAGGGTGAGTGGTGAGAGAAAACTGACAGCTGGGTGGTGGAGGAGCGCCACATCCGATCAATGTACAGAAATCGGGCTGGAAGTGAAAGCAAGAATTGCGATATATTATCATGATAATACTTTCATTCAACAAATAGCTCTATCACTGAATCAGGAATCTCAAACAAAGGGTATAGTAATCCCAGCAGAGTTGTGACTGGTGAGTCCACATTATTGCAGATTTCATCATCCGGTTGCTGAAAATTTCAAGTAGTTGCTGGTTGACTGGTTTTTGGTACTTATCAAAGGTCTAAAACATAGTCTTCTATGACCTTTATTCAGGGTTGTTATTGGAACATATTTGCCTCCTGGTGATCAATTCACAGAAAAGTCTGACTCGGATAGAGAGTTCACATTTTTGTATTTTCTTGCACATAATATAAACTCTTATTACAAGCTTCCCTCTTCCTTTTGAGCTAGAAAACTCTACTATATTTTACAGAGATAAAAACTGATTTATTTGTAATTAAATTTAGTAATTTATAATCTCTTTAATGTGACCAATGGAATTTAAAGATTGGGAGGGTTGCTTAATGTTTATCAGCGCATATTAGATAACTATTTATGTCTAAACCTTTTTAATTGACTTAAAAGCAGTTTATTTTGCCTTCTGTGCACAGAAGCCAAGCTTACAGATCACATCGTGTCTGAGGAGTTATCTCTAATAATGAGTAAAAGTTCTCTATGACCCCTTGCTGTGTCTCACCAAACTTCAGCAATACCAATTGTGTGTTACCAATTTAAGATCACTTAGATTGTTGACTTAGTCTTAAATTCAGCCTTATTTTGCATACTGAATAGCAGGTAGATAAACCTATGAATTAACAGAAATTCAGTATTACAGATTGTTGTGATAGGTGAGTACTTACTTGAGGCACAAAGTCATCAGCGCACACTTCACACAGCGGACCACATCCTGGACCATTAGGCTGACGTATCACCACAGTGCCACACCCGCCTGAGACAGGAGCACTACTGCATCCTCTTCTCGTACACTGCCTATTCTAAAATACAAATGTGCTCAAGTAAATACACAAAGTTCTAGGTGTACACTTGGAAAAGACCATCTTAGCACGGTTATGATTCGCATATAATTGTCAGGAACTTGAAGTGATTTGAGTTGCTTCAAATTTGAGCGAGTTAGATTAGCCCATAAATTTCATGGTGATTTCCGTTGATATGATTTCCCTTGATATGATTTCCGTTGATATGATGTAATGTGATTTTAACTCACCACAGAGTAAGGATATATCCTTATAGGCATACTCTGTGAATTTACTCTTAAAGTGATCTGTCTCAACTCGGGCAGCTTGATTGATCGATGAGGTTGTTGACAAAATGGCAGCACATAGCCTAATTCAAGTTAAACATATTTTCAAATGTTGAAACAGTGGGTAAAAGAATGAAATTTGAGGATCATTCATAAACAATGTCTGTCAAGTAGAATATGTGATATTATTGTGCAGTGAAATAAAAGTGGTGAGATTCATAGATATAACTTACTGACTCAATGAGATCATCAGCACATGTCGGACATACTGGTAAACAGCCCGGTCCGTTTACTTCTGTAAATACTCTGACCTTACATGTGGGAGATGGGGGTGCGCCACATGCCCTTCTAGTACACAACTGAGACTACAACAAGATAAAATCAAGGGCTAGCAAAATTGGGCAATGTTGAAAAATGAGCACCGCTCTTAATGTCTTGTAAGAGGAGACATACTTCATACAGCCGTATATAACTTAACATGTATTTAATCTGAACTCGGGTCTGATTTTGGAGTAAGTGGTATTTTCTCATATACTCTTTTAGAATTCAATCACCACTTGCATGGATATTTAATGGAAATGATAAGATCGCTGTTAAAACGTTATCAGACGCAAACCCAACTTACCTGACTGGGCAAAACTAAGAGTACAGTACACAATATAATCTGCAGGATCATCTGCAAATATTCAAAAAAGAGGGTAAACATACTAGCAATGCCAACTACAGAATCTTAGAAAACAAAGAAATTCAGTTTTATCAAGGCCTTCTAAAGAGTTTTACATGCAATTTTCTAATAGAGATATGGAGTTTGATGCAGATGCTTAGATCACAATAGTATTCAATTTTCAAACCAAGCAGTAATGATATATGATGTTATGCTCTTAGAAGGTCATATTTTCCATATACAAGGATTCATGCAGTATGTGCTATATGCAACTATAAAGATTTTCACCAAGGAGGCCTGGCCTGATGGATCTCAATAGAATGCTCACCTTGGTAGATTTAGCTTCACCACCTAGCCTGTCCCAAACAGGAGTGAGCCAGATATACACAACAGTGAGTGTTAAGTAGATAAGTACCAGGTAATATCACCATGTGTTAGGACATTACCTGTACCATTTACCTTTGATTTTGATAAAGAGAACTAATGACCTGAGCCACATAAATCAGAAGGCTTGTGATGGATTATTAAGTTAAGGGCGTTAACAAATAAACACATTTTCAGGGTTGTTAATCCTTATTGAAGCATATTTGCCTAGTGATTAATTTGGAGCAAAGTCTGACTCAGATGGGATGTTCACATTTTTGTGGGTGTTAATCCCCCAATTATTAATGAGTGGTGAATTTTAAACGCTGTAAAATTGAATAAGGTACAGTTATGTGACATCGAAGCGCTGCTAAAAAACTATTGTAATTTCCAACATAGAATCCGATCAAATTGATCGAGTTATCAACAAAAAAACCTGGTATATGAGCTGCAAGTCAATGATAACACCAATGCTACTACAGTACACCTTCCAATGTCGTTACATCGCCCACAATTAAATGCAACAGTGCATATTGTGCCCTGTCTAGGTTTATTACTAAGTCTATGGTAAAACATCATGCAGAGATGTATAATATAGGTACTATTGTTTTATATTTCAATAATATAACATTTTACTTCAAAGTGCACATTAGATAACTCCACAAAATTCCTCCTCTTAACTCTAAGGCTAATCTAGAACACAGATAATGTTGTTAATACATAATGACAATGAGTTCTGGTACCATGAACTATTTATTGTGCTGAAATGGTGGTATCTTGATACTTATAATTCCGCTGATAGTCAACATGTACTGATTTATATCAAACAGTTGGTAGGCTGTACAACAGCATAGCCTTGTTTGGATCTAGAACAAGGCCAAGGTGATCTCTTACACTCGTGCTAGTAGAGCTTCTTTAGCTTGTACGGAAGGATGTGTTGTCCTCTATTTTTGATAGTCCGTTGGTGTTTTCGCAATTAATTAATGGCTGGCCTATGTTTTAAGTTATTTTTAACAATTTACTTTTCAGTGAACCAAATGTTTTCTAAAGAGAACACATAATAAAAAAGATGGATTCTTATTTTCTGAATCTGAAGCTTATAAATCAAAATAATTGGCAGGAACAAAAGTATCTATCTGAAGGCTTAAACGCAAGGGGCGGAACTTGTTCCAGAGTCAGTCAATGAGCCCGCCTCTCACATCATACAGCGATCTGATTGGTTCTCACATCAAACAGCGATCTGATTGGCAGCTGGCGAGTTCTTCTCTTTCTGTTGCTCTCGTTCTACAGATTTTACCCACCTGAATTCAACTGAAAGAAAAATAAGATTTATTGGATGGCAAATAGTCAGGAGCTTTCCTGCTTGAAGATTGATATGTGTTTCCATTATTTCGGAATTGTGTGTTGCAGTTATCTTTGACTTTTTTGTTTATTTGTTTGTTTTGTTATAAGATGTTATTGAGTTGCCTTGGTGATAACACCCTGCAAAGGCTAACTGAATCTAGTCTTCATGTTTGGCCCCCGGACTCAGACTAACGACCTTTTAAAATTTCATTGCATACCTGTAAGTAATGAGATGTGAAACTAACAAACCTGGTCAAATACACTTCAAACTGCAGGTATGAAATTTTCCCCAGCTGATGTACCAACCACTGTGAGATTGCTAGTAAGAATTCAATAGTTTGTGATGAAAGAAAAACCGTCACAATACTGTGGAAATACTGCACCCAGTTTATCCTTAGAGAAAATTTGTTGGCAATGTATACGGTCTATCTAGTCTGTGGACGGAACTATTCATCAAAATTACTTTCATAGCAATAAAAATGAGTCCTTTTGTACCAGCGAACCAGCTGCAGACCAGACCCAGAAATTCCCCTGATAGATTTGGTGTGAGCTCTTGGTAAATTTCAGTTTGCAGTCCAGAAAATTAAAAATGAATTGTGAGTCTGACACATTAGAACAGAGATTATTCGGCGAGAGGGCAAGCTCAGTCTAACAAAGATAAACTTTGGCCTGCCAAGGCCTGGTGATGAAAGCTCTGCTGAAGAAGATCAAGTTGAATTTTCTAATAATGCATTGTCGCTGGGAATATTTATCACTATCTGTTGTTCTGCTTGTTTCACACCAGGATTGAGAATTTATACAACAATGAGTTATCCTCTTGTAAATTTTGAGTTGGTTTATGATTACAAGTAGTTACAAGTCACCAGGTTAGGTGGGTTGTTGCTATACTGTGATATCTCACTATAAAGTCAACTGAATTAGAAGTTAATTGTTGCGTTTTCCAAAAACATCGGTTCAACATTTATGAGTTGCTACACAATTGTAAGTAGCTACACACTCAAAGCCACTTACGACCCATCTCAAAGATATGACCTCTGTGATAAATTTTTACATTTATAAGTCACTATCTGTGGCCAACAAAATGGAAAAAATGATTCAGATATAAGGCGCATCTACATGTATCATATCAAAAATGAACTTCATTTATCTGGGTGGTCTTTCAATTTAAACAGCCAAAATCACAATCTGATCGCCCACTCAGTGAGTGATCGGTAACTGCTAGGCTCTCGCTTTCAGATCGCTCAGTCATTGTGTTGACGGAACTATACTATATACATTCAGAGTGCAATTTGGGAATGAATTTGTCTATTTGAAAGACCAAGTGATAGTGATGACTTGCTTTAGTAAACAATTGCTCTTTGTAATTGAAAGACCCCCACACTGGTAACTTTTTCACAAGGTTTAACAGTAGAATCTCGCATTTAAATTGCAATGAAAACTTTTCAGTTGGTAAAAATTATTCACGCCAAAAGAGACCAATGACAGCATTTTATACGAGACATTCTTTGAATATCCTTCAAATTTCTTCAATGGCCCACAGATATGACAGAATACAGTGCAAAATTTTGTGAATACATTACAACATTAGGTAAATGATCGGCCTCCGGTTTTATTGATGATTTTGCTTTACTTGAACTTACAGGAGAGTCAATTAACGAAAAAAACTCATATTTTCTTATCAGTGAGCCTGCAAAATGGGGGGGGGGGGGGGGGGGGGAGGGGAGGGGATGGGCAACATGGTCTCAAACAAACATTATCATCCATATCGACATCGATATAGTCTAATATATCTCGATATATCGCTAGATGGGGTAATCGATTTATATTTGGTGCAAAACTCTGACAGGAAATAAATATTCACCAGGGGGCTGGAACAATCAATGGAGACACCTGCGGTACGAAACGTGCTGACCGATTGTGCGCCAACTCACCATCCACAATAAAAATTAAGTTAATGGCGCTAAAATCAAGTCCCCTATGCAGTACTCGAATTTTGCAGTCACAATACACAAGTTTATACTATTCAACCACCACCCTGTTTATGACAAAACAGAGGGTGGGCAGCTCCTAAAGAGGGTCGCAAGTTACCCGAAATCCGCATACTGAGAGTGTGATACATCCTAGTAAACTAGAATGCATCCTAGAGGTGAGGCCATAGAGGACCTCCTTATCGTGAGCGCGCATCAAGCTGCCAGAAACTGAAACAGGCACTAATCAGCCATTGGCAGTGACACTTTGATCTTAGCCAATAATCCGAGAAGCGACCATCCCCACCCTATTAACACAGTTTACGGGTTATTAGATCTTACATGGCCCATTGCATAAACAAAGAACGTTTATCAAAAATGAGTCTTGTGTTACACAGACTGGCAGCTTATGAGGATGATACCAGTTGAGAATATAATGTAGAAATGATGAATTTGGAGGATATTTTTGCTATTGATGAAATAAATATCATAATTTTTTATTAAAAAATAATAGAAGACGGTTACCGACAAAACCAAATACTATTTAGATTAACAGAGTAGATGGATTCATTATAAGAGGTGTCATGCAGACAAATAAATAATAAAACTTAATATATTCATAAAAAAACATAAGTGCTATATTAGACAGTTACAGTAATTAAAAAAAATTGCTTATGTGTACATGCATCAACGGAATGTGTTAAAATAATAAGTGTTTAATGACAGCATTTTATGAAGAGTTGCGAAACAAATAAAAGCATAACCAAGTGTAAGTGTTATGTATAAAGTATATCTCAGTCATCTCTATGTATAATGGTTATTTACACATGGTCTAAATACTGCGCCTAGAGCTGAGCCATTTCCTCGTTGATAGAGTGGTACGATCGTGTGTTTGAATCAGACTCAATGTCTGCTTGTTTTATTTTTTGCAGCTCTGACTTTAGGGTTTTATACTTCTCTGAAATTATATGGAAATAAAAACAGATATAACTAATGAAACTAAACTTGTTGGCATGCAGTGAGATATTTATAACAGGGATCTTAGCGATTAGCCATAACTTCTTATGTAACAACTCATTAAATTTGGTAATGAATGATAGTGGTGGGAGTGAAGAGGCAATAATACTGGTGTTGGTTGTTATTAATCCTAGACAAGACATCATTAGACAGTTTTTTATATTATAGCATAATATAATCAAGTTGAGCACAACAAGTGGCTTAATCAACAGCGATTTTCAAATTAAGTCGAGATGAAAGTAAGCAGGTATCAGCAAAAAACATTGACTGTGGACTGCAGATGGATTATAACACCATTGCTAATACTCAAGTGCCTTGGCTCTATAAATAAATTGCCCTGTCAAGGTGAGTTATAATTAAGCATGTGGGCATCTTTTGTCCATGAGACAATTAGGGAAGCTGAGGTTGTTTTGTTATTAATAAATAAGTTCACCAGCTATTAAACGCCATAAATGAAAGTTAAACTACCTCAGTCAGCTAGTTATGTAAGATTATTATAATGAACAGATTCATAACTCTTCTGGGTAAAAATTGTGTATAGTATAAGAGATTGTTCCCTCCTTCTCAATTATGATGTAGAGTATGAATCTGATTGCACTGTACAAGCCCGCTAAGCTGCCACCTCCATTATTTTTGATTACCTCAAAGGCTGAATTTATTCTACATGAACTACATGAACGTGGCAGTTTACTGGGCTTGCACAGTACAGCAAACTCCATACTCCGTACTCTACTTAAGCACCGGTTTTTTCAAACCTACAGCAATACTAGTTGCCAGACATTAGAATACTTTGGATTGTGGATAGTCTTTAAGTTATCAGACAAAATAATAAGTATAAACTTTGAAGTTATCGTTATTTAGCAGGAGACTCTCTGTTTTGACAGTTAGAAAAATACACACATATGGGAAATAATAATGTTTAACGGAGAAGTTCACACACAAGGATGCAAAATATATTAATGTTGAACTTTGGTAAAGGCAAACAATAAAACATGCGCAGGGGCTGTACTTAGAAAACCAAAACAGATGTGTCACAATCTCTCTCTCTGAGGCCCTTAAATAGTGAGTGATACAGATAGTTGCAGCACTAGTGACACTCTGGTTCATATATCTGAGATATTTGGCCAATGAACTGAGAGGGAGTTCATTGCTTTGGCCCTTTGCAAAATAATGATGAAAACGCAGACCAAAGAGTTTATGGCAGTCATAGGCAGGTTAGTTGAGTTGTCAAAAGATCATCTGAATGCAAAAATGGGTTAGTTGAAGCAAACAACAATCAATGGTCACCTCATTGATCTATTAAACCTGTGAGCCCTTTCATTGGCTAATTCCTGCTCTACTGCTAACTCCCTTTCTCTTTCCAGAAATAAGGGTAGCTCTTCTGATATATACACAATGACACACACAGTTTATCATAAATATTTTGGTTGAGCAATAATGAAGGTTATATATATGTGCAGCAAGTGCAACCATAATATTACTTCTGCGCAATCGAGTGATGAGTGATTTAAAGCCAGCAAAGAACCTTTTTTGTTCTATATCTGTCGTACCTTCAAATGAGTCTAATTGATAGAAATCAGTGCTTGGGGTGGCAACCACTGAGCATGTGATATTCAGGAGATACTCTCATCATCAAAGTTGATTGAGTTGATGTTGTACACTAAAACTCAATTGGCAGAAGTCATAATAAAAAACAACCATTGAATTTCGTCAATATTGATTGTCGGTGAATAAATCAGATAGTTTAGGGTTATTGGTATAATAGTACTTACTTGATAGTATGATCATATAAATGCCCCAAGCTAAGCTCCAGAACCATCCGACAAACATGAAAGTGATAGTCATCATCTGTGAGAGGCCTGCAAACAGAATGGATAATCTAATTCATCTTCTCTGTTCTGTAAAGGTTTATCTCATGGGAAGAAATATGAGAGGATGCTCTTTTTGGTTATTTATAATTGTCTGAGCCTCCCAGACTCTTACCCCAGCCCCCCCCCCCCCCGACAGAGTCTTTTATAAAGTTATTTAAACTAGCTAGGAATGTGTTGGGGGCAGGCAATCCGTCTCAGGTGGGTCATAATGAAAATTTAAATATTCTATCAAAGAAAATTTTAGTAGATATACTTTGCTTTGTGAAGTAAGTTTGTGAAGCCTGAATTGCAAATGATTCTGATGTTTTCTTAAAATTAAAATAACTGTTTTTCAAAGGGGAAGTACAAATGTCTAAGATAGAAGTACAGCACGATGTCGATTGGTAACATCATAATTGTCACACATGTCAAACATGTCACACATGTCACACATGTCACACATTTCACACATGTCACACATGTCACACATGTCACACATGTCACACATGTCACACATGTCACAAATGTCACACATGTCACACATGTCATACTGTAGAGAGAGATTGAGTCTTACCCACGAGAAGATTTAAGCATACAGTCATTGTTATTTGGTCATCTTTACTCTCTACTCTCGGTCTACCGCAGCACAGAACACTAAACCCACTCAGCATTGTACCTACAAACACAGCACAGCATGACAATACCCTCAAGCATTAAATGATAGCTTAAGGTTAGTTGAGCTAATTTCGGGGTGACTAAATGCTAGCTAGCACTATATTTTGGCTAACTGAAGTAGGAGTACTAAGTTAGGAGGGTGGGTAAATGTCGGCTAGCTTAGCTTGAGTTGTTTCAGGCCGGTACGAAATGAAGACCTTGTACTTAACTCTTCTAGGGTATTTCATTCTCAACTCTATTAATATTATGTCAAGGAGGTCTCATTACAAATCAGTGTTAAACTGGGTGATTAGTTAAATAACCAGATCTGATCTCAGATAGAGCTTGAGAAAACTGCATTATGAAATGCTCATTTTTGGCACTAGTTGATCCTAGAATTAAAATCCTTACAACAAGGGGATAACATGGCAAACAATGATCTCACCGACACCGGGCAGGAGTATGTTGAATATAAGACAGACTATAGCCATCGGTAGAGGGAGGTAGGGTATCACAGATCGGAGTAACGATCCTTGATTAGACATCAGCTGAGAGGGACCCTTCTTCTTCTCAGAGGCCTGCTTGTCTGGAGAGCCATGCTATGAAAGAATGAGTAGTCATTAGGTTTACAGTAATATGTAGCCTTCTTCTAGCGTCATTCATTGAAAAAAAAGATGTCTTTAAATTTCGTTCGGCAAATGTTAATTGCTTCTGGTTCAGCGGGACATTATATGATTATATACAAATATTACCACAAGACTATATTTTAGCTTTTATCATTATTTTCTATTAGATGAAATGGATTCTTGTTTTCTATTTCGTCCTCAAAAAACTGGTTGAGTAGTCTTTAACACAGTACCAGTTTCATCTTTTAAATCGATTTGATATCCACTCGTAGTCTGAAAACAACCTATATCGTCAGTCAGCACAGTGCATGTTTATATTTGCAGGTATTTTTTTCTTAAATCAATATAATACCCAAACACCTAAATCATTGAGAAAGATTCTTAGTGGGTTCATGCGTTTGTGACGTTTAAAAAAATGTGGTGTTTTTGGGATTGCAATTTCTATAAAATGTGTCGCTGCAACGTTTTTTGGGATTGCGACGCTATTGGAATGCTAGATTGCAAGGTTTTGATGTTTGCCTCGTTCGCGGGGGCAACAGACAAGAACAAGAAACCTGCCTACCTCTTTGAGTTTGAGGAGTATATTCTCATGACTCTCTGCAGATCTCTGGGTGCTCATATCATCCCCCGGGATACCCAGGCTCTTCCTCGACTCTTCCGTACTCATCATGAAGCTCTGCTTAGATGAGCGGGGGTCACCCTGTTGGTGTTCTCCCTGCTGGTGTTCTCCAGAGGTGCCATGTGAAGTGTCCCCCGGCTCACTCTTACTCTGGTTCACCTCATTCTCGATCAGCAGCTTCTCATCATTATTACCTGTAGATAGATCGGTGTTATTAAACAGCCTTAGCGTATTTTACACCTGTTCAGGTGTAAAATACGCTGAACACAGCTGCACTGATGTCTACTTGAATGCTGAGCACTAAGTGCTGAAAAGGTGAGGCTTGAAACAATGAAACATGTTTAGATGATTCCATTATAAGCGAACAGACACTCCAAAATCATATTCAAAACGATAACGGAAAGTCTTAGTCACAAAATTATCATTAGTTAAAGCTTCACCGTCTTTTCTGTTCTTTTGATCATTATTTGAGTTTCCTTTCTTGCCTAGAATCCGTAGTGCTGCAAAATAGATGAATGAATGCCGTAACATAGCGTAGGTATTAATTACAGGTTAACCTACAACAAAGGCTCGAGAAACCCATACCTAAATTTTACTATTAAAATTTCACATTTCTAAACTCTGATAATACGAGGCTTGCTGTAGACAAGAGCAGACAATCAGATGTCTTATACATGTCAGTGGAATCCAGCAAGCTACATAGTGACCCTCTAGCTACACAGCTCACAAAATCACCGTAATTAACAAGCAAACAGCTAAATATCGAAATGTTTATCAGGAGCGTTGCGTGAAAAGGCCTGTAAATCAGACACATATCTTTATCAGTGGACTCGTTATAATTTTAATTTGGTAAACTGAATAATATCCGTCTGCTGCTGTCATTGCATGTTTGGATATGAAGTATTGTCCCACGGTTAAGTAAAACATGACGATGATGATGAAAACACTAAGCCAATATGATTTATAGGTTGTACCTTGATTCTCTTTGTTCGTTTGGGTAGTCGATTTCCCATCAGTCCCTGAGAAGGGTTTCGTTGTTGATGAGTTTTTGCTTGCTACGGTATCGGTGCCTTGTTTCTCCTTATTTCCACCTTTCATCGCTTTAGCAGCTCCAATAAGATTATTACTTTTGCTGAAGAAGACATAAAATTGAACACATCTGATTAAAAGTTCATCAATCAAAGAACAAGTCGACACAGCAAAATTTTAAATATTGCATGAAAGATTGAGGCGCAACAACCAAAATATCTCCTTCTTTGAATTCAAATTAACACAAGTATTATGGTTGCGGAGGCAACGACAATTTTTTATGGGGGCTTTAAGACCTCTCACCCTCCTTGGGACCACCATGTCTAAACTTCTGTTTGTATTGTGAGTAATGGGATTATGTCCTTTTTTAGTGGAAGAAGATAACTCAGAGAATAATATAATTTTAGAAAGTGAATAAATTGGTATGTCATAGTTACAATGACATGGATATTACGCTATTATCAAGGAGTAACAGGGTTCACTGTTACTGTTCACTGTCACTGTTACTCCTTGCGATTATCAAGCAGCAACAGAAACATTTACTCCTTTCTATTATGATGTGTATTTTTAAGAGGTATAGCCAATTGAGTACCTATTGCATGCACCAACCACATTCTAGAACTTTTCCTTGGGCCGTTACTGCTAATTCCTTCTGATGGTACTAAAGCTACATTAATCAAATCACGTTAAGGAAATACATGGATTAGTGTACCACATGATCAGCGTACTGTCACTAGTAGACATTTAGTAATAATAAGATAGAGAAGAATATTTATCAAAGACAGAGAGAGAGAAAGATAGAGTTACAATATGAACACACTTTGTTAACCTCTTTGTGGCCCCCGCTAACTTCTTCGGTTGGTTCTGAGGCTTTGTTGTGACCAGATTGGAGAGCTTAGCTGCTGCTGGTTTGTTGTTCTTCTTAACTCCATCTTTTCGGGGTTGTGGCTGAGTGTAGGGGGTCGATGGTTTTTTCTTCACGAGCTGCTTTTTATCATCTGCCACTTTGGTATCATCATTTGAATTCAGTGAGGCTGAACGAAAAATATATACAAAAATAGATAAACATTATCAGTAAATGTGCACAGCACAGTCAATGTTGTAACAAATGTGACAGCTACACTTAATAAATGTGACAGCTACACTTAATAAATGTGACAGCTACACTTAATAAATGTGACAGCTACACTTAATAAATGTGACAGCTACACTTAATAAATGTGACAGCTACACTTAACATGAGTGGAAAAGAAAAAAGAATTATATTATGCTGAAGCTGAAGGATCATTGCAGCATTATTTAAATAATACATATCCTATCCTGTCCCAAACCAACTACTGATACTACTCTAAATTTTCCTATTTAGTCCGAGGATCAGTAAAATATGGCAATATAATCTGAACTGAACTGTGTTTCAAATTTACACATTTCTTACATTATATACTCACAAAGATTGCAGATTATAATTACATAAGACTACAAATTTATAATACAAATATACAGAGCTCTGATGATTGAACCGTACAAATGGAAACAAAACTTGAACAGATCACATGCTAGAAACTTTACCTCTGCTATCTTGACTTCTGGTCATAGAGACCCTGCTGCTCTGACGCTTAGGAGAGCGGGCAGCATCAGCCTTCCCATCGGGTAGCTTTGTCTTAATGGGTGATTTAAAAGGAGATCTTGAAGGAGACTTCTTTGGACTCTTCATTGGTGACTTCTCAACGATGACTGCCTACAGATAAACAGCACAATAAATACCCTGGGCAAGAGAAAACATTAGGTATAAGTATATGACATGATAAGGCAGTATACATCTGTAGTATCTGCTGTCGAGTTCCACCAGAAAAAAGCGACATGATGTTGTATGTCCAACAGATGTGAACATGTGTAATAGATCACTCCAAGAGGTTTTGGACAAACTCGGTGTTCTCACACACTCCTTTGTTATAAGGAATATTAGTCAGCTAACAATAATATTACATTGATGCCAGGGCCTGTGAAATAGTGGTTCCACATTTAAAGCATAAAAACTATAATCCCTTGAGAAACGAAAGCACAACTAAATGATCACAACTAACGAGCAGCAAAGAGCTCATGTGACAGGATAGAGTCAGTGCCCTGAAGTAGCAGTTCATATTCAGTCCCCCCCCCCCCCCCCCCCCAGATGACAGGATATAGTCAGTACCTTGAGGTGATAGGTCAATGTCGGTGCCCCTAGGTGACAGGTCATAGTAACCTACCTTGTTCTCATCAGGTGAGGGTTTATCATCTGTTATATGAAGTACATTCCCATTCGCTACTGGTTTAGGTACAGACCTGTAAAAAAAGAGATTGAGCGGGTTGTACAGACATTGCATGTTTTAGGTTCAGTATTTGCTTCGATCTCTAAAAACATTCAACAAGCCTAACCTGAAAAGTATTAATGCTTATCCAGCGGGCTTCTTTGGAGTTTTGATGCGCATGACCGAAAAACATCGTTTGGGTATTTAGAAAAATAAATAATTCTACTGAGTCCTACGAAATTGATACTATTTATTTCAAATGATCGAGTGTGGTATATGAGAGTGTGGTATATGAGAGTGTGGTATATGAGAGTGTGGTGTATGAGAGTGTGGTAAATGAGAGTGTGGTATATGAGAGTGTGGTGTATGAGAGTGTGGTATATGAGAGTGTGGTATATGAGAGTGTGGTATATGAGAGTGTGGTGTATGAGAGTGTGGTATATGAGAGTGTGGTATATGAGAGTGTGGTATATGAGAGTGTGGTATATGAAAGATTCTAATGTGCCGAAACATTCTAATGATGTTGTTTTTTGCCATAATATATCACATAAGTAACCTAATATCAGTGATGCACAGGACATGACACAAAGGTCTCAACAAAAAATTACAAATTGTTTTCAATGGTCAATTGATATATAATATTAGGATAGCACAAGGGTCTAAGCTAATATGCCCTGGGAATTACTAATAAAATAGCTGATTATATACTTCCACATTCAGTGTTATGGGCAAAAATCAATCAGCCATGTGAGTTGTGACACAGCACCGTCTATCTGGGTATGATTATCAGTCTTATACATGATTAAGGCTTTCTACAAATCATACCAGATCATTTCATATTATCGGAGCAGGACTAAGTTTTGTACATGCACATCATGTTTTCTTGACCAATCAGTTTCACTGCCAAAATTCTGATATTTTATGA
This sequence comes from Membranipora membranacea, assembly GCA_914767715.1. Lineage (NCBI taxonomy): Eukaryota > Metazoa > Bryozoa > Gymnolaemata > Cheilostomatida > Membraniporidae > Membranipora > Membranipora membranacea. The sequence continues at coordinate 1,524,415 of OU612072.1, read as the reverse complement.
AACAAAAATCTATATTTCTTTTTCTGTTCGAACACTTATGTCTAGTGTCTAGTGGAAAGTGTACATTGTTTAGCCAACAATACCAACCGACTCTTCCTATGGTTACTTAGAAATAGCCTTGCCCATAGTTGCTGTGATCAATTTTCTGTTATTACTGATAACAGGGTAATTTTCAAGAAAAGAAAACCATCCACGCTTTCCCCCAACAGACATCCACGGATGACATCGATTACCAATATTGACAGCCCTACATGCTTCCTGTACAAGGTACAGACAGCCTTGAATGTGATCTCATCAATCCATTATATACTTACAGTATCTTCTGATCTGTATTGTTATCCACTCTAGTCTCCTGTATGATACTCTTCTTGTCCTCTGGTAGCTGCTGACTATCCGCTGACATCTCTGTACGCTCCTCAGACTTCTCACCTAGGAGAGCGGACATGTTACCTGACTGCTTAGCTGATTTAGTTGATCTTCTATCTCGCTTTGCAGACTTAGGAGGAGAAGGTATTCGTTTCCCTTGAGATTGATGTGGTACTGGTACCTCGGCTGGTTCAGTTTCTTGTCTCTCTTCTGTGTAAAGCGGAGTTACTGCAGCTACCTTTCTTGGCTGTTTAGTCGATTTGTTAGCAGCATCTCGACTCTTCGCTGTAAAACACACCAATAACTCTAAAGTTTATAGTAATAATACATAGAAATACTGATACCATAAATTCAATAATTGTTTTTTAAATAATTCAAAGGTCTCATTCAGGCAAAGTTTATTGGCATTGATTGCCTCATATTATACGAGTATAAGTTTAATAAAATGGATCTTCAGTCTGAGAATATTGACTTACTCTTCAGTTCCCCTCATAAACAATTGACGAATAGGAAGTTATTAAACAGAGCGGCAGATTATATAAAATACATCGGAGCTCCTAACAACAAGCCTGTATGAATAATTTCCGAATATACTGCCAGAGTTGTTGACAGCCTTACATGGCTGCAGCACACATTGAACTTTTCAGGGACGGACAGGCATATATAATTCAGTCTCTTGAAGCTCAAATTAAATCTGAAGATGAAGCTGGCCGAACATCAAACCTATATCATTATCTGATGAGGGATATATAGCTACGGAGATAAAGTCCTTGTAGACATTCTACACTTTCAGACAAAAACAATCCTATGGCATTAACTATAGCTCAGAATTCAGCCAACCGGTGACAGGAAAGTTAATTAGCCTTTCTCATTGTTTCAAAAAACTGAAAACTTTATCCTTGCAAAATACACGACTCATAACTTCATTAACAATGAGTATACACAGCAAATTTGCTCCTGGTCGAAGTAAAAAAAAGGAAATTTATCTTCTTTATCTACTCTTAATTCCCTGTCCTGTTACTTGACAATCTATTTCCATATAGGGAAACTCACCAAATTCCTCATCATCACCATCAGTCTCCTCCTCCTCCTCCTCCTCCTCCTCCTCCTCAAAGTCACTATCACTATAATCGTTACCCTCCTCTGATGAGTCATCACCGTTAGGGCTGTTAGAAACTTCAGGGATAATCTCAGAACTGTTTGTTATCTTGTGGTCAGCAGCTGAACCTTCCTTAGAAGCTTGTGGCGACTTGGACTGACTGAGAACAAAATAGGTTTCTTTTGAATTTATGTTTGAAGTTGCCCTATATTGCAAAATGAGGCCATAACTCCAAATATTATGAACAACATTAATATTATCTGCTCTGGGACTTGACTTGGACAGCAGGAGCAGCCTATACCAAGTTTGGTCCATTAGCCTGCACTTTGAGTTTCTCACGATCCACTGGTCACGACGCAGGCAAAGGAACCAAGAATTAATTACCATTTTGCGGTAATTGTCCTCTCCCCGCGGTGTGACCAGTGGATGGGAGCAACTGGAATGCAGGCAATTGGATTAAACTTGATTTAGGAGCAGGCTGAGGAGTATCATCCTATCTTGAGAGTCAGAGTCACCAATAGCAAGAAAATTCATTGTGATATAAAAGCCATAAGCCTGAGAGCCTCTTTCTGAATACAGTTTTTCAATCGGGCGGATAACTTGGTATTCCACAATGTAACTTTAATGAATACTGAGATCAGGTCAATGATTACATTAGCTTCATGTGAGGCTTTGTGGCATTCCGTCATCAAAAACACAAAATGAGTGTCTAATGTAGACTGCCTCAATTCCTCACTTGCAGTCAAATGAGTCCCCAAAATACAATAACACATGAGTTTGACATAATAATTCTTGGAAATTGATTCTAGATCAATACCTTAACTCCCTCATATGAGCTACTAGTTTTGAACATTTCTCATCGATAAACTTTTGCAGAAATACCCCTTTTGTTTTAGTTGAAAGTCAACGGAAAAAAAAGAAGAACTGCCTCTGTCATGTGGCCTACACCCTTCCTTGGTTAGTGTCCATTAGACTTAGGTAGCTAGGTAAAACAGCAACTAAACAATATCGGAGAGAAATGTATAAGCCTGCCATGAGCATACAAAGTTTACCTGCTCTGTTGTACGCTGGTAGAGATCTCCACAGCAGTCTCCTCTGCTGGTGTCTCCGATGAATTCCTCCTCATGTTTTCTGGTTTGACTTCACTTTTGTCTTTTGATAGTACAGGGAGCAAGTGTGCAATCTTAGGATAATTCAAATTTGATCCGTTCTGGTTTTCTAAATGAGAGAAAAGTGACCTTTTCATGTAGACGGTCCAGTGGCATGCACTCATAAAAATATAGCACAGGAAAGCCTTCGTCCAGGGCGGTTTCTGGCATCTTTCACTCTACTCTCATAATTCGTTTTTGGAACACAATCTTCAAATCTTTCTTTAGGGCTGAAATACAAGCTCCGAACAAAGATGTCTTCGCCTCTTAACTCTGAATTATAATTAAGATATTTCACTGTAACAGTTGTCTAGCAGTTCTAGTGCATGATAAAGATGGGAAATACCCTCCGAAGAGCGCCATGAAGCAAATTTCATCTCAATCATACCATCCATCATTTTGATTCAAATGATGTCATCATAATCTCACCACTGTGCTTACCTGTAGAATGAGTACCTGTCACATCAGCCTGACTAGTATCAGCAGGTGTCTTCACATGATTATCCTCTCCACCAGTTAATGTGTGATGACTTTCACTCTCCTCCATTGCTACGGCTCTGAAGCAGAAGATAAAATCATCAATTTATCAAAACTTTATATCACCAATCATTTATTTACAAAATGCATATTATGTCTACAATTAAAACAAGAGCCAACACGGCAGCTAAAAATAGATCTGCTGCCTGGCTCATATTTCTCTGTTATTTGATGAGTATTACTAGACATTCTTTAATAATATTTACAATTCATATTCATATTTATAGTCATTATCCTGTATTGCTTCCTCAATTCCATGTAATTTGATTTTATGCTAGCATCATTCAGATTATATAAAGTGTACTGTGATGTTTACTTGTTGATGGTGGCAGCACCTAATGTAAATACTGACAAAAATAGAGCAGCAGGTTACGAGCCACTGCTGATCAATATTCCCTGACATCTAATCTTTGTCATCAGGTAAGCCAAAGTTCAATACTGCCAAGTAAGGACCATATTCAGATTGTATTAAGAACAGGAAATTAGGTAAACTTGTCGGAAATAACAGAACCTAGCAACAGCATTATCTACATCATTATATGGATGTGAATTCTATCTACTTTATTCTAAAGTCCCTGAAGCTATTTGTGGACACAGGTGATTAATAAAACTTCCAATTTTTCTCAGACAGCAAAACCTTGTTAGAGTACTAGTTACAAATAGTCCCGTTCAAGAAAAAATGTATAAAAATAACTCAAATGCACTTTTTGTTTGAAGAAAAGGACGCTTTGATATGTTTATGATCATGTTTATTTGAACCGTTGCCAATAAAATTGTGTCTTCCTACTCAAGTTTTAGCCATCCTTACCCCCATAGAAGAACAATGAACACGTCATGGCAGTGGTCATCATGTATCTTCGGTTATAATAATACATATCCTCCTGCGTCATTGACACAAAAACTTAAAACCATCCAGATCCACCTCAACTTAGCCTTATGTTTAGGCACCACACCTTCTTTATTATTTGAATTCATTCGTCGAGAATACAAGTGCCAATATATGAAATTCACGCTGATCAAATATTTCTTTTCCAATTTGATGCAACTCAGTTACCTAATTTGGATGCAAATCAGATATACCTTGTATGTGGACTTACCTGTAAGCCTTAATCAGTTGATATACACTGTTTAAGGACTTACCTGTAAGCCTTAATCAGCTGATATACACTGTGTAAGGACTTACCTGTAAGCCTTAATCAGCTGATATACACTGTTTAAGGACTTACCTGTAAGCCTTAATCAGCTGATATACACTGTTTAAGGACTTACCTATAAGCCTTAATCAGCTAATATACACTGTTTAAGGACTTACCTGTAAGCCCTGATGATAGATAGACTAACGGAAGCATAGCTCTCAGAACTACAGGAGGTAACAGAACCACGAGATCTCAGCTTACGCCGAGCTTGTCCTGTTAAATATACAATATCATCACACAATCTCTTAGTCCATGTGACCATTTGAACTTCGGCAGGATTGCCCTTCACAGCATTAGGTTACATAAACAGTATTGAATGCCACGTCCTGGGCCAATGTTCAAGCTCTGAAACGTTAGGGGATCCTGTGTACATTATTACGGCTGCTGGTAAAACAAGAACTTACTGTCTAGATATTTTCTTGTCAGGTTGGATTTCTTTCCTGTATGGTCCATTGGCAGCTTTAGGTTACACCAACTTGTACATTGGTAGAGAGATGAACCAAATGTATCACAAAATCGACCACCACAGTGTCGGATACACTCGACTCTACGATTTTGTATTTCATTCTCTTCAACGGGCAGTCAAATGAGACATTTCCTGCTGTCCTTTTACAAGCGAAACTTGAAATTTCCTGTTGTTTCAATGCTAATACAAACAATCCAGAGTGTCAACAGCAGCCGGCTATTGGACCTGACACGTAACGGTGATGGATTCAAAATGTTTACAAATGTAGAGTAAAGTAAACTTACTTGTAATGAAGTTCACAGAATTCTCACCTCAGTCTCAGCAGAAATGTCTGAGATTCTGTTCAATAATTGATCGAGTCAGAAGACAGCAGCATGGCAGCAGCAGCAGTATGTTGAGGTCATGTTAGTTTAAGAGGGAGTGTTTTGTTTTCATTTATAAAACTGCACTTGGGTAAAAAATCAATAGGGATGATAGAACACAAAGTGTATAGGTATATTAGAATGTAGACTTGGTATATCAGGCTCAGCAAAGATCAATGGATCAAAATATTACTAAATGCTCGCAAACAATATCATCGGAGGAAATTACTAAGTTCCCTAGATGGTATGAATTTCCATCCCATGTAGGGTAGGAATTGAAATGTTAGTAAATTATGTATTTTACTCCTTATGATCATGGTATTGAAATTCAGTGCATGTTTGTTGATAACCAGGGTTGTTTGCTCATGACCTAAGTGTGCATTACTTCCAACTATAAGTTTCTGGGTTTGCACTGAAGAAGCTCGCATCACCTAATTCTATTCACTGGTTACTCATGCAGCTGGTGGTGGTGGTGGTTGGTGGGGAATGAGCCACGTAAAAAACCACATTTTGTATTTGGCTGAACTCATTGTAGAAACACAAATATCTTTGTGACCTTTACAACGCCAACAGAGTTTGGGTTCTTAGTACATGTGTCCTCAGCGCTAGGTATGGAACAGATAGGCCAAATCGGGTAAATGTCAGGTATATCCAACAATGTGTATACAGGCCAGTCGATTAGAGTGCGCGTGAAACAGAAATACTGAACCTGCTATTGCTGAACTTGCAATTGCTGACCTGAATTGAAATAATTTATTACCCGACAAACAATACAGAAAGAACCACAGTTCAAGCAAAGAGCCTTACTCAGTTCCAAACATGCCTGCATAGATCGAAGCAAAGACTTTAGAAGCAATATCCATAGACTTAATATACTACCTAGACAGGCCAATAGCATTCAATACTGTCCCACTTAAATAGCACGACATGACGTAATTAGTTTGTGCTGTGAGCCATAGTTTACTATATACCATTCAATGAAATAATGTGAAGAATCAAGGGACGCCGCGCATGATATCAGCTCTTGTCCGGCCCATAATTATTTAAACACAGAGAAAATTTGTGAGTTTATGTAAAAGACCTTTCCGCACGAGATGGTATAAAAAATTGACTCCTTAGGCGAATCCAAAGCGAGAACAGACCTGATAAGTTACAATCATTAGCCAATAAATATTGAAACAAATACAGCCGTCTACTCTTAACACTTCTACCACTACTATTTAAATGCACAGAATACCCACAACACAGTATCACAAATATTTTGTTGGATGAGCCAGATCAAAGCACCACCACCATCATCATAGATTTTTGCATAAATATTCCTAGTCATGACTGAGCACAACCTGCTCAGCTTGGATTCCTTGTTAAAAGATTTTACTGCAAATTTTATTGTCGCTTCATGAGGAAGAATAGATCTGTGCTGTAAATTGAGTATGCCAACTCCAGATATGTATGTATGATGAAGCTAGGGTAAGTGACATATATATATATATATATAAAGTCTTTGGTAATCTCTCATCCATGAAATAATATAGTAAATCAAGACACGCAGGGTATAATACCAGCCAAATTATATTAGATCTGTTTTAATTTATGAGATAAAAATTATCAAAACAAATACAGCCCTGTACTTAACCACTTTTATCACTACATGACAAAACAGAGGGCTGTTACTGCGGGATTATACTAATTTATGAGGGCACGACCAAGGCTAACGGCTACCACTATTGCTGTTGTGGGCACGACAAAAATTAAAAATACTACCACTATCAGCGAGCATTGCAAAGTTAGATATGACTGGTTGCAGTATACGTTAAAATTAATCAAATTAGTAGAGCAATGTAAGCTAACCACTTCTTACACCTACTTATCAAAAAAAATATATACTGTGGGATTATACTGAATTTTGCGGATGGGTCAAAGACTAGAAAACTACCACTATCGGTGATTGCTGCAAAATTTCCAAACGAGACACTATCACTATCAGCGATCGCTGAAAATTAGATATGACTGAGTCACTGAACACAATAAGCCTGCTCAGTTTGGAGCGCTTATTGTCAGTGTTTGCTGCGAGTTTGGTTGTTTCATGGTGTATTCTGACCAGTGTATATCTCTTCACTTTTAGGGGTTTGTAGATAGTGTTGGAAGGATTGGAAAATTGTTGGGATAGCATCCTTTTTGAGCAAAGCTCTCCCACCCACACCAGGAGGCCTTCTAAATGTATCTCGTTTCAAATGTTCGCTACATAGAACAGCATATTTGCGTTTAACGGCCGAAACCCATACCTTTAGTCTCTCCTCGTAATTTCTGGGGAAGGCGTGGAAGCTTAAATTAGGATTTCCTGCCGGGGTATTTCCACAGCCGTAGGCAGCACACCAGTTTCTAGATGACTTTTTTAAAAGCATCACAAATGATAACATATACAAATAATTATCATTAAACTACAGCTTTTGATATGATAAACAGAAATTGTCAAATCAATTTCATAGGAGCATCAGCATGGCCAAGAAAGATTTGCGAGATCACCGATTAAGTCTACTCACACTTTTTGACTGCTGTGCCAGTTCTGAGTTAGATATTTCGGGAGTAAATCAGAATTGTCATCTCAAATAGTTTCCCCCCCCCCCCCCCCCCCCCCCCGCCCCATCACTATCGTTCCACCTTTTTTTTCTTACATTCAAATTTTATCACACCCATCGATTATTATTTACTATGTCTATAGCCTTAAATTTATGTGCATGTATAGAAGGATGTGGGTATTACTATATGACAATATTTAATTGATTTAGATCTTAGATGGATGGGACAAGCAGAAATTATGCCAAAAAATTCAATCCAATAAAGACGGAAATATGACAATGCATACATGAGAGCCACCACTGGGCTGTTTCTTACTTTATCATCTTGTGAAGTGGTAGCAGCAGGATTTTCATCTTGTGAAGATGAGGCAGCAAAATTATCATCTTGTGAAGATGAGGCAGCCAGATTATCATCTTGTGAAGACGAGGTAGCAGGCTGTAGGCTCATTTAAAAATAGTTTTCCTATAAACTGAGCGGCGTGGGTATTATATCCAGAACTTCTATGTTTGCCTTGTATCTCGCAACTGATGATAGTAAAATTGCAGCTGGGCTTACTTGTGAAGATGAGACAGCAGGCTGCAGGGCGCAGGTTCACGTTATATAAATAAATAATCTCAACGAAGTATGAATATTAAAACCAGTAACCACTTTGTTTACATAGTATCTTTCATCTTCTGTTTCAGTACAGGGCTGTATTTGTTTTGATAATTTGTATCTCATAAATTAAAACAGATCTAATATAATTTGGCTGGTATTATACCCTGCGTGCCTTGATTTACTATATTATTTCATTGATGAGAGATGACCATAGACTTAATATATATATATATGTGCCACGTACCCTAGCTTCATGATACATACATACATACCTGGAGTTGGCATACTCAATTTCCAGCACAGATCTATTCTTCCTCATGAAGCGACAAAAAAAATTGCAGTAAAAACTTGTAACAAGGAATCCAAGCTGAGCAGGTTGTGCTCAGTCATGACTAGGAATATTTATGCAAAAATCTATGATGATGGTGGTGGTGCTTTGATCTGGCTCATCCAACAAAATATTTGTGATACTGTGTTGTGGGTATTCTGTGCATTTGAATAGTAGTGGTAGATGGCTGTATTTGTTTCAGTATTTATTGGCTAATGATTGTAACTTATCAGGTCTGTTCTCGCTCTAGATTCGCCTAAGGAGTCAATTTTTATACCATCTCGTGCGGAACGGTCTTTTACACAAACTCACAAATTTTCTCTGTGTTTAAATAATTAGGGGCCGGACAAGAGCTGATATCATGCGCGGCGTCCCTTGATTTTTCACATTATTTCATTGAATGGTATATAGTAAACTATGCCTCACAGCACAAACTAATTACGTCATGTTGTGCTATTTAAGTGGGACACATTATGATCAGTGAAGCATAAGCATTGTCCTGTCTAGGTAGTATATTAAGTCTATGGCAATATCCAATAATTATTTTTGATATGAAAACAACATGAAAAAGCGTCTTCAGATATAAAACACACCAAAACCGGTGTCGTTTTCCCTTAAAATATTATAGCTGGAACTTTTCTGCAAACTGGAAATGGTCCTGTGCCATAGACTTAATACTAATACTAAGTCTATGTCCAGTGCAAGATTTAGGACTGCAGATTAATGTTATATCTGTATCTGCTGATAATATTAAGTAATAGTGGAGACTAGGCGGAGTTACCCTCTTCTTAGTTTTTAATTAATTTGTAGTGAACCTAATGACCCCTAATTTGTATATGAAGCAATATCTTCACCTTGACAACAGACAGAGGATGTGTCATCACCACTTAGCTATGAGTTTATCTGTATCACCCAGAGGGCCATGGTTACAACATCTGTATGAGTCATAGCTCTGTAATAATAATATATGCTAATTTTAACTTCCAGTCTTCCACTTGACCACAGGGCCAAGATTAGACTTTTTAAATCATGATAACAAGAAGTATTATCTATCAAATTTCTCTCACTTTTACAACGATAAGAATTGCATAAAATATGCAAAGATGGCATGCAGGCACATATTCAAAGCTGGTGGTCATTGTGAAAAACTCCTAAATATGTATAATATTTAGTTTGAATAGGATATGTCACTTAGTGATTCAGTTGAATAAAATAGCATAGTTTGGCAATAGAAGCATCGCCTGACTAGGTGACCTCTCATTGACTGATGTTAAAAACTGACTATTGTGATCATTGATATAAATATATATATATATATATCAGTGATTGCAATACTTTGCGCTGGTGACACAGACAGGGGAGGTGAGCTGGTATCCTTACACAGTCCACATCATCAAAATCTTGTCATATCTTTGCACCAAAAGTCTTATGACCATTGATGATGGAAATGTAGCCGCATTGCTTTTGTACTGAGGAAATTTGCAGCAGACAAAAGTGTTTTGTTTGAACAGGTAAAACAGTGGCAGCCAAAATAAACTTTGCTAAGCATGACTCATAAATCTATTCAGCCATTGTAACAATTAAGCTTGTGATGTCACATTACTCAATAGAAGCAGGAAAACTACATCAAGCGGACTTCACGAGGACAAATAGAGCTTGGACAATGAAAATTGAGGAATGTACTTTTGATAATATAGATCATAGGTGGGCAACCTTTTTTTGAAAAGGGCCACATTTTACACAGACTCAGCTCAAAAGGCCTCAACAAATATTTCAAACATAAATTTGGAATGTGAGGTATATTTTGGCTCTGCATATTTTGTACAAACTAAATCAGAATATGTGTTAATGTAAAACTGCAGTATGTTGCGAAAAACATTGACTCTCATGAGCTCAAACAAAATACTAATATTTATCTATTCTTCTGAAGTTTTGTGACATTAAGCTACAATTATAATCTTTCATGTGTTTGAGCAAAGGACAAGGGGAAAATTTCAACTAGGCTTGTCGAATGAAGGAACTCTGTAACATTTCGGATAAAATTCCGGAGCACTTGTAACATGACAACTTTTTGTTACAAAGCTGACTGCAAAAGCTAAAACTAAATAATTAAATATTTATCTAATCGTCTGAAGTTTCATGAAATTAAGTTAAATTTACAATTAATCTTAGTTACAAGTGGTTGAGCAAAGGGCAAGGGGAAATTTTTCATATATGCCTGTCTAACATTCTTGAGCACTTGTAAGATGACTACACATCCAAAAGTTACAAAAGGAAATTTTTGTTTTCACTGTTTTGGGTTTAGTTTTTGCAAATTGAAGCTCTTATTAAATGTAGTCTACACTAGTACTGTTATGATGTTTTGTAAAGTATGGCTTGGGAATTCCCTTGATCGTTAACATGTATGTAGCCTAACTACATGCATGATGCAGAATGGCAAATATTATGAAACTCAAACTAAGGATTGTGCTTACAGAGGGGTATGCATTAGTCTCGTCACCCACTTTTTTCTTCTTTTTTTTCAAAAGTGGCGTTATGACAAAGCCTGCTATGCATGCTTTGACATCCACATCAGGAAAACAAATGAATGAGTAATCCTTTTTTAGACAAAAGGCCGCAATAAGGCCGCAAAAGATTACTCATTAGGCCGCACCGGCAAAAAGGCCGCAGGTTGCCCACAGCTGATATAGATGATGTCAAGTGCAATTGTAGCAACGGCAATGAGTTCATATTTCTTCTCGATTTCATTTACCATTGATTTCTTTCCATATCTTTCCAACAGATCACTGGTATGGCCAATTTGACCAGCAAACTAAAAGAAATTTGATGTGATCCAACATTGCCTTATTATGTCAGCAGCTCAGCAGAAAAAAACAAAAGTGGAGCTGCTGAAATAAGGCTATATAAAACAATGAAATGCTAGTAATTGTCAATATTGGTGCAGCACTAGATAAAATTAAACTCCGCAGGGAGTCCCCTATAACGAAACATAATATGAGAAACTTCTCACATTAATCATAATAAAGAAAATTTGATGATTAAGTGCCCATAGGCCATTCCTTGTATTTTTATTGAATGGCACGCATATACGCCCTTACTAATTACTAAAATATGGTACCTAATGCTAAGGCTTACTGCAGACTATTACTCAGGTCGGCATAAGGCGCACAGCTCATCATCAATGTAGTCAAAGTCAGAGTCATTTTCTCTACTGCTGTGAACGAGAAGACACTATATTCAAACTGGTCAGGGTCCTGGACACTTGAATAGCGTGACCTTTGACTGGAGTAATATATAAGACGTGAAGCAGCTTGTCGCATGACTATCTTCAGCCAGCACAGGCTCCTCTACTCGAGTCTTTCTTCTCTCCATTTATCTCTGTTACAAGGAAGGCAAACCTGTAGTTTAGACATCCCTCACCACGTGTTTGGTAAGTAGGCAGTATAACTAGATACTTCACCCAAGGTTCCATATTCAGTTGACAGCAGTGGTAGAGTATAAAGGCCAGACCTCTGTGAATGATTCAGACCACAAAAAATGTATCCACCTATGACTGAAGCAGGCTATCCGAATAAGAAGTAAGCGGAACGTCCCCCCCCACCTGTCTTGTTTGGTGATCTATTACATATTTCTGCGGTGTAAGAAGCCAAGACAGACCAGGGAGTTAGAGGACAGAACGACTCTGGAGCCAGCTGGCGCACTGCTCTGTGTTTGGACATCTTGTTTTATTCCTCAAATCACAGGTAGTTATCAATATTACAGGTGTTCTGGTATAGGGACAAACCTCAAGTCTGGCATCAGTGAAGGTCATACAAGGTCAGAGAAAGGTGAAGGATAAGATTAGTTACTCTAACTAGAGGGTGTGTTTACACTGTGCTACATCTAACTCTCAGGGTGTGTGTGTACACTGAGCCTGACTATTAGGCATGTGAGGGAAACTGGTGGAGAATTCATAAACCTAACGTGGATTAGGGACATCACAAGTAAAGGCCGAAGTCGAGAAGACTATGACTTCGTCAGGAAATGGAAAGAGCACCGTGGCTTATATGAACAAAAGCTATGATCTCGTTTGGAAAAGTAAGTAATGTGCATACAACTCAATCTCTATAAGAGTTTAGATGCGCCACCTATCGTAGTGGATCACAGGTGCAATGCACTAAATTATACTTCACCTGTCAAAAGAAACAAACACGAGACAGCTAATAAAAATGTGTCAATAAAATTGATCCCTTTGAATCACATTCAGTTTGATGTGATTTAGTCAAGACATCTGGTGTGTAGGTTTAACATGGTCAATTTTCACCTACACGGGGGAGTGAGTTTACTGCCACTTAATTACATAGCCTGGGACATCTATACACATTCCTGTACATATTAATAAGCAGTTTATATTGTTATAATATTACACAATGCAGGCAGTATTCAGTCTAGGTCTAGGTCAGCACTCAGGTGTTTATTGATTCATATTTTGATTAGTAAATGCCACTTAGTACAATGCCCTCATTCTTATGAAGGAGAGCAGCGATGTTTACTGAGCTAAATTCCTACCCCTGCTATTAATTGTGCTGGTACATATTCTCAAGTATTACAGCTCCTGACGTAAGTTCATCCTGATTGAAACCATCGCAGTATATATTAAATGCCATGCCTTGTTGACGGCGAACCTGTAGGGAAAATATGTTTATGCAGGAAAATATTGGCAGCGCTTCGTACTCCATGCTGCCATACTGTAGGGTTTCATTGAGGCTTCAATTTGAGATGAGAAGACATTGGCAATCACTAGGTAGTACATCAGAAGGCCATTATTGGTCTGGGACTGTTTTGTTTCGCTGGTTTTTTGGTTAAACTTATCTACTAACTTTCCCTTTAATCACATCAATCAAAACAACGAGGGGATTGTCATTAGATCAGTACTCAGTCCATTACAGGCTAACTGATGGTGTTCTAGTAAGAGGGAAGTCCTTACAAAGTCTAACTACAATCAATAATGCAATGATTAATCGTACAGCTAAAATAACTGTAGCTCCGTAATTCCTCGTTCCTTCGTAATTCAATTACCGAAACTTTCCCTGGTTCAGGATAATCATGTAGAGAGCTTGTGGATGGCTGGCCAGGTAGTCAAGAGAAAAGTACAATCATGAATATAGGGACCACCGACCAAGGAGTAACTGTTACTCCTTGATAAACCTGCATGTGTAGGAGGGGGAAGCAATTATATCTAAACATTAAATAATATCATGACCTCAAGCGCAGGAATTTCACAAACCAAATCTCCTACACTATTGCAATCAAAGCAAATCAATAGACCCTCCCCAATTAGAATTAGCTAGCCAGGGGATACCATATAATGATACTTAAACCAATGATGTCTTATTTTATTCACAGTTGTTCTGATCGGAGATTCGGGAGTGGGTAAGACAAACTTCCTGACGAGGTACGCCTGGGACCAGTTTACACATGAGAGCCGTACTACTATAGGTATAGACTTCGCCTGTCGGGACGTCCAACATAAGGGCAAGAAAATCAAACTACAAGTCTGGGATACGGCCGGACAGGAGAGGTTCAGAGTACTCGCCCATCTGTAAGTGCATATCTGGGTATCTGGATGTAAATTCATACTTGACCAGCCCACTGGACAACAATAAACGAAAAACCAATAATGACAGACATTTTTTACCTAAATTTGTGACTTATGGTTGGCAAATCCATACTGATATAATGTGAACATCCTTGCTTTGACAGGATTATTCTATAATAAATTGCCAACAACCGAAAAACTCCCGCCTCACTCTATATGTTTAGGCTTCCCTCACTTAGCCCTGCTTTGCAAAAAAAACAGGTAGTAAAGTGCAACCAAAATATCAAACATTACAAGTTGTTGTGTCTGCAGATTCCGTCACCTGATGACTTGTTGTGACAAGGGCCAATCAAAAATGATAATATTTAATATTGATATTTCAGCTACTACAGCCGAGCTGTGGCCATCATGATACTGTATGACATCACAAAGCACACATCGTTCCAGGATGTATCGGAGCGGTGGCTGAAGGAGGTCCACGAGAAGAGTAGTGATCTACACAACCCAGTAGTCATGCTGATAGGTCATAAATCTGACCTGCGACATGTCAGAAGTGTCACAATACTCGAGGGAGAACAGCTAGCAGGTATGTAACATACATGGTGTATCTTATGTGGGGTATGACAATGGGTATCCCACAATGCACTTTTCTGGAATTCCCAGTGAGATCATTATTTGAGATCAAAATTCAGGTTGAAACTGCATTGTGGGAATGTTTTAACTCGCCCTATTGGCTATATGCTTACAGTGGAGTTGTTCCACTTTAGACAACCTGATCAGTCAATCCTGTTTAACAAAATGGCCGGCCATGTGAGATGAGAAATGTATCAACACACTGCAGACATATATATTATACCAAACAAGCTAAGATCATTCAAAATAGTCATGATTCTGTAATTCTCTGGAAGTGAAGTTGAAAGTAGTAGTATGACAATGCAACAAAGATTATGACTGGAGAGCTTACACTAACTATGAGTCAATCCTAACCAGTGATGTGTCAGCACAGTGACTATAAGATAACACAACTCAACGCAGCATAATCCACCTTGGTGTAGATTACAGTGCGAATCGGTGAAAACCGTCTGAGTCAGGGCAACTCTAAGAATTTCTTAGTTGTATAACACAGAACTCATCATTCAGGGGAATTGCATTATCACAGTATGTGGTATAACAGTATGTGGTACGACAGTATCATTGTAATATCACAGTGTGGTATCATCGCTAAATCAAAAGTTATCCTCTCTATTAAACCAGCGTTTTTGCTCCTGTTTTTTACAGCCAAACACGACATGATATTTATGGAAGCTTCAGCACAAGACAAAGTGAATGTAGAGGAGGCTTTCTCCACTCTAGTGGAGGGTAAGTATCCACGAGATAACATCTCAACAGGCTCAAAACCCTAATCTAAGATTATGAAGCCACATGCTTACCAAAATTCAAGCTCATTTTTTTAGACTAGCCACACAATTAAAATATGAGCAGCCCACCTTCACTGGTGTAAAACATTAAAAAGCAGATATTCAAATATTTAATCATCACAATCAGGGAAACATCAGCATTCTTTGGTTTACAGAATTTGTAAACAATAACGAAAACTACTACAGCCAGTCAAGATCAATGTTGCTGACTGGACGTTTAGCCAAAATTTTAGATCACATAACATCAAACCATAAGAGACGGCACCAAAGCATGTCTGATATGCAGTTAGTCTTGAGAATAAGAGGATAGTTTGTTGGTAAATAACAGTTCATATACCACCATATGCAGGTACCCCCTTATCTGGGCTAACACTTTGAAGAGAACCAGAAAGTCAACTATCCATACTGTTTTGACAAAATTCACAGCACTTGAGGCATAATTATTGGAGCCTACATATGTAACAAGGGAAGCCTTTGTTCCAGTGAGACAAACCTTTCCCTTTTTCATTGTAAGGCCATGAAATTTTAGGAAGATGTCAGCCTTAGAGATGGTTTGCGCCGCCGTCGTTTTTTGATTTGGAAACTCAAATATACCCAATGCTTTACTGCTGACCTTTCCAGACAAATCTTTACAGACCGTGTCAATTTGGGACTACAGTGAAATTATAGAATCAAAAAAGTCCATTATTTCAAAATCACCTTATCAGCGTGATTACATAGTGACTTCGATGAATTTACGTAAATTTAATTTTTAGTAAACAATTAGTTGGCAGAAAAAGATAAACACACAAAAAATCACTGACATAATTGAGCTACACGGAATTGAAATATTTTTGCCGAATTTTAAGAAAACTCTCACATACACTATGGTTCCATGCTTCAAATGGGTGGTCCACTCCCATGTCGAATGATGAATACTAACAATCTGCATGATGAAAAAACATGAGAAGAGAAATGCAGCTTTGAATCTAATTCCATGCCCGCTATCGATTCATATATGTCACCTTACACATTCATTGCAAATCAAAATGGTTCCTGCCTTCAAATGAAGAAATGAGTACAACTGCATTCACAAGATAACCTTAATGCTAATCCCTTGTATCGATTGGGCCTAAAACCGACGTCACGTCATGGAAATATAGTGATATACATTCTAACTATTTTGTAGCTGTCTGGAAGAAGCAGCAGATGTTACCTCCCCCTGACCCAACACTAGAGCACTCATTTCAGCTGACAACTCTCCCACACTCAGACATCAAAAAGAAGAAAAAGAAGCGTCCATGCTGCTCATCATGATGATCAGATTACACGAATCTATGTGCAAACAGACCCAATCGGTTGTTCTATTAGCCAAATCTAAAAATTCAACCACACAGGATGACCTCAGTCTGAAATCCAGACTCACATGTATCTTTTACATAGACTTAACCAGTTACTAAGATCTGATAACCAAAGCTAAGATTTTCTATTATATAAATAACAGGAAGGTATATTTATAAGTGAAAGATCGGAATGCAGGGGAGTACAAATTTAGAAAACAGAACACAAGTTGTCTCCCCCCAGTCAACTGGGAAGTATTAGACATATTATACTCTGCTAATACGACCGACCATGCAAAAACTATCCAAATACAGAGCTGAATGAAACTACACAGGGTCAAAGTACACGGGGCTGATCAAAGATATCTATAGTCTCTGGTCAAAGTACACGGGGCTGATCTAAGATATCTATAGAAACAGAAGCTGAATACGAGGACGGGACAACCTGTTACACTTCAATATATTCATTCATTCAGAATCATGTTTTTTTAGGACTGTTGTGGGTTTTTTGACTTGTTTACATATATTATTTTTTAGTTGGGATTGATGGTTTTCTGACTGGTTAACATGTATTATTCTGAGTTGGTCAGATATTATTTGAACTGAACACAGTGAAGGCTAATCTATGACTAACTTTTGTGTGAGTAGCTGATTCCTCAAAGCTTGCCTGTATACTGCCATGTCCATTACGTAAAATCCTGTCACATCAAACTTATTTTCTTATCAAAGTTTTCTTCACATCAACAAAGTTTATCTTGCATAACCCATTTTGTATTATTTTGTAAATATTTTTATGAACCTTGAGCAACAGGGAAAAAAATAAAAGCCTAAATTATGTATAAAAGTTAGAATCCTATTTGCAGGACTATACCATAGTTTTTAGCACCATCAAAATAATCCAAGTCTTAATTTTCTGTGACTTAGCTCTGCATGTCTATGCTATGACTGAGATGATAGCGAATACTCAAGACTTAAGAAATGATCAAATGCACACTGACTGCTTGAAGCAAAATTGTGACCATAAAAAGACCCATGGCAGTGTACACAATGCAAAACACTCCAAGCATTGTATAACAAAATATTAAGCTCAAAAACTCCGAACTATCAAACAATGAAATACAGGCCAACCTGATATATCAAAAAAAGAGACAGAAAGCTATATACGAGCATCAAAGCACGTCTTCTTTAAGGGATAAGTGAGTGATAAAATATCCAAAACCGACATAGATATATATTGTTTGCTTCACATACCTGCAGCTGAATGTCAGGACCTCGTAGTGAATCCTTGTAAGATTAATATGCTGTACTTTGCGATTCCCTGAGTGATAGTGGCACTTATTTAGTTTCTGATGACACAACGTCAAGTCTTTAATATCACTGTGGTAACCATCCCTGACAAAAAGAAAAATATATTATCAAATAAAAGAGTTAATACGCCAAATTCACTGTAAACAAAGAGTTGTCCCATCATTGACATTAATGGGATAACCCCAGCTTTAACATGACGAAATGGAGTAGTGTTAAGATAAAGGAGTCCTAGACATAACTCCCAGGTTATGTTATTGGTTCTGATTTATATGCATGACAGGTCAATTTCTCCTTAACAAAGATCAGACATAGATAAAACTGGTAAATTGAATGAAGAGTGACACAACACAAAGGCAGAGACTATTAAACTACAAAAGGCAACAACTATTAGAATCCTAAAAGCACTACTATTGAAGGCTTTTATACATTACCTAGTACAAAAGCAGCTATAAGCTTATGAGATTGAGCTATCCTGATATGATCTGGTATCCATGAGCTTTCCTCCCCGTAACATGGCATGACTAGTACAGTTAGACATACTAGTGCTATAGTAACTATTAGTAAGTCTGGTCCACGGGGCCTGTCTACTGCTATAAGTATATAATATCATATAAATAACATTAATACACAGAATGAAACTAATTATTATAATATTATAATTTAATATAATTTAGTAGCACAAATGTGCTCGGCAGTGCTTGGTGGGTACAGCAATCAGGCTGAAGGCAGTTAAAGCAACAGTAAGAATCACTCAATCTTTAGTGTTCAGAACCTTCAGCCTACAATTATTCTTACCTTTATTATTTTGGCGAGTTGAGTCAGTAGAGGATTTTTGAGCACCTGTAGATCCGCCGGCCGAGCCACCTCTTAGCCTGAGGTCCGCGGCTGACTGCTGCTGAGGAACCCCAGCTAACTGTTGGAATCTATCATCAGCTTCATCTGGCGGCTGGTCCCTCTTATTGTGACTGAGCCGTGCATTTATATCTCGGTGTCCTGATCATGAATAAAACTACATAGTGTCATTGTCAACTGGGTGAGGGGCACAACCAATAATTAACCCAACTCAGTAAGCGAGCATCTAAATCTCTTACAATGGGAACCCAAGCTTGAGTTAGCAGTGAGAAAATTCTGATCTGAAGATGTGCAACGGGCAGATCTCCCCAGTTTTTGCCCGTACAACAGCTGCTCTTAGTTTATCTGGAGCCTCTCTAACACTCCCAGTGTTTCTGAGAAACCTGTCTATTGTGGGACAAAAAATCCTCCAGATTCAGCATCCGCACCACCAAGATACTTGTGAGAATAATGATTCGCTTTAGGGATCCAACAAGCTAATTCACCAGCTTTTCTCAGCCAAACCATAAACATTGATGCGGATACTATCCATGATAGGATTTTAGAATCAGTGCTCTTCAAATGAGGCTTTGTGAACAACAGTGTCCTGAGCTGTTTGTGTCAAAGGTACCAAGATGAAGCGAGCACATCTGTTAGGCAGAAGTAAGGACATCTCTTGGGCAGCAGTAACACCCAATAAGAGCAGCAGTAAAACACAATAAGAAACATATAATGTCTTACCTATTACTTTCTTGTCCCCAGATTTGAAGATCTTTATCCGAAACTTGTCGACTTTACTCTCGTTCTGTCTGGTTACAGCAAGGTGCCTGACTACCCTGTCAAAATAGACAAGTAACATTTATGATAACAAACAAAACATACTGACAGCAGGGGGAAACTATAACAGTAAATGATGGGAGTAATACAAGTCTATGACTTGTGTTGTTTTTAATGTTTTGTAGTCTGATCATCCTCTTTTACTAACTGATGATGGATAAATTCTCGAACACAAAGTTAATTCACGTTTATGTGCTTCTTGTTCATATTTTACATACTGGTAGTCAGATAATATTCTCTTCACTGGCGGTCAATTTTGCGATATTGATGTGACACCTTACTTAGTGACAACAAAACAATTACAATATTAATCGACAACCTGGAAATCACTATTACCATGGCAAAGAACAAAACATAGAGAATTTTATATCTGCAGCAGCGCAGTATCTTGATTTTTACAAACAATATATACAATGAGAACTTACACATCCATACAGCTATGTGACCTCACCGCTCCTTCCGGCTCCATAACATTATATTTATCTGGACAGGTGCTGTACACTGCAGGTAAAAATAACAAGTGATCACTGACTGAGAGATACCAGATTACATGGTATATGTGTCTACTCTTGTAGTGTTAATATAATCTTTATTGACTGATTTGATATGATGTGTGAAATCGTAACTTTTGATACATAATGATCGGTCTGATATAACTTGTGGGGGTCCCACTAAGACTTAAAGGATACTTGTTTGACTTCACAAACAAGTGATGAAGCATTTTCAAATTGATCTATTTAACTCTACTCTATGTGAATTATGGTGAATACGTATATAAGTGATCTCACTTGAACCAAGAAGTCGCACTGCTAATGAAGCATGGAACATGCTTATCTCAAATGTGTAAGGGGGCCAGAAAGAAATCCACAAACCTTTGAACTTAAGTGTGAACTCATAGGGATTATATATGGTGAGTATCTGTTTGTGTGAGGATCTGTCGACAGCGTAAAACTCCAGAGAAGGCGGAAAGGCGAATACTGGTACTGATCCATCAGGGGAACTATGATGTGACATTGTCTATCCTATCTGTGAGAGAAAGAAACTCTGATTGTTAATAGGATAGGCTGATAAAAGAATGAGATAGATACGACAGCAAGAGAAACTTGCTTGTACACACCGCTCAAGACCCATGACGATCTTGGGTACAGTGACTCACCACCAAATACAATGATTACCAGTCAAGTATGGTAAGAACTTGAATAGCTATCATAACGACTTAACTGGGCAAGTATCTAAAGCTCAGACTGAGATTAGCTGGACAGCCATTTACATTCACACAAATATATTAGTCTAGTAACTCAATTCATATGATACAGTCAACAAATCTCATGTACTGCGTCATGGGATTGTCAGGAATATTGGAGTGTTGCGCCGGATAAGAGAATGGCCCGTTTGGATTTTTGTTTATTAGAAGGTAATCCATGTTAGAGAAGATAACAAACATTGCCAGAGACCCAAAAAGTTTAGGCACTGTTTAGGGGTAGATATGTGATTTTTCATTTTTGCTGAACTTTTGGTTGGCTGTACAGAAACACACACATGAGACTGAATGCCTTGGTTGTGAGTTATTGAGATAGGGTAGCATGTCTCTAAGATCTATGAAGGGTTAAACAGCACATAAATATACTATATTCTATATCTGTTTTGATCTGAGATACTTTTACACACAACCTGTAGTAATTAAAATATTATTACACTCAACTAAGGCTTTCTGCATTGATAGCTACTGAGTCATCATCATAATTACTGTATGCTAATTCTCAACTGTATTTATTCCAGTCATTATCTCCTCCAGCTAGCACAATAGCATACTATTTAAGTTGTAACTTGGAAAAGGTGGGGTCAAAACATTGGCATAGCTCTGGGGACTGGCGCGTTCTGGGCTGTCGCTGACACATAGTCAGAAAACCCTGACTGGCATTCTGGGATGCCATCGGCTTAGCCGGGAAAACCCATGACTGGTGGTATTCCACTTCATATATTGAGCTCATACAGATGGTCAACTGGTCATTACAATTCACTAGCTCACTTATCTGACCTAACAAGGTTACACACTTATCACGCACCATTGGTATCCATTCCCCAGCGGGCACATTGTATGCGGCAACATGTTTCCAATGTCGCAATTGGATTGTTTCTGTGTTGCATGGTACACGTTTAACATTCAATATCTTGTAGATGCATAAATGGTGCATACAAAGCAACACAGTTTTTTCCAATATGGTAACTGCGCAGTAACTACAGCTACTTTACTCAAGAGTAATTTGCAAGAATACTGGCATCATATGTGATAAAATGCTTTGCCATTTGTTTGCTAACACTCTGTGTGGCTCCAAATTGTGTGCAATTCTATTTTGCACTGTTTTATTCCATTTTCTTAAAATCAAATCTAGTCTCTAGACCGCATGGGAATGATGCGTTTATGACCACGTAGAGGCATAAATGGTGCATACAAAGCAACACAGTTTTTTGCAATACGGTAACTGCGCAGTAACTACAGCTACTTTACTAGAGAGTAATTTGCAAGAATACTGGCATCATATAGGAAAAAAATGCTTTGCAATTTGTTTGTTAACACTCTGTGTGGCTCCAAATTGTGTACAATTCTATTTTGCACTGTTGTATTCCATTTTCTTAAATTCAAATCTAGTCTCTAAACTGCATGGGAACGATGCGTTCATGACTGCGTAGCTGTTGAATTTGTATACATTACTTGCATTTATCTCCCCTGGTAAGCTGCTAACGTTTGGTAAGCCCTTGTGACAACACAACAGTGCAATATAATTATTTAAATAAACCATTATTCAATAACTTTGAAACATTAATACATGTCAGTATTTTGAAATTGGTTAATAAATAGCCAGGGTTTAGATTACCTGCATTAAGCACCACTTAATGTTCTTTGCGAATAAAGTTGAACCAGATTGACTCAATGACTTACCCTACACCAGTGGAATTCCAATGGTCTAATGGGCCTACCACTTAACATCCACAGTGGACTGAATCACTATGAGTAAAACACCCTCCTAAATGCAAATTGATATTAAATCTAATAAATCATAATTAAAATGAAATATATACTGAGGTATGATATTTTGTGTCTAAATTTGCTGTGTAGAAAACGCATGGTTACTATATATACAAGCCTCTAGTTAGATGTGTAGCAGAGGCAGTTTATATATCGTAACAATATCTACTAAAATGCACCATTCCAACATATAATAGCGTGACAGATTGCCACATTAGGCAGACGTAGTTCAGCCTCTAAGGTAAACATCTTTTCAACATAGTTTAGATACAGTTGTGCCGGCTGGGTCCATTCATACTCTCACCTGGACATACTGACAGACACACTCGACATCTATCTCTCTGGTAATTATTATTTACATCTAAACCTTCTTGCATACTGATATAAATCTTAGCTGGGCTAAGTTGAACCACCTTGCGATTGGCATCCAACTACGTACGTATCACATGATCCATTGTTTGTTGTTTACATTGTTGTTTGTGCCAAGCAAAACAACAACAAGTCCAACAACAAACCAGTTGTAATAGATATGTTAGGTTAAGTCCGTACAAAAAGATGAAATCCTCCTCAGATCCAAATCATGAATGAACATAAGCCTTGTAGCATTGTGGCTGACTGGGACTGGGATGATTTATTTTAAAAAGAGCTTTACTTTACATTGAATTTTCTGACTATTTTCTGATCAAAAAATACTAACCGGAAGTTGCCTGAATTATGGGTGGAGCTTAATTCTTGTTTACATATTTATCCAATGACATTGGTTAATTCTAGTCCTTTTAAATTATGCACAGAAATGTTTTACAATTAATTTTGTAATGGGGTGCAGTGCAGGAAGTATGGAACACTCTGGGCTGGGCCTGGTGCGGTGGTAGTAAGAAACAAGGAGTAGGAGTTTTGCAACCAATCAAATTGAGATTCTTTGACTTTTTTTCATTGACTACAATTTATTCAAATGATGCATAAACATGATCAATATACACATAGTGATTTTTGTCATTACTGTTACTGTAGTCTAAAAATATCCATTACAAAACTTACCCTGGTCTGAAAGGTCAAAGGTTTTTGGGCCTACTATTACCCAGTAGAGTCCTTTGTTTGTGGTGTGAATCTATGCATTAGGTCTCAAGACAGCCTTACAACGTCCCAAGACTATAGTGCTCTGTAACTTCTCCGATTGCCTCACATGGTCTCAAGATTGTCTTACAACGTCTCAACGTCGTCTACTCCTTGGTCTCAACACAACACCTCACGTCCTATGAGTTTTCACGCACCTGCTGTTGACAATAGGTAAATGTGTTTTTTTTCAGAACTGATAAACATCCCCATTTGCCACACTCTTCCAACTATCACTAGACAAGGCTGAAGTACCTTCAGACTGGAAAAAGGCCATCATCTGCCCAGTGTTCAAGAAGGGAGACAGACATCAACCATCCAACTATAGAAACATCAGCCTTACATGTGTGACTAGTAAGGTTCTAGAACATATAGTCACTAGTCATTTGATGAACTACGCTGAGGAAAACCACCTACTGTTCCGTAATCAACATGGCTTCCGAAAAAAACTGAGGCTGTGACAAACAGCTGGTTGAGTTCGTCGCCGATATCTCAAGCAACTGGGATCAAGGAATACAAACCGAGGCTAGTATGATGGATTTCTCGAAAGGCCGACCTCAATACCCTGGAGGGATGGGAGAATACCTGGGATATGGAATTCCACCCTGCCAAGTGCCAACACATATCATTCACCAGGAAAACTGAACCGCCACAACATTCTCTCAGCCTGCATGACATGAAAATACCGAGGACTGAAGAAGTCAAGTATCTTGGAGTAACCATGGATTCAAAATTGCGCTGGAACAAACACATACCAACCATCGCTACCAAGGCAAACAACACATTAGGATTCATCAGAAGAAATGTGACCACCACCAACGAAGAAGTCAAATCGCTGGCATACAAACAACTGGTCAGGCCAGTGCTTGAGTATGCTTGCTGCTCCTAGGACTCACTAGCATCAACCCAGGAAACTTTCCTAGAAGCTGTACATAGGAGAGCGGCAAGGTTTGTGTGCGGTATCAGAAGGAGTGATAGGAAGATAAGTGTCACCGGATTAGTACACAGTCTTGGATGGGAGCAGCTAGGAGAGAGATGCAAGGAAAGAAGAAAGAAGGCTGAAACTATAATGGGAGATGCACTACGCAGACTCTGATACCATCACCAAACATATCCAACCTGCGACACACCATCTTTCTCGCAGACATGGTCATCAGTACCTGATCCCAATGTCAAAACTCAACACCATCAGCGGTCCTTCTTTATGAAGGCTGCCAAGGATTGGAATGCCCTCCCCCCTTCCAGCTCCCTACTTGCACCCCCTGGATAGCATCCCGCTTCCTGTTAGTGACACACTGTTGATGACCTGGAACGAATACGGACTTACGAGAAACACATTGCTAGATTCATCAACCCTTTTTTTTGATTGATTTCATATATTTGTCATGAGTATTAAAAAACACTATGATTTTTGTTCTGGGTGTAAACTGTTCATAAAGTAGTGTGAAAAGTGTAAAAATATATAGACTAAAGCAGATTGTTATAATAAAATACGTGAGATTGTGGAAGAGCAGAGGAGGGAAAAATAAAACAGCGACCAGAGAGTTAAAACAGGTTAGCATTTATGATGCGGACTAAAACACGATAAAACGAGTCCGTTCCCTTTGACGACCTGATCTTAAGAGCACGCAGGTGTCCTGACGGCATTGCCTCGATGATGCTATGAATATAATGAGTCTCATCTGGATAGATCGTCAGCACATACGTCTGACATCTTAGTTTGATCGCTTCGTCTAGACTGAGTTGGATATTAGCACCGTGTTTTGTGGCTTCATTCAAAATCGATTGCATAGCATTTTGCTGAATACTATACATGTGGGGATAATATAGAAAAATAGCAAACATCAATTTCGACTCAATAAAAGTTCTATAAAGCTGCGTGACTAGTTTTGTATCTGCACCCAGAGCATGAAAACGCCTCACAACATATAATCTCTGTTTAGCTTTAGAAATGACCATATCTGCATGCTCACTAAATCTTAGTGTGTTATCAATCAATATGCCAAGATACCTGGCAGAGCTGGAAAGCTCGATAGGCGTGTCGTCTAACACCAGCTGCGGGACATCAGGAGCAACTGTGTTTTACCTGCGTTCAATAACAGGTCGTCAGCAGCGCAGACACTGGCAATGCGGCTGACTTCATCAAAGTATAGCATGTTGTTGGTAGTAGGGTCACCAATAAAGCCCAGCAGCACTGTATCGTAAGCATACTTTATCACGGTATAGCTTGGTCATATGAAGCCCGGATACTATCGGTGTAGAGGATAAAGAGAACAGGACTCAGCAATTAGCTCACCTGAGGTAAGAACTGAGGTAAGAACAAATGGTAATGATCGAATTCAATAACTGGCACCAACACCTCGGACCAGGGAGACCTGATCAAACAGCTTATCCGCTACAGACAAAAATCTGCAGTGGTATTCCACTGTTATAAATGTTGATTTTGGTTTAGTAATAATATGTCGGTAGACCAACACAAATTAACCATCCGGAAGCTCAAACTTTTCTATCTCTTGACTTTATACAATTCATGCATATGTCTGGCGATCAACTACAAAAGCCTCATATGAAATCTCCCATCCATACTAGGTAGACTGCTAGTCAAGAACCAACAGACAGATATTTGTATTTTACTGCTCTGTTTAAGATAATTTTATTAAACGTGATATATTGGTCCTTCAATTTTCTTTGGGGATCAACTTTATATGTTCAAGTAAAATATTCGACCCTTCTGGTACTGTTTCATGCCAACTGCATGAACATGCTCCAAATTTCAACAAAAAGTTGTGCCGACCGAACAAACACATAAAAATGTCAACTTCAATATACTATTCTATATTCTCTATATTCTATATTCTTTCAATATTCTTTTCAATGCTATTTAAGTGTGTTGCCAGATATTTAATGATTATTAATATTGATATTTTATTGTTACTTGTTACCTCATCAATGACTAGGGACATACCAGTATGGATACATAATCTCTCCAGCTACATAATCACACTGATGGATGGTCTTTGTGACAGAAGAGGAAATGCAATGTAACATGCAGATAATGAGCTGAGATAAGTGTCTCAGGGGTAACTATATGTAACCAGCACATGCCCTGCTCTGTCAGAGGCTCATGCTTTGTGTGATTGTGCATGAGGAAATGGTTGGTCCAGCATGTTCACTGCTACGTCAGAGATACATGCTGTATGTGGATATACTGGAGGAAACGCTCATGCAGACAACCCGCACATCTTCTCGAGATTATTGAGCTGATAGTGACCAGGGATGGGGAGATAATTGATACATAATAGACTCACTTGAAGTCTGAGAGGCACATTGAGGCTTCATCTTCCTGATAGTCATGAGGTAAATATAAAATTTTCTCAATTCAGTTGTTTTTCTTTTTATTTTCTAAGTTACAACAACTTGATAAATACTACTAGAGAATAAATCTGATTCTTAAATTTCATACCAATGTAGTTACAGTACAGTACAGTGAAGGGCTAACGCTACAAATTATCTCAGTCTTTGACACTACCCTAATAGAAATAGTGCTGCTTATTTTGCATATACAGAACTATCAATAGAAGTATTTTGCAGAAGCTCTGTTTTATTGAATTGAATGTATAATATTATCAGTTTGGTTATTGAGCTGTCATAAAAAACTGAGAGTGCAGAGAGCAGAACTACATCCACCATTTATCCCAAAAACAGTTTTCAGTATTCAAACATAGCCATTACAAACTAATATTTGCGATGTTAATTTGCCTAGGTTTTACAGGAATTAGTCACATAATGTCGATTTTCGATTCTCACATGTGAATTTTTTTAAATTTATTCTATTTGCCATTTTTCTTGATTGACATGAAGGCCATACTTCGTACTGTAAGTTTATCTTATGTTTGCCTCGCAGGTTTGCTATCTTAGCCGGCTTGCTGGCACTAGCAGCTGGAGGCTGTTATGCTGAATACCCTGAAAAGATAGAAGCTCTAATCCAGAGCTTCGACGTCTGCGAGACAAAGAGTAAAGAAGACAAAGCATGTATCAAACCTCTGAAGATCAGTCTGACTCTCGTCAATCTGGCTATAGACGGGGTAAGTGTAGGAAGCTGTATATTGTTTAAGGATGTTTCTCTTGTGTCCACACAATCATATTATCACATCATCCTAGGAAGACTTTCAGCAAAAAGAATGAGCCATTTGTTTGCAACGAAATTTTTTCTATCACTTCGCTAAAAACCCTTTTTGGTCTTTTGGCTAGCCAAAAATTGTTGCTGAATTTTTCACTCTGAGAGTATTTAGTTACATTAATAAGTGATCAAGTTGGGGACGACATCTGGCAGGTCATGCTCACTCACTTAGGGGCTATCAGATTATAATACTATATTATATATATAGCATATAATATATATATAACATAATATGTATTATAATATGATGAAATCAAAAGCCTGCAACCCAACGAGTGAGTTAATCTATATATCTTTGTTAGCTGAATGAAGATCTTGACACTCATTATATTGACAATCTCTGCAGGTACACAAATTGAAAGAGCTAATGCAGAAAATCAAGACAGGTATGGATAACATAAACCTGGCAGCCAGGCTCACCAAATACATCCCAAAGATTGGTACTGCAATAAAGATCTTACAGAATCTTCTCAAAGTGGCAAAAGTTCCCTTTGTGGCAGCGTACAACCAAATAAAGATCATTGATAACAAGCTGTACAAGATGAAGAGACCAATCGAGTTTGCTAAGAACGCCACCTCAAAAGGCAAGTAAACTTATGCTAGGGCTGCGTAAAATTTGCTTTTTTATTTTAACATATTGATAATGTTATTACGACAGCTTTTGTTGGGGTTTTCAACTATGTATGTGTCATAAACATAAGGAATTAACAACTCTTTGACCTTAAAAAATATTTATGCACCAAATATTGATTTAGTGACAATTATTAGATTACCGACTGATAAAAATTTATTAAAGGATAAAAAGAATTGATTTAAAATTTGAGCAAGTTTTCTTTTTTTCATTTTATCGCTAAGCAGTTTATTAACTGCCCACTTTCTTTTCAGTTTTCCGGCTTGTTCTGCTCTTGCATAGAACACACATATTTATTTGCTTGATTTTTGCATGCTCATGATTGTTGCTTGTTTATGATGATATTTTCAATTTAAGAGAGTTTTTCTTACATTCATAGTCAGCACAGTGCTGCTGGTCTCTCAGCATACTTGCGATAATGCAGCAAAGCTTGTCAAGGTATCCAAAGAAAGAGTTGACTTCAGGGATGATGATGAATTAAAGACAAATCTGGAAGGCAAGCTTGAAACCTTCGGTGGAGCTTTGAATCCAGGATTCTCAAAATTAAATTTAGGTGAGTAGATTTATTATTAGTTCTGGATCTAATAACATCTAATAACATTTCTCACACTACTGATATTTTATATTATCAACTATTTCTTACATCTCTAATACCTCTTCTACCTTCAATATCTTCAATAATATTATAAACATTTTTTAAACTTTTATTATTACTAGGATCTCTAAAATTTATATTTGTTCTTGTCTAATATTCCAACTTTGTAACACGGTACAACTAAAACATTGTCATAGCCCAGAGACTCCAACTTACAGTGAAGCATATTCAGTAATTGCTGCTTAGTAAGGATCAGAAGATTGGGCTGCCCCAAAAGAGGGATCCAAGGTGCTCTAAATCCTCATACTGAGAATGTGATACATCCTAAAAAACTAGAAGGCATCCTAGAGGTGAGGTCATAGAAGACCTTCTGAACATGGGTGTGCAGCAACCCAAAACTGAACAGGCAATAATTGGCCATTTGATCTTAGCCAATAGGCCGAGAAGCATACTCAGTAATTTGCAAAAATAGTTGTTTGTCATTCTCGCCCCTTATGAAAGAGGACGACTATACGTCATTGAGATTCTAACTTAATAAATGCCATGCGTGACAATGGTGTGTATCTGCCTCCCAAAAATTGGGGAAAAACCTAAACACTCACTGAAGAAAAATTTGAGTGAAGTTATCCATACAGATGTAGATCAAGGGACTTTGAATTAAGGGGAGGGCACTTTCTATAAAAAATTTGCTCTATGATAAGGGCGAAAAATCTAGAGAGAATCCTGATTTGCTGAATACACTTAATTAGCTGGGTGCCAATTTCGTGATCATGCCGATTATAATATGACAATCATTCTGTTATTGTGAAAGAGAGTAATTTGAATTTACTGAGTTTGATATTATTTTTTATGACAACATAAGTTTTCATGGTGATAACAAATTTCATTTCACTAAACAGTTATTCCTCAAGTTTGGTCTGTTTGCAATTTTGATCAATCTAGCAAGTAATTTTGATCCATTGTGATTCCTCATGTAGCTGGTGGATGCAGGCATTCAGGAAGTTGGACCCAGTAAGACTCTAATGATAACTGCTAGCGTACATCAAAGTGGGAAAACTCACAAAAAGATATCCAAAAGATTAGAACAACTTCTCTTTTTTTTCAGCACTTGGTCACATTGCCTCAATCTGTGACGAGATTGATGTGATTGCTGAGAAAGTGAAGCAATGGCCAGACCTCAGTGGGATCGAGTCAGCTCTAGATTCGGTCTATGATAGCCTCAAACCAATGCTCGACTTCTTTCAGAAAGTTGGAGAGGCTCTCAAAAAGAGAATCTGTATACCCGATATAACAGAAGGAGAGTTGTGGGAGTAGGTTTGCTATGTAAAAACATATCATCACCTTGGTGTATTAATCATCAAGTGGTGCCAATATCATTTTTTAGGTTATACATTTTTTTTCGTTTGAGGACATCTTATGAATTGGTACTATTTGGTGGCAGGTGAGCTAAGCAATCTTGGATTTCTGTTCAATTTAGACCTTTTGGTTACTCAGAGTGCACATAGTTGATTCTGACACATGCTCCACTCAGGAGCGACCCTCTCGTAAACATCATAAAATATCGTTTTAAGGCATACATGTTGCATCACCTACGACATACGATTAACTTTTCAGAGAAGCAAGGGAGGCGCTTGATCCTAGTAACTGGTTTGGAAGGCGAGCACTGCTGTCTTCTATGAGTACAGAGGCTAAGGCTATCAAGATTAGAATGACTAGAGAAGAGGCTAATAGCTATCTGACACGATTTAAGAGAGCTGGCGACATCTGCTTCAGGTAAATCTCTGTCAGGTTTTTTATTGAATAGACAGTTTTCTGAGCTTTAAGTTATTCTGAGTTGTCCTCTCTCCAGTTTGGTCCTATTTAACACACGAAGATTAAAAATAAGGAGTTGAAAAGGGGGTAATCTTGAAAACCGTTTATAATAGGACGAAAATGATTTTTGATTCAGAATCTGCACCATTGATAACCCAGGGTTTCCAAGTCATTGGGGGCTTGAAAGCTGATAAATCTCAATTTCAGAGACAAGATTGGTAAAAAATTCCATAAGATTTGTCCGCAAAAGAGATTTAATGACTATGCAAATACCAATTTGTCTCCCAAATTATGTCTCTATGAGTTTTCAGTGGTGCAGATTCTGAATCAAAATTCATTTTTGTCCTTTTATAAGCGGTTTTTAAGGTAACCCCCTTTTCAGCTCCTTTTTTCCTATCCTTCGTGGGTTAAAATTACCAAACTGGAGAGAGGAAAACTCTGAATGGAGGCTCAAATGAGAGCTCAGAAAACTGTCGATTGTGCTTTTCTTGTTGGCAAATGAGAAAATAATCAATTAATAAACTGAAGTCCATTGTTATAGGTGTTATCTATGCCTCGAATATCATTTACAATTTCCAGTTCACCTGACACAGCTGACTTCAAACTTTGGATTGTTAGGCTTATCATTCCTTGTTTATGGATTTAATTAAATGAAAAAATATATGTCCCATAAATAGGACATCATTTATAGGCAACGATATTTTTCATAAATACACCTGATTGCTTTGTTTTTATTTATTTATTTATTTATGCATGGTCTTTATTTGCCTTTGACTTAGATCGGCAATAGTAAAGTATATATTATATATTATTTAAAATGCACTCATTTCGTACATGAGAAGACAATATGTAACTTGCTCTCCATTGGTTGCAGTGTGCAAGGTATTCTTGATGGTGTGGATAAGGTACTGGGGCCGATAGTTGATCTCGCCAATAAGCTAATTGCAGATGTGATGAAACACCTACCATCATTTGACTTACCAGGTAAGAATTTCATTTGCTTATCCAGCCCAATCACAACCACTAAGGTTAAGTGCAATCTGAAGCCTATCAGGGTGTTTTTGTATAAATTTTTGTATAACTTATTTTATAACATTATAGGGTTTGTTCAGACCAAATTCAAAAATATATAATTCAATAATGTAATACTATTTATTTCACAACTGTTTATCTTCCCCAGTAATCATGTGTCCTCTTATCTCCTTATATTTAGGATTTCCCGACTTTGATGAGGTATTTCAGTTTGATCTTGGCTTTGAGTTCCCCTCCGTGGACTTTGACATCGATGACGAGCTATGGGACCCGCTGGCCTATATAAGATGGAGCTGCCCTACACAGATAATCGTGAGCGCTGTTAATGATATTGACGTTGTGAAGTACGACTGCAGCAGGGAGTTGTCCTCCTTTGGGAAGGGAATATTTAAGAGAACTATTGATGGAGTGATGGAGGGACACCAGGAGGCCAGTGTGGCTACAGTCGATGGAGGTGAGTGAAGAAAACCGGCTTGTTTAGTTCTGGGAAGTGATTTCACATTGCATTGCAATTGTGTGCCTTTTTTTTACAACAAAATTGTATGTATCAACGTTACAGTTAACCAAATCTGAAAAGCATTGTCATGGACCTAAGAAATTTCATGTTAAAACCCTACATCAATAGTATACAGTAATTTGCTGGCAACATCGCTAATCTTTATATGAGGTAAGCATCTAGGCCTGGGAAAAATGGAGTTTAGTCAATTTGAAATGTCTGATCAATTTGGCACATGTTTTAGGAGAAATGGCAAGACCATTTCCAGCTTAATCTTTATAATTTCAGACACATATTACGTCTCCATCGAGGTACCGGAAGATATGAAAACAAAACAAGACGACAAGCATCTCACAGTAGAGGAGGCTAAGGCTCGTGTGGCCGCCATGACACCTCGTCAAAAAGCTCTCCTGAGGGCTAAAGTGGAGATGATGCGTGATCAATAACTTGGAAAGCTTTTAGTTGTTAGTTTCGCAAGCTGAACCTGACCATCAGGCTTCGGTGGAATTTTGACTTTATGTTTTATCAGTAATAAACAAGAATAAATCAGACACTGTCCTTGCTCTTATTTGATTGGCTGGGTGAGCGGATCAAGCATCAACATCTACCTGCTCTCAGCCAATCAGATCAGAGCCAGCACATTGGCTAGAATAACTTGTACTGGGCACTGCTGTGAAAGTACTTCATCTATTATTTCAATAAATATGATATTTTTATCAATCCAATCAGAGGAAACACTATCATCATATAGCTGAATGATATGTGATTGTTAGAGGACATTCTTAGTCCCTTGTTGAGATATGTGACTGTTAGAGGACATTCTTAGTCCCTAGTTGAGATGGAACGTGATTTGGTATCATCACCAGAGAGTTGAGACCGCTGACGTAAAATAGTTGAGCTGACAATGTTGTTAAGCATTCCTGTATGTAAATCATTAAATGGCAATTGTATCATATTAAATAGTCATAATATATTTTGAACCAGGATGCGGGTTGTGAGTGGCTTAGGCAGCCAGCCGACATAGGTACGATTGATCTTAAAGCTATCAGTTTGATTACTTGTCCTCGGGCTTAATTGTTTTCAATTGTTTGAATTACTTCCTCATTCCCACTGGGTAGATAACTCCGAGCAATAAACTACACTTATCTCTTCAGTACTGATTAATCAATAACAAATATGGTTCACAGTGATATGCATAATGTATAAAAAAAGTATCTGATACTTATATCACACGCCACATACTGATGCATGGGCAGCGAAATATTTAGGCCGCAATATCTGCACAAGGCCGCTCTCTGTTTGTCGGTGCACACCTGGCGGGCCAACCAAACCCCAGTAGTCATGGACTGCAGTGGTATTTGCAACAACGACCAACAACATTTGCATGCTAAAGGAACAGCATTCTAACCAACTGTGTCGCCATCTGACATTATTATGAACATTACTTGTAGAGTCAGCTCCTGTCTCTCTTTCCATCCCTGTCTGTGTAACTTCTACACAAAGACATGAACCTAATTCTTAGTAACTGATGTACATATCAGTTGTTGAAGCTGAGACACATGTCTGTCTTGTAATTTTCTAAAATTAGCTTGTATGGGTTTTGTATTGGCATCATCGTTTTTATGAGAGATTTAAATGTATTTGCTCTGTTGTGAAATTGAATTTTAAACCCACCTCTATCGACGGAACACTGGTATAACCATTCTATCTGATTGCTGATGACTCATCACAGAATTAGCGGTGGATATAGAAACAAGACACATCAAAAGCATGTATGGTCTGATTTCAGTTGCACCATGTGTAATGACAGAGATATAAATGATGATAAATGTCCCCAACGACTTTCCTTAAAAAACCGTTATGATTGGTCATTGCGATTATTTCCTTGTATTTGTTGCTCCGAAAACTACATTGTTATCACAGAGTAAATATGATATCCTTACTCTGTGTTTTTATACTAAATTACTAAAACCATAAAGATTATATTATAATTCTAATTCTAATGACAAAACATGTTATTCGGTTGAAAACTTGATTATGGGGGACCGGCTGTGTAAGTCAGAATATCTGGTCGATGTCACGTATACTGATAATGTACACATTGCACAACCCCATTAATTTTGTTTAACAGAATTTTCCTGATACATGAAATGTTGTGGCGTTTTAATGAGCAAAACAAACTCACACATCTAATAAAACTACTGTTTTTTTGCCCATATGTTGTATTTCTGCAAAAATGATGAGGAAATTATACAAGTAATAATTATTGGATGTTTCTAAAATCTATGAATACAAAAACTGATGAGCCAATGGTTACTCAAATAATCTGTTCTTGAAATCAACTTATAAACATAACTGGTTACTGCATTATTTCCTTATTATAAGTGTCAGCAGAGGCCAGTCAAGTTGTTTGTGTGACTGACTCAGCTTCCCTGGCTGTATTCTACAGAAACTTGATTCACTTCTGAACAAAACAAGCGATGCTAGGCGGATGGCTAATTCTAGTTTTACTAAACCTCTGTGGAAGTAAGTGTGATTCATGGTGTGATTTATATGGTACATTCTATTATGAAAAATTATCGTTGTGGCTAAATGCTGGCAATTCTGAATCTAGCTTATCTCTTCTTCTGTATTCATGAAAGAATGTATGGCCAAGTAAAAAACAAGGGGTCATATGATAGGTGGAAAGACAACAGATAATTACCAGGCGCCATCTTACACAAGCGCCATCTTACACAAGCGCCATCTTACACAAGCGCCATCTTACACAAGCGCCATCTTACACAAGCGCCACCTTCCACAAGCGCCATCTTACACAAGTGCCATCTTACACAAGCGCCACTTTCCACAAGCGCCATCTTACACAAGCGCCATCTTACACAAGCGCCACCTTCCACAAGCGCCATCTTACACAAGCGCCATCTTACACAAGCGCCATCTTACACAAGCGCCATCTTACACAAGCGCCATCTTACACAAGCATTTTCATATTCTACATTGATTTTACAGTTGGTATCGGAGCTACGTCAGCGTCATGCCCATATGGCTGGGCGCTTACTCCAGATAATACCTGTATCAAAGTGTTCTGGAGCAAACAATCGTGGGAGAACGCTCAGGCGTCATGTAGGTCACATGGCAGCGACCTTGTCACTCTGCCCAATCAGAGGATGATATATTACTTAAAAGGCTTTCTTCTGAACACAGGTATGTAAGTCGTTATATTTAGCCTCAAGCTGTGTAATAGACCAGATAAACCAATAAGAGCAACGAGCTGTGGGTTAAAAACGACAAATTAGCAGGCACAGGAAAACATATAGTTCGTATCTGCCTTTTGTACTAAAAGATCCCGAATTGTCCTGTGAAGGCAGGCAATACTTTCAGTGTTGAAGTGTATTATGTTGAGATGTTTTTTTAAGATAATTAGTCATACAACAAAGTTGTATTACTTTTGTTTTGCATGGGTTTATTATTATTGCAACAAATTTTATGGTTTCATCGGGCTTCTCTAAGTCAAGAACTACCTGGCGGCATGTGGTGGAACTTGATCACATTATAGTTCCATATGTCTATATGAGGAATTACAAGATGAATATTTGAAATATTATGTAACATTTGCTGATTAATGGAGGTTTTTTTGTTTTCATTTGGTGACATATTGAGAAAAAATCATACGATCAAGTTAAAACTTGGGATTTGCGGGTTATGACAAATACCAAATCTTATGACATCATCAAACTTTATGTCACATGACCCGATATCCAATATGGTCGCCATATACAGTAAGTTATTGCAGATTAACAGTTCCAATCAAGCGATTGAGTTAAAACTTTGGATATGGGGGGGTTATGACATATACCAAATACTATGACATCATCGATTATGATGTCACATGATCCGATATCCAATATGGCCGCCATACACAGTAAATTGCTGCTGATTAACAGTTATCATCAAGCGATTGAGTTAAAACTTGCAAGACGGGGGTTTTGACATATATCTAATCTTATGACATCATCAACTTTTATGTCACAATATCCGATATCCAATATGGCCGGTTGTATGACTTCATATTTGCTCGCCAATATAAACGCTTCTAGTTTATCTTTATTATTAATGTTAATTTGATGCAGAAACTTCTGTGGAACATCTGCTTTCACTCCCAATTGAAATTACATCATGCCCTTATTTTTGGTAAGTTTAAGTTGTAAGTTGCCTTTGTTTGTTTTTTTCTCAGAGAAAGTGCAAAACATGATGACATCAGACACTTATGGTTACCAAACAGTTCCACACCTTAATCTGAAAAATCGGAACTATGTCAAATTCTCCGTCAGAGCGTGTAGTGATGTACTTGTTACCCTTCAACCTAGAGAGAAAGGAATTACCACGTGAGTAATACTCATAGAACGCTCAAGTTGTCTTTTGTATGCTGTGTCATTTTGTTGGAAATTTATTGCAACGATTTCCATCTCTCTTTACACTTAAGTGTAGTCTAAGTGCTCAGATGCATCGGAGCCGTCTGAGCACTTAGACTTCATTAAGTGTAAAGAGAAAAGGAAAGAAGTAAGAGCAGAGTCATTAAGTGTAGTCTAAGTGCTCAGACTGCTCCAATGCGTCTGAGCACTTAGCACTCTGCTCCTACTTCTTCTCGGATCCAGGATAATATTGCCATGACTTATTTTGCAGAGCTGCGTATCTTGTTGTCCTGGGTGGATGGGGTAACAATCAATCTGCAATCAAAGAAGAACTGCTGGGCAGAAATATAGCCTCCTTACAAAAACACGGTGTTGTAGACTGCTCTGAGGAAAGGTGAGACATAACAGGCCGTTATCATTTATCATAAATACTGATGACCACCAGAATAAATTTGCCGGTTTTATTGTTCAAAATGTCAGATAGAAAAGAAATACTGATACAAAATTATGACAACGCCTTCACTGAATTAAAACTGTGTTGATCCAAAAAGCGTGAAACTTCTTTACAAGATTATTTACGTTGATCATAAACATATAAATATTTATATGTTTATGACGTTGATGACTGATGATAAAAATATGAACATAAATTGAAGAGCTGCAGTGAGAACAGTAATACAATAACTTTATATTCAATTGACAAATCATAACAAAAAATTTACTTTTCTTTAGATTTTGAACATAATATAGAAGCACTTGAGTTTATTGCTTCTATATTTGGTTAAGTTATGGTAAGGCTATACCGGGGGGCCGTCAGGCGAGGGGCAAAAGTCTGAGGGGCTCTGACTAGCAACAGGGAGGAACAGAAGCATAGGCAGGTCCTCAGGGGTAAGGGACAACCAACCAACCCCAACAGCCTGCCCAGGCTAGAAGAACATACTGTTCGAAAGACGAAACAAATTCATTAATGTTAAAAATCTTTCTTTTGTTTAGATATTTCTGGATATCTTGGTATGGATGTAAGATCAAAGTAGGTACCGGTGTCACACTCACCGGCCCCAACCATCAAGACTCAGTCTTGTTAGAGAGTGAAGAATACAATCCGAGAGTTATCCAAAGCATGGCTGTTTCTACTGGGTTGGGCTCTACTGGTGTCTGGAAAATTTTCAACCCTACAGGTTAGCTATTCAGTTATTTGCGCCCCTGTACCCAACTGCACACAGTGAAACTGCATCTATACTACCAAGTAGTTTGGCAGATAATTAATCAGACCAATTCCATGTTTATGAAAGCTATAATTGAGCCAATGTTCATTGTTCAAAGTTCAAAGTTCATTGATTGAGCACAACAATAAATTTGTGCTTCGCGCAAACTTTGTCACCACGACCTTGTTTGTCATGATACATTGGCCGGTGAATATAATTAAGCATATATATATAATATAAAAAAGGTCATGGTTTCAGTTGTCTCATGTATCAATACAAATGGATTAATGAGATCTGTGAAAGCTTATTCTCCCGATTTGAACGCTTTACCAGAATACATTGTACTGTCTATAAATCTTATACTGTGTGAGAAAGAAGAAATGCGATATTTTTCCGAGTTTGGAGATGATTATATTAGAGCTTTTTTTCTGATTCTGTGTAACAATGTGTCTCATATTTACTGGGCATCTGGAGATGAAGAGTGACGAAAGAATGGAATGCGTTTGAGTAGGAGGTGGTTCAGTTGGTAAGAGCGCCGGACTTCAGCATTCCCACTGCAGTCCGCTGACTACTTGTTGGACTTCTTGACATGTTCTGGGTGCTGGACAGTCCTATGTATGA
This sequence comes from Membranipora membranacea, assembly GCA_914767715.1. Lineage (NCBI taxonomy): Eukaryota > Metazoa > Bryozoa > Gymnolaemata > Cheilostomatida > Membraniporidae > Membranipora > Membranipora membranacea. The sequence goes on along the minus strand of OU612072.1, from coordinate 1,485,320 downwards.
AACAGTGTAGGGCTGTAGGCTTATGTAGGATTTCCAATTTTGAAACATTACAAAACTTTATGCAGTTCTGAATGGGCATAAAAAACCGTCGCTGATACAGATGTTGATGAAGACATGTGGCAGGTGTTGTATGGGACATGTCTTACGGCACTCAAGGCCTCTACAGCATTGTTCTTAAATACAATACAGCATTGCTATACCCATAAACACATTGGTCACATCTCTGAGATCTTTTAAATTTAAATACATTGGTCTTCGTGATTGCAGGTGTTATGGAAGACAGGTTCTGGATCGGTGGTAAGAAGCAGTCAGGAGTTTGGAGATGGGACGGTGTGAGTCAGGATAACATAACAGTGAGTGACTGGTATGTGGGGGAGCTTGACAGTGAGGGTGGAGAGGAGAGCTGTATACAGCTTAGTGATGGTCAATGGAAGAATCTTCCATGCGGAGATTCACACAGTTACATATGTGAAAAGTGAGATAATTGATGAGTCAAAATTAATTTGATACCCGCTGAAGCGACAATTATTTACTCATCCATAAGGGTAACTTTGTAACTGCTATGGTCTATAGTGTGCTCTGAATGGCAAGGGCCCTTTGTCATCGCGGTATAAATAAGCGAGTGTGTCAAGTCAGTCAGTCAGAAGCGATGCCAGAATATTAGAGGAAAGAAAAAACACTGTTTGTTTGAATTTAAGAGACTCTCAAATAATTCAATCTGCCAACATACAAACTCATGGTTTACTCATAATATTGCAGGATGATGACTGCCAGGACCTCTACTACCACACAGACTTTCATCGAGTCAGATATAACGTTACGTCAGAGGTAAGGTGCTTCTAACAGTTTAGAGTTCATTGAGCACAACAACTGTGTTAAGTTTTTTTAGGCAAATTAACTCTAGTACCTGCCGGTCTGACATACCAAAAAGTTTTTTTTATTTGTAGGACTACAGGAGTTTGGACAATAACTGGTTTATCTGTCATCGGTGTCACTGTTAGTGTGGTAATTGGTGGAATGGTTTGCTGCTGTCTCTGCTACAGGAAAAGAAAATTAAGAATTAGTAGTGATAATACGGATACAATTCAAGAATATGACTATGTTGATGTGCCATTTATACAGGAAAGTGTAGCACCAAACTCAACTACTACTGCCAATTCATTTGAGCTCTCAGAATCAATCAATTCAATCTACCAAACTCCATCGATATGTTCCAGTATTGATTCTGGTGTTCTACCAGACAATAATGGTGTCTACGTAACAAATCCATCTTTTGTTGAACTTCATTGATCCATATCCTGCACTCTGCAGTAAAAGTTAATTTTTTTCACAGTAATTATCAAATTTAAACCATATCACAATAAGTTTGAAAGCCAGTTCAACTGTGTTATCATCAATTGTATATGACCAGTGAAATATATTTTCCCCTACAGTTTGGGTTTCCTGAACTCTCTCGCATGGTGGGTCTGTGAAGGGAGCAGCGCATCCCAGAAAGTGGCCTTCCAAAAAGTATCTATGGGTAAAGTGTTCAAATGATTTTTAGGCCTTAGTGTAATAAATATGTTATGTACTCTTTGAATATTATTGATACCAAAATAACAGAATAAACTAAATTCATAAGTTCTTTTGCTATTCTATTCCTGACAGATTCTCAGCAGTTTTCAAATAAAGGAAACTTATCACTACAGTCTGTGAGCTTGACTCCCCTTACCCTTGCACACTCACACCACACACTTACACCACTCACACCACACACCCACACCACACACTCACACCACACACTCACACCACACACTCACACCACACACTCACACCACACACTCACACCACACACTTACACCACTCACACCACACACTTACACCACTCACACCACACACTTACACCACTCACACAAACTTCCTTTCACTTGGTCTGACTTGCTCTGCATCCTTATGTTGTAATGGCCAACTCAGATTATCTTCAGACTGTTAGGATAAACTTTCACATTTATACATTATATTAAAGACATATTGTAATATAGAAGAATTTGATCTTATAAACAAAACTATTGTGTGAGATTGCCGTTCACATAGAATTCTAATAGATGATCACCTTGAGCATCAATGGCTGTCAATAGCGATGTTATATATCATGCAACCATGTATAAAAATATCAACAGCAAGGGAGGATATGTATAAAAATGAGTTATAGATCAGTTACGAAAGAATTATAGAACAAAACGGCAGCCTGTCGACCAGTGGCAGCATCAATGACAGAGCGAAGTAAATGTTTTGTAGCAGCCTGACCAGGACTTCCATCTTATCTCAGACACACAGAGTACACCGAGGTTCCTCTAGGAGACTATCATGTTGTGAGTGAGGGTGCCCCCGCTCCCGTCCCCTGCTGACTTTCCCGCTGTATGTATGTATGTATGTATGTTTATATTTGGTCTCAATCTCTGGGAAATAAAACTGTCTCTGTAGGGTGCTCTGTAAAAATTATTAAAACTGTTGATTCTGTAAAAATAAATAAAATGATAAGACCATACAAAAATACTATTACTTTTGGAAGACACTATTTAGGTATTTGATACATTCTGCTCTAAAACATTTGGCACGGATCTGCACGCGGAACTTGACTGATTGATATCTGCCTGACGGCAGCTGGTTAAGACGGAGGAGTGGTTCATCTTCGGTGGCAATCATACGGAGGCTCTTTACTTTCAGTATATTAGAGTAAAGGTCGTCTACGGGTGTGAACGTAAGTTCGCCTGATAGGTAACCTGCAGTTCTTATCACAGATTTTAACTTTTTCTTAGAGTCTGCGCTCAGATGACTATATAGCACAACCAGGTGGTAGGTGATTACTGACTCTATGAAGGACTTGTAGCAGGTCGTTATTAGTTTCTCAGTGACACCGAGATGGTATAGCTTGGCGATTATATGTAGCCTTTGGCGAGCTTTCGCTGTAGTTTTCAAGGTGTTCAGAGTAAAATCCAGTTTGTTGGTAATAATGGTGCCTAAGTATGTAAATTGTTCTACCTGCTCAATTGAAGTATTGTTTACAAGCAGTTGTGGGTAGCTTGGGTTATCCCTTGCATTGCACATGACCATTTCTTTTGTTTTCTTTGCATTGAGTATTAGGTCATTATCCGCGCACCATGAGTTGATGGTATTAGTCATTGTTTGAAGTTCAGATGGCTGGTTTTCTGTGATGAGTTTGTTCACACCTCGTCTCAGAGTCTCATTGTTGATGTCACAGAGAAATGTACTGTGCAGAGAAGTACCTAAAGGAAATACAAGTCGCATATCCGTTAGTTACAGTTACAGTTACATTAGAAAAGCAGCGATCATGTTGCTAAAATTTGATCAAAGTTCAATTTAGTTGTGAAAGAATGATTTATTAATATCCCGTCAATGATAATTGTGCAGTATGGTGGTTGCAGACTGGTAAGGGTGAGTGAAGATATTTTTTCTTTTGTCTACATAAAACATCCGCAATTATAGTTTACGCTTTATCATTAAATGTAATGTCAAGTTAATATTATACATGGGGAGAGAAAAAAGCGGTGAAAGTTGTTTCAGCATATCTACTCGGCTCAAAATACCCATCTCATCCTTTATTTAATATTAGATTGTGAGACGGTACAGCAGCTATTCTGTCTGTTGTTAGCCAACCATCCCGCAGAAGTTTAGGGAACAAGTCTTACTGATTTGATTTCGCTTAATAAATTGTGCAAACAACATTCACAGCCACTTCATCCCTATGGCGGCCCGTTATGGCGGCCCGTAGCACCTTTATTAATGCGCATTAATTAACATGCTAACTCGCTAAGTCGCTAATGCGCATTAGTTAACAGGCTAACTCGCTAACTCGCTAATGCGCATTAATTAACATGCTAACTCACTAACTCGCAGTTAAACCTGTTATGGGTAATGACTGTATTATCAAGGATGGGCTTTGTGATAGGCACTTACCCCACTACCATACCTGCCATGACCCTGGAACTATTTCAAACTACTTACATGGGAGATTTTGAGATGCCAATTCTTCTTGATCAATCATTGAGTCAATGTCTTAGGTCTGTTGTATTATTATTTACATCACATGTTGGTCATGTGATCGCACTCTTATGTGGAGGACACAAATGGATTGTGGCTCTTTGGTTTTGGAGTTAGTTAGTGGATCACCATGAGGAGCCTGAAGCAGACAAATTAATGAAGAAACTTATACATAGATAGTTAAATGAGTTAGGGCTGGCCAGCTATAAAGAACCACAAGAAGAACACTTACCAGGTAACATTACTTTACATCAAGGTATCACTCACTCATTTTGGCCAAAGTTGCATGCATGGATAGCCATGGATTTACATGCAACAGCCCATGGGAATGGGTCTTGATGGATGGCCCTAGCCTAGACTGCTCTGCAATCTTTCTATCCAACCCACAGGTCTACTCCAAAACCTGGGATTTCACTCCAAAATCCCTATTTTCACACCTCAAATAACACAGGTTGGATCATAGGTCTTCTCCAAAATCCCAGGTTTTTGGAGTAGACCTGTGATCCAACCTGTGTTATTTGAGGTGTGAAAATAGGGTGACTCAAAATTAGTGACTGGAGTTTTGGCAGGTCTGGTACTTCATTACAGTCAATGTTGTATGACAAATTTCCATCAATCGTTTTGTTATGCGCAGTTCTAAGAATGCGCAGTTTTAAGAATGCGCAGTTCTAAGAATGCGCAGTTTTAAGAATGCGCAGTTTTAAGAATGCGCAGTTTTAAGAATGCGCAGTTCTAAGAATGCGCAGTTTTAAGAATGCGCAGTTCTAAGAATGCGCAGTTCTAAGAATGCGCAGTTCTAGAAATGCGCAGTTATAACAATGCGCATTTCTAACAATGCGCAGTTCTAGCAATGCGCATTTATAATAATGTGCAATGTTTTGTGTACTTTTCATTCAGTGATTACTTTAATATGTATTTTGGTTTCTCACCTTATTCATGTTACTGTCATCTCAAGTGGATCACCCTATTCTTCTTAAGAGTAGACAACTCTCCTTTAGTTGCCATACCTTTAGATTTTGTGTGACATATGATGTGATATTATTTCTTGGTAATAAAATCATGATGGCTAATTTAGTCCAGCTCCAAACCTCATATTACGTTTGTCTTGGTTTGATATATTGTTCCAATGTTCCGGGACCTAAATTGTTTCCGCTTACGGTTTTAATAATCTTTTATAGATATTCCATACTATGTCTCCATTACATTAATCTTTGATAATCTTTTTCCCACAGTGAAACCGCTGCATATAGTGTAGTGTCTAGCCTACAGAACTGTTGGGTTAGTCCAGAACATAAGACATGTCTATATACTTGGGTCGAAGTATGAAGAGAGAGTATCCAAGACTGCACAAATCCGCACATCACTTGTACAGTTTCTTCTCACAACGGGGAGAATTCTCCCTGCTCCAAAGCTAAATAATGATACTTTCAAATTTCAAATTAAACTCATTGTCATTTTATTAGGAAAGAGTGTGGTGATTTTTCTGGTTGTTTATTTATTGCAAAATACCTGTTTAATGATAAATATATACATATGATGAAAAATTTTGTTGGGGTTTGGGGTTTGGAGGAGGAGAAAAATTTAATTGGTTTGATAGCTTTGCTGCAGGAGTCATCGCTCTCACCATTCAGAGTAAGCTCTATGACTTTCTAAAAAGGAGAATAACAACACAGTTGGTTTCCTACAATGCATTTGGTCCAACTACACTGATACAGCAGGGATACAGTGCTTCTTTCAAGACTCCTTTGTATTCTAAGGAGTTGTCCTCTCTTGTTCAGAGGTCTCAACTCAATAGTTTAACGATTCGTTAGATTGAATGGTAACAGAGCCAGATGGTACACTCAAAGTAGGGCTCATATAGTAAAAAGTGATCACGCACTTAGAATTTGCCTAGCAATGACCTTTATTATTTGTTTGTTATTTTTGCAGAGAAACTAAGCTAGGACTTACTTGAAAGACCCTACACAGTCTTTAGTGTTTCAAGCAAACTTGACTACCTGAAAATGCCAATCTTAAAATCTGTGTGTCATGTCATGTCATTGTACTGATCCAGATAGCATATCTTGACAAACTTTGTTGGTGCCCCCTCCTCAACCAACATAACCAACATCAAGGTTGTCATGACAGGCCATTAGCTGGTTTACTTACATCTTTTTTTAAGACACTGAAGTTAACGTCGATTCTGATTAGGTGCAGCCCTATAGAGATCCCCCATCTTCTCGATCACTACAGTATCATTGTAACCCAGTGCCCTCTCAGCACCTTCGAAAGATAGACATATCCATTACTAGCAGGCAGCAAAGGCAGTGCATGCAGGCAAACAAAATTGGGGTAAAACATAGCCTAACATAACATTTTTTCGTAAAGAACATAATGTATGTGAAGGAACACTTTTGTCAGATTGATGAATTACTGTGCCTGAATGTGTTGGTGTTGGCAGTAAGTTACAGCCTAATAAAGCAAGAGATTGGCCTTAGCCTAGCTCAACTAAGTTTCGGTAATTTCTATTTATCTAAACCAAGTTCTCTCAAACTCTTCTCCTTGACAAACAGATAAAAAAACTGAGCAATGTAGATTGAAACGGTCGCCGCCAACCAGGTAGTATTAATATATTTATCAACATACAAACAACTCACCTTCAATCCTCTGATTTGAGGTTTATCCGAACTCCACACACAATTGTGAATATATCTGCAATAAAAATTAGTATGAGGATACAACACAAATAGGTCTTTATGGCCAATGCAATATCATTTTCTTCCTTTGAATCTCAAACTTTGAATGATTAAGAATTTCGTTTCCCCATACCTAGGTAAAACCTATACAGGTTCATACTTCAAATTGAATAACGGGTTGTGAGCTGGTATATCATCTATCTCTTCAAAGTCTTAGAAGGAACTGGGATATGATCTCCTGTATTTCATAATTTTAAAATATCTATCTGAAATAAATTTGATGATATAATTGACATATCAAACTCTGATAAAAGCTATAAATTACGGATCAAGGTACAATACAGTTCAATCAGGAGTTGTCCAGCGCTTTTACAGAGGGGGGCAAATCATAAGAAATCTACGCATTTTATTACAAATAGGGTTGTGTGGTTTCAGTATACCATTGTTAAGCTGACAATGTGACCAATAAGTCTCTTCAAGCTCAAATCTAGTTTCATAACAAAGGTAGCGAGTGGGTCCAAACTCCAAAGTTTTAACACCAAACATGACTGAGCTATTATATTTCGGAAATAACCGTATCTTTTCTGATCAAGTTGGTCACATTTATCACCAGCAACATAATTGATTAATCTGCAGTGACCTCGGCCAATCTTTGGGTTGGAATTTATTTAGATATTTGACCAACTTATGGGAAAGGGGATTTCAGATGATGAGTTTTCTGAAAAGTTAAGCTTGTCTTTATTCCTTTTCAAATTGCCCTGCTGTAGGTTCAATCCATCTTCATCTTACTTCGATGAACATGTTTTAAAGAGTGCACTGAGATATTGAACCACATATGCGCGTGTCTGAGGTATTCCAAATAAATGTTAGAAACAAATGCAGATCTCAGCTTCAGTCCAAAATTGCCTGACTATTTTTCTGTCCCAATCTTATCCTTTCATTCAAACAATACTGCTCAAGTCTCAAGATCAACAGGATACTGTATCTTTGCTACAACGAGCTTGATTTCTGTACTGAGACTAAGCAAAGAAAAGGTTTACTTACATGTACCAGACGGTGCTTCTTGAGTAGAACTTATTGGCTTTTTTTTTCTTTTTTTGGGGTCAAAATGAGTCCTTCATCTAAAAGCAAAGTAATTTTGTGTTATCAATTGGTGAAATGTTGGGTACTAATTCTGAAGTCGCATTTTCACTCTTTCTAAAATTAACAACACAAGTGGCATGCAGCTTTTAATGTAACTATGGGTTAACAACGAAACTGATAGGATCCATGATATTCATCTTGGGCAGGAACCATCTCAAAATTGAAACCTTGGTGGCCAATAACTGTCAACAGATGTTAGTTGATATTGCAGAGATACCTAAAAAAATAACGTATAGTTGCTCATAGATGGTTGGAGTTGTCATCCCCTTTTCCGTGACATTGCAACTCCAAGACGATGTCAATAAAGTAGACCTGGCTGATCATGATGACTTCTTCTTGTGACGCCAGCTACCAAACTGGGCTACTTTATTGTGTTGTCAAAATCAGTGATGGCAAATCATTTTATCAGATGTTTTGGGAAGAGGCTGACTTGAATTTCATTATACTATTATATCTATTCTGAGTCATATTCATCTGGTGGGCCCGCTACTATGATTGTTCTTTGATCGGTCTCTAGGTTGGTAATGTATTTTATCTCATGAATAAATCTTAAATTGTGACTCACCAAAAGCAGTCTTTGGATCTAATGTTGGTAGTGATAAAGGTATACCATTGTCATCCTGTCTACCATTGTTATCATTTGTACCATCGCTCTCTTCTCCATCACCATCATCATTAAAATATTACAATTAAATTATTTTTTCAGTCCAAGGATTTCACTGGGCACAAAATTGTTATTTTGAGGACCCTAACAAACCGCTGGTCATTTTTACTGTATTGCCAATTGTATTGACAAGGGGTTTGAGTGCAACAAATCTATGATGGTGTTCATTTTAGGATACATTTTAATATATATATTACAGTATAAAGCGGAAAATAGGGTGAATCAAGGTGTGAAGTAACTGTTTTTTTTTACCAATTTACTGCGTCTATTCCCGCCAGCCCAATAATATTGGCAATTCATTATTAGGGCCCTGTTTTAATTAAAGTTGACAAAAGCCTGGTCTTCAGTCAGGGGTTCAAGACCGTTTCAATAAAAATAATTAAATCTTATTGGTCAAATCCAATGCTCTCTGGGGGCAGAGGACAAATTGTATCCGAACTGGGCTGGCCTCTACAATGACAATACTTTGACCAGATTGTTTACCAAACTTTGAACTACTAAGAGTAAAGGCTTAGACACAAAGCTCAAATCAAGGCTAAATATCTGAATACAAGGTGTGAAGACTGGGATTTTGGATGTAAAGAAGGTAAAGCTTATAAATGGCATAGTATGGTTACGGTAATGGTCCCATCCTGACAATCCCAGGGAGGGTAGGCTACTCCCATAAAATTATCCACTAGGCTCATGTTTGTGAATCACATTGACAATCACTCTGAATACATGGGCGCCTGAAGAGAAAAAGTGATGCAATTTCCACTTACCTTGAGAAAAAGACCAAAAAAACATAAAACCAGGGGTATGTAACAAATATCTTGCTATAAAAGATAATTTGGCTGAATATTTGTGTGCGACCAGGTGGTGTGACGTGGGCATCATTGCATGAGCATTGCACTTCATTTGTTGAAACCTCTCTTTTTAAGCCTTTAAGAATATGATTGGGATTGTAGGCACTCTCTGAAGTTCTAGAACTGGAACTCAATCCCTAAGTTGGCATTAGCTTTTTTAACATGCCAGGATTTACTTGTCCTCCAAATATATATACATGTATATATCCAATATATGTTGCATTAGATTAGATATTTCTAAATTTTTCTCACATTGATCATGAGACGAAACCATACCAATAGAACCACAACAATGACCCTTGCGTCTTGGCCTACAACTAACCCAACTTATATATCTTCCTTAATACCTTGAATAGAGCGACATGAGCAAACCATTGACAAAAAACTCATGTTTTCCAACTTAAAACATGTCCATTACACGCACAAGCTCAACTATGTTATGGGTTATTATCAGCTAGAGAAATAGTGTCAACTGTCAACAAACCTTGTTGCACATAAAATTGGTCTGCTGAAACAGTTACAATAAGCTAAGATAGACATCCCAGTATAATTTTGGTGATCACTCCCTGATAACACTAGTGACATAGGCCCATAAACAGCTTAGTAGATACTTCATTAACACACAGTTGACACCACAATATGTAGTAGTAACTGTGCAAAATCAATCTGAGGTAGGCCTACTACTACACTATGCAAGTTGCTAATCAATATTATTATATACTGACTTTGAAAGGTTCTCATTTGAGTACATATAACTGATGGAATAGTCTACAAACTTTGTCCATCATGCTCTAATGTTGTACCAAACCAGACAGTTATAGCCTTACCATACTCAGTGATGAATGGTATGAGGATACAGGTGTCATTTACACTGAAACTCCATCAGCAACAACACAACAAAATACATTGCTTGGCTTAAATCATTTTTTGTGTAGGAATAGAAGAGCAGAGATTAGTATGACCTCTGTGATTGGTCTTATTTTGAAAGTAAGACCAATCACAGAGGCTATATCAAGACAGTGATAGCCCGCACATGCATAAAGACAGACCCAAAAATATTTCTGGAAATCTTTAATCTCTTAATGCGCATTAGCGAGTTAGCGAGTTAGCATGTTAACTAATGCGCATTAGCGACTTAGCGAGTTAGCATGTTAACTAATGCGCATTAATAAAGGTGCTATGGGCCGCCATAGGCCCGTAGCACCTTTATTAATGCGCATTAATTAACATGCTAACTCGCTAAGTCGCTAATGCGCATTAGTTAACATGCTAACTCGCTAATGCGCATTAATTAACATGCTAACTCACTAACTCGCAGTTAAACCTGTTTTGGGTAATGACTGTATTATCAAAGATGGGCTTTGTGATAGGCACTTACACCACTACCATACCTGCCATGACCCTGGAACCATTTCAAACTACTTACATGGGAGATTGTGAGATGCCAATTCTTCTTGATCAATCATTGAGTCAATGTCTTAGGTCTGTTGTATTATTATTTACATCACATGTTGGTCATGTGATCGCACTCTTATGTGGAGGACACAAATTGATTGTGGCTCTTTGGTTTTGGAGTTTGTTAGTGGATCACCATGAGGAGCCTGAAGCAGACAAATTAATGAAGAAACTTATACATAGATAGTTAAATGAGTTAGGGCTGGCCAGCTATAAAGAACCACAAGAAGAACACTTACCAGGTAACATTACTTTACATCAAGGTATCACTCACTCATTTTGGCCAAAGTTGCATGCATGGATAGCCATGGATTTACATGCAACAGCCCATGGGAATGGGTCTTTTTGATGGATGCCCTAGCCTAGACTGCTCTGCAATCTTTCTTTCCAACCCACAGGTCTACTCCAAAACCTGGGATTTCACTCCAAAATCCCTATTTTCACACCTCAAATAACACAGGTTGGATCACAGGTCTTCTCCAAAATCCCAGGTTTTTGGAGTAGACCTGTGATCCAACCTGTGTTATTTGAGGTGTGAAAATAGGGTGACTCAAAATTAGTGACTGGAGTTTTGGCAGGTCTGGTACTTCATTACAGTCAATGTTGTATGACAAATTTCCATCAATCATTTTGTTATGTGCAGTTCTAAGAATGCGCAGTTTTAAGAATGCGCAGTTCTAAGAATGCGCAGTTTTAAGAATGCGCAGTTCTAAGAATGCGCAGTTTTAAGAATGCGCAGTTCTAAGAATGCGCAGTTTTAAGAATGCGCAGTTCTAGAAATGCGCAGTTATAACAATGCGCATTTCTAGCAATGCGCATTTATAATAATGTGCAATGTTTTGTGTACTTTTCATTCAGTGATTAGTTTAATATGTATTTTGGTTTCTCACCTTATTCATGTTACTGTCATCTCAAGTGGATCACCCTATTCTTCCAAAGAGTAGACAACTCTCCTTTAGTTGCCATACCTTTAGATTTTGTGTGACATATGATGTGATATTATTTCTTGATAATAAAATCATGATGGCTAATTTAGTCCAGCTCCAAACCTCATATTACGTTTGTCTTGGTTTGATATATTGTTCCAATGTTCCGGGACCTAAATTGTTTCCGCTTACGGTTTTAATAATCTTTTATAGATATTCCATACTATGTCTCCATTACATTAATCTTTGATAATCTTTTTCCCACAGTGAAACCGCTGCATATAGTGTAGTGGCTAGCCTACAGAACTGTTGGGTTAGTACAGAACATAAGACATGTCTATATACTTGGGTCGAAGTATGAAGAGAGAGTATCCAAGACTGCACAAATCCGCACAACACTTGTACAGTTTCTTCTCACAACGGGGAGAATTCTCCCTGCTCCAAAGCTAAATAATGATACTTTCAAATTTCAAATTAAACTCATTGTCATTTTATTATGAAAGAGTGTGGTGATTTTTCTGGTTGTTTATTTATTGCAAAATACCTGTTTAATGATAAATATATACATATGATGAAAAATTTTGTTTATTAAATATAAAAATGGAGGAGGAGAAAAATTTAATTGGTTTGATAGCTTTGCTGCAGGAGTCATCGCTCTCACCATTCAGAGTAAGCTCTATGACTTTCTAAAAAGGAGAATAACAACACAGTTGGTTTCCTACAATGCATTTGGTCCAACTACACTGATACAGCAGGGATACAGTGCTTCTTTCAAGACTTCTTTGTATTCTAAGGAGTTGTCCTCTCTTGTTCAGAGGTCTCGACTCAATAGTTGAACGATTCGTTAGATTGAATGGTAACAGAGCCAGATGGTACACTCAAAGTAGGGCTCATATAGTAAAAAGTGATCACGCACTTAGAATTTGCCTAGCAATGACCTTTATTATTTGCTTGTTATTTTTGCAGAGAAACTAAGCTAGGACTTACTTGAAAGACCCTACACAGTCTTTAGTGTTTCAAGCAAACTTGACTACCTGAAAATGCCAATCTTAAAATCTGTGTGTCATGTCATTGTACTGATCCAGATAGCATATCTTGACAAAATTTGTTGGTGCCCCCTCCTCAACCAACATAACCAACATCAAGGTTGTCATGACAGGCCATTAGCTGGTTTACTTACATCTTTTTTTAAGACACTGAAGTTAACGTCGATTCTGATTAGATGCAGCCCTATAGAGATCCCCCATCTTCTCGATCACTACAGTATCATTGTAACCCAGTGCCCTCTCAGCACCTTCGAAAGATAGACATATCCATTACTAGCAGGCAGCAAAGGCAGTGCATGCAGGCAAACAAAATTGGGGTAAAACATAGCATAGCCTAATAATGCAAGAGATTGGCCTTAGCCTAGCTCAACTAAGTTTAAGTAATTTCTATTTATCTAAACCAAGTTCTCTCAAACTCTTCTCCTTGACAAACAGATAAAAAAACTGAGCAATGTAGATTGAAATGGTCGCCGCCAACCAGGTAGTATTAATATATTTATCAACATACAAACAACTCACTCTCAATCCTCTGATTTGAGGTTTATCCGAACTCCACACACAATTGTCAATATATCTGCAATAAAAATTAGTATGAGGATACAACACAAATAGGTCTTTATGGCCAATCCCAATCTTATCCTTTCAGTCAAACAATACTGCTCAAGTCTCAAGATCAACTGGATACTGTATCTTTGCTGCAACGAGCTTGATTTCTGTACTGAGACTAAGCAAAGAAAATGTTTACTTACATGTACCAGTCGGTGCTTCCTGAGTAGAACTTATTGGCTTTTTTTTTCTTTTTTTTGGGGTCAAAGTGAGTCCTTCATCTAAAGCAAAATAATTTTGTGTTATCAATTGGTGAAATGTCGGGTACTAATTCTGAAGTCGCATTATCACTCTTTCTAAAATTAACAACACAAGTGGCAGCTTATAATGTAACTATGGGTTAACAACGGATAGGATCCATGATATTCATCTTGGGCAGGAACCATCTCAAAATTGAAACCTTGGTGGCCAATAACTGTCAACAGATGTTAGTTGATATTGCAGATACCTAAAAAAATAACGTATAGCTGCTCATAGATGGTTGGAGTTGTCATCCCCTTTTCCGTGACATTGCAACTCCAAGACGATGTCAATAAAGTAGACCTGGCTGATAATGATGACTTCTTCCTGTGACGCCAGCTACCAAACTGGGCTACTTTATTGTATTGTCAAAATCAGTGATGGCAAATCATTTTATCAGATGTTTTGGGAAGAGGCTGACTTGAATTTCATTATAATATTATATCTATTCTGAGTCAGATTCATCTGGTGGGCCCGCTACTATGATTATTCTTTGATCGGTCTCTAGGTTGGTAATGTATTTTATCTCATGAATAAATCTTAAATTGTGACTCACCAAAAGCAGTCTTTGGATCTAATGTTGGTAGTGATAAAGGTATAACATTGTCATCATGCCTACCATTGTTATCATTTGTACCATCGCTCTCTTCTCCATCACCATCATCTTTAAAATATTACAATTGAATTATTTTTTCAGTCCAAGGATTTCACTGGGCACAAAATTGTTATTTTGAGGACCCTAACAAACCGCTGGTCATTTTTACTGTATTGCCAATTGTATTGACAAGGGGTTTGAGTGCAACAAATCTATGATAGTGTTCATTTTAGGATACATTTTAATATATATATTACAGTATAAAGCGGAAAATAGGGTGAATCAAGGTGTGAAGTAACTGTTTTTTTACCAATTTACTGCGTCTATTCCCGCCAGCCGGATAATATTGGCAATTCATTATTAGGGCCCTATTTTAATTAAAGTTGACAAAAGCCTGGTCTTCAGTCAGGGGTTCAATAAAAATAATTAAATCTTATTGGTCAAATCCAATGATCTCTGGGGGCAGAGGACAAATTGTATCCGAACTGGGCTGGCCTCTACAATGACAATACTTTGACCAGATTGTTTACCAAACTTTGAACTACTAAGAGTAAAGGCTTAGACACAAAGCTCAAATCAAGGCTAAATATCTGAATACAAGGTGTGAAGACTGGGATTTTGGATGTGAAGAAGGTAAAGCTTATAAATGGCATAGTATGGTTACGGTAATGGTCCCATCCTGACAATCCCAGGGAGGGTAGGCTACTCCCATAAAATTATCCACTAGGCTCATGTTTGTGAATCACATTGACAATCACTCTGAATACATGGGCGCCTGAAGACAAAAAGTGATGCAATTTCCACTTACCTTGAGAAAAAGACAAAAAAACCTTAAAACCATGGGTATGTAACAAATATCTTGCTATAAAGGATAATTTGGCTGAATATTTGTGTGCGACCAGGTGGTGTGACCTGGGCATCATTGCATGAGCATTGCACTTCATTTGTTGAAACCTCTTTTTAAGCCTTTAAGAATATGATTCATTGATTGGGATTGTAGGCACTCTCTGAAGTTCTAGAACTGGAACTCAATCCCTAAGTTGGCATTAGCTTTTTTAACATGCCGGGATTTACTTGTCCTCCAATTATATATACATCCAATATATGTTGCATTAGATTAGATACTTCTAAATATCTCTCACATTGATCATGAGACGAAACCATACCAATAGAACCACAACAATGACCCTTGCGTCTTGGCCTACAACTAACCAAACATATATATCTTCCTTAATACCTTGATTAGAGCGACATGAGCAAACCATTGACAAAAAACCATGTTTTCCAACTTAAAACATGTCCATTCACAGACAGCAGGTCACTGACAGTTGATTTGATGAGTTGCAGCCTTGTGTGTGTCTGGTTCCCTGATAACACTAGTGACATAGGCCTATGAACAGCTTAGTAGATACTTCATTAACACACAGTTGACACCACAATATGTAGTAGTAACTGTGCAAAATCAATCTGAGGTAGGCCTACTACTATACTATGCGAGTTGCTAATCAATATTATATCAAGGACTCCTTGATCATATACTTAACTTACTCATACTGAGTTTGAAAGGTTATCATTTGAGTACATATAACTGATGGAATAGTCTGCAAACTTTGTCCATCACGCTCTAATGTTGTACCAAACCAGAGAGTTATAGCCTTACCATACTCAGTGATGAATGGTATGAGGATACAGGTGTCATTTACAATGAAACTCCATCAGCAACAACACAACAAATTACATTGCTTTGTTTAAATCCTTTTTTGGTGGAGGAGTAGTAGAGCAGAGATTAGTATGACCTCTGTGATTGGTCTTATTTTGAAAGTAAGACCAATCACAGAGGCCATATCAAGACAGTGATAACCCGCACATGCATAAAGACAGACCCAAAAATATTTCTGGAAATCTTTAATCTCTTAATGCGCATTAGCGAGTTAGCGAGTTAGCATGTTAACTAATGCGCATTAGCGACTTAGCATGTTAGCATGTTAGCTAATGCGCATTAATAAAGGTGCTATGGGCCGCCATATCATCCCAGGTAGATCAATTCAATTTCATTGATCTGATCACACAGGAAACCTAAAAAGTGCATATGGGATTCTCATAAACATTCCATCAAACAAACACTCAATCAGGAATTTATATTTTTACATCTATGCCTTGACTCATTATACTTACATTTAATGATATCTGGTGTGGAAACCACAGTAAGCACCTTTGTATTATCATCAGCGAGGATAGGGTTGAGCAGAGATTTAAGGTGTTCACTGTATTCTGTTCTCTCCTGATCAGAGAGGATACAGCGCTTGAATAGTATGGACGGCCTGCAGTTAGTACTATTGTGCCCAGCGACAGCAACCTATTGTAAATGTACAGATTACGGAGTAAAGCATCATATGGGAAATAAGGTACGATAGAAGGAGTTTCTGCAGAGATTGTTATAAATAGCTATCAAAGCACAGAAGCAAAACAATTTCAGTTGCACACACTTTTATACTAATATAACAACATGGATAATTTGTTTTTGAACTCTTATAGGTGTGACATACATTAGTATGCAGTAGTAAAACACAACATTGTAGTAATAGAATGAACATAGCCCTGTCCACATTGGAATCGCTAAGATTGATTCGTCAAAAAATCCATAATTACCTCATCAAAAGAATGCCAGAGTAAGAAGACGACTCCAGCTCCCAGTCTATTTATACAGTTCATGTTGTGTAGCAGTAAGCTGTCATCAGATCTGATAATCTGAAGCAGACACAAAAGTAATAGTAGTGCTTAAACTCTATAAAGCTCAAACTCTATAAAGCTCAAACTCTATAAAGCTCAAACTCTATACTCAGATTTAACTCAATAATGAATTACCACTACCAACAACCCGGACAACAATTGAGCACTCCCCATTTAGTACTTTCTTCTTTTATCATACCTCAAAGGTTTACAAGGTTTTATTAAACTAACCCAGTGTACACCGTGATGGCAGTTTAGGGAAATAAATTACCCAGTGTATGAAGGGTGAGTGCCTCGAAGTCAGAGTAAAATAAACAAATAATTATAGATTTCAAGATCTATAATGGCGCTAGTCTGTCTTGACAGCCTTTGTTGTGGCAAGGGCCAACAAAGATTGTCAAGACAGGCTAGATTGCTTCATGGTCATTATGTCACATGATATTTTGTTTTTGATAGTATTCAATACTAACCTGGAAGATCTGATGAAAATGTTGAAGATTAGAAGTCATATCTGAAGATACGACAAGTCTTGGACTGGAAACTTCAGCCTCATGGCACACCTGGAACAGTAATTAAAGAAGAAAGTATTATAGTTATCTACCATATACAATAACCACATATTCGGTCCATCCATGTAAATAAAAAATGTGTTGGCATCGATCGGCAAATCAGAGCCCACATATAAGCTACACCAGACCATGGGCTGTTTTCGTTAGGAATCTGAATGGAAACAAAACTCGAACAAACTTAAATGAACAGGTTCTTGGCTTGGTAAATAGATAACCGCACCAAAAGGAAAATCCATCATATCACTACAACAATATATCCATCATATTGCTACAACAATATATCCATCATATCACTACAACAATATATCAATCATATCACTACAACAATATATCCATCATATCACTACAACAATACATCCATCATATCACTACAACAATACATCCAGCATATCATTACAACAATATATCCATCATATCACTACAACAATATATCCATCATATCACTACAACAATATATCCATCATATCACTACAACAATATATCCATCATATCACTACAACAATATATCCATCATATCACTACAACAATACATCCATCATATCATTACAACAATATATCCATCACATCACTACAACAATATATCCATCATATCACTACAACAATATATCCATCATATCACTACAACAATATATCCATCATATCACTACAACAATATATCAATCATATCACTACAACAATATATCCATCATATCACTACAACAATACATCCATCATATCACTACAACAATACATCCAGCATATCATTACAACAATATATCCATCATATCACTACAACAATATATCCATCATATCACTACAACAATATATCCATCATATCACTACAACAATATATCCATCATATCACTACAACAATATATCCATCATATCACTACAACAATACATCCATCATATCATTACAACAATATATCCATCACATCACTACAACAATATATCCATCATATCACTACAACAATATATCCATCATATCACTACAACAATATATCCATCATATCACTACAACAATATATCCATCATATCACTACAACAATATATCCATCATATCACTACAACAATATATCCATCATATCACTACAACAATATATCCATCATATCACTACAACAATATATCCATCATATCACTACAACAATATATCCATCATATCACTACAACAATATATCCATCATATCACTACAACAATATATCTATCATATCACTACAACAATATATCCATCATATCACTACAACAATATATCCATCATATCACTACAACAATATATCTATCATATCACTACAACAATATATCCATCTCGACGAAACATTTAACGCTGCAGCATTCTGGTCAAAGAGTAGATCAGGTGATCAGACTCTGCTCACATCCAGTGACTACTCCTCACTTCTGCAGGGTAATTTTCACCTTCGTAATCTGCTCACATTGCTAGTGGTAAGATTCAATAATTAGTCACAGAGCAGGGGTTGGGTTGTGGCCAGTACTGGAATACAAGCAATATCAGCAGAGTCTGAGTCTGAGAAATCATTCATAATTTAAACGAACTCCGTATAGGTCACAAGTTGTCACAGGATAAGATATACAGCCACTTCTTACCTGAGAACTAATATTGATCATCACGTGAAAGTCTTCTAATGATGACAGAGTGAACTCCTCTATATCATGTAGGTCTGTACTTTGTATAACCTTCAAAATAAAGATCAGCTTGTTAAATTGTTGAACTGTTCTAATATCCAAACACTTTTGAACTTTTTAATATTCTTCAATTTTCAAGTTCCATATAATCAACGCATGTCAAAGGAATCTAAAAAAATTAATTTCTTTTAAAGGGACATGTTTGCAGTGATTATTACTGCTCAGAGTGCCTCAGTTTGAGCCCCCCAGACTCTTAACCCCGCGCGAATGATCGGGTCATTGGTTGTGACATTCCATCATCAACCCAAATGGCAGAAAATGTTATGCCACAACTAACACCTAAAGCATATTTGAGGCACTTAAACTGCCTGCAATGACACAGTTTGTCACTATGACAATATATTACAACATAACCAATCAGTACCCAAAGAATACTCTGATCCTTACCTCAGATATAATGTCACATTGAGTGTCAGCGAGTACATTATAATCACTTAGTAGTTTGCCCTCACAAAAGCAGCTGTTGTAAACTCTGCCTTCATCGTTAGTACTGATCTCTGCCCGGGGTATAGTGATCACATTTACTAATCTGAGCGCATCCAGTGGACTATGATTGTCAGGACTGGTAGTCTACAAGGAATTAAGATGACAAAGCATACATCTTGCCCTGATTTTCAGATTTTGTAGCCTGGATCAGGGTATCAAACCCAAACCCGACCCAGGGAGACAGTCACAGGCTAGGTGCTATTGCAATATTCCGATCCTTTCAATGTCGACATATCAATTTAAGTCTAACAAAATACAAGGGCAACATCTAACATCTCGCCTAGGTTTCAAGACCACTACTCTCCCCATGAATAAATGCAGGATGCAAAATTCGGCCTAATGACATCAGCACCATATTGACAAAGAATGTGTATAGAGTAAGTTTTGGCCACCAATAATACTTTCCATCAACATGTCATAATGAAGTAAAATAAAAGGAAAAGCTTGTTTTTGAAAGAAATTAATCTACAGTAAAATATCTGCTACCACTGACTACATTAGATATTTACCTCTATGGTATGGAGATATTTGACTGACTGAGTCGGCTGTTTATCTGAACTCATCAGTTCTGTCAGTCTGTTCTCAGCTGTCTGCTGTGATCTCTCTGAGAAGTTCCCTGACAGCCTTCTCTTACGTGGCTGCCATACTAGAGACTTTGTCTCATTTCCGTAGCTGTTTATTGTCACATCATTCTGCAGCAAGAAAATATTTAGATAAACGATTTCTTTAAAATTATTTGAGAGATGGCCACTTCTAATGGTTTGAACAAAAACATATAAATTCATTCGTTCAAGGGTGTATATAAAGTGAGAAGGAGGTGAAGGTTATGAAATATGAGGAAACATCAGGGGGCACAACACAGGCTTTACAATGATTGTTTACGCTAGAAGTTTGTCATATTCCAATATAGGAGTTGTAACAATTCACTGAAAAAATCACAACACTGAGTTACTCTTGAGTTCAGCATCAACGGCTATGACTAGTATACTGACCCTGTGTCTATGATGATGTGTGAAGAAGCTGGCAGTCTGTACAATACTCTGATTTCAATCTATACTTCTAAGTCTCATCATCTGTATAAAATCCTGAGCGTTCTTCTCATTACTTATAACCGGTATCTGAATTCAGCAAAATGTTAACATAAGACGCAATGACGAATCAGTCATACAACTATCCTTATTACAAGATATCCAGCATGAACAGTGTATTTAGTACGTTCCCCTGATGAATATGAGTCTGGTGGGCATGTATGCTAACCAGTATCTATCTAACCTCTTTAGCACGTCCAGTACCTAAGTAATACTTAAGTATTTAAACAATATCACCCATCTAAGAACACAGCATGTGTAAATACAGCTTTCTGGTGCATTCTTTGCATGCTAAAGGAACAGCATTCTAACCAACTGAGTCACCATCTGACATTATTATGAACATTACTTGTAGAGTCAGCTCCTGTCTCTCTTTCCATCCCTGTCTGTGTAACTTCTACACAAAGACATGAACCTAATTCTTAGTAACTGATGTACATATCAGTTGTTGAAGCTGAGACACATGTCTGTCTTGTAATTTTCTAAAATTAGCTTGTATGGGTTTTGTATTGGCATCATCGTTTTTATGAGAGGTTTAAATGTATTTGCTCTGTTGTGAAATTGAATCTTAAACCCACCTCTATCGACGGAACACTGGTATAACCATTCTATCTGATTGCTGATGACTCATCACAGAATTAGCGGTGGATATAGAAACAAGACACATCAAAAGCATGTATGGTCTGATTTTAGTTGCACCATGTGTAATGACAGAGATATAAATGATGATAAATGTCCCCAACGACTTTCCGTTATGATTGGTCATTGCGATTATTTCCTTGTATTTGTTGCTCCGAAAACTACATTGTTATCACAGAGTAATGATATCCTTACTCTGTGTTTTTATACTAAATTACTAAAACCATAAAGATTGAACTTGAAAACTTGATTATGGGGGACCGGCTGTGTAAGTCAGAATATCTGGTCGATGTCATTTATACTGATAATGTACTCATTGCACAACCCCATTAATTTTGTCTAACAGAATTTTCCTGATACATGAAATGTTGTGGCGTTTTAATGAGCAAAACAAACTCACACATCTAATAAAACTACTGTTTTTTTACTCATATGTTGTATTTCTGCAAAAATGATGAGGAAATTATATCATTATACAAGTAATAATTATTGGATATTTCTAAAATCTATGAATACAAAAACTGATGAGCCAATGGTTACTCAAATAATCTGTTCTTGAAATCAACTTATAAACATAACTGGTAACTGCATTATTTCCTTATTATAAGCGTCAGCAGAGGCCAGTCAAGTTGTTTGTGTGACTGACTCAGCTTCCCTGGCTGTATTCTACAGAAACTTGATTCACTTCTGAACAAAACAAGCGATGCTAGGCGGATGGCTAATTCTAGTTTTACTAAACCTCTGTGGAAGTAAGTGTGATTCATGGTGTGATTTATATGGTACATTCTATTATGAAAAATTATCGTTGTGGCTAAATGCTGGCAATTCTGAATCTAGCTTCTCTCTGCTTCTGTATTCATGAAAGAATGTATGGCCAAGTAAGAAACAAGGGGTCATATGATAGGTGGAAAGACAACAGATAATTACCAGGCGCCATCTTACACAAGCTCCATCTTACACAAGCGCCATCTTACACAAGCGCCATCTTACACAAGCGCCATCTTACACAAGCGCCATCTTACACAAGCGCCACCTTACACAAGCGCCATCTTACACAAGCGCCATCTTACACAAGCGCCATCTTAGACAAGCATTTTCATATTCTACATTGATTTTACAGTTGGTATCAGAGCTACGTCAGTGTCATGCCCATATGGCTGGGCGCTTACTCCAGATAATACGTGTATCAAAGTGTTCTGGAGCAAACAATCGTGGGAGAACGCTCAGGCGTCATGTAGGTCACATGGCAGCGACCTTGTCACTCTGCCCAATCAGAGGATGATATATTACTTAAAAGGCTTTCTTCTGTACACAGGTATGAAAGTCGTTATATTTAGCCTCAAGCTGTGTAATAGACCGAGCTGTGGGTTAAAAACGACAAATTAGCAGGCACAGAAAAACATATAGTTCGTATCTGCCTTTTGTACTAAAAGATGCCGTACTGTCCTGTGAAGGCAGGCAATACTTTCAGTGTTGAAGTGTATTATGTTGAGATGTTTTTTTAAGATAATTAGTCATACAACAAAGTTGTATTACTTTTGTTTTGCATGGGTTGGGTTTATTATTATTGCAACAAATTTTACGGTTTCGGGCTTCTCTAAGTCAAGAACTACCTGGCAGCATGTGGTGGAACTTGGTCACATCATAGTTCCATATGTCTTTATGAGGAATTACAAGATGAATTTTTGAAATGTTATGTAACTTGCTAATTAATGGAGGTTTTTTTGTTTTCATTTGGTGACATATTGAGAAAAAATCATACGATCAAGTTAAAACTTGGGATTTGCGGGTTATGACAAATACCAAATCTTATGACATCATCAAAATTTATGTCACATGACCCGATATCCAATATGGTCGCCATATACAGTAAGTTATCGCAGATTAACAGTTCCAATCAAGCGATTGAGTTAAAACTTTGGATATGGGGGGTTATGACATGTACCGAATACTATGACATCATCGATTATGATGTCACATGACCCGATATCCAATATGGCCGCCATACACAGTAAATTGCTGCTGATTAACAGTTATCATCAAGCGATTGAGTTAAAACTTGCCATACGGGGGTTTTGACATATACCTAATCTTATGACATCATCAACTTTTATGTCACAATATCCGATATCCAATATGGCCGGTTGTATGACTTCATATTTGCTCGCCAATATAAACGCATCTAGTTTATCTTTATTATTAATGTTAATTTGATGCAGAAACTTCTGTGGAACATCTGCTTTTACTCCCAATTGAAATTACATCATGCCCTTATTTTTGGTAAGTTTAAGTTGTAAGTTGCCTTTGTTTGTTTTTTTCTCAGAGAAAGTGCAAAACATGGTGACATCAGACACTTATGGTTACCAAACAGTTCCACACCTTAATCTGAAAAATCGGAACTATGTCAAATTCTCCGTCAGAGCGTGTAGTGATGTACATGTTACCCTTCAACCTAGAGAGAAAGGAATTACCACGTGAGTAATACTCATAGAACGCTCAAGTTGTCTTTTGTATGCTGTGTCATTTTGTTGGAAATTTATTGCAACGATTTCCATCTCTCTTTACACTTAATGTAGTCTAAGTGCTCAGATGCATCGGAGCCGTCTGAGCACTTAGACTTCATTAAGTGTAAAGAGAAAAGGAAAGAAGTAAGAGCAGAGTCATTAAGTGTAGTCTAAGTGCTCAGACTGCTCCAATGCGTCTGAGCACTTAGCACTCTGCTCCTACTTCTTCTCAGATCCAGGATAATATTGCCATGACTTATTTTGCAGAGCTGCGTATCTTGTTGTCCTGGGTGGATGGGGTAACAATCAATCTGCAATCAAAGAAGAACTGCTGGGCAGAAATATAACCTCCTTAAAAAAACACGGTGTTGTAGACTGCTCTGAGGAAAGGTGAGACATAACAGGCTGTTATCATTTATCATAAATACTGATGACCACCAGAATAAATTTGCTGGTTTTATTGTTCAAAATGTCAGATAGAAATGAAATACTGATACAAAATTATGACAACGCCTTCACTGAATTAAAACTGTGTTGATCCAAAAAACGTGAAACTTCTTTACAAGATTATTTAAGTTGATCATAAACATATAAATATTTATATGTTTATGACGTTGATGACTGATGATAAAAATATGAACATAAATTGAAGAGCTGCAGTGAGAACAGTAATACAATAACTTTATATTCAATTGACAAATCATAACAAAAAATTTACTTTTCTTTAGATTTTGAACATAATATAGAAGCACTTGAGTTTATTGCTTCTATTTTTGGTTAAGTTATGGTAAGGCTATACCGGGGGGGGGGGGGCCGTCAGGCCAGGGGCAAAAGTCTGAGGGGCTCAGACTAGCAACAGGGAGGAACAGAAGCATAGGCAGGCCCTCAGGGATAAGGGACAACCAACCAACCCCAACAGCCTGCCCAGGCTAGAAGAACATACTGTTCGAAAGACGAAACAAATTCATTAATGTTAAAAATCTTTCTTTTGTTTAGATATTTCTGGATATCTTGGTATGGATGTAAGATCAAAGTAGGTACCGGTGTCACTGGCCCCAACCAACAAGACTCAGTCTTGTTAGAGAGTGAAGAAAACAATCTGAGAGTTATCCAAAGCATGGCTGTTTCTACTGGGTGGGGCTCTACTGGTGTCTGGAAAATTTTCAACCCTACAGGTAAGCTATTCAGTTATTTGCGCCCATGTACCCAACTGCTCACAGTGAAACTGCATCTATACTACCAAGTAGTTTGGCAGATAATTAATCAGACCAATTCCATGTTTATGAAAGCTATAATTGAGTACAACAATAAATTTGTGCTTCGCGCAAACTTTGTCACCACGACCTCGTTTGTCATGATACATTGGCCGGTGAATATAATTAAGTATATATATATAATTTAAAAAAGGTCATGGTTTCAGTTGTCTCATGTATCAATACAAACGGATTAATGAGATAGGTGAAAGCTTATTCTCCCGATTTGAACGCTTTACCAGAATACATTGTACTGTCTATAAATCTTATACTGTGTGAGAAAGAAGAAATGCGATTTTTTTCCGAGTTTGGAGATGATTATATTAGAGCTTTTTTTCTGATTCTGTGTAACAATGTGTCTCATATTTACTGGGCATCTGGAGATGAAGAGTGACGAAAGAATGGAATGCGTTTGAGTAGGAGGTGGTTCAGTTGGTAAGAGCGCCGGACTTCAGCATTCCCACTGCAGTCCGCTGACTACTTGTTGGACTTCTTGGCATGTTCTGGGTGCTGGACAGTCCTATGTATGAAACAGTGTAGGGCTGTAGGCTTATGTAGGATTTCCAATTTTGAAACATTACAAAACTTTATGCAGTTCTGAATGGGCATAAAAAACCGTCGCTGACACAGATGTTGATGAAGACATGTGGCAGGTGTTGTATGGGACATGTCTTACGGCACTCAAGGCCTCTACAGCATTGTTCTTAAATACAATACAGCATTGCTATACCCATAAACACATTGGTCACATCTCTGAGATCTTTTAAATTTAAATACATTGGTTTTCGTGATTGCAGGTGTTATAGAAGACAGGTTCTGGATCGGTGGTAAGAAGCAGTCAGGAGTTTGGAGATGGGACGGTGTGAGTCAGGATAACATAACAGTGAGTGACTGGTATGTGGGGGAGCTTGACAGTGAGGGTGGAGAGGAGAGCTGTATACAGCTTAGTGATGGTCAATGGAAGAATCTTCCATGCGGAGATTCACACAGTTACATATGTGAAAAGTGAGATAATTGATGAGTCAAAATTAATTTGATACCCGCTGAAGCGACAATTATTTACTCATCCATAAGGGTAACTTTATAACTGCTATGGTCTATAGTGTGCTCTGAATGGCAAGGGCCCTTTGTCATCGCGGTATAAATAAGCGAGTGTGTCAAGTCAGTCAGTCAGAAGCGATGCCAGAATATTAGAGGAAAGAAAAAACACTGTTTGTTTGAATTTAAGAGACTCTCAAATAATTCAATCTGCCAACATACAAACTCATGGTTTACTTATAATATTGCAGGATGATGACTGCCAGGACCTCTACTACCACACAGACTGTCATCGAGTCAGATATAACGTTACGTCAGAGGTAAGGTGCTTCTAACAGTTTAGAGTTCATTGAGCACAACAACTGTGT
The DNA here is from genome assembly GCA_914767715.1 of Membranipora membranacea. Classification (NCBI taxonomy): domain Eukaryota; kingdom Metazoa; phylum Bryozoa; class Gymnolaemata; order Cheilostomatida; family Membraniporidae; genus Membranipora; species Membranipora membranacea. The sequence goes on along the minus strand of OU612072.1, from coordinate 1,458,727 downwards.
TAAGTTTTTTTAGGCAAATTAACTCTAGTACCTGCCCGTCTGACATACCAAAAAGTTTTTTTTATTTGTAGGACTACAGGAGTTTGGACAATAACTGGTTTATCTGTCATCGGTGTCACTGTTAGTGTGGTAATTGGAGGAATGGTTTGCTGCTGTCTCTGCTACAGGAAAAGAAAATTAAGAATTAGTAGTGATAATACGGATACAATCCAAGAATATGACTATGTTGATGTGCCATTTATACAGGAAAGTGTAGCACCAAACTCAACTACTACTGCCAATTCATTTGAGCTCTCAGAATCAATCAATTCAATCTACCATACTCCATCGATATGTTCCAGTATTGATTCTGGTGTTCTACCAGACAATAATGGTGTCTACGTAACAAATCCATCTTTTGTTGTGTCGTATACACAGCAGTAAACAGGAGAATTGTCTATACCAACATCCGACACAATAACAACATCCAATATCTTTAAATATACCAGCATCATCATCAGTACACTCAAACCTTGACTGGAGGACACGCAGTTACCAGCCGGTGCATATCACCTCGAATCCGGGATATGAAAATATATTCCAATCTAAATTCTATTCTTAACATTGGCGCCAACAGAGACAATTCAGAATTAGCAACTCTTGTGGCCAATCAACCCACGCTTGCGGCCGATCAACCCACGCTTGCGGCTAATCAACCCTCTTTTTGCGGCAATTGAGAAATGTGTTTTATTCTTGTTTTTTGCTGGTGTACGTCAGCAGTTTTTCTAAGGTGTCTGGAACCATGCTTTATAAGAACATGGTACACCAATGTAAGGGCCTCTTTGTTTGCAACTTCATTTGGAGACAGGTCAGTTTTTTTAAACATGAAAGTTCTATGAGTTATTATTATAATATTTTCATTTATTGTACGTTAGTGATATTTATAGGGAAATAGAACTTGCCTTATTATTTAATAATGGCACAGTATAACATTTGGTTGGATTATCTATACCATCATCTAATTGAGTTAAATGAATTAAAGCCAGCATGCATGGTATCATTAACTAGAGAGCATGACTTGTAGAAATAAGACGTGCATTGTTAAGTTGAATTGCGTTTAATGTTAAACTTGATAAGAATTAAAAGGCATGCTCTTGAGTCAAGTGTTTAACCTCGAACAAATGAGATCACCGTTATGTAAATAAGTCAGTGTCATATAGTGAGAATCATCATACCGAGCTCGTGAGCACAGATCTCAGTAGCGGAGAGTTAATGTGGTGACTCCATAACCCGGAATCCCACAGTTGAACTTCATTGATCCATATCCTGCAGTAAAAGTTCATTTTTTTATTTTTTTCACTGTAATTATCAAATTTAAACCATATCACAATAAGTTTGAAAGCCAGTTCAGCTGTGTTATCATCAATTGATTATGACCAGTGAAATATATTTTCCCCTACAGTTTGGGTTTCCTGAACTCTCTCGCATGGTGGGTCTGTGAAGGGAGCAGAGCCCTCCCAGAAAGTGGCCTTCCAAAAAGTATCTATGGGTAAAGTGTCCAATTGATTTTTAGGCCTTAGTGTAATAAATATGTTATGTACTCTTTGAATATTATTGATACCAAAATAACAGAATAAACTAAATTCAAAAGTTTTTTTGCTATTCTATTCCTGACAGATTCTCAGCAGTTTTTATATAAAGGAAACTAATCACTACAGTCTGTGAGCTTGACTCCCCTTACCCTTGCACACTCACACCACACACTTACACCACTCACACCACACACTCACACCACACACTCACACCACACACTTACACCACTCACACCACACACTTACACCACACACTCACACCACACACACCACACACTCACACCACACACTCACACCACACACTCACACCACACACTCACACCACACCCTTACACACTCACACCACTCACACCACACACTTACACCACTCACACCACACACTCACACCACTCACACAAACTTCCTTCCACTTGGTCTGACTGGCTCTGCATCCTTATGTCGTAATGGCCAACTCAGATTATCTTTAGACTGTTAGGATAAACTTTCACATTTATTCATTATATTAAAGACATATCGTAATATAGAAGAATTTGATCTTATAAACAAAACTATTGTGTGAGATTGCTGTTCACATAGAATTCTAATAGATGATCACCTTGAGCATCAATGGCTGTCAATAGCGATGTTATATATCATGTAACCATGTATAAAAATATCAACAGCAAGGGAGGATATGTATAAAAATGAGTTATAGATCAGTTACGAAAGAATTATAGAACAAAACGGCAGCCTGTCGACCAGTGGCAGCATCAATGACAGAGCGAAGTAAATGTTTTGTAGCAGCCTGACCAGGACTTCCATCTTATCTCAGACACACAGAGTACACCGAGGTTCCTCTAGGAGACTATCATGTTGTGAGTGAGGGTGCCCCCGCTCCCGTCCCCTGCTGACTCTCCCGCTGTATCATGATGAGCTTGTTCACACCTCGTCTCAGAGTCTCATTGTTGATGTCACAGAGAAATGTACTGTGCAGAGAAGTACCTAAAGGAAATACAAGTCGCATATCCGTTAGTTACAGTTACAGTTACATTAGAAAAGCAGCGATCATGTTGCTAAAATTTGATCAAAGTTCAATTTATTTGTGAAAGAATGATTTATTAATATCCCGTCAATGATAATTGTGCAGTATGGTGATTGCAGACTGGTAAGGGTAAGTGAAGATATTTTTTCTTTTGTCTTCATAAAACATCCGCAATTATAGTTTACGCTTTATCATTAAATGTAATGTCAAGTTAATATTATACATGGGGGAGAGAAAAAAGCGGTGAAAGTTATTTCAGCATATCCACTCGGCTCAAAATACCCATCTCATCCTTTATTTAATATTAGATTGTGAGACGGTACAGCAGCTATTCTGTCTGTTGTTAGCCAACCATCCCGCAGAAGTTTAGGGATCAAGTCTTACAGATTTGATTTCGCTTAATAAATTGTGCAAACAACCTTCACAGCCACTTCATCCCAGGTAGATCAATTCAATTTCATTGATCTGATCACACAGGAAACCTAAAAAGTGCATATGGGATTCTCATAAACATTCCATCAAACAAACACTCAATCAGGAATTTATATTTTTACATCTATGCCTTGACTCATTATACTTACATTTAATGATATCTGGTGTGGAAACCACAGTAAGCACCTTTGTATTATCATCAGCGAGGATAGGGTTGAGCAGAGATTTAAGGTGTTCACTGTATTCTGTTCTCTCTTGATCAGAGAGGATACAGCGCTTGAATAGTATGGACGGCCTGCAGTTAGTACTATTGTGCCCAGCGACAGCCACCTAGTAAATGTACAGATTACGGAGTAAAGCATCATATGGGAAATATGGTGGGATAGAAGGAGTTTCTGCAGAGATTGTTATAAATAGCTATCAAAGACAGAAGCAAAACAATTTCAGTTGCACACACTTTTATACTAATATAACAACATGGATAATTTGTTTTTGAACTCTTATAGGTGTGACATACATAAGTATGCAGTAGTAAAACACAACATTGTAGTAATAGAATAAACATAGCCCTGTCCACATTGGAATCGCTAAGATTGATTCGTCAAAAGATCCATAATTACCTCATCAAAAGAATGCCAGAGTAAGAAGACGACTCCAGCTCCCAGTCTATTTATACAGTTCATGTTGTGTAGCAGTAAGCTGTCATCAGATCTGATAATCTGAAGCAGACACAAAAGTAATAGTAGTGCTTAAACTCTATAAAGCTCAAACTCTATAAAGCTCAAACTCTATAAAGCTCAAACTCTATACTCAGATTTAACTCAATAATGAATTACCACTACCAACAACCCGGACAACAATTGAGCACTCCCCATTTAGTACTTTCTTCTTTTATCATACCTCAAAGGTTTACAAGGTTTTATTAAACTAACCCAGTGTACACCGTGATGGCAGTTTAGGGAAATAAATTACCCAGTGTATGAAGGGTGAGTGCCTCAAAGTCAGCCTTTGTTGTGGCAAGGGCCAACAAAGATTGTCAAGACAGGCTAGATTGCTTCATGGTCATTATGTCACATGATATTTTGTTTTTGATAGTATGCAATACTAACCTGGAAGATCTGATGAAAATGTTGAAGATTAGAAGTCATATCTGAAGATACGACAAGTCTTGGACTGGAAACTTCAGCCTCATGGCACACCTGGAACAGTAATTAAAGAAGAAAGTATTATAGTTATCTACCATATACAATAACCACATATTCGGTCCATCCATGTAAATAAAAAATGTGTTGGCATCGATCGGCAAATCAGAGCCCACATATAAGCTACACCAGACCATGGGCTGTTTTCGTTAGGAATCTGAATGGAAACAAAACTCGAACGAACTTAAATGAACAGGTTCTTGGCTTGGTAAATAGATAACCGCACCAAAAGGAAAATCCATCATATCACTACAACAATATATTCATCATATCACTACAACAATATATCCATCATATCACTACAACAATATATCCATCATATCACTACAACAATACATCCATCATATCACTACAACAATATATCCATCATATCACTACAACAATATATCCATCATATCACTACAACAATATATCCATCATATCACTACAACAATACATCCATCATATCACTACAACAATATATCCATCATATCACTACAACAATATATCCATCATATCACTACAACAATATATCCATCATATCACTACAACAATATATCTATCATATCACTACAACAATATATCTATCATATCACTACAACAATATATCCATCTCGACGAAACATTTAACGCTGCAGCATTCTGGTCAAAGAGTAGATCAGGTGATCAGACTCTGCTCACATCCAGTGACTACTCCTCACTTCTGCAGGGTAATTTTTACCTTCGTAATCTGCTCACATTGCTAGTGGTAAGATTCAATAATCAGTCACAGAGCAGGGGTTGGGTTGTGGCCAGTACTGGAATACAAGCAATATCAGCAGAGTCTGAGTCTGAGAAATCATTCATAATTTTAACGAACTCCGTATAGGTCACAAGTTGTCACAGGATAAGATATACAGCCACTTCTTACCTGAGAACTAAAATTGATCATCACGTGAAAGTCTTCTAATGACGACAGAGTGAACTCCTCTATATCATGTAGGTCTGTACTTTGTATATCCTTCAAAATAATGATCAGCTTGTTAAATTGTTGAACTGTTCTAATATCCAAACACTTTTGAACTTTTTAATATTCTTCAATTTTCAAGTTCCATATAATCAACGCATGTCAAAGGAATCTACAAAAATTAATTTCTTTTAAAGGGACATATTTGCAGTGATTATTACTGCTCAGAGTGCCTCAGTTCGAGCCCCCCAGACTCTTAACCCCGCGCGAATGATCGGGTCATTGGTTGTGACATTCCATCATCAACCCAAATGGCAGAAAATGTTATGCCACAACTAACACCTAAAGCATATTTGAGGCACTTAAACTGCCTGCAATGACACAGTTTGTCAATATGACAATATATTACAACATAACCAATCAGTACCCAAAGAATACTCTGATCCATACCTCAGATATAATGTCACATTGAGTGTCAGCGAGTACATTATAATCACTTAGTAGTTTGCCCTCACAAAAGCAGCTGTTGTAAACTCTGCTTTCATCGTTAGTACTGATCTCTGCCCGGGGTATAGTGATCACATTTACTAATCTGAGCGCATCCAGTGGACTATGATTGTCAGCACTGGTAGTCTACAAGGAATTAAGATGACAAAGCATACATCTTGCCCTGATTTTCAGATTTTGTAGCCTGGATCAGGGTATCAAACCCAAACCCGACCCAGGGAGACAGTCACAGGCTAGGTGCTATAGCAATATTCCGATCCTTTCAATGTCAACATATCAATTTAAGTCAAACAAAATACAAGGGCAACATCTAACATCTTGCCTAGGTTTCAAGACCACTACTCTCCAAATGAATAAATGCAGGATGCAAAATTCGGCCTAATGACATCAGCACCATATTGACAAAGAATGTGTATAGAGTAAGTTTTGGCCACCAATAATACTTTCCATCAACATGTCATAATGAAGTAAAATAAAAGGAAAAGCTTGTTTTTGAAAGAAATTAATCTACAGTAAAATATCTGATTTACCTCTGATTTACCTCTATGGTATAGAGAGATTTACCTCTATGTTATGGAGATATTTGACTGACTGAGTCGGCTGTTTATCTGAACTCATCAGTTCTGTCAGTCTGTTCTCAGCTGTCTGCTGTGATCTCTCTGAGAAGTTCCCTGACAGCCTTCTCTTACGTGGCTGCCATACTAGAGACTTTGTCTCATTTCCGTAGCTGTTTATTGTCACATCATTCTGCAGCAAGAAAATATTTAGATAAACGATTTCTTTAAAATTATTTGAGAGATGGCCACTTCTAATGGTTTGAACAAAAACATATAAATTCATTCGTTCAAGGGTGTATATAAAGTGAGAAGGAGGTGAAGGTTATGAAATATGAGGAAACATCAGGGGGCACAACACAGGCTTTACAATGATTGTTTACGCTAGAAGTTTGTCATATTCCAATATAGGAGTTGTAACAATTCACTGAAAAAATCACAACACTGAGTTACTCTGGAGTTCAGCATCAACGGCTATGACTAGTATACTGACCCTGTGTCTATGATGATGTGTGAAAAAGCTGGCAGTCTGTACAATACTCTGATTTCTATCTATACTTCTAAGTCTCATCTTCTGTATAAAATCCTGAGCGTTCTTCTCATTACTTATAACCGGTATCTGAATTCAGCAAAATGTTAACATAAGACGCAATGACGAATCAGTCATACAACTATCCTTATTACAAGATACCCAGCATGGACAGTGTATTTAGTACGTTCCCCTGATGAATATGAGTCTGGTGGGCATGTATGCTAACCAGTATCTATCTAACCTCTTTAGCACGTCCAGTACCTAAGTAATACTTAAGTATTTAAACAATATCACCCATCTAAGAACACAGCATGTGTAAATACAGCTAGCTGGTGCAGGGCATTCAACTCATTACAATTTCTGTAAGAATGGCAACATTCTGTTTCAAAAAACAAGATACATCTCATGACAAAGTGTAGTTCTAAATGGGAAGAGCGATAGCTCACCAGGTTATTATCGCTGAACGCTGCGATGTTTGTTGAGATTGTGTTCATCTGACTTGACTTAAACTGATCAGCTGCTGCTCTAATCTGCAGTAGGAAGGTTTCTGGTATAGATGAGAACTTTATGACCGGTTCACCACTGGCTGAAAATAATGGGCAAGTCAGTCGGTAATTAACAAGGGAGTCCTGAAGTATCGAATGTACGATGTATCATTGTTATATTCACATTACAAGAAACTAACAACAAATTATGGTTCAATACTGTAGCAATTGATGTTAATCTACCTTATGAACATGGAAATTTTAATAATCAAGCTTGTGATCATACTTCCCGATGAGTAACTTTCTTTTAACTTAATCACATCAAATAATTAGGAGTTGCCCAACTAATATCAATGAGGACACAACTTCTACCACTGTCATGAAATTGACAAACCCTGGACAAAGTATTTTCTGAAGGTAACGCCGTTAACATAATCAAGATACAACATGATTATGGGATAGTCAAAATTTTATCTCGAACACCAATCACCCAAATAGCTTTTTTCGAATATGCACACTCCAAGTAGGTCACTGAGAAACACCAGGTCTGTTGTCACGATCTCAAACACAGATCAGTGCAAAACAATGATCACGCTTTGTCGGACATTATCAAATTCATAATGAATATCAAGTAACTCACATATAGAATCTCTGAGTAGTGTTAGGGTATTGTTAGGTATTGTCTCCACCCTAGATTTACAGACTACATACACTTCAGAGTTACCTGGCTTACTATTCACTGGTTTGTGTATGTGCACCTGTAATCATACAAATAAAAAAAACATGTTAGGAATGTCAATCATCAGCAATAAGAAGGTGTGGTGATAACCTTATACCAAAGTTATAATATACATTATATAGTGTCATGTAAAATTTATTTACATCAAACAATCGCTGTTAGCAACTCTATCGATACATATTTAAATTTCCCAGAGCATTTGGATCCTGAATCTAAGTTGTTCCAAAGGCCCTCTGCTCACTGTTTGAATCAGGATATAGAGTTAGGCCTGACAGAAAGTTTATGTCTCACAGTTTTGAATAGCAGACACAGAAGGAACATCAGTGAGATGGAGTGAGACTCAAACGTCGTAAACATCTTAATCACAGCAGTACCTCCACAGTCTAACAGTGAGATCGCAGTGAATATCTCACATAATATCAGTGGATAGACTATCATCTCCTGTTCTGAGGGGGATAGCTGGCAATCCAGGCTACCATCAGCAGTCACCTGAAATAAATAAGGCAACTGTAGTGTGGGAAGTAGTTGTTTCAATTGTTGACCCAATATTACGGTGATTTTGTGGCTATGTACTGGTCAATTTCTGACAGTATTTCTCTCAATATGATGCAAAACATGCGAGTCAAATAACCAATTACCAGTTGTATTTTATGTCCGAGGTTATGCTTGGATTGTGATATAATATGATCAATGTTAGACAGTTTGGTGAGGTCTCCTGTATTATCTAGTCCATATAACCATCGATCTAACGTGTGCCTGATCAACCTAAAATATAGAATATCGGCAAATGACTCCAAGGTAAAACAGTATCAAATGTAAATGAAAATGTCATACAATAAATATGACTGTGAGTGAGAACGTTTTGCCACAGGGCCTTAATGAATTGAGTGAAGATAAGCACATGTGCAGTTGAATCAAGACTGATCGTTTTCCAGAAAGTTTATTATGACACATTTTGAGACATTAGTTCTTTGTTGGGATTACCATTTCAGCGCCAAAACACTTATATGTATATAAACATATTGGGGTGACAAGTAAAAATACCATTTTTTCACAATATCCGAATTTAATATTATCTCTACAAATTTACATCTCTGAAACCAATCTATAGATGCTACAGGAAAGTGGATGTTTTTGTGTAGAACATATCCATTGTTAGACTAGGGAATATAATTGTACCATTAGATAAATATATCAGGGGTTGCATTGAATCATTGTAATGTTTTGAAGTTCAATCCCATATCAGTTACTGACCTGTCATCTGGTACCATCTCACCCAGTCTACATCTCTCATGATAAGGGTTCAGTGTGTTTGCTAACCACTGGTACTCTAATCCTCGCATCTCTACAATGTAACATTTCATAAAATTTCATAGTTTGTAATATATTGTATCGACAACCAGGTATCCTTGTCCCATCCGTGCAGTGGAGGTTCAAAAATTTTGTAAAGTTATCGAGTTACATAATTATAAGTGTAGTCTTCTGCTATAATGCAAACTACTTAACTTCTAGCGAATTGCATAAAATGAGCAAAATGCTTCTATGTTGTCTAGTTTACAGTCTTGATGCTAAGCCCACAGTTTCTATTTTTCATGTTCAAATGAGTACAAGTAACAATTTGATACAGTGTGCTTAATGGATCTAAAATGGTCTGATAATCATAGCTCAATGTCAGTTCACTTAGACTGATTGATTTGTTGCCCCACCGAATGGGCAGGTGAGATAGAAAGGTATGTAACCCACTAGAAGTATAGAGTATAAAGTTTAGTAATGAGACACTCACCGCTATGTATGAAGTGATTGAGAGCGCACACAAATCCTCCTGGAGCTTCACACAGATGAACACTATGTAAAGGTGTCCTCAGGTCAAGGTCCTCTACCAGTCTCAAGGTCACAATAAGTTCATAGAACTTACACCATGCATTACTGCAAAATGGACGAGGTTTGATGGTGCTACCGACGGTTTTCACAATCTGTCAAACAAAAATTAGTTGTGTAGAAATATATTTAGAAAACTTCTCTAAATTCTACTCTAAACCGCTGTGAATCTAAACAGGTGTTGTCTTGTAATGTGGCCATGTTTCTGTGTGACAAAGCTAGGATGGGTGGCAAAAAAATTAAAATGTCATCTTAACATCAGAAATTGTCTGGTGACAGTATTGAACTTGGTACTTCGCAGGAAGTCACTTCAGACCATATCAACCATATCAACGTGGATATTTCACAATATGCAATAAATTAAATCTAAATAGATCCAGTTTAATCTAAGTGCTTAGCCTGTTCCAACCCATAATGCTAGAGTCTAAATATTCATGTAATATTGTATCATGTGATCAGTCTGGCTGGACACTGACCTTAGATGCAGGGTTCATTCTCATGGTATGACGACTCCACTCTCCTAAGTTATAAACACTCAGCTTCTCCTTTAGTCCATTTAACGTGGCCTTCAGCTCCATAGTGTATATATCCTGAGATACAAATGAAAATGTCAGATTAAATGTCACAGAAAAATTGTGAATGCACCTACAGCCTGCAGGGTTGTGTAGATTAATTATATGGTGTGCTCTCAGCTTACAACCAAAACAACCAAACCATATATAAATAATATGAACTTTATTGAACCGATCAGTGCAGAGAAGCAAATGAGATCATGTTTTACAATGTTTTAAAAACAATGACTAAGAGACAAGGTTGCGAACAAAAAATGAAAAAATAATGTCAGTTGAATTTAATGTACTACCACAACTAGAAATATGACAATAAGAAAAAAAAATGTCAACACCTTATTAGCAAAAGCCTATGAATTAAAGCATGACATAACATGCTAAGATTATGATGAAAAAATATTCATTTTATTCACTTATACTATTTACCTGTTCATCTCTATCATTTTCTGGGATATTACCAAACTGCCAGTCCTTCTGTCCGACAAATGTGAATGTGTTGTTGAAATTCATCCCTTTCATATTACCTGCCATCTTATGCTAAGAAAAGTAAACATCTTCAAATGCATGCAATCTTAGTTTGCAAATTACTTTTAAAGGACGCGACAAAACATGATATCCAATCACTGTAATCTGACGAAGTTCTTTCATTTACTTCCACATAGTTTTGTTTAGAGCGATGAGATCCAATGTGAAGTTCTGCACTTAGGCTTTGCAAGCATAATGAATACTATGATGTTTGGCCCCTGCTGCGTTAAGAACCCGTCCAGAAGCATATTTTGCAACCGCCGTAATCCACCCATGTTGATTGCCCGATAGGAATCCAATTAGCACTCAGACAACCGCCGGATGTTAAAGCGGCATCCGATTGCATGAAACGTGTCAGGACACAAATTTTACAGAGGGGGATGGGTATCTTAACAGATGACTGTGGGTTGCATTTTCATTGGAGTATACAGCGGATGGGCATTTAAAAGCAAAGGACAGGTGTTTAGCACAAGTGGATGGACATCTAGCAGAGGTAATGAGTGGCCATCCTTTTTTTAGCGGACACTTGTTTATCGCAACTAAGGAAAATGCAAGCATGGGCCACTAAGATTTTATCAATCAATTGAATGGATGGAGAGTTGATTAATGATTATTATACCAATGCTGTTACTCCTTGATTATACTGATCATGAGCAAGTTCATTGCCTGGACACTCTTGCGAAAGAGTTTTTGTCTTATGTCCAGTATCAACTGCCCATCGGTAAAATACAGACCTACAAACCCTAGTGGACAATGCTTGCATTTTCCTTAATTTTCTGTAACACACTGGCTTGCAAGCCCAGTGAATTGATAAAACTTCAATGATAGGAAAGAAAATTCAGACAGGAAACGAATACTTTGCGACATTAGAGTACGTTTTGTGACATAATGAGCTAATAATGAGCTAATAAATAAAATAGTTTCGTCAAATATTTAATGTACATTATAGCTCTGTTCAAGGTATCCTAGCAACGAATCAATCAAGCTCATCCTCTCAATCTGTTAAAAGGATATTTGTTTGTTATTATTTGATACTGTTGTCTATCACTCAGCTGGATAGCACTTACACTTTAATTCTCACAGATAATCACATAACACAGCCATGGCAGAGCAATTATACATGCCCTTTGATAATTATGGAAAGGATGGAAAGTCTGTACAGAGGTGAGTTTATTTAGTTTAGTTTAGGACTGGAGACCAAAGCTATTTTAATTAATCATTATATCTGTCATCTCAAAATTTTTCAAATAAATACACTGGTAGCATCAAATTGCAATTATGCTCATTCAGAATGGAAGGTACTAGTTTTGCTAATGAAATACATAACATACATACCATGGTATGTTTCTCACCTACACTACATGCATCTAGTACAGTATTAATAATACACATAAAACTAAAAACTTATCCTCATCTCAGATTTAAGAACTCTAGCTCTTAGCTGCAAACGACTTTAACATTGTACCCAATAGGAACTGATTTCAATCAGGATAAGGTTGTAGTTTATCTCCTGCGTCAGCCCACTAAGAATGGTTTATGTTCCATTACCATAGTATCTTATCAAACGATTATTATCAATTCATATAGTATTTATTCTAAATTCCATTTCTGCCAATGTTTCAGGGTTCCCAAACACTCGAGGTTGCATCCTATGATACCTCGACAATATACAATGGAATGGAGACAGGACATGAAAAATAGGAGTCACATTATTGAGGTTAGTGCTGTAATAACATAAAATGTATTTCTTCACAATATATTAGCAATCAGCCTCACCTGTGATTGGTCGGATTGGAGGCATTAAACTTCATGCTCTTCTTCTCCAGTTGTGCTTGGTTGTGTTCGATGCTGATGGCTATTTAGGAGTAGGAGGTGGCTCAGTTGGTAAGAGCGCCGTTCCTTTAGCATGCAAATGTAGAAGGTTCTGGGTTCGAACCCCTCTGTAGTCCATCAACAACCTGCGATCTGGCGCAGATATTGCAGCCTCGCCACTAAGGCACTAAAATCTCGCCGACCATGCCTCGGGATGTGGCGTGTGATAAGACATATGATTTTAATCACCCATCTATGATTTTCTTTCCTTTTACAGAACGCAAAGCTTGGAAACATTCCACACTATGAGCATGATGACTCACTCTTCTTAGAGAAGAGAGAACAGATGCACTATAACGTAGAGGACAGAGCAAGGATCGAGGCTAAGTATCAGATGCCTCCCAGAAGTAAACTGCTCAGACCAGACTTCCATCACCACACATCAAGGTACATAGCAATAAATAAATAAAATAATGTGATAAAAACGTAAATAAGCGTGATCAGTACTTACATCAGTGCCTGATGGTTGGAATATAATGGGAACATATTATTTGAGTAGGAGAACATATTTGAGTAGGCAAAATATCAATTGAGTAAAGATCAATATCCATGATATATCGCGACATGTTATCAGGAGTAAATCAAGAAGACGTACCACTAAACCGTTGGCTGGGACCCGCTTTGTTCGGTATATGATGGTGGTAAAAGCTGTTGTCATTGCTTTCTAAGTTTAGCCTCAACATGGTGCTTTTCTTCTACAGATACCAGAGTGAGCTGATGGCTCGCCGAGATGACTTTGACACACAGAAGCAGATGGCTGGTCAGTACTACAGTGGACAGAGCTAGATCTATCAGCAGACATCCACACACTATGTTTACTGACAAGCTATTACACTAAGACAACACAAGCATAGTCGGAATTGTCTGTTCTCTGATCAAGGGAAGGCAAATTTACAATTCTACATGAAATGTATTTTCCGATACTATGTTATTGGATGGCTCCGACATAGTTTTTCCTTTAATGTTTTGTGCCAGACTACATTTACGGTAGTCTTTCAATCCTCATTGCTCAACTTACACCTTGTTATATTCATTGTATTCTTCTATCATGCACTCAAACTTTAAAGCTAGGAGCTTTTATATTTGCACTGGCTGGTCACTTACTATGTAAATAAAATAGTTCTCACACAAGCAGAATGCATAGGTGACCTTGTTATGTTATGTATTGATTGGATAACCTGCCCCCTTTTCTGTCATATGTCAAATCTCATATATATAAGGTCAAAAGGCCACTGTTGATGTTGCATAATAAATAGGGCATTTGATGCAGTCAACTGGCATTTATAGTTATCAAATTATCATTTTGGATTTCAAAGCAGTACTAGCCAGGAGATCGGGCAGTTTAGGCCTAGATGTAGCTATTTTTGTGCTCAAATAACATTCTGTAAGTTTTGTTCTCAACGGTAACATATAGGCTACATTACTCTCAGAGTTAACTATGAACAGCACAGAGATGATAAGGGAACTGTTAGGCTTATACAGAGAGGTAGGATCATCATATTATATAGGAGAAGCTGTGACACAGACTCAGCATGCCCTGCAGGCAGCTAAACAAGCTGAGCAGGAAGGGTATGACGATGAGGTGAGTCACAGGTAGAGAGGAATCTCCAAAAAGGTATTTGCGTGTTGTAGACAATGAGGTGTCATAGGATAGGTATAATGACATTGTACACGCAGGACTACCACTTATTTTGCGTATGAACATCCCCATTCACTGATGCAGGAAGCAAGCGCAATTATTGCTGATAAAACCAGTCATCAAACCGGGAATCCAGCTCACATGTTAGGGTCTTTGATATATATTTGGTTATTTGATGCATTGATTGTCAGCCTATACAAATTGTTGTACAGACACAACAAAAAGTAGAACATACCCAAAACTAGTGGAATGATTCTATTCCCAAAACTCTTCAGGTCATCCTAGGAGCCTTTTTCCATGATATTGGTCATGTGATCGGTGAGCGGCAGGGCCTGGAGAAGATGGTGACCGGGGATGTGATCCTGGGTATCCAGCACCACGCTGAGCGAGGCAGAGACTACCTGGAGTCACTCGGTGTGACAGGAAATATCAGCAAACTAGTCAGCATGCACGTACAGGCAAAGAGATATCTGGTGGCTACAGATATCCTATACTGTAAGTCTCAGACATAGAAAGTTACACTAATACCCCAATAGTGTCTGGAGAAGGGTAACATATACAGTGTCATTCAGACCCATATAATTTTGAGAATGATCAGCAATAACTGGGATTGTCTGCTCTTATCCCTGTTACCTATTACCAAATGTATACAGTTATTCATGCATGGGCAAAATTGCATGTAAATCCTACTAAATAGCGTATGAAATGATCAGAGGCGGTATTGAAATTGAGCTTGCAGAAACTTTAGGCAGCTTCACACAGACAGTGTTATATGATTTTGCGCCTTGACATGATTAGATTCTGAGGAAGCCTACACTCTTACAATATTACAGATGAGAGATTGTCTGAGGCTAGTAAGATGACCCTGGAGCATCAGGGAGGAGCGATGACAGACTCAGAGGTGCTAGAGTTTGAGAATAATCCTCTCAAGGATATCATCATCAAAATGAGAACTTGGGACGAAAAAGCAAAAGTAACAAACTTATTTGCAACCTCTGATGAAACAGATGCTGGTATGGGTACCATTGAAGATCGACTGAGCAAATATTTTGGTACAGATACTAAGTAAAATGCCACATGCATGGAACTTCGATTAGGTTGAAACTTGTTGGAAAGACGATTTAGAATTGTGACAATCAACAAAGGTCTGATTTAAATTTTTTGTTCAGCAGAGGTATGATTTTTTCAGATAATAAAAATTGATTTCACCAGATGCAAAATACCTCATTATATTGAGGATCATAAATTAATATTTTACACCATTACAATCCGATTTTCCTGGAGTACAAACTGACTGTGAATCGAGGTGCGCAAAATCTGGCGGTGGTTACAAGAAAAAGATCATCACTGTTGGGCTACTTTGCAAAACAGATAGGCCTAGGCCTACTCAACACAAAGTGATTTTCAGGGGAACTGACTAAGTCTACAAAACCTCAGTAGTGGAAAACAGCAATAAACATACAAATGATTTTCAATTTGTGGAAATCAGAAAGTCAGACTTCATGTGGCCTAGAATTAGGTGGCATGTCAGCAAACTTCTGATCATTCGATGAGATGGGAGGGGATCGGGCAAAAAACTTATCACAAGGTCAGTGAATTTGGTGAGCGTTATGATTCTTCAGAAAGTTGGTAATAAATCACACACTGGCATTCTGTCTTTGCTGCACAACACATAAATATAAAAAGTTATCTGGATAGCTCATTGTTTGACTTAGCTCATAGACATTACTATCTAGCGGTATATCTATACCTTGACATAGTATTGTTTGGCCGCTGTCCATGTCTATTGAGTACAGTGTTAGTAATTCTCCTAGTGTAATATCTGTAGAATTATCGTCCTCTGTAGGAGCAGATAGAAAAGGCTGTATGTAAGTTTTATCTGTCTTATATATCCTCATAGCTAAGTGTTTATATTGTAGCGGTTGTTTGGATGTATTGCAGTCCATAAGTCGACGATTTATAGTCCAAAATTCATCAAAACTTCTCGTTAATATTCCGTTCCACAGCATTGCATTTTCTGATTCCCTTATATTGTTCATAACTCCCTGAAAATATAAATCAAATCAAAATAGAACCTGTGAGTATACAAAATAAGACATATATACATAATTGTGAACACAACTTTTTTTGTTGCCTTCCCTGTCGCCAGGCCATGTGCTGAATATACAGTAAATATCAAAGAACAAAAATATAAGAGATAATTCGCATAGCGCGAAGTCAGACTGAATAATAAAAGAACCAGTCTGTTGAATATGTGAGTAGATGACTTCCTGATTTCATAGAGTCTTTATACTCAGGTACATCATCATAGACCAATGCATGATTGTATATACAGGACAGACATAGAATTAGGGATCATATCTTCTACCTCATCAAATATAGATGCGTGATATTGTGCAAAATTTTATGATACAGACATTGGGTTTATCTAAGCAGAGAATTTGAGTTGACTATGAGTAATGACTACCTGACATATGTTGTTTTGGCTTTTAGGGTTGATGGGTGCAGAAATAATTAGCTAGTTTTGCAAACTTGCCAAATAAGTTTACCCATAACATGCAGAGAAATGGGTCAATGAAGAGAATATTAATTCGGCCATAAGCTGTTTTGTTTTCATTGTTGGAATCAGATTGGTGGCCTGCGTTCCCATTCCATAAGAGCATTATTACTATGTAACTTACCGATGCATGCTTGAGTGAATCGGCCTCCTTTATAGTAGACATGAAATGTGCTTTGACACAGTCTATAGAGGGGCACCTGAGGAGAACTTGCTCTGGATAGAAGCTGAAGTGTACGGTCAGCTGCCACACAGCGTTCCCTCCCCCGCCTCTCTCATGCATGTCATAGCTGACACCGACCGGCAGGTGCCATCTTATTTTATCACCATTCTCAGTCTCAAACCAGATCTCAGAGTCTTTCAGACTTGGTTTGATGTATTGTGTGAAGTGGGCTTTGACTTCTGATATGTGCAAGGGGAGATAACTAGATCTATAATTGTGAAATAAAGCCAGGTTATGCATTTATAGAGAGTTATGGTTCCTTATGAATGATTTCTTATTTCACTATGAATGAGTAAACTGTAGAAGGCTCACACCGCTCCAAGGGTTGGGCTGCATTTAATTATCAAACACATAGCATGATAATGAGATGCCATAAAATGCTACTAGGAGAGGCACGAGCCCTCAAACTAAAAGGCATTGTTGAGTTAGCATTTCTGCGATGTGTATAATCGGCATCCCACACTGACCCAACAAACTCCGGGTTCATTATTCAATCATAAAGTTGTTCACCACCTCTAGTTTCATCAGAGACTATAGATATATCTTCAGTATCTATGTATATTATACCAATGTATAGGCCTGTCCATAGTCTTCACATGTAACAGTAGCTGACTGAGGAGATTCCTACTCACCTGGGAAGCATGAGGCAGCATGGCTCAGGCTCATTGACTATTGATGATAAATCTTCTGCATCGAGAGTAAAACATGTGGCTATCTCTCCTAACCAAAGCTCTCTTCGTATACTCTCTATAGACATGTTACAGCTGCATTACCCTAACCTTCACTCCGCAGTCTGAAAATATAAAGCTACACTTGAGACCTTTATGATAAAGTATCATGAAACTTGATGAAGCTTACCTCGGATCAGAGCAGGTTAGCTAGCTTGACTTATAAGCTACTCGATAGAATAATGCACATGCATTGGCACAGACCCCTAATAGAGGTACCACCGCCTTACTTCCAATTCTTCACTGTAGCAGATGTTTACAGTAATGTAAACCTATTGTTGGTGAGAACCACTAAACTGTAGTACTGCAGTACTCCAACCCACAGCTATAGCTAAGCAGCACATGTGATTTAGAAATACAGTGACTCATTATCAGATGGTAATGATTTAATGAGTCACCAAGGAATCACACTGACTGGCTGTTATTCATTGCATATGTATGTACATTACTAATGTTGTAATCAAACACTCCTTTCACTTCTTACTCTTTACATGCACAGTATTGTCAATAAAGTAGAAAGCAGGCCTAGTGGTACTGATGCTTCTGTGTGTAAAGTAACGAGAACATATACATACAACAATGTTATGTACAGTGACTGTGAGTGAGTACACAAACATTTGATTGGATAAACTAGCTTGGTTTTTATGCAAATGAACTAATGTAGAGTGAATCAAACATGAAAACTTTCCAGCCAGGTAGCTATCCAACCATTCACTTATGTAAACAGTTCATACACAAAAACAGAAAGTTATTCCAAGGGCAATGTATGTAAGTCCTAGGCAGGTAAACACCACTACCTAAAATTCCTAACATCCTCCTCCACAGGAAATGGAGAGAATGAGTAGTTGTGCGCACACTCATGGGTATTCCCATAGGGATTCTGATTTCCCACAGATTAGCCTTCGTTCTTCATCCTATAATGTTATACATTGATTTTTCATCTATGAAATTCTGAGCTTCTGGGAACTGAGTATCTTTCAGTGAGCCAAGTTTGGTATTTTTTTCTAAAAATCGGCACAAAATTTTATTCTGCAAATTTATCAATTTCAAGTACTGGAGCAGGAGTAACTAACTCATAGATAGGCAGGGTAGGCATCTGAAGTCGCAGTGAGTAACTCCTTGGACTTGATTTATATATTTTCTTATAGTATTTAGTGATAATTATGTACTGTGACCCAGTTGACCATTCTCCCTGCTGTGACACTGTGATAAATATAAAAGTAATATTTTATTATATGCATGTATCAGCTAGGGATCAGTCACTAGTCAGGTTATTATAACAGACTGGGGGTTTGGGTATTGGGTATTGCACATACTTGCTAGTGTAGAGTCTCCGAGTGCCCACTTTGTTTTATCTTGAGCTCTGAGGTGTTGAAAAGTCACATTGATATAAGGATAAGAAGCCTAAAGACCCCCCTAGACAGCAAACATGCCCTGAATGAGGCTTTGTGAATGCTCTGTGGCAGCCAACTATTCCTACATCGGACGGTAAATCAACAGTAATCAGAGAATCATAAAGCTAAGCTGATGGTTGCCTTATGATTGTTTATGCAATCGACACCAACAAATGGTCACAGTGTGTCCTCAGAACTGAACCAATGGCTATTTTCGCACAACGATTGACCACAATTATCAGTTAGAATAAGAATAAGTTCAGCATCATCCACCTGTATCCCAGTGTCGCTCCTTTTGCCCTCAATAGTCTATATGGTTTTCTTTAACACCACTACGATGTCAATCACTTTGATGAAAAACAAACAGCCAAAACCGTGTGTAGTTTCGATGTACCCTCCAAGTCACAAGATTTCCATTAAAGCTAAGTGATCAAAAGCTTTGATAATATACCCCTTTCTTCACACAATAATCTTTGATATTTGTTTCTCATTATAGGAGTGAAAAAGTTCAGCAGTTCTGATTGCTCATTGAAGTTTGCCGGCTCAAGTTAGTGTCAGTTATCACCTATATTCAAACATTATGGCTGCATCATCGAGAGTAGAGGTGAGTGAGTGTGTGAAGGTGGAAGAATTACCCTTTGACCTGACATATCACAGACAGACATGGTTATTGGCTACTTTAATAGAGTTTTTATTATCTGATATGGTCTTCTAATTCCTGAGACTTTCATTAATAGGCCTACATGTTTTGCATTTTGCTCATCCGGAATCTTAGGTTTAGGGCCAAGGCTTTATTTTTCACAAATCTCTGTTTTTTAATAAAAATCTTTGAAAAATTAAAAACTTAGAACATGAAAGCATGAAGATTGATGTTGTTGGCTGCAGGTTTCGATATTTTTGTGTTGAAAATACTTTAGGCCTAGGCCTATGCCTTGACTGATAAATTTATCATAGCAAGTGAAAATAATCTTCATGCATATTATGATATATAAATATGCAAACAAATACGCCTATAATATTATAAATATCTGGTTAGCCTTAAAATTTCCATCGCGTTCTACAGCAATCAATGTTCTAGCCTTAGACCTTTTTTTATTTGGACGGCCCACAAAAGCGAAATCAGGTAGATAACCCGAGTGAGCTGCCCAAGTGATCAGGTTGATATATAGTGATGAAATCTGATTTTAGGGATAATAAATCCAAATTAGAAGTACTTCTTGTCTTCAGAGTAAAGGTATTATAGACTCATGTTATAATGTACAGGTGTTATCCATATTCCGGAAGCTTCACAGGACAAGACAGATGATATTTGGTGGGGATAAATACGCATTAACAGAAGCCAGGAAGAAAATCAACTCAGAATTCAAAAATAGAACAGCATTAGCCGACCCTGCTGAGATAGAAAAGGTGAGAAGTCCCTTTTACACAGCACATCACAGAATTCAAGTTTGAAATAGACATCGCAAACATACATTGGGACAATTTATCAGGACCATCAACAGGAGGGCAATTAAAGATAGGTTAATGATGGGGCATGTCTGCAGCATTCCCACTATGCAATTTTTACCTGGTATTCTCTGGGAGATCAGATCAGTCTCATTATCACTTGACTGATCCCAAAAGGAAACCAAAAAAAGTCATTTTGAGATACGCATCAACATGCCTAATTTGATATGACTGTAATATTCATGCATTGTTGAGGCAAAATACAGGAAGCAAAATAACATTACCTTTTTTTAAAAAAACCCACAGCCAGCCCTTAAAAGCGTTCGGGATGGCGATCGCGGCTGTAGGCGGTTGTTAAGGGGGTGGATGGGAAGCTAGGAAACTCAGTTTTTTTGCAATTTATCACTTTTTTAACCTTAGCACCTGTTTACAGCACTTTTGCCTCATTTCACAGAGTTCTAACCCTGTTTTTCAGATTCCTCATACCTTAAAACATACATCTATTTTGTCACATCAATAAAATAACATAAATGTGCAGACTTATTAATGGTTGTCTTCTCCTATGTCTGGGCATTCTCAGACACGGCACTTAAGGGCTGGCTGTGAAAAAATCCTGTCGTAAGGTAGCTATTTGGAAGTTGTACCACTTCGCAGCAGGCCCCTATATCTATATATTCTCTTTCTCCCTGAGTAGAGTCTCATATCGTAAGGTACCTGAAGAGACTCGTCACTAAAACACCCTTATTAGGCACGCCATTCTTCTGTAGGACTACTCACATTTGGGTCTGACCAGGAAATGTATGTTGTAGCGTACAGATCTCCGTATATCTACTTGATTGCACTTAAAGTTTGATCGCATCTATGACATCACACGATCACCTGATAATTGCAAACATTAGAAAGGCAACACTCTGAGAAATCAAAACTCTATGAGAACAAAATTTATAAAATATAGGATCAACTTAGCTATAAGACTGTATAGTAAGGTGTCAAACTGTCCGTTATAACAACAGACATTATGTTGCCAATGACTTCATGTTGTGATATTCTGTAGGCTATCGGGACAGCTAGAGAGGCAGAGCTCGTACTGAGGACTACGGTGGTACAAACTCAACTAGTAGACTCCGATCAACAAGTATTCAGTAAGTACATCGAAGATTGTCTAGATTGAAACTGTTTTGAGATATCGTGGGAATTTTGTTTCTGATCCCTCCTTCTTCCTATTCAGTGTTAATATACAAATTGGTTCTGAGAAGAAAATGGGTCGACAACTCCCACTTACCATTCCAGTGATGTGAAAACTGGAGGAGTCTGATTTTGAAGTTTGAACATGGTTATTTTACGTTCCATCAACTTGCATTTACACAGGTTGGTGCTGATGTCAGTTTATTTTTTGCTACCATACCCCAGCACGCTCATAATGGATAGCAACATTTTGCAGATCAGATTGAAATACCGGTTCATATTCTGATCCTAAATTAGGAAGGTAACCTCATTTAAAAAATTTTCCTCCCAATATCTTATCGTCTGACATATGATTTGAGTTAATTTTCTCACAGCTTGCTCAGGATTACCCTCTAGATATCATAACAACAATTAGTCAGCCACAGTGAAATTCTCTTCCTTGAGGAATCCATGATGGCAAGCGTTTTTTTGCAGCTTTTTGTGAAGAAATAGTTTTAGTTGCCAATGATCACAATACAGTCCTTCACTGGGCAGTCTTATTGTATATTACAAAATTGGTGAATCAGTTGTTGCAGCTAGAGAATGCATGTTAATGCTGGCTGTTTTCCATTTCAATTGTAGAGGTTAAAGTTAACCCTGACACATTGCGAAATGAAAACGCTAAGATGAAAGTTGGAGATATTCCCGCCAATATCAGGGACGATAATTGACATGACTTCCCTAACTGAAGGATTTCTGTTGCGAAAGACACTTAATGTGTGCCAAATTCAAGTTGTGCTTCTTTGACAAAATGTTTCAACATTTGACATCCAGAACCTACCACTTATGTAGAGCACCTAGGTGAAGATCAAAAAATACACAAGTCTCTACTTACAACAACACAGCAAACACTAAAGATCTGACCTGCAGGTATTTCAAAGTGATAATGTCTATTTATATAACAGGATGGATCAAGTTTAACCTCATAGTTATTTGTCATTAGTATGGATTGTGTTCTAGTTATTTTGTTAGTGTTATCACTACTGCATATAAGGATATTGGCTCATATTTATGTAAGAATATCTCAATGATTGGTCACTTATTTATAGCCCTTTGTTATTGGTAACCTTAAGTGGTTTCCTTCCTCATATCTTTTTACTCACCACTACTTGTAATAAACGTGTTAAGTAGAGGATTACATAATAACTACTCTCGTGTACTGAGCCTACGCTAAAGATAACAGGTAACTCTGGTGATTTAAAACAATTTGATACAAGCGACTGTTTTAGCATGGTATTGGATGAATTTCAACTCCTTGCTGGAACAGGTTCTGAGAAGTTCATGCCTGGGATCGTTGACATTGCCTGCGCAGTTCTGATACGGTTATATGCTGTACTTCTTCTCTTCAGTTGAGTTGCATGACCTGGTCTGCTGGTCTCTCATTACATGGATAGTTGGGTGGTTGGGGATTTCACTGCTGCCCCGAAGTAAACAACTCAAATCTCAGGCTAACCTCTCATAGATGTACACACTGTGCTGCACATTGCCTGCTGATGATGTATTCTTATTGGCTGCTCTGCTAATACTTTGCTTCCTGATATGAGTAGTTCCAAGAATTTATCCCGAGTCACTTTGCAAAAAAATCGTGCAAAAAGCAATCATTGTTTCACACAGATCGAAAGGAAGTTGACTTGAGGGAATTAGAATCTCTCTCCACAGGAATAATTCTCAGTCCAATATGTGTAAGCAAACAGATAATATTTGATTTTTTATCTGCCTTACAAACATTTCCCCTTGCGTCAGCCGTCAGCTATATAAATTAGACACTCCAGCTATAAATATCTATTTGTGCCAGGCCACTCAATGTAAGGCAGCTATATTTGCCTCTGTGTATTGTGAATGTCTTGCCGAGACATTTGCCCCATCTTTTAATCTAAGCAACTCTGTACATATTGTCTGTCAGTCTTGAACAGCATGAATAAGGTAAGTTAAATATTTCCACTCTCCCTTTAATTCCTTCTGCCAGCTTTGTATTGAGGTGTACAAGCATTTCTATAGCACAGACTATCTACATAAGCAGACAGGTTTCACTTTTGGACCAATCTTCTTGTCGCTGTGCAGTCTAAGTCATGATTATGTATTTTTGACTTGCTCTTTTAACAGAGTACACATATATCATCAGCAGCAATGAGATGCCTTAGACTAACAGAAATCGGTGCGATGATACTATTGATATCAGTTGGAGCACAAAGCTTGACGGTAATCAGCGAGGACAGCGATGATCAGATCGGACAGTTGAGATCCAAAGTGGCTCAACTTGAGGACAGGTTACAAAATCTCATGGTAAGATTCTGCCTGAGCAATAACTTTGTTTATATGGTGCTGATCATGTAAAAAACTTGGCTATACCCTGTAAAAGCGACATGAGGGTACCTGTTTACAATGCTGCATTGTAGGGAAACCACTGAATCTTTTATCCTTTGACTGGGTAGCTTGTTTATAGTTTAGCACTTGATAGCCCAAAATAAGGAGAACGAGAAGCTTTGCCTACTCGAATGCTTCTATCTCCGATTGAAATAATATTATAATGAATGCTAAATTGAATCTGGTACAGTTTGGCCCATTTAGTTTAATGTTGCAATTTATTCTGTTGTTTGCCTTTCGAACATCTTGGTATCTGTAGCAAATTTTTTGACAGGATGACATACCAAAGCCAAGCAGAGCAAGGCGTCACATGACCGGCCGTTACGAAGGAGCGGGTACAGTGTATACTCGCTGGGGTCGCGCCACATGTGAGGCTTCAGGAACAAATCTTCTCTATGCAGGTAGGATTTAAAGTTTAGGTAGAGTGTTTGTTTGACACACATAGATGTACTGTAGCACTATCTGTACTGGTTGGACAGTGTAAATGAGCCAAAAGCCTGTCACTCTTAACTCTGTCCTTAAGGGATAAGTTATTCTTAGGAGTTTTCGTGTTTTGATGCAGAGGAAAAATATAAACTCTTACCCTTCTCCTCACATCAATTGTGAAATTTGATAAAACACAAAAATAATTGTCTTTTGTTAGTCAGCCATTTAGATAGCAGTCATTTTAACCACAGGCTATGTACGCTGTGTAAATATTCATTAAATTGGTATTTCGCTAAAAATAAATATATTACCTCCGGGTTTTATGTTTGACATCAATAACTCAGTTCCTTTCCCAATCCAGTTCTGAGAATATGTGTCAAGCAAAGGTCAATATAATAACTCTCTCTTAGGCGCCTGTTTCCCAGAGGGCATTGGTTAGCTGCTATATCTTCACCTACCTACTAATAACTGCACCTGGTTATGAATAATTATCATAATTAATATTTACAATATGCAAATTAGTGATATAACCTGACAGGAAAAGTTTGTTTTTCTGAGCTGAGTTATGTCCAAACAATGTATCCCTATCAATCCTTGGCACTGTGTTGTCAACTCACTCGCAATTTACATCCAAGTTTTGATGATATTACATAATCAGAAAAACTATATCAGAAAGTAAGAAATTTCACGGTTGGTGTTGCTTCCATATGTTTCATCCAGATATCACATAAACTGGCAAATTATTTCATCAATCATAAAGTTGATTGTATTATTTGATAATTCTTCCGTATGATGAATTTTGATTGATGTATGACAACCTGGTCATAACATGATCATCAATTTAGAGCTATGCTTGCAGCTGAGATTTAGAGCTAAGTTGGTAGCTGAGATTTAGAGCTATGCTGGTACCTTAAAGACTTCAGAAGGACCACAGTAATACATAGTCTGGCAGCTAGTTCTGCAGTAGTTACGCAATATTTTCACACTTAGAAAATTCAGAGCACTCCTGGGTAAAAATTACGTATAGTGTTAGAAATTGTCCTCCCTTCTCATATATGAGGTATTTTCGAAGCCTAGTGCTGAACCAGCCCAATAAACGATAACTTGTATCTACCTGAGAGAACTGTATAAATTCATAAATGAAGTTATCTACTGTTGTAAAATGTCTCCTGACAATGGAACAAAAATTACTTTGAACTTATGTGAAAAAATTGGTGCTTAAAAGGCAACCAAGGTTTCGCAGCAATGCATTAGTGGGTAGTAAATAATGTGCTAGGCAGCATCAGCTTTGTGCATGACGCGGCGCAAAACTCAAAGTAATTGCTGACTCTAAGCTGGGTAACACTTCAGTTTAGGGGAGGTTCCAAGACATTGCTTTAATAATGATAGAGCACAGACTAACAGGAACAGGAAACTGCTCTGTGGTATACTATTTTAGCTGAGTTTGAGTACTCGATGGATGGATTGTTTCATAAGAATTCTGGCTGAATAATCATCAGAATTAGATTTTGTCTTTTTCCCGATGCAGAAGGTGCAATCTGCTATCAATCGATGAGAACTTGTTTGAAACCTTGGTTGCCCTTTAAGTATTTTGAAGGAGGGGAGGACAATTTCTAACACTGTACATAATTTTTACCCTAAAGTGCTCTGAATTTTCTAAATGTGAAAACAATGTATAATAAATGCAGAATTAGCTGCCAGACTATATATTGCTGTGGTCCTTCTGTCTGTTGCAGGATTCGCTGCGGGTACACATTACAGATATACGGGTGGAGGGACGAACTTCCAGTGTATGCATTACTACCCACAGTATAACAACTACTCCACCAGACCGACAGTGTCAGTACCCCTGTCAGGGGTGGAGTATCAAACTGAGCTAATTCCTGGTATATTCGATGAAGAATTACACAATGGTAATGTCCCCTGTGCAAGCTGCTACGCCCCTAGATCGGCTCAGGTTATGATACCAGGCAGGCGAGAATGTCCCAGGGGATGGACCAGAGAATATGAAGGTAATCTAACCTGACTCTATACTTGTCCTGATACCCAACATGAGTAAAATTAGACGGGTGAAATTGATTTCCTCGCCCTCTTTATTTATATAAGTTCCCATCTTAGCTAGAGAAAATTGGTGCTAGCCCACATAAAGTCCCATTCCAACTAGCTTAACTTCACATTAGTCAACATTAATTTTTCTAAGATAGATTGATTTGATCTTTTATTGAGTCCCAGGGGGGTCTTTCAATTAGAAAGAGTGATGCTTTACTAAAGCAGATTATCACTATCACATCGCTCAAAATTATCGCTCACTTGGTGTTTCAATTAGACAAATTCGTTCTCAGATCGCTCACTCATCTAGAGCGATCTAAAAGCGAGACCCCTCACTCAGTGAGTGAGCGATCAGATTGCGATTTTGGCTGTTTCTCATTGAAAGACCCCCCTGGATAACATTAGACATTTATTTGAGTTGTCTCCTCTCTTAGCTTAGAAAGACAACTCTCAATTAATATGGCAATGAGAATCATACTGATATATCAGTCATATTATTGTACACATAAGTTACACGACCATACATAGTGACCGAACATTTAGTCACCAAGTGTTTGTCACAAAGCCACATATCAGCCTCTTTTTTTATGCTGTGTTACCCATAAAATATTTTATGACTTTTATTTGTATTGTTTTTTAAGGTTACTTGATGACAGCGTGGAAGGATTTTGATCATCCTACTACCTACGAATGTGTAGATGCAGATCCTAGACTTATATCTCAAAGCTCTGATGATACAAACGGGGCGCTCCTTAGTTTCGTTGTACCAGAATGCAAGAACGATTATCGCTATGGACCACTTGGACATTGTTCACAGTATAGACCACACAGGCAGATCACATGTGTGGTGTGTACTAAGTAAGTGTGACTGTACGTCACAGGTCACGACGTCACTTGAGTCAACATCACATGACTTGATGTCACATGATTCCTCAGCATCATCTCACAGAATAACACAGTATAACAAGTTATGAATCCATGTATTTAATGGTCATCCCACAACGATATGTTCAATAAGGTATAGTCTTTAGGTGTAAAAATGTTTTTTTACATGATCCACAATGTATGATCTAAATAGGCTGGGCATTTTATGATTTTATGAGTACATTTATGTGTGGTAAATATCAATAGTGTTAAGTTAAGTCTGCAATCAAAACTTAATTAAATCATGTTTATTATTGTTTTAACCCTAATATCTCAGGTACTGAAGTCGGCACTCTGATCTGCAAAATCATGAAAACAAGCTGCACAAATGTTATTGATTACTTTGCTTTGATTCTGGAGTATCCTACAATATGAAATTTTCTCAATATTGTATTTCAAATTTTAACAAATCAAAAAATTTGCAAAAATGAAATAATTGATTCCACTTTTATTATTTTTTTTCACCTCTGCCAAACGGTATCTTATACAAAGCAGATTCATCAATTATAAATTTGCTGGTTCATAAACCACCTCTGTTCGAATTCAACACCTCTCATGTACGCGTACAATACAGCACATTGATATCTATTATGTGTTATAGTTTGGCTGGAGGAAGTCCATTTGTAGAATTGTGAATGACCCAAAGGTTATGTAGCCATATGATCTTATAATGCTGATTGAGTCCTGGTTGAGTGAATAAGATTGCTCGGACAATCCACCAAGCACCAAAAATGACTATTGTGTCATTGAAATTCCATCCTCAACTTGCGTTACACTACCAATTTAAACTCCCTATTGGATAAACAATCGCCAAAGATGGATATCCAAACCATCAAACAAACGAACCTGTCTTATCAATCACCACTTATTGGGAGACTGAAGATGACAAGGGCATGCAAGCCGGAAGTCCTGCATGGAAAATATTGGGCAAATTGCCTATTTGTAAACTTTGCTAGGAAAAAGGAAAACAGACAAGCAGGCGTCTTCAAACGGCTTGGCTGCCAGGGTGATTGACTTTAATGATAAGTTGTTATCTAATTGTCAGTTTTGCTGATAAATTAAACGCCTACTACTTAAAACAAAACACCACAAGCCTCTGTCACCTCAAGTTACCCGTGCCAACAGATGAGGATTATGATGTCTTCTACCACTGTCAAACATCAAGATACATAAAGCAACAAACTCATCTGTGTTCCCTGCCTACTCAGCAAAATGCTACAATTTAGTATCAACAAAACGGGAAAATTATGTTCCTTGCGGAAGCCATCTTGGAAATCTTTCAGCCTTTTGTGACATTGTTACAATGCTCTATGATGCTCACGTAGATCGTGTGTTGAATGATGACATATATACACAATCAAAATCATCTGATTAATTGTCAGTGTAATCTCGAGAGCGTGTGAGTGAGACCTGAACCAGATATGTGGTGACTGCTCAACAAAAATGCCAAGTTTTAAATGATTATGAAAATTCTTGAGGTAACTGTCAGTGTAAAAATATAAAGTAACACGATTGTGTTGTGGATGTCCTGTGTGTTTTTTTCATGTAATTTATATTAAAATTGTGACAAGTTTAAAAGTAAAACTAACACATGGGACCAATCAGAGAAAAATCGAAATAAGAGTTGTGACAGCCCTATTCCAATAGTTTGCAAGCCAGCAAAGACCGAAATATCGAGCTAGGCTGCATGCTGTGACCCTCGACTATGGGCCAACCTTTCATAGACATGGGCTCAGACAAATTATATTATTCAGCCAATTCTAATCTGATATATCGTTTATTCTACTCTATGTGAATCAGGTATTCATACATTTACACTGTCTGCAAATTTAAATTGCAGCAGTAACTGGCCTATCATAGACATATTTCATTATACTATGCTAAATTGTAACTAATTCAGTGTCCTTCAGGAGAACACTATCTGGTATTGAGGCACCTGGCAATTGACTTTGTTCTCACTTTTTTCCCTTTTGATACATCATTGAGTTGTAGAGTTTAAAGGGCAACCATTAAATTTAATTTTAATCAAGGTTTCGCAGCAATGCATTAGTGGGTAGTAAATAATATGCTAGGCAGCATCAGCTTTGTGCATGACGCGGTGCAAAACTCAAAGTAGTTTCTGACTCTAAGCTGGGTAACACTTCAGTTTAGGGGAGGATCCAAGACATTGCTGTAATAATGATAGAGCACAGGCTAAATAATAACAGGAACAGGAAACTGCTCTGCGGTATTCTATTTTAGCTGAGTTTGAGTACCTGATGGATGAATTGTTTCACAAGAATTCTGGCTGAATAATCATCTGAAATAGATTTTTTTCTTTTTCCTTATACAGAAGGTGCAATCTGCTATCAATCGATGAGAACTTGTTTGAAACCTTTAACACCACTTGAAGATTTGTAATCTTAATAAGCACATAATATCAATATACATCTTGATATTCTTTGTTTTAGATAATACATTGCAAAGGTTAAAGAATATAGGAATTATCCATGCAAAATATTTTTGGAAGCCCGAGATCAGCATTCCATAAATAGGACAGCGTTTATAGACAATGATATTTTCCATAAATACACCTGATTGCTTTGATTTTATTTATTTATTTATGCATGGTCTTTATTTGTCATTGACTTTGATCGGCAGTTATAAAGTATATATATAATAAACCTGAAAGTTGGGAGAACTAAGAGGAGGATTTATCGCAATTTAGCAAGAACCATAAAGGAGTTGTTTATGTCATGGATTTGTTCTTCTTGAATAATATAAAATACTATTTTATGACAGTCTGTTTGTGATTAAATGAACCTGATAGGTTATACTAGCGCTGTCAACCTTTATACATATAAATCACCCTGATTGCTCTAATATCTAGATTGACAGTATGTTGTTCATATTGGCGAATCAAAGAGATATTCTGAAGAAATGTGTAGACAAAGTCAGACGAGGGCGGACATAACATCTAGCGTACAGTTTCATATTCTGGAGGTGGCGAAGTGTTGGTTGTCTTGATCAGGTGGGCAAGTCTGGTTCACAGAAGATTCAAGAAGAGAAGGAACGGGGTCTGCAGACTCCTGATAGCTTGGGACTTCTTCCCCTTGCCTCAGAGTAGCTCAGCTCTGGGACCACCTGGTGGGCCAATCGTGCTTACAGGAGATTCACTAATAGAGAGAACAGGATCCTTACTTACTACAGACACATAGTTTGGGACTTCCCTTTGTCTAGTTTTGTGGTAACTTGAACTAATCCGACTTACGACTGTGTGTGGTACAGGATAGTCTAAAAAACAGAAAGGAATCGATCACACTGAGAGTTGAATGGATGCATATATTTGACAGCAATAGTAGATGATTATTGGTCTGAATAATTATAGGATTAGGTGTGCACAGATATAACCATTTAAATAAATAGTGTTAAAATAAAAGTGTTTAGAGTGTGCACTATTTTACAGTCTACACACAATGACTGTCTGATTAATGAACAAGGACTTACTTGTAATATATGTGTTGCTTCTTCTTGTAGTGGGCCCTGTTTCGCCATCATCATCTTTGTATGCGCGGTAAATAAAGCAAGCCAAAGAAGTACCCATAAATAGCACTACGACCGAAATACAGGATACGATCCAAATCCAAGAACTGCAAAAGAATAATAAAATTAAAATGAGATTTTGAATATAGACCGCCGCTGTGCGACTGTGCTCTATAAAGTGGTTCAAAATCAAACAAGATTAAATTCTCCCAATTGTCTCCTATCTCTGTAAGGTATTGATTTTCACCTGGCTTGCAGCTGAAAATTGAAGGAAAATTTGCTGCAATGATAAGATAAGAGAAATGTATAGGCCTACATTGAAAAGACGTCCGTGGCAAGAGAGGAAAGCAATTTGAAGATAAACAAAACACAAATACATACAGAAAGTCCTGAAAACTCACTCTTTACTACTCTCTCCAGGCCTTGCTATCTGTTTCATTTCAGTGGTATCACAGCTAAGCTCAAAACCTCCTCTTATATCACGAGTACTATATAATGCAGGCGTAGAGCAGTTGTGATAAAATACCTCTGGGATGTACGATGTCGTGCAAAAAGAATAAGTGCAAATTCTGGGATCAAAATAAACCCGCATTGGCATCGGCTGTGAGGTCTGCGTAGGAGCAGTGCTACATGTTCTTGATTTAAACCTAGAAATCAAATTCAACACAATCTTATCCATCTTACAATGCAACATATGTAGTCTTTGTGATGTTGTGACAACTAGGACAAGAATAATTCTCATAGCATAAATTCTGTGAACGACCAACTACGACTATTTCCAGAAGCAGACATCTATCTTAATCGTTAACATTGTTTTAGTTATATAAAACATCCTAGTATAAACTCCCCCAGAAACTGACACACAATGATCTCTTCCTCGAGTACTAATGTTATCACATTTTCTCTAACATGAAGCATTTCAATAATCTTAATTTACCTCTTAAGACAGTCTAAGTAGAGTTTGTCATATTCACAGCAGTCCTGCCCTTTAATTGCATTAAATGCTTCACTGTTGAGATCACAAGTTCCAGTGACATTTTGATAGTAATATGATGGATTACGACCATCATTATAAGCTTTACAATTAAACTTGTGAATCACTTGACAGCCATCAATACCATCTGCGAGTAGAAAAAATATGAACATTTATATTGAATCAACATGGCCAATAAGACTAAGGTTGATTATAATTTATTAAAATCAGTTGTCGCATCTCATTAAGGATTTAACGTTTGTTTGTTTTGGTAGGTTGGGCTTGAAAAATTTAAAATGCAGGAATAAATGTCATTTAGGAACACACTTTTTGTTGATGAATTAACCAATAAAGATTTGTCATAAATATCTTGGGGATGTAATTCAAAGCAAGATCCTAAAATAGCCTTGGAATTTTGGGGATCCGACCTATCCCAGGCATTCTTTCGTTTCAGTTCTGTCAGTAATTGCCCATCATATGGGTCAGCTGCAGCTGATTGGACGAGGCTGTGTGTAAACTGGACAACTTGAAGTGGATTAATTATTGCTAGGAAACATCATTCGGTCACATGTATTGATTCTTATTTATCCAAGTGTGGCAAATGTTCATCTGAATGCATACTTTTTTTTCCATTCTCAAACTTTATCGCAACAGGGTTTTGCTCTATTGAATTTCTCTATTGAATAACTGCTGACATGTGTTATACAAGCGGGCCAGTGAATCGATGCTGTCAACATCAGAAACTACACACTGAAAAATACATATCTAACCAGCCTATAGTCACTGTCTGCTGTGATGTAGGCATAAGGATATAAGTTCATGTTACTCATGAGCAGGCAGTCTGATGCTAATTAAAGATAAAAAAGTATGACTAAGAAATGAGTAATTTGAAGCCCTACTCACTGTGTAAGGGATGCAGATAACAAGGTTTGTAGAATCTTAAAATGGGGTCGTGTCAGGAGGGGCGCTGAACATGAGAAAGTTTGCATTTCAAATTTATATATGCTACCATAAAAGCAGGTAACAGTTTTTGTCTAAACATTCAAGTAGATATTCACTATGGTTCCAATGCCTCGAATGAGTGGTCCACACTGATTTTGAATTATGAATGCTAACGATTTCCATGATGGATCAAACATGAAAAACATCTGCACTGGCCGAAACTCGAACCCGGGTCTCCCGCGTCAACACCCACACGCTAACCACTCAACCTCGCCGCCTAACTGGAATTTGCTCCAACATGGTATATGTTTTCGCATCAAAAATGTCGTTCGGGACAAGCGGAAGTTAAATGCTATTCCCATAGATCGATCAAACTTTAAACTGGTGTCAAACCGATATATGGAAGCATAGTGATTATTACATTATATAAATGTATTGTGTAAATTACTTATCACTAAAATCAAGATCATTATAATATGTCAGTATCAATTGACTATATGAATTGCTTTGATCTGTGAGAAACATTTATGTTTGACAAAGGGTGTTTTACTTAGTCAGTTAATGTTTTTCTCATGCCAAGCTCAGAATATTATGATTGTGGCATGACAAAAATCAGCTAAGCGAAGCTTGGTTAGAAAACTAGTCACTGTATAACATCCTAAATCCTGAGGAGATGTCTACAACTTGTAGAAGAAGCACCAGGCTGACACTGATGTTTATCAGTACCATTGTACCGCATACTGATGCTTCTCATGATAAAACTGAGTGTAAGATAGAGAAGTACACGCTGATTAATGCTTATGCTGTCTCCATTCAGGTGTCTTATCTTACAGCTTGATAATCCAGAACAAGTAACAGATGTAATCAATGCTAGTAAGCTCCTAAGAGATAGTCATCAAATGTGATCACTGGTAGACTGAAGGTATCGTTTTATTAGTTTGGGAACAGATTTTTCCCCTACTTAGCTTTCTGATTGAATATGCGGTACGCATGAGCATGGGCGTCAGAAGGATTTACCAAGGGGTGCTCCTTTTAGCTTTGGAATAGTTAGTGGCATGTGTAAGCGGGGACGACGGAAATTTTTTGAAATTCGAGTCCCAAAAAGAGACATTCTGGTACATACCAGCCAACTTTTATGGATGAGCAACACCAAGCATGATACCAAAAATATTTAACAGCAACAGCCTCTTGCCCGGGCCCCGATTGAAAGTTCTAGCGATAAAAGAAAGCATTGAGTTCTAATTGTTAAAAAAAAATTTAAACCTCCCAAGGGGTGCTCACTTGAGCACCCTGAGCACCCCTTCTGATGTCCATGCGCATGAGTGACACAAACGATTACTGAACATAATATTACAACCAAGAATGATAAATATCTAGGTATTTACATCACAAAATTAGAGACTGGTTATTTCCTGTGGGAAGACGCTATGCTACATGTCAGGACTAATAAATAAATTGGTATGAATTATATTAGGAGTTGCCGTCTCTGTCAGAATGTTTATAATTCTAGTATATCAATACCAGCTTCATAGACTTTTTGAAGAAATAGCAGAGGTGAAAGGAGCTGTTTGGTGATATTCATGCATTAATAGAGATGTATAGTGGGAACATAAATCATGACACAGTGTACAGTTAAGGGACGATTATTGCCTAAGTCCAGCGAAATATAAAATGTCCAATTCGGTCAACGTTGGTATCATAACCACGATTTTACTGTGTTATGCCGATTTATTTACAGTCTATTAAATCATGCAACCATTAATATAATTAATCACTATCAAGTGACCTGAATTAAAAGTGGCTCTGTTTTAAAAACCAATCCGTATCACATTCTTAAAGCCATTACACATTTATAAGTCACCAGCCACTTTTAACCACTTATGGACCATTTCAAATAACGTTATCAATAACTAGATCTATACAATTACAAACCTCTAACTGCGGCTAACAAAAAGGGAAATAAAGATGTAGCTAGACAGGCCCACAAAATCGCGTGGGGAGGCAATTCCACGCGTTGTTCATGCCGAACCACGCCGTGGGCATGCTAACGAAGCATCTATTCAGAGACCAGCATGTTCGTGTTGTTGACCACGTAGTGAACTTACGCTTCTGTCATTGGCCAGTTGGTACAATAGAGCGTATGTAATTGGTCATTACTCCTTACTCATTGGTCATGGCTCATTGGTCACTCACTTAGCAATGTTGTCACAAGGTAGGGAAAGTGGGTGTGTGTAGCCTATGAAGCCACGCCCACACGTGGCGTGGGAAGACAATTCCACGCACATCGTGGGCTCATGTAGCTAGGCTTTAAGGTTTCAGAGTGCCATCTGCATTTATCATAGACATATATCTTAGTTATATATCTGGTGACTTTTATCATTATTAGCTGATACGATAAGGACACTATGAATTGTCTTATGACATATTAAACTTTATTTTCCTCCTTTTTGTTTTATCTCATGCCATATTTAATTCTGCAAAAAAGCAGACTTTTCCAGATACAATTCTATTCAACATTTTGACTGATTGGCTCTCTTTGCCGGGACAGCTTATTTGGTGAGAGAATCTGGAGAATTTTGCTGCCAATGCAATTGGCTGTCAAGACCAAGCATTTGTTGCTATGATTTCCTAACTTCCTTACAAATTGAATAAACTTACTGAACTTGTTTGTTGACATGATGTCATGTTAAGAGAAAGTGAATCCATATGCAGACTAATAATATTAGACGGTTTAATTTGCTTCAGTTTAGAAATTTGTAAAATAATGTCAGGTAGTGATCGCTTTACAATCACATGAAGGATGTGTCTTCAAAGGTCAAATGATAGGGAATTAACTAAAAAAGATATCACGGCCTTAATATGTTAGGCCATAAAATTGAAGACCAGGGTAAAAGGACTTCTCCCTGCAAACATACTTAGTACCAAGACATTGTATGCAGCAGCTAATACAGTCACAGCTTGAACCATACAGTAGATAGTGGTCTAAGTGGACTTCTTTCTTTGCAGATATTAGTGAAAAAAATATCTTTATTCTATTTTGTATTCAAAAAGAGCTATACAGGTCCAGTGGTTTGTAAATTTCATAAAACATAGAACGGGAAGTTAATAATATAATTGTAGTAGTAATTAAATGACTTGGTATGCAATAGTAAATGATATGTGTTGCAGTGGGCAAAACTTATTTTTCCAAAATCAGGGCTGTATCCATGTGTTTTGGAGTGGTAGGGCCAGGCGGGGTTGGTGTGGGAGGGACGCTCTAGCGCCTTCCCGCCAGGGGGTATGGGGGGCCTCCCCCAGAAAATTTCAAAAATCAGGGACACTTCTAAGGCATTCGAGCCCTTTTATGAGAAGAAAATTGACAAGATTTAATAATAATATAATTGTTTTTGTGCGAAGAACTTTTAATCAAAATTCTGATGTTATTGACCACCACAGGGAAGACTTTCTCTATGAGATGCCATGAACTTGCCAACATTGAATTTGGACAAGCTCAATCCCTTGCTGTAACCAACTTGGAACACGCAAGATTGGCCCAAAAGTATCTTTTGAGGCGGGCCATGGCACTGAAGGATAGCTCACATGTTTCAGTTTTAGATGTATTGATGATCTCATAACCAGCGGAAGTCTGTGGGTGGGCTAAAATCGCAAGTGTTGTCTCCGTCCGAGGACTGAGAAATATCAGTGCCTTAAGGGCGCCGCCGCCGTATTCGGCGCCAAGTTGGTCTCAGTTTACAGGCACCTGGGCACCTGGGGCGTCATATGAGCCCAGTAGTCAGTAGTCCGCAGCGGGATTCGAAACCAGGACCCCCAACGCTTGCGCGTTAAAGGGCAGGCGCTCTAACCAACTGAGCTACCTCCTACTCCAGCCATTATAAAACAGCTACATCAATCAGTGCAATTGCAGCTGAATCCCTACATTTAGCACAGGGGGCCCACCTGAGCACAAGAGGCCCACCTGAGCACAAGGGGCCCACTTGAGCACAAGGTGCTCGCCTGAGCACAAGGTGCCTGCCTGAGCACCTGCTATTGACAAACATAAATAGGGTGAACGTGAATTTATAACACTTATGGCAATTTTAGCAGTTTTTCAAAAATTGAACTCAACAAAAAGTGGTAGGGCCATGGCCCCCTGGCCCTACCTATGGATACACCCCTGCCCAGAAGTACTAGCTTTGTTCGTAACAAAACCTCTGGTGATACAGTTACCTCCTCTGAGAGAAAATTCCCCCTCAAAAGGAATAAATTTCCCTCTGATGATATCTTTTATCAACTCTGAGAAATGACTTCTCCCTCTGTGAAATACTCTACTACTTTTGTGAGATAATTGATCCCTTCTGTCATCTTTTTTTTTGTCAAACTGGGCTGTAAGAGAAGAGAATATCTTTTTATGGGTGATCGAATGTGAACTTTGACAAATTTTAGAACATGTGAGTGGAAGTATGCGACAGATGTTGTCTCAAGTGTTGGGGAAAAAATGTTGAATAGCATAAAAATTAAGAGCATTCCCAAAGGGTATGTCAGGTGAGGAAGCAGTAAACTTTAACCAGTAGGGAGTAGTAAAGCTTAGGAACAGGATAATGCAATTTTGTTGGATATTCAGCTCCCTTAGGAGCCTACATAAATTGCACATGCCGACGGTATTTCACGTCGTCAGTGCAGGGTATTGGTATAAGTTTTCAATTAGCAATAACCACGCCTCCGATAAACGTCACTGGCTATGGTACCGCCGCTGCGCAAAGATAACGGAAGCAATTACTTAATATCACTCTATACTCAAAGATGTTTACAAGAACAAGAGTGTTGTCAACAATTTTAAAGGTGTAAAAGGTGGTTACGGTTATGTCATTATCTATAAATTGTTAGGATGGGTGAGGCTGATGGCTGATCATACGATAAAAAAACCTTGTTCATTAAATATTAGCTGGTATTTGGAAATAGTTCCAGCTGTAAAAGTAGTTATAATTCCCAGGATGCCAGATTGTGTATTTCCCAAAAGAGGTGATTATTACTTGGCTATAATTGGTGCTGGTAAATTCAGCAGTGAATAGAAGTTATGGAGTCTCAAACATGCTCTACTTTGTGTGATAGCTGCTCTGTAATTAGTTTTGAAGGTCGTTAACTAGACAAACTTTTTATCATAAATGTGGACATTCCTGAGTTATATCTTAATGGACATATTTTTTATCATGCATCTTCCTCAAACTTTTATGTGATATCATGATTAAAATGGACCATTCCGCATCTCAATTACAGTCGGTATGTAGAACATTTTTTGTATTTCTTGTGATATTTTCATGTCACAATAACATACTTGAAAGAAAAGTTCAGATACACCTTCTATAAAATATGATATTGCTGTGTAACAATCAGTTCTCCAAGGTTTGTGTTTTTATTGTAAACCTTTTTTATTTCTATATCACCCTTGTGATAATAAAGGTACATACAATAGTGTCTTTGAACCTAATTGTTTGATTTCATGTAGCGAGCGGGTCTGTGCCTGATCATCTCTTATTCTTGTAGTGGCATAAATTAAACCAAACATACAATTTTTATCTTCCTGTTAATTTGATTCCTTTCGATGGAGTGTAAACTTTTTATGAATATGACTGGATATAAGGGCTGGATGGGTACAACAAACAGGAACAGTCTTGTTTTCGGGTTTTGGCTAGATTATGGTTATGGGCATAGGCATGAAACAACAACTTCTGACATTGATAATCATAAATACTCAAAGCTAAATCCCTTTGCTTCACAGTCTAAAATTGGCTTCATGTTGGTAGTCATACTCAAATTTCCGATATTGTCTCCAAATAATGCCAGCTTTGCCATAACCATACAACAGCAACTATTCATTCTTCATTATTATATCATTATTATAAAAGCTGTTTATGAAAAACTTAGTGATAAAATGGGAGCTTCAACCAACCAATATTTAATTTTGAAACATATTATATTATGAACTTTATTAACCACCGATCAATGCATGAAGCAAATAAGACCATGGGAAAATAACAAAATAAAAGAAGCAATAAGAAGGCATTGACGTATTTATGCGTATTTATAAAAAAGGCTTTTTCTGCAAAGAGCAGTGTTGGATTTAGGGAGGGTCGTGGTTTTATGATGGTGCCTGTCATTTGCTGCTAGGTGATTTAGGTGATGGTGATGTGGATGGCTGGTGTTCTTTCTCACATTATTGACATACTTAAGGCAGCATATGTCCAGATAAACACTTAGTTCTGTTAAATTTAATGCTGCAAGACGCTCATCATAATGTTCTAACCATGGCAAAATAACCCTGAGGTATAACTTCTGTAGTCTTTCAAAAATCTCCTTGTCCCCTTTCGATAAGTATGAGAACCAACTTGGTGCTGCGTACGATATCACTGAAAGAATTCTCGATCTATAAAATGTGACCAGACTAGACGTCGAGTCTAGTTTAATCTGAATACAAGTGTTGATATGAGTGAATTTCATGAAAGACGTTTTTTAATGACACATAATTGTTTGATATCTTCTACAAAATGCCACTCAAGATACATGTCGTGTGCTTCACCATTATTATCTAATGTCTTCTACTCCCCCAATGAACTTTCTTGAGTGTAAAAAAAAATCATCGTCAAAGCTACAAATGAAATGAACTTTGATCGTCATTTCCACAACACCTTGTGATATAACAGGTTGTGTCTAATTGTTTCTCGTTTAGTTATAGACAAACCAAACCGCAGCACTAGTAATAAGTAGGAGAAGAATTATGGGATTGTGTGGGGTTGTACCGAAGATATACATTCTGCTCATCACAGTAGGATCGATTGGGCCACTTGGTGTGCAAAGTATCAGTCCATATCTTCTCGGTAATCACCAGACAGGAAGAAGGGTAGTCCCAGTTGAACTTCACATATCCGGAGACAGCGATGAGCAGCTCATATATAACCTGTCGAGCAGCTATAATGTGGTCACGGCTCGAAACAAACTCAAGTCTATCCACCCTGTTAATACTGAGGGTGTAATGAAGCTGGTTATTGACGGTACAGTCATTAACTTGATAACATATCCAATAATTCTTCATAGAAACTTTTTTGTGAAGATCAGATCTGACGATAACTTATCTCATCGTACAGTCAATCTCAACGAGTCAGCCAACCATGGATACAATCCTTTCTGTATGGTGTCAGCAAAAAATAAAACTTTTGAAGCCTCATTCAATCTGTGCCAAGGTGTTAATGGATATTACAATAAGGGGGAGAAGAAATACACCATTCATTCTGAGATTGGGATAACTATCAAACATTTCATACACTCACAACATATTGGCAAGTCAAGGTCCCCCCTCAGATTAAATCCTATACCTTTTCTACGCATTACGGACAAGCTCAGGAAGAAACGCGTTACTGAAGAACTACCTTATTATCTGGAAACATACATAGTGGCTGACAAAGACTACTTTGACAATGAATGCGGTTGGTTGGGGAGTGATGGTGAAACATACTGCTATGAAATAGTCTTCCTAAAGATGTACTTACCATCGCAGTTGCTCCGATATCATTTTCAGTTGACCATAGTTGTGGTTGGCATTGAAACATGGCATGATGGGAATAAAGTAGACATACCGGAGGGGAAGACTGGCTCCACCAGAGATACAATGTACGGTTACCTACTCAACCAGATCCCCCCATATGGAGATAGTGTGAGAAACCACACGCCATTTGATGCATTCCTATATTTGACAGAAACGCAATGCATTGGTAACGAATTAGGTGGAAGTGCTTTGCCTGATGGTGCATGTCAAATAAAAAATGCTTTTGCATACGTAGATACATGCCGGAGTTTGGACCACGCTGCAGTAACTATACTTCATGAGATCACACATCTTCTTGGTGCCGACCATGTAGAAGGACATGAATGCCTTTGTACTCCAAAGCACTGCATCATGTCACCTAAACGTGAGTACTGCCTAGCTCCTATATTATAACACTCAACCTTCCAATCATCCCAGCTTTCCAATATCATATTATTTTCATGTCACATCATGTACATAGCATCCTAAAGAGATCATTTTTTGTCCCAAATGATAAGCCTAACAGTGTGACTTCTACTGAATTTAATTATCTACCTGTTACTTTATGCAGCATTTCATTACATTACATTCAAGAAAGTCTTATTTCAATAATACACGCTACAATTATTATTTTTAACTATTCATATTTTTTCTCATCCTTTTTTGTTTCTTATTTAATAGCACTTTTGAAAACATATGCTAGAAAAATGATATAGATGCCAACAAGAAAATTAAAATGTGATTCGGGGCATAGTGAGAAAAGTCAGTTTTATACCACACATTTATCACCTAAACTAAATCATTGAAAATAATTTTAATGATCAATTCTGGCTAAATATTTTCCTTTTCACCAGATTCCCTCAAGATCAGATTTTTGGGCATGAGCTTTACAGAATGGCTGATCAGTGTGGTTATTCACCATATTGGCTGAATAAAGTTAATTGCATAGTCGATAAGAAGTGAAAAAATTTGCTCCCTGGATGCAAGTCTATATGCCGCTTATGATTTGCCTGGCAGTAACTAGTTCTTGTAAAGAATATGCTGAGTTGAAGTAGTTTTTCCTTGCCTGTAATTTTCAAGTCAGCAAACACGCATGGACCGAGCCTCAGATAAAGTGACTGTGATATCTTTTATTTAGCTAGGCGTAGGAAAATCATCTTCAGGTCAATTACGCACATTTAAGAATTATACAACATTCTGTGTTTTGCATTTACTCTTAAATCAGTCAGTCTGATGTTCTCTTTCAGAGGATGAACAACTTGATGAAACAATATACTCAAACTGTACACTAAAGGTCGTACGAGAGAACCTTTCAAACAAGCGCTGCCTCACTAACAAACCAGTATATGATGATCGGTATGGGACATGTGGTAATGGAGTTATCGATCCAGGTAATCACAAATATATACTCAACTGACATATCAAGCTAAATCCTACTGCCCTACTTGAGCTTGATGGTGGCATATAGATTACTTATGAACTAGACTTAAATTAACACTTTTGTAAGGGTTGTTATATAATTGTAAGTTCTCCTGCGCCCAATAAAATAACCCATGATAAAGTACAAAAAGAACAGAAATTTCTGAAACTTTGGTGAGTAGAACAATTTTGTGCTCCCTGGTTTCCCAAAGGCAAAGGCAGGTTTTACCAAGCATTCGTCAGAATTTACTATCAGCCAATCAGTAAAGAAGGTCAAATGGGGATCTAACCTACCAACAAGCTTCCAACCAATAATACCAGCAACAAAACCAAAACTGTTCTTAGCAAAGTTATCATCTTCAGTTCAATTCACATTAATTCATCAAGCTCAAACTGTGTATCCAGTTCTTTTTTTAAAGAGGATGCATCATGCACCATTGATAGTTGCTCTCTAGTAAAGAAAGGGAGCAGAAATCAATATTTTAGTTCCTCTTTTGATGGTTGTATCTAGTTGCATGCTGATGTATAATTTCGCCTAGGTAATAGTAGCTGAGGTTTAATATCAGTGTAACCCAAGAGTAAAATACCGCCTTGGTATAACAAATTTTTTTTTTGCCAATTATAATGTGTCTTCTTTATTTTCTATTAAGGCGAAGAGTGTGAACCACATTTGGGATGGCCGTGTTGCACCCTCACATGTAAAGTGGCAGGTCCATGTGCCAGGGGTAAGAATCCAAATCTATGGAGCAATAGGCGACTTACTGAGCCCAAAAATAACATTTTTATAATTTGGAGTTGTGTTTTCAATGCCCAAGAAAAAGGGACACTTTACCATACGAAGCATACTAAAATATTCATATTTCTTTGCTCACTCGGTAGCTGCGCATTTGCTGGAAGTGGCATTCACCAATCAGGTGCTTAATCTACCGAGGAACACATTGAAGTTTGAAGTTTGTTTATTGCCTGAATTCTAATATCCATCCTGTGATAGGTTGATAGCATCGAATGTACGGCACATACATGGAAAAATAAAAATAAAAGGAGTCTGAGCTGCATTAGTTAAAAAATCGCATATAAAATTCGAAAAAGGTATTTTGTCTTTTGGTTGTTCTACACTTGGATGGCCTATATTTATCTATTTTTGCTCTACGAGCAGATGTTCTGTTTGTATTTAATTTTATACGAGAGTTCAAGGGGTGATTATCGTCGTCAGCTATTCTAGTGAAATGTTCTCTGCAAGTGGTGTGCAGGAATGTTGTGATGGGTGGCAGTGCTAGATGGTCCAGCCTCTGCTCGTAGTTGTCAGAGAATGGCAGCACAATCCGAGTAGCAGAGCGCTGGATCCTCTCGAGTCGTGTCTTATCGGTGTCTGATAGTAGATTATACCATGCAGGGCAGGCGTAGGAGATTATAGACTTTATGTTAGCTATATAGAAGGTCCTCAGTAGATCTCTTATAGTGTCATCAGTAGATCTCTTATAGTGTCATCAGTAGATCTCTTATAGCGTCATCAGTAGATCTCTTATAGTGTCATCAGTAGATCTCTTATAGCGTCATCAGTAGATCTCTTATAGCGTCATCAGTAGATCCCTTATAGCGTCATCAGTAGATCTCTTATAGCGTCATCAGTAGATCCCTTATAG
Source organism: Membranipora membranacea (assembly GCA_914767715.1). Lineage (NCBI taxonomy): Eukaryota > Metazoa > Bryozoa > Gymnolaemata > Cheilostomatida > Membraniporidae > Membranipora > Membranipora membranacea. The sequence goes on along the minus strand of OU612072.1, from coordinate 1,414,887 downwards.
CGTCATCAGTAGATCTCTCTTATAGTATCATCAGTAGATCTCTCTTATAGCGTCATCAGTAGATCTCTCTTATAGTGTCATCAGTAGATCTCTTATAGCGTCATCAGTAGATCTCTTATAGCGTCATCAGTAGATCCCTTATAGCGTCATCAGTAGATCTCTTATAGCGTCATCAGTAGATCCCTTATAGCGTCATCAGTAGATCTCTTATAGCGTCATCAGTAGATCCCTTATAGCGTCATCAGTAGATCTCTCTTATAGTATCATCAGTAGATCTCTCTTATAGCGTCATCAGTAGATCTCTCTTATAGTGTCATCAGTAGATCTCTTATAGCGTCATCAGTAGATCTCTTATAGTGTCATCAGTAGATCTCTTATAGCGTCATCAGTAGATCTCTTATAGCGTCATCAGTAGATCCCTTATAGCGTCATCAGTAGATCTCTCTTATAGTATCATCAGTAGATCCCTTATAGCGTCATCAGTAGATCTCTCTTATAGTATCATCAGTAGATCTCTCTTATAGCGTCATCAGTAGATCTCTTATAGCGTCATCAGTAGATCTCTTATAGCGTCATCAGTAGATCTCTCTTATAGCGTCATCAGTAGATCTCTCGTACAGCGTCATCAGTAGATCTCTTATAGTGTCATCAGTAGATCTCTTATAGCGTCATCAGTAGATCTCTTATAGTGTCATCAGTAGATCTCTTATAGCGTCATCAGTAGATCTCTTATAGCGTCATCAGTAGATCCCTTATAGCGTCATCAGTAGATCTCTTATAGCGTCATCAGTAGATCCCTTATAGCGTCATCAGTAGATCTCTCTTATAGTATCATCAGTAGATCTCTCTTATAGCGTCATCAGTAGATCTCTCTTATAGTGTCATCAGTAGATCTCTTATAGCGTCATCAGTAGATCTCTTATAGTGTCATCAGTAGATCTCTTATAGTGTCATCAGTAGATCTCTTATAGCGTCATCAGTAGATCTCTTATAGTGTCATCAGTAGATCTCTTATAGCGTCATCAGTAGATCTCTTATAGCGTCATCAGTAGATCCCTTATAGCGTCATCAGTAGATCTCTTATAGCGTCATCAGTAGATCCCTTATAGCGTCATCAGTAGATCTCTCTTATAGTATCATCAGTAGATCTCTCTTATAGCGTCATCAGTAGATCTCTCTTATAGTGTCATCAGTAGATCTCTTATAGCGTCATCAGTAGATCTCTTATAGCGTCATCAGTAGATCCCTTATAGCGTCATCAGTAGATCTCTTATAGTGTCATCAGTAGATCTCTTATAGTGTCATCAGTAGATCTCTTATAGCGTCATCAGTAGATCTCTTATAGTGTCATCAGTAGATCTCTTATAGCGTCATCAGTAGATCTCTTATAGCGTCATCAGTAGATCCCTTATAGCGTCATCAGTAGATCTCTTATAGCGTCATCAGTAGATCCCTTATAGCGTCATCAGTAGATCTCTCTTATAGTATCATCAGTAGATCTCTCTTATAGCGTCATCAGTAGATCTCTCTTATAGTGTCATCAGTAGATCTCTTATAGCGTCATCAGTAGATCTCTTATAGCGTCATCAGTAGATCCCTTATAGCGTCATCAGTAGATCTCTTATAGCGTCATCAGTAGATCCCTTATAGCGTCATCAGTAGATCTCTTATAGCGTCATCAGTAGATCCCTTATAGCGTCATCAGTAGATCTCTCTTATAGTATCATCAGTAGATCTCTCTTATAGCGTCATCAGTAGATCTCTCTTATAGTGTCATCAGTAGATCTCTTATAGCGTCATCAGTAGATCTCTTATAGTGTCATCAGTAGATCTCTTATAGCGTCATCAGTAGATCTCTTATAGCGTCATCAGTAGATCCCTTATAGCGTCATCAGTAGATCTCTCTTATAGTATCATCAGTAGATCCCTTATAGCGTCATCAGTAGATCTCTCTTATAGTATCATCAGTAGATCTCTCTTATAGCGTCATCAGTAGATCTCTTATAGCGTCATCAGTAGATCTCTTATAGCGTCATCAGTAGATCTCTCTTATAGCGTCATCAGTAGATCTCTCGTACAGCGTCATCAGTAGATCTCTTATAGTGTCATCAGTAGATCTCTTATAGCGTCATCAGTAGATCTCTTATAGTGTCATCAGTAGATCTCTTATAGCGTCATCAGTAGATCTCTTATAGCGTCATCAGTAGATCCCTTATAGCGTCATCAGTAGATCTCTTATAGCGTCATCAGTAGATCCCTTATAGCGTCATCAGTAGATCTCTCTTATAGTATCATCAGTAGATCTCTCTTATAGCGTCATCAGTAGATCTCTCTTATAGTGTCATCAGTAGATCTCTTATAGCGTCATCAGTAGATCTCTTATAGTGTCATCAGTAGATCTCTTATAGTGTCATCAGTAGATCTCTTATAGCGTCATCAGTAGATCTCTTATAGTGTCATCAGTAGATCTCTTATAGCGTCATCAGTAGATCTCTTATAGCGTCATCAGTAGATCCCTTATAGCGTCATCAGTAGATCCCTTATAGCGTCATCAGTAGATCCCTTATAGCGTCATCAGTAGATCTCTCTTATAGTATCATCAGTAGATCTCTCTTATAGCGTCATCAGTAGATCTCTCTTATAGTGTCATCAGTAGATCTCTTATAGCGTCATCAGTAGATCTCTTATAGCGTCATCAGTAGATCCCTTATAGCGTCATCAGTAGATCTCTTATAGCGTCATCAGTAGATCCCTTATAGCGTCATCAGTAGATCTCTTATAGCGTCATCAGTAGATCCCTTATAGCGTCATCAGTAGATCTCTCTTATAGTATCATCAGTAGATCTCTTATAGCGTCATCAGTAGATCTCTTATAGCGTCATCAGTAGATCTCTTAGAGTGTTGGTACATATTTCAGTTGTTATCATACCATAATGGTTTTGATATACCAAGGAATTGGTTCTATCAACAGCTTCTTGCAATGAGGGGAGAGATTGGTTGATGTTGAACAAGTTTCAAGCCCATTGTTGTTGTCTAGACGATGACACACCCAAACCTCACATCGAAAAAATACAAGTGCGAGCAATATTGCCAAAATATTGTCGGCGTGTTTCATAATATTTCCGGCGGAAAACAAATTTATATTCTCATTAAACTGAACTCTCAGATTTCAAATTAACAATGACGGATGACTTAACACCACCAAGGAATTGTCTCCTTACTGTCATTACTTTACTTTATTTTACTTCATCATCTAATAATTATTCTACATGTATAAAAAAAAAAAACTTTACATCAGCATCAAATCAAATTTTTTCTTCATGTTAAGATGACATTTCTGTACTAGGGAAATGCTGTAATCTGAAGACGTGCAGCATAATAAAAGATAATAGAATATGCAGAGAGACGAGGGGATATTGTGACTTCCAAGAAAGGTGTGATGGTGTGAGCGCATTCTGTCCGTCTGACAAGAGAAGGGCAGATGGATATCCATGTATGAAGCAAGGTCGGAGCTTCTGTAAGGACGGGCTATGTAACTCTGTAAATGCTGCCTGCAATAGAGTCTATAAAGATCCAACTGCTAAAGCTGCTAAGCTTTTGTGCTGGGAGCTGCTCGGTGAGATAAATACTGTTACACTGTATAGAGTTGCCAAAATTTCACCTTTTGACAAACGGAAGAGCTTTAAGATATTTCAAGATCGTGTTTGGTATGTGTGAAATAGCACAACTGAACCTTCTTATGTGCTTGTGTTTTGACCATTTAATATTACAATGTATTGAGTGTATTGGTTGTACAGCTGATGAGACCCACTCACTGTGAATCTAAAACTAAATTGTGAAATACCAAAAAAACCCAATAATTACTGTCATGTATTGAAAATCTGAACCAACTGCATGTCTGCAGTCTGCATGATAAAACACTATGTACAACTTTATTTGAAACTTGGATAAGACCATACATACACCAATGATGACATATAAGTGCATAAGAAAACAATTCTTAAAGATCATTAATCAAAGTTATGAATATTCACCGACATAACCACTGCAGGCTGTACTTATGCAAGTTTCTGACGTCAGAAATTCTCAAGAGTCATTTTAGTAAAAACTATTGATAGCATGAGAAACTTTCCCCTCAAAAATATGAGTGCTCAGCAGTTATCTGTATACTATATACAAGCCTAACAAACAACATTAATCATCATCAGATATATAATAATGAGTTGACTTCCATCTTTGTGGAAGATATCACAGAGAAGAGAGCAAGCAATAGAATATACATAAAGGCAATGGCAAATGCTGAAGCAGTTTTTTTATGTTTTAAAATAGACAGAAGTGAGCACCACTTTCCTGTGATACAATAAAGTTTCACATGGCAGCCTCAAAATTCTGCCATACTGATGATAATCAAGTCAAGCACTGTACCTTCTAAGACAAGACATGAGTTTTGGTCGGAGTTGCTAAGGCATCTGGGATAATTATTTTCTTACAATACTTTCCAAAAATTTGTGATTATGATGGTATCAGATTCGCATCATTCTAGAGTTCTCAGTGTAATTGATAGAAAACTGCTATAAGGTTCATTATCAGCATGCGGCCCAGTTTCAACTGATTTTCATTCTGGTTGAGGTAAAATATCCAATCTCGACTTTGTGTGAAAATCAGTTGGAATTGGCCCACATGCCATATGTTGTTATTGAAACTTATAGCAGTTTTCTAAATTAGACTGAGAACTCCAGAATGATACGAAAAAATCTGATTTTGTAAGATTTTCAGGGTGCCAGTATTCCGTGCCTTCCACTAAATTTTAATGATTGGAGAAAAAGAAAGACGTTTTATCCCATACTTATTGCTTTGAATTTCCAAGAATAAACTATATAAAATGATTCTGTAAAACAATTGTTCAAAAGTTAGACACAAACACGCAAATTGATTCTGTTTCTAATCGATTCTGTACATTCCGGTACACGCATTTACAAATCCATCGATTGATTTAATACTTATAACATCACATGCTATAATAAATATAGCAAAATAGAGCAAATAAATGATAATTATCGGAAATAAATTATCGATATCGCAAAAAAAATTGAAAAATATTTTTAGCATCTTTTCTGACTGTAATTTCATAGCTTTTGATAAAGTTTTTAGATAGTAAACATATCTTTATCTTACAAAAATTTCCATAAAGCAAATCATTTGCAGACAATTTTTCATTCTAATAATTAATTGATAATAATAAAATCTGCAGCTCGCTATGTACAGGGATTAATATGCGGACATCTCAATAAAATTTTATTGCCTATAAAACCTTTGCAATAGTGTTGTCACATCTTCAAATGTTCAAGGGAGGTAACTCTGAAAAACACAGCGCCATTGAGATTAAAATCTTTTAATATAGCAATTGATTCCAGCTGGAACTACAGCACTTTGGTTTCCGTGTAATTAATTGATTTCAGTAAAGAGCTTTTCTCGAGGGATTTACCCTGGCTTCTCCCTACCCACAAACCACAAAACTCAAATCATACTTCAACCCACAACTCTCACAAATCACACATTTCTCAGACTCAGACAACTCCCATAATCACAAAACCAACTGATGGAACTACTCATCCTTCTAACATCAAGGATGTGTGCTATCAGTAATAATTGCCCGGGGTCTTTGAGCACTATGTGCAAGACAATACAAAGTTTTATCACAAATTATATTTGGCAGTTATGATATCATTGGTGAAAAATATTAAATGCTAAAGAATGTGTGGGAGCAACACTCGAAGCTCCAAATAGCTAAATTCTAAACAAAGAAAAAATGATGTTTGAAATGGGATTGCTCAAAATAAGAGCACTGAAACTATGCTTGACTAATTTTGCTTGGTTTTTCACCACATTTGTTATTGGGCGATGAATCACAAATCAACTTAGCTTTGAGAGATATCCATGAGATGTTTCTAATCACCTCTTTAGCTTCTGACACCAAGTACGAACATGCCGATATATACAGCGGAGATTGGGGAGGAGAGATATTCTGTGAAAGTCTGAGTTGCAATGCCACAAGTTATGCTAAACCATTTGAGTTTTATAAACTCAGTACAAGCTTTCGAACATTCTATCCAAATACTGGGGCACTAGTTTGTCCGTTTATGTGTGAGTATGCCTTGCTAGTCATAAGTCATTAATTCATACGCTTATCGAACACCCTATTTGTTTTGGTGTTTTGGTCTGATCAAACTATTAGGAATATACTGTATAATTAACAATAATACTGTTCTAGGCGGAGATATTATTTGTGAACGAAAATATGACATCAATTGAATTGGGATGGTCTCTAATAAATACGACAATGGGAAACTTTATTACTTATTATGGCAATCTCATTTTAACTCATGTGAAGAGATAATGCTTTGTCTATGAAATAGTAGATTATCTAATTTAGTTTGACATTGCATTGTGGCAATTTCATGACCAAAATCTTCTCACCTTGTAGATGGAATAAGGGAAGGTATTCCATATTCACATTATGAAACAAACAGTGGTACATTCTGGTATGTCACAGAAGGAGCCAGATGTGGTCCAGCCCACTACTGTGCTGATACCAAATGTGTGCGTGTACCCACACTGCCTGACAAGTGTAAGACTTGTAAAGGATATATGAGTGGCTGCGACCAGAATATGGTATGTCGATGTGATCGTAAGATACATTATCAGCTGTGTGATTACGGTACATCAAATATACTCGATCCAGGTGAGTTATATTCAATGTTTTGATTCAATCAACAGTGTGTGATCATCAGCAGATAGGAGTAGATGCTGTCCATATCTGATAATCTTAGCAGAGCAGTTTGCTTGCACAGCAGGAAAATCATGCAACAACATTGAGCTAACAGTTATGAATGAATCATAGGATGTAAGCTCATATATGATCATGCAGATTTTGGTTGACCAAATAATAACCATATTTTGCAGGCTTGGAACTCATGCTCATTTCATAACTGATCTTTTTTTTGTAACAAGCAAATTTACGTTGTGGAATGATATAGGTTCTTTCCATCATCCAAACATTGATAACCAAATTTTCCTAACCACTACATGCAAATAAATGCATGTTGTAGTCAGGCAATTATTCATTTGTTACAGTTATCCTGTAATATATAGGACTAAAATTGATGTCACTAAGAAACTAATTGGATTTGCATAATGTTTTATGCAGTTTATGCAAGGCTTAAAGCAAAGTTGCAAAGTGAAATCACAGGGATCACATCTATTCTAGAATCTAATTGAAAACCATGAGGATGACCAGAATGTCGAAAAATGTTAAACCACCCCTAAAAGCGTTGCCTCATTTAACGCAACCTATTGCTGTTACATATTATAGTATGCAATCTTTTCATTTTTTTTCCACATTTCGTTATACATATCATTATTATTCATTTTGCTCTTGAGCTAGTGGACATTGTACATGTCAAGAGGATGATATTCTTTGAACAGAAAACTCAATGTTTACAGGTGGAAATGATTGGAAGGGTGATCTGGGTAAGGTTTGGCGGGAGTACCCAACGAGTGATCCAAGGAAGGCCCTTGAGGATGTCACAGGTTCAGGGAGACTCGCATTGATCCTTGTACCAATCGCTATTGTAAGCATTAGCTGATATTCGTGTCTGTATATCTGTATAGCTGTATATCTGCATAGCTGTATTTCTGTATAGCTGTGTTTCTGTATAGCTGTATATCTGCATAGCTGTATTTCTGTATAGCTGTGTTTCTGTGTAGCTGTATTTCTGTATAGCTGTGTTTCTGTGTAGCTGTATTTCTGTATAGCTGTGTTTCCGTGTAGCCGTGTGGCCGTGTGGCCGTGTGGCTGTGTTTCTGTGTAGCTGTATTTCTGTATAACTGTGTTTCCGTGTAGCCGTGTGGCCGTGTGGCCGTGTGGCCGTGTGGCCGTGTGGCCGTGTGGCCGTGTGGCCGTGTGGCCGTGTGGCTGTGTTTCTGTGTAGCTGTATTTCTGTATAGCTGTGTTTCCGTGTAGCCGTGTGGCCGTGTGGCCGTGTGGCCGTGTGGCCGTGTGGCCGTGTGGCCGTGTGGCCGTGTGGACGTGTGGACGTGTGGCCGTGTGGCCGTGTGGCCGTGTGGCCGTGTGGCCGTGTGGCCGTGTGGCCGTGTGGCCGTGTGGCCGTGTGGCCGTGTGGCCGTGTGGCCGTGTGGCCGTGTGGCCGTGTGGACGTGTGGCCGTGTGGCCGTGTGGCCGTGTGGCCGTGTGGCCGTGTGGCCGTGTGGCCGTGTGGCCGTGTGGCCGTATAATTCATAATCAATGTAAAAGAAAAGTAATAATAATAATTCATAATAAAAGAAAAGTAGCCATAGTGAGTAAAGTAGTTCATTTGAATACACAACAAAGACTCTCACACAAATCATCGCAACAATGTTCTCAGCCTGTATGGATTACAATGAAATTTTGAAATAAAAATTTAGACTCATCACCGATATTATTCTTAAAGTAGCAGACAGCCACAGAAGTTGTCTTTCGATATTTGATGCGTAATGATGTACTCCTTCCAAATTTTCATTTTATAAACAAATATTAAATTGGAAAATTTTAATTATTTAAATTGTAAATTTTCTTCCAACATTTCGTTCCAGTAACACGAACATCCAAGATGATTTGCCAAGTGATGAGTTCTCTCAAAATGAATAATATTATTGGAAAAAGTTGGTGTATAAATGTATTGCCTCTAAAACTGAAACAACTGTCTTTTTTTCATTTCAATCTTAATACATAGACAGTCATCTCAATTACAAAAGCATCAACAAAAACAATATTTTTACTTTCAATAAAATGAATTCAAGCATTTTCTATGAGATTGTGAGATACTAACTTCACAGCTTACTTGGGATTAGTCAGTAGCCGCAGTGAAAAAAAGGAGGATCAGAAGCTGCGAGATACCAATACTCACAGCTTGGATCAGGATGAGCCAGGAGCCTCAATAAAAAAAGGGGGGGGGCAGAAGCTGTGAGATCTCAACTTCTCACAGCTCAGGCTCAGGAGATTTTGGAAAGAGAGAATGAGACAAGGAGATGGCAGAGATTGATAACAGATAGCGTCAACCGCGTTACACATAAATCTCATTAAAATTGTTGGAATATAACATGTAAAGGCTCATCACATTTTATATTTCAATTAAATTGTTTAAAAATTATAAGCAAAATAATATTACAGCCAGATAAGTCAAAACCCAATCTCTGTTATTTGATGAAATCGGGAATGTTGAAGGTATTATGTGTCATTGAATCACTCATCAGTCAGCGATCCCATCTCCGCCTCTTGGGAGCTTCAAGGGTTTTGTACAATTTATGTATAATTGAATTATTTTATCGGACGAAAAGTGATCAATGGGCAAATTCGATCTCCGTTTTTTTTGCCATGCCTATCCATAGTGATGTGCACTGGTGCATATAGGACTGGGGGAACATCAAGGCTGTTCCGTTCTGGTTTGGGAGCCCTTGGAGTACGTTTTTCTTGTATGATATAGATTGCTTTTCTTGTATCTAATTCAGTTTATTATTCAAGATTAAAAATTGGTTTTAGTGTCGAAAAAGCATCTCAACTATGAGTCATAAGTTAAATTGAATTAGCACCTTAATGTAATGAAATTCAAAATACTAAACTGTGGGTAAATTTGAGTACATAAACGAAACACTTTTTGTAAGGAGTTGCCTCCCTCCTCCACAGGAAGGAGTTAACTCCATACAAAATAAACATGAGCAATAATGAGTAAAATAGTGATGTCTGTTCTGCATGATTATTCAGCCTCAAGTGGGTCGAATATGCGACAAGATTATAAACAAATTCACAATTTAAATCATTTTACTGAAGCCATTTTGGTTAAGGGGCTGCTGACTGCCCTGTGGTACAGAACCTGCGCTCATACCTTGGATTTTCATTTTTGAGTATGATGTCTACCTGTGAAGGCAAATTGCAAGTTGATTCATATTCAGTGGTGCCGAGTTGAATGCTACTTTAAGCAAAGTATGCTGAACATTTATGGTTGCAAGTCAAATTTTTTCTGAGCCGTTGACATTCAGTAACCCGGCACCATTCTAATGTGTATGTGACTTTCTATTAAAGAGAGTAATAAGATATGTTCATTGGCATGTAACAAGTATGAATACATTATGTGAGGCTAAAGTGAAGTCATTATCAGTAGTCTGAGGAGCGTTAAAAACTAATCTCAAAGAGAATAACCTGAGTTGAGGGAAGAGTGTCAATATCTGAGAAAGCAAGGAGTTAGTTTATTATTCAACTAGTGAATAGATTTGTTTCCACAATTTCTCATTTTGTTTTAGATACTGGTTGCTCTGATTGCTGTAGCTGTGTTTGTGTTGAGGGGAAGGTAAACAAAGAGAGAAACACGCTCTCAGATTTCTCCATCTTGAACGAAGTACCAAATCTGAAAATGGATAAGGAGAGAGATTTGTAATCCTCTAAGGATGCAATTTCAGATATACCAATTTTTTTTAAATTCAGATCTTTGATAGATCACCAGACTTTGACTCTGAGAAAGGACAACAATAATAATAATAACAACAATAAATTAGTTATGACTAATTTTCAAGTTGAGATTCATACACTTACAAATCCGCTTCAGTCTCGGAGAGGCTTCCACATCAATTCATGGGGATGGTGAGATGGCGCAATGCAATCGGTTAGCGCGCTTGCTATTCACTGCCAGGCGATTAGTGCCGCAGGAGTTGTGGGTTCGAGTCCCACTGGGGGAGCTTTCATTGTTGATTGTTCCAGCCTCCAGCACCCTCGGGTGTATACCTCTACTATGATTATGTATATGGTTACCTGTTGAAGTGGCAAATTGGTAACGCTCAGGATGCCCAAATGCACCTATGTCAATCTGATACACAAAACCTAAATTAAACTTTGTCACAAAAATATCCACGGGTTTATACCCTAGCATTCAAACGTGTGATTGTACAATTCCTCAAAATAAATATAAAAATAATTTCCATCTTTATGATTACATGTCGGTTGCTTTTGTGTTGTGATGCCAATCTGTTTCTGGTGCAATCTATCTCAGAAGCCCACTGTTTATGATTGCAAATAAAAATCAAGAGGCTCAGTGGCTTAAGATCACTTGTGATCTCATTTATCAGATGAATACAAATTAACTATAATTATTCGTATGTGTGGTAAGCTTAAGAAATTCAATCAACTCCACCATACATGTCTCAGGCAATTGGTCCTATAAAGAAAATAGAATGTGAGTAGATTGAGTAGAAGCTTGAATTATTATATATAATTGTGAATACATAGTCAAGGCATCAAACAAAAATAGAAATATATTGTTAGTATCTGTATACATGTAACATACAATGAGGACTTAGAATGATTTACAGTCAAATTAGCTAAAACAAAGGAGGTCGCAAGTTTGAAGGAGGCAGACATAGACACGGTTCACAGGTCGCAGAAGGTAAGGTAAATTATGGTCATCCCCCTAACATAATAATTAAGTTCCAAACACTTTCTCAGAGTGATATGTTCTATGTCGTGAGCAAGGTGCTGAGCAAGAAGAAACTAAGATATACGTGAATGGTTGGCTCAATCAAGCAGAGGAAGTAGAAAATTCCAGTTTGTATGGACCTACCACTGTCAAATATTTATGTGAAAAGATAGAACGGCTCAGCAGGTAAAGATCAGTGATAAAAAAAGTCAGTGTTCTCTGAGCTTTGATATATCAGACTTTGTAAACCTTTATATCCAAATTTCTCCAAATATTGTAAATATTAACATTAACTGTGATTTTTATTTTCCCATTTCACACATTGGTATGGAATTAAAATATAAACGGAGAAAAATGGGACAACTGGAACCTTTTTTAGCAACTTTAGACGCTGAGTTTACATACTTAGCTATTTCAAATACATGGTTTGAAGATAACTCATTTTTAAGTCAGTTCAATCTGGAAGGTTATGTGTATGCGATATTTAGGGTGGAGACTGCACAACTGAAGGGTTCAGACTCGTTTCTTGTTCACATCGTTGAGGCTTGGTGTCTGCTCGTTGCTGGTGATGTATCCCTCTCCCCCAGGAAATATCTCGGGTTATGGTCATAAATATGGTTATTTTAATATTGTTTCTACTCCGACTCGTTTTGCCAAAACCAAGAGATGAATTCTTGACCACACTGAGAAATTTTTTGTTTTTTAACCAACATCCTGATACAAATTTTTAAACAACACAATAATTTTTTCACAGTAAATTACCAGATTTCAGACTATCTGCCTGTATGGTTGGCCTTTTCATGCCAGCAAAATTCAACAGAACTGCTAGCACTAATGCATCATCCAAAAGATTGATAACATGCTGCTTCTTTGTGATAATTATGAAGAAAATGTGACTGGCACTCTGTCAATATTTGTACTGACACAAATCTAGCTTCAAAGGAATTCCAAAACACTCTGACCAAGGCTATATTTTGAAACAAATCATAATTTTACTGACAGCCAATTTGGATTTAAGAAAGGGTAATGCAGGTGCCAAAAAATATGTGATAAAATTATATATAAATTACAATTCTAAGGGTATAAATTTAGAATTTTCTAAAGCTTTTGACACTATTGACCATGATACTTTAATACAAAAACTTGCATCTTATAACTTTAAAAACAATGAAAAAAAATCGTAAAATGTAACATATCAAACAGAAAACAAATCGATGATGCAAATTCTTCATTTTCAGCCCTAAAAAAAGTATACCCCAATGATCAGTCTGAGGCCCTGTTCTATTTTAATTTGTATTGATGATCTGTTGAAGGCATCAAAAAATCTTGAACAATATTTGTTATGCTGATGACACAATCACCTTTCCACAAAGCCATCCAACATGAAAGTTTAATTTTTCAACATAGAAGACTGCTCTCTTTCAGATGAGTTGATCTTAAATTATGATAAGACTATTCAAGTGATCACTAGAGCACCAAATAAAAGACCTGTTTGTGATGATTTTTCCCTTAATTCTCTTCAACTGATATCTGATGCAAGATTCCTTGGTGTAACTTTAGTTGGCAGTATTTCATTCTCTGAGCACAAGACTGAACTCAATAAAAAATTGAATTTTGTGCAATAGCTCCGATCATAGACCAAAAAACTTTTATTGACATATATTACTCATCATCTTTTCCCCATTTATCATGTGCTCTAGAGTTTTGGGCATGAAAACAAAGTGGATTTAAAGGCGTATTATTCATACAAAAAATTAGCCTAAGAGTCATTGTCAAATTCATATATCACATCATGTTATGTAAAATTAAAAAGATTATGTCGGTCGATATGCTTTTTAAATATTCCATTGGGATTGCATGAGAGCCCAGGAAAATTTGAATAATTTTCAAAATTGGGATGGGAGGTGGTTTCTCTGCCTGTCACCATGGCGAGTCTGATGGGGCGACTGCGGGTGGCGAGCTAGGCCAGCTTCAGTTTAGGTAGGGTTGTGCGGTAGGCGTTGGTTTTCAACTGATGGTGATAGCGTGGCGACTGTTACTGCAGTTGCAACTGCAGTATGGGATGAGTGCGAGTTTTGAAGTTATACGGAGTGGAGAATGACGGATGAACGTTTAGATCTTTATTGGTGTATTGGCATCGTAAAACTGTAATAAAGATTGTGCTTATAAAGTTTTTGGACTTAGAGACAATCGGTGCCATCAATTGGAAGAAAAATAAACATGAAATGTAAATGCAAATTACATCAAAAACATAAGGGAAATTACATCAAAACATACAAACCAAAAAGACTTTATATTTACCTCAGTGCTCCTTATGGATATTATATCCTTCATTTAATCTATTGCTGATAATAATAATGAGAAAGATGTTCACTCATCTGTCAGCAAACCCGCACTGAAAGGCAATTATAATTAACAACGCTGGGCCCTGCAATACACTCAGCTATCACAACAAGACAATGGCTCGCGTCACAGATAGCAATTACTAGCTACCCACCAGACCAGAACAAGGATTGGGGCGCCAATAAATCCCCGCACTGACCCGCAGTCACAGCGACTGTCTAGGATGACTACATATTTAGACGATACCATAGCAGTCCCTTCTACTGATAAGGGAGAGTAATCATTTACTCACCGTCTGTTTTATTTCATAATTTCCACTTTTAAAACTCAATAGATGTCCGTGTTTACCATTCATATAATATGCCTATTGATAAGTCTAGTTATTGAAAACTCCCAAAATACTTTATTTTATGACTAACAAAAGTCAAAGTTAAACAGCAGTAAATACAAAATAAGTCAACTAAAAGTAAAACTCAAGTTAATAATATTGTATGTATATAACTCCATTCAGCTATGTTCGATTCCACTGGTGTACTTTAAATGTCCCCATTATATAGGCAGTAGTCATAACATATCCACGTGGGCTCACAATCAAAAGGTTCCAAATAAATAACATGGTCCAATAGCAACAAAATATATCAGCCATTCAGAAATCCCCAAAGCGTAATTGCCGAAGAGTTATAGTCATGGCTTGGTCAAGCGACTTGAGTTAGCATTAAAATTCAATTAGTTACAGAAAAATGGCTTGCGTAAAACTGCAGGTTCTGTGGTAAAACAAGATCGTAAAGGTTCTCTCCAGCAACTGATTACATATCAAACAGAAATACTGTCATATAAAATAATGTCTTGTGTCCAACCTGCCGCAGGCCCTTACCTGGTTATGTGTTCTGTTGTCACTTTCTCTTATTTAACCGCATCCACTTTTTGCTGTAGAAATCTTAGTATACCAATTAAGTGCAATAAAAGCTGGATATAAAAATATATACAGATGACAAAAACTATTAAAACAGTGTAATTTAACTTGTCAATTATTATAACAAAAAATTTCTAAATGTGTGTATTAACTCATTCTCTTTGTTGTTCGCTGGCAAAGTTTGTTTGCACAATGAAAGATCTTGAACCGCTGATGACACAGCTTGGCTTTACCCAGCTGAGCAACAAATCTAAATAGAGAGTTGTGGCATCAAAACATCTAGCCAGTAGCTTTGTATGGAGTTTTATGAGCTCTCAAAAAGTAGTGAGGATCTATTTCCCCAGCCATCCGCCATTAGTGATGACCGGTCAAGAATCTAGCTGAGATCCAACACTCTAGCTGAGATCCAGCACTTATTACAGTGTTGGATCTCAGCTGTCAGCTCTAATCTTTTTAAAACTAGATCTACGGTTTTTCCAATTCTACTTTCTACTCCTCTGCGTTGCTCAAAAAGCATGTTGATCTAGTTTTTTTATGTTTGAACCCTAACCGTGCCAATATTTATTCCACTGTCTTTGTGCAAGAGAATATGCCTTCAGGTACATCCCCAACAACATATTCGGCAGCCTTGTTGATAGCAAAGTAAAATCTCTAGGTACAAATCCTATTAGAGGAAAGAGACATAACAATTTGAGCGACTTTAAGTGTTGACACAAAAATACACATTAATCATAATCTATTGATACAAGTTTCTCAGCTTTCAGGATTGAGTTGTCTTGTCATGAACAAAGGTAAGAAAACTGTTAATAAGATACAAGCTTCATCAAAGTTATCAACAGCTTGAAGGAACAACACATTTATTTACTTCCCATTGTGTCATAAATGCTGTCTTGCTAGCTCGTAAGGCTGGCTTCAAAATGTGATACTCAAACCGTAGCTCAAAACCAGTGTTTTAATATATATAACTTCTGTAGGATCCTAGACTGCTTTTTCATAGGCCTGGAATAAGCATCAATCGAAATTTCCCCCTTTTTTACTGCACTGCCAACATGGACACCATCAAAGGCTATAAATGCATCATAGTATACGACAGGTTTTAGATCTTTTTGTTTTATTTTTGAATTTTAAGTCTTTATACATATTTCAATAAGATTTTACAACCAAATAATGCAAAAGCACGGATTTTCCTGCTATTTTTTTGTTCAAAGTTTTGATTTATCTTTCTTTGAGCAGGCCTGTCATTGGAAGAATAGGGGTGCTTGTATCGAAGAGTGAACCATGATGGATGGAACTCCTAAGCAGGGTATCTACAATATATGAGTGTGCCCATGGTGGTAATGAAGCTAAAAGATTGATTGTATCGATGAGTTAGTAATGTTAATATTGTCAATAGTTTGTTTTTTCTTAAATATTTTAGTTTCTTAATTGCATAATTTATAATATCCATCCTGTAAAAGATTGATAGCATCAAAAGTATGGCACATAAATAAAACAAAATAAAAGGAGTTACAGACAAATGGAAATTTCTCCCGACTGTGAGACTGTGAGGCTTCCAATGGCAAACTTTGACAATTAGTCACAACTAACTTCTTCCCTGTCAGAGATCAACATGGGCTGACTTCCGAGGTATGTGCTGTTATTTATGAAAAGTCAAATTTGACAACCTCATTATTTCCTAAATTGAAGAGGAGAGAGGTTATACTTCTGATGAAATGTAAACTAATGTAAATCTACCCTAGCTTGACTCTTTTTGTTGAGCGATATTTTCCTCAGAGCATGTTTTTTTCTCCTTTTAGCTCTTTTCTTGTTGGATTGGTAGCACTGATAGCTACAGGGCTTCGAACTAGTTTTGTGATAAGTATAGTTTTTGTTAGTGATGTAAATCGCTAGGCTGTGATTAAGTACCATAGGCAGATGGCGGGAGGGTGTCATAGCAACCACCAACCTTAGGAGGTCTGGCCCTATAAAACATCATGCCCTTAGACCCTAAAATTAAGGGCTCTGGCCTATTCCTGAAGCCATATACCAATGGACATAAACGTATAACACAGTGTTATTAAATTGGTCAAAAAAGGGGGTTCAAAGTTAATTGGGAGTAGAAGTTGAATCAGACAAATATCAGATCGAATTTTAAAAGTGTAGACTTAGCAGTCCAGAAATTTGCTTAAATTTCTTTCTGACAGTCAGGTCTCAGGCTGGGCAGGCGTATTGTGAACCTCCATGAGATCCGTAAAGTCACCTGCTGAAAATAGTTAGCATTATAATAAATAATATTTAAAAGAGGCATATTAAAGGTAACAACCTGTGCTCAGACTTACCGGTTCTGGACCAAGTGTATTGATACACACTTTAATTTGACACTCTGATGATAGTATAGTTAAATATCTATTGCTCAATAACCATTGACATGCGCTGCAACTGCACAAGGCAACAAACTTCTAGTTCTAGACATGTTAAGAGATTATTGGTTTTTTATTGTTAATGCTATGAATTTAGTTTAATAAAATAAAAGAATTTGGCATAATAGTTTATAAAATAAATACAAAACAAAAACAGAGCCTCAGCCAGGTAGTCAAAAGACTAGAGGGACCGCTGTCCTGATGGTCATCCATGAAAAGCATCTGCACAAGCCGCCAAGCCAAAGCATGAGTCAGCACAGTGTGAGATCTTAAGTTCTCACAGCTCACAGTCTGGAGATTTGGTGGAGAGAAAGTGAGGCAATGAGAATGAGATGAGATGAGAAGATAAGCTGATTTCTTGAGGCAGGCAGTGATCAACAATAGATGGCGCCATCCACTCTACTCATACTCGTGATGAATCACCATCATCGTCTAATCTCCCTGAAATTTTGGAAGTGTAATTTGGAAATGCTCTTTATATCTTATGTTTTATTAAATGACCTTGATTGAGCGACCGAAAGCGCAATCCCATCCCTGTTGTTTTTAAATCCAGGATATTATGCATTTTATTTATAATCAAACTATTTTGATCGAACAGTAAGCCGAACAAAATCAAATCGCCTTTTTTAAGGAGGGATATAGAGTTTGTTTGCACTTTAATTTTCAATTAAATTGATCGACCGGAAACGCAATGTTGGTATTTTTTAGGCCCACACCTACCCATAGTGATGAACACCCGGTGCAAAAAAACTCGGCGAACATCAACGCTGGGAAGTGCTGGTTGGAAAGCCCTGAGAGCGCATTTTTCTGGTATGACATAGATGATAATCATAAAATCTATATAGTATTATTCGCAGACAAACTAACTAAATCAAATCACACATTTTATTGACTGTTACTTCTCAAAATATCTATTTTTATACATTTTAGTCAAGCTGTTCTGTCTGCTCATAGCCCTCTTGTAATGTCTTCCTTAGACATTATTTTAATTTTAGCTGGGATCCGGTCGATGATATCATTAATATTTTAAATGAATTAGAAGTAATGTTGCCTGAAAGCTGCTCGATAGTCCAGTACCCTAACATGGCTGAGACACCTTTTTTAGCCACCCCATCTGGCCAAACATCAAGGAAACCGATTGTTGTGAGGTCACAACTAAAACATATTGGCTTTATATTACTACCAATGCTTTAAGTCTTGAGTTAAGTTAATTACATGTCTATTTAAATTTAAGAAATATGACTTGCTCAAACAATAAACCTTATCTTTGAGTCGCAAGTGATGAATGAAAACTTTCTTATGTAAAATGCTTTCTTGTATCTTTTTTAAAACACATTTATTGGCAGTCATATCATGCATAAAGAATGGCTTACTGGATTTTGTTACTTGTTATCAGGTTGTTGTATATAGAGGCAGTGACATCTATATCCATAGATGATGTTCATGAGGTTGAGTTGTGAGGTGAAGGTTCATGCATTATTTTATGTTGAGATTTGTGTTTTGTGGAGGGAGCAGCATGTTAATTTTCATGAGTTTTCATCATAGTTGCACCAGTATAAGACTAGGTGGCTATAGCATCTCAAGACAGTCATTGTCTTTACGTGTCCCTTTTTCTGATCCATATACTCAGAGACCCACTTTGTGTATCTCAAATTCATCTCTTAATCTTGCAGTGAGAATATAGAGAAAAGAGATTTATGAGCGATCTGAACTGTACATTCAACTAGCCGGTGGCCATAGTGGAGTTTCAGAAATAAGCAGCCTTTTTTCTGGTATTACTCTAGTGCTCTCATCCTAATCAATGTGGTGGGCTCATTGTCAGCTTTTAAGAAACTTTATTGCTTATTCAACCTGAGAGTGTATGCACCTGAATTTAAATAAATTGTCATGCAAAATAAATCAAAATGAATTTGTTAAACAAAAAAATAGAAAGACTTAAACTGATAGTGTGTGCTCTTCCACACAAGGAAATATTTGAGGTCTGAACTTTAAATTTGGTACTTGAAATAATAAGCTGGAGAAAATCACAGCATCCCTTCTTTATCTACTACAAATAAACAAATAAAGTTGTCAAACGATGAAAAGGAATTTCTTGAACTGATAATGATGTTCTTCCTAGCAGTGGAAAAATACAGGGATATTTGAATTAGACTGGAGAGAATCGCGGCATTCTCTCCATATCCATTTAGCTTTTAAGTTGTGTAATTCACATCGGGATGTGGAAATCCAAGAGACACCATACGTGTTTCATACATCATCATGTTTCTCATGAGCCTGTCTATCTTCCCCTCAACACAAAAACAGCTAAAGCGATCAGAGCAACCAGAATCTGTAATTGAAATATAAAAGAAACATTTTCTCATAACTCGGCTGCAGCAAAAAACTTGCTTGTAATAACATCACTTGGAAGAAAGAAAGTTTGTCACTACGACCTCGATAACAATTTACTTTTTCTGGCTTTGCTTTAAAATTTAGCCGACTGACATGATTAATGATCTCTACTCAACTCAGGTGTTTCCCTCTTAGTTCTTGTTCTATTCTCAGACTGCTGAGCGACCTCACCCGACCTTCACACAACGTTCACACAGCTGATTCACTCCTTCCAATCAGTAAATCATTTTACTCACTTTAACAGAGCCATGTACCCTATTTGAGAGGTGAGGTGATACTGAAACCTCAACAAAAATCTTAATCTTATCTTTAAGCATATATTTTAATTAAGAATGATACTGATTTGAGTTAAAACTTAAATTTTTTGTAATAAGTTTTGATTGCCAATTAGATTTTTTAGTAAGACACCAGACTTGAACACTAGACTTCAATACCTTATGTGAAGGTTATGTAGAAATTTTGTTAGAGGCGCATTTCCGTCACGTTTAAAAACTGACTTATATGTGTAATTCAATGAGAAAAACTGAAATTTTAAAGGATGATTTGGAACTGATCATATAGGCCAGAAGCAGCTATAGCATAAGTTGTTATGGCACGGACAATATTTGATGGCAGGATATTGATCACGTTTTATACTTCATTGGTGTATGTTCTGTAAAATTCACTGGGTGTACCCAGTTGTAGTGGTCATATTTAGAAATTAAAAGGTGTTTTGTTTTGGCATTATATGTGTGGGGAAATAACTCCTATTCTGTGTAGTCTCACTAATCTAATCATCAGGGAATTCCAGGTTGAAATTGCATTGTGGGATTTGTTGACATGGCAATTAATTCATGAAGTAAACTTGTAGAGAAGTCTGCTCGTATCAGACCAGCACAAATTGAAAAATTTCAATTGAATTATGTCAAACTTCTTATTGGACTAGTATGATATTGTATGGTCTTAAGACCACTGTCTTGGGGCAATTACCAACAACATTTTTGATGTTTCAATTGCCTCTTACGTCATTTTTCGGCTGGATATCTTTTGCATAACACATGAGCAAAGAGTTCAATGAGTGCCTTACTTTTCAGTAAAGAAACCCAACGGTCAGAGTCTGAAAAACTTAGATATGCCAGCTTCGCATACTTTCCTAACATGCTAATGACATGATATGGGGATATGCGGTAGCGCTGTCTCTCACCAACCACCTCATGCAATGATAAAACATATACAATGTAGAACCCAGGACTATAGTCTTGACTTGTGTCAACTGCATCAGACTCTTGACTTCCCACTAATCACATATCGATAGTGTGAATATTTGGGATATGCAGTAGTGCTGCGGCTGACCTCTTCAACTGGGTACACACTTTTTTCCTACATCAAATTTGTCTCACGTCTAGGCTGCTTTCTGTCTTGTTCTCATTGAGATGTAGTGCTGTCGCTGACCACCTTTTAAATTGATGTGATAGAATATCTTGTTAAAATCATACATATAGTCGTGTTTCCTGCTGACCATATTAATCACTTAACATTTCACTTACCTAACCGATTGTGAAGAAAATTGCAGGTATGCTGCCGCGCTGCCGCTGACATGATTGCTACAACCGGGTACACTCTCAGTTTTAGATTCAGCACGTTGTTCTACCCTAGATATACCCTTGTTTAAAACTCGTAACATTTCACTTATTATAAGTTATTTTGAGAAAAATTGCGATATGCTGCCGCGCTGCCGATCTTCCGCTGACATGATTGCTACGACTGGGTGCACTAGACCAAGTTTGGTCCATTTGCCTGCATTCCGAGTGGCTTCCAATCCACTAGTCACGCCGCGGCTTGACCAGTGGATCGGGAGCAACAGGCATGCAGGCAATTGGAACAAACTTGTTCTAGGTTACACCCTTATTTCTTTATATTCAGCACGTTATTATACCCTCGAAACACATTTTATTTAAACTCTTAATATTTCACTCATTAAAAGTAATCTTTAGAGGAAATGAGGATATGCTGCTGCGCTGCCGCTGACATGATTGCTACAACGCTGGGTACACCCTTAATATTGGATTCAGCACGTTGTTCCACCCTAGAAACGCCTTTTATTGAATTCTTAACATTTCATTTATTATATGCAATTTTGAGAAATATTGCGGATATGCTGCCGCAAAACAGTATCATACTAACCTCATAAAGATCTGACATTATACTTATTGAAAATTTTTTTATTTTGTCCTGATCTAACACGAGCAGACTTCTGCAAGTTTACTTGGTAAATAAATTGGCAAGTCAACAAAATCCCCACAATGCAGTTTCAACCTGGAATTCCCTGAAGATTAGATTAGTAATATTACACAGAATAGGATTTATGTCCACACACATATAATGCAAAAACAAAACACCTTTTAATTTCTAAATATGACCACTACAACTGGGTACACCCGGTGAATTTTACAGAAGAAACATCAATGAAGCATAATATGCGATCAGTTTCCTGCCATCAAAAATTGTCCGTGCCATTTGTTTATAGAGCAGTTACAGCTAGGCTGCTTCTGGCCTAATATGTTCTGAAGAAAAAAGCTATCAAAGCGATCCATAAAGTTCTCATATATTGATAAGCAATGTCAATCCCAAATAATTAGGTCATATATCATTGACACATAATGCAGTGTAAGCTGGATAATCTGAGTTCTGTAAATTCAAATTTCCTGCTGATTCAAAAATATCTATTGGTCTGCGCATACAGTATTCACACACGCCTAATTCAACTATATGACCATTCACAATTTGAAATTTATGCTGCCAAGGAACAATGAGCTGACAATGAGCCTTGACAAAGCAGCAGTTGGATCAGAAAGCTGAAGTTAACCAAGAAACTGACAGCATTGATCTTCCTAACAAAATGCTTGAGGTCGCAGCTCTTACTTAACATCAATATGTTGAAGAACATAACCACACAAGGCTGACCAATGACAGGCTTTAAAGTTATGAGAGCGAAAGATAAAAACTCAGCATAATGTATATTTTCATATTCAGAACCCTGCAAACTGAAAAACATGAAAATTTCACCCACCGACGTTTGAATCGAGGGGTCTATGCTGTACCTTCAAATACTCATTTGACATGTTGTGTTGTTATTGCGTTACCAAAGGACCATTATAGTTTAAAACACACCATCTCGAGATTGATGCTCAATCTCAATATTGCAGCCTATATACCATGTCATACAGTAGATTGGTAATTAGATATGTAGGCTATGAGGAACACCCCTAACCTTATAGCTTCAGAACACAACTAAATTCTTTATCATCCCGTATGGTGCTATCCACTATCAACTCGGGACGATAATTTAAAATATAGTATGAACTCGAATTGACTTTTAATGACTTGCGTTGTCTTGTCTTTGAGATGTAACTACATGGGCCACCATACCTAATACCATACTATTCCTTTACTGTGATATATTCCAAATAATTGCCCAAAATCTCTAATTATATCATCAAAGCAACTTTAGCCATGACTACACTGTCTTGTACAGACACACCATAAACATATAAATACTTAAATATATATATTTTTATGAGACAGACAACAGTGCTTTACCTAATTTGTGGATATCAGCACATAGGGTAACACGTATTCTGCCATACTCAATTGACATAGGATATTTGGTAACAGAATGGGGATAGAGTGAGTAATCCGGCAGCTAGTAGAAGTATGAATGTCGCCTTTTTTGCTGCGAGGCGGAGCGCTACCTGATGACTTCCCAAAGACAAAGTATGCCACTAAAGACAGCAAACTCTAGATTTTATTTATAATAAAAGTCGAGATTTTTTTGCACAGTTCTCCTACATGCAGTCAGGTCACACTGTGCCTAGGGTAGACTAAAATTATATCATCAAATAAGGAACAGGGACAGGCAATGATTGAGACAAACACAAATTATGTAGGTGAGACTCACGATGGCGATTGGTACAAGTATCGTTGCAAGTCTGCCTGAGCCAGTGCCATCCTCGAGTGCAATTCTTGGATCACCTGTTGGGGGATCCCGCCTATCCTTACCAATATCATCCTCCCAACCCTCACCACCTGTAAAAAATGACCATTCAATTCAATCAAAGATTCATGTATTTATCATCCTACAACATCTGTTGGCATGAGTGCAATATGTATAAGAATAGTTTCAGATTACACACCATAAACAAAGTGATATAATACTTTTTAATATAGTACTGGCTATCACGTTTGATAGTCTTTCTTATTGTTCAAACCTCTCAAATACTTTTTTTTGAGTCACGGTGACTTCTGAAACACTTGAAAGTCCCTAAACTTTATCTGATTTCCTGACAGGAATATGGTGCCGTATCAGAGTGTTGTAATAGCAATTGAATGCCATTAGCCCATGTTTGCAGATATGTTGATGGTTATTATTTAGCAGCTAAACAAAGCTATGCTTATACAAGAAGCAACACATTTTGGTTTGCATTGATCCAATGTAACCAACTGGCATGCAACGCAAGTAACAGGA
This sequence comes from Membranipora membranacea, assembly GCA_914767715.1. Taxonomy (NCBI): domain Eukaryota; kingdom Metazoa; phylum Bryozoa; class Gymnolaemata; order Cheilostomatida; family Membraniporidae; genus Membranipora; species Membranipora membranacea. The sequence goes on along the minus strand of OU612072.1, from coordinate 1,390,833 downwards.
ATTTAATAACTGAACTTTACTTTGTAATCTAGCGTCTAAATTTCACCTGATTATTGGACACGGCTGGTAACTAAACTCTTCCTGCTGATTATCACAAAGACCTGCTGTTGACTGATTGTAACACTGAATAAAGCTCACCCGGATCAGGGGGACTGGATACACTGTAACTACAGTAATGGTAATGTATATCTACATCACAGCGACATGTGAAGTTCTGGTCACATCCACTCATAAATCCTGTGCAGTTCTTACACTTGTCAGGCAGTGTGGGTACACGCACACATTTGGTATCAGCACAGTAGTGGGCTGGACCACATCTGGCTCCTTCAGTGAGATACCAGTATGTACCGCTATAAGTCTCTTCTGGTCTATATACCTCACCTTCCCTTATTCCTTCTGTAAGGCAACGACATTCCAGCAGTGAAATGACCAATACTTACCAACCTAAATATTTACCAATACTTACCAACCTGAATACAGAGTAGCTTCAAGATCGTTTACATCAATGTCAACCATTTAGACTAGAGACATTAGCACTTGATCGACATAGCAACATCGCATCTCACGTATAAAATTTAGTGAGGGTACACATGAATTTCAAGCGAATGGGCTTAGTTATCGCTATTTCCATTATGTAAAATCGTCAAACCTTGTATTTATTGCGGGCTTTCCCATTTTACTGATTTGAAAAATAAAGTTGAATAAAAGATTATCTCAGCCCAGAACATCATTATTATTTAATATTTTCCCCTTAGATGGATCACTATACTGCACTAGTAATTAAACACCAGGCAATGAGCTCTGGTGAGGGAGTTCAATGAGTGAATGACTCATCACCGGAAAAATTTACTCACCTATATACGGACAGATGACTGCCTTTGCATTTGGCCAGAATACTCGAAATTGTTCACGAAGTTGACCAAACTCAGAGGGTTTGACATAACTTGTGGTATCGCAACTCAGGCTTTCACAGAAAATATCTCCTCCGAAATCTCCGCTGTATATATCAGCATCCTTGTATTTGGTGTCGAGAGCTAAAAAAGTGATGAGCTACACCAATAACTGACCATAATTAATTGGTCTGACCAAAACCGCCATAATTACAGGCGCTAGGGATATTATGCGGTTCTTATTTGGTTCTGGTTTTGGAGCACTGCCTATGAACTCAAAGGACACTTAAGAGCTATGAGCAAGTCTTGCTCATTGACTGGGGTCATGTTTAAAGTAGGTCATGCTGAATTCAAACATAACAGCCTATATGCGATTCAATGAAACTCAGCCAGTGAGTTGACATGAGTAGTCTACCATAACAAGGAATTCGGTGTGATGACCCAAGATAAATTGTACTAATAAGGGCCTGGTACATGTTATAAGTACTGATACTAAATTGACTCTAACCATCAGAGATACACATGATAATAGTGTAGTCTCTATATCAGTGTGGTCTAAAGTTGCAACTTTATAATGTGTGAAATTGTTTATCTCACCAAGCTGCTCCCAGCACCAGCCCCTAGAAGCCTTAGCAGTTTTATCTTCATAGATTCTATTACAGGCAGCATTCACAGTGTTACAAAGCCCATCCTTGCAGAAGCTCCGACCTTGCTTCAAACACGGATGTCCATCTGCCCTTCTCTTGTCAGAAGGACAGAACGGGCTCACACCATCACACCTTTCTTGGAAGTCACAGTATCCTTTTGTCTGTCTGCATATTCTATTATCCTGTATTAATTGGCACCTCCTGATATCACAGCATTGTCCTGGTAAAATAGACCCTTAAACTAGACAAAAAACTGCACAACTAGCAGGCAGGGCTGTAATTATGAAAACTTGATTGGGAGGCAAGGTTTCCATAGAGCAATTTCATATGCCACTTTGTCAGTGTGGAGCTTGATACTAAAGAAACTGAGTTATTTATTCCTCACACAGTCATGCTATGCAATGAAATTCCTCCCTCAACCTTTACCACTATCGGTTGTCATTGCCAGTACCAACTTATTAGAGCAGAGAGAGCTGCTGAATATGTGTTGGAGGTTTCGTTTGCGGCTCATAGCCCTATAACTTTGTTTACTTACCGTTGGCACATTCACCTCTCAATTTACAATACGGCGTGCAGCAGGCCCATCCATAATGTGGTTCACAATCTTCGCCTAAATATACAACATGTAAGAAACATAAGGTTGAAATTAAAGTGTGCCTTGCGAAGAGCAACATAATATGATGTAAATGAAGTAATTTTGCCATAGTATAGTGAAACTTACATAGTATTATCTAGGCCTTATCTGTTTTAAAAAGAATCATTTTTTCAATTGACATGTTACATGTTACATGTTACATGTAACATGATACTTGTTACATGTTATACGTTACACGTTACACGTTACACGTTACACGGTACACGGTACACGGTACACGGTACACGTTACACGGTACACGTTACACGGTACACGTTACACGGTACACGTTACACGGTACACGTTACACGGTACACGTTACACAGTACACGTTACACGTTACAGATATTCTGCATGAGACAAGACAAGAATAATATCAACGGAGGAACAGAGAATTGATTTCAATCCCCTTTCTAGACTAAAGATTGAACAGACATTTTGACTGGTGCATCACTGCAGGAATGGAGATTCAATTGAGGCTTGAAGGAACAAAGTGAAATGAACCGCAAAAAAACTTTGAGAAGAGCCGTTCTGGTAGTGTTGGGGTGAGCTCATTCAGTTTGAACTCGGGAACCTTGATTTTGTCCAATGGATGGGAATGTGTGAATACTATCAGCTTTGGTTTCAGTAGTTACACTATAATTAGCTGTACTAGCACACAGATGAATGTAATTAGCCAGAGAAACAGACTGATAACCCTTAGAACTTTCACTTGATCGTAAATATAGTCTAGTTTATGAGTAGTCTATCAAGCCTCTGTCAAGCATCGTATATATGACAATAACAACCGCCTTCCTGAGTAGAGTTATTGTTGTTGGTCTGTTAGTAGAGCAATTCTAAAGTTTGTGTGATTACCTGGATCGATGACCCCATCACCGCATCTTCCATACTTTACATTATACTTTGGTTCGTTGTGAAGACAGGTCTTGGTTGGAAGGGTCTCTTTTACTACCTTTAATGTACAATTCGAGTATACTGCATCACCCGGGTCAACCGCTGAAAGAGAAAAACAGGCTTTCTGGTTTGAGGATCATTACATGAATAAGGTACAGTGACAGACGGGTGCAAAATAATTTAGTATTTTGTCAATGATAATGGGAGGCTCTCAGAGCCTAAGCCCAAAATCTCTAAATCTGTGCATAACATGCAGGCTTGCAGCAGGAGAGCATTTTTTCACAGGAGCAAAATTTCTCTTCTTATCTCACTAATATGGTGAAATTTAGTGAATCAATTTGGTAATTAACCCATATATATACACTGTAAGACAACCACTTTTTTTTCAAATCATGCTTCCTTGCTCATATTTCTTAACAGAAACTGAATATTCATTTCTGTTAATTTCAATATTATATGTAATATATTTATGGTATGGTATGGTTTACGGTTCAGGACTGATCACTTCAGTAAAAGAATTAAAACCTTTTCATTTCTTTTGAGTGATTCGCATCAAACAGCTGTAAAATTACAAGGGCTTATTAATTTTGCTTCTGGCTTCTCATTTTGTATGGTCAATGTGCAATCTGTCTAACAACGCTAGTGTATATGAGCTGTACACAGTTTGAATTAAAGAATGTAATAAAAATATCGACCAGATGAGAATTCAGAAAATAACAATGGAGTTTGAGAGATTACACTCCAACTGGTGTTACAACTTAAAAGACCAAACCCTCAAAGCGCACTCGTTGAACATTAAACTGTCATTCATATATTGGTGTCAAAATGAGTTGAAAATTTGATCTTAGTAATTCAAGGCATAGTCAGTACTCACAAACATAAGCCATGATGCAGTGATGTGGAGTACAAAGGCATTCGTGTCCCATTACATGGTTTGAACCGATAAGATGTGTGATCTCATGAAGTATAGTTAGTGTGTTGCGATCATGAGTTGCACATGCATCTACATATGCATAAGAATTAGGCCTTTGGCATGCACCATTGAACAAAGCAATACCATAAATATCGTTATCTATGCATTGCGTTTGTGACAGATATAGGAATGCGTCAAATAGTGTGTGATTTCTCACAATCTCCCCATAGTCAGGGAATTGCTTATATAGGTATTTGTTTGTTATGTTATCGTAGGAGCCCGTCCTGTTCTGCGGTATATCCACTTTATTCCCTTGATCCCAAATTTCAATGCCGACGATAACAATAGCCAATTCAAAATGGAGTCTAAGCACCTGCGAAGGCAAGTACATACTAACGAAGACTACATTGTGGCAATGACTCGGATTTAGTATTGCCCACCAGCATTTGTTGTCATAGTAGTCAAAGTCAGCCACAATGTATGTCTCCAGATAATAAGGTAGGGTTGCATGTCTACGCTTCCGCTCGCCCATATCCATATGACGTAGAAAAGGCTTGGGATCTTCTCCAGGCGGAAACCTGGACTTGATTTGTTCTGATTGGATGAAATGTTGGATAGTCTCCCCAATCTCAGAATGAATGGTGTATTTCTTCTCTCCGTGATGGTAATATCCATTAATACCTTCACACAGATTGAATGAGGCTTCAAAGGTTTTATTTTTTGCTGACACCATACAGAAAGGATCGTATCCATGGTTGGCTGAGTCATTGAGATTAACTGTATGAGAGTTATGAGCGGATCTGACCTTCACAAAAAAATCCCTGTGAAGAAGTATAGGATGCGTTATTAAGTTAATTACTGTTCCATCAATAACCAGCTTCATTACACCCTCAGTATTGACAGGGTGGATAGACTTGAGTTTGTTTCGAGCCGTGACCACATTAAAGCTGCTCGACAGGTTATATATGAGCTGCTCACCACTGTCTCCAGATATGTGAAGTTCAACTGGGACTTCCCTCCCTCCTGTCTGGTGATTACCGAGAAGATATGGACCGATACTTTGCACACCAAGTGGCCCAATCCATGCTACTGTGATAAGCAAAATGTACATCTTTGGTACGACCCGACACCAACCCATGATTCTTCTCCTACTTATCATTCGTGCTGCATGTTTCCTTTGTCTATAACTAAACGAGAAACAATGAGGCAAGACATGTCATATCACAAAGTTACTGTTTAATTAATGATTCAGGGAGTTTTGATGTGTTATTGTGGTTGTTTAATGAATCAGCGATATAAATGATGACAAAACTTTATTACAGCATCCTGATGTCAGCCCGTCATGCCTGTCTGTATGTACGTACCATATGTGGATCGAAATGCCGCACTCAGGCTGTAGAACACTTCTGAATGCTATATTAGGGTCAATGATAGTCTAGGCTAGGTGCTCAGACTTTCCTCAGGAAACAACTTAAACAGATGGGCATAAAATTTTTACCAAACTAATCTGAAACCTGTTTTTTCTTATGCCTGTCCATCATGGTACACTTTTTTAGCTGAAAAAGACAGCAGCAATAGTGACGATTTTTATCTCAAAGCCATAAATTATTTTTCTGATTGGTACAAAGCTAATTGTCTTAATACTAAATACCACTAAGACCACAGAGATGATCTTTGACTTCAGTAGATCGCAGGAAGTAACTTCTAATGATTTTATTGATACCAACCCAGTAGAGAAAGTTCAATGTTTTAAGTATCTAGACTGGATACTATTTTTAGTGAGCTTTGTTTGGTGGGCTGGGGGCAAAGCTTGTTAAGTGTTGCGAGCGAGCTACCAAGAAAAATATTTATCCTCTTGAGAACAGATATCTCCCTGACAACACTTATCAATTAGTAAAGGAAAAGCGGAGTTGTTTTGCCAAGGAGACAAACCTTATATCTCATAAATATCCATTTTATCCCAGGATGTAATAAAGTTTTCTACGATTTCAAGTGCGGACAATCTTTTTTTAGAAAGCTTGCTTGCAACAGTTGACAAGCTCTGTTCTGATTGTACAAAGATAGTGTCACATTGTCTAACCAAGCTCGTGAGCACAGATCTCAGTTGTGGAGAGTTAATGTGGTGACTCCGTAACCCTCTTGTGTCATGTTTAAGTTGGTATACCAACTTATTGTTAGTTTGGCATTGCTATTCATTTGAAGGTTACATTATAGTGTAACATGACATGTTCTGTTGAGAAGCCACAATACTATATGAATGTAAAGAGCGTCCATGATCATCATTTCCGATGTATTATATCATGGAAAAACTTGGAAATATAGACGCAGCAAACATCTGGTTTATGGTACAAGCAAGTCATTCTCCTTCTGAGATTAGCCTGTCTCCCTCCATGGAAATGTATTCCTCTGATTTTTAAATGCCTCCAATCAGCTGATTTGTCCTGCACAAAACTGTAACAATCTGTTTCATACCTACTCATCTCAACAAAATAATTTTTAACTCAGGCATGGTTGGTGTTTGGCAGAGAAAGGAGACCAGAATTCAAATTGCTGCCAACAAGTCGTCTCCGTTTTAGGCATTTCCATACAGCGGACACCTTTCCTAACTAATATATATTAATAATATTAACTTTATTTTAAACTGATCAGAGCACGAGGCAAATGAGATCATGTTTTACAGTCAAAAAAGTGGACTATAAATGGAACAACAGTATGAAAAAGAAAAACAAATGCTATGCTGTAGCTTTTAATAATCAAGCAAGTTATTTGCTGGTCAAGTCATGTAAAACTTAACCAATCTCAATCGGAAACAATTTATTCATGAACTCATTCCTTACAATGCTGTTCCATGTGTGGGGCGTACGAGTTGTCGATGGTTTCTGCCCGTCTGTGGATTGGGAATGTATTGATTAGTTGGTGCGATATGCAATAGTGTAAGAGATGAAATGAAATTTATTTTCAATGCTAGTGCTTGCCGGATTAAGCCTTCAGTACAATAATTTATTTTGACGAATGTCCGAGAAGTGAGACAATAATAATTACAAAGATGTTAATCAAAACTGCTGCTCATCAAAGTCTGCCTTTGGAATATACACAGAAAAAACAAGATCTGCTACCTCTTCATCATCACCAGTTGGCGGGTAGGTAGCCGTACCATCATGTAAAGGCAAGCTGGTGATGGCCTCCTTACACCCCTTTCTATAATAAAGGGTGAGCCATAAAATGTCGAGCTTCTTCAAGCAGGCTGACGCAGTTGAGACTGAAAAAAATAGATTTTAATTAACAGGTCGACAAATTTGACTTCTGCCTATAAGGACAAAATTCAGATTGAGAATAGCGCTGATTGGGTGGGTGAGTGTGTAACTCCAAAACACATTAATGTCAAAAGTAGTGACCAACGATGTGAGAAGTATATGTGATGACAATTACATGATAGCTCCAATGTAAAGTAATCTACATCTACCAAAATCAGCTGACGCAAAATCTGGCCAATTTTATAAATGAAGTATTTCTAGACATATTATGCAGTGGCTTCCGCTTGTTTTATTGTCGATAGTTTATTTTTAAAATATTTGAGAAGTGCCAGCAAATGATTCATGATAGGTAGCTCCGAAGGTTGTGTTTCAGTGTAAAGAAGCTTCAATATATTCCCTTATAATCTGTGCTGTATCAAACTAGTCAACAACATATATTTTCAAATTCCTATGCCAATCTTTTTTCCTTTGATTTTCAAACACAAGGTTGAACACGCTACAAAACTGAAATATAGCTTTTGTACAGAGTCTGTTGCATTTCGCTAAAGTCGGCTATATGTGACCATTTACTTTATGACAATGATACACTGCACGGTTGAACATGTCACAGATTGTAGTTGTCCTGAAACTATCCTAAAACCAAAACTGAATTTTTCTGCAAACACTGATATGTTTGTGTCACACAGTATTGATGTCTGTATTGTTGTGATTGTGGGAAATTTCTGAGTTTAAGATAAATATGCATTGTGAGAGGTTGGTATCTTGATATATATTTCCCAATGGACATCTCGCGTGATTGAAATATAATAGATCATTTGGGCTATCAGTGTTCCCAATGGTCCTCAAAATTACCTGCTCGAACTTATGATCACTGTTAATCTCAAAGTTGATTTAGGAATTGTCCGCTCACAAGATCATATTTTGTCAACAGACTAGAACCAGGAAGAGACCAAACAGCTTCATACAGTTAATTCTATGATGTCTGTATATGCAGATGCTGAAATGATGAGTTAAGTGTCAAACTATTAAACAAGTGTATTTGCGCTAGATCAATTTTGTCCAATTTACCCTCGATTGAGTCGCCCCCTAGGTGTCACGTTAGGCAAAGGGAACGGCTCAGATATTTTTTGTTACCAAATCTTGGAGTGATAGAGAAAAGAAAGAAAGAACTAATACCGATACCAATCTTTGCAACTGCAATTGTTCATAGGCATTGTGAATGAGATAACATTTATTGATATTATAAGCTATGTGGCGCAGTAATTGAATGATGTTTGAATTGTCTTGTAACATCAATTGACTGGCTGCATTGGTTTCGGTCATTGAACCTGATAATTGGATTTATCTCAACATTTACATCGTGCTCTGGAGATAAACAAGCCCTGGTATGAATACCATAAGTACCACAAAGAAATGGAACGATGGGCTGTTTGTACGGCAATTCCAGAGCATTATGATCTGCAGTCTGAAATATAGAGTATATACCACGTTTTGTTCTGATGAAATCCATGCTTAGCCTGTTTGTCCACCACCATCAACTCCCTCTCATGGGAGCAATGATGGGAGGGTGGGGCTTTCATTCTTCATCGAGTGGTGAGTATTAAGGAGTTGTCTACTCAAACGTAATTTAAGGCTATAATAAATCAGGCCAATCAACATGCAACAAAAATAATTACTCGCATCCAGTTGGCTAATTACTGAATATCCTTCTATCTAAGCCCTTATTGGACATAGCTTTTGTAGTTGATGGAGTTAAATTATTTATCTTCATTTCCTGTACAGCACAATGGCTGTAATAGCTTTTTCCAGACTGACTAGCTAAGGTGGCTGCAATTTGTGTAGGCAAGGAAAGCTCATTACTGTGATTCCAGGGATCAAATTGATCTGCTATTGAATTAACAACACCTGAGGTGGCAATAGTTGACATGCCTGTGTAATGGTTTCTCATTGACCGCAGATCCCACAAACCAAACTTATATATTTCATGGAATTTATTTACTTACATACATCAGGGAGAATTCTCCCTGCATACATAGATAGTATATTATTTATTTTTCAAATATAATTATTGCCTCCCCCCCCCCCCTCACTGCACTAGCCAAGTGTTGGCTCTGATCAGAGCCAACACATTGGCTACACTGCAAGTTTGCCAATTTGACATTGTTGAATGGAATGAATGTCCTGTGTGTGTCATTTCAGTCTTAGTCGCTTGCGGATGACTTTGCTCCAGGGGTCTTGCTTAGTTTTCTGGTACAGGTGTTGGTTACTGATTTTCTGTGGCCATCTGATGTTAATGGCGTTTCTCATTTGACGTCTATGATAGCTATCTAACGTGTCATTGGTGGTTTTACTGACTGTCCATGTTTCACTGTTATACAGGAAAACACTTCCAGCGTAGGCGTTGAATGCTCTTATCTTGATGTTTGTTGAAAGCCTTCTGTTCTTGCTGATATGCTTGATTTTATCCATTGCTCCAGCAGTTATTCCTTTCCTCCTTTTTATGTCCTCCGCAGTGTCCAGCTGTGTTCCAAGATATTTACACTTTTTCCAGGTGATGATGATGTCATTTCAGAATACGATATGTTTTGTCATTGTGTGCCCAACAGGCAAAAGTTATATTCTGAGATGGCAGTTGAGTAGACATAACTACAGAAAAAATCTAGTTCTGTATGGGCAGTAGCCAGTTTGATAAAATGATCACAGTAGGTGGTTCATTGGTGCAGCTTATGTTGCGTGCTAAGATAGCCTACATTTTATGTACGGCATCCAATCCAACACTCAGGTGTACGTTGTGGGACCAGGGTAGGTGGGAGATGCTGTATGGGTCATGTCTTACAGTACGAACAACTATGCTTTATAGGCTTTGAGTGCTGTAAGACATGTCCCACACAGCATCTTCCACATTTCTCACAACAGTGCCCATTCAGAACAGGATAATTTTTTGTGATTGAGTAGTTCTGTTGGGTACTAACTAGCAACCATTTCTTTTATAAAAAAAATTCCATTTGTGCATTGCTTTTATCTCCAGGAAATTCTCAAGTCTATATAATAAACCTTACACAAAAATACGTTGTTGACAAACCTCTAAAAGGTGTGGATGAAGACTGAGGACACCGCACATCATCTGTACATATCATGTCTTTGTTCAAAGACATTGCCCCCATATTCGCGACCAAGTTGTCTCAGATTGCAGGCAGGTCAGAACTGACAGTGCACACTATCAATGCCAAGTAGACAGTACACCGCAACAGGATTTCCATGCAGAACCCCAATCAGAAGCTCGTTAGAAGCCAAGCGCTCTTCTCAAACTGAGTAACCACCTTGTGCTCTCTACATGGTTCTCAGGCTCTCTTTGAGGTTGTCAATGGGTCTGTATGCGACCATGATGAGCTGAAGGATCGTTACAAGAAATTGGCTGAAGTTCACAATGATTGCTGCAGTGAGACCTGGTGTATAAACCTAAATATCACCTCAACCAAAACCTTTACTTTTTGGTATCAGTTGTATCTCCAGATCCTAAATCTCAATTATATTAATTATTTCTAACAAATGATGATGTGTGTAAAGAACCTCACACAGCAGTCGCATTATTACCTCATGATTCCCTGAGATTGCTGTGATAGCCCATGCATGGCCTGCAGAATGTCTCGGGGAGTTGTGAGGTTGTTTTGAGACGTTGTAAGACTGTCCTGAGGCATATGGGGGGGGGGGGGCCTTCTTGAGGAGTTTTGAGTTGTCTTTTGAGCTGTCTCTAGGAATTTTTTGATGCAGATTTCTTTTCACACTAGATATGCTTAGAAGTCCTAGCTGCTCATATATATATATATATGTATAACCGGCCATCACACCATTGCTAGGACAATAAAGTACTGGCTACTCGCAATATTAATCCTCGGCCTAGAAAACTGCCCTGTGTGTATAGTGCCAATTTGCAAATCAGGCGGCGTTGCATAGGCAGTCTTCTGTCATCAGCCTGCCATCAGCGTTGTAGGAAAGGATTCAGAAGCAAAAAAACTTCTTTTTTTGGTCAACATTCATGTCAAGAATCTCAAAACAGTTAAGTGACACGAAGGATCTGTTGAAGCCTTACCCTAAGTGATATTGAACCTGTAGATGCCATCTATGAAATATATTTTAACATATTATTGCACCAAAGGCGGTTTCGTATCTGGTCGTCATATGGTATACTGTATTGTATGGCTACCTATCATTTTGCAGAGTAGCATGAGTAACAATTACCGTTAGGTTTTCCATAGCGTTTCCCGTGACGCGTTAGCAAGTTTAAGTTGTTTACAGTACCCTGTGTGTGTTTGTTTTCAGCAGAGTTTGAGCGAGCTCATATATTATTACTGGGGAGTCGGCGATAAGTAAAAGATCTACATTGGCTCACAATGGAGTCTTTATACCATGAGAAGGTATGACAGGTATTTTAAGCATTGTAGACTTTTTTGATTAGTCTACTCTTAAGGTCCTGGTCAACCAAGCAATAGTCCAATTATGGTGTAATTGTATCAGTTATGGTGTAATTGTGTCAATTATGGTATAACTGTATCCAAGCCATCGGATAATAAGAGTCAGAATACATAGAACTCAGATGGAGACAAAACAAAGGTTTTGCTTACGGTGGCTGAAAGATTCATTATATTTTTACCTACTGTCTTAGTTTGCATGGAAATTAGTTACAGATAGTCAGTGTGTTCAGCGACTGTATTTGTAGCAAGACGGTGCGTTATGTGCTCAGCACTGCCTCAATAACCTCCTACAGGGATCATATTACACAGCTGTAGACCTCGCTGAGATCAGTCAGAGTCTGGACGATATGGAGCTCAACTGTATGGCTGCCGCGGGTATCAGTACAGAAGACTTCCAGAAGTTCGCGCAGGTAACCTTCTTCCTTCAAGCTACTTATAAACTTATCCAGCTGGGGGTCGTAAGGTGGGGAGCAGGAATCTGTGGGGCTCAGGCTTATATACCTGTAGCATATATTCACAATGGTTCATTAACTCAATCTTTGTTACCCCAGAGGGTAGTTTCGCTTGTTTGAGGTGATTCGATGTTAGCTAGCGCTTAATTTAGAGTAGCTAGTTGAGGTGGGAGTCTATATAATGTAAAGAGGTTATGTGTAAATGTTGACTAGCCTAAAAGTAAGCTTCTTCGGACGTGTGCGATGAGTAGCAATTTTTCCCTTCCACGAATACCTCACTCCTCTAGCGTATATTAACTACTGATAGAAAACAATTTTTGTTTTGTCACCAGCTGTGTAGTGGGTAGTAGGCATTGTAGCTCGTGTTTTGAATGCTTCTAAATGTTAAAAAATTATCTGTATACATATCACTTGTTTGCTTTTTTAAATGTATCACATGGCCCAGAAAATTACTCTATAGACAGCGTGGCATAAATCTGTGAGAAATTAAAACCAGGGTTATTATAGTAGTGAAATTCAGTCCTAATTTGTGAAGCGGCTGATTCTACATTAACGCCGTTTCTGTGAACCTAAAGCAGCCAGTCATACCAGCCAGTCATACCAGCCAGTCATACCAGCCAGTCATACCAGCCAGTCATACCAGCCAGTCATACCAGCCAGTCATACCAGCCAGTCATACCAGCCAGTCATACCAGCCAGTCATACCAGCCAGTCATACCAGCCAGTCATACCAGCCAGTCATACCAGCCAGTCATACCAGCCAGTCATACCCTTATATTTTATATTATATTTTAGCAACCCTCAGAGAATATGGACGATAGCGGAATGTTTTCTATCCAAGTGATAGTCAAAGCCTTAGAGTCATTCAGTCTTAGTTTGATAAACCTAGAGAGCGATGATACTGGGGCTAGGCAAGCTAAATCTCATCCAGAGTAAGTGCAGCTTATCACCCATGATTGGGCTTCTTACCCTCCTACCAATATGGGGGTAATAACTCAAATAATAGAACATATTCCTTTCTTCTGTCTGTCATTAAATCATTAAATCACCAATTTATCGAATTAACTATACTCAATTGAAAGACGGACAAAAAAATCAATAATGACTGACAGCAGCCAGCAGTCCAATCTGGTCAGTCTGCAGATACAACATACAATGGTGGGCATACCACTGCACAACACACAGGTCTTCTGCTAGAAACCATGAGTCAAGCGCTGTTTCGAGTCTACAATCAAACATGATTGCAGACCATTCTTCTCAATCCATTACATAGACATTTCATATTTGGGTAGTAGATGTATGTATATAACGCAGGCAGTCATCTCCTATAAGGTACACCTGCTCCCCTGCGTCAGAATGTCTACTGAATGCTGATATCCTCATCTTAGGAGACACTGACAGATGAGTGTCATGTTTTGTAGACAGTGTGTGGCGTTTATATGTAATTATCAGGCACACTGGATAACTATACGTAAACTTGGTCAGCAGTGGTTTAATCTCAACTCATTACTCACCTTCCCTGAGCTCATATCAGATCTACACTTGTCTATGTACCTAACTCAGCTCTCATTAGAAGGTAAGTAACTAACTCAGCTGACCTTAAAAGGTAAGTACTAAACTCATCTCCGGTGTGAAGTTATGTAGCTCTGATATTATCTATAAAAAGTATAAGTGATTACTTGTGAGATCACAGTGATGTATCTGCAGGCGCCAGTTTCCTTATCCACATATATCATAAATCTGTTTTTCTCCCGTATGTTCAATTCATGCTATATTCAGTGATGAATGTGTTGCCTATAGTTATTTTACGGACAATCCCCGTAAATTGAACCCCAGCGGTTATGTGCAGTCAAGAAGTAACTCTGTGACCCAGTAGGGTAGGGAGTAGACCTAGTTTGGTCCTTTTGACTACATTCGGAGTTGCTCCCCTCGAGTGTGACCAGTAGAAGGGGAACAGTCGGAATGCAAGCAAACTGGATTAAACTTGATCTATCTAGGGGGTAAGCGGTCTGATACCTAGCAACAAATTTGTCTACATAATTTCGTTGGGGGTCAGACAGAACATTCTCAGATGATTTCTGCACACATTAGTATTATTATTGTACGACTTATAGTGTTCTCTCTTTGTACTGACAGGATACACTAACTTTTTGGTGCGTGGCAGTTTACCGGAATGTGAAGCTAACCAGATGTTACAGTTTATACAGATAACTCAGCCTATAAAACCTGATCTAATAACTACTGAAGAACCTAACGGTATGTATGAAGTGATACAGAGAGTAAAGTGTGTAACAGTTACACTAGAGGAGTAAAAATTAGCTTGGGTTAATTTTAATTAGTTTTGGGATGACTTAATGTTAGCTAGCACTAAATATTGGCTAGCTGAGGTTGGAGCCTATATAAAGCAGTGAGGGTGTCTAAATGCTATTAAGAGCATGTAAGGAATGGGGCACTCTTCTTCTTACGAATGCTTCACTTCTCTAGGGTAGACATGGTATGTGTGCGACTTGTTACTGGTGTAGTCTGACATGGTATGTGTGCGACTTGTTACTGGTGTAGTCTGACATGGTATGTGTGCGACTTGTTACTGGTGTAGTCTGACATGGTATGTGTGCGACTTGTTACTGGTGTAGTCTGACATTGTATGTGTGCGACTTGTTACTGGTGTAGTCTGACATGGTATGTGTGCGACTTGTTACTGGTGTAGTCTGACATGGTATGTGTGCGACTTGTTACTGGTGTAGTCTGACATGGTATGTGTGCGACTTGTTACTGGTGTAGTCTGACATTGTATGTGTGCGACTTGTTACTGGTGTAGTCTGACATGGTATGTGTGCGACTTGTTACTGGTGTAGTCTGACATGGTATGTGTGCGACTTGTTACTGGTGTAGTCTGACATTGTATGTGTGCGACTTGTTACTGGTGTAGTCTGACATTGTATGTGTGCGACTTGTTACTGGTGTAGTCTGACATGGTATGTGTGCGACTTGTTACTGGTGTAGTCTGACATGGTATGTGTGCGACTTGTTACTGGTGTAGTCTGACATTGTATGTGTGCGACTTGTTACTGGTGTAGTCTGACATGGTATGTGTGCGACTTGTTACTGGTGTAGTCTGACATGGTATGTGTGCGACTTGTTACTGGTGTAGTCTGACATTGTATGTGTGCGACTTGTTACTGGTGTAGTCTGACATGGTATGTGTGCGACTTGTTACTGGTGTAGTCTGACATGGTATGTGTGCGACTTGTTACTGGTGTAGTCTGACATGGTATGTGTGCGACTTGTTACTGGTGTAGTCTGACATGGTATGTGTGCGACTTGTTACTGGTGTAGTCTGACATGGTATGTGTGCGACTTGTTACTGGTGTAGTCTGACATGGTATGTGTGCGACTTGTTACTGGTGTAGTCTGACATGGTATGTGTGCGACTTGTTACTGGTATAGTCTGACATGGTATGTGTGCGAATTGTTACTGGTGTAGTCTGACATGGTATGTGTGCGACTTGTTACTGGTGTAGTCTGACATGGTATGTGTGCGACTTGTTACTGGTGTAGTCTGACATGGTATGTGTGCGACTTGTTACTGGTGTAGTCTGACATGGTATGTGTGCGACTTGTTACTGGTGTAGTCTGACATGGTATGTGTGCCACTTGTTACTGGTGTAGTCTGACATGGTATGTGTGCCACTTGTTACTGGTGTAGTCTGACATGGTATGTGTGCGACTTGTTACTGGTGTAGTCTGACATGGTATGTGTGCGACTTGTTACTGGTGTAGTCTGACATTGTATGTGTGCGACTTGTTACTGGTGTAGTCTGACATGGTATGTGTGCGACTTGTTACTGGTGTAGTCTGACATGGTATGTGTGCGACTTGTTACTGGTGTAGTCTGTCATGGTATGTGTGCCACTTGTTACTGGTGTAGTCTGACATGGTATGTGTGCGACTTGTTACTGGTGTAGTCTGACATGGTATGTGTGCGACTTGTTACTGGTGTAGTCTGACATGGTATGTGTGCGACTTGTTACTGGTGTAGTCTGACATGGTATGTGTGCGACTTGTTACTGGTGTAGTCTGACATGGTATGTGTGCGACTTGTTACTGGTGTAGTCTGACATTGTATGTGTGCGACTTGTTACTGGTGTAGTCTGACATGGTATGTGTGCGACTTGTTACTGGTGTAGTCTGACATGGTATGTGTGCGACTTGTTACTGGTGTAGTCTGACATGGTATGTGTGCGACTTGTTACTGGTGTAGTCTGACATGGTATGTGTGCGACTTGTTACTGGTGTAGTCTGACATGGTATGTGTGCGACTTGTTACTGGTGTAGTCTGACATGGTATGTGTGCGACTTGTTACTGGTGTAGTCTGACATGGTATGTGTGCGACTTGTTACTGGTGTAGTCTGACATGGTATGTGTGCGACTTGTTACTGGTGTAGTCTGACATGGTATGTGTGCGACTTGTTACTGGTGTAGTCTGACATGGTATGTGTGCGACTTGTTACTGGTGTAGTCTGACATGGTATGTGTGCGACTTGTTACTGGTGTAGTCTGACATGGTATGTGTGCGACTTGTTACTGGTGTAGTCTGACATGGTATGTGTGCGACTTGTTACTGGTGTAGTCTGACATGGTATGTGTGCGACTTGTTACTGGTGTAGTCTGACATGCGACTTGTTACTGGTGTAGTCTGACATGACAAGCATAGTTGGTCGGCTGCGCCACACACCCCAGGCTCATACAAGATTAACTATTCATATAAACCAAAAAATCAAAAGACATTTATAACCCGCACTGCAAACACTAAGCACAAAATGTCCCACAGACAGGTTATATTCTGATAAAAATGAATTTTAGTACAAATTGCCAAGCCTAGACATGATTGGTACACTTGCCTGTATTGGAGTTGCTTCCTCCTTTTCTGGTATGTTCTAAGCTGATCAGTGAAGTTTGAGGCGATAGGTATAACTCCTCGGACTCCGACAGACTCCAGGTTATCTGGCATTCCATTATCAGATCAGTAACTCATCCTGATATGACAATATTTTTTATCTTGTTTTCGAAATGTTGATGTGATTAGTGATTGGATGAGAGCTCTGCTGTTAGTGATTGGATGAGAGCTCTGCTGTTAGTGATTGGATGAGAGCGCTGCTGTTAGTGATTGGATGAGAGCTCTGCTGTTAGTGATTGGATGAGAGCTCTGCTGTTAGTGATTGGATGAGAGCTCTGCTGATAGTGATTGGATGAGAGCTCTGCTGCAGGGTCTGTTGTTATTTTTTTGAAGACTACGGAAACCCTCCCTTTCACTGAGATATCGATTTTGATTTGTGATCTTTGATTTAATTGTGATGTTTTGCCACTGCAATATGACGGCTGCCCCCCTCCCTCCCAATTGCTAAGCCTCCCATTTATTAAAGACCTGTCCTCCTCGAATCTGTCTAAGCTTGTAAGCTGTTAATGAGTTTGATTGAATACACTGTCACAAAAACCAGCTTCCTGTATTGCAGCTTCAGGGTTGATGAACTGCAAAAGAAACTATCTTTATGCTACAGTGAAGTGTGTCTAGTCACCAATCGACTTGACTGGTTTGGCTCACTGTTTTTGTTTAGACACTATAGTGCATAAAATTCCAAGTCTGATAGGGTGTCTTGCACTTTGTGTGATTTAAGTTTGCAGCGTGAGCTGAGGCTACAAACAGCTGTAAGCCTGCTTGATCAAGTATAATTATTTCAATTTGCATGTATTCGGAGTTGCCCCATTCCTAGTCGGCAGATCATCCGTAGAATTTAGACAACCTGGAATTCAGATCAAACTGAATCTATTAGCCTGCTCGGCGACAGGTTGATATTGATGACATTGCGTTATCTGTATATAGATTAACAGGTTACTCCTTGGGTTAAAATCTACCCAAAAGACCAATGCATGTTATAGTCAGGCAGTTACTTATGATAAAGTTTTATCAGCATTGAATTTTTTTACCATGCAAATCTGACAGAACTTTATCATAAGTAACTGCCTGATCATAATATTCATTGGTATTTGGGTAGACTCTAACTCTGTTATTATATTGTGTTATCCAGAAGATACAACCGGAGATGGGAGACAACTTCAGGCTGCCGGAGTCAGAGGTCACCAGTCAGCTATCTCAGATAATCAGTTAGCTGTAGATGAAGATGAAGAGCTTCAGGCAGCGATAGCGCTCAGTCTGGCAGCGAGTAACCAATCAGCTCAACGTCACAACCAGCTGACTGCAGGTAAGGTTCAGCTCTGTGAATCAAATGACGTCAATCATATTTCACTTATATCACCATATCATCAAGGAGAGATTTTAAAAAATCATGTATTTTTACTGTCTCTGTTCTGGTAGTTGATAAGAGACTGGATGGTGATACTAGCTAGGTATTAACTAAGCATGATTTCAAAATGATTTGAAACAAAGAGTTGGCCTTAAGCTGAAGGGAGGTGGGACTTTTTATACTTGGCAGTTTGACCAAATATTTGCTCCTCAAACACATGACGGAATGCCTAAGATGAACTGATATCATCCGACTCTAAATCTAAAGTCTCTAAGAAAAGAGGTGCGGGCTCACGTCTAAATTTCCATAAAAGTCAAACACCTTGAAGGCCACCACATAACCCTTATAAGTGCATCTTGTGAGGAGTTTTTACCCAATTGAAACTTTCAGTGTAGGTACAATGCAGTGATGTTATCAGTACACAATATGTCCGCACTGATCAAAAAGAAGCCAGGGTTTTTTTAATATTGAGTGAGTGAGTTGTATGGGTTCAATTATGTCCTGCGTATTTCAAATGATTACTCATGTCGTAATGAATTCTTTTTTCAATAAATACGGGTCAGTGGTGTCAAATTTTGTAGTCAGTCCAGGTGTTCAGTGCTGCTCTATATTGATGAAGCACAATACAGTCTGTCACACAGTAGTCTACAAAAGATTCCTATAATATCAAAACATTCATTGAGGTCATAATGACTTGGTGGCTGTTAGTTCATTATTTATTTTGGGAACAAAGAGATTTTTGTCGACTTCCTCAACTCATTGTATCATTATTATATTAGAGACGTAAGAGTTTTTTACAAAGTTTGATTGGACGATGCTTGCAAATAACATCACAATATGAGGGTTAGACATATGGAGTAGTCAGCAGTGATTGTCACAACATCAGACACATTCAATAGGGGTGACCTCACTCTTCTCATTACAAGTTTAAAAACAATTTCAAATTATAAGAAACTCACAAAAATATAAACGAGATAAATGTGACAAACTGGACTGGGAAACGACATTTTGTGTTTCTCTGACCGATAAACGTATGAATACTTATGTATACATATTTAGTATTTATTTATGGTCTTTCACAACTTTTGCTGGGATAATTTTCATCAAAAGTCATGAAACTTTTAAGATGCAGGTTAGCCAGCCAGTGATTCACCAGATGTTTAGAGAGCTGAATACTTTTAATCCTCTCTACATATTCCAGGATCACCTTCAGCAGCAGAGTCAGCAGAGTCAGCACCTGTAGAGCTAACACCAGAACAGCTCAGAGAGAAGAGACTTAAGAGGTTTGACCCCCGCTGACCTGATCACCGTACCTGACGTGCGCTCACTTCTCCCCTCACTCCTCACATGCTGACTCATCTGACTATATATATACATGAGATTAAGAACATACCAACTATCAGTGATGTGAATACGGAGGTTAAATGTGCTACAGCTATATGATCAATGTATCGATCGCATAAAACCAAGATCTGTACTTGGATAGCTAAGTATTTTGATACCAAAAAGTAAATCCGTCACATTAACTTTGTGTGCAGTACACAATAGTAGCAGGAGTAAAATGTGTATACGGAGAATACCGATAGCATGATTATATGATTTGTGTGTTTCCTTGATATATTGTTGTATAACTAGCGATATGATATGTCACTTGCATGTGTGACAAATAATTGTTTGAATGTTTTGGTGCTGTTTCATTTTAGCCGTAAGTTCCTGTTCTTTCCTGAGATGATGCGGTCTTTCTTCCTTTAAATTTTTTCTTGTCATGTTGACTTCATTTATTTCCTCTGTTATGTTATTTACAGAGAAACATTGGAATTGTGCTAGAAACATCTTAATTGTTTCAAATTGATTTGGGTACTAACAATAATAATAATTGATGGATTTGTTTAATATTTTCAGATCAGCTTTAGGAAGGATTGTTGTTATACAATATGTTATTATATAATTACTAAGCACTTTGGGAATAGGTATTTCACTTGTTGCAAAAACCATAATAACCATTCTGAGTGTGTACTCGCACTTTAAATGCAAGACCAACATATTATAACAAAAATCCAACTCTTACTCCTTACATATACTATTGATGAAATTTTGTCAAAATCATTAGCGTCATGTAGGTAAACACAAAATATCGAGTCTGATCCAATATGCCTGTTTTTGGGATCGCTCTCATTCTACTGGTGGGCTTCGAGTTTGAGAGTGCAAGCAACTCATAATACAGGCATGTTGGCTCATACTTTATCACAGATATGTTGAACCGGAGACCACAAATTACTAAAGACTTGAGCCGGAGCATTGATTAATAAAGTCGTGAATACCGAGAATAAGTCCTCAAACATTTCATAAGACAACCCACACCTGACCCCATTGAACAGCTAAGTAACTGATGTAACGATATGGGTAATGTGACTTTGTCAATGCTCTCAAATAAAATAATATAACGGATCAGCCGCTCAATCTGACCTCTACAATGATAGGAGCTTCGGAAAAACAACTTTTTTGTTCTTGGTTACAGTATCAATATTTGACCAGATATATGTGAAGTAAAAATATGGTGTGTGGAAATATGGTGAGATAGTTTGTGCATAGTAGAGTGATCACCTGGTTATGGGTTTTCAAAGCTACTGTCTATCCCCACAATCCATACGGCTGGGTAGCTGCCATCCCGCCGGGTGGACAGGGTGGACAGGAGAGTTCTCTCAGCTCTCTCGTCTCCCCACCTATTATTTTTATGTTATGTTTGCATACCACAGGTCCTCATGAGTGGTGAGTAGTGATTTTTGTGCTCTACAGTATTGCTGACACTAGTGTTGATTTAAAGTTTGATCCCATAGACAGATGAATTCATGATAAAGTCCCTGTTTATGACAAAACAGAGGGTGGGCTGCCCCTAAAGAGGGACGCAAGTCGCCCGGAGTCTTCGTACTGAGAGTGTGATACATCCTAGAAAACTAGAATGCATCCTAGAGGTGAGGCCATGGTGGACCTCCTCATCGTGGGTGTGCAGCTAGCTGCCAAAAACTGAAACAGGCACTAATCAGCCATTTGCCATGACACTTTGATCTTAGCCAATAGGCCGAGAAGCTGATCATGGTTCCATCACTTAAGTATGGTCTAGCAAAAGTGACAGAGGAAAAGTGAAATTAATTTTTTCTGAAATAATGTGGCACTTGAAGTTATTGGCATCATAAAGACAAATCATTGGAAAGCTTTGTGGACAGTTTCCATACAAGTTTTTTGAACAGCATGACAACGGTGTGAGGTACTCGATGTTAGTAAAATCACTGCATTGTGTCCTTCAGCTGACTAATTGGTAAACATTTCAATGTATCAAAACTTGGTTTGATAGAGAAATGAAAATAAACCAACACCAACTAGAATCTTAGAAAGGATAAAGTTACAGCCCTATTGAAAGCAAAATTCTATTTACTATATTACAAAAAAAAGTTTTTATCCCCATAATCTTCAGATTTGAGCAACTAATTATCTGGCCAAAAGTCTTTCTGTTGAGCAGAATGATGAAAGAGTCCGACTACTGCTCGCTGGCTTCAAAAGAGTTTCGTCATTTAAATGTGGATAGTTTGATACTTCCTTTCCTAGATCAATCTTTTATAATATGTGAAATAGAAAAAAGTATCACATTCACATCATCATTCTTACCGAGAAGTAATTTTTATATAAAGCACTATCTTATTAAGATCTGTGAAGTGTCACATTTCAGATCTAATCTGCTGCCCAGGGCGAAAGTAAGTTTGTCCCCTTACATTACAAGGAAGTAAATCTCTGTCAGCCAGTAATCTGCGTTACACGAGTAACCTATGCATACATGAGTAAGCTCCGAGTATATAAGTCTGGAGCCTTCTCTGACATCCTCATTATCTTAGGATTTATATTAGCTTATGAATAGTGACGTCTTAGGGAAGAGAACAGTTCAACACTGTCGTTCGAGACAAGAAGGTCACGATGATGGCCAGGAGGGCTTATCTTCTCCTCATCACAGTAAGTCACAAAAATCAACCTGTCTGAACACAATACTATCACTGCAAACAGTAAAATTATTGTAATTATAGACACAATACTATTTCAGAGTAGGGATATTGTAGTCTAAGTATATTCAGATTATCTCGGTGAGTTTAAAAATTTTATTTTGTAGATGATTTCAAAATATTACTTCAGTCTGACACCATTTGTCAAAACTATAGCTTCATTTGTGATAAAAAAAAAATTTGTCCTTAACAGGTCTGCTACATTTCCAAACATTGTGCGCAGGCTATTGAACCAGATGACAAAGCTGGCCAATGTCTACCTGCAGAAGGCAGTATAACTCTGGATTGCACCGGCTACGGCCTAACTACATTCAGCCTGCCAGCGCATGTAGACACGAGTAAACTTCAGATTCTCAATATCAGTGCTAATAAGCTGTCTGTAGTACCTGATCTCTCAAAATTTGAGAACTTGAGCGAGTTAGATCTGTCTCGGAATGTGATAAGCAGACTAGGTAGCTCTGGGTTTCTCGGTCTACACAAGCTCACCGATCTGAATATCGAGCTGAACGACGGACTCATCCTATCAAACATGACTGTAGACAAGGAAGCATTCATCGGTCTGCACAATCTACAAACACTTAGGTCAGTCTTAACTCTTCACAACTTAACAAATTATTTTCTATATAATAACTGATTGAATTCGATTTTTTTTGGTGCAGGAACCTTTTTCTGATTTGGCACTGCCGAGCCCATAGAGTTAATATAATTACTCTATGGGCGAGCCCTTTACAATATATACAGCAGGTCTACTGTGTGTGGCCATCCCTGCGTCTTTGAAAAGAAAGTAGCCAGTTGATGATTAAAGACCTTGTGTATAAAAAAAATGTTTGACTAGGGATTTCTAATAGTATTGAATAATGTTGTTTTGACAGGTTTAAACAATCTGGAGCACCTGCTGTAGGGTTTGACTATAGCGTGTTATCACCACTGAACCGAACACTAGTACGGCTGTTCATCACTGGTACACCTGTGATAAGTAAAGTGTTCACAACTTTCACTCAGCTTCGACTTCTCAGCCTAGGTATGTCATAGCCTGGGCAGGCTGTCAGGGGTGGGTAGGGGGACACACATCCCCGACAGCCTGCCCAGGCTAGGTATGTCATATATAGAACATATTAGAACAAACTACTGATATTATTAATGAGGATAATATGTCATATTTACATCCCAATGTGTTGTTTCTTTCAGTTTTATGACGTCATAATGTTTCCCACATTTATATACGATCTATAGCACATATCACCAACAATAATCTTTCAATCTCACTTTACCGCGGAATTTACAGGAGATAATATCATTCTCCTTGTATTCAATGACCTTGCCTCTTCTGTGACTTCAGCAAATTGCATCATTGGACGCTTTAGTAAAGACAGTTTTCTGAGCTCTCATTTATGCCTCAATTCGGAGTTGTCCTCTCTCCAGTTTGGTACTTTTAACCCACGCCGCATAGGAAAAACCTGCTGAAAGAGGGTATCTTGAAAACCGCATATGTTAGGAAAAAATGAGTCTGAACCATTGAAAACCCTGTGTGACAGGGTTTCCAAATCATTGGAGGCTTGAATGTTGATCAATCTTAATTTTAGTGATGATACTCATGAAAAATTCTGCCAAATTGTCTGCAAAACAGGCAGAAAGTGCTATAATTGACTATCCAAATACTAAAATTATTTCCCAAACTATGTCCATATTAGTTTTAAATGCTGCAGATTCTGAATAAAAAATAATTTTTATCATTTATAAGCGGTTATCAAGATAGCCCTCTTTTCAGCGCGTTTTTCCTATGCAGCGTGGGTTAAAAGTACCAAACTGGAGAGAGGACAACTCCGAATTGAGGCCTAAATCAGAGCTCAGAAAACTGTCTATTGGGGTGACTATAATCATAACATAATATATTATTATTAATAGTATATACTCTGTTCTCATATCTTGTTTATTACTATGATTAATCGCAGTTAGAGTACTGACTGTATCATCTGTTTTAGGAGGTGACGGGTGTAATATACCTTCACTGAACAGTCTTGACTTTCTCCCACTCGTTTCTCTACCAATCTCACATCTCTCAGCAAGAAGCTGCAACACATCCAGAGTAGACCTCGAGTTCCTCCAAACCTTCTCAGCCTCCCTGCACAAACTAGATCTCTCATGTAACACCCTCAGACATTCATTCCAAAATATAACCGAAGGTCTCCGGGGGAGTAACATCCAGGCTCTGTTACTGGACAACATAAATAGAGAACCAAACCCAGGTGATAACTTGTGTCCGTGGTCAATACCTGGTGGGCACTTGGAACCATTAAAAACCACCCCGTTGAAAATCTTTTCGTTTAGCTCTAACCAGCTAACCGATCATGGCCATCTTAATCTCCGCTACTACTGCCCTACACTTATATACGCAGAGCTGAGCTATAACAACATAAACGGCTCTGCCTCTCTGCATGCCTCGCTCGGCAGGTCTAAGAATGTATCGATATTCTCCTCAATAATCGAATATCAACCACAAGGATTACGCTATCTCGGACTCAGGGGGCTGACATCTGTGACTCACTGCGGGAAAGCTAGCGAGGCAGTCACTGACTGCAGCCAGGATAGCGACCTTTTCCTTAGTGATTCTTATGACTGGGACGTTAATTTTGAGCCTGACATCATAGACTTTGGCGTAGCTTGGGAGATGTATAAGGCATTTATAGTCAGTGATAAGACAGTTTTTTATGCATGTAGAAAATCTTTAACAGAGTGTCTTGTAGAAGATCTCACTCGTATTTCTGCTATGCGGGAAAAGGAAGGCAAAATTGTCGCCACACCCGAAGCGATTCGTAGGGCTGTTTATCGATTTACCGGTAGTGATGGGATCTGGTACCCCAGCATAAACTATATTGAATTAAGAATAGAAAACTCTATGTTCAACGGTCAATTTTTGTCGAATTTGACCACGTTTCTACTTGGGGAAATTTTCATTACAAACATTGAAGTTGAAAATAATTTTGATCCACTCTGTAGTAATTATTTGCTGTACGACAATAACCTTGTCACTATTGACATGTCCGGAGCGACTCTAGGCTTCATTCCTTGTCGCAACTTCACCGGATTAAAATATCTGAGGAATTTCATATGTAAAAAATGTTTTACGACTGGTTGGCATCCGGATTTATTCAGAGACATTCAGATCGAGCAGATAGATCTGAGTGGGACAAAAGGTCTGAGTGAGAGAATACAAGAGAGCAGGGGTGGAGGGATAATGAGCACAGTGCCTAGTCTCGTTACTCTCGATATGAGTAGTTTGGGCATCAGCCATTTCAGTGATGTTGAATTCTTCTCCAAAAATCAGAACCTAACTTTTATCAATCTACAAAATAACAGACTCATATCCTGGAACGTATCAGTCGCTCATAATGAGCAGCTCAAGATATTATACTTACAAAATAATAGTATAAACACTATCGAGGAGAAGTTTCGTGATCAGCTTTCCTCTCTCTACCGGCAAAATAATCTTAAAGTTTACCTTGCAGGAAATCAAGTTGCCTGTCTATCCAACAACTGTGATCCCTATATAACTTGGCTAGTCTACTCGGGAGTGGTAGCTGACGCCCATCTCATCACATGTAGATCCTCGTCGGATCACATCTCCCTCAAACACATGTGTAATAAAACACAACAGACAGATACCGAAGACTCAAAACTCGCTGACTCAGAAATCGCCATCATAGTTGTGGGCGTGTCATTAACTTTGGCATTAATCGCTCTATTCTCAATCATATTCAATTACCGTTATGCAATCAAGTATTGTCTGATGCCGCATCGACCAAAGAAAGATCCCGGTACTAGGAAGCAGAAGACTATCGTGTACTGCAGCCACAGCGCAACGATGACAGAGGCTATCGCAGGTAAGGCTTGTTCTAACACCAAAATTTCCTTGAGTGCTTTGTAAAATGGAGGACGAAGTTTTGATTAATAAATCAGAAATCAAAACTATTTTATTAAATGTGGATGATGGAAACTTGCCTATCGTTGTGCTAGTTTACTTGTGAGGGATCTGATCACATACGTTCTGCGGACCTGACTGGCTGAGTGATTCTGTGGTTCCATTAAAAATCTGTGTTTTGTTATCTAAACACGACGATCCATAAAACTTTTCAGTTTTGTCCCTCCCCCCTAACAGAGACGACCGGTACACAGAGCTACACATGTGTATATTATGGTATATCTGTGGCAGGTGTTGTTGAATTAGATTGCTGTATTAGGTTGCAGTATTAGGTTGTTGTATTAGGTTGTTGTATTAGCTTGTTGTATTAGCTTGTTGTATTATGTCGTTGTATTAGGTTGTTGTATTAGGTTGTTGTATGGGGTTGTTGTATTAGGTTGTTGTATTAGCTTGTTGTATTAACTTGTTGTATTAACTTGTTGTATTATGTCGTTGTATTAGGTTGTTGTATTAGGTTGCTGTATTAGGTTGCAGTATTAGCTTGTTGTATTAGCGTGTTGTATTAGGTTGATGTTGTATTTTGTAGGCCTGATAGATGTAATGGAGGGATATGGTATACAGCTGAGAAGTCACCTCATAGACTCAGTACCAGGAGATAAAGTGACCACCTCCATCATACGTATGATGTCTAACAGCTCTAAACTTCTTTTATTCCTCGACTCTGATTACCTGGATAGCAACCTGAGCAACCTGGAGTTAGACTTTGTCAGAGTAAGAGAAGAACAGGAGATTGTTGTCGTGACAGCCGAGATCAATTTATCCTCCTTGTTGGATAAGCTGCCTGCGACTGTCAGCAGTATTCTCCTTGAGAATAAACATCTGGTGTATCCTGCAGGAATCTGCTCCAGTCAGGAGGCTAATCACAACGCTTTTATACAGAGATTGGCTGAAAAACTTAAACCTTCGAATACCTCTTCTGAAGAAAGTTCTGCTAGTACCATACAAGAATCAGATCTCTGAACTATCATTGTTAGCAATGATTATAAGTGAATAAACTGTCGTAACGCTTAAAATGAGCGTATTTTGACACTTTATTTCTGCTTATCCTCTAGACCAAGTTTGATTATTTCTCCTGCATACACACTTGTTCCCACTGTGATCCTTTTGCCGATATTTGCCCCACTGACCTGTGTTCTAATAAAAGGGACCCATTTTCTTTTCTTTTGTCTTGTATCATTAAACATTTTAGTTCACGCACAAGAATTTCTTGCAAATTATTCATAGACATATTTTAATATGAGTGATTTAATAACCAAAATACTCAAGCTGGCAGTTAGCCTTAAAAGAATTTTCTACAGTAGTTGCTTTATAATTATAACATAGCTCATGTTGCCGGGACATTAACTTGAATATATAATTTTATAACGTGGAGAAGTAGGCAATTATATGATACATTGCTGGATGTACGTCTTCATGAGGACAAGTTTGTTCCTCTGTTGGGTGAGTGGTTTTGCGAAAGCAAAGACTTTTTCTGTAATAACAGATACCCTTACGGTGGTTTTTTTATTATAATTGCGGCCAGCTAAAGCCATTGTCGCTCTACGCTTATTGGCTCACAAGCAGAGACGTATCAATTTAAATATTTTACCAACAGTTTAGTCTTAGTAATGAAATCAGTAGATAGACATAAAATATAAAATAGCATATATTCATTAATTTTATTTGTCGTCTGGCAGGCTGCCTTGTTAAGTTTTGACCTGCTGGCTGCCAAGTTTTTCCGAGGAACAATACGGCTCTACCTATAAATATAATACCTTGGTTTTTCAATGCATTCAATAAGTAGTATTAATCGGAATGATATATACCACACCCCTGCTCGGTGATTGAGAAGTTTGATAAATGCAAAAACAGCTTGCAGCTAGCTCTCCCATACTGCATTCCATGTTGGGATTTGTCTGCTCTTAGTCCTTGACTAGGTTTGGTGGTTGTCTCCTCCAAACACCCTCATATACAAACATGTTATTATTTATTATTGGACAAGAATGGTGTTCTCACTTTCTGATTGGCTTGCCTGCAATACAGATGTCACAGTCCAATCGGAAACAGCATGGCGGCAGAGAAGAAAGATTTTGTGATTTATGGAGCCTCTGGCTTTACAGGCCAATATGTTGTTAAGGAAGTGGCTAGGAAATGTCTGACAGACAAGAAACTCACATGGGCAGTTGCTGGAAGATCCAAGGCAAAAGTATCAGCTGCTTTGCATTCAGCTGAGGCTGAAATGGGTAGGTATTTGCTCCGTCATCATCTCTCCCACAGGCTTATTAATTAATAACTTATTTCTTATAAGGTTGAACCGCCCAATCATTACAGAAAAAGTCCTATTCTGTATGGGCAGTAGCCAGTTTTATGAAAAAAAAATCATAGTGGAAGGCTTGCATGAGCTGCACCAATGAATTAAACCTAAAGGTTTAGTTCATTGGCTGCACCAACCATAGGTAGGACCAATTAACTAAAGTAAACCAATGAACTAAGGTTTAGTTCATTGATAGGACTGCCGCAGTTCCTGATTTTGGGCTTGGTGTGGGTGGGAAGGATGGAAGCTCTATTTGCTTTGCAGTTTTCAGTTAGAAGTAAACACATTACAGAAAAAGTCCAGTTCTAAAAGGCCAATAGCCAGTTTTATGAAAAATTCATAGTTGAGGGTTTGTTGGTGCAGCCCATGTTGCATGCTAAGGCATAGCTTAGGTACTTAGTCTGATCCAACAAAGGATTTCTAACGATATTTATGGA
Organism: Membranipora membranacea; assembly: GCA_914767715.1. Taxonomy (NCBI): domain Eukaryota; kingdom Metazoa; phylum Bryozoa; class Gymnolaemata; order Cheilostomatida; family Membraniporidae; genus Membranipora; species Membranipora membranacea. The sequence goes on along the minus strand of OU612072.1, from coordinate 1,361,616 downwards.
AATCAGGAGCGACATGCCAAATGCTAAAGGCACAAAAATGCCAAATGCTAAATGCCAATTTGTTCAGAGAGGACACAATTCTTGTGGTTCAGATGGTGTTGCACTGTTTTGAGTTGTGATATGTTGTCCTCCATCAGGACAAAGACACGACTCAAATAAATACAGCGTGTCATATTATGCTACTTATTGGCCTACCATGGTGACTTACTCAGTTTATGACAGCCCCCAATCCAGTAATTCCTTTTATATCACACTCTACATCGCTAGGTGCTGTGATATTCCAACCAACCAATGTAACCAATGTCAGTTGTACATGTCCGGTGACATGAGGGAGAATTCTCCCTGATGACATACATATCATTATTAGGATCATATTGAGTATTGAGATAATGATGCTAAGCCATCAATGTCAGATGAGATTGCTATCTCCTGCTTTCGATCCCACACAAAACATATTCAAATTGCTGTACATGTATAGTACACAAATTATATAAAAATAATAACTGTCCAGTGTTTGCTCAAGGGGTAGAGAGAGTTGGACAACACGGAAACCCCATTGCGATCAAATGCTGTATATATACATATTGTATCATTTTGTTGTCGGAATATTATACCTAACTTTAAAGCCTGTTATTTGGAAATACATGAACACGTATCAGCCTCGAATAACCCCGGATAGCATTTAGCAAAGACTCGGGCAACATCAAGTCGGACCTCAGACATGAATCATATTAACATGTCCAGTTCATAACAGACCCATAGACTAATTATACTCCCTAGAAAGTAAAAACTGATGTTTATGGTTCACCGATCAAAATATGGCTTCATTGTGCTAGCAAGCAATACGCTACCACAACCACAGTAACTGGGTAACACGCTCATTCACTTGCCTTCTGCAGGTATTTCAAGCAACAAGTACCCCTGTTACTCGTTTGACTGGATCGATTCAATGAATGAATTATGCTGGTCAAAAGAAGTATGAAGACAGTACAGACTTTCACTAACGTGCTGTACTGCCATCATTACATACATATTACATGTGAACGTCTGGCGAGTGGCAAGTCCATTGTGGCCATTCTAACAGCTTGTCAAATATATTAAAGATTTATTTCCGACTTTCAGGCTTCAACTATGGTAGGGGTATAAAACAATGAGGGGAAAATCTTTTTCATCGACCCATGATTGTTGCCTGCTTGTGAATAGATGAATGACAAAAAGTGCTTGTATTTTTGTAGGGTAGATAACCATATTTACAATCTGAATCAAGGAAGTTGTGTCCCCTCTGATCAATTTAGCATTTTGCATTAAGCATCTTTGTAACTTTAGCATTTGGCATTTAGCATGTCGCTCCTGATTTCCATAGATATTGGCTGTATAAAAATGCTGTATTGTATTTAACAACAATGCTGTATTGTATTTAACAACAATGCTGTCATTCATACAACACGACGGTTTTTATTGCTCTTTTAGAACTGCACTTTATTTTGTAATGCATGATTTTTAACTATTCAAGTTTTTCACAATTCCCATACTACAAACTTTTACCGGTAGGGGAGAAGAGAAGACAACTATATAGCCTATTCCGCACGCATTCGAGCAATCTTCTCTTTTCCCCTTCCGGTAATAGTTTGTAGTATGGGAATTGTGAAAAACTTGAATAGTTAAAAATCATGTTTACTTCAAACTAAAAACTACAAAGCAAATAGAGCTTCCATCCTTACCACCCCCACCCACACCAAGCCCAAAATCAGGAACTGCGGCAGTCCTATGGCACCAAGAAAGTATCTACAACTCATAAAACTGGCTACTGCCCATTAGAACTGGATTTTTTCTGTAATTAATGCTAATTAGTTTTTAGGTCTCTTGCATTCTTTACAAAATAAAGTGCAGTTCTTAAAGAGCAATAAAAGGGTGTTTCATGAATGGCAGCGTTGTTGTTAAATACAATACAGCATTGTTGTTAAATACAATACAGCATTGTTATACAGCCAATATCGTTAGAAATCCTTTGTTGGATCAGACTAAGTATCTAAACTATGCCTAAGCATGCAACTAGGCTGCACCAACAAACCCTCTACTATGATTTTTTCATAAAACTGGCTATTGGCCATTTAGAACTGGACTTTTTCTGTTATGTACAAAATAAAGTACAGTTGTAAAATATCCTTTACCAGTGGTTCCTACATATTGTAGCAGTGGGTGGATTGTGTATACCCACAAATGAGTGTAGAAAAGGTGGAGAACTGTTGGCTACAGGACAGCTATCAAACAGTTCCCCCACTCCATCAGCACACACATTAAACACGTATTCAGACAAGCAAACTTTGCCTGCCATTGTACTCCTTTGTTCACTCAACAAAAGGTCTTTTGCTATACAAGTCTCATAGCTGTCTTGGGACATGTCTGAATACAGACTCCCAGACAACAGCCCCCAGGGCCCATCCAACATACTACAGCACAACTGTGATTTATTTTGTAATGTGAGTGCTGTAAAACATGTCCCACACAGCACCCGGGACACGTCTTACAACACCTGTTGCCAGCGACAGTTTTTTGCGCCCATTGAGAACAGCATAATTTTTTGTCTGCAGCCATCTTTTCGGTGTGAGAGAATCTGGATTCATACATAGAAGGCTGGATGGATGGATGGATTTATTACTATCATAGACAAAAATTTGTCACGAAATACGTTGTTAATACTGACAAGAAAGAAAAACATGGAAAAATCAGATCTCTGTTGTATAAAAGTTTTTTAGAATAGTATATTATTAAGTGTATGTATGAGATGTCTTAAAAAGCTGTCTCTACCCCATGTACCCCGATATTTAACGGTGCGGTAGCGACCTGAGGGGCATTTAGTTAGAAAGTCATTGATAAAGTGCTCTTCATCGTGTATGTACCGTAGTCCAAGTGTCTTGATCTGGTTGGCCACCAGAGCATCTATATCGGGGTGCTCAATCCTTAACTTGGCGGCATCTTTAAATATTTTGCGCAAGGACTTCTTGTCGCTTGCATGGATGCTTGTAAAAAGTATGGGGAGACAGTAAGTGATGAGGGATACAATAAAACTCTTGAATAACATATGAGAAAGGGGCTTTGAGCTATAGTATACAAAATTTTTCACAATATACATGCGTTGAGATGCAGTAGTCACTATGGATTGCACATGATCATGATAGCGGAGTTAATCGTCAACAGTAACACCAAGGTATTTTACTTTGTCACAAAAATCAACTTCAAGGCCTCACTGCAGCTTTTTTTCCATAGGAGCATGGCCTTACTTTCTGGCATAACAACCGGAATCATCAGTAGTAAATGCAATCCAATACTGTACTATATGTAAAATGTACCCTTCTAGCTTTCCGCTGATACTAGAAGTCGTGTTCAGTTCAGATCATCACTGACATGTTATCAGTAGTGAATGTATTATGTTGCACCCGCTGAATATTTTGATTGTTTTCAGGTATGGACTTCTCAGATATAGATATAATAGTGGCTGACTCTGGTAATCATCAGTCTCTGATACAGATGGCCTCACAGGCTAAAGTCGTACTCAACTGTGTCGGTCCTGTAAGTATCCTAATACAAAATATCCATGAAATAAAACCTATTGTGGTAGATATTCTGTCAAACATCCCTAGCTCTGCAGGCAAACTTCATATTATCAAAGCTCTCTTTGTTATCACTGGCAGCATGTAGCATAAGCATCTATTGGTTTTCGCTACAGATGAAAAAAAGCTGCTTGATAGCTGCACAAATTATGTTGATTATTCCTGTTCTCATGATTTCTTAACACTAGACTCTGTAAATGTTTGATTCTGATTCCAGAATGAGTAATATTATTATATTATCTTATTTCTGCTCTTTATTGACAGTATCGATACTATGGAGAACCGGTAGTGAAAGCTTGTGTGGAGACTGGAGCCAGTCATGTAGATATATCTGGTGAACCAGAGGTAAGTTTAGTAGTGACTTACACGGAGGTAAAGTTTAATAGTGACTTACACTGGAGGTAAGTTTAGTAGTGGCTTACACCTGAGGTAAAGTTTAATAGTTAGTAACAGAGCACACTGAGCGCTGAGATTGTGTAAGGCTGTAGCTAGTCCAGTAGATAGTTGACTGATGTCTGACAACAGTCCCCATCTCTGAGCAGGACCATATTTTGGCTGGTCATTATGTCTTAAGTTATGGCTTACATATAAGTTTATTTGCTGCTGCCGTCGCTGCACTCAATTCTCATAACAACATAATAGCAATATTCAGTTGTACCTACTAAATTTAGTTCATCATATATATATATATATATATATACATTAAAACTGACTATTTTTTAAGCCTCAACAAGAAATAACACCTGAATTTTCAACCAAAATATTAGTATGGGAAATATTTAATTAACTACGCCTTATCGGATTCTTAAACTCTCAAGGAGACAAATTCAGGTAGATGGGAATTTGAAGGGATATCGCCTCTGTATCTGATCAATTATATATATCATTTAAAAAATATTCTTTCATATCAGAAATTAAATACAGTTTGTAAAGGAAGTAAGTAATTTACCGCTAAATGGTAAAGGTAAATGTTTGACTGTTAGTACATGATGTATAGGTTTGGTAATATAAGATGTCATATGTTATCTTCATACAGGTACCGGTAGCTGAATGACTGTCTCTTACAGTGAGGCTTAGTGTTACGCTTTACAAAGAGAGATAAGGGCCTGTTTGATTACTCTCTAATCTCTAACTTAATGTTTGGGTTTAGTAAAGCAGTGACAAGATTTTCTTACTCAACTAAGGGTGCCTGATTTATTTAGTCTCTGGTTCACTACTCGATTGTGATGCGGGTAGCCCCTGTAACCTCGAAATGATTGTCTATCAAACCCTCTTTCCTTGTTAGCGAGTTAAATAACCTGCATACACGTATGGTGGTAATTTGGTCTCGGTCACATCATAGTTATGTAACAATTCCATCTCAACATTTTACTGATACTTGCAAGTATTTTCTGTTGATTGAAATGATGAAGAATCCAATTCAGTTTCTACGAAGTGAGTTATCACTAGTGTGGACACGTGCAGCCGTTCTAATTGGTAGTTCTGACTTTGTAATAAAACTTTTCTTCTTTATCACTGGAATGTTTGATTACAGTATTTAGAGAATATGGAGTTTAAGTATAATACTAAGGCGAAGGAGACTGGCTCTTATGTTATCGGAGCTTGTGGATTCGATAGTATACCTAACGATGTCGGACTAGTGTACGTCAAACAAAAGTTTGAAGGTTTGTCTAATGTAAAAAATTCCATTTTGGAAATAAACAGAGAATCGAATAAATTATTTACATCATTTCAATGTTTGTCCATATTCTGTGATGCAGCTATGTCCTGGTCACAACTGATTTAGCTATGAGACTTTAAAACTTTGGATAGATATACATGTTAAATACTGCTATCCATAGCATATTCATAGAAACTGCTTCACATTTCTTTGTCATAGTCGCTCGTTGCGGGTTATGACATAAACTAATTGGTAGTGTCCGTGTTACTTTAGACAGCTTGTCATAATTTTTAATATTACAGGAAAGCTAGCAGCTGTCGAGGCGTATCTCTCTTTATCAGGAGGCCCAAAGGTAGGTCTGATTCCCGCCTGAGTCCCATGGATTTCGGGATCATGTGATTTATATTATACTATACGTGAAGTATAGATGATTTATGCATACTATGCTTACAATTTAGTACTTTTCTATTGAACTATATAACTATTGTCTGAAAAGGTAATACTAAGTATTTCCGGTGTATCAAATCAATGACTGTCTCTAACTCCTTGATCAAATCGAAGCTAAAATGACACTTTGATGTTCACAAATAAGTACAATGTATGTCACACCATTATCTGCATAAGCTCTGCAATCATCAGCCGTGTTTCAATGCTGTGCACCACTGATATGTGTTATATATTATATTATATTTATGCACTGGTAGTAGCTTGCCCAACTATGTGTTCTAAGTGAGCAGTCATTAATCAACCATGACTTGATTTATGACTTGACAGTCAAATTTTAACTTCAGCCTCCAGTTGTGACTGAAGAATCAGTTATGATTTGACACTAATACTACACAACTTACATGTCTATGATTGATTACAGGGAGTTGGTATAAACACAGGTACATGGAATACTCTGGTGTATAGCATATCTAACTGGAAAGTACTTACACAGCTCAGAAAGCAGGCACCTAAATACAGCGTACCCAAACCTGCATACAGGCCTAAACAAGGGTATGTACTATGTAGTACACAGACTTAATATACTTATGCAAATAAATCTTCAAAATTTGAACCTTGCCTTATCTTCAGACAGTAAGTCAGAGTAAACCGGTCTATCGAACTGATATATAATGTTGACCCTGCCCTTATCCAACTGATAAATGTCAGCCCACCCTATTTATTGTGGCTTATTACTGGTGTAGTCTGACATGGTATGTGTGTGACTTGTTACTGGTGTAGTCTGACATGGTATGTGTGCGACTTGTTACTGGTGTAGTCTGACATGGTATGTGTGCGACTTGTTACTGGTGTAGTCTGACATGGTATGTGTGCGACTTGTTACTGGTGTAGTCTGACATGCGACTTGTTACTGGTGTAGTCTGACATGACAAGCATAGTTGGTCGGCTGCGCCACACACCCCAGGCTCATACAAGATTAACTATTCATATAAACCAAAAAATCAAAAGACATTTATAACCCGCACTGCAAACACTAAGCACAAAATGTCCCACAGACAGGTTATATTCTGATAAAAATGAATTTTAGTACAAATTGCCAAGCCTAGACATGATTGGTACACTTGCCTGTATTGGAGTTGCTTCCTCCTTTTCTGGTATGTTCTAAGCTGATCAGTGAAGTTTGAGGCGAGAGGTATAACTCCTCGGACTCCGACAGACTCCAGGTTATCTGGCATTCCATTATCAGATCAGTAACTCATCCTGATATGACAATATTTTTTATCTTGTTTTCGAAATGTTGATGTGATTAGTGATTGGATGAGAGCTCTGCTGTTAGTGATTGGATGAGAGCTCTGCTGTTAGTGATTGGATGAGAGCGCTGCTGTTAGTGATTGGATGAGAGCTCTGCTGTTAGTGATTGGATGAGAGCTCTGCTGTTAGTGATTGGATGAGAGCTCTGCTGATAGTGATTGGATGAGAGCTCTGCTGCAGGGTCTGTTGTTATTTTTTTGAAGACTACGGAAACCCTCCCTTTCACTGAGATATCGATTTTGATTTGTGATCTTTGATTTAATTGTGATGTTTTGCCACTGCAATATGACGGCTGCCCCCCTCCCTCCCAATTGCTAAGCCTCCCATTTATTAAAGACCTGTCCTCCTCGAATCTGTCTAAGCTTGTAAGCTGTTAATGAGTTTGATTGAATACACTGTCACAAAAACCAGCTTCCTGTATTGCAGCTTCAGGGTTGATGAACTGCAAAAGAAACTATCTTTATGCTACAGTGAAGTGTGTCTAGTCACCAATCGACTTGACTGGTTTGGCTCACTGTTTTTGTTTAGACACTATAGTGCATAAAATTCCAAGTCTGATAGGGTGTCTTGCACTTTGTGTGATTTAAGTTTGCAGCGTGAGCTGAGGCTACAAACAGCTGTAAGCCTGCTTGATCAAGTATAATTATTTCAATTTGCATGTATTCGGAGTTGCCCCATTCCTAGTCGGCAGATCATCCGTAGAATTTAGACAACCTGGAATTCAGATCAAACTGAATCTATTAGCCTGCTCGGCGACAGGTTGATATTGATGACATTGCGTTATCTGTATATAGATTAACAGGTTACTCCTTGGGTTAAAATCTACCCAAAAGACCAATGCATGTTATAGTCAGGCAGTTACTTATGATAAAGTTTTATCAGCATTGAATTTTTTTACCATGCAAATCTGACAGAACTTTATCATAAGTAACTGCCTGATCATAATATTCATTGGTATTTGGGTAGACTCTAACTCTGTTATTATATTGTGTTATCCAGAAGATACAACCGGAGATGGGAGACAACTTCAGGCTGCCGGAGTCAGAGGTCACCAGTCAGCTATCTCAGATAATCAGTTAGCTGTAGATGAAGATGAAGAGCTTCAGGCAGCGATAGCGCTCAGTCTGGCAGCGAGTAACCAATCAGCTCAACGTCACAACCAGCTGACTGCAGGTAAGGTTCAGCTCTGTGAATCAAATGACGTCAATCATATTTCACTTATATCACCATATCATCAAGGAGAGATTTTAAAAAATCATGTATTTTTACTGTCTCTGTTCTGGTAGTTGATAAGAGACTGGATGGTGATACTAGCTAGGTATTAACTAAGCATGATTTCAAAATGATTTGAAACAAAGAGTTGGCCTTAAGCTGAAGGGAGGTGGGACTTTTTATACTTGGCAGTTTGACCAAATATTTGCTCCTCAAACACATGACGGAATGCCTAAGATGAACTGATATCATCCGACTCTAAATCTAAAGTCTCTAAGAAAAGAGGTGCGGGCTCACGTCTAAATTTCCATAAAAGTCAAACACCTTGAAGGCCACCACATAACCCTTATAAGTGCATCTTGTGAGGAGTTTTTACCCAATTGAAACTTTCAGTGTAGGTACAATGCAGTGATGTTATCAGTACACAATATGTCCGCACTGATCAAAAAGAAGCCAGGGTTTTTTTAATATTGAGTGAGTGAGTTGTATGGGTTCAATTATGTCCTGCGTATTTCAAATGATTACTCATGTCGTAATGAATTCTTTTTTCAATAAATACGGGTCAGTGGTGTCAAATTTTGTAGTCAGTCCAGGTGTTCAGTGCTGCTCTATATTGATGAAGCACAATACAGTCTGTCACACAGTAGTCTACAAAAGATTCCTATAATATCAAAACATTCATTGAGGTCATAATGACTTGGTGGCTGTTAGTTCATTATTTATTTTGGGAACAAAGAGATTTTTGTCGACTTCCTCAACTCATTGTATCATTATTATATTAGAGACGTAAGAGTTTTTTACAAAGTTTGATTGGACGATGCTTGCAAATAACATCACAATATGAGGGTTAGACATATGGAGTAGTCAGCAGTGATTGTCACAACATCAGACACATTCAATAGGGGTGACCTCACTCTTCTCATTACAAGTTTAAAAACAATTTCAAATTATAAGAAACTCACAAAAATATAAACGAGATAAATGTGACAAACTGGACTGGGAAACGACATTTTGTGTTTCTCTGACCGATAAACGTATGAATACTTATGTATACATATTTAGTATTTATTTATGGTCTTTCACAACTTTTGCTGGGATAATTTTCATCAAAAGTCATGAAACTTTTAAGATGCAGGTTAGCCAGCCAGTGATTCACCAGATGTTTAGAGAGCTGAATACTTTTAATCCTCTCTACATATTCCAGGATCACCTTCAGCAGCAGAGTCAGCAGAGTCAGCACCTGTAGAGCTAACACCAGAACAGCTCAGAGAGAAGAGACTTAAGAGGTTTGACCCCCGCTGACCTGATCACCGTACCTGACGTGCGCTCACTTCTCCCCTCACTCCTCACATGCTGACTCATCTGACTATATATATACATGAGATTAAGAACATACCAACTATCAGTGATGTGAATACGGAGGTTAAATGTGCTACAGCTATATGATCAATGTATCGATCGCATAAAACCAAGATCTGTACTTGGATAGCTAAGTATTTTGGTACCAAAAAGTAAATCCGTCACATTAACTTTGTGTGCAGTACACAATAGTAGCAGGAGTAAAATGTGTATACGGAGAATACCGATAGCATGATTATATGATTTGTGTGTTTCCTTGATATATTGTTGTATAACTAGCGATATGATATGTCACTTGCATGTGTGACAAATAATTGTTTGAATGTTCTGGTGCTGTTTCATTTTAGCCGTAAGTTCCTGTTCTTTCCTGAGATGATGCGGTCTTTTTTCCTTTAAATTTTTTCTTGTCATGTTGACTTCATTTATTTCCTCTGTTATGTTATTTACAGAGAAACATTGGAATTGTGCTAGAAACATCTTAATTGTTTCAAATTGATTTGGGTACTAACAATAATAATAATTGATGGATTTGTTTAATATTTTCAGATCAGCTTTAGGAAGGATTGTTGTTATACAATATGTTATTATATAATTACTAAGCACTTTGGGAATAGGTATTTCACTTGTTGCAAAAACCATAATAACCATTCTGAGTGTGTACTCGCACTTTAAATGCAAGACCAACATATTATAACAAAAATCCAACTCTTACTCCTTACATATACTATTGATGAAATTTTGTCAAAATCATTAGCGTCATGTAGGTAAACACAAAATATCGAGTCTGATCCAATATGCCTGTTTTTGGGATCGCTCTCATTCTACTGGTGGGCTTCGAGTTTGAGAGTGCAAGCAACTCATAATACAGGCATGTTGGCTCATACTTTATCACAGATATGTTGAACAGGAGACCACAAATTACTAAAGACTTGAGCCGGAGCATTGATTAATAAAGTCGTGAATACCGAGAATAAGTCCTCAAACATTTCATAAGACAACCCACACCTGACCCAATTGAACAGCTAAGTAACTGATGTAACGATATGGGTAATGTGACTTTGTCAATGCTCTCAAATAAAATAATATAACGGATCAGCCGCTCAATCTGACCTCTACAATGATAGGAGCTTCGGAAAAACAACTTTTTTGTTCTTGGTTACAGTATCAATATTTGACCAGATATATGTGAAGTAAAAATATGGTGTGTGGAAATATGGTGAGATAGTTTGTGCATAGTAGAGTGATCACCTGGTTATGGGTTTTCAAAGCTACTGTCTATCCCCACAATCCATACGGCTGGGTAGCTGCCATCCCGCCGGGTGGACAGGGTGGACAGGAGAGTTCTCTCAGCTCTCTCGTCTCCCCACCTATTATTTTTATGTTATGTTTGCATACCACAGGTCCTCATGAGTGGTGAGTAGTGATTTTTGTGCTCTACAGTATTGCTGACACTAGTGTTGATTTAAAGTTTGATCCCATAGACAGATGAATTCATGATAAAGTCCCTGTTTATGACAAAACAGAGGGTGGGCTGCCCCTAAAGAGGGACGCAAGTCGCCCGGAGTCTTCGTACTGAGAGTGTGATAAATCCTAGAAAACTAGAATGCATCCTAGAGGTGAGGCCATGGTGGACCTCCTCATCGTGGGTGTGCAGCTAGCTGCCAAAAACTGAAACAGGCACTAATCAGCCATTTGCCATGACACTTTGATCTTAGCCAATAGGCCGAGAAGCTGATCATGGTTCCATCACTTAAGTATGGTCTAGCAAAAGTGACAGAGGAAAAGTGAAATTAATTTTTTCTGAAATAATGTGGCACTTGAAGTTATTGGCATCATAAAGACAAATCATTGAAAAGCTTTGTGGACAGTTTCCATACAAGTTTTTTGAACAGCATGACAACGGTGTGAGGTACTCGATGTTAGTAAAATCACTGCATTGTGTCCTTCAGCTGACTAATTGGTAAACATTTCAATGTATCAAAACTTGGTTTGATAGAGAAATGAAAATAAACCAACACCAACTAGAATCTTAGAAAGGATAAAGTTACAGCCCTATTGAAAGCAAAATTCTATTTACTATATTACAAAAAAAAGTTTTTATCCCCATAATCTTCAGATTTGAGCAACTAATTATCTGGCCAAAAGTCTTTCTGTTGAACAGAATGATGAAAGAGTCCGACTACTATCATTCTTACCGAGAAGTAATTTTTATATAAAGCACTATCTTATTAAGATCTGTGAAGTGTCACATTTCAGATCTAATCTGCTGCCCAGGGCGAAAGTAAGTTTGTCCCCTTACATTACAAGGAAGTAAATCTCTGTCAGCCAGTAATCTGCGTTACACGAGTAACCTATGCATACATGAGTAAGCTCCGAGTATATAAGTCTGGAGCCTTCTCTGACATCCTCATTATCTTAGGATTTATATTAGCTTATGAATAGTGACGTCTTAGGGAAGAGAACAGTTCAACACTGTCGTTCGAGACAAGAAGGTCACGATGATGGCCAGGAGGGCTTATCTTCTCCTCATCACAGTAAGTCACAAAAATCAACCTGTCTGAACACAATACTATCACTGCAAACAGTAAAATTATTGTAATTATAGACACAATACTATTTCAGAGTAGGGATATTGTAGTCTAAGTATATTCAGATTATCTCGGTGAGTTTAAAAATTTTATTTTGTAGATGATTTCAAAATATTACTTCAGTCTGACACCATTTGTCAAAACTATAGCTTCATTTGTGATAAAAAAAAAATTTGTCCTTAACAGGTCTGCTACATTTCCAAACATTGTGCGCAGGCTATTGAACCAGATGACAAAGCTGGCCAATGTCTACCTGCAGAAGGCAGTATAACTCTGGATTGCACCGGCTACGGCCTAACTACATTCAGCCTGCCAGCGCATGTAGACACGAGTAAACTTCAGATTCTCAATATCAGTGCTAATCAGCTGTCTGTAGTACCTGATCTCTCAAAATTTGAGAACTTGAGCGAGTTAGATCTGTCTCGGAATGTGATAAGCAGACTAGGTAGCTCTGGGTTTCTCGGTCTACACAAGCTCACCGATCTGAATATCGAGCTGAACGACGGACTCATCCTATCAAACATGACTGTAGACAAGGAAGCATTCATCGGTCTGCACAATCTACAAACACTTAGGTCAGTCTTAACTCTTCACAACTTAACAAATTATTTTCTATATAATAACTGATTGAATTCGATTTTTTTTGGTGCAGGAACCTTTTTCTGATTTGGCACTGCCGAGCCCATAGAGTTATTATAATTACTCTATGGGCGAGCCCTTTACAATATATACAGGAGGTCTACTGTGTGTGGCCATCCCTGCGTCTTTGAAAAGAAAGTAGCCAGTTGATGATTAAAGACCTTGTGTATAAAAAAAATGTTTGACTAGGGATTTCAAAGTGCTTTCAAAATAGTATTGAATAATGTTGTTTTGACAGGTTTAAACAATCTGGAGCACCTGCTGTAGGGTTTGACTATAGCGTGTTATCACCACTGAACCGAACACTAGTACGGCTGTTCATCACTGGTACACCTGTGATAAGTAAAGTGTTCACAACTTTCACTCAGCTTCGACTTCTCAGCCTAGGTATGTCATAGCCTGGGCAGGTTGTCAGGGGTGGGTAGGGGGACACACATCCCCGACAGCCTGCCCAGGCTAGGTATGTCATATATAGAACATATTAGAACAAACTACTGATATTATTAAGGAGGATAATCCCAGCCGGCAAGGTTTAGCCAGCAACCTTGTGTAGAGGTTGCCAATGGGCAGCTTTATTGTTGGCCAATATCCTCTGACATCACCTGTCTTTGATAGGTATGCCAGAGGGAGCCAGATATCCCCATTTCCCAGCAACAGATATTGTAGATGTTTCTGCTTTTTTTTCTCTATTTTCTTGCCATTGGCGGTTGCAGAAATAACCTTTCTGGACTGACAACACATAGCCAACACTCAAATATTAATGTATTTACCATCTATTAGTATGGCTCCAGCATGAGAACAGTTTGTTTTCGACAGGGCTCTCAACCACTCAGGTTTAGCCCGAGTTACTCAGATTTTTCGGTTCAACTCAGGCTACTCAGGGGATTTGAGAATGTAAGCTAAAAACTCAGATTTTGCTCGTTGGCAGAGATGAATAATATATAAACAATGCTAAATGTTGCCTTACAATAATTTATGCCATATTATTAATGAATGATCAGGTGTTAGATTCTAGTTGTGATAAGCTATGTAAATAATACTGCACTGCCTAAACTAATAATACCAAAGATTATAAATACTCTCACTGCGCTGCCTATTCAAGTCATTTATGTGAAATCGATATGGCTAAATTCCAATTTGCATTTGAGAATGCTTTTAAAATTTAGCTTGTAACGAACTTGACATGATTGAATGAATCTAGTCTCTAATTTGAATACACTAATAATAATAAATTCTATTTATGAAACACTTAATAAAATTGTTTAAAAACAATGGTTTCTAAGCGTTATAGAATATCGACACATTACACCCAGACCCCCACTGAGATGAATAATAAAGATAACATCAAACTTTTGCATGAGAATAATGTGTGGTATTTGTTGTAGGTATTTTATTTCATTTGTGATAAGCTATGCTCTTATTGAACTGCCAATCCCTGTGATTTGCGAAATAGATTATCATGTCTAAATAGAAGTTTAGACATGTTAAAAAAGTGATTTTGCAGGTGAACCGGATAAATCCAGGCAATGATTTCAATAGCATCAAATTACATTGATTATGGCTTTCTACTATGGCACCTCGACTCGTCAGCCTTTAAATGAATATTTCTACAACCATCATATTTTGACATCATGGGGATACATTTTCGCCTGTGGCGACGGTCTTGGTTAGTCCATATGAATTGGTTCATCTGGATCAAATCTAAAATTGTTTACGATTTTATGTTTACAAGAAATGCTCTAGGTTTTTATTGATTTACTTGCTATCACAAACATGAAATGTTGCGAGAAAAGGATGCATATACTTTGTCAATAAAGGAGCTTGTTGTTAGAGTATGGAACTCGCATTTGAGGGCATCGCTCTAAAAAAATTGCGTTTGATGTGATGCTCATCAGCAAAACAGCACAATAATATCGAGGTCGCCTACGTCAAGCCTCAAATTCTTGGCAACATTAAAAACTTTCCTTAGTAATTTCTTGTCTATGGTACATATGCTCATGTGCAAAACAGGCAGACAGTACATCAAGAGGGAAACTACAAAACCTTTGAACATCATGAAAGCTAATGGCTTTGAACTTAGATGCAACATTTTTTTAACAACATTCATTCTTTGACTTGCTTTGCCAGCTATTCTTTGGGCATAATCATCAAATATCAGGGGTTTCACCCGACAATATTTCTGTGCCATCTCAGGCGTACCCTCAGCTGTTTATGCTCAGGGTGTTTTACACCTTTAAAATACCACTATATGACATGCTAATATCAAAACTCAGGTTTTGAATCCTCCCAGGTTGAGAGCCCTGGGTTTCGATGGTACAAATTTACTGCAGTACCAATCCTAGAGGTCTAGGCTGAGTGTAAAAATGGTTGTCACGGTTAGGTCGATGTAATTTGCAGACCAATGTAGCATTTGTCTCCCCTAGCGAAGTGCTTGTTTTTGAGAATGCTTTACATCTAGACACCAAGTAATCAAATAAGACATGAGCATCCTCAATTAATTCCTTTGAACCAGTATCACATCCAAGAAATTTGAAATAGGCAAATAAGACGTGGCCATTGATTGAATCAATTGCTTCTGGCACCACTTAATACGCAACACAACAAGTGGTGGTCAGGAAGTGATACATTTGTTAAATTATGAATTAATTATTCTTGCTAGGTATCTAAATACCAAATGCTAAATGCTCTTAGCAAGGCAGAAGCACACTACAGACCCCACTCAGCCAGTACCTCTTACTCCCTCTCCCACAGACCTTCTAGGTAATTTTATAAAATAAATAAATATAACAAATAATTTAACGATATAATCTTAATATCGGATAATATTGGATAGAGAAAGTTAATAATTTCCCTGATATATCCTTCCCTGAGAAGGATATAAAACCTCTATTAAACTTCTTGAAGAGGTTGCTAAAAATCCCTTTTTGGCAACCTCTTCCACCGGTCCATATGGCATACTATTGGCAACAGTGTTCAGCCTCTTCCGGTAACCTCTTTCCAACTCAGTTTAGACAACTATTTGCCCGCTGGGATATGTCATATTTACATCCCAATGTGTTGTCTCTCTCAGTTTTATGACGTCATAATGTTTCCCACATTTATATACGATCTATAGCACATATCACCAACAATAATCTTTCAATCTCACTTTACCGTGGAATTTACAGGAGATAATATCATTCTCCTTGTATTCAATGACCTTGCCTCTTCTGTGACTTCAGAAAATTGCATCATTGGACGCTTTAGTAAAGACAGTTTTCTGAGCTCTTATTTATGCCTCAATTCGGAGTTGTCCTCTCTCCAGTTTGGTACTTTTAACCAACGCCGCATAGGAAAAACCTGCTGAAAGAGGGTATCTTGAAAACCGCTTATGTTAGGATAAAAATGAGTCTGAACCATTGAAAACCCTGTGTGACAGGGTTTCCAAATCATTGGAGGCTTGAATGTTGATCGATCTTAATTTTAGTGATGATACTCATGAAAATTCTGCCAAATTGTCTGCAAAACAGGCAGAAAGTGCTATAATTGACTATCCAAATACTAAAATTATTTCCCAAACTATGTCCATATTAGTTTTAAATGCTGCAGATTCTGAATCAAAAATAATTTTTATCTTTTATAAGCGGTTATCAAGATAGCCCTCTTTTCAACGCGTTTTTCCTATGCAGCATGGGTTAAAAGTACCAAACTGGAGAGAGGACAACTCCGAATTGAGGCCTAAATCAGTGCTCAGAAAACTGTCTATTGGGGTGACTATAATCATAACATAATATATTATTATTAATAGTATATACTCTGTTCTCATATCTTGTTTATTACTATGATTAATCGCAGTTAGAGTACTGACTGTATCATCTGTTTTAGGAGGTGACGGGTGTAATATACCTTCACTGAACAGTCTTGACTTTCTCCCACTCGTTTCTCTACCAATCTCACATCTCTCAGCAAGAAGCTGCAACACATCCAGAGTAGACCTCGAGTTCCTCCAAACCTTCTCAGCCTCCCTGCACAAACTAGATCTCTCATGTAACACCCTCAGACATTCATTCCAAAATATAACCGAAGGTCTCCGGGGGAGTAACATCCAGGCTCTGTTACTGGACAACATAAATAGAGAACCAAACCCAGGTGATAACTTGTGTCCGTGGTCAATACCTGGTGGGCACTTGGAACCATTAAAAACCACCCCGTTGAAAATCTTTTCGTTTAGCTCTAACCAGCTAACCGATCATGGCCATCTTAATCTCCGCTACTACTGCCCTACACTTATATACGCAGAGCTGAGCTATAACAACATAAACGGCTCTGCCTCTCTGCATGCCTCGCTCGGCAGGTCTAAGAATGTATCGATATTCACCTCAATAATCGAATATCAACCACAAGGATTACGCTATCTCGGACTCAGGGGGCTGACATCTGTGACTCACTGCGGGAAAGCTAGCGAGGCAGTCACTGACTGCAGCCAGGATAGCGACCTTTTCCTTAGTGATTCTTATGACTGGGACGTTAATTTTGAGCCTGACATCATAGACTTTGGCGTAGCTTGGGAGATGTATAAGGCATTTATAGTCAGTGATAAGACAGTTTTTTTTGCATGTAGAAAATCTTTAACAGAGTGCCTTGTAGAAGATTTCACTCGTATTTCTGCTATGCGGGAAGAGGAAGGCAAAATTGTCGCCACACCCGAAGCGATTCGTAGGGCTGTTTATCGATTTACCGGTAGTGATGGGATCTTTTACCCCGGCATAAACTATAATATTGAATTTGATATAGAAAACTTTATGTTCGACGGTCAATTTTTGTCGAATTTGACCACGTTTCTACTTGGGGACATTTTCATTACAAACATTGAAGTTGAAAATAATTTTGATCCACTCTGTAGTAATTATTTGCTGTACGACAATAACCTTGTCACTATTGACCTGTCCGGAGCGACTCTAGGCTTCTTTCCTTGTCGCAACTTCACCGGATTAAAATATCTGAGGAATTTCATATGTAAAAAATGTTTTACGACTGGTTGGCATCCGGATTTATTCAGAGACATTCAGATCGAGCAGATAGATCTGAGTGGGACAAAAGGTCTGAGTGAGAGAATACAAGAGAGCAGGGGTGGAGGGATAATGAGCACAGTGCCTAGTCTCGTTACTCTCGATATGAGTAGTTTGGGCATCAGCCATTTCAGTGATGTTGAATTCTTCTCCAAAAATCAGAACCTAACTTTTATCAATCTACAAAATAACAGACTCATATCCTGGAACGTATCAGTCGCTCATAATGAGCAGCTCAAGATATTATACTTACAAAATAATAGTATAAACACTATCGAGGAGAAGTTTCGTGATCAGCTTTCCTCTCTCTACCGGCAAAATAATCTTAAAGTTTACCTTGCAGGAAATCAAGTTGCCTGTCTATCCAACAACTGTGATCCCTATATAACTTGGCTAGTCTACTCGGGAGTGGTAGCTGACGCCCATCTCATCACATGTAGATCCTCGTCGGATCACATCTCCCTCAAACACATGTGTAATAAAACACAACAGACACATACCGAAGACTCAAAACTCGCTGACTCAGAAATCGCCATCATAGTTGTGGGCGTGTCATTAACTTTGGCATTAATCGCTCTATTCTCAATCATATTCAATAACCGTTATGCAATCAAGTATTGTCTGATGCCGCATCGACCAAAGAAAGATCCCGGTACTAGGGAGCAGAAGACTATCGTGTACTGCAGCCACAGCGCAACGATGACAGAGGCTATCGCAGGTAAGGCTTGTTCTAACACCAAAATTTCCTTGAGTGCTTTGTAAAATGGAGGGCGAAGTTTTGATTAATAAATCATAAATCAAAACTATTTTATTAAATATGGATGATGGAAACTTGCCTATCGTTGTGCTAGTTTACTTGTGAGGGATCTGATCACATACGTTCTGCGGACCTGACTGGCTGAGTGATTCTGTGGTTCCATTAAAAATCTGTGTTTTGTTATCTCAACACGACGATCCATAAAACTTTTCAGTTTTGTCCCTCCCCCCTAACAGAGACGACCGGTACACAGAGCTACACATGTGTATATTATGGTATATCTGTGGCAGGTGTTGTTGAATTAGATTGTTGTATTAGGTCGTTGCATCAGGTCGTTGTATTAGGTCGTTGTATTAGGTTGTTGTATTAGGTTGTTGTATTAGCTTGTTGTATTAGGTTGTTGTATTAGGTTGTTGTATGAGGTTGTTGTATTAGCTTGTTGTATTAGGTTGTTGTATTATGTTGTTGTATTAGGTTGTTGTATTAGGTTGTTGTATGAGGTTGTTGTATTAGGTTGTTGTATTAGCTTGTTGTATTAACTTGTTGTATTATGTCGTTGTATTAGGTTGCTGTATTAGGTTGCAGTATTAGGTTGTTGTATTAGGTTGTTGTATTAGCTTGTTGTATTAGCTTGTTGTATTAGGTTGTTGTATTAGGTTGCTGTATGAGGTTGTTGTATTAGCTTGTTGTATTATGTCGTTGTATTATGTCGTTGTATTAGGTTGTTGTATTAGGTTGTTGTATTAGGTTGTTGTATTAGGTTGTTGTATTAGGTTGTTGTATTAACTTGTTGTATTATGTCGTTGTATTAGGTTGCTGTATTAGGTTGCAGTATTAGGTTGTTGTATTAGGTTGTTGTATTAGGTTGTTATATTAACTTGTTGTATTATCTCGTTGTATTAGGTTGCTGTATTAGGTTGCAGTATTAGGTTGCAGTATTAGGTTGTTGTATTAGGTTGTTGTATTAGCTTGCTGTATTAGCTTGTTATATTAGCTTGTTGTATTATGTCGTTGTATTAGGTTGTTGTATTAGCTTGTTGTATTAGCGTGTTGTATTAGGTTGATGCTGTATTTTGTAGGCCTGATAGATGTAATGGAGGGATATGGTATACAGCTGAGAAGTCACCACATAGACTCAGTACCAGGAGATAAAGTGAACACCTCCATCATACGTATGATGTCTAACAGCTCTAAACTTCTTTTATTCCTCGACTCTGATTACCTGGATAGCAACCTGAGCAACCTGGAGTTAGACTTTGTCAGAGTAAGAGAAGAACAAGAGATTGTTGTCGTGACAGCCGACATCAATTTATCCTCCTTGTTGGATAAGCTGCCTGCGACTGTCAGCAGTATTCTCCTTGAGAATAAACATCTGGTGTATCCCGCAGGAATCTGCTCCAGTCAGGAGGCTAATCACAACGCTTTTATACAGAGATTGGCTGAAAAACTTAAACCTTCGAATACCTCTTCTGAAGAAAGTTCTGCTAGTACCATACAAGAATCAGATCTCTGAACTATCATTGTTAGCAATGATTATAAGTGAATAAACTGTCGTAACGCTTAAAATGAGCGTATTTTGACACTTTATTTCTGCTTATCCTCTAGACCGAGTTTGGTTATTTCTCCTGCATACACACTTGTTCCCACTGTGATCCTTTTGCCGATATTTGCCCCACTGACCTGTGTTCTAATAAAAGGGACCCATTATCTTTTCTTTTGTCTTGTATCTTGCATTTTAGTTCACGCACAAGAATTTCTTGCAAATTATTCATAGACATATTTTAATATGAGTGATTTAATAACCAAAATACTCGAGCTGGCAGTTAGCCTTAAAAGAATTTTCTATAGTAGTTGCTTTATAATTATAACATAGCTAATGTTGCCGGGACATTTACTTGAATATATAATTTTATAACGTGAAGTAGGCAATTATATGATACATTGCTGGATTTACGTCTTCATGAGGACAAGTTTGTTCCTCTGTTGGGTGAGTGGTTTTGCGAAAGCAAAGACTTTTATGTTGTATAGTTACTTTTTCTGTAATAACAGATACCCTTACGGTGGTTTTTTTATTATAATTGCGGCCAGCTAAAGTCATTGTCGCTCTACGCTTATTGGCTCACAAGCAGAGACGTATCAATTTAAATATTTTACCATCAGTTTAGTCTTAGTAATGAAATCAGTAGATAGACATAAAATATAATATAGCATATATTCATTAATTTTATTTGTCGTCTGGCAGGTTGCCTTGTTAAGTTTTGACCTTCTGGCTGCCAAGTTTTTCCGAGGAACAATACGGCTCTACCTATAAATATATACCTTGGTTTTTCAATGCATTCAATAAGTAGTATTAATCGGAATGATATATACCACACCCCTGCTCGGTGATTGAGAAGTTTGATTAATGCAAAAACAGCTTGCAGCTAGCTCTCCCATACTGCATTCCATGTTGGGATTTGTCTGCTCTTAGTCCTTGACTAGGCTTGGTGGTTGTCTCCTCCAAACACCCTCATATACAAACATGTTATTATTTATTATTGGACAAGAATGGTGTTCTCACTTTCTGATTGGCTTAACTCTGCAATACAGAGGTCACAGTCCAATCGGAAACAGCATGGCGGCAGAGAAGAAAGATTTTGTGATTTATGGAGCCTCTGGCTTTACAGGCCAATATGTTGTTAAGGAAGTGGCTAGGAAATGCCTGACAGACAAGAAACTCACATGGGCAGTTGCTGGAAGATCCAAGGCAAAAGTATCAGCTGCTTTGCATTCAGCTGAGGCTGAAATGGGTAGGTATTTGCTACGTCATCATCTCTCCAACAGGCTTATTAATTAATTAATAACTTATTTCTTATAAGGTTGAACCGCCCAATCATCACAGAAAAAGTCCTATTCTGTATGGGCAGTAGCCAGTTTTATGAAAAAAAATCATAGTGGACGGCTTGCATGAGCTGCACCAATGAACTATACCTAAAGGTTTAGTTCATTGGCTGCACCAACCATAGTAGGACCAATGAACTAAAGTAAACCAATGCATTACAAAATAAAGTACACCGGTGAAATACCCTTTACCAGTGGTTCCTACATATCGTAGCAGCAGGTGGATTGTGTATACCCACAAATGAGTGTAGAAAAAGTAGAGAGCTGAGCCTAGCATACACGCGCCCCAGCATGCAATCACATGAATCCAACATACATTCAGACAAGCACACTTTGCCTGCCATTGTACTCTTTTGTTCACCAAACAAAAGGCATTTTGTTACACAACTGTCATAGGTGCATTGGGGCATGTCTCCCTGACATCGGCCCCCAGGGCCTATCCAGCATACTACAGCATAGGTGTACTTTATTTTGTAACGGAACTAAGGTTTAGTTCATTGATAGGACTGCCGCAGTTCCTGATTTTGGGCTTGGTGTGGGTGTGGGTGGGAAGGATGGAAGCTCTATCTGCTTTGCAGTTTTCAGTTAGAAGTAAACACATTACAGAAAAAGTCCAGTTCTAAAAGGCCAATAGCCAGTTTTATGAAAAATTCATAGTTGAGGGTTTGTTGGTGCAGCCCATGTTGCATGCTAAGGCATAGCTTAGGTACTTTGTCTGATCTAACAAAGGATTTCTAACGATATTTATGGAAATCAGGAGCGACATGCTAAATGCCAAATGCTAAAGGCACCAAAATGCCAAATGCTAAATGCCAATTTGTTCAGAGAGGACACAATTCTTGTGGTTCAGATGGTGTTGCACTGTTTTGAGTTGTGATATGTTGTCCTCCATCAGGACAAAGACACGACTCAAATAAATACAGCGTGTCATATTATGCTACTAATTGGCCTACCATGGTGACTTACTCAGTTTATGACAACCCCCAATCCAGTAATTCCTTTTATATCACACTCTACATCGCTAGGTGCTGTGATATTCCAACCAACCAATGTAACCAATGTCAGTTGTACATGTCCGGTGACATGAGGGAGAACTCTCCCTGATGACATACATATCATTATTAGGATCATATTGGGTATTGAGATAATGATGCTAAGCCATCAATGTCAGATGAGATTGCTATCTCCTGCTTTCGATCCCACACAAAACATACTCAAATTGCTGTACATGTATAGTACACAAATTATATAAAAATAATAACTGTCCAGTGTTTGCTCAAGGGGTAGAGAGAGTTGGACAACACGGAAACCCCATTGCCATCAAATGCTGTATATATACATATTGTATCATTTTGTTGTCGGAATATTATACCTAACTTTAAAGCCTGTTATTTGGAAATACTTTTCATTATGCTCATCTTCGTCTGAAACTTAAAGTAAGACAACATGAACACGTATCAGCCTCGAATAACCCCGGATAGCATTTAGCAAAGACTCGGGCAACATCAAGCCGGACCTCAGACATGAATCATATTAACATGTCCAGTTCATAACAGACCCATAGACTAATTATACTCCCTAGAAAGTAAAAACTGACGCTTATGGTTCACCGATCAAAATATGGCTTCATTGTGCTAGCAAGCAATACGCTACCAAAACCACAGTAACTGGGTAACACGCTCATTCACTTGCCTTCTGCAGGTATTTCAAGCAACAAGTACCCCTGTTACTCGTTTGACTGGATCGATTCAATGAATGAATTATGGAGGTCAAAAGAAGTATGAAGACAGTACAGACTTTCACTAACGTGCTGTACTGTCATCATTACATACATATTACATGTGAACGTCTGGCGAGTGGCAAGTCCATTGTGGCCATTTTAACAGCTTGTCAAATATATTAAAGATTTATTTCCGACTTTCAGGCTTCAACTATGGTAGGGGTATAAAAAAATGAGGGGAAAATCTTTTTCATCGACCCATGATAGTTGCCTGCTTGTGAATAGATGAATGACAAAAAGTGCTTGTATTTTTGTAGGGTAGATAACCATATTTACAATCTGAATCAAGGGAGTTGTGTCCCCTCTGATCAATTTAGCATTTTCCATTTAGCATTATTTTTGTAACTTTAGCATTTGGCATTTAGCATGACGCTCCTGATTTCCATAGATATTGGCTGTATAACAATGCTGTATTGTATTTAACAACAATGCTGTATTGTATTTAACAACAATGCTGTCATTCATACAACACGACGGTTTTTATTGCTCTTTTAGAACTGCACTTTATTTTGTAATGCATGATTTTTAACTATTCAAGTTTGTCACAATTCCCATACTACAAACTTTTACCGGTAGGGGAGAAGAGAAGACAACTATTCCGCATGCATCCGAGTAATCTTCTCTTCTCCCCTTCTGGTAATAGTTTGTAGTATGGGAATTGTGAAAAACTTGAATAGTTAAAAATCATGTTTACTTCAAACTAAAACTACAAAGCAAATAGAGCTTCCATCCTTACCACCCCCACCCACACCAAGCCCAAAATCAGGAACTGCGGCAGTCCTATGGCACCAAAAAAGTATCTACAACTCATGAAACTGGCTACTGCCCATTAGAACTGGACTTTTTCTGTAATTAATGCTAATTAGTTTTTAGGTCTCTTGCATTCATTACAAAATAAAGTGCAGTTCTTAAAGAGCAATAAAAGGGTGTTTCATGAATGGCAGCGTTGTTGTTAAATACAATACAGCATTGTTATACAGCCAATATTGTTAGAAATCCTTTGTTGGATCAGACTAAGTACCTAAACTATGCCTAAGCATGCAACGTAGGCTGCACCAACAAACCCTCTACTATGATTTTTTCATAAAACTGGCTATTGGCCATTTAGAACTGGACTTTTTCTGTTATGTACAAAATAAAGTACAGTTGTAAAATATCCTTTACCAGTGGTTCCTACATATTGTAGCAGTGGGTGGATTGTGTATACCCACAAATGAGTGTAGAAAAGGTGGAGAACTGTTGGCTACAGGACAGCTATCAAACAGTTCCCCCACTCCATCAGCACACACATTAAACACGTTTTCAGACAAGCAAACTTTGCCTGCCATTGTACTCCTTTGTTCACTCAACAAAAGGCCTTTTGTTATACAAGTCTCATAGCTGTCTTGGGACATGTCTGAATACAGACTCCCAGACAACAGCCCCCAGGGCCCATCCAACATACTACAGCACAACTGTGATTTATTTTGTAATGTGAGTGCTGTAAAACATGTCCCACACAGCACCCGGGACACGTCTTACAACATCTGTTGCCAGCGACAGTTTTTTGCGCCCATTGAGAACAGCATAATTTTTTGTCTGCATCCATCTTTTCGGTGTGAGAGAATCTGGATTCATACATAGAAGGCTGGATGGATGGATTTATTACTATCATAGACAAAAATTTGTCACGAAATACGTTGTTAATACTGACAAGAAAGAAAAACATGGAAAAAATCAGATCTCTGTTGTATAAAAAGTTTTTTAGAATAGTATATTATTAAGTGTATGTATGAGATGTCTTAAAAAGCTGTCTCTACCCCATGTACCCCGATATTTAACGGTGCGGTAGCGACCTGAGGGGCATTTAGTTAGAAAGTCATTGATAAAGTGCTCTTCATCGTGTATGTACCGTAGTCCAAGTGTCTTGATCTGGTTGGCCACCAGAGCATCTATATCGGGGTGCTCAATCCTTAACTTGGCGGCATCTTTAAATATTTTGCGCAAGGACTTCTTGTCGCTTGCATGGATGCTTGTAAAAAGTATGGGGAGACAGTAAGTGATGAGGGATACAATAAAACTCTTGAATAACATATGAGAAAGGGGCTTTGAGCTATAGTATACAAAATTTGTCACAATATACATGCGTTGAGATGCAGTAGTCACTATGGATTGCACATGATCATGAAAGCGGAGTTAATCGTCAACAGTAACACCAAGGTATTTTACTTTGTCACAAAAATCAACTTCAAGGCCTCACTGCAGCTTATTTTCCATAGGAGCATGGCCTTACTTTCTGGCATAACAACTGGAATCATCAGTAGTAAATGCAATCCAATACTGTACTATATATGTATAATGTAGCCTTCTAGCTTTCCGCTGATACTAGAAGTCGTGTTCAGTTCAGATCATCACTGACATGTTATCAGTAGTGAATGTATTATGTTGCACCCGCTGAATATTTTGATTGTTTTCAGGTATGGACTTCTCAGATATAGATATAATAGTGGCTGACTCTGGTAATCATCAGTCTCTGATACAGATGGCCTCACAGGCTAAAGTCGTACTCAACTGTGTCGGTCCTGTAAGTATCCTAATATAAAATATCCATGAAATAAAACCTATTGTGGTAGATATTCTGTCAAACATCCCTAGCTCTGCAGGCAGACTTCGTTTATTATTAAAGCTCTCTTTGTTATCACTGGCAGCATGTAGCATAAGCATTTATTGGTTTTCGCTACAGATGACAAAAATCTGCTTGATAGCTGCACAAATTATGTTGATTATTCCTGTTCTCATGATTTCTTAACACTAGACTCTGTAAATGTTTGATTCTGATTCCAGAATGAGTAATATTATTATATTATCTTATTTCTGCTCTTTATTGACAGTATCGATACTATGGAGAACCGGTAGTGAAAGCTTGTGTGGAGACTGGAGCCAGTCATGTAGATATATCTGGTGAACCAGAGGTAAGTTTAGTAGTGACTTACACGGAGGTAAAGTTTAATAGTGACTTACACCGGAGGTAAGTTTAGTAGTGGCTTACACCTGAGGTAAAGTTTAATAGTAAGTAACAGAGCACACTGAGCGCTGAGATTGTGTAAGTCTGTAGCTAGTCCAGTAGATAGTTGACTGATGTCTGACAACAGTCCCCATCTCTGAGCAGGACCATATTTTGGCTGGTCATTATGTCTTAAGTTATGGCTTACATATAAGTTTATTTGCTGCTGCTGTCGCTGCACTCAATTCTCATAACAACATAATAACAATATTCAGTTGTACCTACTAAATTAAGTTCATCATATATATATATATAT
Organism: Membranipora membranacea; assembly: GCA_914767715.1. NCBI lineage: Eukaryota > Metazoa > Bryozoa > Gymnolaemata > Cheilostomatida > Membraniporidae > Membranipora > Membranipora membranacea. Next base: position 1,335,025 of record OU612072.1, on the reverse strand, counting down.
ACATTAAAACTGACTATTTTTAAGCCTCAACAAGAAATAACACCTGAATTTTCAACCAAAATATTAGTATGGGAAATATTTAATTAACTACGCCCACTGAATTAGATTCTTCTCTTAGAATGGAAATAGTATCATAGCGTTATACGGTTAGGACACTAAACACAGGGACCCATCTGACTGTTATCTGATTGGCTGTCCCTAGTAGCATGAATAATTAGCCTGAGAAATTGTCTTGTTTACAAAATTGCAAACAGTAATTATACCCCATACAGTGTCGATGATTAGGGCATTTCTAGATTGCTACTAGGGACTGGCTATTTTTGCAAGCCCTTTGTTTTGCAAAAGAAAGCTAATGATGCTATTCCAGATATGGAATTCAATGACTACGCCTTATCGGATTCTTAAACTCTCAAGGAGACAAATTCAGGTAGATGGGAATTTGAAGGGATATCGCCTCTGTATCTGATCAATTATATATATCATTTAAAAAATATTCTTTCATATCAGAAATTAAATACAGTTTGTAAAGGAAGTAAGTAATTTACCGCTAAATGGTAAAGGTAAATGTTTGACTGTTAGTACATGATGTATAGGTTTGGTTATATAAGATGTCATATGTTATCTTCATACAGGTACCGGTAGCTGAATGACTGTCTCATACAGTGAGGCTTAGTGTTACGCTTTACAAAGAGAGATAAGGGCCTGTTTGATTACTCTCTAATCTCTAACTTAATGTTTGGGTTTAATAAAGCAGTGACAAGATTTTCTTACTCAACTAAGGGTGCCTGATTTATTTAGTCTCTGCTTCACTACTCGATTGTGATGCGGGTAGCCCCTGTAACCTCGAAATGATTGTCTATCAAACCCTCTTTATTTGTTAGCGAGTTAAATAACCTGCATACACGTATGGTGGTAATTTGGTCTTGGTCACATCATAGTTATGTAACAATTCCATCTCAACATTTTACTGATACTTGCAAGTATTTTCTGTTGATTGAAATGATGAAGAATCCAATTCAGTTTCTACGAAGTGAGTTATCACTAGTGTGGACACGTGCAGCCGTTCTAATTGGTAGTTCTGACTTTGTAATAAAACTTTTCTTCTTTATCACTGGAATGTTTGATTACAGTATTTAGAGAATATGGAGTTTAAGTATAATACTAAGGCCAAGGAGACTGGCTCTTATGTTATCGGAGCTTGTGGATTCGATAGTATACCTAACGATGTCGGACTAGTGTACGTCAAACAAAAGTTTGAAGGTTTGTCTAATGTAAAAAATTCCATTTTGGAAATAAACAGAGAATTGGTTAAATTATTTACATCATTTCAATGCTTGTCCATATTCTGTGATGCAGCTATGTCCTGGTCACAACTGATTTAGCTATGAGACTTTTAAACTTTGGTTAGATATAATATACTGCTACCCACAATATATTCGTGCAAACTGCTCCACATTTCTTTGTCATAGTCGCCTATAGCGGGTTATGACATAACCTAGTTGTAGTGTTGGTGTTACTTTATGCATGTAGTCATGCTTTTTAATATTACAGGAAAGCTAGCAGCTGTCGAGGCGTATCTCTCGTTATCAGGAGGCCCAAAGGTAGGTCTGATTCCCGTCTGATTCCCATGGATTTCGGGATCATGTGATTTTTATTATACTATACGTGAAGTATAGATGATTTATGCATACTATGCTTACAATTTAGTACTTTTCTATTGAACTATATAAGTAATGTCTGAAAAGGTAATACTAAGTATTTCCGGTGTATCAAATCAATGACTGTCTCTAACTCCTTGATCAAATCGAAGCTAAAATGACACTTTGATGTTCACAAATAAGTACAATGTATGTCACACCATTATCTGCATAAGCTCTGCAATCATCAGCCGTGTTTCAATGCTGTGCACCACTGATATGTGTTATATATTATATTATATTTTATGCACTGGTAGTAGCTTGCCCAACTATGTGTTCTAAGTGAGCAGTCATTAATCAACCATGACTTGAGTTATGACTTGACAGTCAAATTTTGACTTCAGCCTCTAGTTGTGACTGAAGAATCACTTATGATTTGACACTAATACTACACAACTTACATGTCTATGATTGATTACAGGGAGTTGGTATAAACACAGGTACATGGAATACTCTGGTGTATAGCATATCTAACTGGAAGGAACTTACACAGCTCAGAAAGCAGGCACCTAAATACAGCGTACCCAAACCTGCATACAGGCCTAAACAAGGGTATGTACTATGTAGTACACAGACTTAATATACTTATGCAAATAAATCTTCAAAATTTGAACCTTGCCTTATCTTCAGACAGTAAGTCAGAGTAAACCGGTCTATCGAACTGATATATAATGTTGACCCTGCCCTTATCCAACTGATAAATGTCAGCCCACCCTATTTATTATGGCTTATCCTGGCATATGTGTGAACAAAGAAAACAAGGGAGAGTGAAACGCAGAGATAATCCAATCTAATTTTGGTCATAAAAGTGTTGTGAATATTTATTAGGCTTAATTTTAATTTAGATTTATTATGAGAGATATACTTTAGTGAAATGTGTGAACATAAATAGCTAGGGCCAGTACCTTCAAGAGGGGCAATACCTCCACTCATCAGGGGCAAATACCTCCACACATCAGGGGCAACTACCTCCACCCATCAGATATTTGTGAGGTAGTCAGTAATCATCTCACAGAAAACTTGAGCTGATTATATGAGCCTAAGCCAGAGCAGATTTGCGACTAGGCCTAGCAATACTGTTTCACTCATGAATACCAATTATGACGTTGAAGGCCTAAAATACTGTTCAGAATCTATGCAGCTACTTTTGTTAGGTCAAATTCACCCACAGCATGTAGTATCAATAGTAAGGAAAACCTAGTTTTGAATCTTTTAGCTCAGCAAAGCTTTCTCTGCCTCAAAAACATGTGCCTGAAAAATTTATAAAACTAACATCCTCCTGCACACAGTGATGTTGTCAGGCTTGTCGTCAGGTTTAAGTCTGAGTTTGTATTTGAATGTTATCTCCCCTGTAGACAGTTGTCACAGTTTGAAGGTGATTACTACGTACCATTCCAAGGAGCCGATAAGTCCATAGTCTATCGTACACAGAGAGATGACTATCTGGAGAACAACAGTAGATTACCGGTATGGGTCACTCTCATCTTTACCATATAGTTATTATATATTGGTAATGTTTAACATTCAAGAGTTGTCATTTCTTTGTTTTGCTGCGGGAGAACGACTCCGACAAATCAAAACAAATTCCATTCTTAATTACTCATTACTGCTTTCTGCCTCATTCACTGTGAGACCCTGTGATATTTGTATGGAGCCTCATTAGGAATTAGGATGAGAAATGATACAGGGCAGTCATAGGTTGTACCAGTCCCTATAGAGAAGTTTATCATGATTCCTGATTAGGAAGATCCCTCTGTTGTTTTGACAGACTGCTTGAAGTTTTGAAGTGCCATTTCTTAAATATCCATCCTAATTACTAGGTAACTCGTATTGAAATGAAGGCAAGAGTTTTTCATCATTCATGCTCTCATGCAAACCGAAAGGAAAATTGGCCAAAATCACAAATAATATGCAGCGACCATGTATTCATCACCCTCCCCCTCCCCAATATAGCTCAAGACTTGAAGTCTATACGCCCTGTAATCACTCTCACATCAATTATCTTCACTTTTGCTCTAGATCTACAATGAATGAAATGAAATAGAATCTATTCAATATTAATCAAACTCTCCTCATTAAAGGTTTATTAAAATGTTTATATCATTTCATCTTTACACAGGTATTCATCCCAATACAGGCATTGAACTGATGACGGTATTGGACACAAAACCCACATCACCTGTTCTTTTTATTTATATTTGATTTCTGATTTACTGTCACACAGGTGAACGATAACATGTATGTGAAAGTTGGCTCTATGTTTGATGTGATCAAAGGAGGAGTTTTCTTTGCTTTATTCTTACTGATGACTCTGACTTCTTTTACTAGAAATCTGCTAATCAAGGTGAGAAGCTGGGAGTCCCCCTAACATAAATTACCAAGTTATAACCTGCACCCCAATATTATATTCTTCAAGTTTAAATTTCAGCAGACAACTGGTGTGAATGAGTTTACCTACCTACCTACCTACCGAAAAGATTTAATATCAAGCATCATCACACAGCAAAACAAAAGTGTGTCACGGTAAATTCGTAAACCAATGCCGCCAAAAACTGAGATATTTATGACCCTTGTGTAAAGATTCAGACTCTGCCATTATTATCTCTGTTACTGTATATGCTGCCTACTACAATGTGACATCAGTACATCAGTATACTAGCTAACTTATACCTGATTATCTGTTATATGTACCAGTATCCAGGATTCTTCTCTGGTGGTATGGTATATACCGGAGGTCCACCTGAGGATGTGGTGTTGGGTCAGAAGTTTGCCATCAAGTTTAAGTGTTCAGGCTATTCACCTGGTGCGGGTCAGGGAGGACGTCCCGATAAAACCATGACTATGAAGTGTGAAGGTCCAGGTAGGTTAATCATGCTCCATATAAGTTGATCACTGCATCCTCTCATACAGTTAATCACTTTCTAGTTTCCCAAAATTTGAGTTTAAAAATTTCTTAATGCTATAATTAAGCTGGTGCCTTGTACAAGATGAAACCTCTCTATTACACTGTGGAAAGTAGTAGTAATGAGTAATACTTATATATGTCTCATGGTGTTAACACACTGAGTATTATAACAAGCTCTCAGCCGCCTCAGTCCTTCACTCAGTGAGAGTATAGAGAGGCACTTCTCTTCTCTGTAACACACTGAGTATTATACCAAGCTCTCAGCCGCCTTAGTCCTTCACTCAGTGAGAGTATAGAGAGACCCTTATGTTCTCTGTTTATTGGTCAGTTTTAGCTGAGATGTTTTCTATACCTTTTAGATCCAGGGTATATAGCTACTTCCAGCTGTCTTGTAGAGGCAGCTTATACTGTGCTCAGAGAACAGGACAGACTACCACCTGGGTTAGTATTAGTCATACAGAGAGAGAGAGAGAGAGAGAGATAGGGTCTAGTGCCCCCAGCGGGGGGGGGGGGCGTTGGACGGTGGGCAAGAGTCTGGAGGGGGGGGGCTCAGAGTAGGTCTAGTGTAGAACGTAAGATTAATCAGGCCGAAAAGATTCTACTACTGGATCAATTAACAGCAATTTTACTTGTTTGTGTTCACCAGGCCAATCTCTGCTGGATATGGTAGTGTTGAAATTGTGAAATAATTCTGGATACATTTGAAAAAATTATTATGATTAACTTTGGACCTGTGCTGGCTCGGGGTTGTCCGCTTATTGATTAGGAGAACATAACTCTATATATCCGTACTGATCACCTTCATATATCTTTTTGAAGCATCACACTGAGATGGTTTAATTATTATGTTTGCGGATGGTTATGATAGAGATTGAAATAGAGAGGGCTCTTTATATCATTCTAAGGCTGTTGTTGTTGCATCCAAAAGGTTAACATTGCTGTAAAAGCACAAATTTCTCCCGAAGTAAGCGAGATTTGTTACACTTGTTGGGAAGAGAAGATGATATTGCTAGTCGGTCGTTGCCGTTTATTTAATCTAACTTATTGTATTTTACATGCCCTATAATACTATAATTATAGTATTATAGGGCTCACACAGGGTCATACATCTTACTATAATAGTTATACATATCTAACCCCGTGCATTTCACAATCCTCTTACATGATGGTCACTGGTTTGTTCATAATCTGTTTTATATTTTCACACACAGCGGTGGGGTTATGACGACTGGTCATGCGTTCAAAGATACAACAATCATCGACAGACTTGACAAGAGAAACATTAAGTTTGAAGTCATATCTAACTAGACTGCTGAGGGCTAATAACTGCTGCCAAAACAAATTTACTTTCCTTTCCTCAAATCTTTTATGCCATAATTCTTTTTAACTATTTTGACTAATCCTTTCTTTAATCTCTTTCATTGATGACCTAGTAATTTATAGACAAATATAATGAGAAAAAAATGCACTACACACTTCTTAATTATGTGAGTTGCTGGGTACGGAGTCTGTCTACAAGTATAAACATGTTTGATTGTCAAAGAGTAGCTCAGGGTTGATCTATTTTGTCTGTATTTTGAGTTGCACGCCTAGTAGAAATGGGTCGGTCAGTGACAGATGATGCCTTCTAACCTCTCCCACCACTTGACAAGACATGAAAAACATCAGAGATGATGAATTGTTGCTGACAATAAAATAATGTATTATTACTATTATAATATGATGTTTGTTCTGAAAATTCCTAACCGTCATTTTGCTAGTTTGAAAGAATGAGTTTGAGTTACATGTGATACAAAAAGATCCTAATATTTTACATCAAGAATACAATAAAGGTTAGATCGCCCATCCGATCCTGTGATTCACATATTATGCTTGAGTTAGTATGACAACTGCTGCTTAACTTGTGATATAACCAGGGAGACTGGTTGGTGGTACTAGTGCAGAGTTAAAGTAGCATGGTTTAAAAATGATGGGAACTCGATGATGGCACTAAAGGGAAGGAGACTGGACTTTGCAATGTGACCTTTTGCTCCCTCTATCACATGTATGTTGATGGTAGTTAGTCCTATTTGATCAAATGACCTCTAATCCTTCTTAGAAGTGGTAGTACATAACGTAGACTGATATACTATTATACTACACATGTATGTGTGTTCCTTTTTCGCAGAGTTGTAGTGCAATATCTGGTATCAATTTTTTTAAAAATGATTGGATTAAGGGATACATGTATATAAATGACACGCATGCTTCTCCTAACATATTCTGTCAAAATTCCCAAATGAGTTGGATTTTATACTCAGCTCCTGGTTGGACAACGTCTAGCGCTCCGAATCATAAATGGTGATGAGGAGCACCATTGTGATCGACTAGCAGCTGCCAAAATCAGAACACTATCCGAGATGCCTGTTCAACAGTGCCATAAATACACCAGTAAGGTGAAATCAAACTCAAAACACTTACTGAGGAAGTTATCGGACTTTTATTTACCGAAGTCGAGAACAAATAAACAAGGCCATGCTATACTGTGTAACACGATTTACATTTAGTCAGGGTAGTATTGATTTTTATATATTTATTTATTTTATTCTTTCTTTGAACTTATTCAAGGGAGATTTTTTTAGCAATTTTATGCACCCAGTAAAAGTTTTTATTTTTATGTAAACATCTCTTGAGAGAGGGTTTCAAAATTAAACAAACAATAAATATAGTACAGGAGTTGTCTATTCCACACTAATCATCACAGCTGTGTGCTAACTCAAAATAAACATTATGTATCCAATAGTGACTGTTATTGTATTCATGCATCATTTCTAATCAGTTTTTGATCAAAGTCAGTCAATTTTTCGGCCAATTATGCACTTTAAACACTATTAAGTTAGCAAAAGAATTTACCAAGGGTATATTGGTAGCCAAAATAGAGAATTCAGGCTAAATGAAAGATCATTTTCCTGTGTGTACTGACTAATATTGTTTGTTTCCGGTGTGAAAAGGCCCACATACAATAGAAATGAAAGAAAAAAAAGTGTGAGTCATTCCATTATTATATACTATTAATTTTTATACCTGACTGAGACCAAGGAATTTGCATGATTGTTTTTTATATTAAAACAGTGTGCTGACAGAGTGAGGTTTCTTATTATCAAACTACTCGGAATGAGCTATGCGAATGGCTATGGTGAGTGTCTATAGCTCTAGTATCATATACTTTAACTTCTATAAATAAATGGAGATGTCTATTGAGTAGTACTTTTTACTCCATTCAGAGTTCACTCTCTCTAACCAATGAGGTATTGAAGTTACTACTTCCTCTAACACAGGCCAATAGTAGTGTGTATAGACTAATCTAGCTAGATCAACAACAACAATAATGATAAGATCAGTTCATAAAGTAGAAGAGAGCATGATGATACTTACTTACTTGTACTTGATCACTCATTCAGTCTCTCTGTACTTCCCCACCAACTATGTGGGCGGTTCATTGTACAATTTGTTTATCAGTACATAAAGGACACCTTGACCAGCTGTTAGAGTCATGGGTGCATCATGTTGTGGGGCAGTCCTGAGACGCTGTGAGTCGTTCTTTGGACGTTGTGTGTGTCTTGGGCCTTGGGATGTCTTCACATTTCACTATGTTACTTGGCCTTATTCTTATGTGCGGAGCTTCCCAACGTATGGTTACATTGCTGTAAAGGGGGGGGGGAGGTGATAAGGCGCTAGCTGCGGATCATGTAACAGGAACCTGTATAATGACATCACAGAAAGAGTAATATGTTTCATCAGTAGCCTGTGTTACAAGCGAATATTTATTTAACTCATAAAGCTCACACTTTAGCCTGAGAAACCCTCAAGATTAGCCTGTCTTGACAAGGCATACAGCAATGTTGCAAGGCAGTGTCAGGACTAATGGATGTAGGGTTCACGCAACACTGCTTGTAGCCTTTGAATGTTTGTTACCTTGCGTATACAGCTCTATCACAATATGGTTGTGGAGTGGTGAGACGTTGTGTTGGAGTGGCATCATACGATGGGTGTCACATTCTCATATAACATTATATTTGACTAAATACAAACAAGAATAGTATCTGCATGACTACATGTTGATACTTTCAAAAGGCAGAGGGCAAGGATTCTCAAAGGCAGGTCAGGGATTTCTTGCACCCTACAGCGACACCCCAGATTGCAAATAACTCACACCTGTCGCCGGCGTCTTTTTTTGGTGTCATTTTCAGTACTGAAATATAAAGTATACAATAGATGTTGATTTGAATAAGGCAGTCTTAACACTCACCACCGACAAAAGAACACAACTAGAAAGAGACTCAAGTCACTCTCAGGTTGAAGGTTGAGTCAGTGCATTACAGCAGGATTGCTCACATAGACCTATATAAGGCCACACTTCCCTTTGATGAGAAGATATAGGGGGTGTGGGTCTTCTCACTTTCTTATTTACATCTATGTCCTGTTGTTGCAGGTTTCAACTTGTACATAGCCTATCTTCGGAAGACTTACATTCATCCTAACCAATCATAGAGGAACATAACTGTAACATCCACTCAAATATGATGTCAATGGATAGACGGAGCATGATTCCTAATAATAATCACGGTCCTCCTGCAAACAAGCCTAAGCCGAGTCGTCTAGAATCACTACAACAAGACTTCCAGGTCAGTATTATGATATATATATTACAATATATTATATCATATAATAATATTATATCATATAATATAATATATTGTACTATTCTAGTCCCTACTGAGAGGTTTTTAGCCGAGCATTTGGTACATTTAGTTAAGTGATGATATAATGGTCGTAATACGCCCTGTTTATGACAAAACAGAGGGTGGGCTGCCCCTAAAGAGGGACACAAGTTGCCCGGAGTCCTCGTACTGAGAGTGTGATACATCCTAGTAAACTAGAATGCATCCTAGAGGTGAGGCCATGGTGGACCTCCTAATCATAAGTGTGCAGCAAGCTGCCAGAAGCTGAAACAGGCACTAATCAGCCATTGGCAATGACACTTTGATCTTAGCCAATAATGGTCCTATTACGCTACCCCTAGGTTATATCAGTGTGGAATGTGCATAGAAAATATCTTCACTTTTATAGTCCCTTGAGAGTTTGTGTCCATAGTGACTGGGCCCATGATGATACACCTACATTAACATTGCATGAGACTTCAAATCAGAGTAATATTGGTCATGTTCTAGAAAATAGGGGTGATTTTGCTTCTGCATAAATTTTTTATTTTGTATCCTTTCTCGACCTAGCCTTGCTCTACAGGAAATGAAAGTTCTGCATACTACTTGAAATAAGAAAATAAGTTATTAATTAGCTTACTCCTTATAAGTCAACGATTCCTATTACAGAGAAAGTTGATCAGAGAAAAGGAGGAGAAGTTACTGAGGCAGCTGGATAGTAACAATCAGCGTCAGCAGCAGACGATAAACAGATATCAGGATCCGCACAACGTCACTACTACCACCGCTGTGAGGAAGGACCCGCTAAGTGCTCCGGGTAAACTTAGTCAGATAGGAGAATCCTCCTCACTGATTATGTATTGCTAGAAATCACAAAAAAGTCAAATTCATTGTTGCTTCAAAACCTTTCTCACAAAAATAACTGATTTAAGAGTTTAACCCTCCACCATGACATCCTGTTGAAGATGTGATGGTTAAGACATCAGAGGCGTTTCCTCATTTTGTAGTTGACAAAATAGTTAGATCTTGACTGGAAGTTGTTCTGGAGCATTAGTGACTGCTTTCCATTGCAAAGTGACCAAATAAATGCTTCTATGTTAATGTTCCATAGACAAAGGTAAAAGTCACTGAGCTAGAGAAACACTACATCAAAAGGATCACATAATTGGGTTTATTAGGTCAGTTTCTGGTTATCTATCACTTATCAGGGTTTTATTTTAGGTCAGTTTCTGGTTATCTATCACTTATCAGGGTTTTATTTTAGGTCAGTTTCTGGTTATCTATCACTTATCAGGGTTTTATTAGGTCAGTTTCTGGTTATCTATCACTTATCAGGGTTTTATAGCTTATCTCTTATTTTTAAGGTGGGGTGAGGTCATATTTTCAGGATCGTAAGAAAACTCAGGCGCCAAACTCAGCAGGAGCTTCTGTTATTCAGCAGCAGAGGAAGAGGGAGGGTTATGATAAATCTCGGCCTCTACAGCCATTATCTAATAAATCTAACACTCACAGTCCACAGGCTCAACAACAGCAGCAGCGGCAGCATAGCTCTAAGTCTGAACCTAATCTCAAAACAAGCAAGGTATGTATGTCACATGGCTGTCAGTTTTTCCACCTTTCTTATTGATGACAATCCAGTTAATACTAAAACCACTCATATTTTCAAGTCTTCAATTTTTATGATCCAGTTTACAAAAATTGGGGAACTTTTGTGCAGGCTATTAAATTACGCCATGTATATCAGATAAATTACTATCAATAATATTGGCTGCTGTCCCAAGTTTTGAATTAGGCCTCACAGATGCCAGCAAAATTTCTCGGTCATCAAATATCTAAGGGCTTTAATTTAACACTACCTCTCTGGTCAAAACCGCATGATCCAATCAGTGGGTTCAGATCTTATGGATAATAAAAGTAAAACCTTCAGTCACTCTCTGTGATAGATTGGAGATAAAGCGTCACAAAATTAAAGCTATCTAATGCCTGCCATGCTCCAATTTATGTATAGTAGATTGGTAGTGAGATATTGATTGGTTTTAGACAGCGCTCATAACGGCTTTAAGAAGAACCGCCTATTTGCGAGAAAGCAAAAGCAACCTAATGGTAATTCTATGCTTGTTGATTGCAGCATTTAGTGTAATTTTCTCTACCTTAACCATGTGTACAAGCTACCAGCTATCCCACAATGCACTATCACTCTCCTCCCATATTACTGAGTATGAATTATTAGTAATGTGAGAGTAATGCATTGTGGGATAGCTGGTGTTATGTATCATGGTTTGTATGACTGTATCTAACATTCTTATTCCACATCAGACTGCCACCTCTGCCGCTGTGGCAGCCATTGTTGTTACTTCTTTACAAGCCACCATATTTAATAACAGTAATAATCTTACAGACAAGCTCCGCTCTTATTCGTGAATTCTGGCACCTTAAATACTTTGTGTTGTTTTGCCCGATAATGGATTTGAGACTCGAGATTTGCTGCTATGTGAAATACTCCCATATTTTGGACTTTCCTCAGTTGATATCAAGAAAGCACTCACGTTTTATGCGATGAAGGGAAGGTCCTCCCATCCCCTCTAAGTGTTACAGTCTCTCTAACCTCTGAGAATATACTGATATTGTCTGGTCCTCTCTGTAATCTGTGTTGTACTTTTGCTCACATGATTGGATTGTGAGCTGCAGGATCGGAACCCTCGCTATTTTGGAGTTTGATTTCAGCAGAAAGTATTCCTGGCCTGGAAAGTTTCTTTATCTGGGCACAAAATCTTAAGACAAAGATTACAATTAATTGTGCAGAACCTTGTCCGCATTTTTAAGTCCTGTTAATGACCAGAGGACAGTTGCAGCTGGTTGTAGCGGCTGCACTTATAACTTCAATTTCCTATATGCCTCCCTTGGTATGTTGTTTATCTGCTGTTTTAATATGCTACATTTCAGCAGCACATTGTGTGCCTGATGAGCGCTTAATTGGTTTCTGTTATCGATTCCTGTTCGCTCTTTCCTTTCATAGCAGTCTATTTAAAGTTTTACGCACTTGAAATTAGGTTGTGACCTGAAAACTACATTTTTCTCAATTCTATTAGCCTGTTCAGAATTTTACCATACTGTTGTCTCAAGGATGGTGCTTATGTTCAAATTGAAAGACCAATTCAAATCTGCATCACTGGAGTGCCTGTACAGACCTAGTGTAGCTCTCGGTCCCTGTGCAGACTGAGTCCCCTTGTATCAGTACTGATTGCGTTCTTGTCTGTCCGTGTGGTTTGAAAAACAACACCACATAATCTCATATCGCAAAGCTTGTTAATTTTTGATAAATTTAAACCCTTTATTGAATCTTTCAAAGATATTTAACAACTTCAGACTTTAATAAATTCTTTATTGAATTCAACTGGAATGTGAATGTCTGGGTCAAGGTATTGTGCGATTACCTGTCTCAGGTAACAGACCTCATATAATATTACCTGTCTCAGGTAACACACCTGATATAATATTATAATGTCGTTATCTTATTAACATGACATGGCTCTGTTTGTAGTTAGATAAAAGGCCCAGTGAGTTTGAGAGATGGAGGATGGAGCAGGACGTTTTAGATAAACAGCGCAGGGTTAACGCTATGAATAAAAGGTGAAGATATGACTCAATAATCAACACTGGGTAACCTTCAGTTTGCACTGAAACTTCCTTAAGTTTTACGCTAATTTGATTTCGCTATGTTTGTAAGTATTTTACGTCCCATATTACAAGAGAGCAAGGGATTGAATAGAAGCGGTGAACAACCTGTTTATTTTTTGTTATCAGATGATCGTTTTAGGACATTTTTACAAGTCCGTACAACGCTGTGGTTTTCCAGGAATCATTGGTACTAGGGTAGGCAGCTTACTGCAAATCATTACAATTACAATCCCAGAATCGAGGTATGACTCGAGTTTATTTAAGTCTCATCAAATCTAATAGAAACCAAGTCAAATTTTCAATTATGGAGCACCCAACTCCAATCACATAGCAAGAAAACCGTGCAATTGACAAACAAAGAGATTTGGTACCAATGGATATCTTTAACCCCATCTATAAGGCCGTTATGGTGAAATTTGAATTGATATGAAAATCAAACATATATATATATGAGTATAGGCACGTCTTCTGTTCAACAATAGCTGTATTCTTGAGACAATAACTCACTCTCCGTCTGTAAGACTAGTCTGAGATAAGGTTAATATTTATTGTAGGAATGCAGAGTCTGTACATTCAGACTACCAGTCACAGGTAGATAATTATCAGACAGAGATAGCTGAGCTCCACAGAATGAAACATGATGAGGAGTCGGAGCGGAGAGCCCTAGCACTTCAGAGACAAGAAGAGGAACGAGAGAGAAAAGCTATGCTCAAACAAAAACAAGAGGATAAAAGGTGAGGTGTCATCATTTTTCTCTCTTGAATTTAAATTTGAAAGTGGCACAAAAGTTTTGTGCAAATAAAAAGCACTCAATGTCACCAGTGAATTTGATAGCGCTTGTTGGGTTTGTTTTATTATAGTTATGTTCTTGGTTAGGTTTGGTGCAGACTGTGGCATGTTTTTTTCAAATATTTATTTTCTGCTGCAGCCATTACTGTTACATTAAATATTGGTACACTCTAGCATTGGCTATGCCTCAGTATTAATTTGATGAGTTTAATACCCAGTTATGGTGTTTATATAAGTTTGTGATGATTATTGATCTAGGCGGAGAGCAGCAGATCAGGGACGGAGACGTCGAGAAGAGTCAGAGAGACGACAGAGAGAATTAGCCGACGATCTGGAGGCTGAGAGAGAGGCTGCTGAGGCTGAGAGAGAGGTCAGCTACTCCCCCTTACCCGCACCCTCCTAATAGTGTCAAATATATATATATATATATTATTTATTAATTAAATTTATTATGATGATGTGACACATGCTTGTGTAACAATGGTTGATCATGACCCGCTAACTTATGACGGAAGCATATCAGATCAGATATATTTATGATGGCCATGGGTCGCTAGGTCTGATGGAGGCATCAATATTAATCTGACCAGTAGGGTCGGGTGTACAAAAGTAGTGAATGCCCAATCAATCCAAATCTGGATATTGTTTGGTTCGTAAACTTTGGTCAGGATCCCTGTAGGAGGCATTAAGCCATCAATATAATACTACCAAAGTTCATGCACCAAACTGCTTGACAAGAAGTGTTTGGATGTAATTCATGGATAACAGTGATCATCACACTTGGACTCTACAAAGAGTATCAAAAGGAACAAAAATGGGAATATTATCTTTGTTACACTAACTAAATAACTCTCAATACTCTGCCTCTTTTATGCTTGATATGCTGCTGTCTCTGTGTTGTAAAATAGCACATAATTGACTTATCTCTCGACACAATTCTAAAAAATGAATCAACATGAAATAATGCTATTTTTTGGTGAGATTTAAACCCTTTTTATCTTGTGATAAGACCAAATGACCCCTAAATACTTTATCCACCTAATAACTGGTCTATATTTTGACTATATGTGACTTTCAGGAGCAGGCCGAGATGATCAGACAACTGGAGGAGAAACTTAAACAGAAGCAGAGGGATCTGGATGATATTGAAAGGAGGCGACCTCAGGATGACCCTGAAACAGAACCACCACAGTCACGTCACAATCAGGTTACATGGAGAGACCCAACACCCGACTCTCATAGACACGACTCACATAGACAACCTACAAGGAAACAACCTGACAAACAAGTCATGCCGACTAAGCCTAGGAAGGTAAGTTATATTATATACTGCCTATCTCTGAGCCAGCCTTTAACTTCTATCTCTTTGTGAGTCAGCCTCAGTAACTCAAATACAATGAGCTCTACATGAGTATGACCTCCTGTATTACAGTTGTTTCTCACGATATTTGACATTACGCAGTATCAAAGAAAGTACAATGTTAATCATTACCTCTAACTAATCAAATACAGCTTCTTGTGCTTCTGATGTTAATAATGTCTTTGAAGAGGACATGTTTGTGAAAAGAAACCAATAAATATATCGGGACGAGTTGAACTCCCCCTAAAATAAGGATTAAATGAAAGCAGAGAGCAACAATCCACTACAGCTTCTGTGCCTTTCATATTTAAAATTATCTTATATTCTCAACCGTACTGGATATACATTACTTATATAAATTGTGAATTTTTTTCAGGTGGTGAGGAAACCAGATGCTTACAAGTCAAAAGCCCAACATTACAACAGCACACAAAGAGATTCACCTGTATCTACTCAGCCTAAGTTTGCGGACTCTTCACCTGCTAAAGCTCCTACCAGGCCGCCCACTCATGAACTAAACACTACATATAAGATATCGAGAGAGAACAGTCCACCTATAGTAGTTAGGAGGAGTGCGGAGGAGTTAGAGCCGTTTGTCGTGGATGGTGCTGGTTAGTATACTCCTAATTTTATCCTCAAGCTCTTCTCTCTTTAATTTGGTCCTTTAGTTTGATGTCCTAGGAAATATACCAAAGCTGTGTTTTTTAGTTGTGAGAAATTCATAAACAATCACCAGCTTAAAAGAAATATTTTTACTTATCAATTGATTAATCAATGATCTGTCACATATTCTGGAATATGAAATTAAACTCAAGCAGCTGTATTCATAATTATCATCAGATGCATACTCACCATGCCAATTCCTGACTGGGCCATCCATAAAAATATAATTGACCTCCCTCATTTTCAGGTTTAGATATAGATTTATCAGCCTGTGCAGTATGTGGTAGAAACTTTGCCACAGATCGTCTGGCTAAACACCAGAAAGCCTGCAAGAAGGTCAGCAAACCCAGGAAACAGTTCAACGCCACAGCCATGAGATTAGCCGGATCAGGAGCTGAGAAGTATCAGAGTAAAAAATATAAAGCTCAAGAGAAAAAGGTATGTTTGATCACATTGTTTTCAAATAGTAACGTATAAAACAAAATTATGTTTTTACCAAATTGGGGCTGCATATTAAACCGAATTGTAGATATTGCCTGAAATTAAAACATCTTAAAGATTAAAAGCTAGAGCATGTTAGCCATTAGCACCTCAGCTACAACTAGAAGAGACAATGTCTGCATTAGCTCCAGATCATTAAACAGAGCATACCTACTGCTAATTTATACAGCTGTCGTTGGCCAATTTATATCACTTGCTTGATTGACCTTATTAATTTTCATAACATTTTTCGTAATCTATTTATCAGTTCTGAAATAACACCCTGACCAGTTGCTGGTGACGGGTGCGTTAAGTATCATGAGACATGTTGTGAGGTAGTCTTGAGACGTTGTTAGACAGTTAGAGACTTTGTGAGACAGTGTTGAGACTTTGCATGCAGTCGTCGGGCCTAATTCGTAGACCCAGATCATTTCAGACAACAAACTATAAGACGTTGATGGGTATCAATGTACCCTGAGCCTGTGATTTTGATTGGACTAGTCTCATGTAAATTTCAGAACTGGGTTAATTTTGTAATGATTTGAATGGCTGGCTTACAAAAGTAGTACTAATGTACACAAAACCATCTACAGTTGTATATGTTGTAGTGTCTCTCAATGCTTACTGATCACTAATGCACTAGGAAAAAAGTATAGCATAGTATGACAGAGTATGATAAGTTATAGTGTGCTTGATCAATATGGTGGATATGTATATGAGGATCGCCTCCTGAGGTTATTTATAGTACATTGATTTCTCTGATATGATACCTCACACTTTGCTCTCGACCGCCAACCTCAGCGTGGGGTCAGGTATGTCTCTGGGTCTAGTATCAGATCACCTTCCTGCTGAATGTCATTGTGACCTCTTATTGTTCTGTTTTCAGCCTGCAAAGAAAAACTGGAGATCACAACATGAAGAATTTATAGCCTCAATTCGATACGCAAAGATGGTTACAGCGGTCGAAGCGGGAGGGGGTAATATAGCAGACCTACCCCCTCCACCCAAATCTGAGAACGTGGACTACATACAATGTCCTCACTGTAAAAGGAAGTATAACCAGGCTGCAGGAGAGAGACATATACCCAAATGTAAAGATATTAAAGCGAAGCCTACTATGCTGAAGAAGGGCGGCAGAAGATAGACACTCGTCTTCTTAGGGCAGTCAAACTTATCTGGCGATTAGACTTTTTGCAATAGTGTAAGATTCTAGATTTCTGGGTTCAAAACAAAATTTTCACAAGTGAAAAGAAAAATGAGTAATATTATTGATCTCATTGCCTGCTATGGTGAGGTAGCAGTAATTATAATTTTATCATTATTGACCGTTATGCTGATATTCCAGACCCAACTACAAATATCTGTCGTTTCAGTTTTTGAATTTCCAACATATTCCAGTTTTGGCCATGTTACCTGTGATAATGAGGTAATAATTCAGTATTCATTCTGTTAAACTTCACATCGATTGTGACATACTCTCTCCTCCCTTGATATCTCTTCTTTGCGCCACCCATCTTATTTCGTCCGATTCAAAACTGCATGTCATTGTTGTCATCTTGGGATATAATAGTATTCCGTCCATGCTTGCCAAAGTTATGTTCTTTTTTATTTAGTAGTTAAGTTGTTGCTGTCAGCACCATCATATCATGTTATGTATTATAAGGAATCACTAACTAGAGGAAGTAACTGAAGAATAAGTTAGATCCACAATAAATCTTTGTTGCACACGCCCAGCTGGTCTCATGTATAACTCAACCCACGGTATGCTGAATTTGAATCACCTACTGAGTTACTGTCACTTGTTATGTGATGCCAGGTGCTATTGTCAGGTCAACAGGTGGGTCAAATATTGTTTTTATGTAGTCACCTGCCTGAGTGGCTCAATCGTTGCAAGTTTAGGCTAATTTAAGTCGCTGCCGGACCAGATATGATGCACTCTGGTACTAAAGGTTACATTTACAGTAAGGTTTGTAAGGCGATAAACTGTCAGGTTAGATCTTCTCTGTAAGGGTCTGGTATAGGGGCTGACAAACTGTACTCAGACTTAGAGTGGATCTTATGTCTCGTCTTTGAGAAGGAGCTGCCCTAAGTAACCCAAACTTGCTTGGGTTCAGGTTTCAAAACAAGTGGATCTTGCAGATAAACGAAATAATGGTGATATGTCTTTCAAATTGTTTATTGGATATTATGCCCAGGATCTAGACAATAATCCTGAATAGATAACTCCAGGGAGGGTGGGATATACTCCCACCCTCCCTGATAACACTGAGCACAGAATGTGATGGTAGTCAGCTGGTCACTTTCTCATCATGTGTTTAATCAGCACAGAACTGAGCAGCACCTTACACTCAGGCGTAGATAACTCATCTGATAGCCGACGTCAAGGTATAGAACATAGACACGTCATTTTATGTAGATCGTATGTTATTTTAGGACATTGATGTTAGTATATCTTTGGACCTTTAGGAATAGAATGTTTAGTTAAAAAAATCAAACGTGTAATATAAAATTACAATTATTTTAGAGGCATGTACGGTGCGGTATTGTAGCACATTTTATGGATGTTAATGTATGATATTTTTAGGCACATGAATCTGTGTGAGGGATATAAACCTCATTCTCAGTGCAGTGTGACTCCAGCTTCAGATCTGCGTAAGCTCCACTGCTCTGTTTCATCGGAAACACAACTCTGCAAATCGATAAATATATAAAATACTGTACACTATTATCGGATCAATGAGTAGAGATTACAAAAATGCCTAACATTCCAATCAGTCCGGCGGGAGAAAATTTCACTCACATTTGTTTATGACATCATTTAAGAAATCGGTTTCCGGCTTAGAGGCGTCCAGCCATTAACCATCAGATGGTAGCCTCACACCATTGATAATATCAAACAGGAAGCAATATAGTGAAATGAAGAACCAATAACTCACGGTGGCATTGCACTTGGTAGGAAGACTGAAAGTATAGATCCTTTGTTGATAAGTCTATTGGTTACTCTAAGCTTGATATCCGCAGGCAAATCTGTTGTTTCTGCGTTGTAAAACTTGTCTGTTTCCCAGGCTATAGTGAGGATATTATTAGAGCAGGTGAATGTGACATCACTTCCTCCGGCTCGTTTACAATCTGAGATAAAAATGAGATGGCTGTATTATATGCAAGCACTCACAGTTAGAATAATCGATCAAACTCAGCAACACATAGTACTACTACTTTTATACCTGCTGTCGACTGTTATATTCAGATTAATTGCTTATTCGATTAAACACTTTCCAAGGCTAATCAGCTTATTCAGCCTGATCAATGTGTGTAAGGTTGTGAGTATCCAGTGAGAGGTGAGAGACTGGGTGATTACTAGGCGCACGTAACCTACTGACCATGTCCACATATCTCCTCTATTTGTCTGAAGTTATGATTAGATACGGAGCTAAGAGCTGATTTAGATATCTCATCTGATAGTGCTGAGCACTGAACATTATACTGAGCTATAAATATAAGTTGTCTTCTCAGGTTATGATCTACAAAACATCAGATACCCAGACATTATTACAATATTGATTCAGTTTATATGTATTAGCAACTAATTGGCATATTTAATTTGCTTGTTACCCTAGCATTAGGGCTACCACATGATAATAAAATGTCATGAATTTTTTAAACTGCATTACACTTTCATGTTGAATTCATGTGTATCAGGTAACCCATAGACTTAGTAATAAACCTAGAGAGGAGTTTAGCGTTAAGTCACTGAGGCACCCATTTGTGAGTGATATAATGACACTGAATTTTGTAGTGTCAATGGTGTCATCATTGCTTTGCAGTCCAATTTTAAGGTCTATTGTTACTAACTCCATCATTTATTTTTAACAATAAGATCCACTGATATATATCCATAGATAGGGGAACATATCTGACCACGAGCAAACATATGGCAACTTCGTAATGATTGCCGGAAACAATTTTTTATCATTGATTGGTACAAAAGCTCAGTAATGTTACAGCCGACCTCTTGGAAATATTTGCCAAGTAGCTTGCCATAGCTATTGAATCTGAATCCAAATTACCGCCATCTCACTTTAACAGTATATGGTGACCTGCATGGGAAAACTGATTTCATATACAAATTAACACTGGAAGATGTCTGCCCTTGAAGCATGTGAGAGCAACCATATATAGTTGAGATGTAGCTGTAGCTGATTTTAGTGAACAGATTCTACGGATGTTCAGAATCAAGAAATCTATAATGGTTGTTAAACCTACGGCGCCAACCAATGTAACATACCGAATACCATGATGGGAAATGTGCAGTTGAGACCACTAGCAGTAGTCAGAGAGTAAGGATATATCCCGGCAGGTAGAGTAAGCCGCTGATTATTCTCAGGGTCAGCTGGGGTCAGATCTACTGTTGCCAAGTCTGTAAGGTTAGATGTTACCACTCTTATCTCCTTAGGGCAGCTTGTTGTTTCAAATGTCGGCAAATCTGAAAAAAATATCAGAAGTTAACTTAGGCATTTTGTTTTGTTGTCGAAGTTACCCTACAGGCATAAAACGCGATTGAGGTGAGACATTTTCGAATTGCAAGGATTCACAGCATATGAACAAAGAAATCTCTGTTAGTGACTCCCCACCCACGGCGTGTATTACTGCTCAAGACATACTGTGCATGTGATAAATCTATGCTGATTAAGTTGCGCTTTACAATGATGTCCCTCATCAAATTAATCTTCGAAGTAATGTCCGTCTCCTACCAGTGCTCATAATTCTTTGTCTATTGTTATCATTGTTACTTACATGAGTTAGTAACACTGATCCTGACGATACATGTGATGTTCCCCTCTGATTTCTGGTACACATGATCTCCCTCGGACAGCCTCAGTTTGGTACCTGGAGTTATCTCCACCTGAGCGGTAGTGAAGTTAGCCGGTATATCAGCCGTCATGTTCTTAGAGACACACTTTGGTGCAGCAGCAGTGGTTACAGATAATGATGTTTGATTGGTTGTGGATGGGTCTGGTGGTGCTACAATCATAGTTTGAAGGTGAAGTTTACCAAACACCAGGCGGTGAGTTCAACTTATGTAGAGCGTTTATGTAAATATTTATCGGACTTGATCACGCTGTGCATTATTTTAAAATAAATAGCTTCAGGAACATGTCAACTGGTCACAGGATAAGAAAGAAAGATATAACACAAGAACTTACATATAACAGCTATATTAATCTGACACTCTTCTGTTCCATTAGCTGTCAGTATTGTGTAGATATGATCTCCTGGCTCTAGAGTCAGCACAATCTCCGGCAGCACATTCACATCCACACTCACATCGCCTGCTGGTATATCCTTCTGTATACTTCGGGATATACAGGGCATATCGGTGGTGGTAGGCAGTGGCGTATTGGTCGTAGTGGTCATAGTGGGGGTGGTAGTTGGCAGTGTTGTTGGTGGTCGAGTACGAGGATGGTATGTGGTACCTACAGTAGAGTTTTTAACTGTGTGTGAATAATGCATAGATTAGTATACAGTAATAACGAGAAACATTCATACCAGAATATGTGTGAGATTAGAATTATGCCTATATCTTTTACAAATTACAGCAGCTCAAGGGACAAACATTGATATACAAAATTGGCAGTCAATTAGGATCTGTCAGGAACATGTAGCTAGCTATAATTACCTTCTACAATGCGGATGTTTTTGTGCTCAGAGATAATCAGCGTCCCATTAATAACAGTGACACTCTGAGGATCGTCCAGTGTACATTTAGACAAGTCGTCTGAATCAGTGCTGCCTTTTATACCTGAGCAGATGGAGTGAGTCGTGTTAGTCAGCATATCCAGAACTCTAACTCTGTGATTGAACCCATCAGAGACGGCCAACTGCCACTCATTCAGCTGTACAATACCTCGCGTGTAGTGAAACATTGTGCTTATGAAGTCTCCATCCTTAAATCCAATCTTTGTTTGACCAGCCAACGGTCTTAGCGTGTTAGAAGCAAGATTGAATCGGAACACATCGAAGTCAGTGGTAATGAACAGGTCGCCGGTAGTTGAGTCTTGAGCGAGTCCTCGTGGTCCGTTCAGGTCCGAGTTCTGTATCAGGGTCCTGCTCGTGACACTCTTTATATTAATCTCTCTCACAGCACTATTCCCCCAGTCAGTGATCATCACAACCTCAGGCTCATTTTGTTTTTGGATGAGTGCATAGGGGTGACTGAATCTCTCCGCCCCTTTGTCATCACTGAAGCCAGCTATCTGACATTTCCCGATAAAGGGACGGCTCCAGTTGTTGCCCTTCCTCTCAAGCCAACGCAAACAGTGGTTCTCATAGTCAACAATAATGAGTTGTTTAGATGCGGGCACCTGATAGAATCCTGTGATGTAGCCGTACCTAGCTTGAGTGATTTCTCCCTCCTGATAACCGAGAATGGTGGCTTTGCCGGTGATCAAATCGCTACTATCAGGTCCGACGGATTTCACAGAGCATCCATCGGAAATAAGCAGGCTCGTAGAAGGGAAGAGACCATCCTGCTCCACATGGAAGGCGTAAAACTCAATCTGGTCTGTCTTGTAGGTCGTGATTTTTGAACCGATTGAGATCCTGTTAAAGCAAAAGGGTAGATAGATAAATTGATGGTTGGACGGAGAACAAAGATAACATAGGTCTCGTTAGGTTTTATCACTGTTCATGCCCTGAAGATCAGCATCGTGGTATCAGTAAGTCACTTGCGATAAACACAGGGATTAATGTCAGAAAGAGAACACAAATATTATCTTTAAACACCAGAGGTTTAAAGCAGGGCCAACACAGTTAAGAATAACTTGATTCAAGGCTGGTGTTTGCGGATGATGTTCTGTAAAGCTATCTTTGTTTTGTATTATAGCAATCAAAATTCAGATTATTGTGCAAACAAACAAACAAAAACCCATGGCATTGTATAACTAACGGTGTTTGTTTGCCATAAGAGCCAACAACCCAGAGAGCTCCACACCATATGATGCTCACCTGAAAATAGAAAGTAAAAGTCACGAAATGGATGGATTAGGTAGTATACGACTGTGTTTCACTGCCTTCTTCCTGTTATCCACAGTTTTGTTGCCTGAATTTATAATTTTTCCTATCTACTGATCAGCTTCTGTTCAATGAGTTCCCATACGATAGGCAGCAATTACGCATTTTTGATTTTTTAATTGTGTAGGATTTGAATTGGTGATTCAGAGTAGATGTATAGAGCTGTACACGAAAATAAGACTACTTTTGTTATTAAAGAAGAAGCTTATGAATGAACGCCAAGCGACTTATACAAGTCACAATGAAACACAAATTACAAAACACAAGATTCTAAGTGCGTTCATTAGCTGCTGAAATCCTATGTATACTTGTCTTGTTTTCAAGTGGGAATGAATCAGTCAGAGTAGAGGGTTATATTACACCCATCTCATTCAGATAACACAGAGCAATTTAACTCAGCATTTTTTGGCATCTAAACAATATATTCCTCAATCCAAAATGGAATCTAAAAGATATAGCTCAGTCTTAAACACAGATATAAGATCTTACAGTGGTTAATAAGGAGATCGTCCTCATGGTGGTATGAGTGTCTGTCTCTCTGTTAATTCACTTCTTCATCATATTACCAGTGAATATATAACCACTCACAGAATGTAAGCTGTCAGCTGCTCAGTTTCTCATGATATGTTTAATCAGCACGACTACCAATGTCCTCATTATTGTCTATGTGAATAAATAATGTGATTCCACTTATTCTTATTCCACTTATCGATAGAAGTAGTTATACAATAAAATACGGAAAATAACATGTCAACACATCTCAGAGGCCTGAGGACTGTACGGATTTATCTTTGTCACAATTTGTTTCTGCCAATCTCTTGTTGTGAAAGTATTTTTTATCTTTATTAACTTGTATTCCATGCTTCAATGATCCCCATCACCTGTTACGAATTTTAGCACCAAAGTAAATAAATGAATTAATCAATCAATCTACAGCCATCTATTTTATGCTTGAGCCTTAGGGTCGTTGGTTGTATTTTCAGTTTGGGTTTAGAGTGCTAAATATTTGAGGTATCAACATATCATAACTTTACCCTATTACAGCTCAAACAAAATGATAAAAATTAAATCAGTACTTACTTACTTAGAAGGGTAAAGTATTCACAGTAGGAAAATTTCGCCATATCGCGCACTCTTGAAGTAGCTAAATTTAAACCTAGCTAACTTTTACACGCCCTCGTTACTTTTGATTGACCCATAGCTAGCCAAAACTTTGTGCTACCTTTTATTAAGTCATCCACTAGCTATAGTAAACTCTAGCTAACATTAAGTCATCTAGAATTGCTCTTAGCAATCTGCGAAGTGGGAAATTTTTGCGACCCTTTATAAAAACTATAACATATAATTCTGTATCACAGTCTTGTTGTCACACATCATGTCTAAGTATGCATAGCCCTCTTTAAGTTCATTACATTATTATGATTTCCAAATTTGGCCATTCTGTACCACACTTGTTGCTTATCTACATACATGTTAGTATGAGTATATCATCAGCATTGCTCAGAGCAAGGCTCTGGTATAATAATAACATATCAATCAGTCTCTCCGAGGAAACTCAATGCTGGGCAACGCGCTCACTTCTCTGCTCCACTTAGGGAACATAAATTGTTGCTTGCAACATCCTACTGATTTCTCAAGATATTCATGTCGAGTGCTCAAAAACACAGGGAATTATCTGTCACATTCTGAAAGAACCTGAGGGGGATTCAATCAGAAGAGAGTGAGAGAGCCTGCCTTTACTCAAACCAGTACTCCTGCACTGCCTAGTGCTATTAAGGCTCCGAGCAAGCTACTGAATACAGCATGTTTAGCCTCACGTTATGGCATTGAAAGCCGTTACTTTACCACCTCATTTCTAGTTCTTTATTGAAGAGCTAAGGTTATAGTAAAGGAAGCAATTATACATCAATGGGAAGTTCTCAAAACCATGATCACAAAAAAAAGCCAACATGGTGTGATCATACTGACTCAGGTGAATATGACCCGGCATGTAGATGTAGATGGTACGACATTATTGAATCAGAAATCCATTGATATTTGAATGATAGGCAGTTCAGTAATCTCATCACATATCTGTGATTACCATAATGTAGCTGCTTGAAAAGTACTATTATTCCCAGTTTTTTCTCAGCAAAATGTTAACAATAAGACTTTCCAGGAATTAAACCCCACGACTTCTTTGTTTTTATGATGCTGCAGCTAGAAATATTTAATAAACGATCTGCGTTGGGAAACCAACGGTCATTGATTGATTTCATGGTTATGATTAAAGAAGTGATTAAACAAAGCTTAACAAAATTGGCTCATGGCATTCAAGTATTGAATGATATATTCAATGAGTCTATTTTGTATAATACATATCGTTTGCATGTGTAGCTTGAAAAGTACTATTGTAGGCCTACACAGTTTTGTCTTAGAAAAAAAGCAGTCTAGCTTTTTTGAATGTGTAGTGATAGAACATCACGTGATTGTGTATGAGGTCATCATAAGAAGGTGAAGGACAAATACGGAAGGAAGGCAGTCGATGTGCAGAGCCTGAAGGTGCAACTTGTAACTGGAGATTACATGAGAAGTACAGCTGAACTAGGATCAAGCCTACTCTTACTAAGGTAATACCATTACTCACATAGTACTCTACATGGTGCCAGAAGTCAAAGTCATTCTGGAAATACTTGAATAGATACAGAGGCCAATTACTCTTAGAAAAATTTGGCGGGAAAATTTTCTTTCATGAGAAAAAGTGACCGTAACTCAGTTTATGATTAGAAGAACATTGATCCCTATCTACAAGGTATATATTGACTAATAGAGAATGGCAGAAGGATTGAAAGACGACAAATTCTGTAAGAGAATAGACTTTTCCAGTGGTAATTTATCCGCTGCCTGGAAGACATTCAAGATGCAATTTGACATTTATAAGATCGCTAAGAAATATGCTGCTATGTCTGAGCCTGAACAAATATCTAACATGCTGGTGCAAATGGGTAATGAGAGTGTGCCAATTTATGCTCAGTTTGAATATGATGAGTCAGTAGAGAATAAGAAGGAAACATTAGCAAACACTATCCGTATGTTTGATAACTATTTTGAACCAGTCAA
Organism: Membranipora membranacea; assembly: GCA_914767715.1. Lineage (NCBI taxonomy): Eukaryota > Metazoa > Bryozoa > Gymnolaemata > Cheilostomatida > Membraniporidae > Membranipora > Membranipora membranacea. The sequence goes on along the minus strand of OU612072.1, from coordinate 1,308,583 downwards.
GAACGTTATATACGAAAGAGCGAAGTTCAACACGATGAAACAAGGCGAGAAAAGCATTCATCAATATATCGTGGAGCTGCAGAACCAAGCAGATCACTGTGAATAGGGTACGGTCAAAGGCGACTTGGTGAGGGATCGAATTGTAGTAGGAGTGCGTGATAGTAAACTACGTGAATACCTGATCGACTTAGATGATTCGGATCTCAACAAGTGCATACAAAAGGCCAAACAATGGGTCAGCAACCACCAGCAGACATCAAAATTCAATGAAGGGAATGATGAGAACATCGACTATGTTAGTAGCAGACAAGACTACAAGAAGAAAGCAGAATATTCATCAGCAGCATATGCTTCAGCAGATACTCCATGTAAATTCTGTCTGAAATCATTTCACAGAGGAAAGAACTGTCCAGCCAAACACACAACGTGCAAAGTCTGCAGTGAGAAGGGACACTGGGCGAAGTCAGTAGTGTGTGAAAAGAAGGGTAAATCGATAAGTGAACTCAATTCAAGAATGACGGATCACTTGGTCGAGGAAACTGACAGCCTATTTCTAGCAGATGATTTATGACTAGATACAGTTACAGAGACAGATTCAGCATGGTTCTCAGAAATAACAGTCAACAATAACAAGAAAATAAATTTTAAAGTAGATTCAGGAGCAGCAGTTACAGCAATACCGGCCGAACTTAATAGGGAGCTGAGGATGAAACTGACCCCTACAAACAAGAAGTTGAGGGCAGCTGGGAATCAACTCTTGCAAGTGGCTGGAAAAGCTATAGTGTCCTTGAAGACTAAACACAGTGAAGTGGAGGAAACTATATTCTTTGTCAACGGCTTAGTAACTCCTCTCCTAGGAAAGCCTACAATAAAGAAGCTGAATCTCATAAAGTTCATAAACTCAGTCAGTGAGAATACTTGGGTGGATAGGTTTCCAAAACTGTTCACGGGACTTGGATCAATGAAAACATCAGTGAATATAACACTAAGAGAGGACGCAATTCCGTTTGCACAGGCTGTACCTAGAAGAATAGCAGCAGCAAGACGTGGACCTCTAAAGAAGGAACTTGACAGGATGGAGTCATTGGGAGTTATTCAGAAAATAAAAGCTCCAACAAAATGGTGTGCGCCCTGTATAGTCGTGCCAAAGAAAAATCAAAGTATCCGCGTATGCATTGATTTTACCCGACTGAACCAGGCAGTGTTGAGAGAATACTACCCATTACCAACTACAGAAGAGACGCTAAGTGCCCTGGGAAGTGCGAAAATATTTAGTCAACTGGATGCAAACTCAGGTTATTGGCAGCTTAGACTAAGCGAGCAAGCCCAGAAACTGACAACGTTTATCACACCGTTCGGGAGGTATTTTGTCGACGATTACCATTTGGAATATCATCTGCTCCAGAAATCTTTCAGCGTGAAATGCTAAAAGTATTGGAAGGGTTGGAAGGTGTGATCTGTCAGATGGATGACATACTTATCTGTGGTGAAACACAAGAAGAACATGATGCTAGGTTAGAAGCAGTGATATAGAGATTGAGTACAGCAGGTATTACGTTGAATCCAGATAAGTGTGTATTTAGCAGGCCAGAAGTGGAGTTCTTGGGACACATTATCAACAATGAAGGAATTCACGTAGATCCAGAGAAGACTAAAGCAATCACAGAATTCGCTGCACCAAAGAACAGGAAGGAATTACGTAGATTCTTTGGAATTGTGAATTACATTGGCAAGTTCACAGCAACATTGGCAGAAGACACTTCAGCGTTGAGACAACTGTTACAGAAAGACAGAGAGTGGATATGGAACGCTGAACAACAAATTCAATTTGAAGAGTTAAAGCGGAAACTGGCCAGAGCTCCAACCGTCACTCCCTACCAGTTGGAAGCAGAGACGTTGCTAAGTACAGACGCTAGCTCATATGGTCTAGGAGCTGCTATATTGCAAAAAGTGGAAGGCAGTTGGAAACCTGTGGCATTCGCTTCAAGATCGATGAATCCGGCTGAAACGAGATACGCACAAATAGAAAAGGAGGCTCTAGCAATTTGTTGGGGATGTGAGAAGTTTCATTACTATCTAGCAGGAAGAAAATTCAGGATAGAGACAGATCACAAACCATTGATATCGGTGTTAGGAGATAAAGAATCACATTACTTCAGCACCGCATAGAGGACAAAGTAATGGCGAAGCTGAACGAGCAGTACAAACAGTTAAAGGATTTTTGAACAAAAACATCAATTTACAGGCAGCACTCTGCAGTTATCGCGACACACCATTAGAAAATGGTTACTCACCAGCAATGCTTCTCTTTGGAAGAGGACTCAATTCTATGGGAATTAACAACTTCAGATCTGTAGATGTGAATCGATTCAAATCCAAAGATACTGCAATCAAGTCACGTCTAGCAACTAATTACAACAAAAGATTCGCTGTGAGGGAAAGAAGTCCTTTGAGATTGTTGCAGCAAGTCAGAGTTGTTGACGGTACGAAGAGAAAACCCCAGATAGCTATAGTTGTGGGAACGAATGGACGAGAAGTGTTATTAGAGAAAGATGGGTCGATTCTACGAAGAAATCGAGCACAGATCACCAAGGTCCCTGATCCCACAACACTTATAGTATCTGAAAACAGAAGAGAAGGTCAAGAGCTCATACCTCCACCATCGGCAGTACAGGTAGCAGTCGCGTCCGATAATTTGGCGGGAGCTTATGCTTCCCCACCAGTCACAGAGGCTGTGGCCTCTGAACGATACGAGCATCAAAGTCCGGTTGGTACTGTTGCACCAACACCAGTCACTGGTGCTCTTGCACCGGAACAAGTCGCAGGTGCCGATGCGCCTCTACAGTCGTTGCCTCAAGTTCGTTGGGTGCTAGTGCACCTGAAGTAGGGCGTAAATGTAAGGTAGCTATTGCCGCCAACCAGTCCAAAGTGGCCATTGCCACTAAACAGTCTAAGGTAGCTTTTGCTGCCAACCAATATGCAGGTGCCATTGCACCTATCAAACGTAGTCGCAGTAACAGACCCATCAGAGCTCCCAAACGCTATGATGAAGAATACTAGCTAAGTCTACCTGTTTATGTTCAAATTTTTTGTTCCTTTTTTCTATCGGTGCACACAACCAATCACGTATTCATTTATATTTACAGATGAACTCTAGGACATTTATTGTATTGGGTAACTCTCTAGTGAGGCGTCTCACGATACCAGATGTTGAAGTAATATCTATAAATGGTCTCGATTGGGAGGGGGCCAGGAAGTACATGATTGACAATAGACGTTTGTTCATTGATAAGCACGTGTATATTCTAGTTGGACCATTGAGGTTTACCTCTCTCCATAGAAGTAGAAGGGAAGTTGCTTTTTGTGGTCACAACTTACACACAGTACATCAACTATTTGCACCATTTTATAACGAGCTGTCATTTCTACACCAGTTGTCTGTCCGCTATTCCCCATGAACTTTACGATGTATAATGGACTAACAGCTCGACGCCCAATAATGACATCGTTTTATAACGATTGGAATGCTAAGATTTGAGGTCACGTTGCGACAGAGAATCGCCACATCATGAGATTCAATACAAAGTACAATGTGCTTGCACCGTGCCTTAATAATAGGATTGTCCATAGAAAGAAACAGCACTATGCATTCCGGGACCGGTACCTAAGAGACGGACTACATGTTACACAGCAGATATTAGACGAATGGGCTGTGGAATTTCAGCGAGTTATCCTGAAATACACCACGTAACAATAGAGAGAAAAGACAATTTCTTATTAATGTTCGTCCACTGTTCGTCCAAATGTAAATATTGTTCTGTTCATTTTTGTTAGTTTTCCCATATACTTATTGTACATACATTGTTAGCATGGACATTTATATGACATACAAAGATACTGATGCGTGGTGTGAAGATTGATTGTTCCAGTTTGATGGTGCCGTTGCACCTGTCGGGGATTTACTATATGGTGAAAACTAAAGGGGAGATGTAGTGATAGAACATCACGTGATTGTGTATGAGGTCATCATAAGAAGGTGAAGGACAAATACGGAAGGAAGGCAGTCGATGTGCAGAGCCTGAAGGTGCAACTTGTAACTGGAGATTACCTGAGAAGTACAGCTGAACTAGGATCAAGCCTACTCTTACTAAGGTAATACCATTACTCACATAGTACTCTACAGAATGAAATGGGCTGAAAAATGTAAAAAATAAGACTTTCCAGGAATTAAACCCCACAGACTTCTTTGTTTTCCTTTTTTTTTAAAAGTGGTTCAGATATTTGCCTCTAGACAATACACAAATGCTTATTCGGAAGTCGATCCCCTTAACAACGGTGTGTGTTTGGCAAACAGCCTTTTTCTCAGAAATTCATTGATAGCCTTGTTTCTTATCTTGAGAAACCTCTATTGGGTCGCATTTGCAACTGCCCAATAAGTTTTGAATGAAATAGCCTAAAAACAACTCTTCGGTTTTATACTCAACATGGACTACTTTCACTTTTACTTGCAAAAATTGATATAAATATTGGGCAGACTGACCGCGAAGCTCATTGGTGAGTTGCCCCATTGAGACGATCGGCGTACCAAAACTTTGGATCTTGAGACAGAACGAAGGTAAACTTACTTTAATAATTTTAGGATACATTTGGTGGCGAAAGTGTATTGAACAAATCATATTAGTTTTATGTTCACTAGTTGTTGATTTGTTAAGATACGATAACTTTTATTGGTAAACTTTGTCAAAGACGAGTTACAATAAAGTTGAGGAAGCTCTTTTGTTGTTCATATCAATCGCCATTTAAAATTTGAATGCTAGTTGGAATAAAACTGTTAAAAAATCTCTCAGTTTTTGTCTTTGGCATGCGATCGAGTGACCTGGCTCTCTCATAGCAGTGAGCAGTGATGTAAAATGTGTGTGTCACGACTAATAAAATTCTGAGCTGAGTTTTCAATCCTGGTATTGGTTTGGTGTACCATGTCTAAAAAGTAGGAACTTCTATCTTGCCTTTCGCCCTTGGTGCATGAATAAAACCATAATTCTACGTTATACATTAAAATAGGGACAATAAGCGTCCGTATAAAATTTAAAAATAAAAAACGTAAAATCTTGACCTTATCTTGTTATATAAAATCTCAGTGTTAGAGTGCAATTTTAAGTTTTTGCTTTAAACTGTACCAAGATATTAAAAATCAGCTGCACATTTGATAGGGCTACTTTTATTAAAAAGATATTTGATATGATGTATTTGCTCCTTTCATCATCAATAAGGGGCATGATTTGTCTTATTTGCTGAAGTTTTTAAGTCAGCGAAGCAGATGAATATGATGAAATGATAAATGTAAAAGTGCATTTACTACAGCCATGTAAAAAAACAAAAAATATAGTATACACAGATATTTATTTTTGAGGTCTTTTGTCCATCTGCTGCTTCAGGCATTATGGTTATATTTGAGGGAATACACTATTATGCAGATCAATAATGATAATTGTGTAATTTCTGTTATGGCAGATGGCAGCGAAGGACTTTGGAACCTGCATACCCGGTCATCATCCAACATGGGAGAGAAGCTTTCCAGTGGTGGGACAAGGAGTCATCATATTCAACATGGTCAGGAAGCGCCCGCTCTCCATCTTTGTCAGACCTAAGCTAAAAGATGGAGCGCCAGGAGCTGATGAGTGGATTAGCCTCACTGTGGATGAAAAATCTGCAACTTTTCGTGAGAGGCACAATGGCAAAGTGAAAACACTGATCACAGCAAACCACGCTAAGCATGGAGACTACAACCAAAATGTTGGCATTGACCCAGAGCACAAGATAGCCTACTGGTTGAGCTACAACCGTGACCTGCTCCAGCTGAAGTATGGAAGAGGCTATGTCATGTCTCAGACAACGTGTCTGGACTATAACTTCATAGGAGAGCCCGGCTTACTACCTGTATCTCAGGAGGAAAGCATTCGAAAGGACTACAAGTACCTATTCAGCCCAACCATCAGAAGATCCATTGAGCTCTACGATCAAGATCCTAAAGCAAAGCTGATCAACATCTATGCGGACATGCTGATGGACACAAAAGAGTATTCTAACATGTCACAGATTGCCACAGGATCCTTTGGAAAGAAGCAGCATATCAAGAAAGTGCAGAGGGCTGAGGCTGAAAACCTTGCTAAGACCCTCATAGATGTGGAACAATGAGTGCAACTGATGTCCAACCCCTTTGTGACAAACTGATCTCGAATAGTCAAAGACAGCAGGACTCTGACCTTGGATGACCTGGACAGTGATAGATTCACGTTTTCCGCCAGTCTGCCTGATGTTTGCCAAGAGCTCTACAATAATATTATACCATGCACACTAGACAACCCCAACGATCCATACCCCCTCTCTGACGCCATTGAGTACAGCATCAACACCAAAGGGATGACGCTGTTCACCAAATTGAAGAACAAAAATGAATTCGGAGACCCAAATGAAACCTATCTAAGAGTCACCCTCGGTCCTGACAGAGGTAAATCTGCTGGAATCCCATATGTCCTGGAGATCTGGCCCAAACATTGTGGCAGCCCCATCCACAACCATGGAAACTGCTATTCTGTCATCAATGTTCTCCATGGAGCCATCGATATAGAGATATACAACAAGCAAGCCAGCAAAACAGATGCTAAACACATCATGAAGTTCACTGCCCACAAAGGTCAGCAGACATGGATCTCTCCCAACTGGTTCCAGACCCACAAGCTGTTTAATAGCACACCCACTTACACCGCAACCATCCAATGCTACCAGTACAGCAAGGCTGACACAATCGACTGGCCCTATTTCGACTACGTCAGTGATGATGACACCATCAAAGAGTTTGGTACCCCAAAGGTTCACCTCAAGGTACTCTCTTGGGTCCAATGTTCTGGTTGTTGTACATAGATACTCTGTCTCCTTCATGCACTACCATCAAGTACGCCGATGTCGTGACACTCATACCATCTTCATCTAGCGAAAAGACCGAACAACTGCAGCAAGCTATAGACGAGACCACAGAATGGTGTGCTGAGAATAACATGATGGCCAATCCAACAAAATCAGTGAGCATGACGTTCTCAAATGTGCACAACAGTCAAAAGATCGAGTCGCACAGATTCTCAATGATCGGTGACGTTATTGGAAACGAGACAAGCACGAAGTTTTTAGGTGTCGTGATTGACAACAATCTGACATTCAAACAACACGTTGATCACCTCGTGAAAAAGACTAGACCAATAATATATACACTAATAGACCTCAAACGATCTGGAATGTCTATCAGTGCACTGAAACATTTCTACATAGCATGCATCCGTCCCATTCGCCTGTATGCTTCTCCCTCCTGGTATTCCATGCTCTCTCAGCAACAAAGAATGAGGATCCTGCGTGTAGAAAATTTGGTACTCAAGGTTCTTGATCCGTGTGGTCTCGATTACAATGACCGAACAGCGAACATTGAGATACAACAAGTGCTTGATCTCCTCAACCAGACGAGCCAAGAGTACATGTGTAATATAGAAAATAACACAGAGCACTGCCTTAATGGTGTGATGTCAAGTTACAAACCAACAACTGCTCCTCGAAGGTCAACTCGACTGGCCCAGAAACCAAGACCAAGGGCACGCACGGCACTGAGGACAAACTCTCCATTTTTATGTTACATGTGAGCTTTTGTTTCTCTTTTTAATTTCAATATGCAAAATAGTGCAAACTTTTTTCGCATTTTTCTGATTGAAGATCATTAGTAGATTTTTTGATTTTATTATCAAAAGATTTGTGATCAATAAATAAAGCCCGATATGTTTTTGCCAAACAGCGACTACAAATTTCATGTGTTGAAGAAGATTGTCATGAAGGAGTACATAGACCACATCAAGGCCTGTTCACGCTAAGCCCATCACTAGTGTCCCTTTAGCCTATGAAATTGATCTATTTTACACTTTTAAATCGCAACAAAACATTGGTGCCATAGTAATAAATTTTACATTGATTTCATGGCGATGTTGACATGTACCCTTGTTTAGATTTGTATAACTTGTTTTTGTGAAAATGCATTTTTCGCCGTTCTTGATGTGTTTTGTATTTTATAAGATTCCATTTCTATGTGTATACCACACATTTAAAAGAGTGCATCTTGTTAGAAATGAACAATCTCACTATTTCAATAAATCTTGGTAGACAAGCGAGATGTGTGATACACACAAAAGTATTTCGATTCGATAAATCATAAATGATATCTGTTGAGTTGTAGGCTTGTAAAATTTTGAAAAATAAATTCGATACCTGACTGCAGATTTGCTCATTTGAACCTGGCTGTGGCAATCCCCCACACAACATTCTCTAATAGCTGTAAACGATCCAATAAAGATTTGAGCAAATTTGAAAGCCTTTAAAACATACAGAACTCAGTTTATGATCAGAGATGACCCTGAGGTCAGGGAACCAATAAGGTTTCAATAATTCTGCTAGGATAAGCTGGGTCTTTTGTTCCATATTGCTGAATGGACTTGTAAAAGAGCAAGAGTTGAGATCTTTTCCTTCAGAGAGGATATACCCTGACACCGCCAGTCATGAGAGCGCTACACCCCTGTCTGTTACAGTCGATCAGGTATATAAATGGCTCATAGATATTGACACAAGGAAGGCTACACATTCACATGACTTCCCATCATGGGTTACACGAATGTGCGCAGACGAGCTTTGCTTTCCTATATGTACTATCATAAACAGCTGTTTTAAATGTGGTTATTTTCCTGATATTTGGAAGTGTGCAGAGATAGTACCAATCGAAAAAAAGAAGTCTGTTGATACTGAATCAGATTTTAGACCTATTTCCTTGTTATGGCACCTGGGCAAAATTATTGAAAAAGCTGTTATGCATTTTTATGTTCAGTTTGTTTTACCAACCATTGATGGAAACCAGTATGCGTATCAGAAAAACCGAGGTACAGTAGATGCAATCATAGCTGCTATCGATAATTGGACACAATTATTAGATGAACCAAAGTCAAAATATTTGACAGTCGCTTTCCTTGACATGTCAAAGGCTTTTGACAAGATGGACAGAGGAAAACTGATAGATATGCTAACGAGGAAGGGTATCAACTATAATCTAGTGCAAATCATCAACAGCTTCCTCACACACCGATACCAATCAGTACGCATCGGCAACAATACCAGCCGAACATTACCAGTTATAAATGGAACACCCCAGGGGACATTGCTAGGTCCTGTCTTCTGGCTTTTATATGTGGACAGCCTTGAAGTTGAATGTGACATAATAAAATACGCAGATGACCTGACATTAACAGGCCTGCCCGCTAAAACACTAAACCAACAACTGGACCTCCAAACCCCTCTAGACACAGTATCGACATGGTGCGATGAGTATAATATGGTGGCTAATGCAAAAAAGTCATCTATTATGCATCTGACTAACAAACATGCTCGATACCAATTCCAACCACCAACTCTGAAGCTGAATGGAGAACAAATACCACCGACAACTAAGACTAGATTTCTAGGAATCACTATCGATCAGCATTTGTCTTTCGAAGACCATGTCGACTCGATCCTGAAGAACGTCAGACCGCTAACCTATACCCTTCTTAACCTCAAACGCTCTGGCGTACCTCAGCGGTTACTCACGAGGTTCTACCTTACATGTATACGGCCTCGTATGACATATGGAAGCGTAGCCTGGTTCTGCATGATGACCGACCAACAGAAGAAACGAGTAATCCAGCTGGAAAAACTCTCACTGAAAATTATAGCCCCAGGCTGTGACGAGTATAGTGAAAGGACAGCCCTGCTAAACATCATACCACTAGACGAATATATTGACTCTATGTGCCATCAACACATCGACAAGATCAAGACACCTGGGCACTGCCTGCATCATTTACTACCTCAACCGAGTGCTCGCAGACCTAGTAGACATACAACGCGCCTCAACACCAGCTCACGAACTGAATCGAGAGGCAACACTTTACTCATGTGTTACAGCAATGCCGGATGTGTAAATTATAAAGTCTAAGAATTAATTTTTTTCTGTTTTTATTTTCATGCCCAGGTTGCCTTCCTTACTTATATTGTGATGAAACCTCTAAAGGTCGCCTCTAATTTTTAGAAGATGATCATTGGTTCAGTAATAAAGATTATATATATATATATATCTTGCTTAGGAAAGACAAGCGCGATATTGCAACCAGAAAATACCTGTTATACCCAGATGAAGACGTTGCCAATTTCTTCCACGCATGTTAGAAATTGCCTGCAAAACTTCATCCTCATGTTCAGAAATCAGAAAACTTACTTCACAGATATTTATTTACCCAAGATATCAATGACAAACTTATGAAACTAAACATCAAGAGAATCATCAATTTTTTCCTTTAATACTGCCAGAATGTGCATTCTCTATCATTTCGACATTTCTAGATTCTCAGTGATGTTAACAACCTGGATTTGACTAATAAACAGACTCTAAATGCCTGTAAGCACATATTTAAAAAATTTAAATCGTGCACGGTCACTACTCGTCACCTTGCCCTGGGCAGGACTGGCGGTGGCCCACCCCCTGCACCCCTCGACTTTCGAGCAAATTGCAGCTGTGGTCCCTCAGGAAGCCCTCCTAGGGATAGATGGGCTTGATACCAGGCATGATATCGTCTTTGTATTGCCCTGAGATTTCATAAACGATGATTGGTTAATCTGTTCCTTGAACCCTGTTCTTATGGTCATTCTTTTGTAACTTTGCTTCACAGGGAACAGGTACCCATAAGCAGAATATATATACCATTCAATGTTAGCTGTGAAAAATACAGAAAAAATCAGTTTGTCAATTAAATCCTAAAATCATTGAGCAAGTGGGCTATAATTACCAGGCCATGCGATTAGAGCGGGTAGGTTAGCAATGGAAATTATAATTATATTCTTGCTTGTAAGAAAAAACGATCAGTAAAACTTTCACCATTTTATTTCAACACATTGCCATGTTACCAATAAAGAGACCAGCTGAGAGAGAGACTGTTCCTGATATTTTGACTCGGCCTCTACTGACCGACCAAACAAAAGATACGACCGATGCCGATACCACTGATGAAAAACAACAGACACCTATATTGAGAAAGTGAGCCTTTAGCCGAATATCGTGCATCTTGAAAAATTTTCCATATGCATGAGAACTTATCACATAGTTCTCAATTTACATTTACAAATGTAACAACGATGTAACGAATACCATTTGGAACAAACACTCCAAGGATGTACCAATATTTTTTTATGAAATGGTTAAACCAATAATTTTTCTAGACACAAAATATTATACCCCCTGTCACAGATAGATTAACATTCTTATCGTAAATGACTTTAGTGAGATCAACTAAGATGAGGGCCTATAGGATACTAAGTTTCATTCTGTGTTTACAGGCTGAAACGCCAGTTACATCACCAGGCCAAGTGCCTCAGTGCTAATGCTCCATTTAATGTCCTGTGCAGGTCTTTTTTAAAGTCTTCAGACTGCACTTGATGCGGTGAAAGCGTGATAGCTTTATTTCGGTTATTATTAGGGTCTGGATCTACACTATGGCAACACTATTTAATATAAGCATTAGCCTTCTCAGATTAGTAGACAACCACAAAAGTTATACTGATCTCATATTTTGATTTACGTTTTCTAAGTTGATTTATGATAAAATAAAAGTAAATACTAAATTAGAAATATTGCGCACTCTCTTCTGCCTGGTTGTTTCAGTAACCAAGTTACCCAAGATGATTGGCCGATTAAAATCACAAATCAAACATACAGCAGCATTGGGTAGGGTTTTTAAGTCTCCCTGGTTCACCTACCCAGAAAGAGAAACCCTTATAGTCACAATGAAAGCAGTTCTCTGTCATAAATTAAACCCAGCCCTTACCTAGACCGTCATCATATCCCTAAATTTCAGCAAAGAATAAAAGAGAGGGTGTTATTAAATAAGAATTATCTAAAAATCTCCATATTTGGTCACCCAGGAAGGTGTATTGATTACAATGTAATCAGTTACAGTTACAGCCTCCACTGCCTGACCAAGTGCTGACCAAGCTCATCAGAAAACAGAGTTTATTCCCAGTCGTTGGGATCAAATACAGCTTTACATTATTAATTGATTCATCGTTGATTATCTGCTTTCTCACCTTGGTGTTTTTGGCGAGTTTGTGTTTAGTCTTGTAGAAAGCAAAGTGCCACAGCTAAACATATATTTTTGACAAAATTACTGAATTTCTGCGCACACACAATCTGGACATCAGTGAGATAGCTGACCCACAATGACGATACTGTTTGCTTTGCTTGCTTTCATGCTCAGATGTACGTTTTTGAAAGCAGTCTCAAAACAACCTTGCACTCTTTTTTCAAAAATTTTTTCGCTGGGTTCACCCCCACCCCTTGGACCCTCCACCTTGATCATCTTCCCCAGCATTTCTATTTCTGGGGAGAGTCCTTGTCACAGTGTGGAGTGTATCATACTGAAAATTATACCTAATGGGGGAAGACATTTTTAGTCTTGTTTCTTTATCGATTAAGTTCATTAATATGTTGGGAATTCGAGTTTACAGATATTCTGTCTCAATGTTAATTGATTGCTGAAGACATAATTATAATGGGAGGGTTCAATATCAAAATAATATTACATTACACTGAAAAATCTTTTCTGTTATTGTCTCTCTAAAATTCTAAAAATCTATTAATTATTCACATCAGCTTCAAGCTTATGAATATTATATGCACTTCCCATCTTAGAATATTGTTGTTCTTCTTGGTTATTGAATACTTCTGATTCCAACTCAATCACATTAGAACTTTTACTGTGTGTGGCAGGAGGCAGGCTGTAGCTGTGGCTGTTTTGTGCAGGATACATTTCATTTCTTGTCGGGTAATTGTGATGGTCTGTGATTGCATGTTCGCCCAGAGGTAAGTGCCGGTTTGGACTCATACATGTCCACATAAACAAAGTAAATCTTTTTATCAAACATCTGACAGAAATAAATTATGTCAGATGTTTGATAAATAGATTACTGTTACAACTATTTATTCAACATAATGGAGCACTGATCTGAGTGTTGTATTGATTGTTAAATTTGTTGATATCAATACAGATTGCACTATTTGTATTTATGTGGAATTATGCACGCTTGCTTGTATCGTCTGTGTAACATATTGATTAGTATCAAACGAGGAAACCAACTTGCGGATTCAAACATCCATTTCACACTGGAGCATATGTGACACAACACATCAAAGGCGGGCATAAGCAATCCCATCTAATGATCACATAAAGCCTCTGACTATAGATATAGTGAAACTGCAACATGTAAAGATTTTGTTGGATTTGGACCAATTACAGTCTGCTGAATCCAAAAAGGATGTTTTGTGCTAATCAGATGTGAACAAGTTAATTGCGGTTCAGAAGTGGTTGCTGTACATAAAAATGGCCACCAATAAAATCAAAAGTATGATATCTGTTGAAATTGACTCCTTGAGTATTTTAAATGATTCTGATGCTGAAGAATGTGAACTTTTATGTTGCAGATGAGATACATTCTGAGCCATTTATAGAATCTAGAGACCCTAAGACTGGCTTTCAAGCTGCGCTTTTAGGTTGTCATAATTTAGTACTATCTGAAAAGGAAGACTTGGATGCTGCAAATCCTACTAGTAAGCTAATCGTTCACCTACTTATCCTACTTGATCAATTCATATAACCCAAACCCTAACTTGTTATAGCTTACTGCTGAATGCATCATGATAGAATCTTGATTGAATGACTAGATATTTCTATTATGTTATAGGTGGGCAAATTACATAAGAAAAGGCTGAGAGAGTGATGTAGCTGTAGCAAAATGTAACTTTTTTCTTTAGGTGTTAAGACAGATGACCAAAGCAATCAGATTCTCAGTGTACCTGCTGCATGCCTTGCTGCAAAACACATCTCTCTCCTGAAGCTAATCTAGATCACAAGCCTCAGTGTAAAGAGTTTACAAGGGCTGAGTTTGGTTTTGTCATAACTGCTAAGCTTGATGTCCTACTGATACACAGTGCAACCAGAATCCATAAGGCCGATAGTAGACAAATCTATGTAAATGCATTTTACCACCAGGGACAAGCTAAATGCCGAGCATTTTTTCTCTACCTGCACAATATCAATAAACACATTCAAAAACACTATGTCTCAAATGGTCTCAGTCATCGACAGCTATATAGTGGAGGCAGGATTCAAAGTCTGACTGTTTCTTATGGGAGTGCTACGTTTGTCCACTCCTACACAACTATGCAGAGAAGAATGATGTTGCTCTCCCTGGCAATATACCCGGATTCAGCATCTTCAACATTACGCTTTTACCATCGAACGTAACAAGGAAGACTGTCTTTGAGGTTTAAAGAGAGGCAGTCAAGAAGACCACATCACTCAGTATCTCACTCAACTCACACAGCTCCTATGTGCCAATTGCCAAGCCTGCTATAGACCTCTGCTGGACTTGTCAATCAAACAACTCTCTGATAATGAGGTATTTAATCCTAGAAAATAGACACTGGCGATACACAATGATATGAATGATCAATGGTGTTGGCTCGCTGTACTAAAGATTAAAACTTGACAAGACATAGTTGTATTTCTTGTATTTTTTTGTACACTGAGTATGCGACCAAATTGGAAAAGATAGTCAACCAGAAGCTTCATCTAGGGCTAGCGAAATCTGCAAGAGAGCACTATAGATTGTACGAGGAACTGGCAAAACATGGACCACACATCTCGTTTGACTATGCTCAACAGGTAGAGCAGAGTGTCCCAATTCAGCACAGACTCCACGTTTGATTGAGCTGCCCTTTCTTTGCATCTTTTTAATAACAATATTACGGCCCTACTGATGGAGCAAAGCATGACATTTAGTTATCGGTCGTCACTATGCGATGCTGGATAGCATGTTGAAGGTGAATTTTTCATCTGGAATGGCAATACGCCAGCCTAACTCAGACTCGCAACTATACAATAAAACGAATCCGCGACAACTTGGCCCGAGCCAAACTTGGCCCGAGACAAACTTGGCCCGAGCCAAACTTGGCCCGAGCCAAACTTGGCCCGAGACAAACTTGGCCCGAGACAAACTTGGCCCGAGCCAAACTTGGCCCGAGCCAAACTTGGCCCGAGCCGAACTTGGCCCGAGCCAAACTTTGCCCGAGTCGAACTTGGCCCGAGCCAAAATTGGCCCGAGACGAACTTGGCCCGAGTCAAACTTGGCCCCAAATATAAAACTTGGCCCGATGCAATGAAACTTGGCCCCAATTGGTAAAGCTTGGCCCCAAATAGTAAAACTTGGCCCATGCAATGAAACTTGGCCCCAATTAGTAAAACTTGGCCTCAAGTACTGAAACTTGGCCCCAATTAGTAAAACGTGGAGGTATTTAATTTGTTATTTTGTGTATCACAGATAATAAAGCTCTTTGATTGTCACGGGCTCAGTCAAGGGAACAGTATGGGTAGACCTGTCTGATGAGCAAGTCAGTTTCTAAGACATGATATTGTTTTATGTAAATCTTTCAATTTGTCCTGTTTTATTCTTTTTTCCAATATTGTCGATTGCACCAGAATCTCTTTCATAGAAAAAGAAAAAGATGCAGTGCAACTATCGGAGGAGGCCAGACTTGACGATGATAGGTAAAAATGTTAAGAAACATCATATTCTAAATGTCTGTAACATATATTATAATCGCTGACAAGAAGATTCAACAATGATTCAGCATCAGGATCTAGCTTTAGAAATACTGTAATACCTCATTTATAAGGCACCGGCCTTATAAGTGAAGCACCTCCCTTGGAAAAATTAAAAATGCTACAGTTATGAGGCACCCAACAGCTACAAGGCACCCCTTTGGAAAAAAAAACTGACCTCGATCGGATTCAAACCCGCAACATTGTGTTCACAAGGTAGGTGCTCTGTCTACTGAGCTATGTGGCTTTCCTTTTCAAACCACGGTTTTGGTCTAAGTCAAATATAAAAATGCTTCAAATGATAGCCCATCTATAATATAGGCGCATATTATGCTCCACTCTCTAAGGCGCCTTCATCTATAAGGCACGGGCCTTATAGGTGAGGTATAGCGGTAATATTGTCACTATTCTCGGGTCAGAGCAGTTGCTCACAGGCAAAACACAAAAGTGTTGCAGAATCTTCATACTTTGTCAGAGTGGAAAATTAATCATCCTTATCATAGCTTCATTAATACAAAAATTGATTAAACAGCTAAATCCTACGCACATACATACTGCATAACATATATCATAATGCACATTTCAGGCAACGTATAGATACAGTTATCGATGGTCCGAGGTTTGCGCTAGTGAGAGCAGCGACCCAGCGCAAAGGGAATTGTTTAATCGATCGACATCTAGGACATCGCTATGTTAAGGAGAACAGGGATTGTGAGGTGCTTCAGTGACATCTAACTACTGAACATAAACATATTTTCCTGATTTTGTAATAAGCTGCCAATAAAACGCAACTGACAAATTTAATAATAAAACCATGAATTGTACTGAAATTGTCTGTTGGCTTGACATGACTAGATATACTATCCTGATCTCTTGATAGGAAGTGGTAGTTTGATGGCGTTGTGCGAGGTATGGCAAGCCAACAAAGTGTAAAGCAATTGTGAAAGAGTCCGAATGGAGCATTCAATATAAGTAGAGGGGATCACAATCATCCTGCCTATAGGAAACCACTAGAATGTGCTCGCATCGCTAGATAGGTATGGTAGTTGACTCTATAGGCAAACTATAAAGCTTGTCTGCTCTCTGACATTAATAATTTATGAATGTTACAGATTACTTGCATTGAAACGAATGTGTTTATCTGAAAGTCTGATGATTTTTGTTTGTTTATTGATTCTACCGGGCAGAAAAGTTAGTAAATGAGGATACGTTTGCCCCGACATCAATAATTGTTGATAGGGCTGTTAAGAAGCTTTATGAAGAAACTGCAGAAATACGGAACTTTATAATACCGATGGTGTATCTTGCTATGCAAATCAAACAGCCCGAGGGCAGGAAGCACCAAAGTTTGAAATTACAATAATTGAAGGAATCATTGCCACCGAACCTGAGTCTAGGAATTCAAGTGGTTCACTATTGTCTGTAGAGGAGAAGCACTACATTGTATGGGATGCGTGGGCCTCGGTAATTTAGAAAGTCATCCTGTATCAACAAACAGTATCTACCGATGCAGCAGGCCAAATATTGAATTTGCATGTTTGCAGGTCTTCTTCCTTTTGTCATCTCTTTTCATAATATTGTTGTATTTTCAATATATTATTAATTTCTTTCTTCAAGACAGTTGTCAAACCTTTCCAACAACTTCTGACAATAAACTGCTTTGTTAGAACAGCCGATAGGGAAGAGCAACTACCCTCTGTATATGTCCTTATGTCTTCAAAGCAGCAGGCAGACTATTTGATGGTTAGATATCCTGATTAGTTAACGACAGGTTACCCACTGATCAGACTATCTCGTTTAAAATCACGCCATTATTAATCACAAACAAGTTAATATGTTAAAGTTGAACTAAAATTATTCAGAAATTCCTCCTGTGCAGGTCGTCAAGTGGTTACCTGATCCTATTCTTAACTACTTTCCTCGGATTTGGCAATTGAAGAGCCTCACTTTAATGACCATGCTAATTATTCTCTATAGCAGGATTGATCGCTTGCGTGTAAGACACTTTGGTCTGTGGCTGAATTTCAGATTTAATGTAGAGGAAGTAGGATTTTAAGCAATTGTTGACATTTTTTTTCCTTCGATTAACCTCTCCAAACTAGCTTGGTATCAAATGATTCTTGACATCTTCTAATATAATAACTATACTATTCCACTGTATTTATTTGAGACTGTGTGTTTAAATTCGGGTTGGGTGTATTTTAAAGAATGCCTGACTGCTTTCCAATTATATTTTCCATTGTGCCTTTTTATAGATGTTCAATGAGTTAAAGAAAATCGCCAATCTCAATGTTCAAACCATCATCATCGATTTTGAGAAAGGTACACAATTAAATTGTTTGTGAAAGAATATCAAAACACACCTGACTGAGCTGTAAAATTTGAAATACAAACTGTAAATTTTAATTCACAAGATGTCAATAATGAAGCTTCGTTTTGGGGTTTGTTAATTGAGGGCAATTTCTTCATTTTTTCTTGGTACATATACGCTTTTCATGTCAATCTACAATCATCTTTATGAATGTTTTTCACGCAGTGACAGAACAAATAAAGTGGTAGTGTTTTGCAATGTTGTTCTTGTTCTGTGTTATATTTCCTTGACCAATCCTCCACTTATTAAAACAAAAGACATTTATTGCCTTGTGCACAGTTGTATCATAAAAAATCATCTCATTTGTCTGTTTAGGGATCTGGGCTGTTTTTTCATCAGCGTTTCAAGGAGTACATATAGTAGGATGTAACTTCCATTTCCGGAAATGCATCTGGCGCAGGGTGCAAAAGCTTGGTAAGAAGTCAACGTTATGCATAAATAACTATGACTATGAGTAATAATAATATTATGATTATAAATATGCAATAAACCGATATATTAATAATATAATAAATATCAAATTTCAACTTCTTATGATATTATTTAGTCATAATTGAGAAAGCACAAAAAGTTATCGTCGAGTTTCTCTAAAAGGTTAGTAACCACGAAACAAGAAAAACTTTATACTAGCATAACTTCTCACATCAGCTCAACCTCAAAAACTTGAGAGTGCATGGTTAATGTTACAGGTCTCGCATCAGGCTATCGCCATCACCGAAGAACTCGTCGTGTTTGTGGGTTTCTGTGGGGGCTCTCCTACCTACCTGTCCACTTGATTCAGGAAGCTTATCGCTATGTGGTCGCGGAGAACAACGAGCCTCACTTCAGGCAATTGTTTGAGTATTTTGAGATTACATGGCTCAATGGAAGATTTGAGCCAAAATTCTGGAGTGTATCGACAGGCGATAAGGAAAAATAACTCTCTGGAAGGTAACTGACATTCAATTTCACAATTCGTTTAGGGTTGTTCATATTTGAACCCTTGTAAAGCAATCTTCACTTGATCAGAAAGGTTCATCACTCAGTATGCAATGAGCAACAACCAACATTATGTGTCTGTGTTACATAAATCTATGCTTTAAATCATAAAGTTAAAGCTATAGTAGCGCCTTTTGGTATATGACATATTGCTTAGGTAGTAGAAGAATTGCTAATAACATGACGATGAAAATTTATTTGAATGAAGCTCATCGGACAACTGAATTCATAGGCTATCTAAAATGTTGCCACAAATCCTATTGGAGGTATCTGGTTAATCAAGAGCCAGTGCTCTTGATTAGCCCGAGACATCCAATATGATACCAAATATTGGGAGGCGTTACTATAGCTTGAAAGTAAATAATATTCACAGGCTTCTTTAAAACAGGAGCTATGTGTGCATATTGAATAATATTGTTTCCGTTTTCAGGCTGGCATAACAAGTTTAATCGCCAGGTGAGAGTTTGTTAAGCCCCCAACATTTATGTTGATTGAAGAGTTACGGAAGGAGTCATCTTCTGTAGAACTGGAGCTGAAAGAGATTTCAGCAGGCTTTAGCAGTCTAACTAAAAAATTAAAATGTGAAAGACTCAACAGGTTTTGGGTAAAAGCCTGGGATCGACTCGATGAAGACAATATTTATTACAGGCAAATAATAAATATGGCATACCATATGCTGCCTGCCGTTGAGGACGACTCTCGCTCCGAAGATGTGAATGAACAATTCACAGCTTCTGAGCAGGAGCTCTAGATCAACCTATAATTATATCATACACACGCATTGTAAATAGTTCATGGCATTGATAGACTTAGAATCTTACTGCCAATTATGTTTCATTTAGTTTGCTGCATCATCATTATAAATTTTCTGATTTTCATCTCATTTCTTATCACAGAAATTTGTATTTTATCTCATATTTTTTTTCATCACTTTACATGGTGGTACCTATGTATTAGTTATCTCTTAGGAGACTGTGAAACTAAGTTTTGTAAATAGCTTACAATCTAACTGCCCATACTGTTTCATATATATTTTTGCAACGACCATTGTAAATTGGCTTATTGTTACCTCATTTCTAATCTCAGAAGAAATTCTATTTTGTCTCTCAATAGTTTTCATCTTAGTACATGGTAGTACTGAAGTATTATCACTTGAAAGCCAAATTTTTGTGTTGCATAAAACTCAAAGAAATATTGGTTTTAGCGCAGGTTTAGATATTACATAAATACTCTAGCTGCTTACTCTATTTAATATTTTCCATCAAACTTTATAAACATCTCATTTTTAATCACACATTCAATCTAAAAAAATTCATTATGTCTCTATAATGGAAACAATTTTTAATTTTGCAAGAACGGATTATCATTTTTGCCTGCATACAGTGGCTTTTGTGTTCTTCTGTAGTTTTATATTCAATAATAAGGTAACTATTACTACACACGCATAATTCTCTTTCATTTTTTTAAATCGATGCTTCTGATGATTAATTATATTAAATAAAAGTTTATTGCAGCTACACACACGTTTATTTCATAATCTAAACGCATGACCAGAAAAAATAGCATATGTCGTAACGACCAGATAAGGTAATTGACTTTGGTATTTTACTAATTTTACTATGTGGGGCCAAGTTTCAGTATTTGGGGCCAAGTTTTACTAATTGGGGCCAAGCTTTACTAATTTGGGCCAAGTTTCAGTACTTGGGGCCAAGTTTTACTAATTGGGGCCAAGTTTCATTGCATTGGGCCAAGTTTTATATTTGGGGCCAAGATTCACTAATACTAATTGGGGCCAAGTTTCAGTACATGGGGCCAAGTTTTACTAATTGGGGCCAAGCATTACTAATTGGGGCCAAGTTCCATTGCATCGGGCCAAGTTTTATATTTGGGGCCAAGATTTACTAATTGGGGCCAAGCTTCAGTACATGGGGCCAAGTTTTACTAATTGGGGCCAAGCTTTACTAATTGGGGCCAAGTTTCAGTACTTGGGGCCAAGTTTTACTAATTGGGGCCAAGTTTCACTAATTGGGGCCAAGTTTCAGTACTTGGGGCCAAGTTTTACTAATTGGGGCCAAGTTTCATTGCATTGGGCCAAGTTTTACTAATTGGGGCCAAGTTTCACTAACTGGGGCCAAGTTTCAGTACTTGGGGCCAAGTTTTACTAATTGGGGCCAAGTTCCATTGCATCGGGCCAAGTTTTATATTTGGGGCCAAGATTTACTAATTGGGGCCAAGTTTCAGTACATGGGGCCAAGTTTTATATTTGGGGCCAAGTTTTACTAATTTGGGCCAAGTTCCAGTACTTGTGGCCAAGTTTTACTAATTGGGGCTAAGTTTTACTAATTTGCAATTTAAATATTTGGGGCCAAGTTTGGCTGGGGCCAAGTTTGGCTGGGGCCAAGTTTGGCTCGGGCCAAGTTTGGCTCGGGACAAGTTTGGCTCGGGCCAAGTTTGGCTGGGGCCAAGTTTGGCTCGGGCCAAGTTTGGCTCGGGCCAAGTTGTCGCGCTTCCCAATAAAACATCATAAACAAAACATAACAGTTACACTCTTGGGATAGCAAAGTACCGTCAAGTTCGGGTTAGCTGCAAACTACCGTTTTCGTTGATATAATTTTCTCTCCATTTCTTTGCCCGATTGTTTGATACATCCTTGCTACTACACTCACTCTACTATCTACCTACTATCTTTAAATACATTTTCAATTCTTATCTCGAAAGTATGTGATTTCCTAGTTAATTTCGACAATACTTCAAGTCACCTAGAACTATTGGTGAAGGTGAGCTGGGACATAATTCATTTCAGGTACACTACCCATCAGATCCACTCCAGTCTGGACCGATCTAATTCAAAACACCCAGGAAATGTGCCTTGTTCGAAGAATACAATGAGGTGAAGGGAGAGTAGGTAATTTATTTGATTGATGGGGCAATTGTTCCATCAATCGGAGCCAACTCGGTGAAGAAGAGCTTTTTTCAGTTTTTCATGTGGCATTATAATGCATGAAATACCTTTTTTCTATAACCAACCTAGTTTTATCATTTCTTTCACTGGAAAATGATATTTTGGTTGTGAAGTAAACACATACATACATACATACATCTCTTATTTAAATCACTTCCTGGAGATCACTGAAAAAAATTCTTCATGCTGATGACTGCTCCTAAGGCGATGTAACAATAGGTCAGAATTGCTAAATTAGATATGAGATATCTATAATATATAAGCGCTTTGTACCCACTCCTACCACTCCAACGTTTCAGTCCCTAAAAGTATAACACACACACACACATGTTAGGCATATATATCATGCTAGGCTAGGCTAGGGTGGCTATTTATTACCAGTTGGAACTGGAGTAGGAAGAACATTTTTGTTTGTTCTTGCATCAGAAAAATGTACACCCTTTGCCTATTATGGCCTATGTGATTATTATGGTTTGAGCATCGTTGGGGTACAGGTAAGATTGAATTCAAACCAAAATAATGACCAAACCAACTGTGTGAATTATCATTGATAAAACTCATCCGCCCATCTAGTTCACGATTACCAGTAACAAGGATTTACCCGCAGACCACAGACCACAGACCACAGACCACAGACCACAGACTGTGTTGGTGTCCAAAAAAACTCATTGGAGCTGGAGACGACTAACGAATAGCATAAAAAGTACTAGCCTGACAATCCTTACAGCGAAATAATTAGTAGTATTAATTAATATTAATGTAGTATATCTTTTGTGGTATATTATAGGTACAATAATCTCAGATCATCAAGCAACATTATCTATGCGGAAAAAGCGATATAAAATATTCCAATATAAAAATATTTCCAGGGAACTCGGCAACTAGCGAGCGAAACAAAATCTAGCCAAAAAGCCGGGAATTAATCAAGCTTCTAAAAAAAGCGTCAGAGCACACGTATCAGATCTTAGTCAGACGAAGCTACCAAACAGGGAAAGCTTTTTAACATCTTTGAAAGAGTAGTAAGTTATAAGATTGTCTTAAAATAGAACCATTACAGAGATAATATCCATGATGCACGCCACAAGACTAAAGAAACTATTTCAATCTGGGACCTAAGATAAAGTTTGGAATTCTTGAGGTTGCACTATGTGATCTGAAAGGTAGGATTAAAATGCGGTCTGTAATTCAGCGTCTGTCAAGTACTTTTATATATTATAGATTTGGGTTGAAGTAAAACTCTATAACAGTCATAGATAAACTAGTATGCTGTTAAATTTGGTCGTATCTCCTCTGATTAGTCCTGTCGACCAGCCGATCACGTTCCTGTGTCATGTTCTGCATAAATCCACCTTCTGCACTCGCATACTTTAGTTTGATCAAATATGTGCCGAGGACTACAAGGTACGTCACAAATGATAACCAGCATCCGGCCTGCAATACAACAATGGTTAGCCAATGAACACAAAACACTGAGTAGCAAATGTTTTGCTATCCTAAGTTTATTTTGTTACAACGTTTGTTCATCAGCTTATGCTATCATGTAGATCTAGGTTTTAGTACTATGGGTAACCAGGCTACCTCACCTATCTCTTCAACGCCAGCAACACTAAAACACCAAATCTGTGTCAGAAAATGTGATGAATGACCATGAGGGAGGAATGCAATTCTCTAGTAACTTTTCTATCTAATCATGAGTACCTTGGGGGAGGAAACTCTGCCTAAGATATCTCAATTTTTGCTCAACCGATGAAGCAAACCATTATTAATTTTAGTTCATGCGTAAGTATCATAAGCTTTAGTACAGAAGTTGCCAGAATCTATCTTTCGGTTTATTGATACCTCTTTCGGGCTTCAATTTGGTTGTCTAGGGTCAATGGATTGGTTTAGCTGGGTTTATAGTAGCAGACAACAACAAAAGTAATATTTTGATATTTGATGCGTAATGATGTTCTTCTAAATGTTCATGTTATAAAACAATATTAAATTAGAAAATTTTAATTGTTTTAATTGCAAAGTAAACTGTTTCAGTAACAGGCATACCCAATATGATTGGCCAAGCGTTAATGAAATAAATGTATTGCTGGAAAGAGTTGATCTAGAAAGTTATATGTTGCTAGAATTAAAGCAGTTATATTTTGTTTTAATCTAAACACGTGAACAGTCATGTCAATTGAAAAATCATCTACAAAACAATATTTTTGCCTTCAATAAAAAAACGCTTTTTGCAGCCATTGGTTTAAAGGGGCTACTGACTGCCCTGTGGTGCAGAACCAAAGGAGCTATCAGGGAGCACTCATCGCTCAAATACAATGAAAATTTGAACAGGGGTGTAAAAGACTCTAACGCACAATATGGTGTTAATGATTTGTCTTGCATGATGAACTCTGTTTAGGGACCTTTAAATCACATCAGAATGCTCGCCTGAACAAATAAAGAAATTTTGCGGCTTTTGTTGCCCTCATAGAAAAAATTGGCAAACTGAGAGGTGTACCGTTTACACATTTGATTCTTAGCAAGAATCTGTTCTAGCACCCATCGATTCAAGTGAGCATAAAAATGTATTAATAAACACAATTCGACGATCACTCTTTGGCAAGCAGCTTCTCGACTAGCGGCGCTGAGGTGGCATTTTTTCCGCCTAATTTGGAGGTCATGTACAGTTTTTTTTCTGAGTAAAGCTATTTGCGGGAGTACTTCTAACTATTTATTTGTTGGAATCTGAGATTGACAGCCATGATAGATTGACCTGTTTAACCTGTGGATTTTTTGACAGGCAGTAGGCAGAGGACGAATACATCAGATTCTCAATACATCAATTTATTTCTCATATAAATAGGATGTGTCTTTAAGGTACAAAACCGACCAGGAGCCGATCATATATGCCATTTGTTTTTTGTCTTTGCCTAAGATAAGGAAACAGGAAAAACCATAGGCCCAGGTGGTGATGAGAGTTTAATGGAGCAGTGTATATGTGCTTTCATGGCAAGAACTTGGCTGAGGGATTTGGTAGTTGCATGTTTCTGTCTCATCTCAGGTTGAGGGAAACTATGAGAGAGAGAGAGAGAGAGAACTGGCATTTCACCAAGTTTTTTTCTGGATGTTTACTACGTTATTTCAAAAGCCCTGGTGGCTGCTGATGATACTCAATTTAATTTTTTAACTGAGCATTTCAGCCTGGAGTCAGAGGCCTGATAAAGCACAAGGTGTAGAACCTTTTTTTCCATATACTAGACCTCTGATTTTAAGAATAGCATAACAATCTGAGCAATAAGAGCAATAACATCCTGGAGATGTGTCCAGAAACTTCACTGTTTGACGAGGAGATCCTGATCATCGCTCTCATAAATGATCCGAGCTACTTTAGACAGTATCCAAACACCAAACTAAACCATTACCACTCTCTAAGACAACATAACACTGCCCGGGTATAATCCTCATATTTCACACAGATTTTTATAAACGGGATATACTTCAGGCCAGCTGTAGCTGACAGAAAATTTCTGGCATTGCCTCCACCATCAGCTTGTAAACACATGCCTAAACATAGGCGTGGCAAAAAAAAAAGCAATGCTCTGTCATTGTCAACTCCAAAACTGTCTCGTATAGATATATTATATATATATTTGAGGCTGGACAGAAGTGAAGACTTCAGTCAATTTCCTGAAAATTTTGGGAAAACAAACATGATGACAATCGCTGCAATGTATGGGCTCTGACTGCAATGGCTACTACCCTTCAGAGGAAGGCCGTAACAACCAAATAATATGGATCAATAAAACGACTTTAATGGTGAATTATATCCCCTCTTTCATAGAATAACAAGAATTAAATAAAAATAAACCATCCATCGCAACATTTGCAAATATGCAAATAGGCCAGGATCAGAGCTGGTTAAAACCAGGGGTGGATAAGGATCCGGTCATTGACCCAGATTTCACGGGACAGCCACATGACAAAATGTATCACAGAAAAAAGGTCACTTTGGGTGAGACTCAAGCATGCACTCCACGCAATTGAAAGGGAAAAATCGATGACTCTTATTTGAATAGATGGAATATTTGGAATTATTTAATTGAGTTGACATCGACTAGTACAATAAAGCATGTGAAGTTGAGGACTAAGCTGATAGCCATTCCGCTGCCGAGAGTCAACTGAAGTGGAGGCCTGAGGTGGTTGAGTCGGAACTAGTAGTAGTGGTGGCATGGAATCAGTGGATCACAAAGAGCCCATGCCACAATAATAGTTTCTACACAACCAATAGCTAGTGTCTTAAGACAAGCAAACGAGCTCACATAAAAACAAACCTTGAAACTGATGTTGGTGACCTCAGACCCCTTTCTATTGCTGAAAATGACAGGTTGAGGGGATTGTTGAGCTGAGCAGAGAAGACATTTATTTTCAGAGGTATATATATATATATATATCTGGAAGATGAGCCATGTGGTAGGATGAAGGCCTCTTTCCTTAAAGGTTTCTTAGCAAGACAAATCATTACCACAATGTCGAGCACAAGAGGCATTTACATACCTGATCAATTTTTATTGCGTCTGAACAAATAGGGGCCCCTTGGCAGCTGCTCAAATTCACCAACGTCTAGCTGCAGCCTCAAAAACATGCCTCAGTTGATGAAGGCTAATGATGATGTGTGTACTTTCCTCATGGTTATATGGACCATTCATACTGAGTTCCTATTGACCAATAACTAAGCATGAGTCTTGTGACCTTTGGGGTATAATGGCAGGCTGGTTAAAATCAGATATAATTTGATTATTCATTATCCAGAATGGTTTGATGAGTTTGTGATGAGAATGCAGACATATATATTGAGGATTAAATTGACTGATACATAAAAAATCCAATAGTTAAGTGGAAAATTCAGTTTTTGATGCGTTGATAACCCATAATGTATTTCAGCAGCTGCCAAGGGGCCCCTATTTGTTCAAATGTATGGAAAGCCCAGGCGACATGCAAATTGTAAATTGCAATTTGCAAATAATGAATTCAATAACAGATATCAGGGAGCGGATACAGGCGGTCCAAGAGCTGAGACAGAAAAAAAGCTTGAAGATGAAGGAACTTGTGACGAAAAAGGGCAAGGTATGTAAATATGGATAATTAATTACCTGTAAAATTATCATTTGTACTGCTGAATGTAAGCCAATGCAGATCAATAAATAATTACCCATCGATACTCCAAATCGATGTCACATTACAAAGGTAATTTGAAATGGTAAAATATTAGAATAATCAGATGCACATGTACATAAGTAAGTAAGGTAGTTGTGGGTGGAGTCTGGCGTAGAGATAGCACAATAACCGAATATTAACATATATCATTATCAAATTGACAACTATCAAAACCAAGAAGCTCTAAAATTGTGATATCATACTATCGTTATTCGTATCGACTATCGATCAACTATCATCCAGTACCGAGGCCAAAATAGCGCCATCCTAGTCTGTCAGCAAGAAGAATTCACATTCCTTTCTGAATATCTCAATCACTATTGAAAAGGTCTGAAATCATTTTGTTTCATTGATGGTCCGACTCAACTCAGGACAGTTGTTATTCCTAGGATTATTCCTTTATGTTTATATAGCTTCAAATCCTAAACTCTAAAAATCAAAAAGGCCCCCCATCCTGTGTCCAAAATCACTTACTCCGAAACACAAGCCCCAAAAACAAATGAGAAAATTTAAAGGTAAATAGTAAGGAATACCTCTTGGATTAAAATTGGGGCTCCCCCCCCGTATCTTCGCGAAGACAGAAGATAGGGGTTTCTTAAATGTGAAGACTGGAAGATGTGAAGATTTACCATGGGGAAGACTGAAGACTGAAGATGAATCATATATGTGGGAAGATGAAGAGGGAAGATTTCTCACTTGTTCTGCTTTCACAGTGATTTCCAGTTGGTTACTTGTCTCTCAGCAATCAGTGTTTCCGGATAGAATGACCATGACCTAGGATGGTTATACTTTGATAATTATTTGCAAACTCTATTCCAAGTAGAACATAGCCCGAGAAGGTCTTCTGAACTTGTGGACTCTTTGGAAAACCCTCTATCCCTGGAGGCCTATCCAGGAATTGTGACCTGATTGGCCAATTAAGGATTTAGACTTATATCATTGGCCAAAAACTGTTAGCCAGGTATTTACATGCTTGACTACTTTGAGTAGAGATACTTGTCATCCTCGTGTCAAAATTATCATTTTGGAGGGAAAGCTTGCACAGCAGCAGCATTGGCCAGCATTATCATGGATGTTCTATTAGTAGTTTTCTCTGCTGATAAAACCCAGATATTTAAATGTATGAGCCTGATTACTCCAATTGAAACAAATCGACTCAAAACATTATTTATTAACAGTACAAGGAACTTAGATATAGGGAAGGTGGAGTACAGGATGACAGTCAGATGTAAGGATACATCCACTCCTTAGCTCATTGGCATTGATGATTCAGGGGCCTTTGGGGCCATTAAGTCCAAGATCAGGGCTCATCCTGATCCTTCAAGAGGATTTGACATCAAATGTTAGTTTTTATTTCTTGATCTATGCTATGGATTGAAGGCACTTTGATGACCACTCTAATACACTACACACAGTACTGACTGACCTAAGTCTCAACCTGGCCACTAGTCTATTCTGTTAGTAATTGAGGCCCTGGCTGAGTTGATTAAACTATATAGGAGTACATGTGTAAAGCTGTTGAGAAGACCGCATGTTATACGTTGGTATCGAGCTATGGTAATCATGGTAATTTTGATGCGAGTATGAAACCGTCACAACGGGCAGTACTTAACATTGAGTGGTGGTTATCTGATGACATTCTGATACCTGTGGACATCAAAAAGTCAACTATATCTATGTCTATTTATTCTGATGCATCTCTAAAGGGATGGGGAGGTGTTTGTGATAGTTCCAAAACTGGTGGTTTATGGTCTCCTTACAAACGACTCATGCACATAAATTGGCTTGAGCTTTATGCATGCTGGCTTGCTATCTATCTTTTCACCCCACCAGTTCTCAGCATATAGCTGTGAAGCTGGACAATACTTGTGCTATGTATTATATAAACAACATGGGTGGTAGAATCAAAGAATTAGACTCACTAGCAAAACAGCTTTGGCTATGGTGTAAAGAACAGCACATTCAGCTGTCAGCCTCGTATACCCAGGGTAGATAACCATGAAGCAGATTTTGAATCAAGAAATTTTACTCCATACACGGAGTGGACTATCAATAATACATGCTTCAGAAAAATCACAATGAACTTTGGCAATCCTGACATTGACTTGTTTGCTTCTAGATTAAATCACAAAGTAGACCGGTACATTTCATGGACTCCTGACCCTCATAGCGTCGCCACTGATGCATTTAGTGTAAACTGGGGCACTTTCAAACTATATTATGCTTTCCCTCCCTTTGCCCTTGTTGGCAAAGTTGTCAACAAATGTGTTAATGATAAAGCTGAACTTATTTTAGTGGCTCCATTTTGGAATACACAATACTGGTTGCCATTAATCCTCCACTGCTTAGTCGACCATCCACTACCGTTACCAGTGCAATGTGACACTATGAGTGAGCATTCCATATGGGCTAAACTCAATTTATATTGTTTCAGGTTATCGGGAAGACGTAAAGGGCTTACCCTAACTTATCTCATCAAGCAATCACTATCTGTGCGGCTAGCTTATCAAAGTCTACTCATGATCAATATCTACATTATACGCAACTCTTTAAAGATTACCGGACATCAATCGGGGTGATCGACCATCTCCATGTGAGGATCACAGTTGGAATCAACTTCCTAACAGAACTCTTTAAGAATGGTAAGAGCTACTCCACCATAAACTTGGCGAGGTCAGCTTTGTCTCAAACTGTTCAGCTAATTGATGAACCTGCTAATATTGACTTCGGTTCAATTTATGAAAGGCATCTTCAAACTACGACGAGCTCTGCCTAAGCATCAACAAACCTGGGATGTTGGCATTGTGCTAAACCATTTAAAAACTGTTGACAATAATCTGTCCTCTTTAACATATGAATGTGCGACTCTCATAGCCTTATCTTCTGGTCATAGAGTTCAATCATTAGGAGCTATGGATATTTCTTTATGTAGCAACGATGGTAATGGCATTGTTGCCAGTTTACCAAGGTACTCAAAACTACTAGCCCTGGCTATCATACTGTTTTGAAAATTTGTAGATTTAACATAGATGATACTATATGCCCTGTCCTCTGTCTGAGGAAGTATATTGAACGGACGAGAGACCTTCGACAAGATATCTCTCAACTTTTTATAAGCTTCCAAAAGCCTCATAAAGGTGTTACTACTCAGTCGATTAGTCGCTGGATATGTGATTGCATTCACACTGCTGGTGTACCTAATTCGTTCTCTGCCCATAGTACCAGGGCTGCAAGCAGCAGTAAAGCTGCTTGCAGAACTGACATTGACATTATCTTGAAAGCAGCTGGGTGGTCTAACGCCCATACTTTTGCTAGGTTTTATAAAAAACCTCAGATCAATCAGAATGATACTTTTACTCATGCTGTGCTATCATAAACTGTTTTGTTTATTGTCTGAAATACAATTATCTTAAGATATTATGTATGATCTACAAAAAGAAGTATCTCATATCTGTTATTACTACCGTACTCATCGATGAAGGTCTGATAGAAATGACTTACATTGACTCTAAATTCGGTAAGAAAGGTAGTATTATTTATTGAAGCACCCTAGCTGTGACCGGACAAAGATTCCTTCGGGAATCCCATAGTATTATTGCAGTGCTTCAGTATGAGAATTTACAAGTTAAGTGAGACTTACCTATGTAGTCCGTAAGTTAAAACTTGACTATAATTCTCATTGAAGCACTGCTATACTATGAGAGACCACAGGCCCTCCATCCCACCCTAACCAGAGGGAGGTATAAAAATTTGTGAGGAGCTGTGCAGGCGCGGTGGAATTCCTTTGGGAATCCCATAGTATTATTGCAGTGCTTCAGTATGAGAACTACTATTGAACTTAACTTAGACTGAAGTCCAGATTTGAATTTTGATTTAATTTGATATTTGTAGTCGAGGGAATGGAATTAGCTTATAAAGCGCCTTCGGGTGTCATTAAACAGAGAAAAAGAGGCCTGTGAGACGACTCTAAAGACGATTTACTCCTATTATCTGCTATAGATGCAGGAAAAACCACAAAAAACTCTTGTCGCCGAGAACCGAAAGACAAAAAGAATTGTATCACAGATTTGTAGAGGGTAAGCGATTGCACAAGCTCTGTGAGAACGCAAATGTAGCTTAATTTAGACCCAGTGGGGGATTTTCATGTTCTATGAAGGGGTGTCTCCGTGTCTCAAAATCACTATTTTGGGCCTATCTTCAATACATAATGATGGGTTTTCCAAGTTTAAATGACTATTCATGGGATAAACTCTGTATTATATCACTGTCTATTGATGTCCTCTTCAATAAACATCCAAGGTAACCATGATTTGTAGCATAACCTAATTTTTGGCATTTTGTAACATCAGCTGAAGGGGTGTCTCGAGATTGAAAATCCACCACTGAGACATATAATAAGTATGCCAAGTTTGGACGTTATGTACAAATAGAAACACAAACACAAATAGGAGTACTTGATTGATGCAGTTTTACGTATTGGAATGTTGAAGGCTTGTGTATATCTTTCAGAGATCACACAGCATTATGGTGCCTCCTAAGCTGTAAATGAGATGCACATTAGATGTGGCAAGTGTCACAAAGTAATCAAGCTGAACAGGATAAGGTATCACCCTTTCTTTGGAACAAACAGTGAGTAACTTTCGTCATACATAATGAGTGGAACTGTGCCATACATTTGACAGATATCTAACATGTATTTGCGTCTGGAATGAAGATTAAAGAAAAATGCCAAAGCCAATTTAAGCTACACTAATATCCTCAACATGATAGCAGTCACAAAAATGCTGCCGATGGTGGTGTGTGACGGCCGTGACTAAACCCAAACACATGTTAAGTACCTTTCATATATTAGACAAGTTTGGTGGGTGTTTCCTTCCATTGTTTGAGTCAAGTGGCACTTCCCCCTGTTTAAAGCATTGCAATATAATATAAGGTTATTTAAATTGCAATGACAAATCTTGCAAAATCTAGAATCACATCCCAGCCTAGCGAAGACAAAGGCCTATCGAAATTGAATTCTTATTTAATAGAATAATATATGAAATATCATTCTTGCAGTTCTTCAACTCTGTTTTTTAGACAAAAGTCACTACTCTACCTGTGGTAAGGCTGCCTCAACAATTACTAAACAAACCAGCCATGATATTCGAGATATGTTCAAGAGACAGAGACCTAACCCTAAGGAAAGCACCGATGCCACCGATGACGGGTCAGACATTTTGATTTTATAACACAACATAACAATTAAATACTCAGAATATATGTAGGCTTATGTACCGGTATGATGGCCTTTGATCGGTAGTTTATTTTTTGTTATTGTTTCAATAAATTTATTTTCACATAGAAAACGCTTGGCTTATATGAGACTATTTATTGAAAGCTGGGGCACATTCGGCCCACCCTAATTATTCCTATGTTGTATGTACCATCATGATGTCCATAACAAGTGTTGCAGTATGCTTCCTGATTAATTGTTGGCATAACTCATTGCTTCTCCAGACTGCTTGTTGACTGTTTGCATCTGTGTTATTCCTTGATTAGTTCACAGATGAGAAATGGTGTAGAATAGGTTCATTCGTTTAACAGATGGGGTATTGATCACCTGGATGACTTTGCCGTGTTGGATTGGGATGAAGTTGACTCCCAAACGACTCAGTCCACCACTGAAACCGTTGAACCTAGAGATGAAGACTACGAGTTCATTGATACTGATGACGTCTTATGTGGTTGGCCAATAAACGGGTAAAACTGCCTATGTTGCATGATGTATGTCGTAAGTTGTGAGGTGTATTTGATGGCGTACTGATAAGCCTAGACCTATATATATTACAACAATACTGAACGGTTTATCCAATGATAGCTTTGTTAGCTCCAATGGCTTTCATAACTATCATAGTTTATATTATATAGCCCATTTACAGCCTCAAACCCAGACACCGGATCATTATAGAAAATAGAGAGTTGTGTGCACATGACACTGATGTCCCTCAGGTTTATCTCAGTTCCTGACATATAGATATATTCATGTATTTGTATAGGTCACCCCTTGTAGGTGGTGCAAGGCCATGTATCGTGTAGGTCTATTTTAAAATGTCTGCAGCTTGGTTTTATGAAGGATGTGCATATATTGAGAGTTTTTAGCCAAGTGTCCTATGCTATTTGTAAAGTTGTGTTTCATTTACCATATTCCTGACAGAAATCCTATTGCTCCACACGGGGATCACAAAGAGAAATGAGAGCGGAGATTATGTAAGAAATGTCACACAATGTACAAAGTACACAATGAGAAAGATGTCAGTCGACAGCAATGTCTTGTATGAAGAACTGCTAATTCTAATTGAGTTTGAACATAAGGTGGTGAATAAATGCGTGCTTGTTGACCTTGATGCATGGTCAGGAGATTGATAAAAAGACATTTGATCTGAAAAAACTTGTACAAGAGAAGCGGCAACATCGGCAATACCCGCCTTTGTTTGGCTATGAAGCCTGCAGAGACCGCTGTTGCTCCCACTGGTGTTGTTTCACTCAGTGATGTGGAGAGGTGCGTCAGCAGAGAAGTACGGGTTAAGCAGGCTATTGAGGCTGCAACTGATGGCGGTATCATCAACATATCACATTACCTACCTTCAAAGCCAGGCATGGCTTTCTCGAAGTCAATGCCGTGTCCACAATATTCACCCTTGCAAAGGGAAAATCCTACGAAATAATATCAACTGCTATAGGGGATTTCCATGATCTGACAGACCCATTGAAGGAATTAAAGGAGTTCGATGACTTGAATTATCTTTTTGTTGCAAATGTACAATAATTGCAAATTGCAATTTACAGTTTGCATGTCGCCTGGGCTTTCCATACAAATGCAATAACAATTTGAAATGGCATGTAAAAGCCTGTTTTGCTCGACATGTGTTAATTATTTGTCTTGTATGGTACCCTTCTAGAAATCCTTTAATAGAGCACACCCTGGATCACTTGGAATCGCCACCTCTAGTGGATACATGAATTCAGAAATCTTTGTTACCCAATATTTGCCATTCTTTATTGCAAATACAAGATGCACAAAAGGAGAAACTGTGTTGCTCATACTGGATAACCAGATCTCCGATTGCTCACTGGAGCTGTGTCGTTCATCTGGTGTTGTGTTCTTAAAACCCCCACCACACTGCTTGCACCGCCTTCAGCCAATGGATAGGTCAGTTTATGGTCCGATGAAATCATACGTCAACAGCGCAGTCAAATACTGGACACAGACAAATCCAGGACGATCTGTAACAATCTAAGAGGTGGGCAGTCTAGGCGGGATTGCTTTTTCAAAGGCTATGAGCAAAACCAACATCCTCTCTGGCTTCCCCTATGGAACGCAACATATTCAAGGAAGACAAATTCCTTCCATCGAGTGTTATTGACCGTTCACTCAATAATTAATCATTTGTACTTGAACTGATTGAGACACCCACTAGAGAAGAGCCACAAGCATCAACAAGCCATCACTCACCAAGTGATATTATGTCTTTGCCTAAAGCTGGACCGAGATAGAAGCCATAACAGAAAAGAAGCAAAGCGAAGAGTGCAATCCTGGCGGAGACACCAGAGAACAAAAGAATCGAGGAGAGAAGAAAGAGCTAACAAATGCAAGAAGGTAGCAGTATCAAGTAAGAAAAAGAAAGCTGCTCCGACGCATGATGTGCAGTCATTTGATGAAGAGCTGGCCCAAGATCTTCTAGAATCTGACGATGAAAGTGTAAAAGAGACCGATGATGTACCGCTAGCACCTAAGGATAATATCACTGAGAACACCCATGTTCTGGTAAGGTATGAAACAGGTAAACAGAATGTATACTATGCTGGTTGCGTTGAGAAGTGCGACGAGGATTTGGATCGTGTGAATTTCATGAGGAAGGTTGGAAGTGCCTTTGTCTATCCAGAGACAGAGCATGTTCATGATGTTGGATATGAACAAACAACACTTCTTCTAGGAGAACCCGTTCAATCTGGGGGGACCCATCACGTAAAGATGAGAACATCTTTCCACATCAATCTAAATGGCTACCCCTGCATTGATTTATCAATTTCTAGGGATATTTCTCTTGAACTACAAGTATTTGAACTTAGATTGTTTCAAACTCTTTCATAACATGTAAATACACAAAGCTTAAAATGTTAAACATCGAACTGATGTTTTTGGTAATTAGTGATTGTGCTGTGTTAACGATTCCCTTCGCACAAGTATTCCTCAATATATATGTTTCAGAGGTTAAATTTGTTTTGTGCTGATTTTATTTTATAGTTCATTTGAAAAAAATGAACTGATCCAGTGAATTTGATTGTTTTTCTTTATTTCTTATTTTTGTAATCAATTAAAATGTTATTACCAGCAAACAATAATAATAACATAGTGGCTCAACGTGCCCAATATAAAACTTGGACCCGGCTCCATGTACCCCGTGCTTGGGGCACATTGAGCAGCTACCTGATTTGTTTCGAAACGTCAATATATCCTTTTCTTGCAGCAATAGGTAGCTCACTCATGTTGATGGAAGACATGAATACCATTTCCAGTGCCAAGTTTGTTGCTCTGGCACAATTATTTGCAAAAACTGAAAACCCAATATGACCTTGAACTCGGGCAAAAATGAGACACTTTGTTCATATGTAGGAGAGAAAGTGAAATCTTGACATCAGGGGTTATTTTTTGGCATGTTACTTGATTCTAAAGAAGGCTGTTGTGATGGGTCTCTTCTGAAAATTCACAGCCGACCCAGTAGCCTTACTCACTGTTCTGATATCAGACGCCTCGCTTAACTTTTCTCAACAACAAACTTGACCTGGGATCAGGCTTAATTTTATGAACGCACCATTCATTACATAATAACAAGCAAAACTAAATGGTACCTGTCAATTCCATCCCCAAGTGCTATAGGTGGTTTAATTGTGGATGCCTTTGAAAAAGGAGCCGGACACGCTCATCAAAGGAAGATGTAAAGATAAAAATATAATGCTCTGCCAAGAAGCTCTGAAAAAAGACTACTGAAATATGTTTATAGAGCTTCAAAGATGGCAAAGATAAGAAATGATATCTCACTCGAGGAATACTCTATAACAAATCTGGTCGATACTGACAAGGATAGACCCATTTTTGGTGGGATTGTGGCTTGTCCTTGAACCATGCCGGCAACATGAACCAAAAACTTGATGATAGTTCAGGGAAGTATATGCATCCTACCGCAGCCAGCAGATTTAAACAGGGGCTCATTCACATGAAAGATGAGTCAAGTTACAGCAGCAGTGTATAATATTTTGTCAGCACAAATGAAGACTGGTACAATGCTGTACTTTTTTCCATACGCCATCCTCTTGGACGCTCATCCTGACCCAAGACGCTCACCGCACACTTTGAAGCGAAGACTGTTAAAATGGGGTTAGGAATGCAGCAGTGTTACTCGATGGAAAACTTGCAAGTCATGACCTACTGCCCCTCAAAACAAAGTCTCAATCAGCACACATATGTCACAACTCAGTAGATTTGAAACCGCAATGTCAACATATCCTTGTTTGTCTGAGGAACCGCTAAAACTTATCGGAAAATAAAACTTTAGAGTTCTGTCAAATCAGCGTATATAAGAAAGTCAGGGACTATAACAAAGAATAGGAATCGATTATCTGATAAAAAAATGGATGCATTGACTGAAGCACAGGAGGCAACCCACAGACAGGTGAACGCCTGAAGGAAAAAAAAGAAGAAAAAATTGCTTTGAAGATTGATATAACGAATTCATTCTTCGCAATCAAGAACTGTGCAATCAAATTTTGGGACTAAACACTTTCATGTGTAGCTCTGACGCATTTATAAATATTCCTTTTTCAACCCTAGCCTATTCTACGAGTGAATTTTTCACTATTCCGCAGTGAGACAAATGATAATCATGATAACCTGCTGTAGATTGTTCATAAGTCCAGGCCAGAAGGTAATGCAGACATAGGCTCAAGTATTCGATGAAATCAGCAAGAGCCAATCAAACAAATGTACCTTGTGGTTACTCAAAACAAATAGTGTTGTGTTACCTGTGCTATTTGGAACTTTGTATAGAAGCCATCTGTCTTCAGATCCTCTGGGTATGTGATGACACCATCTTTATCTCTCCATGCTAACCAGTTTGATGGCTCATAGTCTACAGACTCACATCTAGCAACAAAAGAATGAAATTCATTGAGGGCCCTAACTCAAATTTTTCGTCTTTCCTGTCACGTGGTTTAATTTAGAATAAATTCTGACTGCGAGTGGGCATACATTCTGAATTATGACTACCAGCTCCAAACTGACTGGTAAGCATGCAGTATCCCTTAGATCCATAAAGTATCAACTCAGTAATAGACTAACTATGACAATGAGTGCATCATACCTGAATGTACCTCTGCCCAGTCTATCACAGAGCTTGTTAATCCCAGCTGAGATAACTGCAGCTGATATAAGCATACATATTGTCATTACACAGGACAAAACAGTACCAACAAAACTATCCAGCCAAGTGCTACAATAAAAAGGGGTAGAGTAAATCAAAGATTTCATTTATACAATCATAAAACTTTAGACAAGAATCTCTACATATACACTCAGCAACTCTTCCCTCTAGAATGACTCTACAAGGGGTATTTTTGAATTTCAACTGTTATATCTGAGAGGGCAGGAGATTGAACTGAAGCCATGGCAGACACTATGCTCTAAATCTTAATGATCACTAGTACGCTAGTAGGAAAACATGTAGCAGCTTAGTTTATATAGCTATCACAGGAGACTGGTAGTTGAATAAAAGGTCTGTAAGCATTGAATATCAGGCATTCATCTGATTAATTAATGTCTTGGCCACATCCACCATTAAATAAAGATACAACTTCAAAATTCAGGTAATCACAGATGATGCTAGTCATGGATGAAGGATTGACTATATAATTCCCATTGACACACCTCTCTCTGGACTTGAACGCCAAGCAGCTGTTCCATACTAGATAGACGACACTGAATATCAGAACCATAAAGCCCATAAACTCAGGGAATACACAGTGGGACGCCTCTCCTGTCAAATCATCAGCTATCACATTGTAAGATGGGTGTTTTCTGTAACATAAGTTGCCACCTTGAAATGAAGTGGTACGGATGAATGATACAACGCAAAATTCCCACTAATCAGTTAGTCCAGGTTAATAGCAGATTTCGAAAATATTTTTTATGATAGAGTCTAAAAATTAAAATCACTTTTTATTTTGACTTCAGTATCTAATAAGTTACGCAATAAGATCATCTTGTTATAGAATGTTATTATTAAAACTTACACGATTGTGATATTAGCCCCGATGAAGCAGTGTCCCTTAAAATTCTTCATAACATCAGCTAACGGAGTTATACATATAAATGAGAAGATTAGAAGCAGTGCACAGCACACTAAGTGTGTGACAGTCAGAAGTGTGGTCGCCATCGTCTCAGTCGTATCAGCTCTATCTGAATAATAAAATATTAAGTTTAACTCATTGATATCTCCATTCCTTTAATTTAATATTGAATGACCCTGGATAATCAGATTATGAATCATGATTCCTATACTACCACTTCGGTACGCAAGGGAACCTTCTCGCGGACAGTTCAATGCACAGAAAAGAAAGGACTCAGAACATAAATGTATCCTTTAAAGTGATAGACACAGTGGTGGTGGTGGTGGTGGTGTGACTATCTTGCAACGACTAAAGAGTAGACTGTCTTACAGAGTCTCGAGATAGGCTGCCTCACAACCCGTTTTAAGAACTGACAAATAAATTCAAATTATTTATCAGCAAAGAAAGGACACCAGACGCTGAACACAAGAACAACAACAATTACAGTTGAGTGTAATAATGTATGCTTTGTACTGCATGTCTGTACTGCTAACCAGGATAGATAGGAGGTAAAATGGTAAAGTAAGTAGATCAATAAGAGTTAGACAGTCAAAAGAAAACCGGGGGGGGGGGGGGGTCTTTCAATTAGAAAGAGTGATGCTTTACTAAAGCAAGTTATCACGATCACATCACTCAAGAAGTTATCACACACTTTAGGTCTTTCAAATAGAATAAGACAAATTCGTTCCCAAATCGCTCCTCACTCAGAATTGTATATAGTACCATCAATGACTGAGCGTTTTGAAAGAGCCTAGCAGGAATCACTGGAGTGAGCGATCAGTTTGCGATCTTCAGTGTTTCTAATTGAAAGTCCCCCTGGCCTGTGTCACACACCAAGGAGTTACAGATCATTACAAAATAAAGTACAGTTGTAAAACACCCTTTACCAGTGGTTCCTACATATTGTAGCAGCGGGTGGATTGTGTATACCCACAAATGAGTGTAGCAAAAGTAAAGAACTGAGGCTAGCATACATGTTCCACAACCATCGATCACACACACCCAACATGTAATCAGAGGGGTCTTTCAATTAGAAACAGCCAAAATCGCAATATTATCGCTCACCCCCTGAGTGAGCGATACCTGCTAGGGGTCTCGCTTTCAGATCGCACAGTCACTTGATGGAACTATATACATTCTGAGTGAGCGATTTTCTCTAATTGAAACACCAAGTGAGTGATAATTTTGAGCGATGTGATAGTGATAACTTGCTTTAGTAAAGGATCACTCTTTCTAATTGAAAGACCCCCCAGACAAGCAAACTTTGCATGCCATTGTAATCCTTTGTTCACCAAAAAAAAACGGTAACTGTAAATTGCTGAACAGGCTGAACGGACTGAACAGCTGAACAGAATTTCTCAGACTACTATTTGTTTGATTCTTTGCATGAATGGCTAATTTTGCATAAGCGTGGACAATTCCTATATTCTGCTCATTAAATTGTTTATTTTAAGTTTCCATTCGCCTTGGTTTATTCCGATTATTCGGCGTTACACTAGTGAATGGATGGTAAGTAGCTTGTCTTGGCAAGCTTCGTTCGGGTGGAACCTCCACCCGAACCCCCCCCCCCCCCTATAACAAAGCTTGTCAAGACTGGCTAGATGGAAGGTTAAGCTGGATAATTTTTCTGGTTACCTGAACACCATCTGATTTTGTCAGAATTGGCACATTGATTGCTTCATTTGCTTTCCCTAAATTGGTTTTATTAGGATCGGCCCCCAGGGCCTATCCAACATACTACAGCATAAATGTACTTTATTTTGTAATTCTAAGACTAATGTACACAGGACAGTCTGTAACTGATCCTTGGTCACACGCACCACAAGGAGTAACACAACACATGGGGCTGGGCCTTACGTGTCTTTACTTTTCCAATGTCCAGTATCAACTACCCGAAAAACAGGTTGATACGGGACATTGGCAAAGTAAAAGACATGTAAGTCCCAGGGGCCCATGACACAGCACTAACTACCTAACGTTTAACTAACCAACAACTGATCTCTCAAAGCATCAAGCAATGCAATTTTTGGGCTCTATAACTCACTCTACGAGTTAGTCATTCAAATGAGCGTGGCATCACTACTTCCTGATCATAGGATAAAGGAAACTTGAGATCTGGCAACTTGACAAGTAAATTCTGTAGTTGCAAAATACAGTAATACATCACCAAAAGAAAACTGCACATGCTTTTTAATGTCATGTGATTTCAAATTCTTGCTTTCTTTGAGACTACAAAATGATACGGGAATCCCTCATTGAATGTGGAATCCTTCTTCTATTTCAAGGTTCATTGTAAAGATAACTCCCAATCCACTTGGTCACGCAGAAAGGAGTGATCCCCAATTTTTCAAAATAATGAAACTATAAACTTTCAAGTAAAACTAATACAAGGTAGTCACACTCCATGACATAGACCAGACCAGTTATGAGCATACCATGATAAACATGAAACAATTTTTGGAATGGCCAAGCCGTTTAACATATATACAATTACACAGAGTTGAAGATTATAACAACTCCATGTCAGATAGTGAAAACTGTAATAAAGAAAAATGTAAACGTAAGAACAATGAACTGTATCATATCGAGAAACCGACAAACTTGAGTAAAATACAACGACATAAATGTGTTGGTATGGACCATAAAAATCAAGATACGCAGGCAAATATATATCAATCACTATTTATCGGTGTGACGCGGTGTAATAGAATTTACAATAATTAACCCTAAACTTACAATAGTGCTACGTCAGTTCTAGCACAATACCGGTAATACAGACATCAGAAAATCATCATTTGAATAGTGCTTGGTGAGTTGGATGGTGAAATACCTCGGCAGAGAAATGCTTCCTACAACAATTAGGCTTTGATATAACCACAGTTTTAAAGTAATGATGCAATAATTAATAATTATTAATATAAGACAATAAATCTAAAATGATTATAAATAATGCCCATCAGTGTTGGAAACAATTTACGAGCAATAGACTTGACGGTGAAAATATTATTATGTACATTAGAAAATTATCGCAAAACTTACTTAAATTATTATACACAAAATATTCAATAAATTCTACTTAGAGGAAATCCATACGGATAGCGATTAGATAATAAATTCAGCAGACAGATAACGCTGAGAGAAAACAACATGCTGCTCCATAGTGAATAAGGAAGATAGAATTGCCGAGATTAATAAAATGTTATGCAGAACTTCATGACGTGGACCTGCAGTTCACCGTCACCCAAACACTACTGACTGTTAAAATTGTCACATGAGTCAAATAATTATCTGTGTATAATACAGCTACTGAAAATGAACAAAAGAATGCACAGAATAAATAACAGCTTATAGCTTATTAGTGCATACCAACACAAAAATGTGTGATTGTTCCAATAGTCAAATTTATTGTATCAGTAACCCTGGGGAGAGTAGAAAGCTTTACCCTCCTCTTTGGTTGCTAAACAGGATAAGAATGGGGTGATGATTGTTTTATATAATGTACAATGAGATTAGCATTAGCAAGTATAATCAGGCTCTGCAGCCAATGAGATGGCTCCGCCCACCAATGACACATCGCACTGACAGCCAACAGTGCAGGTGCCCCAGACCTATGCAGTGCAGCTACAGAGGGTATCACGCTTTTTTTCGCAGTGATTAATATTGCAAGAGCTTATCCAGAAATAGATACATAAATAATGTACAGATAGAAAATTATGATACTTACACTTGAGTCACATCGATGTGACAGACGTCCCAGACAGAGATACACATTTCACTGCATCAGAATACAATTACAGTGCATCCCTGCGCACAGACACCTGGTTGATAGTGTTTGATAGGGTCGAAGCAGTAAAAGTTTGATTTAATATTGGTTTTATGTTAGTACCCATTGAGACTGCCATAATTGATTGCACTATGATTGTGGGAACTCAGCAATGTATTTCAGCTTCAGGCCACACGATTGGTATACCAATACACTAACACTATGGCTATTTATTGTGCGTTTTACTGTTTTTGATCACTAAACTATCATTCAACCTGCTTGTTCACAAAAGCTTACAATCCATGATTAGCAACATTTCAAGAACGGAATAGCAGCAACCCCGGATCCTGCGGATCCTGCGGTATTGTATTGAAAAATTAAAGGTTGTCCCTTAGAAGTTTGAAGGGAAAAGGATTGATAGCTTCAGTGCTGAGTTGCTTGATAAGTCCACTTCTCATGTTGATGCTACCAAAACTGTAATTTGCATATGTTGCCTGCCTACAATCGCTCTGTGCGACAGAATCATGTTTGTGTATACAGTGTGTTGATCAATTAGTAATTTCACCCATCTAATTCCGTCACGCTTCTTATCATTATAACCAATAAAACCACTCATACTGATTTTCACTTCTGTGTTATAAAATCATCTTCATGAAACAATCATCCTGATCAGTTTGGAAGTTAACCATGCTGACTACGTAACATTTGACCGCCGCCGTTGCTGATTTTATACCTTGATATATAGGTGTAGCTGAGTAGCATCCAGTTAGAGATTGGCGATTAACTAGCTCCGAGAGCGAGTATCAGCTTTGTTTGTTTTGATAATTGTTCATCCGACGAATTAAACATTCATTGCTAAAATGAATTTAAACCCGACAGAAGCTGTGCTATTAAGGTTAGATGGCTTAGAGGCTGCTTGAGCAAGCTCATTGACACTTATACCTGGCCTGTATTGATAAGCTCTGTGTCACAGCCGGGAGGATATATCCCACCCTCCCTGATCACAGCTTGTCAAGACAAAAGGTATTGAAGGAGTTGTCTTGTTCTCTTTTAAGGTGAGATGACTCTAATACACCTTAATCAGTTATGTAGGTAAGCCATGCAGGTTGGGTTAGCTATGATTGCCTTTGGTTGAAGCCAGGGAATATATGACCAGAATAAACATTACGTGTAAAGTGTCTTATTACAGTTAAAACAAATCGTTTAGCTACTCTACACCTTTCATTCTAAATACGTTAAATCTGCAATAGTTTATAGTGGGTTGTCGGGTTGCTGCTTATTTTACCAAAGAAAATGTTGCCATTGTAATTAAAAATTGATTCAAATAAGTCACTAAGAAGGATCTGTTTTAATTCACAATAATAACCTCGATAGCACTATGTAGACCGTCCGATGATAGCACTATGTAGACCGTCCGATGATAGCACTATGTAGACCGTCCGTCCGATGATGTTATAGTAGAGGGTCGTAAATGGTTCAACATATTCATATTTTATGTAATAAAGCACAATCATATCATATCAAAAAACTTCAGGCTTGCTGTTTCAAGCAAGGACTTCTCATAAAGTTGTCAAGCTCCTTGTTCTTGCAAACGCTCTGTTTTTGTTGGATCATCACCATCTAAAAACTAGCCGAGGTTTATGCTCGCTTTGCCAGAATAAAGATTAAAAAAGTGATGTGAATTTGGCAGGAAATTCAGCTGAACCACCTGTGGAGCAATATATTGTTGGATATATATATATATATATATAAACACAGTATGATCTAAGGATAGTATAACTGTTAAGATGCCAACGATAATGATCTGACATCAGCTGGCTATTGATATATAATATATAAATGTAAATAGCCAGTTGATGTCAGATAATTGTTGGTGGCATTTTAACAATTGTACTATA
Source organism: Membranipora membranacea (assembly GCA_914767715.1). Classification (NCBI taxonomy): domain Eukaryota; kingdom Metazoa; phylum Bryozoa; class Gymnolaemata; order Cheilostomatida; family Membraniporidae; genus Membranipora; species Membranipora membranacea. The sequence goes on along the minus strand of OU612072.1, from coordinate 1,264,233 downwards.
CTTAGAAAATACTGTGTTTTGAATGTAATGGAACAATGCGAGATGATTCATGTGGTGTTATCAGGGATTCCCCAGATTTAAAAAAACAATCCTTATTCCACATATAGAGTTTTGTTTGTCATGATTAGAATACTATAGGGACAGTTTGCCCGTGTGGTGTAATACGACGTGATGATGCAATGTCAAAAGTACTGAGCTATAATAATCCATATCAGTGATCTGTGAAAACCGCAGTCAAGACAACGGTCGTTCTCAAGATGACAAAACAACAGACAAGATCAACTGTTTGACATGAGTATTCCAGTCTGTTCCACACAGTACAAAAATAATAATAATTATCAGCTTCCTACCATAAAATTTGCCTGCAATGTTTTATATTATCGAGTGTGTTTTGAAACACTATAATAAATCAAATGGCAATAATATAAATAAGAAAAAAAACTGGACTCCTTTAACTTGTTGAATACCAGGGTAAGCAACCTGAGAAGTTTCAATAGAATAGCACATGCTTTTCAGTCAAAGCTAAAGAATTCCCATTTTTGTGATTGCCACTATACCGTAAGGTCGCGTATTGTAACCACGTGGCTTGTTGGTGAACAGGCCTGGATTAATTTAGGAAACAAAACACAGATTTTAGCCATATCACACCAGCAAGCCCACTGTCATTTAACCACAATATCTAGCCGCCCAGGCAATATAATGATCAAGAAATGTGCACACTATGTGTTACATGCTAATGCCCTCCCACCACACTGCACAGACCTGACCACAGCCCAAAGCTGTCCTACTTACTTCTTCAAAACAAAACATTATGATACATTTCTGTCTGCCATAATAATAAGCATTGCATCGACTGGTTGGAGAAGAAGAATGCTGATTGGTTAACTATTGGTCAGATCATTTCTAATTGGATGATAATTTTATGTAGGTGTAACGAGGCAACAACTGCTTGACCTTGAAGGTCAATACATTGAGCTCTCCAATTTTATATGTCTCTTCTGAGGTCGGATATTGTTAATAAAAATAAGAGCTATATAGTCGATGCTAGGCTGCTAGCATGTTACAGCTGAGTTAGTATATATGTTCACTCCACTGAATTAGATTCTTCTCTTAGAATGGAAATAGTATCATAGCGTTATACGGTTAGGACACTGAACACAGGGACCCATCTGACTGTTATCTGATTGGCTGTCCCTAGTAGCATGAATAATTAGCCTGAGAAATTGTCTTGTTAACAAAATTGCAAACAGTAATTATACCCCATACAGTGTCGATGATTAGGGCATTTCTAGATTGCTACTAGGGACTGGCTATTTTTGCAAGCCCTTTGTTTTGCAAAAGAAAGATAATGATGCTATTCCAGATATGGAATTCAATGGTTCACTCATTAGCCGCCTGCCTATAGAATTTGGAAACAATGCCCTTATTATAACCGCGGTATGCTTGACTAAGTTTTAACCACTCATGGACATTAACCATGTGGCTACATTACGCGACCTTACAGTAAATAAAAGCTGTCATCACGACAAATTGGCGGCTCATTTTAAAAGCCCTTGTTATAGTTTATCTCATTCTGAATGGTCTCATAATCTACCTCTGTCACATACTCGGTGTCAAAGCTGTCATCTCCGATCACCTCTGCTGATTCTTCTGAACCTTCAAATAATTAACAGTATATCAGTACAGGCTCTCAGTATAGAGGGGCCTCATGGAGACCTGTTCTCTTCTCAAGTAACCAAACATACATAACTGGAAAAAATGGAACCCTGAGAGAGCCTACTAGCTAAAGCTATGAGATTATGATTTGGGCTAAACTGGGATTCAGTCCAACAACTTGGAGCTATCTACTCAGGTTGGGTGTGTCGGTTTGTGTCAAAACCAACATGAGCAGATGGGTCCATTTATAAAGGGACAATAATAGTGATACATGAGTAGATGACACCTTAGAAGCAACATCCAACATCACCAATAATACAGACAAGGCCTCATTGTTGGCCTAAATCCCAGGCTAGATTTGGGCCAGTGTGTTAAGGTAATGTCAAAGACCGATCCGAATATCAACATATCATATACCGTTGGAAAGCTGCTGAGCTACTGAAAGTGAATACCTGAACAAAAACTTGATTCGATGACGTTGTGTCATTTTAGGGAGGAAATGAGGCAAAAACCGCTGTTTTTGTCAATGCAGATGGAGGAGTCAAATTAATTGCAAAAAATTTCAAAACATGTGGAATAGAGATTGCATTCATCATAAAATTTGATTTTCTCTGATATATGACTAGTCTAAATTGACTTTTTACGTCACGCCATACAACGCATTTTTTTGTGAAGCCGTGAAAATATGTGAAATTTCAATCATAAATTCACAACAGATCATAGGGTCGAATAAAAATTAATTATGATTTTCTCTTAGAGTACTCTTCAAATGTCATACACATTGACTTTCAAAAAATTAGCTTGCATATTGCAGTGACAGTAGACTCTCGAATGCGGCTAATATTTTCGCCACCTTTGCATAACGCCAAACATGCTGTCCAAATAACCATTATTGTGGCCAAACAAAGTTTTTTTAAAAGTTCTCACATACGAAGCCGCTTTCATTAACCATGGTGCACACAAGAAATGCCAACATAATTTTTCATCGCATCTTCATTTTTCTTGAATTTAACGCAAAAGAATGGCTAAAAACACCTCAAAAGTCCTTAAAAACACCTAAAAATAGCTGTTTTTTGGCATTCTTTTGCGTTAAATTCAAGAAAAATGAAGATGCGATGAAAAATTATGTTGGTATTTCCTGTGTGCACCAACAAAAATGCGTTGTGTGGCGTGACGTAAAAAGTCAATTTAGACTAGTCATATATCAAAGAAAATTAAATTTTACGATGAACGCAATCTCTAAGTATACATTCCACCTGATTTGAAATTTCTTGCAATTAATTTGACTGCTCAATCTGCATTGACAAAAACAGCGTTTTCTGCCTCATTTCCTCCCTAAAATGACACAACGTCATCGAATCAAGTTTTTGTTCAGGTCTTCATTTTCAGTAGCTCGGCAGCTTTCCAACTGTATATGATATGTTGATATTCGGATCGGTCTTTGACATTACCTTAAGACACAAAATAGAATCTTTCGTACTAGAGATTCCTCAATTTAGATTTATCTATGAAACATATGCGTCAGCAGTGCAACTTTCATAAAGCATTGGTTAATGCATGGGAATGCCTATTGCACTAATTTTTTTGCTTACAGCAAATATGTTGTGTGCCTTGCTTTATTGAGAGACTAAATGTTTTTTCTCACTGCGTCAATGAAAATCTACGCTCAGTTCAGTTATTGAGATAAAACAAATCAGCTAGTTATATTCAGATTTCAGATCTTCTCTAGCTAATTGGCTCATTAACATTACATCGATAGTCATGGGGGATTTTACTTGCTGGTAAATTACAGGTAAATATTTCTCGCTTCACTTATGATGCGGCTACAAGCCAACAACGAGAAACATATTTTGCCATTTGACTATCTCATGATTCGCCAATTTTGAATAATTACATGTAAGCTGAATTAGCTAATTGGCATGTAAACTTTACATCTCAAAATAATCAGGGGAATTTACTGGTCAGAAACCTTAGGTGAGTAGTTCCCCATCTCAATACCGCAGCTGCAAGTCATCAAAGCAAAAATAAAATTGGTTAAAGCGGTAACTAGAAGCACTCTAGTGAATTTCCACTGTGACGATTCTGACATATGACATATTAGCTGTCTAAATCGCTGGCGTATACATACTCATTTTGTATGTGATGTTTGGTGATCTCTGGGGGTTTGAGTGTTTGTAACATGACAGCCTGTGACGGTCCTTCCTTCTGTATAACACTAGTACTACACCAGTGACAACCAGTACCAGAATCAGAGTAAATGTCACCATTAAGATCATCATTGGCAGTCTGACATTGTTTCTTTGTGACTGAGATGTGTGATCATCGATTACTGTGGTACCTTCTGACTTTGCAGTCGTTATCTGATCTCGGCGTGATACTCGACAAAATGTCTTAAAGTAATCTACAATAAAGAAGTTGATTATTTCCTGATTGTTTGACCTTGCCTTTTGATCTCTGGCTCAGGTCTCAAACAAATGAAGTAAATCTGTTGTGAATATCAAAGTGAACTAATTCACCTTGAAATACAAATTGGCAAGCGTCTGTGTTTATTGTAGAGGAAATTGATATTTGAACTGTCATCACAACTGTAGGTTTGAGTGAGGGAAAAGATCTCTGCATCGGCCCTTGATACTGAGAACTATTTTACCTCTTTGACTTGTTAAAGCCTCAATAAAATGAGAGAGTTCCTCCGGTTAGACTCAGCTAATATTAGGCAGGCTCTCCCCTGTTGAGAATAACTTGAGAGCTTTAACAGGTGGTAAATCTGAGACATTCTTCAGAAACTCCCCTCTGGCAGACATCAAACTGCCTGAGGTAATGCCTCCTTCGCCCGGCATTTGATTTCAACGTTACAAGATATTTTTTAAACAATCTGCTGTTATCCACTAAAAGACAGACTTTAGACTTTACTCATTTTTTTGCAGCACTCCAATCTTGAAGCATATTTACTGTATTGATCATCATATGACGATGAATATACGAAAGAGGTATATTTATAGAGGTACTTTTATATATCGATTATCGATCCTTGAGAGAAGCTATTCTCAGCCTGTATAAATTCTCATCCTGAATAAAACCTCAAGACTCTGGCAGGATTAGAGAAGTGAAGAAGCAATCTGCAGTATTGATTTGATTACTGAGGCTACACTCAACTCAACTCCTCACTCAACACAATTACATTTTGGAAAACAATTTACAACTGGACGATTGAAGAGTGGGCAACAATCCCTAATCCATTGATAGTGATCTAGATGGGTTTTCATTAAGAGAAAATGATTTGAAAGTCTATAGGGATTGTCACTTAGCGCATGTGCACTAATCAATACAGGCTGGTTATCTTTGCACCGTAGCGACTGAATCAAATCAAATGTGCACTGACACTACAGCGCAGAGAGACTCGTATCACAGAGTCGATCTGCAAGCAGTGTGGGGTATCGTGAGTAGTTAATTGCATTGTGGGATTGTGTCTCAACAAACTCACCTGGACAGTAAGCTGTACATTTCTCTTCATCTATAGAGAGTAAGATGACATCATTACATATATGAGCACATGGCCTGTACTGAGAGAAGTGTACTAAGAAATAACAACCAGTAGTGTTATAGTATCTACCCGCACAGTCTGTGTATGATAGATCACTGTATGGTCCTGTACATATCCAGGTGTTATCTGGTGGTGTGGTCGTCTGTACAGTTTCAGATAGTACAGTCAATACAGCTACAGCGACAGCACTGAGCAGTAGTAACCTGTTTGTATAAAAAATACAGCGGAAAGCATTATGTATTGATTATGAAAGGAAAAAATATATCTTGCTTTTTTTTCTAAATAAGATTCCATTGAGTAGAAAAAGGCAAACACAGCAAATCAATAATTACCTGAGGGTTTGATATACTGCCATGATGATATACAGCTGTAGCTTGTTTGTAAAACACACTGAGGAACTTTAACTCTGTTCTGGCTGTTCAGATTTACAATGATGAACTGTATCATCTGATATATCAAAGATCAATAGATGAAGGAGTGTTATCATCCCGTGAGATGATGACACAATGGGAAACCCATGGACTCCGTTAGTTAGTAGTTTCTCAAACAAGTTCTCATCTATTGATAACAGATTGCAACTTCTGCATCGGGAAAAAGACAAAATCTAATTCCGATGATTATTCAGCCAGAATTCTTGTGGAACAATCCATCCATCAAGTACTCAAACTCAGCTAAAATAGTATACCACAGAGCAGTTTCCTGTTCCTGTTATTATTTAGTCTGTGCTCTATCATTATTAATTAAAGTGCAACCAAGGTTTCAAACAACTTCTCATTGATGGCCATTGATTAATAGCAGATTGCACCTTCTGCATGGGGAAAAAGACAAATTATAATTCGGATGATTATTCAGCCAGAATTCTTGTGAAACATTTCTTCCATCAGGCACTCAAACTCAGCTAAAAGAGAATACCACATAGCAGTTTCCTGTTCCTGTTATTATTTAGCCTGTGCTCTATAATTATTACAGCAATGTCTTGGAACCTCCCCTAAACTGAAGTGTTACCCAGCTTAGATTCAGCAACTACTTTGAGTTTTGCGCCGCGTCATGCACAAAGCTGATGCTGCCTAGCACATTATTTACTACCCACTAATGCATTGCTGCGAAACCTTGGTTGCCCTTTATGTGCTCAAACGGTGCAGGATGCTGGTAGAGGCATTTCATTATCAACCTGGTTGATAATGAAATGCCTCTACCAGCATCTTGCACCGTTTGAGCACTTAAACTACGTTAGTAGCATTATTTCTTCCGAGGCCTGGTTATGAGGAAGCATAGACATGCAATCGATCTATCATTGATGCAATGTCATAGCAATGATGGTGATAATGATAAAATATATAACTATCACCTATATTCCTGTTCCATACTCCCTGCCTACCCTACAAGCTAATATGTGAGAATTTTGCTGAAAGCCAAATACTAGTATATATATGGCAAACATGTTTTGGACAATACTAGTACGATACCGCTGCGATACCGCTACGATACCACTACACAACCACTGCGAAGCGACTGGGTATTTAGTAACCAGTACTCAATACTACCTGGCTGGCTCTTTGGATCCAAAGAGAAAATCAAAGTCAACATAACAATAATTATGTTCATCAGAACCAAAAGCCACTGCTTTCTCAAAGGTTGTCTGGCACCGACAAAGAAGAACACAACTCTGATTTATTCAATAGATATGGTCTATGCAGAAATAATTTTGACTACTGGCACCTTCACATACTATTGATGTTATCAATGATACACAAGTTTAGCTGCCTTTTTCTTTCACCAATCGCAAATACAGGGGCGGTTTTATCCTGTCTATATGCAATGCATTTTGCAAGAAGACCGACTAGGACATTCCACTTAATTTTGACTCATTTGTAGCAGCGGCATAGCTGTGGCAACTCAGCTCAGATTCCGATCTTGATTCGAATCTGGGTTGAGTTAGAGTTGAATTGACCTCAGTTTGGCACCAGCTGAGTTGAGTTTTAATTGATTTGTGGTTGCCTGTGATTCGAGTTGAATTGAGTTGCGGTTTGTGTTTGTGATTCGACTCTGTAAACAACACATTCTATTATATGAGGCCAGGATCCTAAACCATAGCCTAAATTTAGTACCATATTAGTACGAACAGATTGTGTGGCCCCAATATAATTTATTTTTTAGTTCACGACATCATAAATAGGTACTGTACTAAGTGACCACATGATGAAAAGATAATGGCGGACAGCAACACAGGAGACTGGGTATGTATGTTTCAATTTAGCAAATTCAACCAACTCAAATTGCCAATTATTACTTACTGACCAATGCCCAAATAAAAATACAAACAACAGGTTTTGTTCATAGCATAATAAGTATGCCGCCACACCAGATGAAATACACTCAGTTTGTTTGTCTGCTTACCACAGCAGCTCCTCCTACCATGCTGCTGCTGTGCTAGGTAACAACTCACTTTAACTCAAATGAGTTGATCATGAGTTGCAACTCGGAATCGTATGATTCGTGATTTGAGTTGCGTTCCTGTTGACGGAATTGAGTTTGATTTGAGTTGCTATCTGAAATATATGGGCTGATTTGATTTGAGTTGAGTTGGCAGTGTAGTCGAGTTGAGTTGCCCCGATTTTTCTCGAGTTGCCACAGCTATGAGCAGCGGTGGGTCATATGTGAAGCATATGCTTCACCTTCGTCATCAACAAGGTCACCTGAGCATGCGCTTTAAATCTATCTCAACACTTTGAAATTGAAGTTGAAGTTGAAATTGAAACGGCTTATGATGAAAGGTTGATTTACTTTACTAATTGATGTTTTGTTCTATGGGGAAAAAGATGAAGAAAATAATGTGGAATCACTGAAAAGAAGACAAGTTAACATTCCCTTATGTAATTATAAAAAATCTATGTATGATTCGAGTATGGCCTGATTATTGATATTTTCGGAAGCTTTTCATCAATTGAGTCTTCCACTTTGTTGATATGTACACAGCTGCTTTCTTTCATGAATTATTAAATCTAATATGTACTATTAGTGATGCCAACTGACAGCTGTAGTTTTAGTAGTGCTTACATAGTTTGCTCTCTTGCGTATGACGTTAAACATCGCATTACTGACACATACGCAGGTATTGTCAGTGTTCTTTGGTTCCATGTCGTAAGTTATGATGCCATGTTCACAGAACACTGTGTTGTGATCACAATATGCAGATCAAAGTACATAAATATGTTTGTTATGCCTTTTATACCTTTGATGTTGCAGCGGGATTGAAGCTGAAATTAAAACGGTATACATTAACTGCTAGAATAAAACTAGATGATGGCATGTATAATGTGATAAGATATCACCATAACTCTGTGTGGGAATTTCGCTGAAATTTATTATTAGAATGAGCTAGCCAAACTACGAGGACTATAAAGTCTATACAGATAATATCTAATAGTAACGGGTGTCATCGCAGTGTGTAACATGAGAACTGGCTGATCGAACTATTAATAGGACATTGAAGAAGAAAAATTCAAAACATGAGATACACGATTCCTGAGAAATAGTATGGTGGGGCTATTATTATAGAGGCTTCTATTGGAATGCCATGAGCATATAAGAGCTACAAATAAGGCAAACAGTGATACTACTGAATATGAAAATACACAACAATTGAACAAAGTATATTGTTTATCTATTAATAAGATCAGCAACTTCCATGCAAGACAAAATAAATATGATACAAGAAAAATGTGTTACATAACTTTAATTCATACCACACACTATACCACCTGGTTTGCAAGGTAAGGAAGGCGAGCCTACATGCTCATACTTCTGAATGACCTTGACCTCCTGTTTCTCTGTATTCTGATCAGACTCATTCTCTGCTTCAATGTCGGGTTGATGATGTTGTGCCGTCATTGCGACAGACTCTTCAACGCCTAAATAATTAATTTACTGCATAATACACCACAATATATATTTATCAAAGTGCAAAGGACGGCTACGATACTTTGTATTACACTGCAGCTGACATCATCATTCTAAAATGATCAGACAATTGCATCATGGGATACCTTTTATTGCACTCTATAAGATTAAAAGGGCATATAAAATCAGAAACCTACTTACTTATACCTGTTATTTTAATGCGGCTCATTGATATAAATTACTCACTGTGTTGACATTCTGTGGCTTTCTCTGCATCAGAGTCTCTAAGGCACTGACATATGTGAAGGAACCAATGTTTTCTCCTGCACACCGCTATTATAACAACAGCTGCAACCAAGACAGTCATCAAGGCAAAGGTCACCACCGAGAGAGCTGTGATCGTGTGTTTGTGTCTCGGTAGTCAGATACTCTTGTGAGGTTATTTCAGTTTTTGCAGTTGGTTTTGCGGGTTGACCATGTGACCTCACATGACAGAAGCAACAATATAATCTTGAAAAAAAAAATTTGATTACAGCTGTATTTACACAGTCACATTATAGAGACTATCTATGGTGCCGATTAACCGAGTTCCAAAAATGTTGATTTAAGTTCCAAGACTAGTTCATATGTTCAAAAATGTTGATCGTGACTAGTTCAAAAATGTTGATTTAAGTTCCAAGACTAGTTCAAATGTATCACTTGTTTGACGTATAATTACAACAGAGTCTAAATGTCAACCATACTTGTAAAATAAATTTTACAGAAACTGCCCTTTTAATTAAAATGAAGCTTGAATGACATCCCCTGAGTGTATGTAAGAGAATTCAAACCACAAATGTCACTTATCTCGGACTCACAGTTTGGAATTCCATTAAACCACACAAAACGAACAGATAAACAGGGGAAGGTCGGTTAGCAATACAAGAGTATGGTTTTGGAATTCCAATGGCATCGAGTGTAGTTAATTGCATTGTGGGATTGTGTCTCGGCGACTAACCTGGACAGTAAGCTGTGCATTTCTCTTCATCTATAGAGAGTAAGATGACATCATTACATATATGAGCACATGGCCTGTACTGAGAGAAGTGTACTAAGAAATAACAACCAGTAGTGTTATAGTATCTACCCGCACAGTCTGTGTATGTTAGATCACTGTATGGTCCTGTACATATCCACATGTTATCTGGTGCTGTGGTCCTCTGTACAGCTTCAGATAGCACTGTCTGCACAGCGGCAGCGCTAAGCAACAAAAGCAGTAGCATGATTGCGTGGAGAGCTGTTAGCTGTTTGTAATTTGTAAACTATTACATTGGAGGCGCACATTGTAAATGAATTTCAAATTGCTTGCAGCTAAAAATAGCATCAAGACATGACTAACTGTGGGAAACAGAATTTCCAAAATACTAATGCCAATTACTGAAACAAACTACATCCAAATAACAGTATCAAGAATTACTGCCAAACTTTTTCTACTTGAGCTCCACACTCTTTCAGTTGAGTCTAAGATGGTCAATAGGCTCACAAACAGAAGCTCAGCTCAAAGGTTGTGTGCAGACTTTTTGCCGTGGCGCTTCTCGGCCTATTGGCTAAGATCAAAGTGTCACTGCCAATGGCCGTTTAGTGCCTGTTTCAGTTTCTGGCAGCTTGCTGCACACTCACGATTAGGAGGTCCACCATGGCCTCACCTCTAGGATGCATTCTAGCTTCCTAGGATGTATCACACTCTCAGTACGAGGACTTTGGGCAACTTGCGCCCCTCTTTGTCATAAAAAGGGCCGTGGCGCTGTTCTGGTAACATATGATGCATTGGCAAATCCACTTCCCTTGTAAATCGGCCAACAGCACACCATTGTCCTACTCAACAACCAACTTTATTTATGCTCAGTAGCTCTTCTCAAAATACAGGCATCAGATACGATCAATCAGGAATGTTCAAAAAATAAGTTTCTGTGACAAAAAGAATCATCGTGGGAAAAAAATGAAGAAATTATTAATGTATATATTTTCAAAATACCTCAATAGCTTTACCGTTTATCTTTGTGAGTGAAGCTTATCAGAAAAAAATCCACACAAAAAAGTTTAGAAGTGACAAAATATATGGCTAGTTTATAAAAGGAGACACACTTAATCTTCTCTAGATTAGCTTTGTCCCAACATTCGGCCTTAAATTAATATCTATAAAATTAGGAACGGTACTAAGATTTAGCTTCCACCGAAAGTAGCAGTTTTTAAGGAGGCTTCTATTAGAAAAATGCAAGTTCAATGGAGTGACAAAGCATTATAAATGACTGTAGAAATGTCAGGCACAAAATATGACCATTGTCAGTCAATACTCAACAAATCGATTTATTAAGTTTACCGACTACAAACCAAGATATTATTAACATGTATCATATCATGATATCCTAACCAGTTACCCAACAAGTAAGAATTGCCGCTTATTTAGAGAAAATATTTATATTTTTGAGGGAGCTGCTCGAGTTGAGGCAGGGAGTTTGTCTGCTCTAACATCAGAGCTGGCAGTATTCACCCATAGAGGACGGAGAATTAAAGCCTTGATATCACTTTACTGACCAGATTGGCTCCTATTCTTAAGTTAAACACACAACCATCCCGTGTGTATGGGTTTAAGACTGAGCCATTAGTAGATTTGTTCTATAGCGACAGCTAAAGCTCATGTTTGAGTCGTAGCCATGCGGTCGCTCTGTCTATCTTTATGTCGCTCTGCTGGAGGTTTTCTATTAGGATAGAGAACTCTCAGAGTCATTAGGGCGGAGCCAAACACTGATCTGACAGGAGCTTCACGCCCACCAGGCATCTCAAATAATACCGTACTGACTACAGCTACGCCATCATCTGTGTATTCACATGAGGCTGGATTCACCTGGAAATACAACAAAAACAAGCCAATAAGAGATTAGCTAACAAAAGTGGCCAATGAGAGATAAGCTAACAAAACCAAACACAAAAGACAAAAAAAACAGCTAGCATGAGCTATACTAACAATCAAAAGCCAGTGGGATGGTTACTGAATAGGCTGTTTCTTCATGGAGTAAACACCTCTATAAAGACAAACCTTATACACTGAAATATACCAGTACAATTCAAAATGTCGAAATATTTTATATTCTGACAGTAAATTGGCAACAGATTCATCCAAACAGTGAATAACATATGGAACTGCCTACGCATTTGATCACTGAATGTTACAGAATGCCAAAATAATTTGAAAAATATAGAGTAATTTTGGCAATATTCTGGCAATTGATTTCCACCAACAGTGCATTATATTCGTCATTACTGCCTATTTTCATTGTCACTAGTGCCAGAATTTATACAAAGAAATCAGATGTACATATGGGGGATTAGAGTTTTATAGCACATCAGTTCTGTTCTAACCTGAAAGTCGTGTTTCTTTTGTTTAGAAGATGGATCAAAGTCAGGATCATCGCTGAAGTTGATGAGTAAGCTGGAAAACGGACGGGACGCCATCTGTCCTAATTCAACAGCTCTCTACAAATATTAACATCAGTATAAGCAAGAGGAGAGCACTCTCTGTCTGTTGATTAAAGCCTCAATGTGATGTGAGTCTTGTTTTGACCCGTATTAGTGATTATTAAGATATTGGATCAGAAACCATAGTGAGAAATACAAAGAATTAACATCAATACATCTGCGGCCTTATCAGGCTCGAACCATGTGGATGTGGAACGTCTTTAGGATGTAGAGCTTAATTCAACAAGCATATCAGGTGAGTTTAGAATTGATCATCAGAAATGAGAGTGAGATAAATCTGATATAGACTGAGATATATCTGGGATAGACTGAGATTTATCTGAGATTTATCTGAGATAGACCTGAGATAGACTGAGATATATCTGGGATAGACTGAGATATATCTGGGATAGACTGAGATCTATCTGATATAGACTGAGATCTATCTGAGATAGACTGAGATCTATCTGAGATAGACTGAGATTTATCTGAGATAGATATATTGAGTATATATTTTACCTGCAGCCGCTGCTGTTGCTGCTGATATAGACTTCTAAATTTCCATACAATCACACAGATAGAGAGAAACTGGAAGAAGCAGGAGAAGAAGACAGCGAAGAAGACAAACAGCTCGATACTGACTTGGTCCTGTCTAAACTGTACTATGCCTGCTGTGCCATTCGATCCCCGGGACACCTGGTAACAAAGTGTAACAATGAGCAGTGAGTATATTATTGTACTGACACTTGTCAGCGATTTATGGTTCTATCGAGTGTCAGCTGGTGAAGTGATGAGTTCATGATCCTCTGTATGAAGTTTATCGGCAATAGGATGGCAGGGTGGTGTAGTGGTTAGGATGCGAGCCTCTCAATCTGAGAGTTACAGGTTCGAATCCCGGTCACTACCCATGCTGCTAGAGGAGGTGAGCTCTCCAGACAATAGCCTAGCTTGCCCAGCCTTACATTGTACAAGACTGTGCTAATTAGATGAGTGTATGTTTATCATTAATGTGCGCATTTTCTTTTTGGACCCGAAAGGGGCACTGAATAGCAAAAAAGTTTATATTATTTTAGTAGTCAATTCATTTATGTATCTTTTGTTTGAAAAACAAACAGCTACTTCTATCAACCTCCATGCACGATGTATATATCTACTGCATAATAATGTAGAATGTAAAATATTACACAAGATATGATTGGGACTTTAACTGACCAGAACGACATAGAATTTTTCCTGTCTCAGGTTGTGGTGTTTTTCAGGAACAGTAAGTACTATTCTCTGTGTCACTCCCTTCAGATGATAAATACTGGAGTCTACACGCACCCTGCATTACAGAGATAAACAGTAAAATATATCAAACTCGCTCACATCGGTGAAATACTACGACACAACTCCCAACAGAATAATGCAGGTAAGGGCGATCTGTGTAGCATTCATGTTATATATATAGATATAAATCTTGCTTGCAGATTTGCCTCAGCACCCAAGGAGTTTACTTAGCTGACTAAATATCACTAAATCAGGAACATTTTATGGTGAAGCAGGAATTTCAGGTCCCCTGTTAACCTCTGACCCTCGAGCAGTGTGAGACTTGATTGGTTTTGAGGAGTAGATCATCAATGCTTCAAACTTCAAATTTATGTACCACACCAATTGATTTTTAAAATCAAAGATGCCTGACAACGTCTGTCAGCAAGGATAGGGGTGATAGACTTACTCTACATAGCTGGAGTGTCGAGTAGCATCTATGGATGGCTCTACCCATTTGTAAACAATCGTTTCATTGGCTGAATCTCTTTTCTCTCTGTATGCGTCATTGGTTGAGTAGAAGAGGCTGTCCGTGTCCCTCTTTTCCCGTTCAGTCACATGAACAATTCCATACTTCGGGTCAACACTCACCTGAATACGAATGGTGACACATATAAGGTCTGCTCAGTCGTCATGTGCTCCGAGAGCCTCAGTTTGATATTCATGAGTAAAACTGAGAGCGCTATCAATGACTGGTTTTGGTGTAGGGGAACACAATTTAAAATAAATGATAAATAATATTGTACAGCAAATAACACTGTGAAGAGTTACACTGTTTGAATTGAATTCGGATATATTGAGAAACAATCAGTCAATAAATTAGTTGTATTTATTAAGATTAACTCACTGTGTGTTGTTCTGCCACGGGATCCCAGTCTATTATGAACAGGTCCTCATTCTTACCGATGTATATATCAACCTCTGCAATAATTTAATGGTATCAATTTAGATCCAAAGTGAGGCTCAGTAACAATACTCTAACAATGGAACCATAACGTGGATTACTCAAGAAGATCAGATCAGTCTGACATATTTATGTTATAACCAGTCATCGGTTTAAACGGAAGATGGTCCTAAGGTTGTAGAAGAAGTGACTTACCTCCAAAGTAAACATTGATGTAGACTTTGATATCCACATTTAGAAATTTGGGCATGACTCCGTACATGGCTGCTTGTCCGTAAGGCAGAGTGTCCGCCTCATAACAAATACTCACTGAATCTTTCTCTTCGTCCTCATAAACTATACAATCATCTGTAACATGACGAATACAAGTCAGTAATCAGTACTAGGAGTGAGTCATAGTCAGTAATCACTACTGGCAGTGAGTCATAGTCAGTTGTCAGTACTGGGAGTGGTTAAAACACAGTAATCAGTACTGAGAGAAGAGATAAGATTAAGGGAGATAAATGACAGAGAAAGAAAATGTTATGAAGACTATTGCACTTACCATCTGAACATTGTGCAGTGTATAGCGGGAGGAGGGGACCACGCCCGATACAGTAGTCTAGATCTGTGGTTAACTTAGCGTAACACTGATGTGAGCCTGTCGGTGTTCCTATATACAGATCCTCACATTGGTTACACTAAAAACATTAAAAATCATCAATAAAACAGTAGAATACATAACACTTGATTGATTGATTTATTACATAGCACAACAAAGAAAGCATGTTGCGAAATTCGGTGTAAATCCTGGCCTTAAAAGTAGACATGAACAAAAATGGAAAACAAGTCAGAACTGTGTAGGATTGTTTAAAACAAAATATCACGTAAAATATGTACAAGGTGGTGTAAAAAACTATCTCTGCCCTGTGCTCCTCCATATTGAATGGTTCGATATCTTCCAGAGGGGCATTGACTTACAAATTCATTGATGAAATGGTAACAAATAACTACATGGGCTGACATCACTCTTTAGTCCGTCACATTTATCACATCTCAAGACAATGACTAGTTCACGTGTGACATCAGGCTGTGAGGTCATTAGCTGACATCACTCAAAGGTCTGACTCATTAATCACCTCACGTGACAATGACAAGTTCCTATATGACTTTAATCAGGGCAAATAAAATAACTATCAAGTTTTATATAAATGTATATAAAACTATCAAATGAATTTTTGTTATTGTGACACTGAGTTACAGGTACCTGTTGTAGATGACAGTTGTTTTCTAAAGGACAGCTTGATTTAGTATTATTCTGACAGTTACAGCCGACACCCAAATCTTGGTCACATGACGTGGCGTGTCCGTTACATATACATTGTGTACATGCTGAGCTGGCATCGTCTAATCTTCTACAGAAAACATCAATAATACTAACAAGTTTGTGTTTATTGCTTACTATAAAAACTAGAATAAGTAAAGCGGTATCAACGGTATATAAAAAGTTAAAAATCAATGGGACAGTCATATAGCACGAAGCTAGAGTAGAGCCTCCCCGACGAGAACACACAATGCCACACTCGCCTGCCGGAACGACAGAGCGAATCATCCGCAACCTGCACAAAATCGAACCACCTCCCACAGGCGCGCCGCCAGGCCACCCAAGGAACCAGACTGAGTACATGTCTCCACTCCCATAAGGTACCTGTTGTACAGGTTTATACCATGGCACAACAGGGACCTCTCACCTCACTTGTTTTTGGCCTTTTTTGTTCGTAAATTATTTAATGTTGTGTTATAATCATGTTCTGATTTTAGAGAGTTGATAAACTCGTTCGAAAATGTTCTTAAAAATATTTTTAAAGAGCAGTATTGGAATAACATATTTGAAGGCATTATATTTAAAGTCTTAAAAAGCTTATGTGTAAATTATATTTTCAAATTAAGGAGATAAAGCTTTGCGGTTCCGGGAATTTAACCACCAGATGTTTTCCGTATATCATTTTGATTGGGCTATAAGATTTGTCAATAGTTCTCAACAATAGGTTTAGAATTTCACTAGGTTTTTACAACAATTAATGCTAGCCCAAAAATGTACCTATATTCAATAAACTTTATACTGCCTATCTGCATCAACAATGTAGTAACAAAGAAAGCCTATCGGCTGTCAGAGCATTACACAAATCAACATCTTGACAACACGAATTGATTAACAGATTGATTAACATTGATTTACCTGAAGAATCCAGGTTTGCACAGTTCACATTTCTCTCCTGTTGTATTGTTGGCACAGTCCACACATATGACATGCCTGTGACTGGTAGGCCCGTGTGTCACAAAGTCCAAATACTACAAACCACATGACAGTATCAATTATATCAGTGATACAGATCAACAACCGTCTGCTTAGCTGTCAACAAGTACCAGCAGTAAAGACTAATGGTCTGCTACAAGTACTTCCTGGTTAATGATGGCCTCTGCTGCTTATTGTGCGTAACGTAGACATTGACTATGTCAACATATTGAGCCAATGCGCTTGATCGGATGACATTAATTATATTTACAGACTGGAATCTTGTTAGTCAACCTTTACAGTGTTGACAAACAAAAGATGTCATAAGTGAAATAAATACTCACAGCTTCCAGTAGGGTTTGATTTGACAAGGGAGATAATAACTGTCTGGTAGCGTTATCCATACATACAGAGCTATGAGAATTACACACGAGTAGACAACTCTCACATACACCACCTTGTGTAGCGTTACCCACTGAGAGCTTACTACATAACTCACATTGATCTCCCTGTGAGAATATAGAGAAGGTTAGAGGTCAAAGAGTCATTATACATCATGTGATCATCTATCAGGGTCAGGAGTGTCGCCTGAATGTATTTTGGTAATTACATACATATCTGACCATTTACCATTGTACGCTGTCTGATGCCATATTAGTAATATGTCGGCAATGACAATTATACTTGTTAGGTAGTGACACATGGCCTTCTGGTACTTGAGTTTTGATGCTAAATTTTCCAGGAAATCCCCTTTAAAACCAAGGAAGCCCCCTAAAAACTGTTTTTTATTCACATAATCTACTTGGGGATACCAGTTGATGCTTTGTTGGCCGCTCATCAACACCGCATAGCGACTGTACTGAATACTGGTACTTACTATGGTGTTTGCCTGACATTCTGTGCAGTTTGATGTATCATCAGGACCAGCACATTCACTGTGTTGATTGCACTCGCAGGGGACAGAGCAGTTAGCCCCGACCCATGAGAAGTCACACTCACACACCTGAGGCTTGACACATTCACCATGAACACAGCCCTGATCACACTGGGGCACACATTGTTCAGCGCTGTAATAATCAGATAAGGATTAGTAAGGAAATGTGAAATTAGATCTTGTAAAACTAATACCTCTTAATGTCATATATGAAAAGTCACATAAAAGATTATTAATTAGAATTAATTATGGGATATAGTCGTGTGTATGTGTGTGTGTGTCTCTAATAGTTGAAGCCTGGGTTAAACCATGTAGCTTGAGTTCTTTGAGGATGGTATAAGTATGTCAATATTATGTGATTAGGGGTGCAACACATTTGTTCTTTTTGTTTCAATTGACTTAGGCAATAAGAGAACACATGATAATAGTGTAACCTGGATATCACTTAGACAGGTGGATTACAGAAGGATTCCCATATAACAGTGCATGTTATATGCAGAGATTATAAAAGTTGAATTTTGAAATTTTCTCGATTTCTTACTAAACCCACAGAGAGAGTGTACTTACATTAGTTCGTATCCATCCTTACACTCACAGTAGTGACCCAGAGGTAAGTCTATACAGTTCTCTTTCTCTAGATCACATGTATGATGTGTATTATTACATTCATTCTCCAGAGGGCAGCTCAGGAAACTCCACATTGTATCAGTTGTGTTTCCTTCTGGTGATGTCACTATATGAAAGGGATAGAACTTAAATTTGCTGTACAGACACACAAATGTTTGTACAGTAGAGTCAAGACAACCCCTAATATAGCCTGTTTCGACAAACTATCAAGAGAGACAACCCCTAATACAACTCTTATATCTATGGCGACAAATTTATAAAGGGAGTTGTCCCTTCATTGATATTGGGAAGACAACTCCTTCTTTGTAAGCTGATAATGAAGTAGAATTTGCTTTATATAGGTAATTGTCACAATATTTGTGACTGCCATTTCATTGTCATATTTGGGATAGTTTATGAGGTAGGTTCCTCAGAGACGGTTCCCAGTATGGATATATTTTTCATATAAAGGAGCTCAATCCGAGGCCACAAACCTTCATAATACGAATACCAGGGAAATGAGAAAATTCAGTTTTCTCATCAACAGCTATTCAACGATATCAACACAACACTAAGTAGTATTGTGTAAATAATCAATAGCAAAAACTTTGTCTTACTCACCAAGAATAACCCCTGCAGATGGGTCAGCTGTGGAAGTGACTGAGCTTCCACACACAGCATTAGTTGGGCCGCCGTAAACCCCCTCCATACAAGCACCAAGTCCTGAGGCTCCATCACCACACCAGCCACATTGAGGCTGGGCGAGACACTGCCCACACTGTGTGAAGTATGAGCAGGGTTTAGGACAGAGGTTAGTATCTCCAGATTGTATGAGAGGAGCACATATACCCATATCACACATCATAGGCAGGACTGAGGGCGGTAAACACTACAAATATATAGCCATGATCATAATATATCATCGATTGTCTCGATTGTTGATGTCATAATTATACGCTTATATCGGATGAATTGTTTCAGAGTTACTCAGCCATATTATGAAATCCTGATTAGTGTTGACAGAAGATATATCAGTGTTCATGTCGATATCGCAGAACTGGGCTCTCCTCTGACAGGGATTAATATTATACTAAATATAAACATGATATGAAGACACAAGGTAAACACTAGTCTGCTTCATGTAGCAAGTGTTATATGATAACTTACAGTGTTTAGCCTGTTGCTCCAGTAACAAGCAGCGAATCCTCCAGACCCGCCTCCCTCCGAGCTCAGACAGGAAGTACACGTCGCTCTGGTCTGACAGGGGGCGGGGCAGGCTGTGGGCGGGGCGCTCCACACAGGGATAGTACTCAGATTGATCAGTAGTCCAGTCACACAATTCCAACTCTCAAACGGGACGGCGCTCACCTGCCGCCCAACTTCACCTGATTAATACAGAACCACAGGCTTATAAATTTCATCGCGAACAGGCCAATGAAAAGCAAGAAGTGATTATAGCGTGATGGTGTGATGGGGTACACGGATCAACACATGCACACAGACACAAAGAAAAATAGTAGTTTTTTTGCCTTATTTCAGCCTCTCTAACACCGATGCCGCTATACAGGATTATATACTCAGATATAAGTGATTATATAATGATGGATTGTTGTTTGATGTACACAAATGATGTACAGCTGATATTACACATAAATAAACACAAACACTGACTTACTGGATCTCATGAACTGACGAGTCCAGATACATCCCTCCTTATCCTGAGCCTCTGTTTGACATTGATCACAGGTGGCGCTGCGACATCTCTGCTCCACACACGTCTCAGCAGAGAGTTTAGCGCTCTGAGGACGAGTACACGGGTTCTCTACAGCGCATTCCTTACTCACGTCAATACACAACCCCACATTACAGAACGAGCACCACTTACATTTCTATAATATGGAATATAGTGTTGGTGCTATTTCAAGCCTAAACTAAAAAAACACTTTTAAATAACTAAGTCTAAGTATAGTTAGTTGTGTGAGACCAGAATTTGTCACTGAATCTATCACAGGGTATGGAAAGACATGGGTTTTTATAACAGTTCACATGAAACGGGCTGGAATTAATTTGAAATATTCAAAAAATCTTCGGAATCAGTTATTGAAATATTTGAAGTCTCAAACCAATCAAGTATGTTATATTAAAAGTCTAAAATTAATCTCTAAAAATTAAGTGTCAAAGATAAATTAACCAACACACATTTGATGATGTCATAAATGATTATTCATAAGATTACCTGATTGACTTGTCCGTGATAAGGCCAGGCAGAGAGACATTGAGCACAGTCAGTATGAGATTTACAGTCTCTCTCTGTTACTATAGAAGCATTACATGTGTCGCTAGTAGTCTGTATATATGTGTTATTAGCGTCATCAGTACATCTGTCACAAAATAACACACATAACATGAATGAACTTTAACTACCATGTGTACAATGAAAAACTAGTGCGGGTCCAGAATAGATCTTCAGCGTCTCACTTAGAAGTACGATTATACTTTCAGGGTCATCGAATATTCTGCGACTGATATTATTAGTATCTTCAGAGCTCATGAAAAGTTGACTACTGTCAAGCTAAGCACTAATGAGAACATAAATAAAGTAGTTATGATGTATTATGATGACAAGCAATGCTACTATACTGATATGGTCTGCTATTGATGGTTTTGCAGTTGAGCAGAAGTCAATCGTTTCGTTAATTCATAGACACCAAAGAGAGTGAGTAACTCACTGAGTTGGAGGGCTGTCGTTGTTCTTATCGAAGCAGTAGTGATACCCTGAGGATGAGTCATTACATGAGTGACAGCCTCTCTGAGAGAGGCAGTCTACAGCTGAGTCAGCAGACGAATAGATAGAGCAGATATCGTCAGGTAACACCAGATTATACACATACACAGCATTAGAGTCGCTGCTCACTATATATAACTGTGAGTCATTATATATCGTCTCATGGCCACTCATGGGAGAAGATAGTAAACCTAGAAATCAGTATAAATATATTATAATATGACAAAATACAGAAGAAAGTTACGATTAGTACTACTACTGCCACTCAGGCAAATTTGTGCTCATTGAATTCTGTATAGCTCCAAGATAGCTTATTGAGACTTTAATCTCAGGATTTTCACCTAATGGGCAAATGATTTGGACAAACTGATCTTCAAAATCAGGGCATGAAATTTTTGCACTAGCTGATGACGTCATAAATTTCCACTAGTAAGACGGTATATGTCACATGACACTGTAGATAAGTAATTTCATACCCTGATTTTGACATCAGTTTGTGCAAATTATTTGCTCATTAGGTGACAATGCTGAGATTGCAGCCTCATTTTATTAATTTTGAGCTCTACAGAATTCAATAAGCTCGCATTTGGCTGTGTGGCAGCAGTGATTTAAGGCTATGCCAATTTCTAACAACTAGACTAAACACAATCTATATGTAAACCTTTATCCTTTTCGGTCCTCTGTGACACACACAAAATAGAGTTCCAAGCTGTAATGAGACTAAGTTGTATTTAATCAAGTAGCAAGTAAATATTGTGCATACACCATACCTATAGTATGCCAGGTATCACAGGCGTATGAATACAGTGAGACTGAGTACTCGTATTCATCCTCTGCTCGCAGCCCACCAATCACAGCCATCCTATCATCTATTTGTACACTAGAGTGAGCGTAACGTTTTGTCGCAGAGCTCACTGATGTGTCTGGCCTTTTGTACCATCTGGAGCAAAGAGAAAATATGATTGTCACTGTAATATATTGTAACATGTACAAATTTCCTGGTGGTAAAAAGCAAATATGCTATAAGCTATAGGCTATCATGTTAAACAAAATCTGTTATTTTAATTTTTGTAATTTACTGGTTTCATATATCCTATATTTGCATGAACATTAACATTCAGACCCAATATTGCATGATAGGAACCTATGAATATATGATGATAATGGCCTGTGATCGGAGGATGATAATGACGAGGATGAGGATGAAAGTTTTCTGAGCTCTAATTTGAGCCTCTATTCGGAGTTTTCCACTCTCCAGTTTGGTAATTTTTAACCCACAAAGTATAGGAAAAATATGATAAAAGTTATTTTTGATTCAGAATCTGTACCATTGAAAACTCATAGGGACATAGTTTTGGAAATAATTTTGGTATTCGGATATTCATTTATATCAATTTCTGCCTGTTTTGCGGACAATGTTCATGGAATTTTTGATGAATTTTTTCTCTAAAATTCAGATGTATCAGCTTTCAAGTCTCCCAACGATTTGGAAACCCTGTCCCACAGAGTGTTCACTGGTTCAGTTTCTGAATCAAAAATAATGTTCATCCTATTTTAGGAGGTTTTCCCCCCTTTTCAGCTCCTTTTTCCTATGCTTTGTGGGTTAAAAAGTACCGAACTGGAGAGAGGACAACTCCGAATAAAGGCCTAAATTTACTTGATTGGGCGATTGATACTGACCTATTATTGGATCATGATACTTACCTATGGTCGGATACACTGTAGAAGAATGTCTCATTGGATACGAACTGTTTATCTATATAGTATCTATATCCTCCATGAATATACAGTGAGTCACTGGCTGTGTGATATACTGCTGTATGTAACAGTAGGCCTGTAATATTATATATTTAGTGTAGAGAGTGTGGAGATTGAGCCCACTATATGTTACTCTTGTTGTGATGCGAGCAAACAATATCATGTTACTTATACGTTGAGTCAGCCACAGCCCACATGTCTTATTGAGTTTCAACAATGAAGCCACAGATAAACTGATCAAATCGCATCCCAGTAGATATAAGCTGTTATCCATGATAATGGTGATTTAAGTTGTTCTGAAAGAACAAGATTGTGTGAATATAATTATATAATAAGTTCTCTTAGGTTATAGCACTTCAGCAGGGATAACCAGGCAATGACATTTATGTATTTTATACAAATAACAGCCCGAATGGATCTCAACTACATAAAGTCAGTCTAGCCCAAAAGGCCAGCTAGCCTGTGTACCTTTAACCAGCTACCAGGCCCAAATAATCAAAGCTAACATACCTGCAGGCACAACTCCTGTAGCCTCTGATTTTAGGCTCCATTTATCCGTGTCATACTGATAAGTATAAGTCTGATTATTCCAGTCTGTGTTAGTAGAGTATCCTCCTAGTACTATTATAGTAAGTGAGTCACCTACTGGAGTCATTGTGTGTCCGGCTAAGTCTATACCATCACCATCAGGTAACTATAACATCACACAGAGTAATGTATACACATGTAGTAATATTATGCCTTGATACAAACAGAGAAATGCAGTAGCTCAGCACCAATGTGAAATGGATTATTTTTTCTAAATCATTATTTTGAAAGAAATTGTGATGTTGTTTCACTTATTTTCACATATATCTCAAACAGGTTCAGATATGACATGGCAGCATGTGGAGGCAGCAACCAAGCAGTTGATACATGAAGTTCATTTCTGTATTGTCTAGGCACATTCAGTATTATATATACTAGGTAGCTTATGAGTAAAAGTGCATCATATGCTGTAATGTATGTCCATGACAGAGACCCTTTGCCACACTCACATCTTTTTTCACCCAGCTGTTTGTATCAAAGAAGTACACCCATGTTTCGTTAGTTGTGATTGGCTGAGTAGTAGATGATGTCATAGTCAAACCACCATGTACAATCATACTGGGTGGCTGTTCTCTATCTTGAAAAGTAGCAGCGTGTAGATATCTCCCAGCTGGCTTGTCTGTAACATTAATCGATGTAAAGTAATGTGACACTGAGATCTTAATTCCACGAGAGAATTTATTAACAGGTGTAATTTATTGCTAGCTAACATTTAATCACCCTTTTTACCATATAGAAGCTCCTAACTGAGCTAGCATTAAGTCAGCCTCAGACTAGCTAATCTTAACTCTAGATAAGGTTGCTTACCTATAAGTTGGGGTGAAAATGAGATGCAGGACAGTAAGATATTATGTAGGTATTACTGTAAGTCGGGAAGCGCAAGTTACAATGAACAAAGTGTGAAAGTCTACAGTCAGTTAGACTCACCGTTAGCGGTTATCTCCTCCCATTCCTGTCCATCAAATCTCCATAAATCATTCAGAGCTCCGCCCATAGAGCTGCTCAACCCTCCAAACAGTAAAAAGCCTTCCTCTCCACAGTTAACCAGAGAGAAGCCATGTCGGGGCGGGGGACTATTAGCTGAAAGCGTCCCGTCAACCAACATGTTAAGAGTGAAATGAGATTCTAGGCTACAGTCATCTCCTGAGAAGCCAGTATTGCAGTGACATGATTCAGTGGCCTGTAAAATGTACCAGTCATGTTTCTTATACTGATTGATATAGAGGTGATGAATGCAAGGGAATCATGGAGAATCAATTGTAAACAAAACTAGAATTTCGACACCACACTGATAATTACTACTAGAATTTACTTTGCAGCTTTGTACAAATGTGATACAAACACTAAACACTAAACACAGAACTATCACATTGTCAAATACATATATGTGTATAAACATCACTACCAGGTACACTCAGCACTTAGTCTATAATATACATCTCATGAAAAGGTTTGCAGACAGAATGTTATCTGGGAATAAATAAACATCTACAATTAATAATATGTGCTTACCATATCACAGATTCCGTTATTGCTGCAGTTATTATGGCACACAGGTATCCCACAATCAACTCCTCTATATCCTGTCTCACAGCTACAGTCACTGCTACCTGTGCACACTCTGTTCCCATAACAGCTATCGTTACAGCTGTGTACTGTATAGTGAGCTGTGAACGCCTCTCCTTCTGTTATTATATATACAGGGGATCGTTACTTCTTAGAACTCATGTATTTTATCATGTGCTCACAGCACAACACAAGTACTCTAGTGAGATATCAATTAAGATATGAAGAGCAATCCATTAATTTCAAGATAAACTCTGACCAAGATCCGCACCTTCTCAGTAGATCACATGAGCACAAGACCCATAATACTGAGAATAAAGACTCTTACCTGTACTGTTGCCATAGTAAACAACTGTGGCATAGCCTGAGTGGATATCTATATTGTTGAGTGTGGGGTCGTCATAAACTGATCCACAAAATGAGGCTTTGTAACCAAGGCTATCATCAGTGTTTATACCATCATAAATATAAAGAAAACCCTGCAAAAGAAAATCCAGACAACCACTAGAAATCCAGACAACCGCTAGAAATCATTCCCAGACAACTGCTAGAAATCCAGACAACTGCTAGAAATCCAGACAACCGCTAGAAATCAAGACAACCGCTAGAAATCCAGACAACCGCTAGAAATCCAGACAACCGCTAGAAATCCAGACAACCGCTAGAAATCATTCCCAGGTTCTCTGATAAAAGAACAAGCTTCATAATATTGTACATGAAATGTCTTTCTCTGTATAGAACTTTTTTCATTTAGTCGAAAAGAAAGATTTGTGGATGAAGAATAAGTGAGCAAATTGAAAGTAACTTGAAGTGTTTCACTTCTTAGAGGATCCCTTATGTCATAAAATCAAGACTGAGCTCACATCAGGACATGTCGTGTCGATCGAGTCTACAGTCAGAGTCATCACAGGATTATCTCCTGGAGGCGGAGTCGTCTCAAGGTCACTGTAAGGTGAGATCACCCAGCGACTGTAGTTGGTGTCATCAAATCTAGCCTTAGAGGTCACACCACCCACTCCTGTGGCGTTTAAGATCACAAGTCTACTGTGACTGTATTGGTAACATAAACTACCATTTCTGTAAAGGAAATATAAAGACATTAAGTGCTACTCAAGTTCTGGTACTTGATCTCCAATGGTCGCGGTGGCGTCAGAAAGAGCATCCGGCAACAATTGCTCCTGTGCCCCTTACATATTAATGGGTCATGTAACCAGCATGGTTCAAGGCAAATCCACAATACCCACTGATACAAAGATTCATGTATTTTCTGCCAGGGTAGTAGCTAGTTATGAGCCACTCACAATTGCGTTTACTGGTAACATAAGCCTGTGAGGTTTTGTAGTGCAGAACTCGCACACCTTACTATAACTAGCCGACTCTAGATAATCAACCGGTAAGACTAACCTAGGGTCTCCAGTAGATGTGATGTCACACAGCTCACAGAAATCTCCCAGGAAGCCTTCCTCACAGAAACATACACCAGTAGTTATATTACAGAGGTCAAGGTCGGCCAAACCGTGTCCATTACACTGACAGGGAAGACAACCTGGTGCTACTGTAGCATCCCCAAAACTACCAGGAAGGCAGAACTCACAATGATCTCCTACAACACATAACATGGCATTATACAAAAAATTCACTCCAATATCATGATATTGGAGTTGCTCTCCATATGGATTTATTACAGTGGTTAAAATGAACACTGTAATTTAAGGCCCATAGGTCTCAGTCTGAGAATGAACTTTAATCTTAAAGCATTTAGTCTAAGCACTAAGTTCTATTAGCTTTTTTGTCAGAGAACACAATGTAATACAAACTCCATATGGAATACACATACATTTACATGTTAAAATGAATAGTTAAGTGTGAATATCAATGTGTAAAATACCAATTGATAGCCGGTTTTAATATTGTCAGGCCCCTAAAATGTAATAATAATTTAAAACATTAGCAAGGAAGGAAATTATGTAGACTGAGAGTCTTACCATATGTATTTTCTTGACAGAGGTCACAGATACCTGTCCCGTTGAGACATGTACTGTGATTGTTACACCCACAGTCTGTATCACAGGTGATGTTAGTCCAGCCTAAGTCACAGAGACACTCAAAGTCGGGGGCTTCACTGCACTCCCCGTACACACACTCATAGTAGCAAGTCTGATTACAGGCTATTTTACCATCTCCCACAAATCTAAAATGAATAAGGGAGTAGAGGTTGTAAGAAAATCTAACCATTGATGTGTAGAGGATTAGCTGATTATGTCTATGCACCATAACCTTTACGTCTGCGTCAGATCTCAAGATTATGCGGAAATCTGCCGAGGTCGAGGTCACCCTTATACTCACCCTTGGTTACATTCACACAGATATCCGTCTGCAGTGTTGATACAGGTAGAGTTAGAGTCACATTGATCTATACCGAGCTCACACTCCTGTACATCAGGGCATGTCTCGTATGAGAAGGTAGCGTTCTCCGCCAGCTCAGCAGCGTTACTCGAGTTAATCAGAGAGGCGGATATATTCTGTGTAAGGAGTATGTCCGTCACGTTCATGTAGCTGTGTAGTGTGGCTGAACAGTTAGACGACGTCGAGTAATCACCACTCACACAAACACCTACAGCACGGAGACAGAGAGAGATATTAGTTTACATTCTCAGATTAAAAATATTAGCAGCAGATTTTAACATTAAGATTTTTGTCTCAGGTTTCAGCACTTGCCTGATATCACATATATAAATGGGTTAAGTTGAAAGTTGTTTTAATATGTAATGTTTTCACTGTAATTTACCATTGGAAATATCTGGCATACTCAACTTTCCAATGATGATAAGTGTTATGTCTAAACAAGGAATATCTAACTCCTCTAAATAACTCTAGATTGTTTTTCCCCATAAAATGCACAATCATTCGGTAATTTTATCTACGCACAGTTTCGTAAGGGGCAGCGATCGAGGTATAAGTATTCTGACATTGTGCAGTATTATAGTTTCAATCAGATATTAGTTTTATTTATAGACATACATACCAACTAGAGGATTGAAGTCATTTCCACACCATCCACAGGAGGACTGTGAGAGGCAGTCACTACAGTTAGTTAGTGATTCACAGCTTACACAGACACCTACAACAGTAACAGTGTATATATATTATATATACTCATAATATACTCTCTGGTATTGAAGAGGTGGGGTGAATGGAGCCTCTGTGATACTTGTCACCTTATGAGGAGTTGTTTCTTCTTTGAACTAAAGTAACACTGAGAAGGTAACTCTTAATTACACAGTGAAAAAACGCTTGAATTATCATGAAGTTCAAATGATACTCTAAATAAATACTCTTTGGCCAAATTATTTGAATCCCCGTTTCCAACATTCAAATATCAACCACTTTTCACTGTAACGATGATCATGGAACGCAAAAAGCTGCAATAAGCCAAAAAGTTAGAGCAATATATCTGGGTGCAATCTACCGCAGAACAATAAAAACATTGTCAGACACGGGGAGATTAGGATGGTTACCCAGTTGTTGATGATTCTCTCTCCATGATGTACACTGTGCGTAAGAATTCACAGCCAGATACGGAGCGAACTGATCACATGTCTGCGAGCTCTCACACCATATACACTCATCACCGTGATCTAAACAACTCGAGCAGTTATCTCTCCTGTAATACACGAATAATACACAAGTAATACACCAGTAATACACGAGTAACAGGTGAGGGGACTCAGTCAAGAGAAGTCAGATAACAGAATAATAAGCATAGTATCATAAACACACGCTAGAGGAGACAAGTTCCACTTATTAACTCAACCTCATCACAAATTATTACATATATAAACTCCGCCTTGCTTAATGACGATCGGTGCTAGCTATCGTGATGTCAATATCAAACCCTTTAAGGCCCGCTAGAACACCGACAGAATAATAGTCTGTAATGCCTCTTTGTTATGATAATCAGGATGATGTTCCAACCAGAAACTTGATAAAATGGGGATTGAACTCATATTGCGCTCTTCAACTATCTACTGTCAACTTAACCTAATATCTATCTATATGTGGCTGTCAGTCCATCAACAAGTGATAAAGTCGGATAAAATCTACCAGGATAAGACTTACTGGTCAGAGAAGCTGCGACAGAAGCTGGGAAATATGTTACTTACTGGTGACAGAAGCTGGGACATGTGTTACTTACTGGTGACAGAAGCTGGGACATGTGTTACTTACTGGTGACAGAAGCTGGGACATATGTTACTTACTGGTGACAGAAGCTGGGACATGTGTTACTTACTGGTGACAGAAGCTGGGACATATGTTACTTACTGGTGACAGAAGCTGGGACATATGTTACTTACTGGTGACAGAGGCTGGGAAATATGTTACTTACTGGTGACAGAAGCTGGGACATGTGTTACTTACTGGTGACAGAAGCTGGGACATGTGTTACTTACTGGTGACAGAAGCTGGGACATGTGTTACTTACAGGTGACAGAAGCTGGGACATCTGTTACTTACTGGTGACAGAAGCTGAGACATGTGTTACTTACTGGTGACAGAAGCTGAGACATGTGTTACTTACTGGTGACAGAAGCTGGGACATGTGTTAGTATCAGTGATTATCTCATCAGGTCTGGTATCGAGTCCTCGAGTCACACAGAGTAATCTGGTGGAGTTCCACTCACAAACACCGGACTCTGTGCAATCCTGACAGTCTGTGTGATCTCCACACAGGGGACACAACTCTAAGTCTGTCAACATAATCACATCATCATACAGAGGATAAAAAGGCCTTACACAAGGAGACGTCTTATAGTGGTGATGTAAATGTAAATGTTAATCGCTTTTTATTGGCAGCTCTCCAGCTGTCTTTACATGAAACATAAACATGTACTATGCATAACTACTGATGGTTTTAAGAGCTGCTGACTAATCTGTGACACTATGAAAACTTCTCTTGCCATCCAAAACACGGGTGGGTTTCCCTTTGGCATCAGCCAAAATGCTGGAGTAAAAAGATCAAGTATGCAATGAATTTACAATTACAGATGTAATGTTTTTGTATTCTTTAGATAATTTACCTGTTATAAGCCATTGAGATGGATTATCTGTTCCACATTGATTCGATTGGAGGTTTGAGTTTGACCTTGACACACATTCAGATGTAAGAGGACACCAGCCACATCCTGTATCCAGTTGGCATGAGAGACAGCTTCCATAAGTAGAGCAGTTACCTCCACTGATAGAATATAATATATATATGATATGAATATACTCACTTAGAAATATAACATAGATAATAACATTACCTGGGTACGGGTCGCTATAATTTTATAATATAGTAATTCTGCCCTTGTATAGACATACTGGATCTACAAGTTCGAACACAGAGTTAGCTTTTATTAATATTAGATATCTTCACAAGATGTTTTAGAATAATCAACCTGGATTTTTACTCTTGGGCTTTGTTCAAAACAACCATGAGTCACTTTGCGATGGTTGATAAATTGATGATTAATTTCCTGTGTACGTTTCTTTTCTTGCTCGTCTTGATAAATTCAGGATGCACTTCATACGATGGAGGAGAGCCCTACCTGTAGGGTTCCAAGTATTCCTTATCGATGTCTATCATATCGTCAGACAGAGCATTCCACCTGAGCCCATAGTAAAGAGGGGTCTGTACCTCCTCCACCCACGCGAATATCTCAGTAAGATATCGAGTTCCCCGGTCTATGTCTGGTATGATAGGCAGTGATTGGCCATTAGCGTCGACATATATCAGCTCTGATGAGGTTGTCGATACACCAGAAGGGGAAACTTCAGCTAGATGAACCTGATAAAGAGATTAAAGTTTATATACATAGTTATTTATATACCTGTAGGTATATATTTCTATGTGCTGGAGATCGATGGTCAATTCAGTTGTGCTGGTAAATCTAAATACTTGTTTTACATGAAATAACTTTTGCATTAGCTTAGTTTACTTGGGAGAATCTATTTAATGAAGATGGCAGTAGTTGAAGAAATGAGCACATTAAAATACCGAATATATTTGGATTTTACAAACATATCTCATATGACAGTAGCACAGTTTACTTGTCCTGCAGCTATCAATTGTGAGCAGTTTTCACATAAAATGGATTTCTGAATAATCAACATACTTTTTCACCGTCATAGACAATGGACACATTGGCAATGTTGTTCTGAGCTGTAAGGCTAAGTTCTATCTCTTTGAGTGTGATATAGTTTGGGTGGATGAAGAACTTAGCCCTAGAGAAGTATGGTCCTGAGAACGCACTCTCAGCCTTCCAGGATAACCAGCTTTCATCAGCCTCAGATAACTACAACATAAGACGGGAGTAGTAAGGACGGCCAAATAGTGTAGAATTTGTGCAGAAGTCATCATGTTTCGTTCATATCTTTGAATATAAAAGTATAGTTGAGCAAGAGCGAGTTTTATAAGTCATATTCTGTACTAATAAATCCCCAAAAAATGCTAATTGTTTCAACATGTAATTTTAACGTCGACTGCACAGTGCTGTTAACTCCTATAATCAGCAAACTGAATTTATTGTAACAAAGTTTAACTTCATTCAGCTTGAATAACAGTACATGTCAAAGGTAAGGAACGAGATTGGGACAGTGTTAAAAACTACCCGAAGACTAACGCATGTTATAGTCAGGCAGCTACTTATGATAAAGTTGTGTCAGATTTGCTCATGGTGAAATAATTCGATGCTCTACTTGGCATGTGGGGATAAATTGCCTCCCATATATTACCCCCATTCTCTGCATTATGACGTCACAGTCTCCGGAAAGTGCAATACAAATAACAAGCACTTGACTGGAATTTTTATATAAATTAGCTAGAGGAATTAAGTATTTGAAGGAGAAAGTGTGTGTCTTCATGGCTAGCTAACATTAACACAACCCCATAGCATGATGATAACTCACATCTTGGCTGGAAAAACAGCCTCACCAAGCTCTAGCAAGTATTTACTCCTCTGCAATACATTCTATCACTTTATGTGTAACAGTTGAAACAATTATGATGCCTGTGGATCAGTCGGAAGGGAAATCATGATAGATGTGTATGATTATTACCTTATGTGGTAGGCTGTCATCAGGTGCCGTTAGATAGGAAGCGTATCTTATACCTGCAGGTCTATTATCCTCTGATACACAATCTGATTGGTTTACAGCCACAGTAGCTCCGCCCATCCACCACCCTATTGGCTGAGGAGCTGGAACCGCGCATGTACCTGCGAAGAGGAAACATCAACGTTACACATCAGTAGTTTATCATAAATATAAATTTATCAGAGCCCCATACAGTGATGGAAGTGTCATAACAATATTTTTAATATTCCCAGAGTTAAATTGGATTGTAGCGCAGACAATCTAGAACACACTCAATGGGGGGGGGGGGCATCTTTAGCATTTTGTCATAATATGGTAGCAAGGTAACAACTGTGACCTTTGGAAGCGAAGGGAGAAGGGTGCTTGCCAACCATTTAAATTCCATAGTTCCTTTGGAGCATCATTTCACCTGACATCATGAGATATAACTAACCAGTGAGACTATCTGAAGTTTTGGCTGGTCTGATCTTGTATACATTATAACTAACCTGTGAGACTATCTGAAGTTCTGGCAGGTCTGATCTTGTATACATATAACTAACCTGTAAGACTATCTGAAGGTTGGCAGGTCTGATCGTATATATATACATATATCTAACCAGTAAGACTATCTGAAGGGTGGCAGGTCTGATCTTGCATACATATAACTAACCAGTAAGACTATCTGAAGGTTGGCAGGTCTGATCGTATATATACATATAACTAACCTGTAAGACTATCTGAAGGTTGGCAGGTCTGATCATGTATACATATAACTAACCTGTGAGACTATCTGAAGGTTGGCAGGTCAGATCGTGTATACATATAACTTACCTGTGAGACTATCTGAAGGTTGGCAGGTCTGATCGTGTATACACCAGTTACATCTCATATCATCACTACCAGTTATATCTGTGTGTACTACACATGACTGACAGTCCGTCAGAGCTGTCAATATGAGAAGAAGTTAGTCACTACTGATATCTAATACATCTAATACTGTTATCTAGTCCAACATGATCAAAATACTGTGCTGTAAGAACCTGATTGTTTGGTTAACAACTCAAAAAATTGTGTTACTCATAGCTGCATATCTCCAATGAAATGTTATCTAGGGATGACTGCTGCTAGAACATAGTTTACACCTCAGCAGATAAAAATTGAGATACAACAAAAAATAATCACAGCCTGCAATAGAGTTTTGAACTCATTGATGCTGAGCAGACCACTCCTATCTAACAGCATATTACAATCTATATACAGTTTAGTAGGATATACACATACCTCCACATATACCAGCACAACCAGTCTGAGGTGCTGGACAGTTGCCTATGTTCTCCAGTGAAGTACATCCTGAGTAAGGTGGGGTGGGGCACCAGAAGCACCGACTATCAGACAGACAGCCCTCATTCCTTGTGTGAGAGGAGCACACTTCAGATCCATAAGCTGCATCGTTCTGTAACAGACAGACACAGACAGGTTGAACTGAGGATTTATAAATCAGGAATAAAGTGTGAAGTGGCTCATAAAACTTTTTTTTACTAGATGAGTGGTATGTATAATAGTATCAGATTTTCAAATTCTGAATACAAAATTCAAACTTTGGGTGTAGTATTAGAAAAATAAATGGTTTTTTGTCCATATTTTGGTTCCTGCCTTTTTATCACAATGGAGACTTCTTTTCCTAATACATACAATTGCTAAATATCCAAGGTCATAACAACTGTTGACAATTAACTGCTTCCTTAGGGAATTGCAATCTAAGAGGAACATAGCCATGCACTGTAACTTACACCCAGTATAATAGTGTCCTAATATATGTACGGTAGTCACTTACTGTATTGAGGGAAAGTGTAGATAAGACCTGATAAGCCCAGAGGTCCCCAAGTACATTGCCTCTGAAGCCGCCTGATATAATGAGTAAGTTACCGTTGACAACTGACGAGGCGTGTGAGTAACGCCCCTTACTGGTGGGCGTCTCTGTGGGTTCTATAACAAAATCCAAAAAAGAATGATAATTCTCAAGATTGATCATGTTGTGAGAAAGTGTTCTTCAACTGTCAACATAGAGCACCTGTCAACACAGAACACCTGTTACTACGGAGCACCTGTTGAATGAAAATCCGTATTGATATATAAGGCTTCCTCGACAATTATTATTATTATTATGAACTTTATTAACCACCAATCAATGCATGAAGCAAATAAGACCACGTGAATAAGACAATACAGACTTAAGTCATTTATATTCCCTTCCCCATTATAACTTAATGTAACATAACAATGTGACCTAACAAGTTTATGACTGAAATTCAATCACTACAAGTCATGACTGTCAACTGAATGCAAATAATTGCCAAATAAAATGACGACCCAGTTTTTTAAACCCAAAAGTAAGTTTTTGACGGAGGTTTTAAATTGACGAGTCTAAAGAGAGCACAAGACAGAATATCCAATAACTGATATGACTCACCTGTTACCTGCAGAGATGTGTACATGTTACTCAGGCTAATCCACTCATGACATATAAGATTATATACATATATATCATTGCCGTGGCAAGGCTTATATGGTTTAGAGTTTGTTCTCTTTGCCTGGCCACCATATATCACCATGTAATCACCTAAAGAGATCAATTTAACAATTAAAATCATATATGGACTGAGGGATATTCATTTCCAACCAGAAGCTGTATTTCAAAAACTTTGTTTTTAGATGTAAAACTGTGGTGAGTGAATTTGACATTAAAAATAACCTTTAAAGTAAAGGGTGTATTCTACTTAATCATTCTACTAAGCAGTATTCATCGCCTAGAAATGTGTTCAAGCAGAAGTTGATACAATTTGGACTGTTGTGATTGCAGAACCATACACTGTTGGCAATTCCCAGATTTCTATTCTGAGACTAACATTGTCCAAAGTGAGATTATCTGTAGAGGGTTGTCTACTCACCTATGATATTAGCTGTATGATAGGCTACAGCATTAGGACCGTTAGTTTTAGGGTAATCTATCTCTGACCAGTGTCTCTCATCTATATGATACACAAACAGCTTCTTACTGGAACATAAAATAGAAAAATGTGATAAACGAATGAGTTGGGGATTATATTTTAATGAAGACAAAAAATTATTTCAACTTCAACTACTCTTTACCAATAAGGATACGCTGATCATGCAAACTGTACACGACTACTATCAAATTCATTTTGATATTAGTCAAGGTTCATTTTCATTACTATCGCATTTTTTTCTTTGTCGTTCCGCTTTTCCTTATTTTTAAGTTTTTTGTTCTGACCATGCATGAATGTCATTCAAAAAGATGATTATAGATTGGCAATCAAAGTATATATATATATATATATATAGTATATACATGTACTTAAACAGCGACAACAGCGATAAGCACATGTATATAACAGCGATAAGCAAAGCGATAACATGCGATAAGCGATAACATGCGATAACAGCGATAAGCAAAGTCGATTCAATTTTCATAGTTGCTCTATCTGTGGCTCAGAAATTAAGTTTGTTCATAATCAAAACAAACTTTCTTTCTTCTCAAAACTATTTGTACACAGGGACTAACAGTCCAGGGTCTTCAAGAATTGTAGGAGGGCAGAGGCTGGAAGCAATGTGAGCTGGGGACGCGAGAAATTGTCCGATAAAAAACAAGCCACAAACAGAACATCCACAGCACACACCATTATAGAAGCGCTGTACACTGATAAGCAGGTCACCAATAAACATTTATACTTGTAGATGGTGTTAACAAGTTTAACAGGAGATTTACAGCAGCAGTACCCGGTCCGGTACCAGGTCCAGGTAAGGCTCTTATATATATACATATATATATATGTAATAATGAGGGCACATTGAGACTGAAGGATTGAGCAGATATCTACTCTAATACATTACCTGAGACTGGAGAATAAGATCATCAATAACATGACTAAATATCCCAATAAAACTCATATCAAACTTATATATACACATTTAAAGACTGACTCCTATTACTCTGAGGTGAGCTACGACCCTGTGATGACCTTTAACCTTGACATGTGACTGCTATACTGACCTTTGTTGAGTGAATCGTGGTAGGTTGGGCGTGTGACCTCCGAATATTACTAGTGACCTTGAAGGGCCATAATACACTGCAGAATGACCAGCAACTCTGACATCGAGACTTTTACCTCCTCGAGGCGTCACTTCCTCCCATGATGCACCTGCAATGGCGTGAACAATGAATACTGAATGATCAAAAGGAGACAATGAACATATTCTGTCTGTTATTTGGATATTGAGAGTTAAGAAATATTGACACAATCTTCACTTTGGTGGTTGTATTGTGTTGGAAGTTTTTACCTCACTCATTGAAAGGACAGTAATAACCATAATAGATGAAGGTTTTTTCTGCAATCATTACCGTTCAGACAGGTCACAGCTCACAGATATAAAAACCTAAACCTATATATCTGGCCTTGTCAGTTTTATTTTACCTTAATGGTTCTCCTACCCATCTCATTAGGAGTTGCCACACTTTTGTTCTTTACACCCATTGTCCTTGACAAACGCCCCTTGGCTTTGTTTCATACACCCTTGGCCCGACAAAGCTTACACTTGTGACTAAACTTACCATTGTCTGTCAGGTCATAACTCCATATTACACTAGATAGTGTCTGATTCTCAGTACGACCACCCATAATATATATCCACCTGTTATCTACAAGTGTCATTGTGTGGTCTACTATACTATGTGGGAGGTCGTCTAGTTTAGTCCAACTCTCTGTGGAGAAGCAGTATCTGCAAAAACAAAGGAAATGTTACAATAAAAACACACAGAGCTAATGACATAAATCCACAGAAGGCAAACTAGTGAGCCGCACAAGACTGGGTATAGCACATTTATAGAACACCTGATATTTTTAGTGAACAATTTTCCACAAGTTAGGTCACAACTGGTCGCAATCAACACAAACTTCAGTATTCTGTTCTGATTCTAAATGTTAAAGAGGGCTATATAATAGAGAGATAAACTTTAGTCGTGTAGCTGAGCTAAATAATGCTTTAGATAGCAGATATCAAACATTTATCAATCATCATTTTCTCATCAGATGAATCACAGTTTAATAGAAGCATCAAATATAGTAGTCATTTGTAGTATCTGTGACGACAGTCTTCCCAGTTGTAAGCACTTCTAGTGATTGATAGTCGTAATCTTATGCTATCATATAACTAGTTAAATGTCAATAATGATAAATGAATATAAGCTTTAAGAGATCATTGCCACCAACTTTATTTTTAATTACATATCAGTACAGAAGTCATGTGGTGACACACATAGCACGTCTGCTGCACTATGTGTGGATCAATTTGCCTGGATTTAGTATATTAAGAGGGATTGGTGAGACCACACTAGATCCAACTGCTATGATAGATGGCGGGTGGGCATATGTCAGAAACTAGGGCTATTAAAATTCAGCCCTAACATGAATTGATTTGCATTCCAACGGTAAGAATGCCAGGCTATCTTTTCATTGAAGAGCGATACAATGTGTTCCTCTGATAAAGCTTAGAGTAGCACTGAGTTAATATTACCTGTAGAACTGTGATAGAAGCTGGTTACCATCTTCACCACCAGATACAAACATACATGCAGAGTTATCCCCTCCTCCTCCTGATGATGTCACTACTGATCTGTGATTGAATGATGGATCAGGCCAGGGGGACACAACTGATTGTCTACAAATATAAATCATTATTTCAATAAGCGCACTGATCAAACTTACACACTGACGAATAAATATTTGTTCGGTATGAGTTTATTTGTTGAATATTTGTAAAGCTGGTTGTTGTCAAAACACCGTAACAATCTTAAGATAAAATATATTGATTGATTGTTTTTATTTATGTTCTTTTGAGCAGATTAATTTTTGCTTTCAACTTAGCTATGATAGCAAAACTACAGGCCAGCAATTTTGCAAAGCTGTAGGGCCAGCAGTAAGGGCACAGAGGGTGGTGGGGCACCGCTCGGCACTCCCTTTGTTGTTCAAGATGGTTTGTAAAAAGCCACATTAATTTTATAGACGAGGACCGAAGGCAAAATGCAATACAAAAATTAAGTTATTATAATAACTCCATGTTTGAATCTGACATGGTTTCATTCAATTTAATTCACATTAAACAGTGTAGTGATAGGAATGACCAAACAATGAATAGTTAAGCTGTTATATATAACATAATCCTTACAGCTCCCATCGACTGGATGTGAGATTATATCTCTTGAGCTGATTTGTGACAGAGGAGAGGCTGTATCCACCAAATATCCACAGATCCTGTCCTGCCTCATCGTACACCATACTGTGCCCTACAAAACATCACAAAACATCCAACTATAATACCCTCCTCATCATAGATTACTAACATTAATGACATAGACTTGTGAGTTGTGTTAATTTATGGGCAGTCAAATCTGGGGCCTTAGCCGCAAATCCTTCATTCGTTCAACAGCCTTATACTCAGCCAGTATGTAAATTCATACCGGATACGGATGTGTCAACTATACAAAAATGCTCTGGAATA
The DNA here is from genome assembly GCA_914767715.1 of Membranipora membranacea. Classification (NCBI taxonomy): domain Eukaryota; kingdom Metazoa; phylum Bryozoa; class Gymnolaemata; order Cheilostomatida; family Membraniporidae; genus Membranipora; species Membranipora membranacea. The sequence goes on along the minus strand of OU612072.1, from coordinate 1,225,222 downwards.
TCTGCATACTCCTAAATCCTACACTGCTGCGGAGGCAATCAATGTAAGCGTAACACAGGGAGTAGCGTAACACAGCGAGTACCCACCTGTACGGTTCTCAAACCCAGTACCGGACCAGGCCAACTGTGTCCATTGACCTTGACCTGTCATAGGGGCTGTAAGGTCAAGGTCACATCTTCTACCAGCATAACCAGAGTCACACTGACAGTAACGTAACCCTGAAGTGAGAAAACCAGATTATAGTTTGATTCCAGCTGATTGTGACATTAAAATATTGACATGGTCTAAAATTACATCTGCAATAGCTTAATAGAAAGAGCATGGGCAATAGACTTATTAATAGTAACAATGAATCAATTAATTTTAAGTCTATGGTGCTGTTTGATTCAGACTGAGAATGACCACCGACTGACATGAGCTAATCGACTAACACAAAGGCTCATAGGTATAGTCTGTCTACTGGTTACTATTCTGCTCTATGATCTAAACTGGCAGCTTTAGTCTAACTCACTATAAATATGACCGTCATATAACTCACCTGAAAATGGGTCTATAGAACAAACACCGTTATCACTACAATCTGATTGGCTAAAGCACTGCTCTACATCACATCCTATACCGTTATGTCTGCTATCACAGAGACACTGGCGATTAGAGCAAGGCTCGCATCCTGCAACAGAAGACATAGAATAACAATTACTGTACTTTGTCAAGTGTCGCAAACTTAACCTGAAGGGAGAAGGTGGGGAGGCGATAGCTGCCTGCAGTAAACCATTATCTAATGTCTGTGAGAAAAATCATATGCTAGGAGTAATATTAAAATATAGGGGGTGCATCATGTAGATCAACGAGCGGGTCTTGTGATTTAAACACAATAATGCTTTACATACATTTTATTGTGTGAGACAGAAACTTAAGCTCAGCAGCTTTGTGGTTACCAAAATTAACACACAGAACCTGGACAACTCGGTCCAATAAGATCTGATGATACATAACAAAGACCTGGTCCAGCTTTCTTTTGTTGATCAGTGGATTTTCCACACATACAGATTTAGTTTTCTAGGAATATTTCACTTTAAATGAATGCTTCCACACTTTGTGCATAATTCCGCTTAAAGGTTAAACCATTAAAAAGTCATTCACATTATGAGTTCTAAAATTAGAAGGAGGTTGATGAGAATTTGCCTCGTCATGGCAGAGATGTGAGAATACACAAATACAAATAGTCAGTCTACCCAGTATATTGTGTTAACTGGTCCATCATAGAGCTGAGTTTATCAGAGAAGTCTAACTTACCAAACCTGCAGTCTGTTATATCATACACGAGACGGAAGCTGCCATTGTTAGGCCGCCAGTTGAGATCAGAGTAGAAATGTATGAGAGCCTGTAAAGTATACATATATAATATATACATGACTTATGACCTATGACATACATAGCATTGGTAGAAAATTGTCTTTACTTGTAACTAGACATATTTTAGCTCCTCAAATTAAAATTATTACTACTTTGGTGACCCCGATCTAACCTTACTGAGAATCCTAGAGCCTCTCTATGTATATCTATAAAGTACTATTGAGTGAATCAAGATATCCATGTTATAGTGATGACTGAATCTTATTACTTACATATACTGGTGTTTGGGAATTAGGAGCAGCGATGCTCAGCGAATCAGGTTTAGTAGCACCACTAAAAGAACCAATCAGGCGACTGGAGTAGGAATTCCCACCATAAATATATAAAAAGTCATAATCACATTCCGTCAGGAAGTAGTCAAAGTTGATGTTTATGAACTGACCAGGTCCACCTGAAATTATACAAAAATCATACTGTGTGAGTACAGGAGATATTTGTTTCTAACTCCAAACGTTTTAGGTGGGCTCGCTGTAAGAATCCAGGGTTGACAATAACAATGAATGATTTGAATGACTCTATTTTGGGGCTTCTTATGATATCCTGGAGGTTTTATTTCACTCACACAGTTTACAGTGCATGGTTTTGACAAGATTCTGAAATAAATATTATCTTGAAAATTATTTTTAGAATCAAGCTAATTTTCACATTAACAAACAGCAAGACAAAACATCTTAGCCGTTGTTTTCTTTGATAGTAATTGTAGTTGATTCGCATGCTGACTCTACTGAAAATTGCAGCTCAATTGTCTGGAGGTTTATATCCGTCTCCAATAGGACTTTTTATGGAAATTAAAATGATAAGACGCAGCCTGACTTTGAAGCCTGGCAACAACTTCAGAAACTCTGAGCTTTAGGAGGGTATGTTCAACCAAGGAGTTAAAGACAGTCTCTAACTCTAAGGTCTCTAACTCCTTGGTTCAACATGCCTATTCATCTATAGGTAAGTAAGTGGACTCGCTTTATCATTACAAAAACACAAGACTAGCGAACTTTCAATAAAGACCAATAGAAATATTGAGGATGCAAAGTAACCAACCAACCAGCTTATGTTTAGATAGACTTGTGAATGTATAGCCTATAAATACCTTCAATGAGCCATTGGCAGTATGTGTTTACGCCATAGTCAGCATTTTGTAGAGTGATATTGCCGCTTGAGTCCGTTATGACTCGTCTCTTCAGACAATCCCCACAAGCTTGCAGGAACAGAGCCAGTAGGCATATCACTGAATAAAGCACCTAAAAGTATACGAACAGAAACAATCGCTGCACAAGTAGGCCTATAGCTTCTTCGCCTTTCCATATATCTTTATAAAGCATAGAAGGCGTATTGCACGCTTAATACACATTTGTAGTTGGTTTGTCTGTTGTCAACTGACTTCAAAGTAACAATACTGATATCAATCACTGCTAGAGAACCTGCAACCAGTGGTCAAATCAAACATACCTTAAGTTTGAGCACATCTGAGCACACCATGATTATACCAGGATGGTGTGCTCGAGAAGAGGGAGAAGTAGCGACACCAAAGGATCAGTGAAGGGTTCTTGAATGTCACCTCATGTTAAACACAACAGACTCATAGCCTAAAAGAATACCATAGGCAGACTATCAAAATACATGGTGTGTTAGTGTGTGAAGGATGAACATGTGATGACTTTGCACTTCGTGTATTAATTAGACTCAACAGCAAAATGCTGTACATCTGACTTGAATGGTTATTGAACTATGGGGGCTTATCTTCAAACTTTTGATTAACTTATGTCAAAGGAAACTTTACTCTCCAAGGTCACAAACTGGAGCCACATGTTCCACTTTCACAGGCCTGGTTGCAGTGACAACTTCAATGAACTTCACCCATCACCCTTCCTGACCTATATCAGACATTTATGTGTTGTGTGCATATCTTAAAAACGTTGGGATCGAATGAAGACTCACTTAACCTCATTACAGCGAACAATGGGCTTGAAATGCTAACATTCACACACTCACCTATTTGACAGGTTGAAAAATATGTAACAGGTTCCCTTTACACTGTTTTGATAAATATGAGTACAGCAGCAATCATGCCTGAGTTGCTGATTGGCTAAAGCTTATTTATAATCTCGAATAGATTGTTCGGCCTTGGTTCGATGGAGGGAAGACAACTTTTAATCAATTTGTGTTAGCTTGACAAGCTTACACATTGGCCAGTGGAACCAAATATTTGATGAATTAGCAATGTCAGGCACAAATTTAGTTTAAAAAAGTGTTGTGCTGGTAATTCTCCTAAATTATTCACCGATGATCGATAGATTAACGAACAGCGATATCCTCACTGATGAGTGAGCACGCTCTTACTGAATTGGATGTCCATCAGATCCAGTGAGGATTCTGCCTCAAAGCTTCAGCAATTCTGAATCTGATATAACATTTGATAGGCATACCACTGGAGCAAAAATTCATATATTTACCATAGCAAATGATTTAAAAGAGAATAAATATTCCTCTACAGATGTCGAAGTCTAGAAATTAGATGGAATCTGTTGATAGTCAAGCTTGTATGTTCTTTTGTATATAGTTCTTTGAGTTACTTTGAGGGTCCTTTACTAAGAATGTGTGTTGCTATAATGCTTTTTATTACTATCACTTTGCTCGAAATTAATATCGCTCATTTGGTCTTTCTCGCTCAAATACGTTACAAAATCGCCCACTCAGAATGTATATAGTGAGCAATCAGATGGCGATGGCGTCTGTATTTAATTGAACGAACCCCCCCCCCCCCCCCCTGCTAGTCTAGATAGGCTCATGAGAACACAGAGACAGGCTACTTCAGAAGAGGAAGATGATGATTACAATAAATTTGTTATTAATACATGATTACTTTTTGATACATGATATAAAGATGATGTGCAGATTTTTCGAAGATTGCTCTGACATATACAGATGAATCACACTGATGTATCGTTAAAAACTACAGGAAGATTTGTCTATACAAAAAGTCTTTATTTATTTATTTATTAATGCTACTAAGTGATCCATGTCTGTAGGCTCTATGAGACAGTCTGGATAAATATGCTGGAATTTTATGTGTAAAATGTCGAGCTGAGTATGACACAGGGTATACCATACAGGGTATACCATACAGGGTATACCATATAGGGTATACCATACAGGGTATACCATACAGGGTATACCATGGAGTCATCAATCTATACCTATTGCATGTAAATAAATATAATATATAGCACAATATAAGACAATGGGGCACACACCATTAAGTCAGATCAACGTCATAGACATTTTGCTGTCACGATTTAATTGTTGTGCTCGACAATGAGATCATTGCAATAGACTCTTTTACATCACCGAATAAATGTTCATTGATAAATATACTCTATCTGAATTTACATTGAAACTATTTTAATATTTGATTACCTGCTCACTATGTTACATATTATCTTTTTGTATTTAGGCATAACGTTCAATGCCTGTCAATGATTTCGATGAGTAGACTTGGCAATGATGATGACTGTAATAAATCAGCCCACATGGACAGATATGTGCTGTCAATAATTTAAAATTCAATTATTCAATCAATAATCATTCACCTGAGATCAATCAGCTGTGATCAATCAAAATCATTAAATTTTTTGTCTCACCCGTCATGTGTCAAACAGATGGACAGAAAATATTTTGTAAAACAAACTGGGAATTTTATCAATTAATATTCAAGACACTTTTAATTAAAAACTGAGAAGTAAAAAAATAGCAATCTTGACTGATATATCTAGCGCCCATAGTCTGGCTGCAGAGAATTTTAAAATTGAAAATGATTGTTAGTCAGTATTTTAGAACACTATGTTTGAATCCATGACCCAATAATCATATAAAACCACAACCCATTCATGTGAAATCTCAAAAAAGGAACCAAAATTAGCTGAACAAATTGCGTTTATGCCATAATTGATCCACTTTTCGAAGAATTTTTCAACAAAGTTAGTAAGAAAAAGCGAATTAAAAATAAAAAATAAGCCATATCCAAATAACAAAAGCCCAAATCTAGTTGGAGATTTTAGGTCTAAACTTCATCTCTGAGAAGGTGAGGGAGCCGTAGTAGCCCTTCCACTGCTTCCAGTTGACCCCGTCACTGTATGATCTGCGGCCGGTTCCTCGGTAGAAGCCGTTCAGGTTTGTATCGTAGCATGTCTGACTATCTATACCATACCACCAGCCGCCAGCCTGGAATCTCTGAGCGCAGTTAGTGTTATCTTCTTTGTCTTTAGCGGCAAAGCTAGCACCATTGAGCGGAGTCAAACCATCTCCTAAAACATCAAATATCAACATTAACTCATGTGAATTATTATTAAATCATTAAAAAATGATTGTAGATTGACAATAAAAGGTATATATAGGTGTGTGTGTGGAACAAGGTTTAATGCAATTTTTGATTACAGCCAGAGAAAATTTCAGTTTAATTAAACTCGGAAACACGATAGTTGTAATTGCACCACCAGCCCAGCTAGCATTACAAGTTTGACCTCAACAGACAAAATGAAAGGTGTATGGTGAAACTGGAGTTACATTAAAGAATGAAAATTAGCAATTGATGAATCTGGAGATACGGAAAAATTTGTCTTCTCAGTATAAACATAGAGAATTTTGATAAAGTCAGAATAGCCAGACAGAAGGATCTAAATAACTGTTCAATGCGTTTAAATAACTTTAAAATTAGGGAAAATCCTATTGTTTTTTTCGCAAGAATTCAAACATAAGTCTCATATAGAATTTTTCCCTATCAAGAAGCTGATATAATTCTGATCCATACCTGCGTCCGCCGTGCCAAGGAACCCCGAGACACTCAGAGTGTAGTTGTCTGACTCTGAGGCTATACTGAAGTTATCGTACCGTGCGTAAGATGTCAGATCGTTAGCAGACTGCATGTCTATCAACAGCTCGTTCACATCATGTAGGCTCAGTAAGATGTACAGATTCTCATTACCCAGCCAGTGCTCAGCTGTGAGCTCTCCGAAACCGAGACGGTAATTAGCCCAGTTACGATAAAAATCAACTGTACCGTCCATTCTTCGCTGAAATACCTAAATCACAACAGACATATTATTATTATTTCACAAATAGCCTTTGCTCAGCTCATCATTTGAAGATTGATATGGTGTCTCTTAGTAGTTTGTTTTGGATCAGAACTGCTGTAGAATCTAAATTATCAAACATGTTGTTCGAGATTGTAAAAATTAATAATGTGGAGATAACTTACAGTCCAGCCTCCTCCATCTGTAGTCTGATCACAGTAGACTGGTAAGGAGTAGTCTGAGTAACCAGATGGATGGACATTATACACTCCGCTCATAGTTCTACCTCTACAGAGATAATCCAGACACGTCTGAGCTTCTCTACCTGACTGCAGGAACTCTACACAGTAGGCCATCCTAGACCTGTCAGCAGCGCAGCTCCCACCTTCCTCAGCGGGATCCACTGCAGCATCCTTAGTTACTGGCTCATCAGCTACCTGTTAACAGTTGGAAAAGTCATTTGGGTAAAACAGTATATATTATTTTTTTTGTATGGACTTTAATTTCCTGTCAGTACTAGTGATAGCAAATGAGACAGTGATAACATTCGGTAGGATAAAAATGAAAATTAGAGCCAGCACCTTTACTGCTCTGTTTCACAATGTGAAAAGGGTTAAGCAAGAAACGAATATTTAAAAAAAATGACTAGGTAATGTGAATCACTACAAAAAATTTCCCACTAGTATTATACTCACTGGCCTGGAGAGGTTTTTCCTGACTTTGACAGCAGCCAATGATGAAGCTGATTCTATTAGCCCAATAATCAGAATGAGTGACCACAGAGTCTTACTAAGCCAAGCCATAGCTCCGTAACAATCCACTTGGTGAGCAAAACTGACGGTCTCATGTAAATTATTTATTTTATATCGTTTTAGGAGCATATTAGTAACGCTAGGTGAAATGTCAGACATGTGGACAGCAGATTCTCACGTTGAAGAAGCAGTTTAAAGGGCAACCAAGGTTTCAAACAACTTCTCATTGATGGCCATTGATTAATAGCAGATTGCACCTTCTGCATGGGGAAAAAGACAAAATATAATTCGGATGATTATTCAGCCAGAATTCTTGTGAAACATTTCTTCCATCAGGTACTCAAACTCAGCTAAAAGAGAATATCACATAGCAGTTTCCTGTTTCTGTTACTATTTAGCCTGTGCTCTATAGTTATTACAGCAAAGTCTTGGAACCTCCCCTAAACTGAAGTGTTACCCATCTTAGAGTCAGCAACTACTTTGAGTTTTGCATCGCGTAATGCACAAAGCTGATGCTGCCCAGCACATTATTTGCTACCCATTAATGCATTGCTGCCAAACCTTGGTTGCCCTTTAACCTTTTTTGTTGTCAGACCTGTAATGATTTAAGATGACAGCTACATTGAGCTTTGCATAAAATTGAGGCATGCAACGCTGGCTTTCACTTTTCTACTGCAAGATCATTATTATTCCTAAAACGAAGCACCATAGCCTTAGCTCACAATATTGAATCTGTTATTCATCCCATGTCTGGTCGAGCGTTGCAGTGGTTATCACATTTGCGTAGCATCCAGTGAGCAGAGTGGTGTATCGTTTTTGATGAGACAACTTGGTCCTGACCTTGTATTCAAATCGTCCAACACTTCTCTAGTCTTACCTCAAATGCCTTTTTTTTGGGGCCTTTGAGATAAGGCTAATTCAAAACGGTAGAGACGTCCATTCAAATTTTACAGCTTATAGTCGTAGAAAAATTATCGTGATATTTTGGACTAGCACGGCTTGTTTGTATTAACATTTTCCACCTAATAGTGGAACAAACACTACCTAAAGTAGTTATTCTCTCGTGCACATTCTTATGACAATTCTTAAAAAAGAATGTTGCTGTTATATTATTTACGTGTCTATGAAAGAGCTGTTACATGTTCAATTTTATTTACTCATTGTTGTTATAGCAATCCAAGATTTGCAATTCTGTCTTGTTAAGATGGTTAACATGACATAACATGAAATATAGGGAGTAAATTAATTTGACATGACCAATAGAACAATATGATATATATATATATACATAATAATAAATAATAATAATATGAACTTTATTTCCTATTCAGTGCCCCTTTCGGGGCAAATGAGAATATGGTTACATCAGATTGATGATACATGATACATGATACATAAGATTGATGATACATGATACATAAGATTGATGATACATGATGCATGATACATAACACATGATACACCTCATCTAATATATTTAATCAGTGGTTTTGGCAAACCCTCTCTCAAACTTGTCACAAAGGGCTACAATCGCAAAGCATTCTTCTTACCCAGACTACAGTTCCTATATATTTATCAGATTCCGATTGTGTTTGAGTGTCTATGTCACAGAAAACCATCAACTAGTCATTATTTTATAGAACATCAGATAAAATTGGATTTGAGTAAATTTAATCATATCAAACCGCATAAAACTATTACGTTCAAATAATTGATTTGCCATTTATCAGATTCAAATTATTGCCAAACAAGTTTAGTTGATTCTGTATGGTGTCTGTCTTTGCAGTCATGACCCTTCAACAAGACAGATGAAGATTTTGAAGGTGGTGTTCCGCTGAGACTTGCTTTGTGGTCTGAGCCTATATTTCCGTCTGAGAGATGCCCTGTCCCTAACAGTCCCTCCCATGCCCCGCCCCTGACATACCCTGCCCCTGACATACCCTGACATACCCTGCCCCTCATATACTCTGCCCCCACATACCCTGCCCCTCACATACTCTGCCCCCCACATGCCGGCCGCTCACATACCCTGCTTCTCACATGCCCCGCCCAATCACCGGGCCTCACAACCATTATACCCCAGACTCAAACAACAAACAGACGCCCAATAGAAAAGGGCTCAATCTTGTGTTTATGGTCACAGGGCTGTTGGCTAAATAGTGATGAGGTTATAGGCTCGATATGGTATACTCACAGAGTGAGGATATAAAGAGGAGACACTTTAATGATAGTTATGGACTTATGGTGCCTGCGCTTTTTGATTCACTGGGGAGAGATGGTCAATCTGAATACCTGTGAATGCCAAGTTTACTCATTCTATAAACTAGAACTGATACTTGAGGGATCCAGCTCCAACAATGGTGGTAGTTGGGATGAGAAAAGTCAATGAGGGGAGGTATTTTTGCAACAGCAACAAATCAGGCGTGTCACGATACTGCATCATTCATATCATTGGTGTTGGGACCACATGCCTTGAATTTGAGTGAGTTTAGCATGTAAATCACTTTTTTCAACTTTCTTTTCAGATTGAACATTGACCTTTTATTGTATTTCAATTCTTTGTTTCTTAATTTAATGAAACTTTTAACTAAGTATAAACTCATCTCATTTAAAAAAATTCAGTTTGTTGTATGAAGATGAAGATGAACAACTAACTTTGAAAACTAAAAAACGTAGAAGCATAACTAAAACAAACATTGTTAGACTGGTCGCGTGAAATTTGTGCTGAATCACAAATAAAGAGATATCATTTGTTGGCTAAATTCAATTAGAAAATATTTACCTATTACAGAGTGAAAGTAAGATATCATTTCTTCTCAAAGCGATCCCCTTGGAAATATCCCAACACTTGCATGGCTGTTACAACGCTAAAAATTACAACGCCGATCACAAGAAGGTAAGACCAATTACTGTATGGTCCGTAATTCTCATAGTTTCTCCTGACAGCATACATAAAAAGCAAGTCTCCAACGGCAGCACCTGCGTGCGGTATGCTATGTACAACGGAATTCATCTTCATATATCTATTCACCATAGTCATACCCGAGGTGGCGAGTGGACCATGCAATGTTCCGACACCCACAAAGAGTACCCATAGGGCTGTCACATTAGAGTAGAAGAAATACATGAGTAGTGTCAACAGTAGAAGTATTGTCGCTTGCACCTGTAACAAAATTATGTAACTGTATGCAGGGGCGTATATTCTAAAAATTTTCACTCACTGACTTTTTAGAGATGAGCATAATGATCGGGCGCAGCCCGATCCACACGCCGTAGGCGTGGTGTCGGAGGGGCGCTTAAGCGCCCTCCCACCACGGAAATTTTTGCATATCGGTAGCAAAATAGTGCAAGCAGAGAGGTATTTCAATAGCTCACTGAGCTGTTGGGTACTTTCAGAAAACAACTCAATAGCAGTAGAAGATTACGGTAAAAATGCTCCAGTTATAAAGCACCCATTTGAAAAAAAACTGACCTTGTTGGGATTCGAACACACAAGTATCTGATTAACAGTGATTATAAAGCAGCCGCTGTACACACTGAGCTATTCAGCCACTCACGGAATTTTGTGGGCCGTGAGTGCTAATATACGCCACTGACTGTATGTATATGTAATGACCACCAGACTACTGTTAAGCGAAAGTATAGTATCACAGAGTAAGTGATAGTATAGTATAGGCCTTTTTGATGCAGTAAATGGAGGCAAACTTATAGACCAATTCAAGTCAGCCTGCAAATACCATAAGTTTGAACGCATATAATTATAAGCTGATGATATTTGACAACAGATTGTTCACTCCCTGTGAAGTATTTTGTGTTGTGTAAGCAAATGATGATTATCGAGTGAAAATGGAGCTCTAATTCCGGATATTGTCTCATCTCAATATTTAGTTGCTTACCTGTATAAGATACTTTATGTGGAAGAAGTAAGAAGGGGCTAAGTAGAAGATAAGCCCGATCCAATACCACCTGTGTAATAGGAAGAAGTCATTAGGCCAGAGTCTTCGACAGATAGACCGGGTCCCTCTCTGTCGTATGAAAATATTATCTTACTGAATACTCCGCGCAGTGGGAACAAACAACCAATATGGAGAAACAGCATCACAAGGAAAAGAGGTGTAATGACTGGATGAGAAGGTGAACAGGAGTGCAGCGAGAACTGTCCTTTGAGTGAAGTGTCCTTGACCTCTGAATAGTCTGCTAGTTTCCTTTGAGCTCTTTTATCATAGAAGTGCAGACTAAGAGTCAGGAGAGCTATCAGAATACCCAATGTTGATTTTATCCAGTAAGCTGACACAAAGCTTCCAGGGTATTCTAAAGGGATTCTAGCAGTAGCATTTATCAAGGAGTTTCGATAAGCCAATCGGTCACTCACTCTACCATCAACAAACTGAGACATTATTGTTGGTGCGACGATCCCTCCAATGTTGTATCCTAACTGCATCACATTGCTGGCCGCTGCCGAATCTTCCTTGAACACAGCAAAGACTATCCTGAAGCCAGCTGAAGAAAAGATTGAAAATAGCTGTAAATATATGGCGCTTATGCTGCCACAGAAATGCACTTTTAAGTTTGCTAATTTGTGAACGCAGCGCTTTATAGCCTGGCAGGCAGCCAACTGTTTTATGAATGTGTTGTACTATTGCTGTGAGAAAGATGGGTAATCTTCTATCCTAGTAAAATGCCAGGACTATCAATGTTTGAACACTGAGAGGCAGAATTTTCAACAAGGCTAATGACAAGTCCTTGGTTGAAACAGCAAGCCTGAAATTTTTTGATATGATTGTGCTTTACTGCATAAAATGTGAATATGTTGAACCATTTACGACCCTCTACTATAACATCATCGGACGGACGGTCTACATAGTGCTATCGAGATTATTATTGTGAATTAAAACAGATCCTTCTTAGTGACTTATATGAATCAATTTTTAATTTTAATGTTAACATTTTCTTTGGTAAAATAAGCAGCAACCCGACAACCCACTATAAACTATTGCAGATTTAACGTATTTAGAATGAAAGGTGTAGAGTAGCTAAACGATTTGTTTTAACTGTAATATGACACTTTACACGTAATGTTTATTCTGGTTATATGTTCCCTGGTTTCAACCAAAGGCAATCATAGCTAACCCAACCTGCCTGGCTTACCTACATAACTGATTAAGGTGTATAAGAGTCGTTTCACCTTAAAAGAGAACAAGACAACTCCTTCAATACCTTTTGTCTTGACAAGCTGTGATCAGGAAGGGTGGGATATATCCTCCCGGCTGTGACACAGAGCTTATCAATACAGGCCAGGTATAAGTGTCAATGAGCTTGCTCAAGCAGCCTCTAAGCCATCTAACCTTAATAACACAGCTTCTGTCGGGTTTAAATTCATTTTAGCAATGAATGTTTAATTCGTTGGATGAACAATTATCAAATCAAACAAAGCTGATACTCGCTCTGGGAGCTAGTTAATCGCCAATCTCTAACAGGATGCTACTCAGCTACACCTATATATCAAAGTATAAAATCAGCAACGGCGGCGGTCAAATGTTACGTAGTCAGCATGGTTAACTTCCAAACTGATCAGGATGATTGTTTCTTTGTTTGTTTGTTTAATTTTAGGACCTTCATAAAGATGATTTTATAACTCAGAAGTGAAAATCAGTATGAGTGGTTTTATTGGTTATAATGATAAGAAGCGTGGCGTGGCGGAATTAGATGGGTGAAATTACTAATTGATCAACACACTGTATACACCAACATGATTCTGTCGCACAGAGCAATTGTAGGCAGGAAAACATATGCAAATAATAGTTTTGGTAGCACCAACATGAGAAGTGGACTTATCAAGCAACTCAGCACTGAAGCTATCAATCCTTTCCCTTCAAACTTCGAAGGGACAACCTTTAACTTTTCCATACAACACCGCAGGATCCGGGATTGCTGCTAATCCGTTCTTGAAATGTTGCTGATCATGGATTATAAGCTTTTGTGAACAAGCAGGTTGAATGATAGTTTAGTAATCAAACAAAATTAAGAAGGCACCATAAATAGCCATAGTGTTAGTGTATTGGTATACCAATCGTGTGGCCTGAAGCTGAGACACATCGCTGAGTTCCAACAATCATAGTGCAATCAATTATGGCAGTCTCCATGGGTACTAACATAAAACCAATATCAAATCAAATTTTTAGTGCTTTGACCCTATCAAACACTATCAACCAGGTGTCTGTGCGCGGGATGCACTGTAATTGGATCCTGATGCAGTGCAATGTGTATCTCTGTCTGGGACATCTGTCACATTTTAGGCACCACTCAAATTTTGAAACCAACATTTACTGCAGCCTACATTTTATTCAACGACATCTATTCTTTACTCAATGTGACTCAAGTGTAAGTATCATAATTTTCTATCTGTACATTATTTATGTATCTATTTCTGGATAAGCTCTTGCAATATGAATCACTGCGAAAAAAAAGCGTGATACCCTCCCTTGGTATATTTTTGTAAATTTCAAGTCAGCTTAATTACCCACCATGTTATCCGAGGATTTTCACAGTTCAGTCATGTAGTATCTTATCAACAAATTAATTATTACCACAGTAGCTTATATATATATATATTCCATGTTTATTCTGGAGAAGAATAAGTCCTTAGGACTTGTACCCAGAAAACAGAAAAATTGATAAAAATATGGTGTAGAATTAAAAAGACATGTAACTAAAAATCAAGAACAATGACAGGTAAAATTACAACGTACACGCAGGCATTAATTAGCAGTAAAACATTACACAAGTTGATACACAATAGCTAGGAAAAGAAAAGTTAGAACAATGTAGCAGTAGGCTAAAATGAAATGATAAGAACTGACTCATTAATTGAGAAGTTTGAGGACGTGGCTCCGAGTGGCATTTTTGAATGTAGCAAGGGATTGACTCAGCTTAACATGATTGGGTAATTCGTTAAACTTCTGAGCACCGAAATTAGCTAAAGCAAATCTAAAATTTTCCTTGGATAGTCTAAACCCAGAACTTTTAGCAAGCCGAGTTTCACTAGTTAATTTCTCGGGGAGCAGATTGGTATCAATTATTGGGACTAAACTATTAACAATTTTATAAAACGTCAGCAGATACAAATATTCGAAACGCAAAGTTAAAACAGGGATGTTGGAGGTCTTTCGAGTATTATCTTTAGAACTGTTATAGTCTATAATTTTCAAACATCTATTCTCAATTTTTAAAAATTCTTTTTTGACATAGTTGTTTGTGGTAAATAAAACAGGAGAGCCAGATTAGAACGTATAAGTCCAATGTACCAAAGCTTAGCTAATTTAGGTGTCAGGAATTTTCTATTACGTTGAAAGTTGGTGACTATTGGATAAAGTTTTTGTTTAATTTTACTGGTATGAGATTTAAAATTTAATTTGTTATCAAGAATCACAGCTAAGTACTTAATTTTGTCAGATTGTTTGAAAATGAGATTATTAAATTTAAGTTCCGGAGGTTTGATGTTACGTTTATTAGAAATGGTCATGACATCCGTTTTACCGCTGTTTAGAACAAGGCAATTTTCACTGTACCAACTGGATGCTTGATGAATGCTTTTTTCCATAAGTTTTGTGGAAATGTCTGGGTTTTCCCCACTGGTGACTAGTAGGCAGTCATCAGCATATAGATAACAATTTTTGAGCTCCATCAGATCGTTAATAAACATGATAAACAGGAGTGGTCCAAGTACAGACCCCTGCGGCACACCAGTTATAACTCGACTGCATTCAGATACACAACCATTAACTTTCATGGCCTGCTCTCGACTTGAAAGATAATTTTTAATTAAATTTGATGCATTAGTGTGGAAATTGAATTTCGTTAACAGTTTACTGGCAAGGATCTTATGGTTTACGCAATCAAAAGCTTTACGGATATCAAGTGCAGAAACTGTGACAAATTTTGACTCGTGCTTTGACAGCAGGGAACGAAATTTGTTGTCTAGTTGAGTTAAAATTTGATCAGTGGATGTTCCATTTCTGAAACCAAATTGGCGAGAGGCTATTAGATCATTAATTTCCAGGTAATCACGAATTTGGTAATTTATTATCTTTTCTAGGACTTTACTTAATATTGGCAATAGCGAAATTGGTCTATAATTATTTGGCAAACTTTTCTTTCCACTTTTGAAAATTGGAATTACTAAGGCTTTTTTCCACACATCTGGAAACTCTTGACATTTAAGGCTCAGATTAACAATATGTGTCAATGGATTCAGAATCAAAGGCTCTAGGATTTTATAAATAAAGGCAGGGACCTGATTTAATCCCCCCCCCCCCCCCCGGTTTTACGTGATTTCAATGTGTGCAGATATTTAGGCACCTCACTCGATGTAATTTCTTGAAAAGCAAATTTTGGAAAACTGAAAGCTTTATCATTATCAAAGCCTGAGTAGCTTTTATTGGACAATAGCTTAGCCTCTTCATTGAGATTGGCACCAATGCTACAAAAATACCTATTTAGACATTCAGCGATCACTGGGCTTTCAGAAGTGTTGCAATTTTCAGATTCAATTTCTTGAATGACATTATTGCCTTGGTAATTTTTACCTTGGAAAATTTTGATTTTTTGCCATTGGTCTAATGTTTTATCATTAAGAGCTGCTCTCATTGCTCGCTTTTTGGCATCTCTTACTGCATTTGTTGCCTTGTTACGGATTAAACGATAATGCTCCCAGGCAGTAGAATTTTTATCAAATCCCGTCTCAACAAACTTTTGAAATGCATCTTTTTTAAGGCTTGTTAGTTTAGATGCCACTGGACACTTCCAACAAAGATTGTTTTTTTGCTTTAAGCGTTGGGTTTTAAATGGTGCAAACTGCTCCACCAATAATTCTATTTTTGATTCTAAAATATCTGCTGCTTCGTGAACACAGTGAACATTCTCTACAATATGAAAATCGAGAGATTTCGCACTATTAAAAAACTCAAGATCATCAAAATTTCTGAAATCTCGCTTAGTGACATAAGAAAAGCCGGCCTTAGGCCTTTTTAGATTAACTTTCATTTGAATTGCAAAATGATCACTAATATCACTTTTTATAACCTTGTGTTCAGGTACTAAATTTTGAACATTTGAGAAAAGTAAGTCGATCGTAGTATTGGAATCTTTAAAACATCTAGTATACTCTCTAACGAGCTGTTCATATTGATGAAGTCTCATAAGGGTTTCAAGATTTTCTTTCGCTTGTGAATTACCGGACCAGTCAATGTTAAAATCACCTATAATTACAGTTGGCTTTCGTAAATTGTGAGCATCCAATAGCTTTTCAAAATTACAGGAAACATCGGCGCTTGCAACACAAGGTGGATTGTAAACAAGGACCAAACAAAATCTAGACTCAGCAATAACAATTTCGATGCATAGAACTTCGGTCCCACCATGTGAAGTCAAATCAACTTTTTCGAATTTTATGTTTTGTTTAACATAAACAGCCAGCCCGCCACCACGTGAAGTCAAACCCCTATCCTTACGAATCAATACATAACCAGGTAGTTGAAAATTGTTGTCATAATGAGAGCCATTAAACCAAGTTTCCGAAAAACAGATTAAAAACAGATCTAATCTTATTTTATTGCTGGCATATAGTTTAATACTAATTCATGGCATCATATATTCGGATGGTTATGTTATCCCGGCATCAATTTTGTGAGTTCAATTAAAACATGCGGAATACGCCTTTCACATTTTGATGTCAATTAGAAATACTATTTGAACACAGCACATATTTTTATACGCTGCATTATTGTTCGCTCGTTTTTGATGTGCTCATTCTCTCGTTATTTCTCGCCATAGACTTAATATACTAGTATAATTTGGGAGTCAGATTCATTCAATGATTTAGAGACTACTACTTATCCTGTTTGAAGGCTGATCATCCCCACGATCTAGAGATCAACAGTTGCATTTGGAGGCCAATCTTGAAGCCAGTGACTAACAATTACTAAGATTTAATTTGTCACAGCTGGGGTGAATCGGTATTCATCAAAATGTCGGCGTCCTATTCTTCGCCAAAATACCTTACTCAGAATTATTTTTATTCAAAAATGATGACCTTTTACTGGAATGTTTTTGATGTGTTGTACAAATAAATACCGGAATCAAATGATGAAGTTACAGCCCGTTAATTAATTATGCAGCAATAATTGACATGAGAAAAATTAACATTTTGCAAAATGGATTTTTTAGATTTAAATTGTTGTATATTTTGGAGTTGGCCCTCCTTGATTCACAGGCCCCCCCTCCTGATACGGTGTCTGTAATGGAGCGCAGTACATGTAGACTAATGTCTAAAAACTTACTTTGAAGTCTGGTATGTGGTCCTGATTGGCTAACCAACTACATACATATTGAGGTACAAAGGTCATTACCTTCCTTTCATTGCTTTACCTCTGACCAAGTGACAGTGGAACTCAGAATATTTTCAATATTCTGAGCAGGAGATGTCAGAAATTCATAATTACATTTAGGAATGGCTGAGAACAAGCTACTTAATGCACATCCAGATTTTGGTATTAGCAGTTTTTCAACCAATAAAGTCAACCTTATTTCACCCAGAAAATCCATATTCATTTTATGCAATTCAAAATGATTCTTCACTGCAAAATTTCAAAGCTAAAAAGGATATTTGCGCACAGCCAAGGGGATGTCAGTAACAGTGACTAATAGAGAATCTTAGTGACGCTAATAGTAATTTGTGAAAGTTTTCTCTAATGGTGAACAAAATTCAGTTAAGGCTAAGGGTACATTTTGAATCCACATTCCAAATTCCCTATAGTATTTAGCATTGCCTTTAAGTTTTGATGCACTGGTCTTGAGTTTATACACTTTGACCTTTGCTTAGATCTACTATCTGCTCAAAGATAGGCTGGTAGTTGGTGGAACTTCTTGAGAATCAAATTCAAAAACAGCAGCGCTTGTGCCCTTTGTTCACAGCTGCAAACACAGCAAAGCTCTGAAAAGGGTAACCTCGTTGAATGATGATTGAAAGTCTGATTATTCACACTGTGTTTCTTTGTGGTGATTTGATGCTGCCAACACTACGGAACGTGCATTTGTAGTCTCAAGAATATATCCAGTGGTGTTGGGGCGCCCCAACGGTCCCCAACGACGTTGGGGTAAGAGTTTTTGGTGTTGGAGTAGGCCCAACGCTCCATCATCAGCTTTGGGGTGGGCTAAACTGCACTGAATGTCCATTCTGATATGTTTTTCTTCTCTTTTATTTGGGAGTTGTCAAGTACCGTTACAAGGGACATTTTATTCCAGTCTCCTTTTCCAAAGATTTTAGACCAAACATCTTTTAGTTTGAACATACTTCCTGCAATTATTACTACCCACCCACAAGATTGATCTGTTGTGTGTTCATCTGGATTTCGGCCAGGTCAGTCAAAGGTCATAGCCTAAAATTCACATGTGTACAGTTTTTTGATGGGGAGAGTGAACATTTTGTCGCATCAATAGCAGGGAGCGGATAACATGCCATAACAATTGAGGACGATTGCAACTAAGAGAATGCATATGTCGCATCCACACATCAGATCATAGGATGGTCATAACAATCGAGGACGATTGCAACCAGGGGGGTGCATATGTCGCATTTACAGCAGCAAACAGGATAATTTCTATATCAACATCAGACGCAATAAGAACATCCAATATTATAGCTAGCATCATCATCAGTACACTCAACCTCGACTCGAGGACACGCAGTTACCGGCTAGTGCATATCACCTCGAATCAGGGACAGGCAAATAATATGCAAATCTAAATTCTATTCTTAATACCGGTGCCACCCTAACGCCAGAACCGTGACAACCATGACAATGCAGTAAAGGTGGCACCAACGGAGACAATTCAGAATTAGCATGATGTCTAACTTACACCAACCAACACTTGCGGCTGATCAACCCTGGATCAACCCACTCTTGCGGCCGATCAACCCTCTTTTTGTGGTAATTGAAAATTGTGTTTAAATCTTGTTTTTTTGCTTATTGACGTCAGCAGTTTTTTAATGTGTCTGGAACCATGCTATATAAGAGCATGGTTCACCAATGGAAAGATAATTGATTTTGAAGGATTTGAATTGATTTGATTTGTTTGGCGACCCTCTGGTCGTCAAGCAGCGCTCTTTGTTTTGCAACTTCATTCTGGAGACAGGTCAGTTTTTAAACATGAAAGTTTTACAGTTTTTATTATAATATTTTCATTTATTGTACAGTAGTGATATTTATAGGGAAATAGAACTCGCCTTATTATTTAATAATGGCACAGTATAACATTTGGTTGGATTTCTATGCCATCACCTAATTGAGTTAAATGAATTAAATCCAGCATGCATGGCATCATTGACTAGAAAATATGACTTGTAGAAATAATACATGCATTGTTAAGTTGAATTGTGTTTAATGTTAAACTTGATCAGAATTAAAAGGCATGCTCTGGAGTCAAATGTTTGATCGAATCAAATGATATCCCATATAAATAAGTCAGTGTCATATAGTGAGCATCATCATACCGAGCTCGTGAGCACAGATCTCAGTAGCGGAGAGTTAATGTGGTGACTCCATAACCCGGAATCCCACAATTTGACCCTATTCTATGGAAATAATCCTATATTCTTGCTAAAGCAAAATCTCAAGCTCAATGGTTTTCCCATGAGTGTCCATGCTTTTCCTTTTTTTCCAATGGAATAACAACAATCTATTTCTGAATTTCAATTCTCCAAGACTAAGAGGTAAGTTAATTCAAATATATTCCACAGTGGATGTACTCCTGACCAATAGATTTAGCTTGTTTGGTGGGTGGATAGAGGAAACAGTTACAGCTTCAATCTAAGTCTTATTCTTCTTTCTCTCTCATTCACCCACCCTGTGCCCTATTCAATTCAGGTTAATAGACTGGACCCACTCATTCACCACCATCATCATCATACTTGTGTTCTAACTGGTTGTCTCTGCGAGTGATGTTATTGGAAATTTGCAGGCACGCTATGCCTAGCAGGTGTTTGTAATGAAGGAATGGAGAAGAGTTGGTTATTCAAACAACATGTTCATTTTAAGTAGGTTTTCTTAGTGGGATGGGACTGGAAATTCCAGCAGGGCAAATTTTAACGGCTTCAATCTACCATAGCAAAGCAGTCAAAGCAGTCAAAGCAAGATTGTAAGGGGATTATCACATGTATAAATGATTACATTAGCTCACTGTGAGATGGGTAGATTTGCTCCATTTTACTCCCTTATGTGAAAAATTTTCCATAGTGCGAGGGCGCTCGGCCGCCCCTCCCGCACCCACCCCGGCGTCAGGCCGGTGGCCTGACAGGGTTGGGGCAAAAATATTTCCTCTCAACACCACTGAATATATCTTGTAAAGCAGCCCTGCACACAAAAACAGTCAAGGCTACTTTTGGCTCACATCCAGAGCTGATTGTTTATTTAGCAATTGCATTGTCATGAAACCAAGTTTTTGGGCAAACAAGCTGTGCCAGACCTACTTTGAAAGGTTTAAAATGTGATAAAATGTGATGCATTGCGATGTGATAAGAATGTGTTGTGGGCACCTGCTCCTAGTTTGTGTATCTGAGCGGTTGCTGAGATAAGCCTGTTGCCCAAATACTTAAGCTGAATGTTATCTGTTGCAATGTAGCCAGCCAGTTTTTATCTTACTGGCTTCGATCCAAGAGCATGATGATTTAACAGCCTTTTCGTTCAATCAGCAAGCCTGCATTGTCTTACAAACACGTAAATAGTTGAACACATAGTGTGGACTACCTAAAAACATGGCTTTTAGGTGAGAAAATAATACATCATAAAGTATTGTTCACAATACATATGATACTGCCTTTTATAGTGAGAAATATTTCCATGTATTGCGTTTCTTATCTTATTGATTCTGGAATTAGTTTTAGTGACTGTGTTTTGTTTGATGGTGAAGGTATAGCCCATGAATTAAACTCAGTTTACCAGGCTTTGATGGATATAACAATGTCGGTACCAACAACCCCAGAACAGTTTGTGTACCCAACTCGCACAATGATGGTCTCGGTATCCCCGCCAGTTGCCTAGTGAAACAATCTCAAACACACAGCAGTGCAATGTCATTTCAAAAGTATTTATGTTTATTTGTCAATAGATAGCAGTCAATACTTGTTGTCTTGAAACCATTTATTTCGTTTAATCCAGTAACATTGAGCTGGTATGTTGACAGTGGCTGAAAGTCTTAGCTTTCAAATCCCTGTCGCTGCTAACTTTCAAAAAGTCCTGAGCCGATATTCTTGTTGTTAATCACTACAGGTTTCCTGACCTATCCTGCGGAATGAAGTGGATACTACTTTGTCTTGTAGGTTTTAACAGTATCTATGTGTCATCCGGTACTGTGAAAGGTAGATATTCCTATACCTTTCCCATTTTCATAATGATGAGATGTTGTTCAATCATAATAAGAAGAGGTATTGAGTTTCTCCAAATGTGCAAGCGTGTATTTTATGGCTATGCGCTTAGAAACATGATAAAAATGCAACTCACAATTTCATGTGAGATGATATTTTGGCAAAATATAAGTTTTGGGATATTTTGTACAAATACAGCTTTATTGCAGGGGCTGACCCCATCAATGATTCGAAATGCATGGACATTCCTCTGAAAGAGTACACCCAGGTGCAGAGATCGCTAGATATTTGGACAATAGGCCCTTAATTCCATGAAGGAGTACTGTGAGTAAACAGATTTGCTATATTTGTTTCCTTAAGGGTGTATTCTGGAAAATTTGTCAAAACCCAGGTTCATCCTTGACAATGCATGGAGGTTCTAAACTTAGTTTTTCTGAGTTGAGACCAAAAGTTTGGATGCCATTAGAATTGCGAAACTCAGATTATCCTGCACTCATGACAGGGGCAAACACCAAATCATAATCCCAATGCATAAACATTCAAATTTCAGACTGTCCTGCTAACAATGACTTTATTATATTAATATGGTTTCCTTAAGCTTGTTTTTGGTTGGACATTATTCAGCTATATATCCCTGTTCAAAACAGATTACTAATAGTAACACCAGCAACTCTCAATCAGAGATACTTAACTGTCTCTATCAAACACAATGTACAAGAGCATGATGATACTATTGAATAGGGTCACCTTATGTGGGATTAATCAAAATAGTTACCTAACCTCCTTAGCGTCTTCAGCTCTGAGCGCCTCATAGCTCCCTCTGGACTGAAGAGGCAACATCATATTTATATAATATCAGAATGTGCTGTGTTAACTTCTAGGCTACCTCAAAAAGTGCTGCTTTATCCAATCACTTTTTTCATATTATTTTTGTTACTCCTGCTGGCAAAGTTTGGAGGCTCAGACTTGTATGTTTGTTGGGCTTAAAAACTTATTAACCTATGTGTATTTTGAATATAATTTCTTGAAAGAACTTGCGAGAATCTATTTTTATGGTAGCAAATAAAAAATGGATTGAAAATGATTGATGGTTCAGAGAAGATACCAAATGAACTAATGAACCGGAATATCACTCCGAGGGGGTGCACTGTGTAAAAGCAAGTGTCATGTACAGATAATTTAGCGTTAAAAGGTGTATCGGTATAATGTCAAAAAAGAAATGTATTAGCTCATCTTTGTTTGTATGTGTACCAGAAAAATACTTCTTTCAAGTGTTTGACAACCTGAGCCCCTTGGCTGTCTATCTTTGTATTGATGCTGCTTGATTTCAATTTAAGTTATATATGTTTTTTTATTTGAAGTGGATTAAGTCAGGATCCTGGTTGTGACCTTATGCTCATGGAAAAATCAATGGCAATGACAGATTCGCAATATGGTCACTCAACTACAACAAGCTGGGCCAATGTCACACCCGAACATAAGGATCGATTTAGAAAGATGGGTGATCCTTGTTCCAACCCATATGGATACACCCCACGTGATATGATGATCGCAATGGGCTCTGATTACAATCTTTTAAATGACAACTGTATTGACGGCACAAACCGTGTGATGAAGTTACCTGAGATATGGGAAGGGCCTGACGACAAGTGGCGAGGTCGCCGTAGCCCTGTGAATGAAACCGGAAACTATTTTGGCTTTCTAGGGATTGCACCTCCAAGGCCAGACAACTATACTGCTGATTGCACTGGAACCAGATGCTGATAAACCAGTCAACGGAACGCCCCAATTGAATGCCATATTTCTGTCCCCTATAGCTCTCCTGATAGCTAATATCCATGCTTTAGCCGCATATATCAAGGCTACAAAGTAAAAGCTGCTAACATTCTTTATGATTGTTGACTGCTTCGTGTAGGCCTATAGCGTCAAAATAGCATGTATGATGTATTTTATTTTATTAGGTAAGTATATTTGTTCCGATTATTTTTTCCAAAAAGAACACCAAGTGAAGAAAACACTAGGTTGCAGAAGCAATACTTCGCAAAGTTTCACGTTACAAAGTCTTGTATTGTGTCAGAATAGCATTTTTGACGTATTTTTCTATTAGTATAGTTCAGTTTTTTTAGTTCAGTTTAGCTTATATCGAAAATAAAACTCCATGTGAAACCAATAACTGGGTCGCAATAGCTCTAATTAACTGATATTTCTGTAAGATATATGCAATGTTTTATATTTCAACATTCCACGTTAGATTACTCTCACTGCACAGAGAGAAATGATATCGTCAGCCCAACCCTACAGTAACCGTAGCTTGAACTTGTTTCTTAGCTTGTCGATTGCCTAGGTTACAAAATGTGCAATTTGTAGCCCAAGGGCTGAATATCGCAAAGCAGACCTACCCATGACAGCAAAATGAGTGCTAAGTACCAAGGCTACTGGAATCTTCCTGAGCTGTTTCATGAATCAAGCAACTCTATCAGCATAATGCTATTTGTGGGTGTCGGCAAGCATCGCAAGGGGAGGGGGTGGCTACTATTATATAAGGTTTAAGATGTCAAACCTTTTCAGATGAAGGTTTGCTATTTAAAATCATACATTCTCAAACCCTGATGTTTTAGACCATATTGGTTTTTTATTCATAGATCATATTTTTTGCAAAAAGACATCAGATTTTTTATCCATTTCGTTGAGTTTGAACGTTTTTATTTGTTTTTATCACAGCAGCCATTCAAAGTTTTTATTCCACATGATATATTGTGACAATGAAGGCTTCTTTATCAGAAGAATGCGTGAGCAGAGCACAATCTACGTACCAGGGGAGAATATAGCTAACAGATTTATAGGAGGAGGGGTTCCTACCCCACCCGCCCCGAAAACTTAGCATCACACGCAATGGGTATATTTGCTTGTTTGGCCGAGCACAAACATTTTCCAATTTGCTATATTAATATTAGTCCACTTGCATCACTACAAATATTATATTGTATGATATATATATATATATATTTATTGTACTAAAATGAAATATGTAGATATGTATTACCTGCTTTAAATGTATCATCACAATAGTATAGTAATAAATAATCAAAACGGAAGAAGGCAACGTACAGGATACAGGAATTATTGAGCAAATATTCAAAACGATGAACATTCATCTGTAAAACAAAAGGATAATTCACTCAATGTGAGCCTTTGTATGATATACAGGGGTTTATTATGGCACAGATTTTAAGCAACTAAACTGACTGTTTGATTTTGCTAGGAGATCTTAATTACCAGGAAATTATAAAATGTACCATTCACCACTAAGTGAAACTATAAGTTCTGGGCCAGCAAGAGAGATGCAGGCACTTTAAGTTTGATTGCATGTATAGCACCACGATACAACCTACGGTACTTGTAAATAACACATGTAGTAATATGTCTATACATCTAGGCCTAAGTATAGCTTGTCATCAAGCATGCAGTGATATCAAAAATAACAAAAGGGAACAAAACAGATTATAAGGTAAATGTACAAACATTGAGTTGCATAACCATCGATTCTGGTAATCTGGTAATAACTCATTAAACTAAACTCTTATACTATTGAGATGGATGGGGTAGTTGTAGTGAAATTATTCAGGAAATTACTAAACTTCCCACATAAAGCCTTGGTTCATTGAGAAAGAATGCTGTCAGGATGCAACGGAGTGGGGGTGATGCTGTAGTCTGCTTATCTGCTTGCAGGTTATGGCCCGATACAATGCAGGCAAGGGTGAAGGTCAAACTTGATTATATTATGGTCAAAGTAATACTGCTATTGTCGGATCGAGTTGTTTGTGAGGTGGAGCCCTGCCGCAGTCACAGAGTAGTACTTTACTTATTGGTACCATACAGTAGATGTGGTATGAGGCTGGTGTCTCCAGATAGCGATCTTACCCTCCTTATTACCGCTGCCTGTCAGCACATACTGTTCTCCGACAGCGTGCATACACTTAATACTATCATTGTGTACAGACAACTCCTGGGGGAAATATAAGATTTAGTTATAGCAGGGAGGGTTATAGTCAAAGGGTTATAGTAACAGTTGTGTGAGGGAGTAGGTCACCAATAAGGGGGGGGGGGCACGACTTATGAACTGAACTGCTGAATACATTGAGGATGATGGTTTATGTTGGAGGCAGAGACATACACCTTGTGTTTTGTCTTTGGTTTCATGGATGTGAATGTGTCCATAATATTTAGGAAACTCAATGCATTACAAATAAGCAGGAGAGGTACATCATGGTTTTCACCCCAAGTCAGTAAACTTTACTATTCACTTACCTCAGTGATGATGTACTTAGATGCTAAGGCTATGTACATCTTAGACTTAGTCCTCATAATACTATCTCTTTTATCTGATTTCTGATATGATGGAGATTTCATGGTACGACGGTTTTGATAGGCTGATTTACATCCGATGTATAGATTGTCACCAATAGCGACTAGCTTACTAACTCCTCGGGCATCAATGGGTAAAATAGCTCTTCTCTCTTCAGTAGTCCTGTCCCAGCTAACCAGCCGACCTGTAAAATAGAGCAACACCATAAGTAACTACAGAAATAATTCTATGGGCTCAGGCAGCTTGATATTGTATGAGAAAATTGGATCAAACTTGTTCTGGTAACGCTAGCCATGCCTAGCAGTAAAATAGCTTCACTCATTCACTCAGCTATTCCGGCTAATGACATGCTGCCAGCTTACCTGTCTGAGAGCAGCCAGCCCATATAGTATTATCTATAATACAGAAACACTCGAGGTCAGCTCGGCGATCTCTCTCATCTATGTAGAATAGTGTGGCTTGTATCTTCCCTGTGCTGTCTAACTTAACTATACTCTGCTTACAACAACACCATATCTCTTCCTGAAAATATTCAAAACCATATCTCATCCTGAACATACACAACACCGTATGTCATTTGGTAGCTACCAAAAAGAATCAACAGTTGAATGAGAAACAATCAAGAGCAAGATGATGGCACATATAATTGTCTGGTGAATCTAATTGAAACAAACTTGAGGTTACAAATGCATGACATAACAGGAATTTTTATCAAAAATATACAAATGATCCCAACAGCCTTAACTAACTTATGATGCTTAGTTAGGATGATCATACAGATTATATTATTACCAGCTGGCTCGCTCACCTTAGATATAAGCCTGAATGAGGTAAGTGGATGTTGTACACAGTTTATACGTCTGATAGCCTCTAGTGTAATAGTATCCCACAGAATGATACTTCCATCAAGTGCCCCGCTGCAAACAACAGTGTAAACTACGCTTAAAAGTATTTGGCAGTAAAACGTAATATACAGAAGTATAAATAGGCTTAAACAGCTCATCTAGCCCATGGCTAATTGAGTAAGCCAGCTAAGGATTAAAATTAACACACTGTCTTCATTTCGTTGTGTCACTGTTTGGAATTTAGCGTATAACAATTGGTGGAAGAATTGTTATGAAAAAACCAACATGTCAGTTTGACAGCTTCAATACGCAGGCAGATTCAAATTGTCTAGCACAATCCACACATGTTTGGCCTCTATGGTGTTTTTTTTAAAAACTATATTGGCATAATTTTCATTCGATGAGAATGTTTTACAAAATCAGCCTTCCAAGAAAACAAAAAAAGGGAAAAAAAAACCAAAAACTTTCAATCAAGATGACGAAAAAGATAATCAGAAAAATTGAGTTTGAATGATTTATAATTGAATATTGAACGTAAATTATATGGAATATTGTTAAAAGTAGATGCTATGATATTATCTAAAAAGTTATTTGAAGTTGGGTGTAGCTTGAACTTGTCTCTCAGATTGAAATTGCGCGAAAAATTAAAATGTTCTAACCAAAGTGGTGGACATTATTTTCTTGTTCCTCACTTTTGAGTGGATATATATATATATATTGTAGTGTACAGACAGAACAAGGAGTTGTCAACAACTGCAGAACAAGGACTAACTGCAGAAACACCAACAACCAATCAGGTTGCAGGAGAATGCAATCTTTTATTATTTCTTCCTTTTATGTCCATGCTTTGATCTGACCAGTTGTGGTTTTGTGGTTTTCAATCGATCAAATAAACACATAATTATTATTAACTCATCACAAACTGAAAATTATACAGATATTTTACCTGTACATGGTGTGAGATTTGAGATCCGGATCGAGCTGTAGCTCTATCACACAGTCCTGATGTTGGTCTAACCTCTGGTGTTCTGGAGAGTGAGGGTTATTCTCTATCACATAGATAGAACGATCAAATGAGCCGGCCCAGACCCTCGTCTTAGTGTGAGCCATACAAACTACTCTGTGGGTGAGAACAACAATAAACACTGATAAAAATTCATGGATCGATGGTAATATACACAGGATACTATACGTTCCATCAGTTATATATCTTTGTGTCAGTAAATGAGTCTAGTTAAAAGTTATGTTACTTGTTGAATTATGTCTCTTTTATAACGAGCTAAAACTCAGTTAAGCTGATTTATAAGATCTCTACGCAAGGCTGGCTGTAGCATTACTGAACTTTTTGACCAATCAAATTGAAGTTATGCACTCATTTAAAGATGAATAAATTGCAATTTGTTCTGTGCTTGTGGAGGGTCAGACATATATATATATGTTATTATATGAGTGACAATAGGAATTATTAGTAAACTACAGTTATCACAACCAGAAATCAGTGGATGGGAAAAGAACCAAGAAAGGGTGAATTCAGTCGGTGTGCTTGTCATAAGCCTTAGTCTCAAAAAGCTAACACAGAGCATTGATGGGCAACATCTACAGTGTTCTGCTAAATGGTAGGCGATCATGCATGATTTACCTGTCACCTGTCCGAACATAGGCTGGGTAAAGTCTCCACGACGTTGCGTCGAAGACTTTAATTTTACCGTTAGACATTCCACACCACACTGTGGGTACACTAGTCGATGCTTCCAGTACATCTGTACTACTGTAAGATGAGATAGACAGTTTGATGGTTAGCTAACCAAAACATCAAAAGCCAAAGTGAAGAAAATCTACTGCTGCCACTCATGCAAATTTGTGCTCATTGAATTCTGCATAGCTCCAAGATAATTGTGACTTAAATCTAATAATTGTCACCTAATGGGCAAATAATTTGCACAAACTGATCTTCAAAATCAGGGCATGAAATCAACGCACCAGCTTATGACGTGTACAGTGTGCACCAGTAAGAGGGTAACTACGTCACCTGATGCGGGTAGATAATTAATTTCATACCCTAATTTTGACGATCAGTTTGTGCAAATTATTTGTCCATTAGGTGACAATGCTAAGATTGCAGCCTCATTTCATTAGTTTTGAGCTACACAGAATTTTATAAGCACACATTTGGCTGTGTGGCAGCAGTGGTTTAAGGGCAATAAAAGGACAACTCTAAAAATTTGTTGGGCGTAACAATTCCAGCGAAACGAACAATTTTCCCCAATTTTATTCAACTAGGCTGTTTTGATTGCATTCTCATCAGTACTGACACCAGAAGATTATTCCTCTCCTTGATTAAAGCACATCACAGCAGAGTAAAACTTCATTCATATAGTCAACTCTTTGAAGAATCGTTAAAAAATATATCATAAAATCGACTCGGTACATTTACAATACAATACACATGAAGTCTTACCCGTTACGTGTGAGGCTAAGTGTAGGGGTGCGGGTGAGCGTAGGAACCCCTCCTCCTACTGATATGTTAGCTACATTCTCCCCTGGTACATAGATTATACTCTCGACGCATTCATTGTGCAACTCATCTGAGTTTGGGTTGAGCTTATATAACAAGATATCTGTGGAAATAGAACAAATATTTTGTTGGCTATTAAAATAATCAAGTTAAACTGTGTGTGAATTCCCCTAAAAGAGAGTTAATCATTTAATCAAATCAAGGAACCTAGCCTGTTAATTGTTCAATTCATGGGTTCAAATGAAACTGATTTTTTGATACTCCTTTGCTTGAGTCAGTCTTAAGAGGTTTTTACCAAAATCGATGATAGTTGGATAAAACTTTGGCAAATCGTATATTATCCTGTATGTGGTATACCCATGCATTCTAATATCATGATGAGTGAAAATCAACATTCCACTTTAAACGGTGGCAAGTAATACGCCACTATTGAGTGTCTGCTCCGCTCAAACAATCAGTCCAATAAAGCAAACTGCTGAGACCGGAGATATTGAGCATGAGAGGATCAATCCCTAAATCTGTAACTTCACTTACATGAGGAGATAACTCAATTAACACGGGATCCAAACCGGTATAGTTGCAAAACAGCCATCAGGCATCAATTTGCAGAGAGGGACCATCCGGGACCCAGGCACCAACTTGCAGAGAGGGACCAGCTGGGACCCCAGGCTACAACTAGCAGAGAGGGACCACATTGGACCCAGGGCTCCAACTTGCAGGGAGAAGAGACCTTTGATCCCAGGTCATACTCATATGTCTCACCTTGTGTTGCATCAGCAGGAATGATTAGTTTCTGCTTAGTCTCCTCTTTAGAGTAATAAGCCATAAGAGATACAGACTTATCCACATCTTCAGAGTGTACACATTTAGGTTCTATACTACGCGCACTAGATATCAAGGCTTCTATAAGCAGAGTACAATGGGCTGCCTGCTGCATCAGGAACATATCCCTCGAGTTTGTACTAATCATCTATAATTAAAAAGATGTATGGTTATTGGGGGCGGGGCTTTAAAGGTGCTATTAACCTGTCTTGACAAGTTTTTGGTGTCATAACCAACAAAACTTGTCAAGAGAGGCTAGGTTATGCCATACCCAAAGAAGAAAGCCAGCGATTTACTACACTTATGTACCTCTTAACAGCAGCATAGATCACAACCTTGTAATACTTCCAACATACAGTCAGTCAGATACAGAACTCTGTGGTTCGGACCGAAGATCATGATTTCCAAGGATTTCAGGAATATAAGCGTGAGAATAAGTTTGGTATTGAGGGTGCTATTTAGATTCTGACTGACCACATACAATGTTGCCTGAGCAGCCATCTTATCAGATTAGGGTACACATGGACATGTAAAGAAGATGAGTTTGGTGTGACACGAGACCTAGTCGGGTTCATTCACTCAGTACTCTGTACTCTGGTATTAATATGATAAGTAGCATGTACCTTGCCCCCTATTAGCTCATGAATGAGTATCCTCCATGTTCTACACTCCTCCTTTAGGAATACAGTGATTGGTTTAACTGAGCCTGTGGTGTAGAGTTTGAGACAGTCTGTAGGGGTTAGCATCACCAGCCCCGTATCTAGCTGTAGTTCTACAAGGAAAGGGGGCTAATTGGTGAGGTGTGTGGTAAGCATCAACAGATTGATAAAAGTTTTTTGTTTTTACTAGTATAAGAATAGATTGGCGATTGATGCACAAAATCTTATACATACTATACTAGTAGCTATTCAACTAACACCACTACAACCAGCGATCAAAGATTTTTACATAAACCCACAAGTAATAGATATAAAAGTTCTCTACATATAACTTACTGCTGATCTGACTTAGTCTGGCCATATCCCTAACAGATGTATCTGTCTGTAGTCCCTGTCTGAGGAATATTAGCCTCTGATCAGTAAGTATGACGTGTCCTAGCCCTAGATCTGTACGCACTATACCAGAGGATACCTGCAATAGAACATAAAAATAGACGTCAGCTGTGTCAATCAAAAATAAGTCAGAGGATCAATCATGTTAAATATATCATATGTGACAGAATCCTAGATATATATATGTATAGATTAGATTCAATCTGCGGCAGCATGGTCCCCTATCTTTGTTAGAGCTTCAATTTATAAATAGCGCTTCAGCTGTAACTACAACACGAATAACTTAAAATGCCATGTGATGTGGTGATAGGAGTAGCTCAATGGGTATGGACGCCTGCCCTGACTCTAATACACGAGTGTTGGAAATCTTGGGTTTGAATCCTGCTACAGTCTACTGAAACTGGCCTTAGATGGGCTCCAACCTGCCTGCAAACTGAGAGCAACTTGGCACCAGAAATGGCCGCCAACCTTTAATTCTCAGTATTTGGACAATTTTTTACCAACTGCTTGGTTTATTACCTTGATGACAGTATCAGATATATCTACATTAGATCTGGCGCTGAGAGAAGCCTCCATATCCTTACATACAGCCTCATTATCCTTCCAACACTGATAGAAACATCTCAAGTGATCTGACTCTAACGGCTCCTCTCGCCCTGTTATATAAATATCCATATCTGATATAAGTAACGAAGATCACTTCAAATCTGACATATTCTTTTTGGCAGATTGTCAATCCACTAGATAGGTGGTCAGTGTATTAACGGTAGGGATTTTCAGCATTCGCTTGGTGAAGACCTGCTTTCCTTTCTACAATCCTATGTATTAAAGCACAAGACATGGGAGAATCAGTATTACCACCGCTAGGACACTGCTGCTTTGTACACAATAAAAAATATCACTACCTGTGGGAGTGTTAATGAAAAACAATATCTTGATGTATTGTGGGCAAAATAATTCATCAGACATTACAGTTGTCCGATAGATTAGAGCATTATAATAATATCTATGAAGTAGTAGTAGGGTAGGATTACTGACCGAGTGTGAGAGCCTGGTAGAGTCTATCTATCGTCTCTCTCCCTACAGCCAGGTCCAGCCTCTCAGCGTATTTATCAAACTCTACAGCTGTTACAGCACTGGTCGGTAAGTTCTCCAGCTCGACCTTGACATCTGTGTTATATCCTCTACGCTTAGACTGTGAACTCCTCAACAGATCTATAATTACAGAGAGAGGGAGCATAAATCTACGATCTACAGGTTGGTTAAACTTAGCCGCATGACAAGGCTAGGTTAAACTAAACCTCGTACACTATACCTCGTACACTACACCTCGTACACTACACCTCGTACACTACACCTCGTACACTATACCTCGTACACTACACCTCGTACACTACACCTCACACACTATACCTCGTACACTACACCTCGTACACGACACCTCGTACACTACACCTCGTACACGACACCTCGTACACTATACCTCGTACACTACACCTCGTACACGACACCTCGTACACTACACCTCGTACACTACACCTCGCACACTACACCTCGCACACTACACCTCGCACACTACACCTCGCACACTACACCTCGTACACGACACCTCGTACACTACACCTCGTACATGACACCTCGTACACTATACCTCGTACACTACACCTCGTACACTACACCTCGTACACTACACCTCGTACACTATACCTCGCACACTACACCTCGCACACTACACCTCGCACACTACACCTCGCACACTACAGCTCGTACACGACACCTCGTACACGACACCTCGTACACTACACCTCGTACACTACACCTCGTACACTACACCTCGTACACTACACCTCGTACACAACACCTCGTACACTACACCTCGTACACGACACCTCGTACACTACACCTCGTACACTACACCTCGCACACTACACCTCGCACACTACACCTCGTACACTACACCTCGTACACTACACCTCGTACACTACACCTCGTACACTACACCTTGTACACTACACCTCGTACACTATACCTCGCACACTACACCTCGTACACTACACCTCGTACACTACACCTCGTACACTACACCTCGTACACTACACCTCGTACACTACACCTCGTACACTACACCTCGTACACTACACCTCGTACACTACACCTCGTACACGACACCTCGTACACTACACCTCGTACACAACACCTCGTACACTATACGTCGCACACTACACCTCGTACACTATACCTCGTACACTATACCTCGTACACGACACCTCGTACACTACACCTCGTACACTACACCTCGTACACGACACCTCGTACACTACACCTCGTACACAACACCTCGTACACTATACGTCGCACACTACACCTCGTACACTATACCTCGTACACTATACCTCGTACACGACACCTCGTACACTACACCTCGTACACTACACCTCGTACACGACACCTCGTACACTACACCTCGTACACAACACCTCGTACACTATACGTCGCACACTACACCTCGTACACTATACCTCGTACACTATACCTCGTACACGACACCTCGTACACTACACCTCGTACACTACACCTCGTACACGACACCTCGTACACTACACCTCGTACACAACACCTCGTACACTATACGTCGCACACTACACCTCGTACACTATACCTCGTACACTATACCTCGTACACGACACCTCGTACACTACACCTCGTACACTACACCTCGTACACGACACCTCGTACACTACACCTCGTACACAACACCTCGTACACTATACGTCGCACACTACACCTCGTACACGACACCTCGTACACTATACCTCGTACACGACACCTCGTACACTATACCTCGCACACGAAACTTTTACACGATAGAAAAATCAGGGAACGTCTTCAAGATAAAGTGTGACTTAATAATATGATAGAGACTATCACACAGGATGACGGAACTTGAATTAACTCGAATTACCTAGCAAGTGTCTCTTCATAATAAACTCACCAACGCCTCATTATTTACAGTAATCTTTATTCGTTGTATTAAGGTGTTGGCAAAAAATAGGAGAACACAGCAGAGTTAGATGTAATGTAAACCTTACCTGTATACATTGCCTTGTGATGTGATTGGACGGAGTCAATGAGCCCTTCGGCATCTTCACAAGTTTTTAAAAGTTTAGTGATGGAGCTCATTGGAAACATAGCCTTACTCATCTCATAGAGGTCTCCGAAGTTATCGAGAGCTGAGAAACAAAAAAATATATACTACAGCTATTCCATATATATTATTACCAGAATTGGCAGGCTAACTGTAAACTGTGTTTGACGGCAAGAAATTGAAACTCTGAGGTGATCATCATTGTAAGAGACTGGCCATTTCAATGATGCTTACCATCAACTAGATAATTTGAGTAGGACCTTGCCACCAATGAAAAAATATTATTGTGACACTAGATAGGGTCATATGTCAGGTCAGTTATTGTGTACGCAGGAATTCCACTGCATCCATTACACATTCAAATCACTTCTAATTAATTACTGAATACCACAGCCTACCACTAGTGAGCAGCAATGTTACAGACTACTGCATTTTCTCTTATACACTTGGCTGTTCAGTACTTCAGGCCAATGAAAACATGCAGCATCGAGATGAAAAGTAATATGTGGTGATATGGTGATTGCAAGAGTAAGGTTCAATAAAGTCTGGTTACTCAGATAGAATACCTTCGGTAACCATCCCCCTTTGTAAGTTTATGGCTCCGATAACAAACAGACTCGCAGCTCGAGTAGGCTTACTGCTCGAGGCCATCTCTATAAATGTACTCAGATTCAGTACACTGTCATCCTATAATCACATTACAAACAATCACATTAAAAACACTCATGTATCATTATACCATATATAACAGTCGCGTAAACACTCGTATGTAACACGATCATATGTGACACAATCGTATGTTACACTCATATATATATATATATAATATGTTTAATATTTTAAGTTTATAATAACATCATTAATGAAATACATTCAAATTGTTATCATATAAATAATTTATCAAACTGGAGTCTGTAGATTAACAAGGTTCTCCCCTCATTCTAGCCTCTCCACAGCGGGCTTACATGCAATGCAATGGACCATCACGTGTACCAGTGTGTTTCATCACAGTGAGTTAGCATGTATGCGTATGCATGTTGACTCTGGAAAGTATTCATTGGATATGCAGGCGTGTATATTAGTTAAAGTCCTAAAGCATATCCAGCAGAGTTCTTTACTCGATTAATTATTAAATTTTTTTTAAAATTTCCAGCTTGTATTTCCATCTTAGTAAATGAGGCACAAATGTGACATAGATAAGCAATGCAATGACAATTTATAAAAGGTCAGAGTTCAGAGGTTTAGGAAGAGGTCAATACACCCAACAACATGCAACACAGAGCAGCTCCTCCTCCTCCTAGCAGACGAATACCTCTCATCTTACATTTCAACTTCAGTGGATACATTCTACACTGACAAGGACATAATATCGACAGATGGTATGACAGTATAAAGCCTTATAGAGAATGTACGCCCTTATCTGAAAGTTTATTCGGTATATGAATATGATGTGGCACCAGGAGACTAGCAACATGCAAGCGAGGTAATCAACCTTTACTATGTGGTGATTAACAGCTGCTGACCCTGTCACTAAAACCAAAAATCTACACATGTCAATATCAGAAATCTGATGTGATTATTATATGTGTATGTACATACTGTACATGTTCTAGTGATTGAAAAAGGAAGTTTCCCTTTTCAAAGGACAGCTGCTATTAATCACAGCTAAGACCTAGCTTCCATGTTGGCTACATCAAAGAACAAGCCATCTGTGGTATGTTTCCTCTGTTTTGAGAAAACACTGTTTTTCAACATGAGTAATGTATGTTAATGACCTTCGAGTTGCAGCAGAAGGAGACAAAATACTGCTGATTTGCTTTGAGTCTTGAAACACACAATATTTATGTATGACAACTCCCAATTTTGATAATGATCGATATCAATATGATTTGTTGCCAATATATCGGTTTGATTTGCTAGCAATATAGACCAGCACTAGGCTAATAAGTTACCTGGAATTGAGCTAACTCATCCATATGAGGGAGATTGAATATCTTACAGTCGTTCTCATACAGCTTCAGAGCCAGTGACTTCTTCACTTGTCTCGACTGCTGACTTCTAGATAATTTCTTTGAGGTCAAACTTTGTCTGTCAACGACTACACAATAAACAAAGATCAAGGTGATTGTGATCAATGAACTAGTTCATTGTTGTGATATATAGCAACATTTGTATGAGTCTTTTCGGTGATGTCTCTGAACATACCTGGTCTAGTACATAACTGCTCTGTCCACAACTCATGACACTTTAAGCAGTGAGGGCACATCCACCCTCCCTGCTTGCAGACAGAAACACAACCTCGCCTTTGATACACCATAACAATGACAGAAGAGTTCAAATTTTTTAATTAAGTTGACTCCTGATTCCTATTGACATACCGGCGTTAGTCCACGGATCATGTGCTATATCAGACACCACCTCCCTTATAAAAGCTTTAAATATGGCCGTCTCTATAACATTAGTGTAAAATAACTGGTCATCATGTCTGTGAGCCTCAAGAAACTTCTCCTACAAACAAACAGAAGCCTCTATATTACTCCAAGAGAGGTGCGATTACAATAAATGTGCAGCTATATTTAACAGTAATCTGTTTAACTTAACTAACAGACTTATCTATCATAGTGAGGTTGTGAAATCTGTTCGGGAATGTGAAACATGAAACCATTATAGTTCATTCTACCACATGGAAACATTCTAATTCAAGAGACAGTCTGTTCTATTGTCGTGTGTGTGTAACTACAAATCATGTTAATGTCAAAAGTGACCAACAATGTGAAACATATACGTGATGAAAAATCCACGGGAGAAGGCAATTACGCAACCGCTTTAATAGATCCGGACTAAATTGCGAGTGACCTGTCCCTAGACCACACCCAACATGCATCAATGGTCAAGCTCTATGCACTGTCTTTTCTATGTTCATTATTATTGAAATTTCTATGGTAACAACCAGCCATTCAGTCATAGAGATAACATACCTTGTTGAAGAACTTCTGCTCGAGTATGATATGATCGTGTACATCTCCGAGCAGATCGACCATCATCTTCAGACATATATCTGTAATCCTCTTATTTATCTTACCCTGAAACTCCTGTCGAGCTGTTATAATATCAAATGTGACATCACCCATAATCGACAAATCAAAACTCATATCTGTGTCCACAATCTGCAAAACAATAAAAATATATATATACAAATAAAAACATATATGTTTAAATGAATATAAAAAGGAATGCAAAAGTTGGCCGCTTTTCTCACCTTAAAATTAGGGTTACTCAACACGAATACCATTATTTAAATTTATTAAAGGTTCTACAATGGGTTTGATGCTTGTTGCTAAAATTTCGTCCTTGGATAAATTTATCATGAATATCCTGATATAAACTTCATTACCAAATTTTAGACATAAATCAGTTGATAAATGCGGTGAACCTCATTTAGATATGTTGAAGCCATATGTCAGGAGACAATAAATAGCTATAGGGAGACATCAGTACGTACCGCAGTACAGAAATCACTGGCAGCCCTGAGAGGAAGGTTAGCAGCGTACTCTGTATCTGTATTAGATGATATAATCTTCCCTTTATCTACATCCACTATAAGCAGACCATCGACCTGCTCAATGGTCTCCAGGTGGTCAGAGTGACAACCCATAACAAAGTAACCGGGAGCTTCCACAAATCCAACCATCGACGCTGATAGAATGGGGACATACATGGACTGCCATCTACAGCATAAAAACCACCAGTCATCAGTGATGACTATATTCATTCACTAAAAGCCAGCTTAGTAAGTCTAGTAAAGAAGGTCTGGAGCTGATTAAAAGTTACAAATCACAGACCACCTCTAATCTGTATATCTTTCTTATTGGGGGGGGGGGGTCTATCACATGGACGTCATACGCTCTATCTCTCAGGCCTTATTACCTCACCCATTAAACAAATTCAAAGTAAGGCCAACGAAAACTGAATAAATTTTAATGAATACCTGAATGCTCACAGTACGAACCTGGGTGCCTACAGTACATTCATGAATGCCTTCAGTAAATACCTAAGTGCCTACAGTACAAACCTGAATGCCTAAAGTACATGCCTGAATGGATATATCATATTCATGAATATCTCCTGTACTAGTGTAAGTAGAGAGAAGTTAGATGAGACGAACACGATCCTCTGCTCCTGAAGTAAAGCACAGATAACAGAGCAGACCATCATAGGCTTCATCAGAGTGAACACAACACTCATATTCACATCGACCACAGGACGAGATGTGTGCTGGCCTGGGTGTAATATCAACTTTATACCTCCGTAGTTAACCTGATATGTAACAAATATGTGTCGATGAGTAAGGGTTATACAAAACAGATCATGGTCATGGACTAAATCAGCTCAATTTTTCCCAACATAACCGAGCCTAGCTATTGCGGACACATAAATGGATATTTCAATAATATATATTCAACCAAAGCTTTTGCTATACAGCAGTGCGCATGGTTGAGCTAATCATCCAGTGCTTCGTCAGTACCTCACACATATATTTTATTTGTTTTATGAACAGACTTTGCCTCAGTTAATGGTCAATAATCATTGAGAGGGTGTATGGTGTTCATGCTTGGAGTCAGGGCTCACAGGGGAGACAATGTACATTAATAATGGGTCACACAGGAACTCACATGATCTTCTAAATCGTGCTACAATTTAAATAGTGTAAAGGATTTACTTGTGATGTGATAACTAATTTACCGACCCACCCGATACCATAGACGATCCTATCAGTGTGTGACCCTAGCAGCAGAGAGTCAGGGTGGCAGTGCTAAACAGACTAAAACTGAAAACCCCACTGCTAGGTACAGACTTGTGGGTCAATCAACCCATGACAAGATTTGGCAAGAAATATGCGGGTGTAGGTGAGAACATATTTGAAATGTTTGTTAAAAAGAAAGGAAAAGAAAACTATGATAAGCTCTCATGTAAAGGTATATTATGAGTGAGATACTATTAAACTGATGCATATTTATACAGGCTACCTGTGAAATATCCTACTTCTCCAGATTAACTACAATATGTAATTCACATTGCTAATAAATATGTACCTGTAGCGTGACTGAAACTATGTGCAGAAAAGTGTTAGAAAAGCAAAGCAAACCAACTAGGAAACCTTAATGTCAAAATATACCAAATAGATCACAGAAACAGCAACCAATTGAATCTGCCCTTCTCCATCTTACGCTCGTATGACGTGGGATGAAATAACCAAACCGGTAAGGTAACCAAATGGTGTAAGTGTGCAGACCCACTACTTACCTTTGCTGTTATGTTTATCTAGGGAAAAAGTAATTAGTTGAGAAAACAAAAAGCGTTGCCAAATACCAACTCCTTTAGGTAGGTAGGTTGGTTGGGGGAATGAAGGATATTAGACGGAACCCCACAGGGGCATACGATTGAAGAAAATAGGTTCAAACTGCAAGTAAATGAAGTTGCCTAAAGTTCAGCTTATGGCATAAATACTAAAGTGTCATAAAACCTAAAATTTGACTTTTATTCAATATTTCTATCTTTTTTTGTGATTGCCAGACACATCTCTATCTCACCTCTCTCTAATATTCGAAGGGACAAAGTCAACGAGGATATTATTAATAAGTTTGGGCGGTTCTAAATTCAATCACCATAGCTGGTCAGTTATTTACCTGGAAGGTGAGAGAAAGGTCACCACCAGGAGGCGGTATCGGTAGATTAGTGATGGCCACTGAGAACTTTTTGATATACCTGTCAAAGTCTGTAAAGTTTGGCTGGATATGTTTATAGAGATCTGTTAAACATTGCTGAAATATCAAAAAATTACGTTTTGTTCAAAAAATAACATTATGCATGAAAAATTTGCATTACAATGAGCTGCATATCTCATAATTACGATCATCTTGACTTTCAGCAACAGTCCCTTACTAAATGGACTTCATTGAATGGGTCAAATATGTCCTGACTGTGTTAGGATAGGACTAACAATCAGAGGAATAGGGTGATACACTTATTATATATGTTAACTGACCTGTAGTGTGTTGAAGTAAGGAGCAGACGATACCAGTACTACACATGTAGGGATATACACAGTGTTATGTTCCTGACTTGACCTCGACCTTACAGTGTCTGTGTCAACCTCTGTCAGGTGATATCCTGTGATTTACAAATTAATGTACAATGTTATAATTGCAAGAGCAACTTCAAAGATGAAAGTCTGTAACTATCACTCTCACTGACTAAACCTTAAGTTTTGCCCGTCCAGAATACTGTAACCTTTATGATGCAAACAATGTAGCTAGGCATTATTTTTTTCCGCGAAATCTGAAGGAATCTCAAGAAGCACATTTTTTTTTTAAAACCCAGCTGATAGGGAGTTGTCCAATTAATGTCAATGAGAGGACAATCCCTGAACAATTAAAAGAGCAAAATAATTATCAGCATGTTATTCAGTTTCAGGTGAGAACCATAATGTTCAGTTTCAGGTAAGAACCATAATGTTCAGTTTCAACAGCTGCACAGGAAAGATCAACATAAAGCTTAAAAAAACCACAATAATAATAGGATTGCTTTGATACTTTACACATATATAATCACATATATAAAATATTATAATGTAAATCAGATGTTAGATATTATTATGAATGATACTTACTCGGTTGATCTGAATCTTTGGCAGCGTTGATTTTGGTAATGTTCATCTTCCGGTAGATTGTCAGATTTACAGCATAGAATCTTTTACCGTCCAAATCTGTCAGAACGTAACTAGTCAGACTAGATTTCCTTGTAAACTCATGACATCTACAAAGATTACATT
Organism: Membranipora membranacea; assembly: GCA_914767715.1. NCBI lineage: Eukaryota > Metazoa > Bryozoa > Gymnolaemata > Cheilostomatida > Membraniporidae > Membranipora > Membranipora membranacea. The sequence goes on along the minus strand of OU612072.1, from coordinate 1,183,995 downwards.
ACTTTGAGCCACCCCACTAATCAAACTCCAGAGATCAGACGACAGAGTATGTGGTGAACTACGAGGAGTATACAGTATGTGGGGTTACAGTATACGTTTTGAAGCGTGGGCCAAACAAATGAAGAGCTCAGTTTTATCAAGGTGGTACATGGGAAGTCATTTGCATTATCTCATATGATTTATAACAGCCCATCAACTTTCCATCCAACTTTCACTAGGTCAAAGGCCTTATTTGTTTTCTATATCTGCAAGCGGTCATTCGATAGTTGTGTAGCAAATAAAATGGCAGCATATGCTGCGTTACGAAGATGCTGATGAAGATTAATTTAGCAATGTTCAATATGGACGCCCAAATACTGGCTGAGCTTATGGTGGAATGACTAAGGAGACGTGGGAGTATAGTGTAACCTACCTGAGCCCCTCTGGGAAGCTGAGCTGAGTCAGAGCTCCTATCTGTTCCAGACTAAGAGGCATCTCAGCAGACTTAGTCTTATACATAGCAGAGCTGGCGTTAGGTGATGTCACGGCTTCGTGTGAAGGTCGTCTGCCCATGTTCTTCAATGTGCGCCCCGAGTGTTCTACAGTGTGTGATACACATCCGTTAAAGAGATCATATTATGATGTGTATGGGGGATCAGAAAACAGAACACCTCCATGAAAAATTGATAATATTTTGTACACCTAAGGCCATAATATACTGGCTTATGTGCTGTGGTATTGGAGCAGTGTAAACACAAATCATGGTGCTTTAAGAAAGTGCATAATTGCTGATCTGATCGTCCTTCATTGTCAGTGTGAGAAACTGAATCACAAAGTACACCGGTGCTCTAGATATACTCAAATAGGCCAGTATTCTTACTGTGGTGTCTAGATCAATTAATCCATTTTTGACAGAATCAAGTTGAAAACGAGACAATGGCTTCTGTGACTCATTGTGACTCTATAGATAAACAGAGAGCTCAGATAGCATGATAAAAATGTAGAATATAGAATCAGTATCTCTTCTCAGATTGATATGATGAAACACCCTCTGATTGGGCCTAACGGGACCTAAAGGGACCTAACGGGACTTGTTGGAGCACGATAGGTCCTGTTCGGACCTGTTGGGACATATGTCGACATTTTGGGAGCCAACTTGAAATATTCAATGTTGATTTCAGTGACATGTTTATTTTTTATATATATTGAAACCTTGTTGCATAGTGCCTACATAAATTTTAAACGGATAGACCACTTGGGTACTAGGAAAGACCTAAAAGAAGGGGTCATATAATCCCTGCTGTTTTCCAATTTTAACTCAAATTTCTATCAAACCAGTGTTCAACAATGAAATACCAGCAACTGTTTGCGTCCACAAATCAGGTTCAAGACCAAACTATACTCATATTTAAATGAGAGCTACCAGGTGCGATAATGAAACATGCGTGTCACTGTGAACTAACACAATACAACACTGTATAGTCAAGCTGCCTATAACTGGTTTTAGGTGACAACTTCACACTACTACAACTCATCTCATGAGACAAACGGTCTTGCGCCTCAACCAAGGAGTCACTCCCTGCCTCAACAACCCACAACCTTACCAAAGCCAATGTGTATTTGGACAAAATCGATCCATCTCTCTCAGAAACAGAAACAGAAGCCCGAATGGACTGTGATTGGTTAGCTTCAAAAGGGCATTGATATAATTCTGTGGCAAGGCATAGCCAAAATAATATAATAATGATATGATATGATACATATCTGACGACAGACATATAATAGTTACCCTGAGACTCATCAATACTGGTCAGATCAGCAGGATCCGAGTTAATGGAGAAGGCTGTAAGTTTGGTAAACAAGTCAGAACAGATTAATGTGAAGTATATCTAGGTTATAACTATACTCTTTTTATCACGATGTAGTTTAAGCACTAAACTGTGTTGGGATAGCTGGTAGTGGCATTTCATTATCAAAGTCACCGTTATCATTACCGAAGCGGTTGATAATGAAATGCCACTACCAGCTATCCCGACACAGTTTTAGTACTCGGTGAGCTAGCTCTCACTGAGTGGAAAACAATATTGTGTCTGGATATGACTTTGCACAACCGACCAGATACAAACAGAGCAATGTATTACTTAGATAGCCACCATTATTGCACTAACGTAGCCTTTTAGTTTTTCCTCTGCCATGAAAAACGTATCATTACCACAGACTTGAAGACTACCCAAAGACCAATGCATGTTATAGTCGGGCAGCTACTTATGCTTAAGTTTTGTCAGATTTGTTTGGTAAAAAAATTCAATGCTCTGCTTCCACCATCATTAATTCAGGTCAAGCGGAACATTGAGTTATTTACCAAACAAATCTGACGGAACTTTATCATAAGTAACTGCCCGACTATGACATGGATTGGTCTCTGGGTATTCTTGATTGCAAACATAATTATCAAGTCAATGGTCATTACTGATGAATCAACAAATCATAAACTAGTCGTGCACAGCTGACCTTTACACAAAGAAAAGCTGTCACCTGAGTTCTGATCCGCTGTCCCTAGTAAGCGAAAAGAAAATCTAAGAGGGCGCAAGTTGTTCAAGAAGTTGAAAACAGGAAAAAAGAAGCACTCAGTGTAGATAGGCTACTCTTGGGCATTTCAATTACTGAGGACTGGCTGGCAAGCTATTGGTCGACCACAAGGTCTAGTTGCGAAGCGTGAGTGAAGATGAACAACATGAATAACGTTAACATATATACCATATATACCATCTCTCACTAATCATCCAGATAACAGTTTGCTTGCATATGTAGGGGAGGAAAAACTCATAATGTAGTGATACAGGATCAAAAATGACACGAGATCTGTATGAGAATAATTACTACTACAGCCCCTTGCGGACTGAACAACCATATCATATAAGTAACATAAATTAACACAAACCACAACGCAACATTTAGTAGTATGATTTGTACAGTAAGTTACCTTCCCCTTCATTATTCTGAGAGTCGTGAGAGTGAGAGCACTCAGGACCTGTGTAAGGGTAAACTCATGTTACCTTATAAATGTTAGCGGCTATCACAGATGTTAGGGCAAAGGTAAGAAATCTAATATTATGCAATAAATTTAGCTGTTTTTTCTCTCAACCATAGCATTCAGCCATGATATAGGCTGAATCCTTCCTAGTCTTAGTAGCATTTGGGCCTATTTTTCCAATAAATTGTTGTTTATGTGCTATCTATGGCGATAGTCCACCAATTACAACCATTCGATTGGATGAGCCCAACACAACAACTAAGACAGTAATTGTTTATAGTACCTTATCGCTCTACGCGATCAAGGTAGGGTCATAGTTTGATCAGCCTCAAAAAAGAATAAGTGAAGGGAACGGCAGGGCATAGGTAAAGTCACTGATCCGATTACTATGATTCTAACTATCATACAAGGGTGACAATGTAACCTACTCTGCTGAATGAATGAGTTCCTCCTTATATCTGGAGATGTTGTACGCCGCTGATTTCTGCTCTCATGAGGCGGAGGGTTTAACAGTGCTGAGGAGCCCAGCCCCCTCCTGCCAGTGTTCTGAGATGCTCTAGAAAAAAAAAGAGGATAAATGTCAGCATGAGCAGAGAGTGGGAGGTCATTGGCAACTATGTTTTGATTCGTCTTCCTTTATTCGATGAGAAGAAAACTCCAGAGACAGACAGGTTGTGAAGATTCATTATTAGTCTTGTTACGCAGCTTACTTACAAAAGAAAGTAGCCGCATGACAACAAAGCTTATTCATTTCATTTTATCATGGGAGAGGGGGGGGGTGCTACTTGTACAGTGCAGACAAAAGGAGGTAAGATCTTGAAACAAGATAATTGTTAGTTATTTTATGCTTCTGACTTAACCATGCTTCTGATTACTCACAGTACTGCTGTACCTATGGCCATACCAGCATATAACATTTATAGTTTAATTTGTTATAGCAGCAATACTACACGACTCGGTCACAACAAGTTTCTTTCCTCATTCTGCCTCAGTTCTCCTACCTGACAACTAGGCAAGCTAATAGATAACATACTGACATATCTCTATGACAGGAGATGGGTGTTGAGTTAATACAACGATGGAGTGAAATGATACAGTGATAAGAGTGAGCACAGATATCACATTACATCAGTATATGGTGTATAAGTATCATAATATACAACATGATCAGAGCACAATAACAAGATAAGGGCTAGTGATAAGAGAACGAGCAGATAACCGCTAAGTGTCAACAAGGCCACAATAACACGCACCAATATAGGCTCGTGATGGCGTGAGTGATTTTGCGGCAACATGAGTCAAAATTATCTAGTCTGCAGCAGTTGTTGAGTGGCAATTGCTGGCAGCCTAGAGTGCAATTGGCTAGACAATGACATTTAATAATAACCATAAACCATCTTCATTCATAATGTCATTCAGGAAGTTATTAGAAACTACAGGAGTGGGAAAGTGATAGGCAACATAGTATCTTTTAAGTAAATTATAAGCATCAACTATTGACCCAAGCCAAAACGAAAATAATCTTTAGAGAGAAGATGCTGCAGGCGGTTTGACCGGCTTCGGTTCAGTAACAATATACCATCGAAACCGCCCAATATTTTTCGATTATTGCGAGCAACAAGGAAACTATTGATTGATTTGACCACGCCACCAAAAACAAATTTAGATCGAACAATATTATAATAATATTTCTTAGAGAGCAGAGGAAAAATGACTAGGCCTGGGTATTTTGATAAGTTGTATATTATATATGGTATGTTACTGTTGTATAAGAACAGACTCGGAAAGCAGCTCTCGGAAACTGAGAGCTGCAACACTGATTAACTCTATTTAATTACTTGAAAGCAAGATCACAATGTGATGCGCCCAGACTTCCATACGAAACCATCTTAAGCACAATGAATTTGTCACAATCTTGCAAAGATTATGTTCTATCATGATGGGTCACAGGTAACACCCACTTTGAAAGACATCGGCAGGTTTTTGAAAGTGTTGTCAGCATGCTCTATGTCAGTACCACTCATCGAGTCTCAGTATGGGACATACCTGTATTTACTGAGCTGATCTTCGCTATCATCAAAGAAATCCCCGCCCTGTTCCTCAAGTATGACATCACCGACCACGGCAGCAGGGGAGACAACTGATAGGTCATGTGGGTAATGTACGAGCTGATCCGACTCTGGTCTGTATGGATAGCTAGCCCTGCTCGCACTAAACAACTGTAACTTCTGTAATAAGCACAGTAACACTTTCTAGAAACCCTCTTTAAACAAATAAATAAACAACCAGGTCAGCGAGGTACATTGTAACAATATATTGTCACTCTTGATTAAAATTAAAAAATCAAGTTTTTATCTCACACGCCATCCTGAAGCATGGGCGGCGAAATATTAGTTGCCCTATGGGCTAGGCTGCAATATATTCATCAGGTTGTTCTCTGCTTGGCCAATTAAACCCCAGAAGTCATTGCACCACAGTGAAATTTGAACGCACAACCCTCAACATTTGCATGTTAAAGGATCGGTGCTCTAACCAACTGAGCCACCTCCTTCTCATCATAGTACTGACTACTGGATTGAGGTACATACAAAATTGTTGCTTCTAAAGATGAGATGAGAACTGATTAGCAATGATAAAACAGAATTGTTCGGATGAAGGGTGAGATTGGTGCGGAGAAGCGACTGCAACTGAAGCGATGGCGAATGAGACATGTCATGAAGAAGTTGTCATCATTATTATAGTTAGTAATGAATGTAGGCAGAAAAATACTCACCTTTGGTTCAAAGAATACATGAGGATCAGTGAGCTCCAGAATCAGATCATCTTGATTATCAAATAGATTATCTGAAGTCCCATTATTAAGTCCATTGCTGGCCTGGTGACTTCCTGACTGTGAGTTTCTGCTACAACTAGCAGGTTTAGGTCCTCTTTTCTTTACCAAACCAGTACTATTATCAGAACCAACAACCAGCACCAGATCAACAAGGTTACTTATCTTGGGGTCCATGTTGCAGTGATAGTACCATCAAACAGCAGACTGGACAAAGAAAAACACCATATTATCACTGCTCACTCATTGCTGACTAGTTACTTCAATATCAGACAAGCACTTGCTTGAAAATGCAGTTTCACTTTGTAATCATGTGACAGTTAGCACATGTGCTCTTGTTTACATTTGATATTCGATGTAATCTGGGGTGAAAACATAGATTCTGCGGGTAAATAATATGGCATGCGTTCCAAATGATATGGGGTTCACTAAAATGCGGAAATGCGGAATTTCTCTTGAAAGTACGCGTTAGCACGCGTGTTTCTCAGTTTTACGATGAAATGACTAAAATGCGGAAATTTGGAAAACACATTCTAATTGGTTAATTGAATCCCACCAAGCCAATCAGGGGTGGTCATCTCATTTTCTGCCTAATCCAAAACATGGTCAGGATTTTGGTTGATGCCTGGTGGTGTTTTTCATGAAGAAGCTCTGTAAAGCTGCATACTCTACTCTGCTAATGAAGACTATACTGCTTTAGTGTTTTCCTTTCCAGTCTCAGCAAGTTTCAGGTAACAGTTTCCATCCTTGTATAGTAGTAGCACTCACTAATTTAGCTAAATATTTCCAACGTTTGTATGTATGTATAAATAATAATAATCATGATCATCATTACTTCACTAACTAATCACTTCTTTTTCTACTTTACTCATGGGTCCCAGGGGCCCATGCCTTTACCATAGGCCCTATAGGCATCTGGAGTTACAAGCAGATGCCTATGGCCTATACCTTGCTTAGAAAGGACTAGGATGGGTGACCAATGTCCATGATCATGGACATTGGCAAAGTATACATGCTTGTAACTCCAGATGCCTATGACTTTACTGTAGGTAGTACTATTACTACTACTTACTCAGCTTACTAGTTACAAGTCTAGTAGCCTTCCCACTCACTGAACTAAACCAATACTCTGCTGTTATATACCAACACGTTACACTTACTCAAGTCAGTGCTGTATTGTATGCTTAGATCAGTGACTGTGTGGAGGTTATAAGCATGTATACTTTGCCATAGCCTATCTTGACAAGCTTTTTTCGGCGACCACCCTCAAACAAAGCTTTTCAAGACAGACTAACTTTGCCGATGGACATCGGATTGGCGAAGTATACAATTACATGCTTGTAAGTTCTCCAGATGCCGATAGTCCCATGGTGCCCCTGGCCTGGGACTTACTTGCAAGCCTTATTTACATTATATATATAAGCCTAGGTAGGAACTCAAGTCCATAATCTTGTCAAGGTCTTGGTGCGTTCAAACTAAACTTTTAACTTCAACTTGATCCAACCCCCTGCGTCACATGGCGCACAACACATAACCCTGGGTTGTGATGGGTTGTGTGTGGATGTTACGGCCCTCGAGACATGGGACCTGCGTGTGGTTGCATTATACTCACTCACCGTACAACAGCACAACAATAAGTGACTTTAATTAATATTAATTCGATATAAAAATGCCATTTATTTGTACTCATTTGAAACAACATGTGCTGTGCTTCAAAGGCTTCCTTGGTCAGTAGATCGCCTAACGCTCAGTTAATTCCTCTTACATTGGTTGTTGGGGAATCAATGGGGACATATCCTGAAGCATTGTCCGTGTTGTAATTGATTTTGTACTCGACCACAGAAATATCAATAGTCGATGGAATTCTCAAAATTTGTTTGCTCCTGTAACTGCTATAGCTATGTATGGGCATAATAACACTACACTACTGTTGCCAGCTACAAAATACCGATGTCTTTTCCCTAGCTTACTTGCTGGTTTGATCAAGCACAGTTGCTGTAGCCTACATTAGAAGGTGTGATAAAAAAGTTCTTGTTATGATATGCATACAAATACATCACACCGAAATTGAGCTTTGGTTTGATTATGCCATATGGCTAAATGAAAAAAAAAAGATTTTTCAAGCTAGCTTAATCATATACTATACACCCCTCCTTCTTATGATCTCCACTTTAGAAAGCTGAAAGTAGTGAGGCTTGGTGGTTCTTAGAAATGTACATGTGGTTGTATTCAGATTACTAGAAATTTGTCAATTTACCCATAGTAATGCTTTTGAATGTATTACTTCTGAAGATCATAACCCACATTGCATTGAAAACAATGTACAGTATGGATATTACCTGGGCCTGTTTGTGCATGATATTTGCTTGTTGCAGGAAAAAAGGTTTTTTTCTCTTACTGGCGATGGTTTTTCTGTGAGAAGAGCGATTTGTGGTCTTCATACTTTTTTCTATTCATTGAGGACTGAGACAAAGATCAGTGTGAGTAGGCTACCTCTAGTCTTATAGGGAAATTAAGTCTAGATGACAAAGATGTCTGTGGGCTTTTTATTTTTCCCATAAGATTACTTCATCATATTTCAGACCCTGTGTAGAAATATGCTTTAGATGATTTGTTTGCTGAGTTGTCTGCTCACACTTATTGAGTAGGTAACTTTTAATGGAAAGTAACGCTAGCTATGTGTGAGCAGTGAGAGTGCAGGCAGGGTGAGGGTGGTGCGAGCCCTTTCGCCTATAGATAGGTCGTGAGGTTGTAAGCCCACCAATTAAGACCTGACTTAATTGTGCTCCACATCATTCAGATGCTATTACTAAGTTTCATAGACCAGCACGCTAGACAGTGCACCGTTTGGAATAAAAATGACACTTGGGCCATATGCCTACACTGAACAGCTTAGTGTTAATGTACTTACCGCCTCTTTCATCATTAAAGCTGATGAATTTGTCATGGAGATCCTAGGTCTTTGGTTTTGGCTCACAGAATTATTTATTAGACAGCTTATAGTGCATTAATCCCAATAGTATTTTTTTTTAAATGGGTAACCATTAAGTGAAATACTTGCACTACAAAAAAAAAGCGGCATCCTCGCTGGTCTTTGCCTTGAAAATATAAATTTATCTCTAAACATATTGCTGAGAAGTAGCATATTTCGTTGCACTGATTGTCCATGTACAATTGAATTTGGCATCAGTAATTCAGTGGAACTTTTGAAATGATGGTGAAGACCACTTGCCATTTTAGATGTGCGGTAGCGAAGATGTCAGATGTTCACTGGTTACTCACAGGCAATACCACAGATTCGTCTGCAGTACTCAACACTATACAGTGTGCCTGTCTAACCAATGAGGGAGTTCATTGGTCTAACAAGCAAAAGCCATTGTAAGTTGACCTAGTCATAAAACTTAAAAAATTGCCGAATAATGTGAAGAAAGCTTGAGTTGCTTGGTGGTAAGGTAATTAGTGTCATATTATGTGAAAAATCAGCAGTTTTTCTTTTTTTTCCCATTGAGCTCCCTTAAATTCAATTTCATTCATCAATTGCGGAACAACTAATATATCTGTATCCTCATCATTGATCAGTTTGTCCAACGATGTTCAATTGTTTGTATCTTACCTCAAAAATCCATCGCAGGCATTTTTTGAAGTAGCTTGGCACTGATTTTGTTTGTTATTGGTACTTGTAGAACTGAGTGTCAATAAAAGTTAATTCAATCTGTGAGTGAATACAGGTCGATTACTCTCATCATACCATGCAAGGACAATGCTGCACGCGTGATCATGACTATCCAAAGAGTGGGAAACATGGGAAAAAGACTTTATGTTGAGGTAATTTTGATAACTTTTTGCATTACATGCTGCGAGTGATATGTTTTAGACCTATCTCAGTTGCCTCATAATCCCTGAATGATCACATGGTGGGAGTAGGTGTTGATCATAGCTCTTTCCCCATGATCAAGACTTTTCTGACAACATAATTAGTCTGATACAGAGGGTTGACAGCAGGTAGTTTATAACAACAATTGTCCAAAATACCTCAAATAAGTGAGTGCCCTACCCACCGGTCCATGACTTCTGAAAATCTGTTGTGTCCGATTGCATGGCCTGAAATACGGAGCACATCACATAGTGTGCTATTATGAAAAGGATTGATACTGGTAATTAGCAAGTTTGATAAGCCCCACACACAGTTGTATGTGGAGTAATTTTACAGACTACTTACAGTAACTCCATCTGATTTATACCCTCCCCACCCACACAAGTCCCTCACATTGTTGGGTTGGCGTAAACAAACCACTAACGGTAACAATGGTTCCTACATATTATATATTTTAAATTTCAGGTTGTTTCCAGTTCAGGTTGAGGTTATAAGTGTGCTGATGTTATGATGCATGTTTATGTGTTATGGTGATGAATAACATTCAGGTAAGAAATACCCGTCAGAAAGAAGTATAATGTGAAACTTAACTTATCCCGTGGCCGCATGTGTGAAATCCAACCATCGTTCAGTACTTCAAACTCAAACTGCCTTATAACCCATATAAATATTAGCTTTTGAAGACAAGCTAAAAAAAACAGTACGATCTCATAATCTCACTTCGCGCAACGCCTTAAGTTTTGAAAAGTGGTTTGTGTACATCCTTCATAAATAACCCAAGAGAAGTAAATAAATAAGCTAGTTAGGAGGTGACTTAATGTTAGCACACCCCAATTTCCACAAAGCCATTTTATTAAAACTCCTCTTGGGTAGTTCAAAAGAACCTATCCTCTTCAAACACGGTTTTTTTGTGCTCTTGGGTAGAGAGGATATACACCCCTAAGAAGTAAGGTGCTAGAAATGCTCTTCAATTTGACTAAAAATCCAGCTTCAATAGTACTGATTGCATGGCCTGAAAATTTGTTTTGAGTAACGTAACAGACTATCTGTAGAAATTCCATATCACATGTACCCTCCCTGCTGCCACAAAATTACCCTTCCTTACATTCTAGGGTTGGAGTAAACAAACCATCGATGTGTTCAACAGGCAGTAACAATGGTTCCCCATATTATAGAAGAGGTATACACCCGAGGGTGCTGGGGGCTGGAACAATCAACCTTGAAAGCTCCCCCAACGGGATTTGAACTCACAAATCCTGCGGCACCAATCACCTGGCAGTGAATAGCAAGCGCGCTGACCGATCTCACCGTCCCCACAAATTTTATATTTCTTTGTTTTTCAGATGATTTCCAGACTCCTTGCTCAGGTTTGCAGTATTAGTATACTGATGTTATGCAGGATGTTTATTTACAATGGTGAAGAACTGTGTACAATAAGGTCAGTGATATATATATATTGAGACATATGTTGAATCAAACCACATCATTGTTCAATACTTCAGAATCCCACTTTCAAATAACTTCGATGAGTATAATGTGCATAAAAAACATGTTTAAATACCTCCAAAATCGCTAGGCATCTCACAACTGGGTGGGAAGTGATACATGTGGTGCGGAATCAAAAGTGACTAGGAAGCTAGCATGTCAAACAAACAGTTCTAATATTGGAAGCTGATCCTGAGAAAAGGCTGCCAATCTTGACATGACATGCTAGAAGTTGATCGCTCTTGTCCAAAAGACTTACCTACTGTGCAGTTAGCAGTTAGATTCAATACCAAGGATGGTCTGTGTGTATCTAAAGCATAACCTTATGTCATATGATACTGTGACGGATAATTTTTCCGATTGGAGGCATATGCCCTAGTTGTAGGTAAAAGATATGAAATAAATTCTGAAACATTAGACCTTTAGAGACCCACACAATGATCAACCATCAGCTTTTAGCTAGGGGGTGGCCAAAGCATTTTCAATATCATTAGGGAAGAAGCTGCGGTCTGTTTGTATCTGTCTCATCAGGGAGTCTCTTTTTCGGCAGGGAGGACGGGTGGGATACCCTCCCTGCTCCCTGTTTTTTTCACTTCAAATTGAGACAAATCATAGAGTTGTTCTCTCTTTGACATGTAAGTTCAATGAGGGGACAACCGGTGATAAGACGTCCTTAAGTTGCCCCCAGACTGCTCAGCTGACATTTTTATCTTTTCTTCTAGGGATGCATCTACCGAGTTCTGTGATTGCTGAGAATAACTCTTGCTATGGACTGAAGCTGCCTTATGATCGATAGATTCTAGTCCATCTTGTGCAGAAGGTCAAAACAGACTCTCCAATCAACATAAATTGTGTCTTTGAGCCGAAAGACACAGCCATTAAAGCTGGTACCTTCGTAGAATTGATAGAAATTTTTTCGAAGTAAATGTAGTCTATCGATAAATTTCAGATTGTTAATAATGTCAAACTTTTCCTCCTGCTAAAATTCAGCTCATCTAATGTAGGTCAGTTTTATTTCATAAACACCACAGTGAATCAAGGTTTAATCTTGCTAAATACAATGTTACAGATCTATGTTTGCTTATAGACTACCTCTGATTTTAGTAAAACATTGGCTGATATTACGCTTCTACACTATCAATACCTGAAACAATGAATTGTTTTATAAATATCTACCAACTACATTGTTGGACTCACTTGTGTTTTTATACAGGCTGATCAATATGATTATTGTGTGGCTTATGAAAATAAAAAGTATAATTACTCAGTCTCATCACGCAATCTTGACTAAGTGCTTGGATATTATAAGTTATAATTAGTTCATTTGCACTTTAATAGAGCAGAATGAAAAACCAAAAACACTCTTATGAATTCTTGTGACAAGGACCACTCTGCCTTTCCCGGAAAATGATCTTTGGTGTATCTCTACTGTATACGGTTCTGCTACAAAGGACTTGATCACCAATAGACTGATCTTCATATTTTCACAGATGTCTTCCTATGTTCTCCGATGACTTTTTTGCTACTACAATGATAATCACCTAACGTCACCACTTGTAAGATATCAGGTTAACTATCGATGTGTAAACACCCGGGTTGCTAACTGCATATATTATCTAGCTTCACTCTCAATGTATACTAGTGTCCTATAGCTTCACTCTCAATGTATAATATGCCCATAAAAACATTTCTGCTCAATAAAACTTGCCTCTATCAAAATCTGCATTTCAGAAATAGTAACTATCATGGGAATTTTGTTGGACAAATCATCATATTAGAGTTATCTTCTCCTGAATACTCATGTACATATTTCACTGGGAATTCCGCTTTACATAAATAGTGCTACAGCTGTACTATAACACATAATTTCTAACCCAGATTTTACATATGTGCTATGAGATGTTTTCATAGAACACATATCAATTTTATTCTTATAGGCCACATTCAGTGGTAAAAAAAGCTAAATATGAAATTTCCGCATTTTAGTCAATTTTGACTAAAATGCGGAAAAATGCTTTTCAAGGTCACAAGTAGGTCACAAGGTGATTTCCGCATTTTAGTCAATCCCACACAGGATTGACTAAAATGCGGTAATACGCACTAATTCCCGCAACACGCACATGAATTTGTGTGTTCACGGATTTCCGCATTTTAGTGAACCCGATATGATATCAGTGCGGTCATTGAATATGTCAGAAATAGCCCGACTTAACTCTAAGTACCTCAAGCTACAACATGCAGAGCGAAATCTGAAAACTTGCAGCACCAGTAAAAACAGACATCATGGCACAGAAGAAAGTTTATTTTTGTGGCAGCATTAGGGCAGGAAGACAAGATGAGGATCTATATAGGAGTATAATACAGAAGATAGACTCATGCGGGGCTCATGTCCTCACTGAATTTGTTGGCTGGGATAAATCAGCAATGCAAAGTAAGCATTTCATTTACAAACGAAACACTTCTTACTAGCTTTATTATTTATTTTATTACTACATACATAAATCACAACACAATAATAATGAAATTAGGGCATACCTATTGTACTCATACTCAGATTGTTATATTAGCTCTTCTGCTTAATTTGGGATGAGAAACATTTGACCCAGCTGCTGAAAATCCCTGGTTTGAGCAATGAACTCCCTCTTCCTCATTGGTTTTGAGCACAGACAGCAGGTCACTGACAGTTGATTTGATGATCTTCACCACGACAAACACAAACCACACACACACAAGGCTGCAACTCATCAAATCAACTGTCAGTGACCTGCTGTCTGTGGTTTGAGGCATCTACCCTAACAATGAATGAGGAAGGTAACACCACCAGGGGAGGACAAGCTTGTTCCTTCTAAGGCTGATTATTACAATATATATATATATTTATCAGTTTTGAAAGGTTACTTTGACCAGTCGTTGACGACAGGTACATGTGGCTCATAGGACATGTTGTATGACTGTCTTGCAGCATCTCAAGACTGCCTCACAACATCTTAAACTACTGCTGCAACTCATGCAAATTTTTGCTCATTGAATTCTGCATAGCTCCAAGATAATTAATTGGGACTTAAATCTCATAATTGTCACCTAATGGGCAAGAAATTTGCACAAACTGATCTTCAAAATCAGGGCATGAAAGCTACGCACCAGCTTATGACGTGTACAATTTTCACTAGTAAGACGGTAACTACGTAGATAATTAATTTCATACCCTAATTTTGATGATCAGTTTGTGCAAATTATTTGCTCATTAGGTGACAATGCTGAGATTTCAGCCTCATTTTATTTGTTTTGAGCTATACAGAATTCTATAAGCACACATTTGGCTGTGTGGCAGCAGTGGTTTAAGGCCGTCTGTCAACGTCTAATGATTAGACCTTGTCAGACAGTCTTGAGACGTTTTATGCCGTCCCAAGACCTTATTTGTAGAACAAGTTCGCTTCACTCAACAAATTAAAAGACTTGGGAGGATACCAATACACCCGTAACCTTTGACTTTTTAGAACTAGTGCTATGTACCTTTTAGAAATGGATACATTTTGTAATGACGGCTATGTTAATTTTGACTACCTGTGTATTGATTGTCACACACAAGCTTCTCTGTATGTTTCAGAGCAGAATGAGACGAGAGGTCTGAAAGATGATAAGGATATACATAATCAGGATGTAAAGTTCCTTCAGGAGGCAGATGGTGAGCTAATTTTATGTTTACAAGTATGCCTCCATGCCAGTACATTTATAATTAAAATTATTTAGGCTCGTGGCCTGTCTTGATCACCGAGGCTATCAGGCCCTATGCCTAATTGCCCTAATGCCTGGCCATGATGTGATTGCTTGGAAAACGCCCTGATTTGGAAAACATTTCTGTGTTTGCCTTGGAGACCAGGAAAATGTACAAATCAACTCAACGACTCAACTCAAAGGTCTTTGATGACAATGATGAAATGATAATATAGAATGATGTTGATGAGCTAACAGTCGAGTTAGTGTGTAAATGTCTTACTAAGCATCAATATCTGGATACTCACTGGAACTAGGAACCTGATTTACTAAATTTAATCTGCAATTTTCATGTTTCATTCGAATAAGATAACGAGATCATATGGTTACATGTTTGTAGCGATAGTAGCTGAGGTGACACAGCCGTCACTAGGAGTAGGTTATGAACTCGGCAGAGCAGTAGCTATGGGTAAAAAAATACTCTGTATCTACCGACCTCAGCCGGAGAAGAGTAAGTAACTAAAATCCTAATCATCACCTCACACCATCAATAGATGTTATATCTACATTATGGATGGATGGATGGATGGATGGATGGATGGATGGATGGATGGATGGGTGGATGGGTGGATGGGTGGATGGGTGGATGGGTGGATGGATTTTATTACTATCACTGACAGCATTATTAAAAGAAAAAATGAGTCGCGAAATACAGTGTAATTGCTGGCACTTTGAATCAGCAAGAAAAAGCGGAGACTTGGAATAAGAAATCAAATCTCTGTCTAAAAAAGTATTTCGTTTAAAATAAGAGTGATATGACGCAGAAAACAGTCTCTCCCCAGTGAGCTTCTATGTTTTACTGTACGGTATCTGCCAGATGGACATTTACTCAACAAATCATTGATGATCCTCATCGTGAATATAGCGTAAGGCCAGTGTTCGTGTCTGATTGTCCATCATGGTATAAATATCGGGATGTTCAATGCCTAACTTAATAACGTCCTTGAAAATTTTACACAGGCGTTGCTTGTCAGCAGCATACAAGCTTTTTAAAATAATGGGTAAGCAATAGGAGATTCGTGATACAATAAAACTTTTAAAAAGCATATTTGATAGTGATTTAGAGCTTAAAAATACAAAATTCCTGACAACATACATCCTTTGAGAGGCGGTTGAAACTATACCATGCACATGATCATTAAAACGCAGCTTATCGTCAACTAATACACCAAGATATTTAACTTTATCACTAAAAGCAATAGCAGTATCATTTAAAACAAGTGTAGGGGTAGAAGGTTTAACATATTGGGTGGATAGCATCATTTCCTGGGTCTTAGTAGGGTTTAATAAAATATTTAAATCAGCGCATTGTTTAGCAATTCTATGGATTTCATCAAAATAGGAGTTGAGATCTGATTGATTAGCTATGCAGCCTATGATGCAAGTGTCATCCGCGTACTTAATTATTGTAACATTACTATTGTAGTAAATTTCTCACAGGAGTGAACGTTTTGCTCAAGCTTGAGAAAGCTTATTTTAAGACTATCTTATATTAACTCACAATCCTTACTAAGTAATGACTTTCACCTCAGCTAGCCAAAATAAAGTGCTAGCTAACATTAAGTCACTCCTAAACTAGCTAAACCATAGAGGCTTAGACTTACAATAATCCTAGACAGGACACTATATGCAGCATTAGCATCGAGACTCTTAGTTGTGACTGACGGTACGACATAGAGTTGAGTAGTAGCATTGGTATTACCATTGACATGCAGCCCACTTTCAAGTTTTTGTATTGGTGACTGGATCACATTTGATGATTTGATTGTCTTTTACATTTTGGTCTTAATTTTTTTATGCTACTTCACAATCGCACATTGCAACCGTAATCAAAATTGGGTGCCACGCTTCAGCTGTGTATGGCGTCATGTCTAGGGTTATTAACGAATCTATGAGCGCAGCTGAACTCTAGCAAAGATTTACTCATATAAGGTAGCTGTGTGTGGTAAATTCTTCAGATGTTGAGAGATAAGTAATCATTGTGAATGAAACTAATACTTGTCCTCAATGATCATTATATGTAAAGATATTTATCCTCATATATTATCTTAGGGATAAGGATGGCCATCTCCATATTAAGACATAATAATAAGTATAGAAATGGTTTTAGCAGTTGTCTATCCTTGTCACCTAATGTGACAACTCCGCACTTGTAGGGGATTCGAACTCATTGGCTCGAGTCCAAGTCAGCCTAAACACATCCATGTGATGTAAAACCTTATTTGTTCAGTGATTAAAGGCAGTCAGTGATGATAATATGTTGATCTATATTATTATTGTTTATTTTCATATTTGTATTACAGTGTTATCAGCTATGATACGAGGCGCTGACGATGGAGACAAGTTTATAGTGAAGGATTATAAAGTAGAAGAGATGCCTCAGATTATTACTGATTTTGTAGCCAGCATTTAATGAAGGGAATATGATCTTTACTTATACAAACCTAACATTATCGTTATGACAAGGACATACCGATTCTGTCTAGTTATAAGCAAAACTCAGGATCATGTTTTAGCGCATGTAAACCTTGAATTATCAGAGTTTACATAGTCATGTAACTAGGCAGTCACTGTAGTTCTATAGCTGAACTCCCAACTTACCAAAGTCTTAACCTACCTAGTCTAATCATTAAGTCATGGTCATCTTACACCAGAGAAACTGAATTTGAGTTTTTTTTAAATCTGTAAGTAGTTTTTTACTTTTGTATTCGCAACTAATAAAAGTCTGCTATATATGCAAACTACACTGTCACTTTCTCATATATATATATATATATATATACATATATAATATAAGATCAGCCTCCTTCATAGTGCAGCTTTATCATCGATAAAGTTTAGTGCATTACATAGAAATCGAATTTCCATTATTGTGAGCCTTCACTGGCTATGACCTTGACATAAAACAGGCCGTTCCTTCCAGGATGAACAGGTGAAAACTGTTAAATGATAAGCTAAGCCTCCTCTACTATTCCCTGAACCTTTGTGTTCGACATTGCGAGGCTTTACATGATAAGTTAGGCCAATGGCGCATCGATTTGTTCTAGCTTAGTGTGACATATATTAGATTTGAATGAACATTTGTCTTATATTTTAGATAATTATTACACATACCTAGCTGGTATTTAGCTGGATGTTATCCTACCACATCGTTATGGACACTACAATGTCCACAGTAACGGGCACAGTTCTTTTTTGCCCAGTTTACATCGCTTGTACATATTGACTTTCCATGAGAAGAACATTCGGACACGCCATCTTCACATATCACTTCCGCTGCAATAAACACAAATACGTAGATAAGAGAATAATTGTATTACTGTGTCTGTTTTTCATGTTTCACATGGTTAAAAACCGTTCGGCTGCCTACTATATGGTGGGGTAATGTGAAACACAGTCAAAATCAAAGTGTTTTTTCCATCCAGTAGGCAACAATCCGCTTTGAGGTCTGAAAAAGATTCACTGCACGATATTCCTCTATGCACTACTACGGGTATAGAGATAGATCCCTGGTATTGATATCTATGTCTACAGGAAAACAGCTAAGTCTGAAATTATCTATGGTGACTAACTAAATTCACCTGCTAGTAGCTGATCACAGACAGCGCATCTCTGTGGACATGTTTCTAAGGCCAACTGCTTGAACTGTACGCAGGCAAAGTCTGAGTATACTGAGCAATCTTCCTTGTCCACACAGGAAGTCGGTGAAGGTTTACCTGTAATTATGAGATGCTGGATTAGCCTTGTCGCGCGGCCGCTGGTTTTGGTTTTTTTTGTTTCAAAACCAAAACCAGCGGCCGCGTGACAAGGCTAATACTGGATAGTAATAACCTATGAGATATTCAGCAGACTCTTTTATTAATTTTTATTTGTTTATTGGAACACAGCCTGAACAACTTGTGATGCCAAATTATAACCTTCTACAAAACATGTAGGTCAAGAAATTGGCATCAACATAATAACTCAATTAACAACATTACAGAAACTTTGTCTGTTTGCTAGCTTTCATTTGTCGGTAGGTGTACAAAAGCCGCATGTCTTTGCACCGCTTATTCTAATGACGAATTTGTACTGCTTATTGCTGCAGTAATCCGGATCAAGTCTATCAAAGCATTTTGTATCGCATGGTGGAGTTGTAGGGGTTATTGGTAGTTTTTGGTGGTGTGTTTGTTGTTGGTACTGAGACACTAGTGTTCTGGTAGTTGTTGGTGTAGTTTTGGGTTCTACACCAGAAATAAGTTTTGTTGAGAAGTATGCTGATTTTATTTCATCTTGATCATCTGTAGATAGTACTGCAGAAATAACTATCAGAGCTGTAATGAGTCGAAAAAATAAATATAACACACCTGCTTGTTAGTAGATTTGGTTTGCTCATATCTGGAGATGTGTTGAGAATATTTCTTTTCCTGCAAGGTAACATTTAACCCTTAAACATTCCCACATACACGTTCTCCTGGTTTTTGAGCTCTTGAGATTGTCTTTTTACCTTTCACCTGCTTATTGTACGGAGCAAGTAAGTTTATTTTGAAGTAGTACCATAAAGTTATTTTATTTAGTTACTCACCTGATACAAAGATTAGTAGCCTACAGAATCTCATTATGGCCTCACTGTACGATCTCACAAATATATGGTTGTTAAATTTGAACTCTGATTACTAAAAATATGCAAAGATAGCTCTCTAGATATTTGTTTTTGAACTGATAGCAGCAAAGTCATCCCATTTCGTCACCTAGCTGTTGCTGAGGTTAAGTCATGTAGGCATAGCCTAACAAATAATTTGACAGAAGAATCGGAATTCTTGTTCGATGAGTGGAGAATGATTAATCGAAAGACAGTAGATAGTACAAGAACTAGAATACAAAACAGTAGTATGGCAGTTTCAAGAGAGGCATCCATATTTCCATAATCAATTTTATGAATTTATCTTATATCTGTTTGTCACACTAGGCTGAATTACTCAGGCGGCGATATGTAAGTACTATCTCAGAGACTGATTTTTCCTGATCATCGTATTTATATGCCTACATGACACAACTTCAGCAGCAGCTTGGTTGTTCCAAATATAAAGTATTATTATTATTTCAATATTTTATTCAACATGCTCATAGAAGACTATGCTTTACTAGTTTATTTCTAACGGTAGAATTTGTGCTGTGATAAAAAATTGGATGGGATGCTACATTACAGCATTTAGATGTCCTCTGGGATGACCATATTGCTGAGAGGTTAGAAGAATCCTATCAAAATGCAGCATTCTAAAGAGTTCAAATCACCAGGATACCAGTGTTTTATCAGGCTAAGTGTTTGATTAACTTAGTACATTGGTTGATTGTGTGCTCTTATCAATGTACCTTCATAATCTAACAGTGGTTATCAAACTTCAGGTTATGAGGGAGTAACGCCAGTATTTGTATGATCTTTACGCATTGTAGCCTTAATTGATATAGAACTGTCATTTATTTTTCAGATAAAATATTAAAGAGTCAAAATTGATTTCCTGTTTTTAATCCAAATAGTCTGAGTCGTCGTGACAAAATAACTTTCATGTCGGATCTTAGCCTGAGAGCAGGGGCTGTTGGCTGAATAATCAAATATTGAATGACTCCAAATGAAAATTTTGATGAAGTCATCCCTCTACTGCAAAAAAACCGATATTATGATAATTGAAAGCGATTGTAATATGAAGACTAATTTGGGAAGTTGTATTTCCTTGCTTCGTTATTTGACAACTCTGAACTTCCAATGGATCGATTCCTACTGCATGAGAAAGCCTCATAAAACCTGCTGACACTGCAATATTGAACACGGTTTATTGACGTATGGTACCTTCGCCTTCTATTTTGATTAAGACAAACAATTGAAAATGTAATTCTTTGGCAAGAAATCTTTTACATACTTAACACAGGAAAGGATTGATCAAAAATTAGGAGAAAGTGTGACAATGATTTGATTGAAGAAAATGTCAACTTCATATCATATTAAGCCTCAATTGAATGCGACTAAAATTGAGGAATTATATTGTAGTTTGTCTCTCAGTTAGGCATGATAAGGCTAGGATATAAGTTTTTGCTGTCCCCCTAAACCCACTTGATTGCCTGATAGATTGAAGGTTTGTTTCGTATTAAAAATATGTTCCAAATACAAGGGCACTAAAAGACATGTGTTAGGATTAGTCACTCTTGAATAAAAGTTAATTAGAAGCCATGTTCAAAACGAGTATTTTTTAGAGCCGATAATAACCTGGATTAACTGGCAGATTCTATTCAATTGCTTTGTCATATGATTTGCATGAGTATTTTCATATCGCCAACTGGTATGCATACTTCAATTACGGAAGGGAATATATACACCTGAGGGTGCACGGGCTGAAACAATCAATTATGACAGCGCTCCTCCAGTGGGACTCAAACCCACAACTCCCCTGCAAAGCAAAGCATACTAACAGATTACAATGGCACCATCTAGCCGTCTTCAGAAAGGAGTGGATCGATGTTGCTAATCAGCGATCACCCAAATCACTACACAGTGCTGTGCACCATACTTGGCAAGTCTCCCGATTTAGGCGTGACCCTCCAGATTTTTACACCCACCTCCCACTTTTTGTAAATCTCACTATTTCCTCCAGATTTTAGAGAAAACAGCCCAATCGCAATTTTTTGATAGTTATCCAAGCACATGTTGTTGTTGACTAGTTACCGTTAAGGGCTTTGCACACGAAATTGAAAGGAATTATCAAATCGAACAATCCTAACAAATTTACCTGTTTTGTTTAGATTCAGCCTATTATTGTAAATGACCAATAGCATCCTCTCATAACTCACAACACTGACTGTCATTGGTCAAAATATAAAGTAGCTAGTCAAGTGCATACATTTAGTTTTCATTTCCTTTCATATCACACATTTCTTAGTAATAATTTTGTACTGTCTAGTCTAGTTAAATTTAAGTGAAGGAAAATAGAAACCTAACAATTCCAAAGGTAGGCCCACTACAATTCAAAAAAGCTTGGACCAAACACTTTGAAACATATTTAATGTTAGTCAAACATGAATAATAGTACCTTATCTGGATTCTCACTGTCTGTGACCAGGGAGAATGGATAATCTCCATTCTCCCTGCTGTGACTGAGCACATTTTCAGATCTTGATGATGCATGGGCGCTTGTAGCCTGTCTTGACAGGCAAGGGCCCCTGGGACTTACATGCCTCTACTTTGCCAATGGGGTGTTTGATACTGGACATTGACAATGTAAAGGCATGTATGTAAGAGTCCCAGGGGCCCATGGATTGATTGTAATTGTTTAAAGTGTATTTCACCTCAGTTTGATATTTTAGTACTAGTACAAACATGAAATTATTTGGGGTCAAATATACCTTTTCAGCCCTTCCTAGTGGCTGGAAACGCTCTCAGAGCTTCTGCAGACGGGGCTCCGCCCCGTACCCCGCTGGGGGGCTCACACCGCCCCCAAACCCCAAGGTGGGTGACTCGGGTGCTTCGCACCCTCGAAGCACCGCGTTGTTGTGCAGTATCGCCGTAAAATGGAATCTCCCTATTTTGTATTTAGATTACTTGGCAAGTATGCTGTGCACTCTCATCCCACAAGCTCATACCATCCCACAGTTTCCATCTGATGTAACACAGTGTACATGTTGGGTTTTTTTAATCTCACACTGCTGTAAAAGGCTACACATTTATATCAATGATATTCCGATATCTTTTATTCTATTCCTCGATGAAAATATATATTTTTGGAAAAAATGAAACACCAAATATCACTACAAATGTTTTCTTACTTTTAAATGAGCTTCATTTAATTGGAAGTAACATTATCTGGCACGAATCTCACCCACAGAGGGCATCTGATGTCAGCTCAATCATTTGGAAATTAATGAATGTATAGTTTATCTGCAGAGTTACCCGACCACAGCATTATTAACATTACAATGTCCACAGTACCGAGCACAATTCTTCTTTGCCCAGTTGACATCATATGTACAGATAGATCTACCATATATAGAACACTCTGCAATACTGTCCTCACAGGTCTGCTTGGCTAAAATAAAATAAGGACCAATATATGAATAAAGGACCCTGTGTTGCTGTGTAGTGCTAGATAGCGCAAGCTTTCACTTACTTAAGTTGTGATGTTGAGTAAATGTTAATTCTAGCCTGCAGCGAGGGCAATTACTTTCTGTCCTGTGAGTACTGATCCCCAATTCGGTGAAGTATACCGTCTGGGTCAGCAGTTGCTTTATATGCTGTCAATCATTGAAATTTGTATTCCGTATAATAAAAAGGCCTCTTTTTATTTTCAAAAGAAATTGCTCCAACAACATTTTTTGTATTTCCAAGTACTGACAACAAACTATGCAAGAGTTTTTTCTCCTTTCAATGTAAGTGATCCATCTATGCAACAAAGAAAATACATACGCTACTTATTCCATGAGATTACCTATATCTACTCTGATCCTATTAGTCTGAGACTTTCTGCCCAGAAACTAAACTCACCTGCTAGTAGCTGATCACAGACAGCACACCTCTGTGGACACGTTTCTAAGGCCCACTGCTTGAATTGGACACATGCCGAATAAGAGTACACTGAACAGTCCTCCTTATCCATACAAGAAGTGGTATCAGGTCTACCTGTTGGCAAATGAAGAAATGGGAGAAATATCACAGATTATCACAAATTAAAGTGGTTAACTGGAGAAACAGCATATGACATCAATTGTCACCGGCACACATTTCGTAATACTAGGTATCAACAGGAAAAATTGCGTCACCATCACACATAAATCTCTTTATCTCTTTTCACTTACATTCAACCTTTGGTTTACAAAAACCGCATGTCATTGCACAACTCAATCTGAGGAACGCTTCATATTGCTTATTGTTGCAGTAATCCTTGTTGGAGTTGTCACAACTGGTAGCTTTATCGTAGCAATCTTTATCACAGGGAAATGATGGTGTTGCTGACGGTGTTGTGATGGTTGTTGTGGTAGTTGTTGGTGTAGTTGTTGGTATAGTTGTTGTTGTCGGTGTTGTGGTTGTTGTTGGTGTAGTTGTTGTTGTCGGTGTTGTGGTTGTTGTCGGCGTAGTTGTTGTCGGTGTTGTGGTTGTTGTCGGCGTAGTTGTTGTTGTTGGATACAACACAGCTACCTCTACATAAAAAATGAAACAGAAAATTATAACAAAGCACAGAGAGAGACTTTCAAATTGCTGCTGGCTGGCAAGTCATACATAACCGCTACATAGTCAGGAAATCAAAATGAAAGATGTGTAGATCTTACATTCCTTCAATTTCTAAGTGAGATTGCGATAGGCCTTAAATAAAATATGAATCATGGGCTATTAATAGTTTGATATCAAACCAAAAGAAAATAATTATTCAAACGCCTTCTATTGCTGACAAAACGCTGAAGAAAGAAATACATCACAACAACGACATTATCATCGACATTTTATTGTGTGAAACTTTGTCTGAATTATATGACAGTTCATGACATTTCCATAATTAATATTAGAAATACCGCGATCGTAGATGCCACAAAACTTCATGAGTGTATATAAAGAGATGATATGGAAATAAAATCTGGATTCTGGAAACTCGGGCCGCTTGCGCAAAGCCAACCAATCCAGGTGTTTGAATTTAATGATGCAGTGAGTGCAAGTAGTAACGGCCAGTAATAAATAGAAAAGTTGCAACACCAACTAGTTGTTTTACTCCACCTTTGTCACTGTGGTCTTTGAAATAATCTGGCCAATCGGGATTTGAACTCGGGCGTTTTTTTGCTGTGATCGAGCACACTGGCCACTCAGCCACCGCCTGCCCACTGATTTTATGGCACATATCAAGCAAAAAAAGTGTAAATAATATTATGTGCACACCCTCAACTGGTTTTACTACACATATGTAGTTGAAAACAGGACTTTGATTCAACCATTTCTTCTATTTTAAAAAAACCACTTTTTGAAAAAGTGGTATGAGGCACTGGCTATGGGTTTCTTTTATTTTATATACACATTTATCCTAAACACAAAACTAAAGATTTGTGGATAAATAAACGGAACATATTAGTAGTACCTTGGCAGGCTCCTTGCAAGAAAGCTTCCTGTTCTGTAGCAAGTTGAGAGAAAGATGTGATATAGGACACATAGGAGTCTTGTGATGCCATGCTCTTAAGCTCTGCTACATTCACCCCTGCGCTTACGCCAATGACAAACACTGTCACATTCTGTGATTTCAGGGCAAAGGCAGAACTCATTGTTGCTGCTTGATCGTTGCTTTTTCCATCTGTGATGATAAACACTAGGTTGGGGGTTGAAGGCCTGCAACAGCACATCATTTTCTATGTTAGTATAGGCAGATTGTTGTCGAAAAACAATTTTTGAGGCGCCGCTGCAGCAGACGCTTACTCAAAGTATAATCAAATCATCGTAGTTATCGACATATAAACTTTGACAGACAGCAGCCTCATTGACGATGTTAGAGAACATTTACTCCTACTCATTACTGATCTGATGGAATGTCATTGAGCCTATGACTGTTTTCTTAACCCACATAAGATTTCGGGAAAGTGTTTTTAATTACCTCATTCCATCTGAAGTATGAAACATTGTCAGTCTGGCTGTGTCTAGGGCTTTATGGGTGTTAGTACCAAGCCCTTCTCTCTGTTGTGCCTTTATGGCATTGATCACATCTTCTTTCCGGCTGTACTGGTTTAATCGGAAGGCCACTTGACTTGACACACTAAAATTTATCATTCCCACTCGTACCTTGTCACTTCCAACATCGAATCTTTCAACCAAACTGGCCAGGAACTCTAAAGACTGAAAGTAAATTACAAGGCTGCTGCTCAGTTGAATCAAGAGCTCATTATTATTATATAGTATTACTATATAATCATCCATCATAATCTGCTGGCTGGAGTTTATAAGAGGTCCTCCACATTTTTGCAGGTAGGAATGGAATAGGCAAAAATTGGATTTATGGACAATGTAATTTTTGTGAATCAGTTTTAGTAATCGGTAGAAGTCTTTTTT
Source organism: Membranipora membranacea (assembly GCA_914767715.1). Classification (NCBI taxonomy): domain Eukaryota; kingdom Metazoa; phylum Bryozoa; class Gymnolaemata; order Cheilostomatida; family Membraniporidae; genus Membranipora; species Membranipora membranacea. The sequence goes on along the minus strand of OU612072.1, from coordinate 1,157,975 downwards.
AATTGTGTAGAGCATTCGAAATACCAGTGAAGTATATAATATGTAACTCAAGAAACCAAAATTTCAATCTTCAGAAATGTGATAGTTAGGTTAGGTGATAAGGATTAGCCCCCAATTCTCTACATTTCAGCTCAAGATGAATTAGGTATGATGAAATTTTAACCCTTATCTCAAGGTCAAAGGCATAAGAATGAAAAATAAAGAGATTACCAAAGTCCACCCGTCGTCACCAACACTACCACTTCCATCAACAATCAGTACCACATCCGCCGATCTGATCACACACCGATCAGTGGCCAAAACCTTCACTGCAGCACATGTTATTAGTACTACAAATAATGGAAAAAGCATAACGTTTAACAAAGACTTTTTTGTGTGATAAAATGTTAGTGTGTTTGTATATATATAACAACATATCACCACATATGTGATTGAACTAATATCTTTACATTAAGACAAACATTTGGGCATCGATATGTGCATTTGATTGAACTTACAGAACACTACAGAAATTATCAATATTTGTATTGGCTTGACAGTGTCAAAAGAAAATTTCAAAAAAATGGCAGCTTTGGCCATAAATTACGTTGAATGGGTAAAGATTAAAATTTGCTTTGGAGTCATGAGGGTGAGGAATTGGAAAACATTTTTGCTGGGTCAGTTCTATTCCTCAATGCTGAGAGCAATATCCCCTCTAGATTGCAGGTGCTGACTCCCATGGTACTCTTTTCCACGGACAATATTGAAGACGTAGCGGGGTATCTGTTAATGAATACTTGTTAATACTTGTTAATGTATCACAGTGGACCTCAAGCGCTTTTAGTACCGTTCAAAGAAGCAGGTTACCAAATCAGGAATGACTTCCAGATTCATGAATCAAACTTGGACAGATCAAAAACGAGCAGCCTTCGAATTCAGACCATTCCTGGCTTGTTGGTAGCTAGCGTAGGCATAAGAGATGATGACACTTATTTAAATTGTTATTAACACTTCCCACTTTTAGTAGCAATGTCGTCAATTCGCACACAGACATGTCAAACCGAGAATATTTAACCATATCAAAACATGATCATCCAGCAAACTGTTTAGATCAGCATTGAAAGTGCTGCCTACCTTAAGTAGTGACTACCCTGATCTGCATACCTATGTGTCTCCCTGCTTTGTAACAATAAATTAATTCTCTAAACTTACTCACCTGTTATGATAAGACCTTCAGATTTCATGATGACAACTTCACAGTCTCAGTTACTGCTCACCAGTATTAATGAAATTATGCTCTTAAAATGAAGCTGAGATAACATAGTTAATATTGTTTGTATTTTAACTGATAGTACCGTCGATAAGGTCTTTTATCAATCCATGCTTGACTGGTTACTGCCCAGAACCTCATTCTATCTAATCAGTTATTTTCAAAGGCAAAGAAATGATAAGCGATATTTGAGCAGCAACCTAACAGTGAATCGAGTGTACCATCATTTGCTTTTTTTTCAAATAAAAACACAGCAATTTATACATACAAAATCAACGCAAGACTCTAGTTTGTGCGCTACAGTCAAGTATCAGATCTATCAAGGTTTTGCTCAAATAATAATTATTATTATTATCATGTTTTTATTGAGGTTTTCATATGTATAAGTATGTCATAAACAAAGGAAAATAACAACTTTTTGACCTCATAAACAAAACAAAAAAGAAAGAAAAACATTTATAGATATGGACAGAAATGATAATCAGTTGGGAGAAAAATTGTTACTGTATGTGATTGATTGATATATATTATTACGCTTTACTAAATGAAATGAATTGGTTTAAAATTCTTGTTTTACCATATTTGGTCCTATATTTTGGTTTAATTATTTTACGTCCTGACCGCGAGACTCTATGGGGCATTTGCAGGAATTGATTAGTTTGAGGATGAAAAATGAGGTGTTCTTGCCTAGAGTGGCATTATCGACAAACCTATCAAAAGTTGCCCTCCTCCTGTCACCCAGAGTGGAAAGATTCAAAATCTCACGACCAGTTGAGATAGAAAAAAATGAGTGGGTACCAAGAATTATCCTGATGGCTCTGTTTTGACAAAGTTCTAACAAGTTAGATTTGTAATCAGAAGTATTTAATAACAGAGAAGAACAATACTCCAAGTTGGGACGAACATACGATTTATAAGCTTGTAGCAAATGTGAAGGATTGACAAATTTTCGAATTTTAGAGAGAAAGAATAAAACTCTGTTAGATTTTAATACCAGGGACTCAACATAGGTTTTCAATGACAGATGCTGGTCCAAGATCACGCCTAAGAGTTTAATTGAAGTTGCTGATTTGATTTGTACATTATTTGAAACAAGATTAGGTATCGTTTCAACCTTTTTGTTCGAAAATACACAAAACTGGGTTTTGTCTAAATTTAGATTAAAACCATTGACAGAATACCAATTTGTTACCATTGTAACAAGAGATTCCGATTTTGATATTGCTTCATTTAGAGAATCGGATATCTCAAAAATCAAAGTATCATCAGCAAAGGCAAATGAATTTGAAAATTTATCTAATAAATCATTTATGGCAATATTGAAAAGCAATGGCCCCAAAATTGAACCTTGAGGAACACCACTTTTAATATTTAGAACTCTAGATGTGGCATTGCAAGTTTTAAAATACTGAAATCTATTATTCAAATAGGACGATAGCATTGATTGAGCAGATTCCGCTATACCGAGATATTTTAATTTAGTGAGGAAAAATTGATGATTTACTGAATCAAAAGCCTTCCTAACGTCCAATGATAATGCTGAAATATAGCAAGGTGAAGAAGAATCAAGTTTTGATTTCCAGACATATAGAAGACTGAGTAAAAGCTGCTCACAAGAATGGCTCTTACGGAATCCAAATTGTCTAATATTTAGTAATTTATGACTTGTGAGGAATGTAGACAGTTGGTCATTCATAAATGTTTCAAAGATTTTAGACATAATTGGCAGTGAAGAAATTGGTCTGCAATTAGAGGGATTTGTATGGTAACCAATGCCATTTTTAAAGAACTAGGAAAACTTTTTGTGAGAAAGCTTTCATTGATGAGAATGGTTATAGGTAAAGCAATAATGTTTGACAAGATTTGATATGAAGACCTAAATTTGATATGAATATTTGACAAGATAATGAGACCTGAAGACTTATTATTCAGCCTAACAAAATGTAAATCGTAAAGATATGAATCAAAATGTAAATTACTGGAAACAAAAGATGAATAAAAATAGTTAGCAAATAAACACAATATTCTTCAAGGCTAGACAATGCAAAAAGATTTCAACTACCAGTGCCTCTTAACCCACCACGGCCAAATCTTCATGCGCAAAACCAAAGAGTCTGACATGGTCAAGGTCACTGATAACACAATCTTTCAATCTCTGTCCTAGTTGCACATTCGTCTCAGTCATACAACATACCATGAGCAGTATTTGAACATGCACCAATATTGAGTGAATGAAGACAGACCAGAAATCACTGACAATTTATTCATCTCTCATGCTGCCAACCTAGCTCCAAAAGATATCAAAACATATATTTTTTCAATAAACGATTTTTCTGTTTTACATGTGAATGCCCAGAATTTCCAAAACAAAATGTGGTAATTTGAGTTATTTTTATCAGAAATCAATGTTGAATTTTCATCCATAGTTATATCTGAGACATGGTATCAGCGGGACAGTTTTTTTGAGAAAATTTTACCATTGATGGTTATAACTTATTTTCTGCTTCTAGAGGTATAGAGTATATATATGTAAATGATAAGTACAAGGCTAGAGCGGAGACTGTACGGCTGGAGGGCTTGGAGTCAATACTCATTTGTGTTGGTGATGCCGGGCGCAACCTTTGTACTCTGCTTGCTGTCTCCCGTGCTCCCTCAGGTGCGTTGCCTGCTTTCCTCGGGGACCTGGCTGAGTGCCTGTCCTCACTTCCCGCAAACTCGCTTGTTGTAGGATACCTTAACATTGATTTAAATACACAAAATTGCCCTGAAGCCTTCACCCTAAATTATTCTCATATTTTGAACAAAAATGGATTTTTAAACATCATTGAGTCACCAACAAGATTTGCAAAAAACAAGTCAGATTGACTATTATCAAGTCGGTAGCTGTAGACGACTTTACAACTCTTGTACCATTGATAATCAAATTTCTGACCAACTATCGACTACCAAAAGCTTAGGGATAATCTTTCAGTGACAAACTGGAGTCCAGTAATTACTACTACTGACACTGATTCTGCTTTTAGAAACTTCATTTGCACCTTCCAAAACTTAATTTCAGAGTCAAGCAAGGTGACAAAGGTCAGACGCAGCAAACATAAGGAAAAATATTTCAAACAACCATAGATGTTGGGAATTAGTGAAAAAGGGAAAAGATTTTCATGACAGATCTCTAACACTTTTTTGATATTAAGCTGCAGGAAAATTATTGAGCCTTCAGAAATTTTGTTTCTTACCAAATTCATACGGCCAAGATTTCCTACTACAAAAACAAATATAATAACTGCAAAGCTGACCTGTTCAAATGCTGGAAATTTATACAACTGATGTTCAATGGTTCGGATGAAAGCAAAAACAGCACAATTAACCTCATGATCGATGATACAACATACAGAGGTGCGCATACCACTGCACAACACACAGGTCTTCAGCTAGAAACCATGAGTCAAGCGCTGTTTCGAGGCCTTCTAGGTCAAGGTCGCTTCAACAGGCTGACTGACCAAAAACCAGCTCTCTCAGTTTTAAGTCTTTTTATCTATCAAATCAGCTCATATCATTTTACCTTCTACACTCACGAGTGGATTCAATACCAGAGAACACTCAGAGAACAGTCTTATCCATCAGTACTGCATCTTCGAAGATATATTCCAGGTTGAAGTATCAAAGCAGCTCACTCTTATGTCAACAGGAAGTGATTTGTCAACCTTAGGTTAAGTCTAGGCAAGATAACACTTAATTATAGTCGTGATGTTTTGCTACAATTCTCTAACCATAAATGTGTTGACACTGTGAAAAGCATAGCACCTCACATTCCATCAGCCTTAGTACACCGACAACTGGGCAAACATGGAGGTAAGAATAGAAAAGCTGTTGTTCAGAAAAAGCTCTGTCTACTGGCTCTCGTGCCTGCTAATGCAAGATCAATAAACAATAAAGGTGACAAACTTGCTGCTCTAATTAATTACCATTATGCATATAAGAATGCCAGTGTAATCGCTAGAGACCTGGCTTCATCAAGATATTGAGGATAACCATGTGGCGATTGACGGGTTTAATGTTTTCCAAGCCTGTGATAAAAGCAGGGGTGGTGGTTGTATGTGGCTAATAAGAAGAGAGTGGTGTACAAATACATCAGTCAACAGGTGCTTCCTCTCTAAGGATTTAGAACTCTTACACCTTAAGTGCCAACCCCACTTTCTCCCAAGAGAGATAAATGTCATCCACCTCTTTGCAGTATAGATCCCTCCTGATGCTGACACGAAAGCTGCCGCTGATAAAATAGATGATTTTGTTGAAACTTGTGTTATCAACCACCCAGACTCGGCCGTAATAATTGTTGGCGATTTTAACAAGGCAAAATTTAAGTCCCGACTTTTCCAACAGGTCACAATAAATACCAGAGAGGATCGGTGATTGGACTTTTGCTGCTCAAATGTAAAATATGCATATAAGTCTTACAAACTCCCACCACTTGTCTCATCAGACCATAACGCTGTGCAGTTGGTCCCGACATATGTACCAAAACACCGTAAACAAAAGAAACAGAATGTCACCAAGCAGGTCATGGACAATGAAACGATCGATAAATGCAAAGCCTCGTTTGATACAACTGACTGGTCACTGTTCATAACACCAGGACAAATCGATCAAACAGTTGAAGCGACAACCAATTACATCAATTTTGTCGTAAGCTCAAACTGTACTACCAAGCAGTTTTATACCAACACCAATCAAAAGCCATGGATAACGCAGGAGATTAAAAAGCTGTTAGATGCCAAACAAATCGCCATGAAGACCAATGATAAAGTTAGGATGAAACAGCTTCAATCCGAATTAAAAAAACTGATCGAAAAAGAGAAACTAAAATACAAAAGCAAGAGACTGGATAAAATGTCAACAGATATCAAGCTGGCGTGGAAGGGCATAAAATCTATGTCAAACCTATCCAGTAAAACCACCAGTAACTTTGACCTGATGCAGACCAAATTAGCAGATGACCTCAATCAATTCTACACGAGATTCAACAATCCTGATCTAACTGAAGCGGCAGCTGAGCCTCCTGACCCGCCTGATCCCTAACCACCTGATGCTGACCCACCACCTGATATCAGCATAGAAGAAGCACGACAGCAGTTTAGACGGTGTAATCCATCCAAAGCAGCTGGTCCAGACAACATCTCAATCAGAGTATTAAAAGACTGTTACTTTGAACTTGCTCCTATTTTTTTGTGAAATTTTTTATTTATGTTTAAAGTCTGGTACTCTTCCAAATTTATGGAAACTATCAGCAATCACATTACTTCCTAAGAAGCCAAATTCGTCGTGCAATAATGATTACAGACCAATAGCGTTAACATCTGTGGTGATGAAGTGTTTTGAGAAAATTCTAAAATCAAGACTTTTAAGTATTATAGCCCTAGATGACTGTCAATTTGCGTACAAAAAGAACCGAAGTACCAAAGACGCATGTATAAGTATTGATTGTTTTTTACGGTCTCACCTGGAACAACAATCAAGTTTTGCTCGAAATTCATTCGTTGATTTTACACCCGCTTTTAACACGATTGTACCTAAGATTTTAATTGAAAAGCTGAAAGCCAAGAATGTTCCTCACTATTTACTGTCAATTATTGAAGCTTTTCTTGTTGACCGCCAGCAATTTGTAAATGTTGGACATGCCCAATCTAAAAAGCTGAGCTGTGATATTGGCTGCCCACAAGGCTGTGTATTATCTCCTATTTTGTTTTCTGTGTACACTGACTTTATAAATCTAACTGTGATATTGTGAAGATTTTTAAATATGCTGATGACATGGCCATCATAGGACTTTTGAATTTTAAACAGCCAACTATATCCCAAAACAATTTTGATGCCATACAACATTTTACTGAGCAATGTTCCTCTGTGAATCTTATTCTTAACACAGCGAAAATCAAAGAGATGGTTGTGAATTTTAGCAAATCTTGTGCCTTATACGACTATATTTTTTATAAATGGTAATCCAATAGAGAAGGTAGATAGTTTTAAATACCTAGGTACATTTTTCGACTGTGATCTTAAATGGTGCTCAAACACTTAATGTGTCTATAGTAAACTAAAGAAAAGATTTTATGCTTTTTCTAGATTCAAACATTTTAAACCTAACCAGAATCAACAATATAATTTAATCCAATCACTGATCCAACCCATTTTTACCTATAATATTGAACTCTGGTACACTGGTGCTACAGAAAGACAAAATAATATGCTTTTAACTCCGTTTTTAAAAAACAGCTACATTTTTGACGCTGACTGCTTTGTTGATGAGTATTTTTAATTTAGCTCAACATTTTATCGCTGATTATAGACACATTTTACGCAATCGTTATAAAAGTAATCGTAAATATTATATCATGCCAACAACTAGAACATCATTTTTTTTGCAGCTTTGTGCCTTTTAGTATTCGTCTTTTAAATAACTGAGAGAGATATGGTTCACGCCTAAATTGTAATGTGTTTCTAACACAATTACCAAAATAACTTCAATTCAATTCTCTAGTACAACCTCCTCATGACCGGCCCCAGCAGCATGAAGCCACCCCTGTGTGTTGACGAGCATCTCAATCAATCTCATCGATCGCTCAGTGCATTTTGTAAGTTTCGGAGGTTTGACATAATTGGTTTGTTTATGCTGTTGCGCAACCAGGGAGGCTGCCAACCCTTCATTGTTTCAGTGAAACAATGTTCGCCCCATCACTCTCATGCTTATACTCTAAGCCAAACCAGTGCAGGGAGGTTTGCTTTCCATCAACTCATCGGCGCAAAGTCGCTATTGTCAAGGCACCCGCCCTCTTGCCATAGTTCACTACTCAAATTCACCACATTGAGAATAGTACAACTCATACACAAGTCAGAGAGATGACTTGCTTGCGCTACAGCCAGTGGGCTGACTGTGATCTCCTGTCTCGCTCTGCCTGCCTTTTATGCGAGGGCCAGGCTTTTAATCCTATGTGCGTAATACCTTAGTACTAACTCACACTCACTTTGATTATTCACCCTGCAGAGATTAAACTACTTTAATTTGAGTAATAAAGGCATAATCCGGCTTAGCCTTCTACCCGAGCAGTTTGCTAATCATCACTTCATCCCCTCAGTCTAATCCTTACAAGGATTATAACAAAAGGAATTAAATGCTGGCCAACTCCAGAAAACAAAGTGAGTGTGTTAAACCCCAGCTTACAAGCAATAGGATTACTTAGCTTTAGGATTATTAGCAATAGGATCACTATTGCTAATAATCCATATAAAACTTAATAAAATAAATCTTAATAAATAAAACTTAATAAAAATAAAATAAACCTAATAAAACAGTGCATCTGCATTGATTTGGCAACAGCACTGTGGGAAGACAATATTTGTCTTCACACAGTGCTGTTGCCAAATCCATGCAGATGCACTTTCTGCCTCATGTACTATGTTTTTTGTGGCTTGTTTGAGTTCTCTGCCTGACAGCCCAACTCTAGTCAGAAATTTGGTAGCTGATCTAGCCATGAATCCACGGCAGCCAACTTCCAATGCGAATAGTTCGCAATTCCATCCCCAATTCCAACCGATCATCCAGTAACAATTCTCAAGAGGTTGCTAAAAGTTTTAATACATTCTTCACAAGTATCGGTTCGGATCTTGCCGGCAAATTGCCACTCACAGATGCTAATTTTGCTGACCATTTTGCCCTCAAATTGAGTGGGATTCTAGACCCGAATTCAGTTTATATTTTGTTGATGGCACTGATATCCTGCACGTTTTAGATAATCTCCAAACTAAAAAAGCCACCAGTCCGGACAAATTCTTTTCACAAACGATTAAAGAAAACAAGCTGTTTTGCCTTCCAATATTGGCATATTTTGTAGATTTAGTCATTGAAAATTCTGTGTTCCCAGACTGCCTAAAAATTGCACGAGTGGCACCCATTTTTAAAAAAGGGGACAAATATACTAATAACTATTGTCCAATATCAATCTTAAGCACTATTTCTAAAATTGTTGAAACAATTCTTAGAGACCAACTCAATGTTAACCGACTGCCAGTTTGGATTTAGAAGTGGCAGAAATACTATAAACAAGCTCATGGAACAATTATATTAACTGCTGCAACAGCACATTTGGCATATTTTTAGATTTTTCAAAGGCGTTTGATTCTATTATTCATGAAATTTTAGTCAAAAAGCTACTGTTTAATGGATTTTCACCCTGTGCCACATCGCGCATAGAAAATTACCTCAAAAACCGTAAGCAATATGTTGGTGTAAATACTGCTGTATCTCAGTGTTATAGTTGGGAATTACAATTTATGGATACTTGGGATTGTCTAACTATGACAGCCATTATTTAACATACTGGCTCATCTTTTATTTTCTATTACTTATTATACAAAACCATACCTAGTTGCTTCATTTCTTCACCAACTAGCAAATTACCCTGCTTGCATTATAGCTTACAAGCAAAGCCTAGATAATACATTACTACCTGCTGTGCTGAACTGTGAGTTACATTATTGTTATTTTGATGGCTAACTATTAATCTAAGGAATGGTTGATGGATGTTTTAATACCATTTATAGACACTGAAAAACTGGCATCCCAACAAAACGCTGGACAACCGGCTCTCAATTTGGAAAGCATACATCCTAATTAACAAATATGCTTTCCCCATAAACACAAGCTTAGTATGATCAATCATCAACGTGAACAGTTTATCGATAGGTGTCCGCTACATCATTGGATGGTTATAATCTAGCCTTCCGCCAACTGTGTTAGCAGCACCCCCTTTCGTATAGTGTCTAACCCAGATCCATTGAGTATTGACAGAATAAGAAGTCTAGCAGTTACCAAAGGCTATATACTGCTAGTCATGTGACTTACTGGGACCTATGATGCAGTAATCTTCCTCTTTTCTGCGGATGACACCGTACTGATCACACGGATCTTAGAGGAGAGCTATAGCTATATAGATACATACAGACGTCATACACTTCTACAAATATAAACCGATTAGTTATTAACATACAATTGTCTATTTGAACGTGTTCAATAACCCCCACTTTGAACACAACATCAGTGCCGTGACATCAACATAGGAATTCCCCTAAGGTTCAAACATTGGGCCACTATTATTTTTGATTTACATAAACGACCTCTTGAATGTAGCGCCTGCATTAAGTTACATACTGTATGTAGACGACAGGCATTATCATTGATTCAAATATTTATTTTAAGTCGCACATAAATGAATTGTGCAAAAATAAAGGTTTTGGTACGAAAAAGATTTTTTTCTGCCCTTATAACCAGGGGCGTATATTCTAAAAAATTTCACTCACTGACTTTTCAGAGATGAGCATAATAATCGGGCGCAGCCCGATCCACACGCTGCAGGCGTGGCGGGGAGGGTGTGGGAGGGGCGCTTAAGCGCCCTCCCACCACGGAAATTTTTGCATATCGGTAGCAAAATAGTGCAAGCAGAGAGGTATTTCAATAGCTCACTGAGCTGTTGGGTACTTTCAGAAAACAACTCAATAGCAGTAGAAGATTACGGTAAAAATGCTCCAGTTATAAAGCACCCATTTGAAAAATAACTGATCTCGATGGGATTCGAACCCACAACAATCTCATTAACAATGATTATAAAGCAAACGCTCTACACACTGAGCTATTCAGCCACTCACGGAAATGCGTGGGCCGTGAGTGCTAATATACGCCACTGCTTATAACACTCTCCTTGTCTTGGCAATCAGTCCCAAGACATGACAAATAACTAAGGTCAACTGAATAAGAAGTTGTCCTCCTTCAATCAGCTAAGGAAAACTTATTGGTAAGGAAAACTCAGAACTACTGTTCACAGCCAATGATAGGCTTTATGTTATTCACATCTTCTTTCCTTCAATCTGATATCCGGTCAGCACGCCAGTATTGAAAGAAAAAAGTCTGCTCAAATTCTTGAGTTTCTTCAGTTTCCAAACTCACTATGCCAGCTACTCACCCGGAACTGGCTACTAACCAGGTAATTGATGCATATCGAGAAGATATACTGGAACTGGAATAAAGTTTTGTCATTGATTTGATAGAGAAGACTGTGTCTAGAAAAACTTTCACTTTCAGGTTGAATGTATTCATCATTATGATGATAATGTAGGCAATGAATGGACTAGTTAATCGATGATCATTCAATCAAGGGTGATTCAACACCAATATAACCAAGGTGTTCCAATGTATAATATGTTGGTTCTGACATGACTTGACTGGTCAGAGTTATGTTACCAATTAATAGAGTGTCGCCTTCCTGGTAACTTAGTACTACATATTAAGAGTTATCTCCCCTTTTAGTTGAATTCAAATTGAATGCATACTTAATTACAAGTGCACACGCCACACTTATGTCTGTCTCTCATAATGATACTCTCTAAAATATGTATTTTTATATCACTTTCAGGTTGAATTTATTCATCATTATAATGATATTGTAGGCGATGAATGAACTAGTTCGGGAGAGTCAGTGCCAGACTGACCATGATGATGCCACTGACCCCATTGGTGGGCGTGTGCACTTTGGTCTCAAGAGAGTTCCTTTTGCCAAATGGCACTACCAGGCGTGAATTATTGGAACAGGCGGAATTTATATTCACCATTAGTTGGTCGAAGACCGGCTTGAAAACTCTCACTTGCAGTTCTATTTAACCTCAATTAACTCCCCTACCACCTGTTCAGGGGCCTTCACCGAGGCTCCTTCCAGCTAGTGCAAATTGGTGCCTAGTCACGTCTACTCTGGACAAGAAAGCACAAAAAAAAAACTGATAGGAAGCACGTATCTGCTGAAAAAGGTTACTTGCCATCTCCTACCTGTATGTTCCCACTAATCAACTTAATCATTTAAGCATAGCGTTATAATTTCAGTAGGATTACATGGTTATAGCTTTGGAAACATCCATGATCAATGATATGGCAAGCAAAGTCATCGCACAAACGGCAGCAATTCACACCGTGATTATTCTATATGTAGGTGCAACTACTTGGTTTAATATTATTTCAATTCATTCTTATCACTACCCAGCCTGAACACAGTATTCATTTGTACCCTATACGAGTGAATGTTAGCCTTAGTTTATTTTGGCTAGCTGAATGTTAGCTAAATTTTAGCTAGTAGGGATAAAAGTCTTTACGTGGCAGAATTTACATGTTTACTAATTTCCACATGCGCGAAGTCACAGAATCTGCCTTGTGCCAATACTCCTTGGGACATAATCGTGTTCAAGTGGTTGCTTATCCCGCATGCTTATATAAATTTCTGATAAATACTTGATGTATAGGCGTTACTTAGGAATAATATGAGCAACGCAGTTGGATTAAATCATCTTCATACATTGATGGAAGGTGTAGATATCCATTCTCGGCAAGCGGTATCTATTATCAGCATCAAGTGTCTGATTTTTAAGTTTGCAGTTATTCAGGCCAGGGGAGGTTATTGCGACTTCATGTCAGATGGAACACTGTCGCAGAGTGAATTGTCATACTTGTAAATTTAATCCATTATTTACCAAAAATTGCGTTTGAACTTAATTCCGACAGGTTACAGGTTACATGTTGTTAATATGTTGGTGAGATCCAGTCGTATCATCATCTACAAGAAAAAAGACGACATACATGATGAATAGATATACCAATTTGTTCCAGGGGTGTGATATGGAGCAGCAGACAAGCAGAGAAACAGGACCAGACTTATCAAACCAAAACAAATTAATTATTGTATGCATTTTGGACAAAAAATAATATCCGTATAAAGCAAATTTATCAAGGGTGTCTGAGGTTCAAATGAAACCCTCTCAGAAACATAAAAAAAGGAATGGGCTGACAATGCAATTTGTAAGAGACACAAGAAGAAAATCCCCCCCTAAATTGAAACACGGACCTAGTAGAAATTAAGTCACAATAGACCCTGCACCTAATCCCCAGGAAAAGGGAGTTCACTGCCTTGTCAGACTGATAAATAATCAGCAGCTCAATGACGTCACAAAAGAAACCAAAAAAACTCAGTCTTATCAAGGACTCAGGAGGAGTTCTAATTCATGTATTGCTTCAGCATGAGCCAATTCACTGTTAATGTATAACTATATTATTCTGTCAGGACATGCATTTTATGGGTAACCCTTGGATCACCACACAAACAAACAATCAAATTGGAAACAAAGAGAATCTCAAACTTTCAGATTATATTCACTATTACTTTACTTATCATTACATTCCAAATGTTTGATTTATTACCCTTACTTACTCACTGAGAGTGAGCTGGTAATACTTGTCTCTGTAGTAAGAAGTAGTTTCCATTCCTCACGTCTGCAATCTGTCCATGACAACTAGTGTGGTGGTAGCAATTTAGTAAGTAGATGCAAAGATTATTTAGCTGCTCTATTTTCTTGCAGAGAGCAAGTTTCATTGTCTGTCTAGTTAGCCGAAGTTAAATAATGCTGCAGTAAATGTGTTGCGCATTCCACCATTAGAATATTGGGCAAAGAAAAAGATGCTATTGGGTAATGAATCCCATCCCTAGATTGGAGAGACCTGAAAAGGTTGACTGGTATCTTTATTTATATAATGAACCAAATACCCTTTTCATAAAAACAAACATATTTAGCTTTTTCCTTTTTTCTGATTGATCTCAGATACTTTCAAAGATCTATAACATTCAGTGTATATAAAATCTATTCTATTAACTAGTTGATTTTGTGTGTGGTGTTGCACTTTAAGCCTCAGGACGTGAAGCGAGGGGGTGAGAAAGTCAAAACACACATATGACATTGTATGTATGTATGTATGTATATATTTGTATCAATTCTCATGATAAAATCAATGTTTCTCTTGTGCTCTGTGAATAAAAATAAAGTTTTAAAAATTATAATAAAACATTGACTAGATTTATAATGAATGAATCAAGCTATTCGATTGAGCAGTTTTACACATATTGAGCGAAAACAGTGTTTACGGCAGTTTACACGGTAGGCTGGCACTCTGTATCTACCAGATGGGAGTTGTTCTAGCGTTATGACAGTGTCTTTGCCCGAAGCGAACATTCTCAGGCATTTAGTTTTGAAGAACTTATCGAATATATCGTCTATGGTTGTAACTTCAAGCCTGCCTTTGCTTAGACTACGTGCTGTGTTGATGAGGTGATTGTACTGGTTCTTAATATCAGATGAGAGGTGTCCGTATATAATACATAGGTGATATTGTAGGACACTTTCGAGAAATGAGGTGTATGCCAGCTTAATGGTAGTTGTCTTGACATTCATAAAGGCTAGCTGCTTCATGATGAATAGTCGTTTGTTAGCTTTGCTGATGATGTTTTTGGTGTTCGTATTGAAGTTAAGCTTATGATTGAGTGTGGTGCCAAGATATTTGTATTCATCTACTCGTTCGATGGCGGAGTTGTTGATCATGATGGGTGGAGGGTCAGGATCATCGCATAGATTAATTTAATTAAGATTAATTATTATTATGCGATATTTGTTATAGAAATACGCATGATACATAAAAAATTCCCTGCACTAATTATTTCAGGTCTGAAAGGTAAGGCGAGGGGTTTCTTAGACTAGTCTTTGTCCGAGGGCTCAATGAATTAAGTCCTATGATCAATTTTGCAACCAATACAAAATGTTCTGCTCTAAGCACAAGCTCAAAAAATGGTCTACTTTGTCACTGGAGTAAGTTGTGGGTCACTAACCTAGCACGGAAAGACGGAAAGAAACACAGTGCAATTCCTGTCACATGTGTCAGCAGTGAAATTCTAAAATTCTATTGTGTAAAAAAGAACAGTGAGGTTACTGTGCTGGTATTTGGCGTCCGTATTAATTGTCAACTGACTTGTGGGTAATTATTTTATTTAGAAGACGTAGCAATTATTGATAAGAGAGAACGTTGAAGTAACCAGCTGTTGTTGAGAACATAACTCCTCCAAGCTAATAATTAACACCGATGGTGTAGGGTTCTATGACGTTTCTTGGAGCGAGTTAAAAACATGATAAACATAAATAGATTTACCGGCGGCCAGAGAAAAACCTTCCTCTGGCTGAGCTGGCTGATGGTTAAAACAAATGAGTCATAGTCATAGCTATATAGAACTTGGAACAATAGGAAAGCGGAAACAGCTGAGAGAAATAGCTGGCTGCTATGGCTAAGACATTTAATAATAAATGATAATTACCTTAATTAACTGGTCTTTTAAATTTCTTCTTGCATCAAAAAAATATTTATAAATAAAAATGTCCATCCCAAAACAGTTACCTTTGCTACTCATAAACTAAAGTTAATATTGAGGGGTATAAAAAACTCACAGGGTAGAACTCAATAGAAAACACGGGCGATATCATTTGATCAGTTACTCCGCGGTTACACACTCTGATCACTGAGGCAGAGCTGGTCTAGGGAAGGCTATATGAGAGGCGCTTTTCTGCTATGGTATCTTGTGCTTTTTATGGGTTCTTGCACCCTAGCGAGTATTGCATATCCTCAGCAGGACATCCTATGTCTGTTGGCGATGTGTGTTTTAGCAAGGGTGCCATGGAAGTGCACATTAATTCTTTCAGGAATTCAGCAGAGTCAGCAAGCATAATGATTAAAGCTGTAGGGGGAGAGACACGCCCGGTTCGCCTTGTTAAAAGGTATTTAAAACGCTTGAAACCCTCCAGCAGCAGCCCTTTGTTTGAAGTACAACAGCAGAGTTCGGAAAAGAGTTCAGTGAGGTCATAAAGGATTAAAAATTAGAGGGCTGGGCTCACTCACTGAGAGGAGGTGGCACAATCTGGGCTAGCATTCAAGGCTGGTCTGACTCAAGGTTAAAATCTTTTGGCAGATGGTCATCCGATGTCTTCAAGAAATATATCTTGATAAACTGAGGCGCAGTTTTGGCGAAACAATCGTTCTGAGCTTGCTATGTGTGCCTCGCTCAGAACAATTGGTTTGGTGTTCTAACAATTTCCTGGTGGTGGTGTTCATTTGTCCGTCAATTCTGCACCAGATTTAACAACATCTAATACTATGGCAAGTACCCTGTCTGCCAAACAACATCTACAGTGGCGTTGATCGTCACTTTCGATTACAAATGCATAAAGCGCCCCATATTTTTTCCCCTATAATATGTTACATTATAAGAAAGAAGAAATGAAGTTTTTGGTACAAAAACGATTTTTTTCTGCCCTTATAACACTCTCCTTATCTTGGCAATCAGCCAAAAGACATGACAAATAACTAAGGTCATCTGAATAAAAAGTTGCCCTCCCTCAATCAGCTAAGGAAAACTTATTGGATAGGCTTTATGTCATTCACATCTTCTTTCCTTCAATCTGATATCCGGTCCCCACGCCAGTATTGAAAGATAAAAGTCTGCACAGTTTCCCCTCCCACCTCCCTTCACTAACCTATGTCGTAAGCTTGACCAGGATTAACAAGTTTCTGACTGTTATGTCTGTCGGCCTGTGCATTCACAGAAATTCTTGAATTTGTTTCAGTATCTTTCATGATCTTTGCTTAAGCAGGACACACCGAAGCCTGGATCAATTTGTCTACTTCTTTTTCAAGTTCTACCAAATCAAAACATAGCATGGTTTACCCTAATACACATTATAGGGTTTATTTGAAAATATTTTAACACCAGCCACCAATGCAGGCTTGCACCTGCAATCAGGGTACGACCAATAGGTCATTGTGATAACCACCTGCTCAGTCCAAGTTTTTTAGGTCAAGATTGTTGTTCAGTGGATCTGTCAAATGTGCAGAGATGAGACGATATGTTAACAGACATGAATTTTATTGCTCTTAGGTGTCGTGACCTATGTAAATGTAAAAGGTCACAATATTTTGATAGATTAATGACATTATGACAATGATAATATGGTAAAAATTGTGACAAAAAAGACAAATTGACGATTGCGACACAACTTTGATTTAAACCAACTTTGATTTAAACCGACATTTAACAATTAATTAACGATTAAACATTACATATCAAGCTTACAAAACATTGATCCTTCAAGATTTCTAATTAACACATAACATCCCCACAGAAAACAACTCTAACATCAGCTAGTATCCCGTTTGCAGGTACACCTTTCCTACTACAGCTGAATACAAATTATACAATTATAAACACAAAACATATATACAATTAATAATTTGATCGACAATTCCTGTGTCATTCATATCAGCAATCAAATTTACAAGATGACAAGAATACAAAATATACAATTATAAACACAAAACATATATACAATTAATAATTTGAACGACAATTCCAGTGTCATTCATCTCAGCAATTAAATTTACAAGATGACAAGAATACAAAATATACAATTCAAAAGTTACTAATGAGTCCTGATTTTAGTCTTGAAATATAGAGCAGCGTACATTTTTGAAAAAAAGTTTATAGTTAGATACTCATAAATCCACCTGATAATAAGTTTACATTTTATGATTTAAATATGAGCACTCAAGGCTAAAGACAAGCCTAATGATGAGCTTTGACACATAACCTTGCCAGACAGGGCACTGAATAACGGATTTTACAATAAAGCTGAAGCTACACAGTTGAGTGCTATATATCATGTCTATTGCTCTGTTAGAACCATTGATATGAATTCGTGGATTAAGTGGTAAAATGCAAAGGATGGCTATTTGTAGATGAATAAAATTAGTATATAATTTTGTGTCATTAATTGGATTTATAATATGTAAATCATTTAATTGGAAGTATATCGGCATTTTGTCGCTGCTGGTCGTCGGTCACACCTCTAATGTTTGTCGGAATTAAACTTTCAGTTAATTATGTTAGGGATATAACCAATCAACAATGTAATTACCCATATACAAACACACTAAATTCAAAAATCAAGGTTTCCTCAAAACAACTCTGCAGGACGCGGTTAGCTAGCATTTTACAGTCCCCGATTGATCCATTGAAGATTGATAACGAGTTCCATGGTCCAGGAGGATTGGAGATTCCTACGTTAAAACCTATAATAGTGCTAGAAAGTTTTTCCTTGTTTTAGATTAATATCTACAACTTTATTGATTGTTTTCCAAACTATGTTTATTACCGTGGCCCATTTCTGTCATGCCATGTTTGGAAATTAGGAAGCAGGTGCCTAGAAAAAAAAAGTGTTTTTTAATACATCAATCAATCCTGTTTGTGAGGTTTATATTTAACATTTGATTAAGTATCACCAAAGCACACCAAGGACTGACTCAAAGTCATTACCTTCCCTTTTGCTATAAAATAGCTTTCTTGAGAAAACATTTGGTTTCACAATGAGGCGTTATCAATACATGCTAGATTACGCCGCAACCAAAATAACATAGGTACACAAAATCTCTTTTTAAACCACCTGTCACCCTAACTCCTCATTAAACGATATTCTGAAGTCGAGAAAGTGACATCTGCCAACCTGGCTTCTCATTGGACGATATTCTAGAGTCAAGAAAGTGACGCCTGTCATCCAGGCTTCTCATTGGACAATTTTAGTAAAATCCTGGCTTCTCATTGGTCGATATTCTGAAGTAAAAAATGTGACACCTGTCACCCTAACTCTTCAATAAACGATATTATGAAGTCGAGAAAGTGACACCTGTCACCCAGGCTTCTCATTGGACAATTTTATTAACATCCTGGCTTCTCATTGGACGAAATTCTGGAGTCGAAAATGTGACACCTGTCACCCTAACTCCTCATTGGACGATATTATGAGGTCGAAAAACTGACACCTGCCATCCTGGCTCCTCATCGGACAATTTTATTCAACTCCTGTGTTCTCATTGGTCGATATTCTGAAGTAAAAAATGTGACACCTGTCCCCCTAACTCCTCATTAGACGATATTCTGAAGTAAAAAAAGTGACACCTGCCATCCTGCCTTCTCATTGGACGATATTCTGAAGTCGAGAAAGTGTCACCTGTCATCCAGGCTTCTCATGAGACAATTTTATTAAATTCCTGGGTTCTCATTGGACGAAATTCTAGAATCGAAAATGTGACACCTGTCACCCTAACTCCCGATCAGACGATATTATGAGGTCGAAAAAGTGACACCTGTCATCCTGGCTCCTCATTGGGAAATCTTATTAAAATCCTGGGTTCTCAATGGTCGATATTCTGAAGTAAAAAATGTGACACCTGGCACCCTGGCTCCTCATTGGACAATTTTTTTAAAATCCTGGCTTTTCATTGGATGATATTCTGAAGTCGAAAAAGTGACACCTGTCACCCGGGCTTCTCATTGGACAATTATACTAACATCCTTGCTATTCATTGGACGGTATTCCGTAGCCAAAAGAGTGACACCTGTCATCTTAACTCCTCATGAAGACGATATTCTGAAGTATAAAAAGTGACACCGGCCATCCTAACTTCTCATTGGACGATATTCTGAAGTCAAGAGAGTGTCACCTGTCATCCTGGCTCCTCATTGGACGACTTTCTTAAAATCCTGACCTGTCATCGGACGATAATATGAAGTCAGATTTGTGTCACCTGTCACCCTAACTCCTCATTTAACGATATTCTGAAGTCGAGAAAGTGACAGTTGTCACCCTAACTCCTCATTCGACAATATTCTGAAGTAAAACAAGTGACACCTGCCATCCTGTCTTCTCATTGGACGATATTCTGAAGAAGGGAAAATTTCACCTGTCATCCAGGCTTCTCATCAGACGATATTCTGAGGTCGAAAAAGTTTCACCTGTCATCCTGGCTTCTCATTTGACAATTTCATTAAAATCCTGGCTTCTCATTAAGCAAAATTCTGGAGTTGAAAATGAGACACCTGTCACCCGGGCTTCTCATTGGACAATTTTAATAACATCCTTGCTATTCATTGGACGGTATTCCGTAGTCAAAAAAGTGACACCTGTCATCTTAACTCCTCATGGAGACGATATTCTGAAGTAAAAAAAGTGACACCTGCCATCCTAACTTCTCATTGGACGATATTCTGAAGTCAAGAGAGTGTCACCTGTCATCCTGGCTCCTCATTGGACGATTTTCTTAAAATCCTGACCTGTCATCGGACGATAATATGAAGTCAGATTTGTGTCACCTGTCACCCTAACTCTTCATTCGACAATATTCTGAAGTAAAACAAGTGACACCTGCCATCCTGTCTTCTCATTGTACGAAATGCTGGAGTCGAAAATATGACACCTGTAACCCTAACTTCTCACTAGACAATATTCTGAAGTAAAAAAGTGACACCAGCCTTCCTTGCTCCTCATTGGACGATTTTATGAGGTCGACAAAGTGACACCTGTCATCCAGGCTTTTCATTGGACAATTTCATTAAAATCCTGGCTTCTCATTTGGCGAAATTCGAGAGTTGAAAATGAGACACCTGTCACCCTAACTCCTCATTGGACGACATTATGAAGTCGAAAAACTGACACCTGTCATCCTGCCTCCTCATTGGACCATTTCATTAAATTCTTGAGTTCTCATTGGTCGATATTCTGAAGTAAAAAATGTGATACCTGTCATCCTGGCTTCTCATTGGACGATATTATTGAAATACTGGCTTCTTCATTGGATGATATTATGAAGAAAAAAAAGTGACACCTGTCTCCATAACTCCTCATTAAACGATATTATGAGGTCGAAAAAGTGACACCTGTCATCCGGGTTCGTCATTAGACAATTTTATTAAACTGCTGGGTTCTTATTGGTTGATATTCTGAAGTCAAAAATGTGACACCTGTCACCCTGGCTCCTCATTGGACAATTTTTTCAAAATCCTGGCTTTTCATTGGATGATATTCCGAAGTCGAGAAAGTGACACCTGTCACCCTGGCTTCTCATTGGACAATTTTATTAAAATCCTTGCTTTTCATTGGACGATATTCTGAAGTCGAAAAAGTGACACCTGTTACCCCTGGCTCCTCATTGGACAGTTTTATAAAAATCCTGGCTTTTCATCGTATGATATTCTGAAGAAGAAGAGTGATACCCGCCATCCTGGCTTTTCATTGGATGATATTCTGAAGTAAAAATGTGACACCTGCCATCCTGGCCTCCTATCGGACAATATTCTGAAGTCGAGAAAGTGACACGTGACACCCTGGCATCCCATTGGACAATTTTATTAAATTCCTTGCTTTTCATTGGACGATATTCCGAAGCCGAGAAAGTGACACTTGTCACCCTGGTTTCTCATTGTACAATTTTATTAAAATCCTTGCTCTTCATTGGACGATATTCCGAAGTCGAAAAAGTGACACCTGTCATCCTGGCCTCTCATTGGACGATATTCTGAAGTCGAGAAAGTGTCACCTGTCATCCAGGCTTATCATTGTGCAATTTCATTAAAATCCTGGCTTCTCATTGGACGATATTCGGCAATCGAAAATGTGACACCTGTCCCCCTAACTCCTCATCAGACGAGATTATGTGGTCGAAAAAGTGACACCTGTCATCCTGGTTCCACACTGGACAATTGTATTAAAATCCTGGGTTCTCATTGGCCGATATTCTGAAGTCAAAAATATGACACCTGTCACCCTAACTCCTCAATAAATGATATTCTGAAGTCGAGAGAGTGACACCTGTCACCCTGGCATCTCATTGGACAATTTTATTAAATTCCTTGCTTTTCATTGGACGATATTCCGAAGCCGAGAAAGTGACACTGGTCACCCCGGCCTCTCATTGGACAATTTTATTAACATCCTTGCTTTTCATTGGATGATATTCCGAAGTAAAAAATTGACACCTGCCATCCTGGTTTCTCATTGGACCCTCGCTTGATAGCAAAGGGTGTCGTCATTTGCTATATAGCATGTAGCAGCACAAGAAGCCAACAAGGATATTACGCCTAACATCATAATAATGCTTTCCAAGAACTGATAGGGTTTACCTTGTCTATCCAAATTGTAATGCTTGGTTAGTTGTACAATAGTTAAGAGGTGAACATTCTGTACATAATAAGTCATGTAGGCTACTATTTGAAAATACAGTTATAGCGTATCCCATACAGGCTTTCTTTTATCACAGGAGATAGACCATAAGCCGTGCAGGCATTCTATATCATTCATGTGAACCATCTATATTCTATAAGGTAGCCTTTTACTAATTCAGTGCAGGTTATATGCATGTGAGGCTTTTTCAAATACTCTTTTCTCAGTGTTCCATAGGCACAGATAATCTATCAGCTGAAGATCTTTTAGTTTTAGCAATGTAGGGCATGATAGTCATCAATTCTTCACAACTACATAGATTTAATTAGCAAATTGATTTACATCATAGCCTTATGATAGGAGATCACTACTTATAATTTCTTGAGGATTTAGTATTGACCAGTTATATTCACGGTCCAGTTCTCGTGCTCGAATGTATTGATTGTATTGGTGTACTGGCGGAAACTGAAAATATAAATAAAACCCAGCAGAACAAGGCAACACATTGCAACATATTAAGATAGTGTTATATATGCCATGCCTTAGCGATGACAGTTAATTAGTCTGCTAACAGACATCACAGGACGTGATGTCAGATTCTATTGTTCTTTTATAATGACCACAATGCAGTGGCTATTTCCTCTCTATGTAAACCATGCTACCAGTAAGATGCCTCTGCCAGATTGTAAAGATAAATGGCCAACATATAAACTGAGATTAAATTCTTGGCTTGAGGCCAACAAGGTAACTGAGGCTGCTAAAAAGAAAAACATTCCTTTGGCTGTGATAGGTAATGAAACTCTGGACTTGCTTATAAGCTTGAGTGTCCCAAACAAAGTAGAGGATTCCACATTTGATGCTCTTGTTACATTACTAGATGAACATTTTAGATCTGGAGTCAATGCGGTGTCGGAATCGCTTAGGATTGACATGAGACATCAATAGCCTAATGAATCTGTTTCAGATTATATTGTAGCCATATCAAAACTCAGCATAAATGCAGGGTTCGGTACAGGTAACACTTTATACAATCGTCTCCGTAATAAACTGATTTGTGGCCTGCATGTTAACAATAATCGCATTCGTGAGGCATTGTTGAAAGAGGGTGATGCATTAACATGGATTAATGCGAAATCTATAGCCATGACAATGGATGTGGCACAAAAGCACCCTAGCTCAGACAATAGCCAACCAGCAGCAAGTAGCTTTAATACTGGAGTGAATAGAATGAGTCGTAAAGAACCTCATGATAATTATAGAGAAACGCACATGAAATGTACACGCTGTGCTGGTCCCCACAAGGCTGACCGCTGTCCAAATAAACACATGATCTGTAGAAAATGTTCTAAAAAAGGTCATTTTGCTAAATGTTGTAGTACTCGGACTGATGATGGTGGCAAAAGTGGTAACGTGAGTGCTGTAGAGATGGTATCCATGCCGGAAATCAATCTCATGGCTGATGTACGCAAACCGATTGATATACCAATGAAGGTTGAAGGTAAATCTATCAAATTACAATTGGATACGGGGTGTGGTTGGAGTCTAATATCATCAAAAGTGTACCAGTCAAAATTCAGTCATTGTAAGTTGTGTGCTCGTTCTGACTTGACATTACATGATTATAGTGGCAATCTAGTTAAAGTCTTAGGTGAGATTTCGGTTGATGTAGTTTATGCAGCTCAGTCACATAAGTTGCCGCTTATTGTAGTACAGGGTAATGGTACAAGTTTGCTAGGTCGAAATTGGCTTTCTCACATACGGTTGAAGTGGAATGAAATATTCTCAGTACCAATAGTAGGTCAGGTCAAATCTCGTACTCTCAATGAGGTTTTGTCAAAGCATGCTCAGGTTTTTCGTAGTGATTGCCTTGGTGAGATTAGAGGTTATGAGGCTACTATAGAGTTGGAACCTGATTGTACACCCTTATTCTGTAAAGCTCGACCAGTGACGTTGATGTTCAGAGATAAGGTAGATGCTGATCTAGATAAAAGAGTCTCAGATGGTTCTCTCGTACCTGTTCAAAAGAGTAAATGGGCCTCACCACTCGTATGTGTACCCAAGGATCTAGGCAAAAATGTAAGAGTATGCGCCGACTACTTCATTTCTGTTAACAAGGCTATTGAAGACAATGTTTATCCACTGACAGATGATCTCTTCACAATGATGAAAGGAGAAAAATTCTCTAAGATTGACCTCGCATCTGCCTACACACAGTTAAAGCTAGACAAAAGCTCTCAGAAAATTCTCACAATGAATACTCCTAAAGGGTTATTAGTGCCTACCAGGTTGCCGTTTGGTGTGAAAGTAGCAAGTATGCAGTTTCAGAAAGTCCTAGATCAGATTTTGTCAGGTATTCCTAACACATGTTGTTATATCGATGATATTCTTGTAACAGGTCCTAATGATCATGAGCACTTGAAAACACTAGATGAGGTTTTTGATCGGTTGGAAAAACATGGTATCACAGTGAATAAACACAAAAGTTCGTTCTTGCAGTTGTCGGTTCCATATCTTGTTATGTTCTCAGTAAATCTGGCATAGCACCCAATGAAGACAGAGTAAAAGCTATAAAAGAAGCTAAGACTCCTAAGAAAGTCCAAGACGTGCAGCAGTTCATGGGAATGATCAACTACTATGGAAAGTTCATTGGACAAGTCGCTACCAAAGCTTAGCTGTTACATAATCTAACGCGTGATGGAGGTGACTTTAAAAAACTTAGCGGATTACCTACAAGCAACTCTACAACCACCAAAAACAATTTCACACCTCATGAACTTAATACATTCTTCACCAGATTTGAAAAGCCCCATTCCAACAACCTCCTTACCTATGATATACCAACTGAGACTGCCCCGCCTTTTGAAATCTCGGAGGATAGCGTTCTGAAACAACTGAAGTCTCTCAATCCCAGGAAAGGTGCTGGGCCCGATGGCATAATTCCTAAAGTGATGAAATTATGTTGCTATCAACTCGCTCCAGCTATCACCAGATTATTCAACTCCTCCATATCAGCCAAGACAACTCCAACACTGTGGAAATCCGCTATTATAAAACCACTACCTAAAGTAAAAAATCCACAAGAACTGAAACAATATAGACCCATCGCTTTAAACAACTGCCTGTGCAAGATCATGGAACGCCTCATTAAACAATATGTTATCTCTCATACGCCTTTGGACAGTCATCAATTTGCATATAGATCAGACCGTTCAACACAAGATGCCATTCTCTGCTTGACTACCACAGTAACCACTTTCATAGACAAACTAGCCACCAATTATGCAAGATGCTTATTTCTAGACTTTTTATCAGCCTTCAATACAATCAATGTCTCCAGTCTCATATCACAACTCCAGCACCTCAACTCTGCAGTCACTGAGTGGATATCTAGCTTTCTCAGTGACAGAGTACAAAGAACCATGGTAGACGGCAATCTATCTCGACCCATCAAGACAAACACTGGTACACCTCAAGGCTCCGTTTTAAGTCCTCTTTTGTTTTCCATATATACGGACCGGATTACATCTGAATTGAGCAATGTTACCGTTAAACACAGAAGTGCCCTTGGTAAAGACTGTTTTTTGAGGCATGCTATCCATATTTTAAATGATATTCTCTTTTAATCATCCATCAGTGTTTAATCTTATTTTTCCTTGTATGTGCTGGCTCCTTTTCAGTATGAACACCCTTATCTCGCAACATATTATTTTATGTTAGTGATAGAATACAATCAATCAATCAATCAATCAATAACACAACCAATCATGCTACAACAGGTCGTGCTCCATGTGAGCTGTTAATGGGCATACAACTAAGCACTTTATTTACTCTCATGAAACCCAGTCCGCAAGCAGATGTTGATAAGTCTCAGGATCGTAGTTATGTCGATGGTAGTAATTCCAAGTCTCGTGAGTTTAAAGTCGGAGATTCTGTCAAGGTCAGGAACATGATTGGTCGAGACAAGTGGTTATTTGGCAATGTTATAAAACTCATAGGTCCGCTCAGGTATCTAGTCAGGATTGGTTCTAGGGTTCGGTATTGTCATTTGAATCATTTAGCTTCTGCTAATACACACATTGATGATTGCGACTATGATGATTTAAACCAACCCCATAATTCTAATGTAACAAGACAAGATCTATCTCAGGATACCTTCAGCGAAGCCAGTGTAAAAGCAGCAACCACTTTACTCCAGAGGTCCTCAGATGCTGACGGTACAGCTGATGGTTCGAGCACTGATACAGATACAAGCCTTATACCCAGTACTAGTCTGACGGTTACAACGCAGAGACAACGTACTCAAACCTCTACACCGTCACCTATTACACCACCAGTACTGAGACGTTCAGCTCGTGTAAGCAAACCACCAGAGAGATATAAACCCTCTTAAAGGGGAGGCAATGTTATATATGCCATGCCTTAACGATGACAGTTAATTAGTCTGCTAGCAGACATCACAGGACGTGATGTCAGATTCTATTGTTCTTTTATAATGACCACAATGCAATGGCTATTTCCTTTCTATGTAAACCATGCTACCAGTAAGATGCCTCTGCCAGATGCTCCCAATAAAATATCGTAAAACATCACCAACACACACACTTAATAGATAGTAATTATCATATCAAGCTAACCTTTTCATGCTTCTAGCAGCCAAAGATTGAAAATTAAGCTGCAGTTTGTTTTTTTTTTCAATTGGATGGTTACCAACAAGTTTGGCAAGGAAGTATGTCTAAATTGTTTCCTGTTAGTTCTGGCCTAGTTGCTAACCTATAACAACATGAAAGCAGGGTTGTTGAAATTTGAAGGATAAAGAGGCTAGTTCAGGATTCTACCTAAATTTGTCAATTGCCAGGAATGTTAAAAAATGTTGGTCACTAATACGGTAAACCTCCCATGGTTGTGCTGTAAGCCTTCAATACAGTGAGCACGCGTACATACAGAACATATTCAAAGAAACAAAATTAGTCATCATAACAATTAATCACAATTAATATGCTGGCTAGATAGCAATGTCAGTGAGATACCTTGTTGCCAGAAACAAGTGATTAGATATTCAACATGCCATAAAACAAATCGCCATTGACAGTTGCCTCATTAAGTGGCCCCATGATTTCTACACACCGAGAATAAAAGTTATTTCCAAGTTTGCAATCAATTCAATACAAGTCCGCAGGGCTTGTTATTTTCGCCAGCACCAGAGTTTTGCGAAGGATTAGAGAAAGAGAAAATGAAAGTGCCATAACAATGATTGGTTCACTTGGCAAAGATTTGGCAAGGCGTTCATCCTTATATCCTTATATATATTTTTTGCAGCAAATTCCTTGTCATAAACCGCATTTTGTTTTTCTATTACTTGTGTGCTCTGAGAAGTATGAGGAAAATATTAAAATAATGGTTGATGATGAGAGGAAAGACTGCAAAGCAGTTAAATCCAAGACTAATCTGTGTTGTGCATTGCAGTACTTGTAAAGAAGCTATCTAGTTATGTTAAATATTTGGCTCATACCCTGTAGTGTAGGATTATGAGGTCATTACATTACATATATCTATTCATTTTATGCATAGTTGAGGTCAGTTCAAACAATATCAACATAGGTTTGAAAACACCACCGACCAACTTACCAATGTAAAAGAAGTCCTGACTTCCAAATAATCTCAGGCAGCTGCAGAGGTAACAGAGATACAGCAGTTCTCAGATTCAGGGTAATCAATCAAAGGACTGGTAGTTTTAGAGTTCCCACCATTCAATAGACAGTGGTCACATGATTAACTTGTAGCAACGAACGTAGTAAATTAAGTCGGAGTTGTCATATCCCCGTAGAAAGCTAGACAACCCTGAAATTTGGAAATGCGATGGTGTCGCATTTACAGCAGCAAACAGGATAATTTCTATATCAACATCAGACGCAATAAGAACATCCAATATCATAGCTAGCATCATCATCATTTTTATTGTTGAATTCTTGAAGCGCAAGGCTGAAAAAATCCGAGCTCCAGAAAAATTGACAATAAATCTGGGTAATTTTCACCCAAAATGAACAAAGGCAAGAAGAGAAAACTCATTTCCAGTAATGATCCTGATGAGGATGATGCTGAGGATAATATCTTCACCTATTCGCTCAACAAGTTGAAGGCATTACAAAAGAAAATCGACTCTACTACCACTGATGAGTCTATCACCATAAAAGGTAATCCGGGAAACATCCAAATTGTCGTTGACTGCAGCACAGCTGTTTTTGAGCTTGTCAGATCTATATTTCAAACATCCATTCAGGAGCAATATCTTTATGTAACTAGGAAAATGAATAAAGATAAGGACAAAAACACAACAGCCACCATATTCACCGTTAAAAACAAGAAGAAATCGGATAGACGCCTTTATACTGCAAACTTTTACCATACCACCTCTAGAATACTGGTGAATGCTATCAAAGATGTTGATGTGTTTATAAGTCACTACTCTAAGCTGGTAGGTGAATTACAGCCAGAAACAATTGCCAATTTAAACGAGAAAGTCCGTTCCTCATGCTCAAATGCAATGGAATCGCTAAAAAGTAAACAAACCAATGCCAACAGCAGCACAACTCAACAACAAAGCACACAAGGTGCTCTAGGGGGATCTACAGTTTCACTGCCAGAGTCTTCTCAGTGTTCCCTGTCTGAGACAATGGAGACTTCTGCTCCATTCGTCGACAGCGCTCCCAGTCATTCCAGGGACAGAGATTGTGGGGAGAGTCCCGAATGTGCGTCATGCAGAACTCTACATGGCGTGCTTTCTATTATGATGGAGAAGATGGACAGCATGCAGGAGAATATGGACAGCATGCAGGTTAAATTGGATAAAATTACTAGTGCTTTTTCTGAGAGCCCTAGTACAAAGGAATGTCCATCAAATTCCAAAAATACCGTACAACAAACATATCTTCCAACTCAAACTCTTAACACCACACAACAATGGTCATCAGTTGCAAGCAGCAGTAGACAACTCCACAGAAATATTCTTTCATCAACAACACATCAAAACACACCAACACCAAGTTCACCGGCAACTACATCCAACACACCAGATCACATGCCCTCTATTACAAAAACAGCTCGTCCAAACAACTTCAACCCCAAGCACTGCATCGTAATAAGTATCAACAAGTCATCAAAAACCTACCAAAACTATAATCAAGACAACATCAGACGTGAGATTAACCGTGAATTCGGCCCAACAATCATAGAAAACATAACGACCTACAATTTCAAGACAGAATCTCCAAAAATTATGCTGCACCTTCGCGATGAAAAGACAGTGACCAAGTTGATAAACACTTGGAATACATTACTATTTGAAAATTCGCAAGTAAGAAAGACAATCAATCCAGAATCAGCAAAAGTCAACACTGGTATGCTGAGAGGCATTCCTATCGATGCTGATGATGAACTTGTAATAAAAGAGATATCACAGAATTTCCCCAACTCTTCAGCTATAAGGATTTACAAAGGGGAAAAGAAAATGCGCATCTTTAAAGTAAAGTTTGACACTCAGGACCAATACAACAAGGTCCTCAGTCAAGGTATGATTTTAGACTCACTTAAACTTAAATGCCATTTTGAAAAACTTCTATGATGGCAATGAATTTTTATAGCGCATATCTTAATATCCGTGGATTGGCAAGCAAACTGGAAGAGGTTCGTTTAATTCTTAGTGATCACAAATTTAGTATACTGTGTTTGGCTGAAACATTTTTGAATGAAAATGATGACAACTGCCTATATGAGGTACCAGGATATACGATGATAAGAAGGGATAGGCTCTGTAACAATGGTGGGGGATTACTCTGCTATGTCCATGATTCACTGGTCATTGAACATCTGGAAAATTTAGATCTTTACATGGATGAGAGTATAACAGTCAAGGTCAGACCCAGAAGCCAAAAGAGTTTTTTGGTCACATACTTATATAGACCTCCCCAATCAAAAGCATCATGGAACACAGACTTTTCAGAGTTTGTCGAGCGTTGTTATGGTTTGAACGATGAAATTATAATATTTGGTGATTTCAATATTGATTTGCTGAATCCAACTTCGAAAAACAGGTGGTTAGATAATGTTACCTCTCCACTACTGTTGAATCAACTTATATCTGAACCCACTCGCATAACTAATTCATCAAGGACACTAATTGACCACATCTATTCAAGTAAAAGTGACAATATTGCTAAATCTGGTGTCATCAAATATTCACTGAGTGATCATTTCATGATAGTAGCTTCAAGAGAGATTGATAGAAATGTTAAAATATCTAAACAAAGATGTAAGGTAACATTTTTGGATTATTCATTTGCAACACCTGAAAACATTTTTAACACATTCTCAAGGGAAAATTTTGGTTATGTACTGTATGAAAGATCAATAGACTCAATGTTTGAGAAGTTCTATAGCCATTTGAATCATCTTATATCAAAACTCGTGTTTGAGAAGACTCGTTTTGTAAGAACGCATAATCTTCCAAAATGGTTGGATGATGAGGTAAAAATGAACATCAAAATCAGAGATCAACTCAAACAAAACGGTGATTGGGAAGGATATAAAAAACAGCGAAATTATGTCACTAATATGATCAGACAAAAGAAGAAAAGAGCTATTTCTAATACTATTAAAGAGTCTAAAGGTAATACAAAACCTGTTTGGGATGTATTAAAGAATAAAAAGAAGGAGACTTTCCCTGCGACAAATTTGAGTGCAGATCAATTTAACAGCCATTTCACATCCATTGCAAAATCAATCACAAAAAACCTTGTTGTAACAGATGAGATGACATTTCACGTATCCAAACATAATTTGACAGACATACCACAATTCACCCCTTTCACATGTACAAGAATATTGTTCCACATTCCTGATAGTAAAAGTACAGGACCTGACAGAATTACAGTGAAGATGTTGAAGCTTGTTTGGCCTTATATTGTGGATATTGTCACCGATATGTTTAACAGGGTTTTAAGCAAAGGACAGTTCCCTTCAACATGGAAACTAGCTCGAGTTTCACCAATACATAAATCTGGGGATATAAATAACCCATCAAATTATAGGCCAATTTCAGTCTTGCCTGTTCGTTCAAAAATATTTGAGAAACACATAAATCACCATCTGCAAGAATATCTCACTAAGAACAAAATCATCCATGAGCTTCAATGTGGATTTAGAAAAGGCCATTCTTGTTCAGACAGTTTATTTAAAATTATTTCAGACTCTTTGGTGGAGAAAATTAATGGAAATGTTATGACATTACTTTTTCTGGATTTTAAAAAGGCATTTGACTGTGTATCCCATGTTTTACTACACAATAAGTTGAAGGCTTGCGGCATCGGAGGAAATATGTTAAAACTTCTTGACACCTTTCTGACAGACAGAAGGCAGTTTGTTAAACTCAATAATATTGAATCTTGTAGATTGCCTATCACAATAGGGGTCCCTCAAGGTTCAATCCTAGCACCAACTTTGTTTCTCATCTTCATAAATGATTTATTAACTTCATCAAAATCAGACTCATCATCATATGCATATGCTGATGATACAGTGTTCCTGTCATCTAATAAAAACCTTCAGCAACTAAAGGCAAAGGCATCTGAAGATTTAAGTGGCATTTTGGATTGGTGCAATCGTAACCGGATGGTTATAAATGTTCAGAAATCTCATTACATGCTACTTAATATCTCAGATCCGCTTTATGACCTGGAACTGTACATAGGGCATGAAAAACTAAACAGACAGAGAACTACAAGGCTTCTGGGTTTTGTGTTGAATGACTCGCTTTCATGGCAGGATCATCTAGAGTATGTATATAAAAAGGTACAACGGAATGTTTACCTACTTCAAAATTTGAGATACTTCTTGGATATAGCAAGTGCCCGCACATTTTACTTCCAGTTTATCTATTGTCACCTTATATATGGTATCCATATCATTGGCAACTTGTCCTGCAATAATGCCCTCAATAGATTATTTTTGTTGCAAAAACGGGCTTTACGCATTATTGCCAATGTGCATTACATCCCGTATTATCTCATTTCAACCGAATCCATTACACAATCATTACAACTCCTACCTCTTCCTAAGCTTGTTTGTTATTTCACTTCACTTTTTGCGCATAAGATAAACAATTTTTTAACACCACCATTTATATATAGAGGATTTAAAAACACTACCAAGTTCAATTTTCGTGATAAACATTTACTTTTATATCATACAGACAATCTAAGATACAAAGTTTCTGCTACATACAATTCTTTACCGTTACATTTGAGATCTAAAGAGAAGTTCAGTTCATTCAAAACTTTACTTTTCAACCATATATTATCGACTTGACCAACATCATTGATGATATTATTTCCCTTCTGTTTCTCTTTTTTTGTTATAAAAAAAAATTGTTTTCTGGCACTGAGTGCAAAACATTTCGAATGAGATGACTTTTGATGCCAATAAAAAGTATATATATATATATATCAGTACACTCAACCTCGACTCGAGGACACGCAGTTACCAGCTAGTGCATATCACCTCGAATCAGGGACAGGCAAATATATGCAAATCTAAATTCTATTCTTAATACCGGTGCCACCTTAACGCCAGAACCGTGACAACCATGACAATGCAGTGAAGGTGGCGCCAACAGAGATAATCCAAGATTAGCATGATGTCTAACTTACACCAACCAACACTTGCGGCCGATCAACCCTCTTCTTGCGGTAATTGAAAATTTTGTTTAAAACCTGTTTTTTTGCTTATTGACGTCAGCAGTTTTTTAATGTGTCTGGAACCATGCTATATAAGAGCATGGTTCACCAATGGAAAGCATGAATGAATTGATATGATTTGATTTGTTTGGCGACCCTCTGGTCGTCAAGCAGCGCTCTTTTTTTGCAACTTCATTTGGAGACAGGTCAGTTTTTTTAAACATGAAAGTTCTATGAGTTATTATTATAATATTTTCATTTATTGTACATTAGTGATATTTATAGGGAAATAGAACTTACCTTATTATTTAATAATGGCACAGTATAACATTTGGTTGGATTACCTATATGTTCATCTAATTGAGTTAAATGAATTAAAGCCAGCATGCATGGCATCATTAACTAGAGAGCATGGCTTGTAGAAATAAGACGTGCATTGTTAAGTTGAATTGCGTTTAATGTTAAACTTGATAAGAATTAAAAGGCATGCTCTTGAGTCAAGTGTGTAACCTCGAACAAATGAGATCACCGTTATATAAATAAGTCAGTGTCATATAGCGAGAATCATCATACCGAGCTCGTGAGCACAGATCTCAGTAGCGGAGATTTAATGTGGTGACTCCATAACCTGTAATCCCACAATGGGATACATGATACTTTGTTTTGGGTTGATTTCAGTCTAAAAAATAACTTTAGAAAAATTTGATTTCCATAAAATCCGATCAGCTGCCTACAAACAACAAATATCTTGAAAACTTTCAATGCAGCTTCCTACAAATAAATGACGATTCCTAGAATTATCTACCCACTACCTAATAAATCACAGAGGCTAGCATAGCAATAAACCATAGTCTCCCGACAATCATACCAAAGTTGCATGCTTGCCTCAAAAAACACAGGCCTTATTGATAATACACACTGGATTGAGTTTATAGACAGAACAGAACTACCATAAATATTTACCGCAAAGCAAATAATGTTCCAATTAAATGCGCTTGAAACAAGAATTGACTGAGACAATAACATGTGCCCGGACCCATAACCATTAAAGGAACTAATCAACTGAAAGACAAAGCCCCACATTTTTTTGCTCAATAGAATACACAGTGACATAAGATAATATAATAAGTTTGTAAGTAGGTAGGTTATTAGTCATAGAATAATAATTATGATTTATTATCATTTAAGAAAATTATCTAAATATTCGATTACATTTCATTTAAAGATAGTAGTGGGAAAGTGTCAATGATAGTAGGGGTCACTAATCTTTGGCGGTAGCAACCCCACTGTTAATCGATTTATTTACTGTAAAAGAACTTACTCTCAGTAGTATCACTTTCTTATTATCCATAAAACTTCAGTTTTTGTGTTTATTCATAATAAATGCATGTGTATATAAACTCATATTCAGTGTCTCATAACAAATTTGCAACTAGTTTTTTTTAAATAAAAGAAATGGCTGAATCACAGTCCCGTCTTCAACGACATATGTGAAGTAAAACAAGTTGAGGGTGCGCTAATTATTGTTTCACTTCTTTTGCCTGATGATTGCCATGGAAGCTTCAAATCATTTGGGGTGAAATGAAAGAGAGAAAACAAAATAAACGAACAAGAGCTGTCTTTCACCCATTGTCCTCCAATATTTTTGTGATTTAGTGAATTTTGAATTTATTGTACCTCATTGTCATCAGAGTTGTCTACACCCCTCACTGGGCACAACATACATTACAATAAAATGCATGCCCTTTACGACAATGCTAGCCTGTCTTGACAAGCCTGTCAATACCCTTGCTTGCTTTCTACCCTCATACTTGCTGCAAGGATGCACAGACAGGGATTAGGAGGAGATAAAGAAATAGGGGTCGAGGTCAAAGGTTTCAACTTTTGCAGGGAGCATGAGGATGATCGTAGGTAGACTATGGTTTATTGCTCAGCAAGTCTATTTATTAGGTAGTGGGTAGTTAATTCGAGGAATAATCTTTTTTTTGTAGGAATCTGCATCGAACGTTTTCAAGGTATCTGTTGTTTTTAGGCAGCTGCTCAGTTATTTGGAATCACAATGAATTTCTAGGCAGCCATGTGTTAACTTTACCAAGCCTCTTAAATTGTTTAGTTAGCTGCTTGATTATTTAAGAAACATATTTTATTTCCAGGCAGCAACTTTCTAATTTTCTAACTTTCTAATTGATAGATGGTAGAAATGGACCAGGGTAGGTAAACCATAAAATATGTCTTCAAGATATAGAAGGAATATCATTTGATGCTGATTTCTTGATCTGCATTATAAAAGTTTATTTTTTGTCTTCTGTCTAACATTGATATTGAATTTTGAATTATTATTAAACATATCGAAAAGAGAGTGACCAGTATTAGAAATTATGCCAACGCGAATTGGGAAGAGGAATCAGGGACGGTGATCTTTCAATGCTGTTATGTTATGTGTGATGGGCTTCACAAAGCTTCCGCTGGCGCATTCTCAGTGCTGATTTCTCTTGGCCTCAGAAGTATAATTGCTGTTCCAGTAAGACCTGCAACAACCTGTGAAGATAAATGAAGATATGATAATCGCATTTCCTACCTGGATGCCTATTATGTTGACAAGGTAGATAATCTTTTGTAAGTAACCTCACAAAGATTCTGTGATGATGGGATGATTGGACTGTGATTGGTGAGATATAAACCAGGAGAAGAAAGCCTCCAGGTACTAGCATTAGTTGATATAGACTGAGGCAATTGTGCCAGTATTACAATTTGTGGTTGTCCCCTCATGACTCTCATTTATCTATGCATCAACGAATCAAATAATAACACCATACTTCAGTGTAGTAGTAGCCTTCGAACCGTCAACATCTAGGGCTCATGCCCGTTCAGCCGTTCTTATTATCCAGACTCAACTATTATATTATGTACTTTATTCTGGACTTATCTTACGATATACACAGTATTATCATCACTATAAATAGCTTCAAGTCAATCTATATAATATTTATGGTGGGTTTTCTTCTGTTATTTATACTTGTCGACTGCGTAACTTTCACTACAAATGTATAATTCTACCGATGGTGAGGCTACGTTATTTTGTTTATTCTCAACTCTGTTCTTATGTTCAACGCATTGTGAGGTTACCCAATTATTTATTTATATATAATTGTCATTGCTGACCGGCATTATGATGTAAAGTTCTATCTCGGATGGTTTGAGACTGATTAATTTATTTCTCAGTTTTGTTATATGTACTTGTATTTTTTAACCTGTCAGGGCATATATATTTAGGATTAATAATTTGTTTTAGGAGCTAATTATGTCGGGGCGCTGCTATACTCAGTTATGATAACAGTGTATACCATTATTACCTGTTCTGATTCTGTCGATGGTGGTTAATACACCAACAATTGTGAGTTTAATATTTGAATGACATTTGACCATTTCATTTTGTAATACTGCGTACTCATTTTATAAACAGAATTTGGATTTCATAGTATTGTGGCATATTTTTACCACACATAGATTTTGCACCGTTCGTTTTTGTTGTTGCCACATTTTAACCGTTCTGACCATTTTAAAGCACAGATTACTCATACAACATTCATAATGAGATAATATCTATTGTTCCCTATTTTACCATCCATGCTTCACTTGACTAATAATTTTGTTTGTCAATTCCAGGGTAGAATTAAATAAAGACTGCTGCCAATATACAATACAACCACCATACTGACATAACAATCAGTGCTGACATCTATATATTACATCTAGTAAGCATTGTTTCCCAAATTTATCTGTGTTACAACTCAAAGACTAGCCACATACTAAAGCGATATACACTCAGACAGCCAGTTTTGCAATAGATAAATAAATCTCTATATGTCGACATTTGCAAATACACGACACTGCCAAGTTCATTCTGTTTAAAATAGGAAGGACTGCTCTCGTTGCTAATATACCCATTGTGCGAACCCAATGAACTGCCTCTTCAATGATATATTTTTATCGCTGATTTTTTTAACATGTATTAAAAAAAAAAACAAAAACAAAAATAAGTACAAAGTAAAGAAATAACCTATCACAAGTGCAAACAGCAGTCAAAGCATATCACAAGAACAAATAACAGACAAGTTCGGGTTCAAGTCCTGGAGTCAACAAATATTCCTAAAGTTCCCACTTGACCTTAGCCCTTGGAAAAGGATGCATATTTCGAGGGTGAGGCACAGCTCGCTCAATCTTAAAATTTACACGGAAACATACAACCCAGCTTGTTGAAAGCAAGGTATATACTTTACAGGATGAAAAATTTCATGGAACAAAAAATCGCGATTGTCTTTTCTTGACCAAGGTTCAAGTCATAAAAGTTTGTCCGATCGCGAAATTTTGAGAGGACAACTCTCTTTCAGGAAGAAAAAAATCATGGGACAAACATTGACAAATTGCGAATTCTTTTTTTCATGAAACTTTTCATCCTGTAGGGTAATCATAAGAATCCTTAATAAAATCAAAATATATTTTGATTTTATTAAGGATTCTTATGATTACCCTACAGGATGAATGTTACTCTAGCACATTGATCTTTTCGGAGTCATAGCAAATTTTTTATATTCATTTTTCATCAAATTTAATCAGAAAAATTTTCATTTAATTTTCAACAGTAACAAGGTGACAGTTTTGAACGTCCTCATGTTTCTAGCAAATATTTGTAAACCATCCGACTGGAGTATTGTAAACAAAGTCAAGCTACTTACTATTACAAGTGGTATGAGTATCATCAGTAGACGGGTGGTCTGAACTGAATCTTGAAGCTTTTTATAAAAATATATAGGCACTCCTGTGGCATCAAGGTCACTCCCTCTCATTCCAAAATCCGATTCCCAGCCGTAATGTCCTATACAAGCAGAATGTGCTACAGTATAAGTGAACAAGTTTGGAGCAACAAGTATGATTTGCCTTTGTTCAGTTAATCGTAACAAATTATTATGTTTGGACTGAAAGAGTAACTGTGAGTAGTGTGATTAACATGATTCTATTGCTGTGGAATAAATATTTACCCAAACTCGCAATTATTTATGTATAATTTGCGGCTACCCATTCTTTCAGCATGATACCCATATGCAAAATCAGTTATAAAAGCACTTTAGCAAAAGCTCTCTGAAAATCAGAGAATAATCAAACTCACTCTACTTTATATTAAGTTTCATACACAACATAATTTCAAACATGTTGATGTCGGGACACAGATAGACCTGCTGATCCATCTGGACCTGATTTAAGCAGTGATTACTGAACTGATTTACGTGTCTATTAATAATGTGACAGGTATGAGGTCAGAATATTGTATGATAATATGCTATACCTGGCTCGATAGGTTTGTATGTTCCGTTGTTACAAGACACGTTTCCATGATACTTGACATCACAGTAACATTGGTGATGCTGGTCACAGCCTCCAAATTGTCCTGGACACTGCAGACATGTGGAAGGATATGAAGCTACTCCGACACATGTCTGGTTCTTACAGATATTTTGTGGTCCACATCTGACTCCATCAGTTTCCTCAATCAAATCCATATTACCGTTAAAGTCATAAGGATCTAAAAGTTGGACAAGAAAAAGAGACGGCCACTGGTAAATTGTGAAAACTTGACATCAACGAATCACATTCATTCTAAGGAGATAATAATCAGTTCCTAAAACCCATTCGCTGTTTCCAGTGGGCAGTACTAGACAGGGCGAAGGCACCTTGAACAGTGTCATTACTTTTATTGTAGTCTACTGCTCCGGTTTGAAAAAACAATTATGACTTTTCTCCTTGATGTTCATGGTTGCCTCGCTGATCCAAGGTTGGAGTAGCCTTCAATGCATTACAAATGTATTTCCAGGTAGAAACAATAGGGCCTGTAAATTTGATTTTTTAATGTCAGGGTATATAATCAGTGCAGCACTGATCATATACCCTGACATTAAAAATATGTGCTATATATCCAACAGCAGGCCAGCAGCTGGCCTGCTGTTGGATCTATAGCACATATCTATTATAGTGCAGGGTATCTTTATAACTTCATCGTCAGAAGGCCAGTCACAACTAACTTACTAAATGACCTCAAATCTTAAACAACACGTATGCTTGTTTTAACGTTATTCAACAAAATCAGCACATGCACTTACATATTCCCGTACACCTCAATGTCCCTTGAGGTGTTTCAAATTCCTGAGGATGTGCATATAAATTCTTGTTTTTGAATGATGATCCTAGCCAATGACCATAATCCATGTGGCAGCAGATTCGCCTACAGTACACATCTTCTGGTCTAAACCCCGCCTCTGTATCTTTATCTCTCTCGTCTACAATAACAGTGACGTTTAAGAGGAAAGATCTCTGATAAAAATTCACCAACTTCACTCTGAATACTGAAACTTTGACACTCTGCCTTTTAACTCCAATATTTTATGATATGCCAGGTTTTAGCTTTCCTAATCTGTAACAGATCTATGATGGTCAGTACTCACATATTCGGGCATAGGATTCTTTTTTGGTAGAGGAAGCAGTGTCATCATAAAACATTTTACGACATGCTGTGTTAGCAGTATTACACTGTCCTCTCCAGCAAAAAGTCCTGCCGAGGGTTTCACAAGGGGTACCATCAAGTCTGTATCTATCTGGGGGACATTGGTTACTTCTTCCATCACACCTTTCCTCAAAATCACATACACCTCGAGTGACTCGACAGCGGCGCTCATCAGCAAAATATTGACATCTACCCGTGTCACAACACTCTCCTAAAAGATGCAATAACAACCTTTTTTTCAGATTTAGCTCTTTTTGATCCACTTCTGTGAGCAGCTTTATTTCTGTCAATGCATGTGTTCTAGAACACCTAGCAAAGTACCAATACAACCCTACCAAACTATAACCAGCTAATTTGATTTTTTGTATTGCATCATCCGCTTTCCTTTGGGATTTTATTTTTCTTAAAGTTAAATTGATCGGGTATGTAAGTGTGGATAAATAATTTAATGTACCAATGACGTATACTTGATATGAAATAAATGAATTTATATTCTGTTATTGTTGTTACAACAGGCTTGTTTGATACTGCAGTAGACATATCTTACCAGTTGCACATTGCCCCTGAACTTTACAGTCATGAGAACAACACTGCCATCCAAAGTAGGGCTCGCAATCTTCTCCTGCAATACATAACATTAATATTAATGTCGACAGTCATTGTTTGTACTACTTTTATTCGACAGACTTAACAAAAGACATGAGGCTATAGTGGATCAGGTGCTCAGATTCCCTGATAAACCCAATACAGCACACTGTGTTGAAACAGAATTGACAGATTGGGATGAAAAAAAGAACGCATACTGAGAAGCCAAATAGGGTCCCTGTATATTGATATATTGAGCTAGATTGACTGACTCTGTTTTGTGTATTGGATCAAGAAGGGAAAGTTTGTAGCAAGTTTTGAACCCTAATCTTAATGTCTGCAACATTCACTAAAGATCTGCTACCACTGATAGCTTTATTTCAAGAACTTGACCTGCTGTTAGCTTTTAAAGTAGGTTTCCTGTAGTTATCATCACATGCAAGCCCAGCTGATATACTACATTATCTTTGTATTTGTATTTATTATATATTTATATTTATCTGCATTTAATTTATAAGCTTTGTGTATTCACCACATCTGTTACAGCTGTATTTTAAACCACTGCTGGTTTACCTGGGTCAAGTATCTTATTTCCGCATTGAGCATACTCTGAGCTATAATTTGGGAAGTTCAGTAAGCAGGTGCGGGAAGCTCCCGGCAGGGCATCTATGATTATCTGAATGGTGCACTTAGACCAAATTGACTGCTCGTGTGTTAGTATTCCTACAACAGTAAAACAACATAACAGAGCCCAATGTATGAGGAGGGAGGAAGAGAAGAGACTAAGGTAAGGATTTGGATTCAACTTTAACCCTGTTGTCATTGCAGGTTGCAGGTCACCAGTTAGAATATTAATCATATAACTACAACTAAATACAAGGCAGATATAGTTCTATTTCCAAAGTGTATCGAGTAACGAGGGAGATGGAAGTGTCTGTTGTTCTTTGTATCACTTACCCTGCCCCAAGATGCACTGCTTTGGGTAGCACCAGCAATCATAGAAGTTATCATAGTCCGTAATGTGTTTCCCACCGAGGAGATGTGCCAACTCATGAGACATTATGGAGATGTCCTTTGTGAACGAAGCTCTAATATACAAATCCACATATGCGGCTGGATGATCTGTGCATGCGCTGTCCAGAATTGCTCTCCCAGCTGTGTTACCCCAGGTGTTAGGTGTAGTTGTCACGTATAAGAATGCATCAAAATCTGTATGAGGTCTTACTGTTTCTTTTGCATAGGTTTTAATTGAAGTGTTTAACCAGGTATCAACACGGTTTTTGTATGAGTTTTTTTTGTTAACAGGGACATCGATGAGATTGCCGCTAGTCCAGATCTCAATACCAACAATCACAATATTTACTCCAAATGATAATAAGAAGATATGACTTAGCTGCAGGTTGTATGACCATATTCTATCGATGCTGTATGTTTTATTGCTTTTACCAGTATTCCTATAAAAATCGTGGTCACATACTATGTAAAGTTCCATATAGTATTTGTCTGCATCACGCTTGTATCTAGCATTGGTTTGGTTGTATAGATGTGATAAGTCGAGAGGTGTAGATACCTGATCTTCATCAAACCATGATACACTCTGAGAATGATAAACGCTTCCATGATTGATCCGTGAATGAACTGTCAACTTCTTATCTCCAACGCCATAATATCCGTTCACTCCTTTGCAAAGGTTAAACACCGCATCTTCGTTCTGATCGCTTGAGATGTAGTTGCAGAATGGCTGGTACTCATCGGCAGTCGGATAGAAGACATCAGATTCATCATGAGTCTTATTTCCTGTCTTGATTTGTAGCGAGAATTTATCCGAGATGAGCAGAGGAGATGAGATAAGTGATATGGTAGTTGTGTTTACTGTTATAGATAGAGATGCTGCCTGTTTAACTGGATACAAAGACTGCAGTTTGTTACGTAGATAAGCTATATCATGTACTCCTGTCACATCGATGATAAGTGAATCCTTTCCCTGGATATGTACTTTGACAGCTACATCCTCCCCTTGTTGATGCTGATTTGGTGTTCCAGATGGAAATACACATTGTGTCCTATATGGTAGATTGATGGCAATGATCAGGGAGATACACACCATCCAACCTTTAAAGGCCATCATCAATCAGCCTACCAGTTATTTCTAATTCTATAGAAAAGAACCAGTTATTTTGGGAATGCAAGATGTTAATGGTAATATTCACGTTGTATTGTTTTTAAACTCTTACAGATTTATCTTCTCATGGATCACACTAGACGACCTCTTCACTACTCAAGGTTGTAGCCACTGATTGATGAATAATACAGCTTGGATTGACATTCCTTCCTCGTATTAAAACTGTCATGTCTAGATGAGTCTCAATATCCCACTAAAGAAGAGCAGCAAGAGTTGTCCCCTCTCTTGGTATGAGAAAATAGTGTTTGCATATTGATTCTTGCCGGATAATCATTAGCCTATTCTCAAAACTGATGATCACATATGCAAACGTCGACAGGTAACAAGCATGCATGACTCAGACAATGAGCCTCTCTCTTACAGTGGTAAATTAATTTCTGAATTTCCCAAGCAAAATTATATTCAAATCAATACAGTTCAAAACAAACATCGAGTAAACATGAGGAGAAAAAGTCACCGTCATATTTGTTATTATATTTTAAGTGTAGTTGAGATGATTTATCAAACATCAACAGGTAGCAAGCATGCTTGAGTCAGTCGATGAGCCTCCCTCTGTTTCGCAAAAAAATCAGAAATTAATATACCACTGTAGTGGTTAATTAATTTCTGAAATTTTTGCGAAACAGAATTTTCATGTAACAAGAAAAATTAATTTTTAAACCATTGCAAAAGTC
Organism: Membranipora membranacea; assembly: GCA_914767715.1. Lineage (NCBI taxonomy): Eukaryota > Metazoa > Bryozoa > Gymnolaemata > Cheilostomatida > Membraniporidae > Membranipora > Membranipora membranacea. The sequence goes on along the minus strand of OU612072.1, from coordinate 1,115,053 downwards.
TATTGCCATTGCCATAACCATTGCCATTGCAAAACTCCTTGCAAACAGCTATGATCTGATTATGCTGACTGAAACATGGTTCATCGCCGAAAAAGAATATTTATACAATCTAGATGGCTTTTGCCTGCACACTTGTAATAGAACGAATAAGCGTAGTGGCGGAGGTGTTGCTATTAATGCTAGAAATACTATCTCAGCGCTCAAACTAGATGAATTCTCTCATTGCTGTAACTCTGCATATTTGATGTTAATGCAACAGGAAAGACAATCTCCGATTATTTTTGCGATTTTGTATCATCCATCCGGATTACCAGTGAACTTAAAAAAGCTAACCATAGAACACATCATATCAAACTCTAGACATGGCACTACATCACCACCAAAATGTAGAACGGCCCTGTATGAGAAAAGTTTTTTCTTAAACTACTTTTGATATCTTTTTTGCACACGGCCTCATTTGCCCTCGTTGCATTGATCGGTGATGAATAAAGTTAATATCTATCTATCTATAGAAGACTAATGGCCTTGCTGCTCCAGATCTATATCAATTTTATTTGCTGATCAAGTCATGAATGACACATAAGACCATGCATAAAACAAATATCATCATCCATCTGGTGAATCTGTTAAAAACATTGTTATCGAGTAGAGCAGTTTTATTAAAGGATCGATGTAATTTAATAAGAAAGGGATGGCATTGGTGATCCTCATGTGATGAACCTCTAGCCACAAATGGAAACATGAGTGCTGGGGGTTAAATTCTGCTCATCATGATTGAGTATTGATGATCTGGTCTTGTATTCACCGTCACCATTGAACATTATTCTAGTACACTACTTCTGGTGTCTCTCTAGTCTCTACTTAGAGATATCTGCAATATGTGGATACTAACAAGGACGGGTAGAAGGGAAAAGTGTCCACTGCAGGTTGTTCAAGTCTTACTGTGGCGCCGTGGCGAGGCAACTCTAGCGCATTTATACTCCCAATCATTTATGCTCAAATAGGCAATGCATCCATATTAGGAACCTATTTTGAATAACAATAGAATACCACTTATTTTGCCAACACAGTAGCTTTCAGGGCAAATCAGGTACTTTGTTCAAACCCAAGGGAGAGGTTGAATTAATATCATGTCAATGTACTCAAAGATTCTATAACTAATAATCTATATATAATACTAGTGATCTGTGCACCAATGGAGGAAAAGAGGTATGTCATTTTTCTTATTACATCCTCATGTTATCTTCTCAGAGCGCTGTTTATCATGTTTGCTATTTTAAGGCAAGTTGGCATTTGTTCATGATCAAACCAACCATTATTATGCTAAATCAAGACACACAGATCTACAGATCTTTATTTTTGTGCTTTGTTTTTCTTCCTACATCACAAGGTTTTCTCAAAGCACACTGTTTACAATTTGTTCCTCTTAATTACAGTCTTACGATGGCAATGGCATAACAATAAAAATATCACTAGTCATCCGTAAACTCCATCCAACTCAACTCAATGCACTTAACGCTACACTTACAATAGCGAGTCTTTTAAATGACATTGTCAATGTGACAGTGACACTTATGATGCTGATGAAAAGTCAGGATTGGAGAAACTCTCCTTCGATACAACCAATGTTGCAATAGAGACAGATTTCTTTAGCAGAAAGTTCATGGGTATAGCAAAGTCTTCCAACAACGTAGCCAAAAATGAGAGTTTAAACACTACATTGTTGCCTCTAATCATGATGTATTATACCCTGCCACAGGGCAGGTAGTCTAACCCTGAAGACTCATTTGAATTACAGGATATATCAAAGTTATATTCTGTGTTTCTATCACCAAGTCTCAGACAAGGTTGTTAAACCACAAAAGAATAAATTGATTTGCAAAAATCTTGTATCAATACCGTATTATGTATTGTATGCAGTCTCTATAAATCAGAAGGACAAAACTGTAACATAGAGAAAGAATGAGATTTAGGGCTGATTGGTTATAAGCTAATGATGTATTTCTTGTACGCATTGAATATTTGTTAATAAACATTATCAGACTGAGAGTGAGCGTTAATAATAGTGATCATCTCAATGAGAATTGTATATGTGATTGTCAACTTCAAAGAATTCGTATGAATTGAAAACTAAGGTCATGCAGACGTTGGTTTTATTGAGGCTCTCTGACCACAGATCCGCAGAATCATAAAATGAGCTGATTCATCGCCTTAGAATGACTACTGCTGCTCCAATAAGACCCGCAACAACCTGTAGGCAGATGTGAATAAAATAATCATATTAACGCGTAGCACAATGATAAGAAAACAAGAGATCGCTTGATGTAGCTAACCACCATATAGAGGAAGGCAACTTTTGCATAGTGTTTGTCTGAATATACTATTTCCACTGCTCTGATGCCTTATTCAGTTGGCAACAAAGCTCATAAGGCATCAATAGATTCTGTCATCCCAATTAATTCCAAAAATTTCAGAATGTGGAAGCGGCCATTTTGTTATCTTGTTTGTTAAGTAGCTTGAAGCATGTGCAGTAGCCAAGGTGGTACCAACCATAATGTTGATTAAACAAAGAATTATGATTATAAATAGGATACCTCAGTAAGTAGTTGAGGTAGCTTGAGGTAAGAATACCAGTAAAAAATTTGATCATTTTAACAAGATGAGATCTTGATCCATTTAAATTGCAATTAGGCTAACATGACATGAGCGTGAATATATAGATAGTATAATGTAGAGATTACGTTCATCACATATTTTAGCAAAGAAGACAATTTCATCTTATCCATTTTTATTTTTTTTGTTTTTACATATCAAAGATTATAAAATTAGCTACAGGTTTGCCAGGTCACTGTTTCGTATAGGTAACCAAACTTTTTTTCATAATGCTGAAATGATCCCGTTGAGAATGCAAATATCCAATCAAATTTACTCGCCATCCACTCTGCCAAAACCGCCTTATAGCCCTTGTATAGAACAACCAAAATTATCTACTTCTCATTGAGCTCACCAGCTGTTGAACCAATAAAGACGAATTCACTGTCCCCTGTGTCTCTAGACAGAGAAGATACTCAATCTAACCATGCTGTTTGATGTTGATAAAGTGAAGCATACTTACTATTACAAGTGGTATGAGTATCATCAGCAGATGGGTGGTCTGAACTGAATCATCTTTCAGCTCATAATAGAATGGTGGTAATTCAGTGGCTGTGAGATTATCTGGTCTCAACCCGAAATCTGACTGCCAGCTGCTATATCCTAAAGGAGAGAAAGATGGTATAGATTGTAAATTGTAAATAAAATTCTGTATCGCAACGTCTAATTCTCAATTCTTCGGACTTTCATCCCCATAAGAGAAGCCAGCATATTATTTGACATGGCGATCAGATTAGGGAGGTGACACTGAAATCTAGGGAGCTATACAATTGAAAGGAAATACACTGAAAACTTAAAGAGTGATATATCATTTATGCTTCGCGCATGAGCTCTCTAGCAAAACTCTCAATTCCATTCTTTGGTCAAGAGATAAATTTCAATTCAAAACAAATTTTATTTTGAGTTTATATATGATCTTTAAAAATTAGCTTCTGACCTCAGTTATATTTTATTAGCAGATGAGACCAACATCTTTAATAAAGACCCTGAACTTATAAAAAGCGATATCATTAAAGTAATCGAATGGTGCTTTACGAAATAGGCTTGTATTTAATTATGATAAAAGGCATCTTGTTTTATTTATAGCGCCAAGAAAGACTGCGAAGGAAATAATGCAGCTTCCTCAAACTTTGAGCAAAAAAGTTAACCTAAATTGAATAGATGCTGACAGCTGTATGCCCTTATGCTGATATCAAGGTTATTGTGGATTTTGATTGCATTTTCTTTTATCCTCACTTGAATGGAAAATTGAGATTTGGGTTCTTGCTTCTGAAACAGCCCTGAAACCCAATATGTTGCAAAAAGCGGCTTTGCGAGTTATCCTTAAAGTTAGACCAGGCTCTCATGTTTTATCCCATTTCGAACCCTAGAGAATCACGATACTCACAATGCAATTCAATCATTAGTTTATTTCAAAACCTTAATGATTTCATATATAAACTCTGATCTTCGATATGACAAAAAATTTAAAATGATTATTTATAAGATCTCTGTTGTACAGTCGAATTTGACTGTTCAACAGATATATATATATATTATATATAGTAGAAGTTAGGCCCACAGTGGACGCTGGGGGAGCAGCCATTCCTGTATTGGGGGTTATTTATACATCTTGATATATTTCGGCAGGAAATTGGGACAGCTGTCACTCCAGTACCAGGACTATCTAGCTATTACCTTAAAACACTGCTGACACAGTTGGGCTTTGTCCATCAGTGCCACCAGTCAAAGATTTAAATAGAGAGTTGTGGCATCAAAACATCCAGCCAGTAGCTTTGAATAGAGTTTTATGAGCTCTCAAAATGTAAGGAGTATCTCCATTAGCGATGACATATGTTGAGGTTGACCAATCAGGTGCCTTTAAAATCTAGCTGAGATCCAACAAATTATTATTAGTGATGGATCTCAGCTAGATTTTAAAGGCACCTGATTGGTCAACCTCAACATATGTCATCGCTAATGGTGAACGGCTGGGGAAGGAGATACTCCTTACATTTTGAGAGCTCATATAACTCCATTCAAAGCTACTGGCTAGATGTTTTGATACCACAACTCTCTATTTAAATTTTTGACTTGTGGCTATGCTGGGCAAAACCCAGCTGTGGCAGCAGTGGTTTAAATTTTATACAATATATTTTATTTCTTTCCAATACAGGCATTCTTTTTTCCGTCCTTTTGGTTAACTAATAAAAAACCAATAAAACCTTTTATTCCCTGCATAATCATGTCACTATGTACAGGAATTGCAACGCCATAAACAATTCCAAGCAGCTTCAGCCAATCACAAAACACTATGCCCAACTTCCCTCACATTGTGATATAATAATGCAGGGAATGAGATCTTTTTTTATCCCAGAAGGGCATTAAAATTTTCACAAGTTATTTTCTGCCTATAACGTGCACTGGTCTATGCGAATTCTTCAAAGATAATGAAAATTATCATAAGCTTGCTCGTTTTCATCGCTGCACCTTCTGAGCAGTCTAATCAAGGCTAGTCTTTCCGCGCATGATAACTTTGTTTCCAATCATGTTATTCAAAGTTACCTACGATCTCCTGCACTGTAATCCGAATGATTCTGTTACCTTTTTTTTCATTGTTTTGGGTAGATGGATGCCATACCTATTCCAGAAATGATAATTCATTACATCAGGATCCTTGTATGATAATCTACTCTACCTGGGTCTAAAAATTTGGAGGTCCCCCTGTTACATGTGAACTTTGACATCACAGTAACATTGATGATTTTGATCACAGCCTCCAAATTCTCCCGGACACTGCTCACATATTGAAGGAGTTGATGCCACTGCGACACACGTCTGGTTCTGACAAACATTGCGAGGTCCACACCTTACACCGTCAGTTTCTTGAATTAACTCCAAGTCAACATAAAAGTGAGGTGGCCCTTAGCATCGAAGAAGGAAAGGCAATAAACAGCACTGACAACAGGTATGACTAACCTGTTATGGGATGATATTAAAATATTCAGCTGATATATTATTTATTTATGATATGTAGTTTTAGGGAATTGTAGCTAAACAATTTACCTCCTTGGTGAGCTGCTGTCTGAGGGAGAAGCATTAAGCTGGTAGTTCTACATTCCCAGTAAACTTTAGGGATATGGGAACTTTGAACAATGAATGTTAGGGCAGGAAAGTAGAGCAGTATCTGCTGTTAGGAAAAAATGAGCTTTGAATTCTTAATACATGGTTTTCCACCTCCATCCAAGTGCAGAACAACCAAAAGACAAAATACCTTTTTTTAATTTTATATGCGATTTTTCAACTAATGCAGCCCAGACCCCTTCAATATTTATTTATATGCCATACATTCGATGCTATCAACCTACCACAGGATGGATAATAGATTTTAAGCAATAAAAAAACTTCAAACTTTGAACTTTGAAAAACCTGGACTGTGGACTGCAATTCAATGATGACACCATTGCTTTTAAACAATTTGATGCTGCCATGAGAAACTGGAAATATATAAGGCCATACTGATAATCGTAACATGTACTCTTTAAAAACTTCTCCATATCCCAACTCTGTTAAGTTTCAATGAATTCGCTTACAATATACATCCTCTGGGCTATATTCCTTCTCCCCAGCTTCTCTATCATACCAAACTGAGAAATATATAGATGAATAAAGTAGGTTATATCTGCTTCTGCCTCTTAGTATCTGCTGGATTAATGTATAACGTAGTTTAGGAAATATGGTATGGGAGGGAAAATTACGAGGCAAGTCCAGGCAAGCATCACCAGGAGGGGTGCTATCAGTCTCACCCTAAGCAATATAAGTCATATGATTTGTAAATGGAAATCCCAGAGGAGCCGATTCTGACATGGATTAATCAATTATAGTGTTTTAGGCCGCTTTATTTAGCTTTCTAGGGGAGGCACTGCCTCCCTGCCTCCCCTAGAACTGCGGGCCTGTATAAATAAGACTTCAATGGCTTCAAATATGTATTATCATTCCAAATTTAAAACAAGAATGATTAATCTTTGTTTATTATTTGGAAATTTAGTTAAATTCCGTTTCATTTTCCCACCATAAATTCTTGTATCCGCATTTATTTAATTTGAGACTTATCGGCCGGCATCTTAGCACACCACCAACAACTCACATTTTTTACCCTGACTGGATAATAATGATTGCAAAAATTTGATATATCAGGTTAAGATGTGGACAAACAACTGAATGGAAATAATTTTAGGAAGACAACAAGACACTGCGATATAGCAGAGTGATAAATACTAGATGAGACCCGCTCCTAATCTCAAATGTTTCTATTATTATTCTACATCTTTCTACAATAAAATCAAGATCAACAAAACTCACATATTTAATTATAGCACCAGTCAGTATCAGATGTAGCAGTTGGATCACTAAACATTTTACGGCATGCTGTGTTAGCAGTATTACACTGTCCCCTCAAGCAGAAAGTCCTGCCGAGGTTTTCACAAGGGGTACCATCAAGTCTGTATCTATCTGGGGGACATTGGTTACTTCTTCCATCACACCTTTCCTCAAAATCACACATGTCTCTAGCAGAACGACAGGTTCGCTCATCTTTAACCAATTGGCATGTCTTAAGGTCACAGCATGGTCCTGAAGTTTACAAATGAAACCAATAAATTATATAAACAAGAGAAATTTTGGAAAACAATCAGTAACCAATATTATAGCCAACAAAGTACTGATAGGTTGCTATTAAGCGTCCCAGCCGGCAAGGTTTAGCCAGCAACCTTCTGTAGAGGTTGCCAATGGGCAGCTTTATTGTTGGCCAATATCCTCTGACATCACCTTTCTTCGAAGGTACGGAGCCGCATATCCCATGTCCCAGCAACAGATGTAAGTGGTTGTAGATACTTCTGCTTTTATACTCTATTTTCTTGCCATTGGCAGTTACATAAATAACTTTTCTGGTCTGATAACACATAGCCAAGTAAAACTTCTTAAACCACTGCTGCCAAAGCTGGGCTTTGCCCAGCATAGCCACCAGTCAAAAATTTAAATAAAGAGTTGTGGCATCAAAACATCTAGCCAGTAGCTTTGAATGGAGTTATATGAGCTCTCAAAATGTTTCGCTTTGAGAGCTCATATAACTCCATTCAAAGCTACGGGCTAGATCTTTTGATGCCACAACTCTCCATTTAGATTTTTGACTGTTGGCTCTGCTGACCAAAGCCCAGCTGTGTCAGCAGTTGTTTAAGTGATACTAATGAACGAAAACGCATCAACGTGTTCTGATTAGTATCCAGATATGTAGTCTAAGATATATGATAGTTCATGTTTTCCCACAATGCCACCATAACAATAAACACTGATAATGATCACCGACACTGCCAATGACGACTACAGCCTTGGTCATGACCACCAATATCACAACCAAAACCACAACCATACTCATAACCACCACAACCATCCCCATCACCACCATCACAACCATCACCACCACCGTAACCGACACCACAACCAAGTCATAGATTATCTCTGGTGTAAGGAGAGAAAAAAAGCTCAAACTTAATCAGGATTTGGACTCAACTTGAACCTCACATCATGCCCTGTCTGTTTAGAACCGTTGGCTGTCAATCAAACTATGTAGGTGACACATTATTATATATTGTTGTTATCATTTTGTGACACTCACCCCGCCCCAGGATGCACTGTTTTGGATAGCACCAGCAATTATAGAAGTTTGTGTAATCTTCGATATGAATACCACCCAGAATGTGTGCTAACTCATAAGATAGTGTAGTAAGATGTAATCCATCGGATCCACCCTTTACTGCGTCAACATATGCGACCGGATAGTCGGTTGTACAAACACTGTCTACATTAGCCAGGCCCTGTATGTTACCCCAGAAGTTCGGTGTACTAGTAATGTACAAGAATGCGTTATAATCTGTATGAGGTTCTACTTTGTCTTCTGCCATGTCTCGACCTCAGCACTTTTGGACGCAGTCTTCAAAATAGGTATATCAATGAGATTTCCGTCAGTCCACAACTCAATACCAACTAACAAAATATTTATTCCGAATGAGGACAAGAATACATGAGGATCAAGTTGTAGGATAATAGCTGTTCAGTACAGAATAATTTACTGCTTTCACAGATTACCCGATAGAAATCATTATCAGCCACTAAATAAGTGCGAAGTAATACATTATGTTTGGGTCTACCCCACGCTTGTATTTCGCTTGGCTTTGGGTGGAAATATATGACATGTTGAGGGGTGTAGATATATGACCTTTATCAAACTGTGTTACAGCCTGATAGTGATAAACGCTGCCATGAGGGATCTGTGAATGGACTGTCAACTTCTTATCTCCAACACGATAATAACCACTCACTCCTTTACAAAGGTTAAACACAGAATCTCTGTTCTGATCGCTTGAGATGTAGTCGCAGAATGGCTGGTACTCATCACGAGTTGGATAGAAGACATAAGATTCGTCATGAGTCTTATTTCCTGTCTTGAATTGTAGCGAGAATTTATCCGAGATGAGCAGAGGTGATGAGATAAGTGATATGGTAGTTGTGTTTACTGTTATAGATAGAGATGCTGCCTGCTTAACTGGATACAAAGACTGCACTTTGTTACGTAGATAAGCTATATCATGTACTCCTGTCACATCAATGATAAGTGAATCCTTTCCCTGGATATGTACTTTTACAGCTACATCCTCCCCTTGTTGATGCTGATTTGGTGTTCCAGATGGAAATATATATTGTGTCCTATATGGTAGATAGATGGCAATTATCAGTGAGATACGCGCCATCCAACTCTTAAAGGTCGTCATCAATCAGACTAGCAGTTATTTTTTTCAAATTCTATAGAAATGAACCAAATATTTTGGGAATTTGAAATATCTGATGGCATGTTCACTTTGTATTGTTCTTTAACTTTTACAGATTCATTTTCTCATGGATCACTTGACGACCTCTTCACTGCTCAAAGTCGTAGCCACTGAGTAGATCGATGTATCGAGGTTTCAGTAGCTGGAAAAATACAGTATTAGTTTATTCGAATGTTTTTTGTGTCTCTGTAAACCAGTTTACTTGTCAGGGATTCTACATGAATTACAACAGCCAAATTGAAGGATTATTCTTCTAAATAGTGATATATTGTTCCCCGATCTACTCATTACCATCATCTTAAAAGATGTAGGCCATTCAGACTCTTGCCACCCATTCGTCGGCCCCTTAGCCAGGGCAAAGTCTGAGCAAGATTATGCTAATGTTGTCTGCAACTGAAAATTCAAGTTATAATGGGATCTACTAAAACTTCAATATCTTTCAAATGCTAATCCTGGCACCTACTAAATTGCTCCAGGTATAAGAGTTGATCATTCAGACTCTGAAAAAAAGGAGCTCATTTTTGTGCAATTCTCATGAGCAGAGATATTCATTGCCAAGTAGTTAGAGAATAATCTCAGCCAGAATTCCTTAAAAACCAGTACCTTCACACTTGGGGGAAACTTGTGCGAGTTGCTTTTCCGTTTACACACAGGCATCTGATGCTTACGGGATTTGGGGTTTCCAAAATATAGCCAATCTCAAGGGAGATTTAATAAGCCCAGTTGCTAGCAATGGTTGCTTAAAATGTAGAAGTGCTGCATCCATTCAACTGATGCTACAATGAGTTGCCAAGGCTTCATATTACTCAGAGAAGCTGTTGCTAGGCAGTCGCTCAGCTGTCAAGTCTCCTCCTGCAAACTGTAGACTTTTCGAATGTAGCATATTTCACTCAAGTAAAGTATCCCTATATCTGAGAATAACTCGTTCACTTTATATCTTATCTCCATGTATACAACTTTGTATGTATATTTTGATGATTGCCCAAAACATCGATTTGTCTTGAGGACAATAGTAAGCCACTCTCTTATTTATTTATTTCCTTAAAATTTAGTCCAGATGATTTTATTTTCAAGATTAAAAACAAACCCAAACAACCTTATCTAAAGTTAAAACTTCATCACTACTGATGATCCTTATTGTCATGACAAAATAAATATGCTCTTTATTATAAAAATAGAATCAATAAACAGACTAAAAGATGTTAAATACATATTGCATGTATTGGTGAACGCTGTTGTGTCAAGGGTAGGGGTTGGCAACGGTCTCAGACTACGTATAAAGATCAAAGAGCTGAATTTTTTTGAAATGTCATTTCTTGATGCAATGACATTTCTCCTACTGGATAAGGATTTACACACTTCAAAATGACATAACAGAGGTAAGAAAGACTGTAGATTTGATTTATCACAATGAAAAGAGCCTATGAAATGGCGGTAACATTGTAATGATGTGCCAAAGATGAGGTGGTAAATCTTGAATATTTGCTTTAAAAATTGACTTATTTAAATTATGACTCAGTTCGTTGCTGTTGAATATTTTGGTCTAAAAACCACTTCTGAATTCTTATAAGATCTTCATTGTTCCCTCTTGTAAATAAGATATGTTGTCACTGCCCGATTTTGCTTTCAATCTTAGCTTTAATTTGATATTTTATATTACTGAAAATTTCAATTTTAATCTTTTAAATGCAATGTAACTGCCACCTGATGAATTAGTAAACACAAAAAGTGATGTTGAATATTTGTTCTACACATGTTTGTGCCTTGGATTTCACTCATTGCCTATGATTTAGGGTGATGTGGTTCTTTAATTCTGGCTTATGATGACAACACCACTTTTCCGTCTCACAATCTGAACTCTTGACTGCCATTACCCTCTTGTTAGCTGTGCTGTGACATTAGCTTGATGTTGTGTCACATATATGTGTTCCTATGCTATATATCACCCCAATTATCTGTATCTGAGATAATATTCTGTTATTTTTGTGTCCTTTGGGCCTTCTACTGGGAAACGTTCAGCTAAACAACCTGCCTAGTCTACCTCTACAAAATACTCGGACTCTTTCTTCTTTTATAGGACACTGGAATGATTCTTACAGCTACTACCTATAGCTACTGGTGCAGCACATGACTTTTGTGTGCTTATCAAAGAAGCAAAATTGTCTTGCCAAGACAGTAGAATGTAGCAGGTATTTTTGAAGTACAATATTCCTTGACAAAAGTATGGGCTACTAGTAGAGCTGCACACCAGGCAATTATGATAATGCAGCATTCGAAATCTGCAAAAGCCATGCAGTTCTATCTGCATCAGAGCTGTTGCAATGTCAATCAAGTTTAGCCTGGGCAGCCTAGCCTGCCTAGGCTAAATCAAGTCATTATTTTTCTGTTGTATAGTATTCACACGGCTTGGCAATATGGACACTTTTGGGAGTTGCAACCTCTTTGACTGCAGAATTAAGGGGAGGACAACTCCAAAGTGTTGAACAAGCTGTCAACCCAGTCTGATCTGGCCCTGGGAGGTCCGAACATCCTGGTCTGAGCAATTATTACATCTTGACCTGATTAATGTCAGAAGTCACCGATGATCAATAAGACTGCTTTCAATATTATGTTTTATAGTGTAACAGAACAGGGATTTCAATGAAAATCATGACGTGATAATTTATATTTTACAGGTCAGCCTATATAATAAGTCAGTCAATTCAAGTAAGAAAGAAATTCCGCGGGTGCCTATTCTACAGTCGGAAAGAGCAGAGCTGTGATTAGTGACAATCTGTTGGTGATAACACAACATGGTGGCTGGTTTACAAAGCGTAAACAGAGTCTATGGAATGTTGAAACACGGAAACTGAAAGGATTACTAATAAGACTCATTGACATGTTGTGTTATGAGCTTTTCTTCATATTGAACTTCCTCATAGAATGAAGAAGAGTCGGCTTGATAAAATGTACATGTAAATAGGTTTTTATGTCCATATGCATGGTATAGAAAACTTCCGTCTTTACAGGGAAATGTAAACTCGTTAACTTGAAAAGTGATCTACCTGCATATGAGCTTGGATGATACTAGCTGTCTTTTGAGAAAATGCTGCAATAAACCCAAAAATCCTGAAACTTCACCAATGCATTCATTTTATTGCATCTGCATCTTGTTGAAGTAAAATTATCATGATGTATTCTATGTGATTGACTAGACTTGGATTGATACATACCATGTCTACACTTAAAAACACTGAGTTGAAGTAAGAATATATATATAATATAATGTATATGCGTAATAAATGTTTGCGAATAGAAAAGAATATGGCCAGGACATAGATTTCTATAGAACTGCTAGACACATCGAAGACCATCACTATTCATGTTACTTATAAAATCATTACATCCCTAAAACCAAGAGACAGAGTTACTCCTTACTGACAAGTTAACCCAGGGAGAATGGAATCCATTCTCCCTGGTTAATAACCTAGTGGGTATTTTCCCTTTATTATTGGCTCCTGATTATGTGTCTCAGGGATGAGTGGACTAATTGCAGAGGTAGGAAGCTCATTGTGCTTGTACCACCAAGAAGAGTACAACCATTGAGGGGAGTTGCAGGGACAGAAAAAAAAGAGGATATTTTAGTGACTGAGTGTATCCCTAGACTGTCGGTGACCTATTACTGTTTTGGACACAATTGTCAGATTTATGTCATCTGCTATGCAGTTTGCATGAGAGAGAGAGACTCATCCACATTTAATTTGTCCAACATCTCATATAGTTGCTAGGATTTTGTAAACAATTATTGATAGTCTGATTTCTTCTCATGATAGGGAAAAAATAACACCAGTAATGTTTGTCTGTATTGTTTTCTAGGACTATATAGACCTGGTCTATTATTTCCGAAGTAATATCATAAAATATCTATGACATTTAAAATACACTGAAACAGGACTAAGACAGTACTATCAGTCTCGTTGCCTACCCCTAAACTATGCCCTTGGTTGTGTATTATTACAGTGAGCGATTTGGATATTAGCAGTACAATTTTATTTATTTGTTTGTTATATATTTTGGAGGTTTCTTGAAAGTTAGAAGCAACCAGTGGCTGCTGACTTTGTTAACCACTATAATGTATAGAAATGTTCTCTGCCAAAAAAAAGAGAAAAATACTTGCTGCGGATTAGCTTTTGTCCTGTTGTTCGCAGTATGGCCTTTTCTCTCGCTAGCTACTATTCCCTTTACTATCAATGCACTGAATTAGATTCTTCTCTTAGAATGGAAATAGTATCATAGCGTTATACGGTTAGGACACTAAACACAGGGACCCATCTGACTGTTATCTGATTGGCTGTCCCTAGAAGCATGAATAATTAGCCTGAGAAATGTCTAGTTTACAAAATTGCAAACAGTTATTATACCCCATACAGTGTCGATGATTAGGGCATTTCTAGATTGCTACTAGGGACTGGCTATTTTTGCAAGCCCTTTGTTTTGCAAAAGAAAGCTAATGATGCTATTCCAGATATGGAATTCAATGTATCGATGTTTTGCGCAATGATATTCGGGGAACATATCTGGCCATGAAGAGCATATTGCAATTTATATATGATTGCTGGAAACAATTTCTCATCTTTTATTGGTCCAGAAGTCCAGTAATGCTCCACCTTTTGTAAAAATTTGTCAAATAGCCTGCCTGAGTTTTAAAAGGTCGCTACTGGGACGTCATCATATTACAAGTTGAATGTAATATTGACGACAATGCAGCATTATTTATGCTGCAGTAAGTGAAAAGTTGCAATTGTATGGTAGTAACAAAATCTCCGAACTTAACATATAAAGTTCAACAAGTCGTTCAAAAAATGAAGTAGAAGCTGCCAGAATTATAGCTAGGTCTAGTTTAAGCGCTTCGACTGTGTCAGTATAGTACTATATTTTTTTTAATAATGTAGCTAAAACGGGATTGTAAACAGTTCACTGTTGTCTCTTATGATACTCAGTCACTGGGTAGGTAGTCTAAACCTAAAGACTCATTTGAATAATAATAAGTATATCAGCATACTGACTCTCATGATCTGACTGGGCATGTAGATCACTGATAAACTAGGCTATCATTACCACAAAGCAGGTGTCGTAAGGCTAAGTATGCATCATGCGTGACTTGAATTTGCGCATGTGCAAGAACAATGAGTTTAGTTTGGGTTCTAATTGCAACTTTGGAAAGGGGAACTGGGATATCCCCTGCATAGACTGTCAATCAAAATCAGCTAATAATGACAAGAGAGGATAACTATTAATAACAAATCCGCACACTTTGGGGAGTATGTCACCAGAGCAGGTAGCCAATCAGATGGCTTCGGAATTCCGAGACTCAATTTTGAAGAGATCAGCTCATGCCCAGAGCTGAGCATGCGCAGAATGGTATATCAGAGTTATATTCTGTGTTTCTATCACCAAGTCTTGACAAGGTTGTTAAGGCTAAGAATAAATTAGATTGTCAAGGCTTGTAACAACCCAGTAATATGCAAATAAACTAAGTGGTTTTTGTATTTCAGAATGAGTTATAAATCTATGATTTATTTCGTGCCTTCAGAAAGTAAATGTTGATATTGAGTATTTGTCTGTAGATTCGATCATTGACATTGTTTTCTCCCGGCGGGGCTGTCGGGCCGGGTGCAACAGTCTTAGGGGCTCAAACTATAATTGACTGAGAATGAGCCATGATAATAGTGTTCATCCCAAAAAAAATTGTATATGTGATGCTTAAATGCTAAGAATGCATGATAATTGAAATTTACGGTCATGTAGGCGTTGATTATATTGAGTTTCTTTGATTACGGGACTTTAACAGATCAGTGTATAGTATTGAACCAGAAAATAGAAATACTAAATAAAATATATATGGCAGTTTTACTCTTCTAGATCCAAACTAGTAACTCGAGTACCTGTGTTCGCGAGTATGCGTGTACAGAGGGCCACTATAAAATGAGTCTAGTATTGAACCATATATCCTAAGCGCTGAAAAATTGCAAGATTCTGAAGTTGAACCATGTAGTTATAAACCATAAAATCTCAACATGAATATGAAGCCCAGATGTTACCATTGCATACGACAGGTATTATAATGTCTTTATCAGGTTCATTATTTACTAGCAATAAAATACCAATGCAATCAGATTACTAGCCAATAGAAACTTTATAGATCTTGCATAATTTCTCTTTTATTGAATTTTATCAAGGAGTAATCACCCCTTAATTAGTCATCAGATTGTTAGGGAGCTGCTAACTGTACAACATTCCTCAATATTCAAGTCAACTAAAATATGACTCATTAACTGCATAATCTGTTATTGTGTGAAAGAAAGAGTTTGGCATAAAGTAATCAGCAGTTTGTCTCATCATTGTGAAAAAATAAGCATTTATACCCGGAACAGACACACAGGCAGGGTGAGTGAATGATAGAAAAAAATGAGAAATCCTGCCTGTGACAAACAAGACAGGAGAGAGTGATCTGTGAGGAGGGAGGCGGGGGAGGCTGGACTCTGAGGTGGTACGCCATCTCTATCACTGTCACCTCGTCGAAGTCAGCGGCTGTAAGAATAAAATAGAATACTAGTTCAGAATCAACGTCAGAAGATTCTAGTTATTGTATTATCAATTGCAAGCTAGCTATCGCCCTGAATGAAATCAAATCGATCTAAAGACTGATACATAGTAAGATCATCCCAAGTGTGTACAGGGCACACAATGAGGATGTAACAGGAGTGTAGCTGCAGCTGGGGAGCGGTCTGTATGTAACAGGAGTGTAGCTGTAGCTGGGGAGCGGTCTGTATGTAACAGGAGTGTAGCTGTAGCTGGGGAGCGGTCTGTATGTAACAGGAGTGTAGCTGTAGCTGGGGAGCGGTCTGTATGTAACAGGAGTGTAGCTGCAGCTGGGGATAGGTCTGTATGTAACAGGAGTGTAGCTGTAGCTGGGGAGCGGTCTGTATGTAACAGGAGTGTAGCTGTAGCTGGGGAGCGGTCTGTATGTAACAGGAGTGTAGCTGTAGCTGGGGAGCGGTCTGTATGTAACAGGAGTGTAGCTGCAGCTGGGGAGCGGTCTGTATGTAACAGGAGTGTAGCTGCAGCTGGGGAGCGGTCTGTATGTAACAGGAGTGTAGCTGTAGCTGGGGAGCGGTCTGTATGTAAAGGTCACAGGGTAAGAGATCTTAGGGTTGTCACTACGATGGCAGCCACAGCAATATGTGGCTAGAAATGCATTTAGAAATTTCGGTGTATAGGGTTTGAAAGTTATTTCTGGTAGAGTATTGCGAGCTTATCACAATGATGATAAAGTAGCTTACATAATGTTGCATATAAGCGGATAATTACCAAAAATGCTGTAGGCAAGTGGGAAAGTGAGCAATGAGAAATGCTATGTTTTAAACTTGCAAAATCAGATTATGTCAGGATGAGTGGAAGCGGAAGTTTTCCTGAGCTGAATGGTAGTGAAGTAGTAGATTTTAAGGGTATAGAAGGAATGGAAGGGAGTGTAGTAGGAGATTTCAGGGGTATAGTAGGGGTGAATGGGAATTTAGTAAGAGATTTATAAGGGGTGTTGTAGGGGTAGTATAATAGGGTGGTAGCTGAAGTGTATTAGAAGTATGATGGAAGTGAAGTGGCACCAATATGGGACAATATTAAGAGAACAGTGAGTATCTGAGGGTTGTGTACGACTCTCAGTCTCATCTCACCTCTACGCTTGATTTGATGCCTAATATGGTCATGAGTTGTTCGGCTCTCTCTTGAGCTAATATAAGTATATCTGCAGTCATTTCTTCTAAAGTCGTATATCTAACTTTGTTGTGATTGAATAAATCTTCTATGAATCCCATACAGTGATTCTAAAATAGAACAAATATCCTTTAAGTTGGGAGCAGATACATATAATATCAGAGCAGGCCCATCACTAGCCAATGTATTGGCTCTGATCTGATTGGATGTGACCAGCCAACAACAGAAATACAGGTTTAAAAATAAGTCGAAACTTTCCTCACTAATTTGAAGGAATTGCATTATGAATTGTATGCTACAGCTTTGGACTCTCTCTAGCTACGTTTCAAGAAAATATGTTGGAGACAAACCTAATTTGTTGAGCAGATTCATTGGAAACTAATATGGATGACTGTGATACACAATGTCACACAATTTTTTGTACAGTATATATCACACCCTGCCTGGTGCATGCAGTGTTCTGTCTTAGCCCTTTCCCATGTCTTACTTGGTTGAGAATTGGAATTAAAGGTGATTATGTATGCCCATGTAATGACAGTAAATATGTAAATATTCATGGGGAGCAAATTCCTAATAATATACACTTTGAATGAATTGGGAGAACAACATTGGCAGCTGCTTATCTCAAAGTGATAAGGACAACAAAATGTTATTCTTGGCCTGCTTCCTAAATATAAATATGACAGATATAATGTAATCTGAAGTAACGACAGTTACTTACCCTAAAAGCTAGACAGCATGACTTGACATCTCCATCAGGGCCGAGAAAAGCCCACGCTAATACAGGACTAACTGATTCTGATATGGCATAAAACTTAGCTATAAAACCATCCGGGTACTACAACAATAACATATGATAATAATTGCGGGATAAAATGTGAAAGGGGAGGTGATTACAAGCTGATGAGATCGATCCAATTATATTTGAGCTACCCAACGCGGATTTGAGTACGAACGGAAATATCCAACATATAGCGCATTCCTGAAACACCAAAATTTATCGCAAGATCATGTTTACTGAACCATTTAAATTTACATAAACTTCACCTGAGCAAGAAGAAAATTATGTTAGCTGAGTTAAAGTCACTTCAAAACTAGCTACACCAAACTCAGCACTGATGTCTCATATGGGGTAAAAGAGGACAATGTCCTACTCTACAGCTTATATTTCGGCATTGAAACAGTTAAATCTGCACTTAACAACAACAACAATTAGGGTTATCGCAGTGAAAGATGCGCAGTAATATATGGTTGGCATTTGGAGAATTTTGCAAACAAACAATGAATCCAATGGAAAGCCGCAGACTTACCTTTAGCAACCGACGCTTGGCTTTTAATATAGACCATACGGCTGTAGATATGGCAGTTTCTTTAAGACCAGTAGATAGCCAGCGGTTCTGTACCACACTGAGCACACTAGAGGGTGGGTTACACAGGTCATCAAAAGCATCCATAAGAACCCAGTCTAGCACCACATCATACAGTGTGAATCTCTTAACCTATCAGCATCAGAACAAAATAGACAGATGAGGTGTTAGTGTCAATCAACTATCAACCAACGTCAAATTAACCACTTAACCTAACGACGGACACTCACAATATCGAACCTTGTCTTTTAGAACAACAGTCATCAATTTGGCATAGTGAGCGAATCATATTTTTAGAGGGGAGCAACTTCTAAATTCAATTCTAAAACACAGTATTCTATGAAGCATATCACCTGCCTACTGGGCCATCAATAGGAGCTGATTTATGTTCGATACTTTACAGGATTACGCACATAGGTGGGTGGTGTAATAAAGCAGCCGTGTCGACCTGCAATCACTTTAATTATTGATGATGATAACATACCCCTCTCATCCCCAGCTCTGCCTGCATTATCTCATAATTAGCAGAGTCCGGTAAAAATCCCTCCATCTTATCCATAGCTATGAGAAAATCTGTCGGATCCTAAAACATCATCAGCCAATGACAATACAGTTATATCTGTAAGTATTGAGTAAGTTATGGAGCATACTGCCCTGTGCCAAAAATACAAACTCACAGCAATATCGACTAGATCGGCTTTATCCAGTAGAGTAACTTCGTTCAAATCTGTTGCCACACAGCATACTATATAATATATACATGGCATACTATATAATATATACACAGCATACTATATAATATATACACAGCATACTATATAATATATACATGGCATACTATATAATATATACACAGCATACTATATAATATATACACAGCATACTATATAATATATACACAGCATACTATATAATATATACACAACATATGATATAATAATATATAGAAATTTTAGTCTATGAATTTCACAAAATGGAAACTATAACCATCCTGCCTAATATGCAATCCAGGGTGCCAAAATGATCTAGTTCTTATCATACTGAGAGTGTAATGGTATGTTGCTTGTGACAAATTTTTATGTCAATACATTTGTCTCCGGGATTTTCCCAAAAGGCCGGATTGTCTGCAGTCTGAGATTCATACCAATCAAGGTAGAGATACACAAAACAAGCGTTTATAGTATGCCTTTAAATTGTCCTATAACTACCAATGGGTAAGGTTCGGTTAGTCATTATGCAAATGTGATCAACCATCACACTTGCCAAGTCTCCCTAATTAGGTTGGACCGTCCAGATTTCCACACCCAATTCTGCCCACTTCCCACTTTTTGTAATTCTCACCATTTCCTCCAGAGTTGAGAGAAAACAGCCCATCGCAATATTTTAGTAAGTATCCGAGCACTTGTTGATGAGTCCCAGGGGCCCATGTGTTGTTTGTAAGTGTTTAAAGTACAAACATGAAATTATTTAGGATGAAATATTCGTTTTCAGCCCTTCCTAGTGGTTAAACACGCTCTCAGAGCATTAGAAGCCGGGGCTCTATCCCTGTCCCCATTGGGGGCTCACACCGCCCCCAAAGCCCGAGTGCTTCGTGCAGTATCGCTGTAAATTTGAATATCCCACTTTTGAATTTAGATTACTTGGCAAGTATGTCAACCATCACACACGAGATATTATACAAAGTTGAGCCGTTTGACAGAGAGAAGATAATTACCCGTTGGGCTTTAGTCATTATAGAACTAATGAGAGTTTTTCCTGTCTCCATAAACCACTTTTTGTTACTGTCTATAGACATTATATCCTGTAGAATATATATAATAATTATCTATAGTCATAGTTGGAACAAAGCACAAAATAATACAAACAGTAAATATATATATATTATATATGTTTTTGTTTTATAGTCCTAAATAATGCATTGTAATTCATCATTAGCGATTAGCTATTGAGTAAAGTGACTACATGATGTCCCCAAAAAATTCTCCTCTGGAATATTATCCTTTTGAAGTTTAAGAAAATTATTTCTGGTTGTGCTCCTTATATCTGTAAATTGAGCACTATCAACAGTCTATGTTCTCAGGCTATTCCATAAGCCAGACTTACATCTAATGCGATTCTGAGAATATGAAGTTTAGCGAGGAATTCAGAGTCGCTCTGACAGCCGACCAGCTGTGTTCTCAGTTTTCTATAAGGTACTGTGTTATGTTGTAACTCTAGTAAGCCTGCTTCATATAAGTGTAACTTCTTAGCTGATTTGCCATGTATCTTCTCCTGTAATGATTTTGATACCCACAATGCAACCCACATACAGGCTTACTAAGTCAAACTCGAAGGTGATTTCACAAAAATCACATATTTGAGTTGCTTCCCTCTGCCAGTCAACAGTGGCTGGATAAGTTGAGGGGGGGGGGGAGGGGGGGCAATAGCGAAAAATAGGATTTAACTTTGCTCTATGAAAAAGATGTTAGAAGTTGTTGTAGTATAGAAATAGCATACAAACAGAAATGTT
This sequence comes from Membranipora membranacea, assembly GCA_914767715.1. Classification (NCBI taxonomy): domain Eukaryota; kingdom Metazoa; phylum Bryozoa; class Gymnolaemata; order Cheilostomatida; family Membraniporidae; genus Membranipora; species Membranipora membranacea. The sequence goes on along the minus strand of OU612072.1, from coordinate 1,093,910 downwards.
TCTGCCTTAGTGCCTACATATTAGCCTCAATCTCAAGTAAGTTATGCTGGAAGGGTAGGATCAGGAAAGAAAAACGACAATCGATATGGTCTCAAAACCTAAAGAGAATAATACAGAGCAGGCCATACCTGTAGATCAGTGAGGTCAGGCATCTCTGGAGCCGATACAAAAGAGTCGAGACTCTCATCACTAGTGAGACTGCGGGCTCTCTTACGATCGTACTCAGCATCCATCTCCTGTATAAATATAACATCAATCATGGAATCGAGCATGTGAGATGATAGCGTCTCGGAATAATATATCCATCAGTAGTCACACCAATTTACTGGTAGAGATATAGAGCAAACAAAGACAAAGATTTTACGGGCTGCCTTACTCTAGTACCAGGTTTTACAAACAACTTTTATTTCATCTAATTGTAAGGTAGGTCAGATAGAACAGTGAGTTATTAATGGTGGGAAAACTTGTTAGAAGAAAACACAGGCAGGCAGGGTGGTGTAGTGGTTAGGATTCGAGCATCTCAATCTGAGAGTTGCAGGTTCGAATCCCGGTCACTACCCATGCTGCTGAAGGAGGTGAGCTCTCTGGACAATAGCCTAACTTGCCCACTCCTACCTTGTACAGGAGTGCGCTAAATTGAATATGTATATGTATCTATCTTATATTCATGTACAAGATTGCTGGAGAGCAGCTAAATAAAAAAGTGATTTACATTGACATTTACATTAACGTCACAACAAACCTGAAGAGCGTCCATCGCTGCATCAAAAGCCACGTCAGCTTCAAACTCATTCTGATACAAAGTCTCCAGTTCTCTCACTTTGACCAGCAAGGATCTCAGGTGGTCATTTGTGGCTCCCTGCTGTATAAACAATAATATCAAGACATCAAATCGAGTGATCTGAGCTTCTCCTTAAAATCACAGGTGTGGTGGCAGAGAAATCAGAGCATTATACTGACAGCAAGATAGGAAACTTGGTGGTATATATGAGGCTACAAGTCTAAATAAGACACACATCAATAGGCACAGACGTTTTTTTGTTGTATTTTAACCTGGCCCTCTTCTCGCACACATAACTCAGCACACAAATCTTATATAGTAGTCAATGTCCAGATCATCACCCAATTATACCTGCTGTCCATTTAGCTCCAGAGCTGAGCGAGCTAAAGCTTCCTCCCACAGCTTCTCTGCTCTCTGTATGTGCTGATTACCTATAAATAGTCAATTTGTGGAGAATTTATTTAATTTAAGAAGAACTTGGGTTGCAGTCGTCCCCTCTTTAAAAAGGGGCATGTAACTCCGAAAACGTTAAGACTCATCTTGGTTACAAGTTACTGACTACAGCCTGTTTCACTTATTCAGCCCATAATGAACTCTCCCAAGGCTTGTCTCATCTTAGGCCTTAACACTTTTTTTTTCTTTATCATTCCATAACGGTTTATGCATCAAAACACCATAAGATATTAGAATACTAGCAGTTTTTTGGGTGAAGTCTCAAAGTTATGGGTATCACAGATTAAGTGTTATAAGTTTTACCTAGATGACATAGTTGTTGTAGTGAGTATTTAGCCATGTTTCCACAGGTGAGTGTAGCAGCGGAAGAGGCGCGGGATGATGATAGGTTTGTAGACAGAGATCTATGGGACAGAGATCCACTGCCCACTCTCTTATCTACGCCAGCAGCTGAATTATCTAACATCTCTAATAACTCGACGTCTTCTGATCTTAACTGTCCAGTCGCTCCACCCAAAATATCCCCTGTTAAATATACATCAATCGAAGTCACAACCTTGTATGTTATCATGCTATAAATTTAGTCGGCAGTTAGTATCAACAAGGCATCAACCACATTTTAGATAATATTTGAGACAAACTTGAAGTGAATCAGTCTTAACTTTGGTCTTTTTGAATTTCATTATCAACTTATGAAAGATGGTTTTGCAACAACAGTGAACACCTGGGCATATCTGCAGTGTTACAGGGCAATCAAGGTTTCCCAGCAATGCATTAATGGGTAGAAAATGAAGTGCTGGGCAGCATCAGCTTTGTGCATTACGCGATGCAAAACTCGAAGTAGTTACTGACTCTAAGCTGGGAAACACTTCAGTTTAGGGGAGGTTCTAAGACTTTGCTGTAATGATGATAGAGCACAGGCTAATAAGTAAAAGGAACAGGAAACTGCTCTGTGGTATTCTATTTTAGCTGGGTTTGAGTATCTGATGGATGAAATGTTTCACAAGAAATCTGGATGAATAATCATCCGAATTAGATTTTGTCTTTTTCCCTATGCAGAAGGTGCAATCTGCTATTAATCAATGAGAAGTTGTTTGAAACCTTGGTTGCCCTTTAAGGTGACCTACCATTAACACCATGCAGTGTCAGGTCTATTGGATGAGCCTCATTTAGTACATCAGGTCTGGTGGTGGCATTCTTCTTCCTCCGTCTCAATAAAGCAGCAAGCAGAGTAATCAGTGTGGCTCCGATTGCAGTACTGATTATAGCCACTCCAACTATGCTCTTTTTGGGAGGCATTGTTATTCTTTACCTATTCAACAGAAGCGGAGGTAAAACTGGACTAAGCTCTTGCAATCTGTAATCACAAAATATTGTAGTTATCACCAATGTAGTTATCAGTGACAATACACCACATCACACTGTATAGGCTGTATCAGATATGTAGGCCTCGGTTTATCTGTAGATGGATTTACATCCGTGATCGAACTAGGACAAAAGGCTATCTCACAGAGGTGTGTGGACAAAAGGCTATCTCGCAGAGGTGTGTGGCGGACCGGATTTCCTTTAATCCAGGTTGGAGGGATGATCTGTCCTGCCGGGGCTTCAGTTGACAGATATATTTTTTGATCGACAGACTGAAATGACTGTGACGAACATTTTTTGCCTGACGGACAGGAACCACACTTCATAGGTCTTTTGACTAGGGTACATCGGTGTCCATTCAAATCTTCAATCTTTTTGTGTGAAATGATCTGAGTCTACAAATGAGCATGCAATATATAGTCTAAAGACTGTCTTATGATGTCTTAAGACTGCCTTAAAACAGCATGTAGTGCCTCACAACGTGTCTTATGCGCATTCACGTACCCGTCGCCAGCAACTGGTCAAGGTGGCCTTTCAGCACATAAGAATGATGAGCATCTGAATCTCCTATCATTTATATAGATCACACTGGTCGAAGTATTCTCAGCAGACATTGAACAGGGCCCACACTTTTTCTATCCTTGGCCACTATCAGACTACAAATGAAGTACTACGAGAGTACTACCGGCTACTTTCTGCCAAACCATACAAAGGCCTGTGGGTTCAAACCCATATCTGGTCATATCAATTTTTCATCTTCTATCTTTAGTTTAGCCTGTCTTGACAGGCTACTTCTATCTACGCTATGCAATATCCCTTATTAGGCAGGCTTATTTATAAATAAGGCTTGGCAATGCCAAGGTCAAATGAAGTCTTGGAAGTACCATATAACCTGGCATTGGCGCTTCATCTGTTCACCAACCAATCAGACCCAACACATTGGCTAATACAGAACTGGATTTTTTCTGTACTTAACTTCTCTAATCATAATGAAATGAATAATAATTTAATAGATAAGATAGATCATAGTACTAGTAGAAGTAGTAAGTTCAAAAATGTATGTACAGTTATATACATGGTCAGCAGAAACAGGGTTCCATGTTCCAATGACCTGCATGTTGTTTGAACTCTAACAATGTCTAGCAGTATACCTAAATAAGTGACTAGTAATTGCTATGCTGCTGTGGATTCAGTGGACAAAAGTCAGAAAAATTTTGAATTTCTTTGCTCATCAAGAAGTGTAGACTTAGATTATTATAATTATGTTGGTATTCTAATGTAATCCCTTCATTCAAAGAATAGCCTAAAGTTCTCAATATTTCAAGGTGAAGGACAAAAGCAGAAACTATTTGCAGTTGACTCATTGAAATAGACATCCAGCAGCAGCGGTTGCTATAGCAATCTTAACAAGATGGAGGAATACACTGGCTCAAAATATGATGGGGATAAAAAGAATGGAAGGTGAGCTGGTAGCTATAGCCGCATTTCATATACAATAACAAATGAACAGCAGCAAGTAAATGGTGCCTCAAATTTGAACTGAATCTAAAGCAATTTTCACTCAGGTATCACCAAAAATTTAGGGACAATTGAACAGCCATGAGAGTGAGAATATGATTCTAACTTACTATTCTACGTACATTGCAGAAAAAGTCTAGTTCTGTATGGGCAGTAGCCAGTTTTATGTAAAAATCATAGTAAAGGGTTTGTTGGTGCAGCTCATTTTGCATGCTAAGACATTGCCATATGACTTAGGTACTTAGTCCGATCAACCATTTGGGGTGTTGTGAAATGTGTGACAGTCGCTGTATTTATTATATATATATATATACTTTTATTGTCAGCAACAATTCATTATTTCAAATGTTTTTCATGATGTGACATAAATGGCAAAAAAGAAAAATGATACAAACAAAGATTCAACAAAAAATATAAGACTATGCCAATAAACTGAAAAAAATGTTGCATTAGCCTTTTCTTAAACATATTCAAAGTAAGAGTGCTTCTCAATGAAGAGGGTAAAATATTAAAGTTTGTTGCTATTTTGTGGTTTAAGTTGTCTAATGCAGGTCAAACAGCATAAACAACAGTACATTAAAGGCCCCGAGTGCTGTATAAGATTTCATATAATACAGCACCTGTCAAGCATCTTACAATGACAATATTGAAATAAATTACCAAAATTATTCGACCAGTCGCTGCTAAACTCAGCAGAAATACAAGCAGTCCCCCTTGTCTATAGATTTAAGCTCTTTTTTAATTAATGCTATGATATATACGCAATTGCTTCATACTCTCATATCAAGTTTGCCTGATCTTCACTCAAACAGATTACTGAAATCATTTGATAATAATGTTATAACTTAACCTTTCTTTTGGCACAGTCATATAAATTGGAATAATCAGAACATGTCCATACCTCAGCGTGTGTTTTAAATTTGATTTGTTGATGCTTACTGTGGTATCGAGCAAATAAACAGTGGTTATCCCCCTTGACATTAAACAAAGTATACTAACTGGCTCAGACATTTATCTTAGTACTCACTATTGTTTTGTATTTGTATTGTCTATTAATTCTTACCTTGTCAATATGTATATATATTCTGTTTTATTCCAGTAATGCTTAGAGTGACAATCAACACTTGTCATTGTGTAACAAACCTTTACATCAGTGTTAATACAATTTTATGGAAGATTAAGGTATTGTTTTGCCAGTTTTGCAATTAAGCAAATAAAAACACTCAAAATAAATATTCAGAATACTTATTTCTGTGCAATGTATATTTAATATCGATCTAAGGAGGATTTCTGGGATATCGGAGTTTGTTGATAGTTTTGCATCGAGGCTAAAAACGGATATAATCTCGGAAACTAAATATCGATCTAAGGAGGATTTCTGGAATATCAGAGTTTGTTGATAGTTTTGCATCGAGACTAAAAACGGATATAATCTTGGAAACTAAATATCGATCTAAGGAGGATTTCTGGAATATCAGAGTTTGTTGATAGTTTTGCATCGAGGCTAAAAACGGATATAATCTTGGAAACTAAATATCGATCTAAGGAGGATTTCTGGAATATCAGAGTTTGTTGATAGTTTTGCATCGAGGCTAAAAACGGATATAATCTTGGAAACTAAATATCGATCTAAGGAGGATTTCTGGAATATCAGAGTTTGTTGATAGTTTTGCATCGAGGCTGTACCAAAGTCAATACCCAATCGAGTTATATGTTCATATAATCTCAAACAAGTAGTTATATTAATATTTGTGCACTATAAGTTTTTATAGTTGCTCGTAAATATTTTAGTTCTAAAATATTAGCCACAATTACAAGACAGTAATAAACACCTGCTATAAGTTTCTATAGCTAGGTAAAGCAAGTCATACACAAAATAGGAAGGATATAACATTACATTGAACCCAAAATAGATAGCCTATGTTTTAGTCGTACCAAACATTACATTCCTGAAGTTTCCAATAATAACTTGATTTGTATTCTTCCACTTTGCATTCCTTATCCAACTTAGCCTACCTAAGCACAAATATCACAGCTGTTTTCATTCATTATTGAACAAGATAAAATAATAGATCAGCCATATATGATATCATTTTACATTCACATTTAACCAACGTCCATAACTTATTGAGTTTATGTATAACAACAATAACACTAATAATATTGCAATGCTCCCAAAAAGAACAGTGGGGTCTTTATAGTTTGGTTACTCAAACGTTGCCCAGATTGATGGTAGAAGCATTTCATCATCAACCCCATTCCATTCAGAATGTACTTGCTTATGTAATTCTACTACTATAACGTGGGAGCAGTTTAAGTACATAGACTCAGGTTTTCAGTGTTTTATCGCACTTTTACAGACCCTGTGACAATTGTTCCTTATTGTATTTTATAGGATGGAAGGGGACGGTAAGTATACATTCCCTACTGAGACGAGGTACGAAGGAGAAATGTTAGATGGTATGTTTCATGGTAAAGGCACATTATTCTTCCCCAATGGAAGTAGATATGTAGCAACATGGAAGGAAGGCAGAGCTATTGAGGTATGATATCTGTAGATAGAGTTTGAGATTATCACTGTGTATATAAAACTTTTAAGAGCTAGCAGCCAGCAGCTATTGACATGGAGGGGAGAAATCACCAACGAAGAGACAACCACCTAAAATTGATCTTATCCCTTTGTTCTAATGATCGTTTAACGATTTGATCTTTCGGAGAAACCAGAGAGAAACCCTTGAGAAACATATCATGCAACAAAATTCACTTATGAATTGCTCCCCTCTCCGTTGAACTCTCTTGCTTTGTGTTTACCCGCAGAATCAGCTGTGCGACATGTTTCTCTGTATAAATAGTTTTATTGTTTTGCAGGGTAAATATACATTCGCTGACGGACTGGAGTATGAAGAAGATGAATGGGAATATTGTGACGGGTATGACAGAAGATTCTACACTGAGATCTGTAATGGGCTCAAACCCGCAGGTATGACATGAGATGAGGTGTTATAAATATCACCTCTATAACAACCGATCGGATACACTCTAAATTTGGGGGTATTTTGTTGACCTGGTGTTAGCTCTCAACGTATTCTGTTGCATGATAGATCTCGTTCACTGTAATAACCAGGCACACATTGCAAGCTTGGAAGTGATTGTCTTCACACATCAACATATATATGTTCACTAGGCCTCCTGTGCCTGGGCCTCCTGTGCCTGGGCCTCCTGTGCCTGGGCCTCCTGTGCCTGGGCCTCCTGTGCCTGGGCCTCCCGTGCCTAGGGCTCCTGTGTTTGGGTTGGTCGGACCTTTATATTATCATTTTTTTCTTATTTTCTACTCTCAACTAACAAAACAGAAGGTAAATCCATCTGCTTCTGTGTAAAACTCATTTCATTCAACTTATTTTTTTACTGCAGCCCACAGTCCTATTATTTAGCATGAGGCTGTTCTGTGTATATGATTATAACAAATTCACAGTCACAGCTAACTGGTAGGAGATAACATACCTCCGATGAAGCTTTTCTCATAGTCTGAATGCATGCTTCTAAAATAATTTGAATTTTTCCAGCACACGCTTGTTGTAACAAATAGGCTGCTTAGGTTTTGTGATCCCTAGAATGACTTTATCCATCCAAGGAACCGCAAGTCGAGTAAACCGTTTGCAGTCATTTCATCTCCCAGAGAAAACTATGCTTGTGTAGCAAAACACAGTATTATAATAATTCCATATTCATTTATACAGAAGACAATGAGGCGCACATGATAATGAAAGGTAATCGAGTCTAATGTCTGTTAGACTGCAGGCAATAATAGCTCTCTGTCAGCTGCAGCTTACAATGTCCATCGACTATACAGGGCTTATATGTCACATCATTCTTTGCATGTAAATGTTTAATCAGCTTGATGCGTGATGCTGGGTGTTTCCTGGGCTTTTTGGTGGATGGCCAACTTTGTGCTACCCATGAGAATAAGCCTTGTCTCGCAAAAACTGTTTTTCTCCCGAAAGCCGTTGCCGGGTGACAAGGCTACATGAGAATACCTGTCATAACTATACAATGTGGACCTATAAAGACTGTTTGACCGAGTCACCTATTACAATTTTTTAGCATACATGTTCAGTGTGCATGCTATTGACATGATCATTCATATCAGAGATCAGTGTTCAACCCAGATTTGCTTAAGATATGTGAAAGCACTCCTGATGCTTTATGTACAATATATTGCGCAGATTCTTTTTGAATTATGGTGTTGGGATGTAAATGATTTTTTTCAGATAATTGTGGTGAAGGTTTCTCTTTGTCACAAGTAATGTCATATCTACAGATACACATACACACGGTTTCTGGTGGTTGGTGATTTTAGTGAATTTAACAATGGAATGTAATATATTTCATGAGGCGAGAAGAGAGGCCACTGATTGCCTCAAACTCATGGGGAGTTGTTTTCCCCTGACAGTATTGAGATCCATAGTGTAGGTAACTGTTTGTTGTTCCTTTCCAGGTCGTTCCCAGCTGACAAACAGAATACCACCTAGAGAGATCCCTACAGGTTGTTATGATACAGGAGACGGCTTCTATAACCCTAAAACTCGAGTCATTGTAGACTACAACATGAAGTTCCTACGTAACGCCGGTGGGTAACAACATTCAGTCTACAAATATATTAGCATTGATTGGTTAATTCAAACTTTATAGTTCAAAACTCCTGTTAATTTAAACAAGGAAAATTGGTCCCTTCAGCCAAATCTCAATGCCTACTGATATCACTTAATTCAGAGTTCAGACTCCGTATAATTATAACAAATTTTTGTGGTCCCGAGGTTTGAATTAAGTGAAGTGCAATGTATTATAGCATAAATTGATAATGATATTGAAGGTCATATCTCTATGATAACATAGTTCAGTAATAGGAATCTCAGATTTGTAAGTTCTCACCCACTTGATGCTCAAAAGTCACCAAACTGAGTTCATCGCAAACCAATACCCCCCTCTGACCGATCTAGAACCCTTACCTAGAGATCCTCGCCCTGTCATGTGACCATTAAAACAAAAAGGGGGGTCGTGATAAGGCTTGGAGATCCCGCCATGATTGTTCTAGCACTGATATTTAATAATAGATGGTGCAAAATCTGATATCTACATTTGCAGTATAGACTAACAGGAAAATGAATCTCATCTTAGGCTTTCCCTTTTTACCAGTATATCCACTAAGCTAATCTACATGACTTTATTCGACCTTAAACCATTCACAACCTTGATACAATCCCAACTAGCTGCCTCATATTGTGAACCGCCCTGTGCGTACACCATTTGGTGTTTTAAGTTCTTGCTCTTGGATGAATAAGTAGTACCATGTCTTCTGTTTCTTGTTTGTTTGTTATTGTTCCTAACCATTCTACCTGAATCTTGTCTCTCTCTCCTAAAGACGACGACGAACATGAATGGATAGTGAGGACGTGTAGGAAAGGATGGGATGAGATAGTCGGCTATCGCGAAAGCCCAGCCGATAAATTCATCAAACCTCTTAATGATAATGACATAACACCTGAAGCTTCGACAGCCTCTACGTGATAAAAAAGCTAACGGTTACTAGATTTTAATAATTTATATGTAGAGATACTTGTGTAACCACTGACATGTACATATTAGATATTCCTAGTTAATCTACAATAAGAAACGAGATGGACAGAACGAGGAATCCTATGGAAATATGCAGGAATAAATGAATTTCTGTTCACAGACACAAATGCCTCATAAATTATATATTAGCAAAAGCTAAACATATTTCATGTTATTCAAAATTCTGCTCCGGCCTTTGTGATGGCTGTTATGACGTTTGCAATAGGTGACACAATTGCAACGAAATAGAGATACAATCAGTAATAGTAAGAAAATTTGGATACCATCAAAATCTAAGATAGACAATGCAGGTTGGACAAACTTTGTATGTAATATTCCAGTAATATTCAAACAAACTGTGTAGGTTGTTTGGGTTTGAATGGGCGTCCTCTTCTTCCTGAGCGAAGACAGTCCTACCTTGGCTAGCCTCAATCCAAGGCCAGATCTTTACCACATGCCTGTAAATGTTTATCATGATAGCTTTTGAGTCTTATAATCAAGTTTCTGAACCTCAAAATTCTGAAATGCTTTTTTGGAATATTAAGCTCTGTGACTGTATTATACAGCAGGTCAGTAGGTTATTGAGTGGTTGTGTAGCTGTCAATTGGATGTAAAGTAGCTGTCATTGTACAAAAGAAACAAAAATACAATATTCCTTGTTAGGGCACAAGTATTTATTTAGTGTCGATTAAACAATTGTGTCAGATAATAGACAACAATGTGCGATACACACAGTGTAGATTGTCCGGGGTTAGAATGGGGTTCCTCTCCTCACTAATGGAAGACAGCCTACAGAGCCTCGCCTGGAGACCAGGCTAGCCTCAATCCTCATAACCAATGGTTTGTAAATGATTATCCCAGCAGGTTTTGAGTTCCATATTCTTGGTTACTCAACCATCATATTCTGAAATAGTCTTGGGATCTTTAGCTCAGCTGTATTATAATGGCCGAATGCGTAACAGAACTTTTTCGGCAAATAGACAACTTGTGAGGCATATCAGTATGAAGCTGTCTTATCTGTGTCATTGAGGAAACAATTCCCTATAAATTGTCTCACATACCTGATCTTAATTATAACAGGGAGGGTAGGTATATCCCACCCTCCCTGATTATAATCATAATTGTATAAGGCACTTAGGAGAGTCACTGTGCCCAAGTATTATTGATAAGGAGGAATACTAGCATCCGAACTCAACAAGGAGCGCCTGAGTCTTGAATCAGTAAGTATATGTTATATCCTCCTATTATATTTCCTGGACTGTCCAAACTTTAAAAAAACTCTTAATACTTGGAAGACTTTGAAAAAGAGTTGTGAAAAATGTCTTATAGGTCATCATGCAGTGAATTATATCATACATTAGTCAAACTTTGGGTGGGGTAAACCTAATAACGCCTCTTGTATTTGGCTTTGTAATGGCTTTTTTCAATCCCCACCTATGTTATATACAGCTTGCACGAATAATATTACCGAGATCTACCTAACTCCTGTCAATGAATATGGTCAAAGTTGTTGGTAGTTACGATTTCCCAATAATTTCCATCTCTTCTGCCATTTATTTTTTGTTGTACTTTACATGATCTTAAATTCAATTTCATACTCTTTAAAATGGCTAAGTCTAGCCTGTCTTGACAAGCTTTGTTCGGGGGTGGGCGGCCACCCTTGAACAAAGCTTGTCAAGACAGGCTAGGCTAAGTCATGCTTTGTATGTTGTATCTTGCTCATAGTAATTAAATGATGTATATGTGGGGTGTCTGTAGTGTAGGAGCCAAATAAAGTGCAACATCTTATCTCTTTTAAGTTAGGTAAAGCCTGAAATTATCAAAAAGGGTTTGTGTTTAAATCTGCAATAGATACGTCATATATATCTATCAGTTAAAATACAAATATTGATTGAGTTATCTCAGATTATAAACATGTTCAGATTTTTTTTTTATCTCATAAACAGACATTCGCCCAAGAGCGAGAGAGCGGACAGTTGTAAAAATGAGGTCATCTGTTTTACAAATGTTGTCGGCAGGTGAGTGATTCAATAAAAAAATGATTTAAATCTCTGCAGTTAACTGGGAAAATTTGCATGTGGTGATAGAGATTAATGATCTGCTAAATCCAACTTGATCTGTACTCGACTCCTTTTCTATCTACTAAGTCAATGTTCTCATCTCCGTATCTGAGTTGGTGGACATGTTAGATCTATCGCTGCTTTAATATAAATTACAGCTTTAATCATAGTTGTGGAAGCAGTGGTTGTTTCTGCTCTGAGCCAGTGTGCAATACAGTCTGCTGATGTGGTACTCATAGTGGATGGTAGTGGTAGTGTCGGGGAAGATGATTGGACTAAGGTAACCCTACAATTGTTTGCCTATTGACGTGGTTTTCACTCACTCACTTTCTAAGAACCAATAATGTAGTTCATCTTCGAAGGTTTGAACATTATATTGCGCATCAAATTTCCTGTTTAGGTTTAACTTTTATATCCAGTTTACAAATGCATTGGGATTAAAATACTCTTGCTATTATGCTTTCAGTCTCTAAATTATATGGCCAATCTGATCGATGGATTTGATGTTGGTTATGACAGAGTACGGGTCGGAATGATAAGTTTTGGCACTGAGAGTACAGTCGCCTTCAAACTAAACTCATACAGGCGAAAATCTGATGTTATCAATGCTATTGTAACCCAAAAAAGACGACATGGATCCCGAACTGAGATATACAAAGCGCTGGATCTGGCAAGAAGCACTTTATTTCAGACAAAGAATGGAATGAGGTAGGTTAGAAGGTGGAGAAAAGAAATAATTCATAACTGTAATTAAGAATCAGTAGTAAACTCATGATAATGATTATTGAGTACTCTTGTCCTCGTGATGTAACCCTGGATGCTAAGTGCAGGGGAAATCAATTAGATAAAATATAGCCAATGTGTTGGCTCAGAGCCAAAATTTTGGCCAGATAAAAATAATATTGATACCATTGGAAACTGTCACCTGAACTCTGGACCGATGAAAATTGCTGTACTGTTAAAGCCTAATGAACTGCTCCTCCTGTGCATTTCATATCATTGCAAGGGCTAATATTCTACACAAAACAGCTTGTCAATATACTTGCATCATCAGAGTTATTTCTCACATCATATAGTGACTTCACCTATCACAGCTAGATGATAAATCCAGTTTTGCAGGGCCAAATATGTATAGAAATGGTTAGTTTATTGGGCTTGTACAGCATAGTCGACTCGGGTCATTCATATTCATCATACCTGAGCATGGGAACGATTCCAATAATTTTTACAGTTGTGAGTTTTTAATATTGTTATCATTGTTACCATCTTTCATAAGTGCAACAGCCCTTACTGATTGCTTACGAAATGCTTTGGTCAGTGGGTATCTTGAGCGCCCCAGTCCATGACTGCATGTATTCAAGAATTTCATTCTTATTTAATAAAATCAGCCCTGAAATTAGCAAAATACTTCAGTAGTAAAAATGAAACCTGGGGTTTGTTATCAAGTAGATTCACTAAATGTGCTCAATATGTGATAGGGGAGCATGGATAGCACAATTGATCACATTCATAGCTATTGAGTGAATAGTCCTGGTAATCCGGCTCTTGTCTTAAAGAATTTAGTCATACCGCTACCCTCTCCCCATGTAAGAGAAGAAAAGTGATAATGTATGTGTAAATTGAGATTTTAAGCTCAAACATTAAGCTCCAAACAAAGGATATCTGGGCATAAGAGGTGTACAATATGCTCTGGTAGGGGGGGGGGGGGGTAACTATATACATGTTGACAAATATGAGTGTTCAATATGGGCCCTAAAGTATCAATCCAACTGCAACACAGAAATCATATGCTGAGGCCATCAGCTTTTGAGTTAAAAGATAAATGTCAACAGATAAATGTTCTGGGTATCATATCGAATCATAACACGCCCATTATCTTCTGTAGGGGTTGTCTTAAGGCGTTCCTTGTTTAAAGTGACTGATTACAAAAGAAGAGTGATGATTATTCATGAAGTTTATACACAAACAAATTGAATTTTTTTTTATATTTGCAGACAATCTACCCCAAATATAGTGTTCTTAATCACAGATGGACAGAGCCAAGATCCAGATAAGACAATGGAATCTGCTAAGAAGCTTCACGCTGAGAATGTGGCGATATATCCCACCTTTGTCATCAGTAAAAACGCAAAGGTTAAAAAAAGAAGGCTGAGATACATAGGATCAGATAGGACTAATGCATTATACACCTCAGATTTCTCCCAGCTTGCTGCTGAACAAAACCAATTGCGACAGAAAACCTGTCAAAGTGGGTAATTGCTCTGTTTGATTCTATAATGAGAGGACTGTTACTGGCAACCAGCTTTTCCTTGCTTGGCTTAACCTGTCCTGGCCTAGCCTGGCCTTGCTTTCTTTGTGACTTTTCGTGATGTAAATTATATTTGTTTATTGGGTATTTCTGAAGTAATAGTACTATGAGTTACGCCCCATTATATCAGTATTGTGTGAGAATTTCTCTCTAAGAGTTTCTCTCTAAGAGATTGCCAACACATTCTGTAACGGTAAGTTTGATATCGAAAATGGCTGTTTCATTAATTCTGAAAAAGACAAACTTGCAACACATCTTGTACATTTCTTTTAACAATATAGAGATTGCTGATCAGTATTCAAAGTGGAAACCTATGAGAGCTAGATCAAAACCTACAACATCAACACAGAAAAGAAAATTATCAAGAAAATCAAAACAAACGGAAACAACATCAACTACGACACCACCCACAACAACAACAACAACCACTACACCGTCGATAACCCCTCGGACAACACAGGCAACTAAAATATCTCCATCCAAATATCATAGAGATTGCTACGATAGATCATCCAGCTGTGCCAACTCTGGCAGATACTTCTGCAGTAATAAGCAGTATGAGCCACTGCTCAGATTAAGCTGTGCTAAGACTTGTGGCTTTTGTAAGCCTCGGGATATATGTAAGTGAAAGATATAAGGCCCATCTAAACTAATGTGATATTGCGCAGTAAGACCTAGCTACCTGTTTCTTTGAAAGATGTCCAGATTAATCATCCAGAATATTGGCTGATTCCCTCTGTTATTCAGTTGTAGAAAAGATTTATTTCTTAACCCCATCTGTGTCACTTTCATCAAGTACTGTAGCATCTTCCCAATTTTTGAGAGGCCCTCCAAATATTGGTGCACAAATAGCTCACTGGTTATTCAGTTTCCCAAATTGTATGAAGTTTTTTTTTATATACTGGGCTAAGAGGATGACACATATTCGCACTATTGATTCATTATAGATTTGCAATCAGGCAATTATGTGTCGTGTGGAATTATCTTGAAGGTAACAGTGGTAGTAAACATATATCAATTATCATATATGTGTAGAAAATTACATAATATTAAGACCACTCCAAATTTTTTCAGACAAAATGATGGTAAGGCAGCTAGATATTGTGGCTAAGTATGATATAAAGTGTTCACTGCTGACTGATAACATTGCTTTATCTACACTTAAAACTCTCGCTAATGGAAATACTCACCGTATAAGGGAAATATGCCAGCAAGGTCAGTCATATTAGATTCCAATGTAGACTAAATTTATCAAAAAACACAAAAGTGTGAAGAATAATTATTCCACTTTATGTTATGTATTACAATATATACCTTGGTTTTGGTCAACAACCTTGAGAAAAATGAAAGTGGATCAAGATGCAAACAGTTTGAGTCTGAGAGTATAACTTAAAATATATAAAATACACAGCGGTGCTGACATATATTTACTCTCACAAATAACCCTTCATTTTCCAATTGTCAGGTACTTTTTTTTAACTGAATCTAAGATACGATGTTATTTATAGACTGTGGCCCACAAACTGGATCTGAGGCTGTGCTGAGTTGTGAGAATGATGCTCTGACAGTAATCTGGCCTACTGATGTCACATATAACGGTGCAGTTACAGAAATACCTTCTGGTTTGAAGAAAAGACTGACAGACAGACTCGCTGAACAAAGCAGATACCCTATTCTTAATCTTCTCGTCCTCACAAAGATCCCACCGTGAGTGACTCAATATATAGTTTTGTAATGTTAAGGCTGCCATGAAGCTCCTGTCATTCAGATTTTTGTCTGGCATTCAGAATTTCTTGAAAACTCCTCAATTCTCTGCCTACTCAGTTTTACTGCTTCACTGCTAGACCCTAGCCTAACCCATGCAAAATTTAAAAATAAAAATTAGTACAATAAACTGGGCTCGTAACAAAGCTTGGCTAATATTTTTGTAACTTTGTCTAAGATTTTCACAAGAAATATAAAGCGTTAACTTATCAACGTGTCCCGTAAGCTGATTCTCTGAACAACATTTTCAATTTCACTGAGATTTAACAACACTCTGGTCTTTCTGGAATATTTTTATATATGTATAAGTGGAAATAGAAAAGAGCCAAATCACAACCTGCAATCCTTTATTTTTGCTGTTCGATTTTATTATCAGGCTGGTTTACCCGACTAAGACAAATATAGGAGCCTATGCTGAGCTGACGTTGACTTCTTCTTGTCTTCAGAATATGAACTACGATCAGACAACCGATTCCTGCCTATAACAAAACCCACCAGAATTTTCAATATTCTAAATAATACAGTGATACAGTGACAGTTTGAATGGATCATACTATAAGGTATCTATGACTGTATGACTGGGTATAACACTTATTTTAGTTATGATATGTGAATAATGAAGATGACACAGATAACCCAACCATCTCTACTTATAGAACAAAGTATGTCAATGATTAATCACTACTATTTGAATATTTTATCCTGCAGGGCTTTTATATTATTTATAGTCCACAGAAAATTTGTTGTGATAAAACTTCAACCTTTTAAAAGAAAACCAAATCCTTTTATTATTGTGACTATAAAGTAAAGTGTTGATTGTTATGATTGTGTACAATAAAGTAATATAATAACACTGAGGCCCCAGCCCTAATTCTCATCTTACGACAATCACACTTTCCTCACCATCTGGTATGATTGCCATGGTACAACGAACCGCTGCACCAACATAAACAGGAATCGGTTGAAAGTTTCTCAAAAATATAGTTCAATATCAAACAAAGACGGTATAAGTATATTTAATTATCTCTGTTGTTAATAAAAGTAGCCAGCACAATATGTACGGGTACAAAAGTTTGGCTGAATCACTATTTTTAATGCACCATAACCACTGAATTAGAGTCTTCTCTTAGAATGGAAATAGTATCATAGCGTTATACGGTATAGGACACTAAACTCAGGGACTCATCTGACTGTTATCTGATTGGCTGTCCCTAGTAGCATGAATAATAAGCCTGAGAAATTGTCTTGTTTACAAAATTGCAAACAGTAATTATACCCCTACAGTGTCGATGATTAGGGCATTTCTAGATTGCTACTAGGGACTGGCTATTTTTGCAAGCCCTTTGTTTTGCAAAAGAAAGCTAATGATGCTATTCCAGATATGGAAATCAATGACCAAAACATGTTATCCATCCACCTCTCGCAACAAAATGGATTAATATAAAATTTCGGAGTTGTCCTGTCTTACAACAAGGTGAGACGACTTCACTGACATAAATGCCAATCTGTGTATTATCACTATCCTATGTGTACTCACCAAAAGAACTCGGGTACCTTTCTTATTTGGAGAGGTCAAACAGCCCGATCATTGTAGGTCAATGTTACAGCTTTATAACAGACTCTTCTCTGGCCAGGATCTCTATATATAATATATTGGATAGTTTTCTTTAACTGTAGGTACATGTCATATCGGGCAGAGGCAGCCGCTGATATTAATGTTATAGTAATATAATTTATTAAACTGCGAAGTAAGTGCAAGCCATTAGCAGTAATGAGTCTTTACGTAATAAAAATAGCACAGCTTTCTCTCTCACTTTCAGCATTAGACTCGACATTTGCTAAATAATAACTAAATACGATACTTTGACTAATGAGTAGTTTGGTCAAAAAAGTGCTGATATTAGAATATGGCGGGCGCCTAACATGCTTCTGCCCTTACGTCAAATAAACTTTTATTCATGATATTTATACAAACTCGCATATGGTTAATGAAGGTTATTTAGCTGTTATCTTATCATACCGACACAGTGAAAAACTGGAACCTTCTTCTAAAGCGAGAATGAAGAAATGATGTTGCTAAGCTGCTATCAGTTCACGACAGATAATTATGTTGTTACAGACATTTACGCACATACTGCTGAGTGCACGAGGTCACACAGTATGACTATCTCAGTGTCAGGTGAGTTACACAATTATACAGGACCCAGTTGTCAAATAGCTGAGAATGTTCAATGTCACAGATGTTGATAATGACGAATATTATATTGTGAATACTTTTTATTACAAGACCTTTTTTTGAACATGGAAAGAAATGGTTTGCCTTGCTTTTAAGATACAAACACATTCCCACATATCTTGATGACAGGTGTAAATATGAATGTCATATCTTTAATTTATTATCTTTAAATAATATGAGTGCAATGTCATGGATTGCAGTGCTCTTCCTAACTGTGGTAGCAGTGGTTGTTTCAGCCGATAGTCAGTGTTTGATACAGTCAGCTGATGCGGTACTCATTCTTGATGGCAGTGGCAGTGTTGGATCCGCTGGATGGACTAAGGTAACATTTTATAGATATAACTGCTCTTTATTGAGAGCTGATAGTCCCTGAGATGACATGATCAGTTGACAAAGCATTCAAAGTCCTGCCCTTTCAGATTACAGGTGAAATTAAAGTTTTATCATTATGGAGTGACACATTAAGTCTCCCATAACAAACTCTTCCTCATAACATCAAACTGACAGATGTGTCTATTTTAACTCTCAGGAGGATATCTGTGTCTATTTTAACTCTCAGGAGTTTATCTGTGTCTATTTCAACTCTCAGGAGGATATCTGTGTCTATTTTAACTCTCAGGAGGATATCTGTGTCTATTTCAACTCTCAGGAGATTATTGTAATTTACTTTTAGTCCCTGACATTCATGACTGGACTGATGGAGGGGTTCGATGTCGGCTTTGACAAAGTACGAGTCGGGATGATAAGTTTCAGCAAAGAGAGTAAAGTTGCCTTCAAACTAAACATGTATAGTAAACAGTCTGATGTGATCAAAGCCATTAGAGTACAGAAATATCCAGGTATAACCACCTATACTCATAGAGCCCTACAACAGGCCAGAGATACATTATTCCAGACGAGGAATGGAATGAGGTAGGTTAGTGATGGTTAATGTGAAAGTTATTGCCCTGTTCCTGTCAATGAAAACGATAACTTGTCACCATAGCAACGCAGGAACGCTGTAATGTCTCCTAGCACCTCCTGATATTCCCTGTTAACTGAATTCTAATATACTCCAGCTCCTGAATCGCTCCCACAAATCCCTGTAATAATGTAAAGGAAATAGCATAAGTTTTTGTGAACTTTCAGATTCCGGTACACTGCATAATAGACAGAGCATACTGGTTTTACAGTACACCCCCCCCCCCCTGTGTCATCTCAAGTAGTTTTGAATATATACTCGTAATGAGTCTATGTGTGTATGGACTCTCACTTTGTAGCTACCTTGGTAATAATGTATTCCCCTGTCACAGAATACATGTTATTAAAATCTAACAATGCTTTTAATTACATCATGACAGTCACTGATCTTACCATGGATACATCCAATCTGTAGGTCCCTCTTATTATTCCGTCTTCAAGGCCATTAGCAAAGAGTTCATAGTGCCTTTCAAATGATGAACCAAATTTAAGATATTATTATTGTTTGAAGTGATATGGATGACATATCAAAGTGTATTAGTAGGATATCCGTAAGGTCTTGTATGTTTTACAGGCAGTCTACCCCAAATATAGTGTTCTTAATCACAGATGGACAGAGCCAAGATCCAGATAAGACAAAAAAAGCTGCTCAAAAGCTTCATGCCGAGAATGTGACAATCTTTGTAATCGGTGTAGGTGATAGAGTTGGGGAGCAAGAGCTTAACGACATATCATCAAATGTCTCCTTTGTGTACAAAATCACAGACTTCTCCAGCCTCGCTACAGAACAGACCAAGCTGCAACAAAAACTCTGTAATGGTAAGATAATTAATGATATTCAAAATGCACACAGGCATGAAATAAATATATATATATATATATATATATATTATCCCCACTGTTGGTCAAACTCAAAGCATGATCAGGCATCAGTGGCGTATATTAGCAATCACGGGCCACGGATATCCGTAAATCAAAATCCGTGATAACTTTGTGCAAGCCAGGCTGAAAAGCTCAGTGTGTAAAGCGTCTTCCTGGTAATCACTGTATATTAAGAATGTTGTGGGTTCGAATCCCAACATTCTCAGATTTTTTTTCAAATGGGTGCTTTATAACTGGAACATTTTTACTTTTCCCAAGGGGGGTGTCTTATGAGTGAGGAATTACAGTACATACAGAGTTTGACTTTTGACCTTGAGCTGGACAAGCCAATCAAAAGCCCGGTGTATTGACACACCCACACCCTCCCCGCCACGCCTACGGCGTGCTAATCGGGCTGCGCCCGATCATTATGCTCATCTCTAAAAAGTCAGTGAGTGAAATTTTTTAGAATATACGCCCCTGTCAGGCATTATCTAGTTTTTCAGCATTCAAAGTTATTTGCTCCCTCAATCAAGTCAGAACAGGTGAATACACCCCACAGTGGCTAAAAATGATGACGACTGCTGCCATATTTGATTGATTACACCATTTCGATAGGCATTCTGCATTTTAAATTTTGATTATTTTATTGAAGAGTTTGCTGCATTGTATCCTAACACGTCTAAAACCACAACAACAATGCAAGCTAAAACTACAACTGCAGCGACATCAACACCAACCACAATGACAGCAACCACCACAACCACTTCAACAGCACGGACAACAACATCTCAATTCCCTGTTCGTGGAGACTGCTACGATATAGAACCTAGATGTGGCAACTCTGAGAGATTACTCTGCAATGACATGCCCCTTCTCAGATTTTGGTGTGCAAAAACTTGTGGCTTTTGTAAGCCTCTGGATAAGGTGAAGGCTGGTAAGTGAAAGATTAATCGATTTTTTGAGTAAATTCCTCTGTGTTGCATTTACCAGGCATATTACCATATTTTGCCGTTTATAACCATTCCTACCTTTATGATAGGTAAACCTGCTCTGCTCTCCTCTGGTGATAAGAATATTGGGATTCAGAAAGTCTGAGACCAATATTTAGTGATCAGATCCAAATATTCGTATCACAAGTTGATCTCTGTTTACGCATTCATCCCTAAAGTAAACAGGAAACTAGTTATAATCCATATGTATCAATGAGCACAATTAGTTTGTTTTTATCAGATCAAAACCTGACAGTGACACAAGCAGAAACCACACCGATGACTACACCACCTAAATCTATGCTATTGACATCTACCAGATCAATGACAACAACCAGAGCACCTTGTCAGGACAGAAATATGACATTTTATGTGAAATCTGGTGAGGAAAGAGCATTAGTGGAGATAACAGCCAATATCCTAACTGAGATGGCAGTTGGACGTCATGTTGTTCATAGATTTGGCTGTAAAATGAACATAGAAGTCATAAATAACAGTGAGTATTATATAGAGAGCATAAATGCTTGTGTTTGGTACCCCGAATCAATTGGTTCCAGAAATTTGATAAATCGACACACTATTTATAAGGTAGTAAACATGATATTTGCCACAAAAAATAATACAACACTGAGTGCAACCAGTGAGTGGTGATTACAAATTACAAATTACAAAAGAGTTTTTCAAGTTAGGTGACTTTGTTTTTCATTCTTTTATTTTGAGATTGGATGGTCATGGCCTCAAATAATAGTAATCAAAGCTCACCATTCCTTACATGTGTCTCAAGCATCCATGAAATGAACGAGATAATGAAATCTGTTTCTCCAGTTGATTCATCTTCTTGGACCACAATAAGCTGTGTTATGAGGTATTGAAGTCGACCCTTTCAATATTTGCTCGTTATATCAGAAAGCCTTGGTTTGAGGTCACATCAGGGTTTACGACCAATATTTGAGATTTTCCGTATATGGAACAGTAAAAGTTAAGCCAAATTTTTTCCACCACAAAAATGTGTTGATCTCCCTGAACTTTTTGCTTTGGGTTAATCCCTATCATGACAAGAGCTTTTTTGGATTTCAACTTGTTTCATCCCATTTCGACAAAATTACACGAGTCCAAAGTTTCTAATGGTAGACATATACGCAAAATGTATGTCTATAAACATCACATCCCCCCTGCCCAAGGCTCGAGAGCGAGCGTCAACGAGTCCTTCCTTTGACTTCGATAGATCATAACTTCTGTCCTTATTGACCAATTGAGCTGTTCTTGTGGGCTCATTTTGAAGCTTATGGGCAGGAGCAGTTGCTCTGATTATTCAAATGTTCATTTTATTGATTTGATGGATCTTCAGGTACTGCAGGCCTAAACTACACATGTCCAGGGGTAATAAGAGATATTGTCTCCCTTGCTACTGAACTAGCCGATATCCAGTTGACTGTAGCAGGTATCAGACACAGGATGAAGTTACCTGTTGGTTACTATGAGTACCAAATAGGCGGAGGAGATAACCCATGTAACATTACTGTCATAATCCAAGGTACAGAATGGGTTACTCACCTGTTATTAAAGTGGCAGAAATGATGTTTGAAAATGATAAAAGAACAGAAAGATGACTCGAAATGCTTCTTGGAAGCCACACATTCTCATCAATGATCAGGCAGAAATATATTTTTATAGCAGGATTTATAATTCACTATGATGACAATACTAATAACAGAGTTTATTCTTAGTACGTCTAATAGTATATTAGTAATAGAGTTTATTCTTAGTACGTCTAATAGTATAATAGTAATAGAGTTTATTCTTAGTACGTCTAATAGTATATTAGTAATAGAGTTTATTCTTAGTACGTCTAATAGTATATTAGTAATAGAGTTTATTCTTAGTACGTCTAATAGTATATTAGTAATAGAGTTTATTCTTAGTACGTCTAATAGTATAATAGTAATAGAGTTTATTCTTAGTACGTCTAATAGTATATTAGTAATAGAGTTTATTCTTAGTACGTCTAATAGTATAATAGTAATAGAGTTTATTCTTAGTACGTCTAATTGTATAATAGTAATAGAGTTTATTCTTAGTACGTCTAATAGTATATTAGTAATAGAGTTTATTCTTAGTACGTCTAATAGTATATTAGTAATAGAGTTTATTCTTAGTACGTCTAATAGTATAATAGTAATAGAGTTTATTCTTAGTACGTCTAATAGTATAATAGTAATAGAGTTTATTCTTAGTACGTCTAATAGTATATTAGTAATAGAGTTTATTCTTAGTACGTCTAATAGTATAATAGTAATAGAGTTTATTCTTAGTACGTCTAATAGTATATTAGTAATAGAGTTTATTCTTAGTACGTCTAATAGTATAATAGTAATAGAGTTTATTCTTAGTACGTCTAATAGTATAATAGTAATAGAGTTTATTCTTAGTACGTCTAATAGTATATTAGTAATAGAGTTTATTCTTAGTACGTCTAATAGTATATTAGTAATAGAGTTTATTCTTAGTACGTCTAATAGTATATTAGTAACAGAGTTTATTCTTAGTACGTCTAATAGTATATTAGTAATAGAGTTTATTCTTAGTACGTCTAATAGTATATTAGTAATAGAGTTTATTCTTAGTACGTCTAATAGTATATTGTACTAAATCAACATGATAACTATTTCAGACCACCGACTGATCAGACGATTAGATGTGGTAGCTAATTACGGTATAAAGTGTTCACTGCTGACTGACAACATAGTTTTATCTACTCTCAGAACATTGGCCAACAGCA
Organism: Membranipora membranacea; assembly: GCA_914767715.1. Taxonomy (NCBI): domain Eukaryota; kingdom Metazoa; phylum Bryozoa; class Gymnolaemata; order Cheilostomatida; family Membraniporidae; genus Membranipora; species Membranipora membranacea. The sequence goes on along the minus strand of OU612072.1, from coordinate 1,070,220 downwards.
ATGTCAACCAAATCAGGGAAATATGCCAACAGGGTGAGTCATATTAGAGTTAAGTGAAGAATCAGTTTATCACATAGTATTTCCCCAAAAAGGGTTTCAAATTAGCTGACAATCTTAGCTATGAGTTAGAAGAAGTCTTCCAGATGATATCAGGTCACATCAGGTAGAGGGTAAAGGTTACGATATATTATAGACTTTGCCATTGGGTGCATTTCGTCTATTGTGTTAATGTAATGCAGCCTAATGCAATAAATACTCAAATAATGTGAATTTGTGCCATTTGTATGGTTTAATTTCATTGATATCAATTGAAGAGAATAATATATGCTCATTTTGATACCTTTTTACCCGATGGTACATATTTCCGTTGGTTTAAAGATGAGATGTGATTCGTGTTGACAAGTGCCATCTTTGTAAATGTGTAAATTTTCATTGAATCACTGGCGATTCTCGGGACTCTCACATAACAAACACGTTATGTCCTGATTAACAGGTATTTTTATGATGTTATTTATAGACTGTGGCCCACAAACTGGATCTGAGGCTGTGCTGAGTTGTGAGAATGATACTCTGACAGTAATCTGGCCTACTGATGTCACGTATAACGGTGCAGTTACAGAAATACCTGTTGGTTTGAAGAAAAGACTGACAGACAGACTCGCTGAACAAAGCAGATACCCTATTCTTAATCTTCTCGTCCTCACAAATATGCCACCGTGAGTGATTTCTGTGATCTGTAGACGGCGGACACTTAGATCTACATGCCCTTACTTGCCCAGACTTGCCTGATATGCCTCCCATTATATTTTAACCCCTCAGAATTCGGCCTCCACTCACCTCATCCCAAGGCAAAGAAAAATCGCTCCCTCAATACAAGGCTTGCCTCCTATATTTCTTACTTCAATGATCAATTTTAACACAACGCATTCAACGAATTTTTTTTAAAAATTCCACTTTTTTTTCTCTGCGTAACAAAGGCTAATTTTCTGATCAATATAATAAATTTGACTGATAGCCTACTTAAAAAACCATAACCATAAAGGTATTGGTGATAAAATGAGCTTTAGCCAAATCAGTAATGCTTTGTAAATGTTCTTATTGGCTCTTCACATTATCAGGTTGGTTTACCCGACTAAGACAAATACAGGAGCCTATGCTGAGCTGATGCTGACTTCTTCTTGTCTACAGAATATGAACTACGATCAGACAACAGATTCCTGCATCTAATAGGCTCCTCTTGAATTTTCAATATTCTAAATAGATGGATGGATGGACCAAATTCTAAGGTGTAACAATTAATATGAGAATAAAATGGATAATATTAAGATGTTTATGACTGTATACCACAAAGTTGTTTTTGTTGTTCTTGTTTTCTTTCCTAAACACTTAAATGCTGCAATCACCATAAGCGATCAATGTTGTTATATAAAACTGGAACTTTAAACTGTTCTATCTAGCCTCATCTTTGAATTTTGGAGTCAATTCTAGATCATGCAAATTTTTATCCACAATACATAGTCCAAAATCATTTTGTCCCATCACAAACATAATACAGTCACATCTTAGATATCTAACTTTGCTCGATTTTCTGAAGAGCTATGATGAATGTATGATAAATCAAGAATATTCTTACTGATAAAATAACTTTGTGCAGCGATGAGACATCTTGGTGTTTCGAGAGCAGATAAATCCATAGAAGTTGCGACAGATAGCTTAAATTCCTTACATATCTGATCATGGTATGTTTGAACAGGTTGATTGTACGCATCTCCCTGATCATCGGGATATTTTTATCTGATAGGATCAATTGTATATTTCCTTTTGGATCACAAAATCAGCATAAACAAGGGGAGGATGTAGCTGTCAAAGTACATATCCAGGGAAATGATTCACTTATCATCGATGTGACAGGAGCTTATCTAAGTAACAAACTGTAGTCTTTGTATCCAGTTAAACAGGCAGCATCTCTATCTATAACAGTAAACACAACTACCATATCACTTATCTCATCTCCTCTGCTCATCTCGGATAAATTCTCTCTACAATTCAAAACAGCAAATAAGACTTATGACGAATCTAATGTCTTCTATCCGACTGCCGATGAGTACCAGCCATTCTGCAACTACATCTCAAGCGATCAGAACGAAGATCCGTCATGGCAGCGTATATCACTATCAGACTCAGTTTGATAAGGTTTGATAAAGATAGATAAGTTTGATAAGTTTGATAAGTTTGATTAAGATTATATATCTACACCCCTCAACGTGTCATATATTTCCACCCAAAGCCAAGCTAGATACAAGTGTAGGGTAGACCAAACACATATTACTTAGCACTTTATTTAGTGGCTGATAATGATTTCTATCGAGTAATCTGTGGAAGCAGTAAATCGTATTGTACTGAACATCTATTGACCTACAATTTGATCCTCAGTCATGTCTTCTTGTCCACATTTGAAATTAATATTGTATTAGTTGGTATTGAGATATGGACTGACGGAAATCTAATTGATATACCTGGTCTGAAGATTTCGTCAATTAGAGATGAGGTCTCTGTTTGGCTGGACAAGCAGATCCATACCTATGCAAGAGACACTGTGAAACCTCAAACAGATTATGATGCATTCATGTACATTATTAGTACACCGAACTACTGGGGTGACATCTCCGGCCTGGCTTATACAGACAGTGTTTGTACGACCGACTATCCGGTTGCATATGTTGATGCAGTAAAACGTTGGTCCGATGGAGAAAATCTTTCTACAGTAGCTCATGAGTTAGCGCATACTCTGGGTGGCATTCATATCGAGTATTACAAAAACTTCTACAATTGCTGGTGCTATCCAAAGCAGTGCATCTTGGGACGAGGTGAGTGTCTCAAGATAATAAAAAATAAATATAAATAATATGTGTGTGATACGTACTAATGTGATGCTACACATTGGTGGTTCAACTTAGCCCAGCGCTTAGGTGTACATCTGTCAGATATAAGGCTGAGTTGTAAAAATAATTACCATAGCTATGGGTAGAAGCCCAGTAGGTCTGTCTGTAAGCCCAGGTCAGAGATGTCTCTTGTCTCCGCTCAGTCCGTTGTGTATCTGTCCCCAGTCATACCCTATGTTATGTCCTAGCTTGCAGAGATAATTACTTTCAGTAACTATTGAGGGTGTCATTTTCAAATTATTAAATAGGACGGTCAAATAAGACCTAATGCAAAAAATAATAGAGAGAAAGAAAAAAAAACGTTCAATATGTGCATGTAGAAGACAACACACATTATGTAAGAACGTGTCAGACAAAAAAGAAAATAGATTAAAAGGTGCTTGTTGTTATGGGTTGGGTAAAATAATGTTGGTTAAAATTGTAAGGTAAACACCTAATTCCGAAGAATTGGTGTCAATTTCTACGCCGATTTGCTCTCAGTTTGGTGGTGATGGTTGTGGTAGTGGTTGTTGTTGTGGTGGTTGTTGTGATGGTTGTGGTTGTGGTGGTTGTTGCCGTGGTTATGGTTGTATTGGTAATGGTTGTGGTGGCCATAACCGTGGCCATGGTTGCCCTTGCTAATTGCTGACTGTCCCATCACAAGGGCCTATCGGATCAGCCACCTGATACATACCATGATGATACCAGCTGTATACCAGGTTATTGTGGTGGATAACTCATCCATATTATGGTTGAGTGTTAAGAGCCTCTCTTTCATAAAATTAAGTACCTGATAGATTTAGATTTTGCGCATACCAGTTGTTATTTTGAGCTCTTATGATTGAAAGAGGTCTAGTTTGCGAAGAAAGGTGCACTAGGCCAACGGTGAATAGGTGTGTGCTAAGCACAGAACACACTACCCTTATAATGCCTTGCCAACAGCTACCATTGTTGAAGATATACCAATTTCCAGAATGATGCTTCGCAATAGGGAGGTCAGTTCACAGTGGGAAGGTAAGTTCACAATAGGTTTGGGACAATACTACTGTGGCTGTTGTTGTCCTTGGCGGTTGGAGAACATAAACTATCAGATATCTCAGACTGCATATCTGAATACTATTCAGAGCATGTTGATGCATTTTTCATTTATAAGTATCACTTGAGAAGTTTTACTGTTGTAGGATGGTTAGGACACAGAGGCTTAGTCTGGTCTAACTGCACAATTCAGACAATTACAAAAGCACTGCCAGGACCCAACCGTACCTGTTTGCTAGATACTCCAAACTATGACCCAGAGTATGAAAGATGTGGAAACAAAGTACTTGATATAGGTAAACCAGCACAGTGGCACCATTCAAATCTCAGTGTAGCACCATTTGAAATGATCATTATGATATTTTGCATGAAATTGTGAAAATCAGATGTTTTGGACATTTAAAAACTAAATATGGATTGTGTGAGGGAAAACTATTCAGGCTTTGTGAATCACGGGAAAATTGTTCAGAAAACTTGATATTTCCTATTTTGAATTAAGTGAAGAGTTGACTCGGTTATAGCTGAAAGATGATTCAGTGATCAACATGTTTCCCTGCGTCAAAGTGCTTTGTGGTGAGAGGACAAAAACTTTCAATCTGAGAGTAGACAGGTTTAAGCTTCAAGTTCAAGTTTAAGCACAATATAGGAGCTATTGTACTTAGAAGTTAATCTACTCATTTTACTTAACAGGTGAGGAATGTGAGCCCTACAGTGGATGTCCCTGCTGTTCTCATAACTGTAAAGTTCAAGGACAATGTGCCAGTGGTAAGAGTTTTCTACCACCTCTCTTTGTATGGTGTCTTTTAAGCAATGAAAAAATATTGATCATGAGAAAGCTCATCTGGGAAAATTACCTTCGGTTGTTTTCAGTCAGAATATAATTCACTATACATTATTATATGTAAAATAGTATAGTCGATTCTCCCTATACTTTATTTTACTTAAACATTTTCATTCATCATTGCTTGAGCTTTGAAATTCCTCGAGAAGACAGTTAACCCACTGTGATCATCATCGTTACCCTGCAAAGCCTGATTAATATAATGTTGGTATTTGACTTTCTTAACGTTCCTTATTTATATATTGGTCATATTTGTAAATTTCAGGACCATGCTGTGACCTCAGGACATGTCAATTGTGGTTAGAGATGAGAGAACCTGTCTTTCTGCTAGAGACATGTGTGATTTTGAGGAAAGGTGTAATGGACGAAGTAACGAATGTCCCCCAGACAGATACAGACTTGATGGTACCCCTTGTGAAAACCTCGGCAGGACATTCTGCTTGAGAGGACAGTGTAATACTGCTAATACAGCATGTCGTAAAATGTTTAGTGATCCAAATGCTACATCTGATACTGACTGGTGCTATAACCAAATCTGTGAGTTTTATTGATCTTGAGATTTTTGTAGAAATATTATAGAATAAAAATTAAAAGATGAAATTAAGAGTAAACTCTTTGTTTGTGTGTCTCATCCATGGACTTAATAATAAACTTAGACAGGGCACTATATAGAGCTAAGTGAGGCACTTAATTGTGAGTGGTGTAACAACATTAGAGGGTGTAGTAGCATTTGTGTTATCATTGGTTTACTATCCATAATCACGGTTTATGTTCGTAACTTGATCAATTTTGATTGAATTTTGAGTTTGAAAATTGCTTTACAATCAGCTGCATCTTGATGTTATTTTTTCTTCAAAAAATTTCATGCCCAGAATTGGATGTGCCTCAATGCTAATGCTCCATATCGTGTCCTGTCTAGGTTTATTACCAAGTCTAAAATCTCATCTATCTTTAGACACCCAACGCTCTGCTTTCATAGTTTCTTGTTATCTTCCTCAAATTATCGGCATTCCTCCAAAATTCTATATAATATAAATCAATGATGGGAAATTTATCCTGATAGTCATATATAATTTATTCACACAATGTTTATATATATATATATATTCCATGTTTATTCTGGAGAAGAATAAGTCCTTAGGACTTGTATCCAGAAAACAGAAAAATTGATAAAAATATGGTGTAGAATTAAAAAGACATGTAACTAAAAATCAAGAACAATGACAGGTAAAATTACAACGTACACGCAGGCATTAATTAGCAGTAAAACATTACACAAGTTAATACACAATAGCTAGGAAAAGAAAAGTTAGAACAATGTAGCGGTAGGCTAAAATGAAATGAAATGATAAGAACTGACTCATTAATTGAGAAGTTTGAGGACGTGGCTCCGAGTGGCATTTTTGAATGTAGCAAGGGATTGACTCAGCTTAACATGATTGGGTAATTGGTTAAACTTCTGAGCACCGAAATTAGCTAAAGCAAATCGAAAATTTTCCTTGGATAGTCTAAACCCAGAACTTTAAGCAAGCCGAGTTTCACTAGTTAATTTCTCGGGGAGCAGATTGGTATCAATTATTGGGACTAAACTATTAACAGTTTTATAAAACGTCAGCAGATACAAATATTTGAAACGCAAAGTTAAAACAGGGATGTTGTAGGTCTGTCGAGTATTATCTTTAGAACTGTTATAGTCTATAATTTTCAAACATCTATTCTCAATTTTTAAAAATTCTTTTTTGACATAGACGTTTGTGGTAAATAAAGCAGGTGAGCTGTATTCCAGATTAGAACGTATAAGTCCAATGTACCAAAGCTTAGCTAATTTAGGTGTCAGGAATTTTCTATTACGTTGAAAGTTGGTGACTATTGGATAAAGTTTTTGTTAAATTTTGCTGGAATGAGATTTAAAATTTAATTTGTTATCAAGGATCACACCTAAGTACTTAATTCTGTCAGATTGTTTGAAAATGAGATTGTTAAATTTAAGTGCCGGAGGTTTGATGTTACGTTTATTGGAAATGGTCATGACATCCGTTTTACCGCTGTTTAGAACAAGGCAATTTTCACTGTACCAACTGGATGCTTGATGAATGCTTTTTTCCATAAGTTTTGTGGAAATGTCTGGGTTTTCCCCACTGGTGACTAGTAGGCAGTCATCAGCATATAGATAACAATTTTTGTGCTCCATCAGATCGTTAATAAACATGATAAACAGGAGGGGTCCAAGTACAGACCCCTGCGGCACACCAGTTATAACTTGACTGCATTCAGATACACAACCATTAACTTTCATGGCCTGCTCTCGACTTGAAAGATAATTTTTAATTAAATTTGACGCATAAGAGTGGAAATTGAATTTCGTTAACAGTTTACTGGCAAGGATCTTATGGTTTACGCAATCAAAAGCTTTACGGATATCAAGTGCAGAAACTGTGACAAATTTTGACGTGCTTTTTTTCGTGTTTTTACAGCAGGGAACGAAATTTGTTGACTAGTTGAGTTAAAATTTGATCAGTGGATGTTTTATTTCTGAAACCAAATTGGCGAGAGGCTATTAGATCATTAATTTCCAGGTAATCACGAATTTGGTAATTTATTATCTTTTCTAGGACTTTACTTAATATTGGCAATAGCGAAATTGGTCTATAATTATTTGGCAAACTTTTCTTGCCACTTTTGAAAATTGGAATTACTAAGGCTTTTTTCCACACATCTGGAAACTCGTGACATTTAAGGCTCAGATTAACAATATGTGTCAATGGATTCAGAATCAAAGGCTCTAGGATTTAATAAATAAAGGTAGGGATCTGATTTAATCCCCCAGTTTTACGTGATTTCAATGTGTGCAGATATTTAGATACCTCACTCTATGTAATTTCTTGAAAAGCAAATTTTGGAAAACTGAAAGCTTTATCATTATCAAAGCCTGAGTAACTTTTGTTGGACAATAGTTTATCCTCTTCATTGAGATTGGCACCAATGCTAGAAAAATACCTATTTAGACATTCAGCGATCACTGGGCTTTCAGAAGTGGTGCAATTTTCAGATTCAATTTCTTGAATGACATTATTGCCTTGATAATTTTTACCTTGGGAAATTTTGATTTTTTGGCATTGGTCTAATGTTTTATCATTTAGAACTGCTCTCATTGCTCGCTTTTTGACATCTCTTACTGCATTTGTTGCCTTGTTACGGATTAAACGATAATGCTCCCAGGCAGTAGAATTTTTATCAAATCCCGTCTCAACAAACTTTTGAAATGCATCTTTTTTAAGGCTTGTTAGTTTAGATGCCACTGGACACTTCCAACAAATATTGTTTTTCTGCTTTAAGCGTTGGGTTTTAAATGGTGCAAACTGCTCCACTAATAATTTTATTTTTGATTCTAAAATATCTGCTGCTTCGTGAACACAGTGAACATTCTCTACAATCGAGAGATTTCGCACTATTAAAAAACTCAAGATCATCAGCGTTCAGTTTTATTTGGTAAGGGTAATTGTGACTTGCTAGGATGCTGGCCAATTGGTATCAAATCCAATAATATAGATACCAGGATTATAATATGATAAACAAAAGTTAATCTTTAATCATCAAATACAACGAAGCAGGAACAGACATAACCTAATTATTCATCTTTTTGTTTCGCAGATTGGTATGAAAGAGATTCTGGAGAGATATATAGCCCAGAGGAAGTATATTGTAAGCGTATTAATTGTAACATAACAGAGATGGAATTAGGAGACGTATTTAAAAAAATACTTGTTAGAGTTATATGTGAATGGGGCGGTAAATTGCCATACAATATGTGAGTTCTTATGGGCTTATGTTGTATAATGTAGCTATAGTAACTAAGCAGCATCAATGTTTTCAGGATGTATTCATACAAAATTCAAAATCGAAGCTGGAGTATTATCATTTCATTTTAATTATACACCTAGTTTATCATACAATATCGGATTTGATTCTCTCTGAATTCTGGTCTTATGACATTACGCTGACTACCAGATCAAAAAGTTTGGTCTGCTTCAATGATAGAGCATAATTATTATATAAAAAGTGCAAATTTATGGTCTCATAATTTTATCACCACCTCTAATGAAGGGAAACTTCTGACACAACCCCAATGGTGTTGTTATGGATGATTTATTTATAATCTACAGTCCATGATTTCATGTCGAATTTCAGTTCAAACAGTTAAATTGTGGTTGACCTTCCGAAGATTGAATCTTTTTATAGAGCAGGGTCACAGTATTGAGAACTTAAACGCGTTTTTATCCCGAGTTGCTCAGTTCTTTTGGGTTCAACTGAGGCAACTCAGGTTATTTGGGACAATGAGCTAAAAACTCTTTGTATTCATATAAGATGTGGAATTCCTCTCATTGTGGTCTATATGTATGATAATAAAAAAAAAATTTTAAGTTGTAACAATATATGAAAATCATAACCAGGATACGGTTTTTAATGATGCCAATGATGATCTGAATTTAAAAAAAAGAATATAATTCATCTACAGAGCCCTAAATTTCTCTCTAATTTTCGACGAACGGACTTGTTAGGATGGCTTACAGAGTACCCATATCACCAGCTGTTTATGAACAGAGCATTTTGAGCCTTTGAAAGGGTAGTACCCGACACACAGTGATGCAAAACTCAGAAATGAATCGTCCCAGGTTGAGAGCCCAGATATTGTGTCTTGCAGTACTAAAAGTGACCAACCATTCTAACTAGTGTGGGTGGCTGATATCACCAATAACTACTATGCAAGCTTTCATTGCAAACTCAATGATATTGTTTCCTCTAGGTATATTAAAAGTATTACCTTTATGTAAAATCAACCGCTGTGATGTTTTAATAATTTGAACCTCACTTCATATTTAAATTAAACTGCTCTGTTAGAAAGTTGTGAGAGTTGATTGATGATTTTCTAGCCTCATACTTGGCGCATCTGGCTGTAGTTGGTGTCAAGTTGAAAACATGAGGATATGATTAGGCACTGGAGATGGGAGATGCTCAAAATGATACTATGTTGACTTGCGGGGTCACTGGTAAACATGGTGAAGAGGGTGGGCTGTTTGCCCTAATAATTAGCTAAGTACCAGTAGGCTTAAGAGGTACGGACATGAATCAGGTTTAAGGAAAGGTCTGTTGTGTTATATTATTGGTACTGATTTCTGACAGTGTCTGCCGATGATATGCAGTGTGCTAGTAGAAAAATCAGGAGAGTTGCTGCTACCAATTACAGAGTTAGTTATTTTGACCAAAATATTTGCATCGACAACTTTCCATGTTTTGCCCTGTTTCTGTCAATTTTGTTTGTTGCGCAGTCCACTGAGCTGGTGTGTTAAACTACCTATTGAAAGCAAGGAGTAACTGTTGCTTGTTGCTCCTTGTCGAAAGTGAATGCATAAACAAAAAGATTAAGTCAAGATGAGTAGATTGTCATCAGGCACAGCCTATCACATGGATTAATGCCTATGTTATTGAAAAGACAAAATGCATTGGCAAAACCTCTTGTGGATTTTGATCTGGTACACAAATTACAGCTACAGCCAATATGTTCTAGTATTTTTAATTAGTGTTTACCCAATTAACAGCTTAGTGAATAATACCAGGTGGATGATAAGTGAGAGATTTGATTCGTTGGAGATTAGCAGCTGTCTTCTGCTATTGTTGTTTGGTACTTGTAATCAAAGAGTGAAACTGATACATTATGTATCGTTATTGTTTCTAATATTTACTAACTTACTAACTAACTTACTTACTTACCAATTCTACAATTAGTCGCAGATTTGCTTCCCTTGGCATTGGCTTTGACATTAGCAACATTGTGCAGCCTAGCTAAGCATAGAAGCTGACAGCAAATGATTAACATGAATAGTTTTGCAGGAGTACCAAGAATTCCAGAATTCAAATCTTCTATTTGCTTCTTTGATCCCTAAAACTGTTGCTATACTGTTCTGACCAAGTGATTGGAGCCCAGACACCTTTTTCGACAGTGAGAACATACAGACATTACCACCAATTCAATTACAAATAACTGCTGCTATTATTACGTAGATTGGGATTTATTTTTTTGGATACATAGGACCTCAGAGCAAACACCATCATGAGTGACAAGTAAGCGAAAATGACCGATCACTCTGTGCATGTGAGTCATTAATAGCTGATACTCGTAGCTAAATCTTCATCGGTGCACTAAATTTTAAACTTTTACTCTGTATATTAGTAAGTTTCAAGCTCATTTAGTAGGTTAAGTAGTTTTCTTTTACAATATGCTATCTCTAAGTATCTGTTTGTGATTGGGTGAATTGAATTTGGACAGTTGTTCTACTAATCTTCAGTATTAAGTAGCACTGATAAATAGTTGTGTTGTGTTGCATATGAATATTGAGCAAATGGTGAGTAATAAAATAAAGGATTTAGATAAAAGACGCCTGGTTTGACCAAATTACAGCGCCCCACCTGGTCTTATTCCTACCCTCAAGGACTTTGATTTTGCCTAAACCTTTTCTACGGCCCTGGGTGTTGTCTGGTTCAAATTTATATGTAATCTTTGTTGGAATCAAGCTTCCTTGAAATGAGTTTACAAGCCTGCATAAAATAACGGCAGCAATTTGTCCATGGGGAGAATAAATTGAGGGCAGCTAGATGATCAAGATCGGTAGGGGAAACCACATGACTATCAAATATGCAGTGTTATTCATTTACCTTTCTGATGTGCTGTTTGAGGGCTAAATTTCCATTGACAGAGTGCTATTGAGTGAAAAAAAAAGTCGGTACTTGCGTACAAACACCCTGTACTTAATCATAATTATACATTGCGGTCAGAATTTTTCTCATAATCGCAACAAATGATGTTGAAAACAATGAACATTTTTTACAAAGGTTGCATAGAAAGAGATGCCACGGGGCTCTATCAATATATTTTTACAATGTCTTGCAGGGCGCTATCCTAGTATGCGGCCACACCGGCCTAGTTTGACCTCAAAGCTGCATAATACCTTGCCATCTTTTTAATATTATGAAAACAAAAAATATTAGATGATGCGTGTATTATGACATAGACCATTTTGTACCAGTATGAATAGACAGTCAATCATCAACTATATTCAACTCATAGGGATCAAAAGTTTACGCAGTGAATTGTTTCAGCCGAAAATAATTAAAAGTTTTGTCAACAAACTATCTGTCATTGAACACAAATTAAATTGAGGTCAACTTTACTCAAGATTTAATTGCTACTAATCCGTGATTTGCTGTTGTTCTCTGCAAGAGTTCCATAGTTTTCAACCATACAGTTTAGCTGTATCTGCTGAAGCTGAATTTAATTGATCACCCTAAGATAAGCACAACATTGATATACAGGCAGCTGATTGAGGTGCTGTCATGTGGATTTATAGTGGAACATTTATGTCATGCTTAATCCAGTCAACAAGCCCTTTATTGTATGATGAAATAGATCTTAACGAACAAAATCCTGAAGGTCGCCCCTCCCGTATCTTCAGAAATGGTGTCAAGTTGTCGACCTATTTTGTCGACCTATTTTTTGAACAATCCTAATCAATTACTGCTTTATCTGTCTTCACATAATATTAAGAAAGACTTTACTACTGAGTGTTAAATGAAAATGACAGAATGAAAGTCGAAGTCAGGTGGCCGTGGCATTCACATATGAAGTAAATTAAGTCCGATGGCAGCCTATGCAAAATGTGGCTAGAAATTCAACTAGGGGTGGAACGACCTCTTGAGGTTGGAGTTGAATTTCGGATATTTGACCCCGGATTCAACCACAAACTGGATCGGATATGTGTTATGTCTGATCCGAGATGATACGTTTTTAATCAACACTTTTACTTAGCATCATTTATCTCACTAAAAATGACAAAGAAGGAAGTATGATAGTCATTAATGTAGTGTATTCAACTTACATGAGATATGCTGAGGTGTCCAATATTGGTACAACTCCTTTGTCTTCTCTCATTCTCTTCTCCCCTCTAAGCCAGCGTCATTATTAATGCCTCTTTCCTGCGCATTCCCGGATGTAGCCTGAGTTCTTATGCAGCACTCTTATCTGTCTTTCCCTATTTACTACCTGCAGTCTATTATACCTTGCACTACATCCTCCTCTCTTTCTATATTGTTATTGATAGTCTTTGTTGTGGGTAATATAACCGATACCGAAGTCCTGGTAGTAGAAATCTATATAGTGTATAAGTGTTCCTGTCTAATATCCCTTAGACCTTGATTCTAGTATTCTTCTTACTTGTATATCCTTCCTGGCTAATACTATGCACTGTTTTATCCTTCCTGGCTAATACTACGCACTCTTCTTTCCTTCCTGGCTAATACTACGCACTCTCTCTCAGGTCCCTAACTGACCTGTTCCCTTACTATCTATTCCATTCCTGTCTAATACTCCTTCTGCTATTCCTCCCTCTCAACGCAAATGATTCTAGTACCACACATAATCAGGGTTTTTGACCTTCTTAGCGTTTCTTGTACTTGGTGGCCTAGGGGCACTTGGCTGGATGTTTCGTTCTGTCTCTATTCTCCCTTGATCTCGGTTGTCGTCCTCATCTGCTGGACTCTCCTCACCCCCTTCTATGTCATCCTTCGGCAATATTCGTAAATGTTTCCTAGTCCTTCTCACAAGTCTTTTGTCTGTCTCAATCCAATAGCTATCGGGCTCTTCGGCCTTGTATTTCACAATGCCTCTCTTGCCTTTGTCTGCGTGACTAATTTTAACCCATACTGTCTGACCCTCTTGTAAATCTGCGAAATCTGAAGCTCTCCTCGATTTGTCAAAGTTCCTCTTCTGTCTCTCCTTTAAAGTAGTGTCTCGTTTTCTAAAGCTCTCAGTATCACATGTCTTCTGATGCTGGATAGGTAATTCGTTTCGCATTCTCCTGCCTAATAGAAGCTCGTCTGGTCTGCAGCTGCTCTCTAGTGGGGTGGTACGATATGCCATCAGGGCCTTATTCTTATCTTCTTCCTTATTCCAAAATCCTTTAATAGTCTCCACACTCCTCTCTGCCAGACCGTTAGCCTCATGATGATGTGGGCTACTAGTAACATGGATCACGCTGTATTCTTCCATCAAATCTCTCCACTCTTTAGAAACATAACAAGGGCCACTATCCGTCCTTATCCTATCTGGGGCTCCATACCTCGCAATAACTGGTCTGAACTTCTTGGCCAATTCCGCCCCTGTTTGTCCACTCATCCCTACAACTTCAATCCACCGGGAGTAGTAGTCTACAAACAAAGCATAAACCTTCCCTCTAAACTCAAACAAATCCGAAGCTACGTGACTCCACGGAGCTTCTGGCAGCTCCGTTTGGTGTAATGGAAGATTCCTCATTCGTCTAAATTTAATACATTTCGGGCATTCTTCTACCATCTCAATGATCTCCTTTCTTATAGACGGCCACCACACCGAGTCTTGACTCCTGCGATACGTTTTTACCATACCCTGGTGACCGGAATGTAAGCGCAGCAGCATGTTCTCGCGCATTGCTGTAGGAATGTACAGTCTGGAGTTCATCACAATTAGACCGTCTTTCTCACTCAGAAGATCCATGTTGCCCTTCACCTTCTTCAGCTCTCCCTTTACTGTTCTTGGCCACCCCTCTTTCATAGCCTTCAAAATCACCTGATAATCGTCATCTACTTTGGCATGTCTCTTTATCTCTTCCACCAACGCATCTCCTTCCGCAGATATCAAAGTCCTAATGTGCATTTCCACCCTTGCTATCCTAGCTGCTTCTTGTTCGGTCGGTGGCCTTGAGAGTAAATCAGCAATAAACATTTTACTCCCAGGTGTATGGAAAATTTTATAGTCATATCTCATAAGTCTCATCTTAAATCGTTGAATCCTCAGCGGCAACTCTGATAAATCCTTAGACCCAAGCAGAGGAATCAATGGCTTGTGGTCTGTCTCTACTTCAAAATGTCTTCCAACTAGATAAAAGTCGAATTTTTCACATGCCCATGTGATCGCCAGGGCTTCCTTCTCAATTTGACCATATCTCTTTTCAGCATCTGTGAGCTTCCTAGAGGCGTAAGCCACTGGTTTCAATTCTCCATCTCCCTGATCCTGTAACAGCGCTGCCCCCAGAGAGTGACAACTTGCGTCAGCTGTTACCCTGTGACTTTTATTGTAGTCAAACAAAGCCAACAACGAAGAAGATGTAATCAGCTCCTTAACCTTATGAAAACTCCTCTGATGTATCTCTAGCCATATCCAATCATTCTTTTTCCTGTCTAATTCTCTCAGAGGCACCTCTACTTCTGATATGAGAGGGCTGAATCTACCCAAGTAGTTCACCATAGCTAAAAATCTCTGCAACCCCTTCCTATCAGTCGGTGCCGGCATCTCGCGGATGGCCCTCTCCTTCTCCGGGTCAACCCCTATACCTTTCTTAGTCAGTATGTGCCCCAGGAATTTCACTTCCTGAACTCCGAATACACACTTCTCTTTGTTTAATGTCATCCCCGCTTCTTCGACTTTCTTCAGAACTTCCGCTAATCTTGCATCATGCTCCTCCTTGCTCTTTCCAACAACCAAAATGTCGTCCATCATACACACCACTCCTGTTAGTCCCTCTAATATTTTGTTCATTTGCCTCTGGAAAAATTCCGGTGCAGCCGAAATTCCAAACGGCATTTTCAGGTATTGATAACGACCAAAAGGTGTTATAAAAGTGGTATACTCTCGTGACTCCTCCGCCAAATCAATCTGCCAGAATCCTGAGTTTGCATCCATCTTGCTAAAGTATCGACTGCCTTCTAACGATGCAAGGGTGTCTTCCAGATGGGGTAATGGATATGTCTCCCTCATCACACTCTTATTCAGTTGGGTCAGATCAACGCATATTCTGACCTTTCCATTAGATTTAGGTGCTACCACCATGCCAGAACACCAAGAAGTTGGCTTCTCTACCTTCTCTATAACACCCAACTCCTCCATCCTTTCTAACTCATCTTTTGTGGCCTTTCTCAATCCTATAGGTAATCTTCGTGGGACGTTCAAGCACAACGGATTTGCGCCCTCCTTGATTTTTATCTTGAACACATCAGGCAATACTCCCAATTTACCGAATAACTTGGGATGTTTCAACTCTACCTCTTCGCTAATGCGCCTTATTGTCTTCACCAATTTGAACTTCCGAATCTCTGGCTTTCCTAGTAAATTGTTACGTGCCCCTTCTAGGATGTACGCTTTACCTCTTACTTCCTGACCCCATACATAGATAAGGGGAAGGTAAGCCTTGAAGTGAATCTCTAATTTACTCCCATCTGCTCCTCTAAAATCTCTTCGAGTCGGGCGCATATCTAATCCTAGCCTCTGCGCCGTCTCCTTGTTGATAACTGTCACATCCGCTCCCGTATCCACAATGAATTTAACCATCTTCTTAGAAGATCTCAGCTTGATTTCAAATTCATTGTCTGTCTTCCTTCCTAGTCATAACGATTCATCGCTGGAGTATCCTGCTACAGCATTTATCTCCCCTTTTCCTGTTTCTCTGCCTGCAAACTTGTTCGGACAGAATTTAGCTATGTGCGAAGGCTCTCCACACACGTAACATTTTGGGGCCTCCCTTTGACCACTCTTTTCTCCTTTCTCATTCCTCACCTTATCCGCACACGATCTGTAATCATGACCCCCGTAGCGTCCGCATGTCCAACAACCCCGGCCTCTGCCCCGGCCTCTGCTACCTCCACGATCTCTGAATCCTGAACTAAAATTACTTGCTCCAACCCTGTCTATATCTGCTTGCTCTTTACCAACTGTTGAGTTCTCCTGACTAACTTCAACTAGGTCAACTTCTGAAACAGGCTTAGATTCTCCTGACTTGATAATTTTGGCTGCAGCCTGGGCTGATTCATATCTACTGCACATGTTTTTCACCTTGTGTAAAGTTAACTCCTTTTTCAACAGCAGATCACCTCTTATCTTATCTACATGCATTCCTTTGATGACAATGAGGGTGTTCATCTCTTCTTCCAATCCGCCCCATCTGCATGTACTGCCACTCCTTTCTACCCTTTCTATATACTTGTCTAATCTCTCATCTCTCCTCTGCTCCATGCACAAGAACCTGTGTCTGGTCGCAACTATGTTTTCTCTGCTTGCAAAATGGTTGTCAAACGCCACTTTCAGTTGCTCATATTGCATGGCATCCACATCACCATCCCATGTCTCAAAGATGTTCATACCATACTCCCCCATGCTATCTAGCAGTAATGCCGCTTTTCTCTGCTCTCTTTCAAACTTCTCTACTTGACTATCTTCTGCCTTTCTCCTGGACCTAATTCCACCACTGTCCTTGGATCTCAACCCTGCACCAATCACAGCTATTTCAAAACGTCTGATAAACTTCCTCCAACATTCCAACTCAGCACCATTCTCCATGCTAAACACTGGAGTCTTAACACTCCTTCCAAATTTATTGTCCATGTTTGTAACGTGATCAATGTCGGTTATTGATTCAAAGACCTCTCTATTCCTCTCTCTCAAATATGGCCTCCTCTGCCACTCATTAGATCAAAACCTTCACTAATACTCTCTAGTTTACTCCTGACACCATGTAGTGTATTCAACTTACATGAGATATGCTGAGGTGTCCAGTATTGGTACAACTCCTTTGTCTTCTCTCATTCTCTTCTCCCCTCTAAGCCAGCGTCATTATTAATGCCTCTTTCCTGCGCATTCCCGGATGTAGCCTGAGTTCTTATGCAGCACTCTTATCTGTCTTTCCCTATTTACTACCTGCAGTCTATTATACCTTGCACTACAATTAATTTTTAGTTCAGATTAGATAATTGAGTTTGGCTGAAAGCACTCAGTGGTGATCAGTAGGCATTCAATACATATTTCATTTTCATAGCTGCTAATAAATTTGGTGGATGTGTTTTTCTGCTGAAATTGAGAGCAGCATCTTTACTCAGATCGTTGTGAAAAAGACATAATTTTTAATCCAATGATGTTCCTTGTCACAAACTGTCTATAGTTTGATGTACAAGGTTATCCTCTTCTGCTTCTTCAAAGTAGGAGGACAATTCCTATCCTAATCATAGCAGAGAGTTTGGGACATAGGAGCAGGGAGTTTGTTCAAACTCAGTGACTACTAACATCGGGGTTTGAGTGAACCTGGCAAATTGAGTGTCTATGCACAAATGCTTGGAGTCAAGAGACCTTTGTACTCATTAATAATGATCCTTTCAAATAATCTGTTTGTGTGAACCAATTGCGTCTTGGCTGTTTGAGTGATAAGTTGCTCCTTGTAAAGTATTATATCCAAGCGGATACATTATACACATTTAAATTAGGGTAATGGTTCAGGGAAAAGATTGTTGACGGTGTTTATCCATGTATTCAATGACCTAAACTGTACATTATGGTGCAAAAGTACAGTTGCTGGAACTTGTGGAAATTTATGGACCGATCCGATATCCGATCCGAGATTGCCTAACCCTGATCCGTTCCACCCCGAAATTCAACTATTGTGTGGATAGCCCCAGCTGGGTTTACATGGACACTTCAAGTGATTGGCGTGCTGCAGCTGCACACGATAGTCAGGGATGGCAGGGTAACAATTTTAAGCTAGGATGGCTATGGCTATGGCTATGGTTTGCGATGAATTATTTCCACTTAAAAGCAATTGAATGCTGACAAAACTGATACATAAAATAACTGTAAGTGTTTCAATAAAATGTTTAAATGAATAACTGAAAATCTCTTTGAAATAATGCTGTAGTGGTTGCAGTGGTTGTAGTGGTTTACGGCTAGACTATCTTGGTTTTGCGACTCCTAATCGGGTTGATTTGCCTCTAATTTTTTGTTATTTCACGTGGGGACAACTCAAAATTCAACTCATAAAAATCTAGTATAGACAACGCATCGTAAATCGTAATGAATGTTATGTAAAATATGCTTGAAGAAAATCGCATGAAGTTTCTTATTCAATTCTTACCTGGGCATAAAGAATTCTTGGTGGAAGCAGTGTCTCCTGAAATTTTTCTTAGTAAATTTTCTTAGATATTTTCAGTATCTGGTTGTACCATCGCTGATTCTAACAATTTATGAATATTCCTCCTCCTACTACTCAACGTCACTGTTTTCTGTATCACAAGTGCACACTACCAAAAATACAATTGAGCAGATGTGTTCCATTGAATTTCAGTGCTTTTTATATGCCGTTAAACATTAGGTGTACGTTAATCATAATAAGTGAGTGAGGTATACAAGGTATTTTCTCTAGATTTATCAAAGCAATTACTAATTAGGGTAAGTTCCATCGCTCAGATAGCACTAATGTTAAAATACGGTATTGAAGCAGATCTTGTAATTGGAATGTGAAATTGAGGGGAAGTGAATCGCCATGGTCCCATGCCTCGATTTTGTGGTTCACTCCAATTTCGAATGGTTAGAATCCAGTGGACTTGAACCCCTGCCTGCCGCGTGTAATTCCAATTAGGAAATAGGTCGAATAAACACGGTATGGATATTCGCGTCCAATTAGTCATTCGTCACAATCGGAATTTGATTTTAATGCCGTTTCCATGGGACGATTACTCCCGAAATCCTTACAAAATCGACACATGGGAACATAGTGATAATCAATACTTTTATAAGAACTATTTCCGTATTGAACTCAATGGTACAGAGAATTAATTCAGGGAAGTCATCCATCATATGCGATCATTATTCAAGGTTTCAAGAAGTTTTTTGCGTTGCTTGGTATGATTATGTGAGTTTTCAGCAGCAGAGCTGACAGTGTTAGAAAGCTACCAACAGATTGGTACAAGTAATTTTCTCTTTTCAAAACTGAAAAGATTGATTCAATTTTCTACTGCAATCTCAAGCCGCATTGTATTATTGACACTCACTACTATTATGGTAGAGGCACGGGGTCAGCAAAGATCAACTTTCTATACACTGTTTGAAAGCTTTCGAGCTACTGAGCGCTAATAGCTCATCGAAAATGTGATTAAATGTTTTATCAAGGAAAGGCTGTTTTTAGCAATGTGGATGGCTGAGCTAATTTGATTGCTAAAAATTTCAAAGTAGGTTATATTTATAGTTCATCCTAATTTCTGGTTGTAAACATAGACTTAACGTGATATATCGCTTTTTAAAACTTTTTAATATTGTATTGGTGATCATGTCTAATAGTTATTTTCACATTTAAAACCTCCTAAATATTTGACGTCGAGTCGCAGTGACCTCTGGAAGTTCATTTTCGGGCAAAATGTGCCTCTTTTAAATTGAGCCCTCTGTGCCTTGTTTTTGAGGTATTTGATTAAATTATGCTTTCACCATAATATGGAGGAGGCATGGCACTAACCGAAGAAGTGACATTTCAGTGAAACTTTATGATTTTAGGCCTCCTGTCTCCGAGGCTTGAAATTTATTTTTGCAATAATTGTAAAGGGACCATTTCTGACCCCTCATTACATGCGACCCTAATGATGCAGAAACTAAAATTTCCATCTTATTATTCCATTTTTGTCTTGTACTGTCACTTCCATCAATAAACTTCCAGCTTACAGATCCTGGGTGTCAAAACACTGTAACAGATAATAACCCAAATTTTAACCAATTTAGGTCAAAATTTTCCAGCCAAAAATCAGAAATTCAGAAGGATATCAGTCAAATTTGTTGTCAGCATGATGAATAGCAGGAGATTGTCTAGGTTTTGGTCGAAGCGATTGACGATTATGGCTTTACATCTTGAGATATTTGGATTTATGTGGCTAAACCAGCTTTTTTTGGTCCAAAACATGCACTCCTCTCCAGCCAAAAGAAAAGACTGAAAATAAGTTGAACAACATGTTACACACATTAGCTTCCATTAAACTAGAGATTATTTCCGAGGTTTGATTGTGGCGTTTGATGATAAATTCAATAGTAGAGCAGTTATGAGCATAAACATTTCTCTTTCAATGCTAAACAATCGCCCAAAAATGGTGATCCATTGTTGTACGCAATGTGGTTTGAATGTAACACTGCATAGATTTTCATCACGCTTTTGCATAACGTAATTTACTGCATGTTTTCAATGTTGTTTAGTTAATGTACAATTAATCAAATTAGATACATGCGGTTTAAAAAAAATTGCGATATTTATCATAAGTAAGACTACTGGCAAATGACAAATGGCATTTTTATAAAGTGTAGAAAGCATTGCTTTATCGCATCCACTGGTATCAAATTATTATTGCTACTATTTCTCCTATCCGTAATTAGGTATTTAACAAAAGTATTTTAATTGCAGGCACCTATTTATCTGTATACTAACTATCAGACACTATTATTGGATGGAATAAACCCTATATCCGGCATCAATTTTGTGAGTTAACTAATAGGACGATTGTGTCAATTTGATGTCAATTTATTACTACGCACTCTTTTTTATGCTGCCATCCATTATTGTCTTTTGATGTGCTGATTATCGTCACAATCTATGCACATCATTATTTTATTTATTTTACTTTGATCATTTTATCAGGGTACGACTTCGACTTTGAATATGAAGAATATAATGACATACAGTATCCAATAACAACTCAACACTTCTTATTTCGTCGTCCGTTGCCATTAATGCTGGGGTTAGAGTGATAACAAGAGCCATCCCAATACAGTACCAAAATTGACGACTACCGCCAGCTGACATGGAAGATACTATCAAACAGCTCAAAGGTCAGCGTACATCGCTCAAGTCCAAGGTAACCTCGCTAGCCAATCTGCTAATAAGTAGCATCGAACAACAGGACATCGATGATATTGAGACACTGCGTTCACAACTCAAAACAACATACAGTAACTTTCTCACTATCCATTTCGATTATTCTGAGCATGTAGAATCAGATGAGACATTTTCTAGCTACCTAACCGTCAACGGTATGGATCTCATAGCATAACAGAATTATGTCAAAACCTCTTTTGATCGTGCAATTCAGTGCTATTCTAAGTGGCAGCTTTCTTTGTCTAAATCTAAAATGGCTATCTCTCAAGCTATCAAGAAAGCTAATATATTGGTTAGTGTGTGTATAAACCAGGCCGCTATTAACGGCCACAAGGATTTTTGTGTAGAGCTCTCTAATAAGTTAGCTGGTACT
Source organism: Membranipora membranacea (assembly GCA_914767715.1). Lineage (NCBI taxonomy): Eukaryota > Metazoa > Bryozoa > Gymnolaemata > Cheilostomatida > Membraniporidae > Membranipora > Membranipora membranacea. The sequence goes on along the minus strand of OU612072.1, from coordinate 1,048,296 downwards.
GTAGGTCTAGATTCACTATTACTTAGTCTATATGATGTTATCTTAGATTTAGAATCGTATAAGGTTAGTCCGCCTGCAAATAGCGTAGGGGGTCAGCCACCACGGAATTCTGTGTCTAAATCTGATCCACCAGTCACCGATGCCAGTCAGGCGGGAGGGGGGCTGGGTCAGGGGTCTCGTGCCGTAGGTTCTCAGTCGGATCATGATTCGGGTGTAGTGCAGCAGGTCTCTGCATCTGATGGCCACGTTGAGTCTAGTGTGCAAACACAGCAAACCCCACCTGTTCCATTAGAACAGTCTACTCCAGCTGCAGCTCCTGCAGTGCACATGGTAAGCGGTCGTAATGGTAGTAGAGACACCCACAAGTCAAGACTAGCTGTTCATGATTTACATTTAGACACTCAGCGTGTCAATGAGTTTATGCAAATAAGCAAATCTTCTGTTGTGAATGCATATGATGGTTATGATGCGTCACGTCACCTAAATGTGACAAGTGCAGGTAACTCCAATCAAATCTCATGTACACGATCAAAACCAACACCATATAACGGTGATCGCCACAAATGGCCTGAATTTTTATCTGTATGGTATAGATACTCTTGTATGTTTGTTGATGAGGTAGACAAAGCCTCAGAGCTCAAAAAGTTCCTTGTAGGTGAACCCCTGGAATTGGTCAGCCCAATCTTCGCCACACAACCGAACGCTCATGACCGCATGGTTCAACGACTCAAAGAGGTCTATGGAGATGTCAGCCTTGGCATCAAATCTGTCTTCTCACATCTCAATTCTCTGAGATCTATCCATGAAGGTGATACAAAGGCTCTCGTCAAGTTTGTTAACACAGTGGAAAGCTCCTTCAGCCAATTGGGGGAACTCGGACATCTCACGTCGGTAACCCTACCACATGTGGACAATCTCGCGGACCTACTGCCTCCTACGATCAGAAGAGACTGGGATCATTGCTATGACATGTTTCCACAAAAGGACAAAGTTCAACCTTTCAAGATGTTTATGGGATTTCTGGAGAGTGAACGACGCCGCGCGCTCAGACGCACTGGAACCCATCGATCTGATCAACAGAAAGACAACTCCAAACAAAAGGTAAAAACCTTTCATGTAGAATCTGATAATGAAGTTAGTCAAAACTCTCATGACAAACCTGACAGCTCTGCTATGTCTTGTGTTATCCATGGTAGCAACCGGCATGCTTTAGCTGACTGTAGGAGTTTTCGTTCCTTGTCTGTTCAAGAAAGATTTGACTTGTGTAAAACTCACGCTATCTGTGTTAGATGTTTGAATAAACATGATCCAAAATCATGCCCTAGGTTCAGGCAATGCTGTTCTAAGTGTAAAAAACCGAATCATCATGACTTATTGTGTAGAAAGGGTATTGCTGATAAGAATAAAAGCTCAAAACCTGAAGCTAAAACTGAATCTAAGCCTAGTTCTGTCAGAAGCCAATCAAAGGAGAAAGTGTCGACCCTTCACGGCGCTGGTACACCCACGGACGAAGTCTCTGTAGAAGTCTCAACCAATCACGGAACAAGCAGACCCACCAGTGACTCAACCGTGTTTGCAATCCAGCGAGCATCAGTCGTAGGAACTTCTCACAGAGCACTACTTTTCTTTGATGGAGGATCAAACTCGACTCTGATATCTCACCGGGCGGCGATAGCATGGGGAGCAAAGCGACTCAAGGAGGTGACGCTCGAACTAAGCACTCTGGGAGGCTCAACAGTAGAGGAGGAGTCCTGGCTATTCGAGGTGAAGTTAATGGCCTATGACAACAGTGTGATCACGATACATGCTCTCAGCATACAGAGACTCACTGGGTCAATCAACAAACCTCTGGACCGGGTCATTCTACAGCAGCTATTTCCAAGTATCGACAGTCAACTACTGATCAAAGACTCGGGCCCTATTGACATGCTAATCGGCAATGATCTACTCGGATTCCACCCTCGGAAGGAGATAGCTTCAGCTGGACAACATCTTCAAGTCTGCTCTGGCCCATTCGGACTGTGCGTTCAAGGATCACACCCGGCTCTAGGCAACAGCAATTCTATTCCATCATCATTCTTTATCAACATACTCTCGATGCAAGACACAGAAGTCATAACTGCTACTCACCCTCAACACAAAGAATTCTCAGTATCAGTACACTCCTATCTCACCAAGGCAGAGAAGGCATCTCTGGGTGCATTCATACAAGGTGAAGACCTAGGCGTAGAGGTTCAACCACGCTGCGGGGCATGTCAGTGCGGTAAATGCCCGATCAGGGGCCATAGCTACTCCTTCCAAGAAGAGCAGGAGCTACAGATGATAAGAAGCAAACTCAAATACGACCAGGAGAACAAAAGATGGAAAACATCCTACCCATGGATTGTCAATCCGTCTACGCTTCCAGATAACTACAGTGCTGCGCTAGCCACGCTTAGGAACACGGAGCGCACTCTCAACAAGGATCCTGAATGGAGCAAGATCTACGGCGCCCAAATCCAGGACATGGTCGATCGTGGTGTAGCCCGCAAGCTGAGTAAAGAGGAACTAAAGTCATGGTGTGGACCAAAGTACTACATCAGTCACTTGGCTGTTCAAAATCCCAAGTCAACATCAACTCCTGTAAGAATCGTCTTCAACTCTAGCCAAACCTTCAGAGGGACATCACTCAATGCCTGCCTAGCTAAAGGTCCAGAGTCCTATCTCAATGATCTGCTCGGAATTCTACTACGCTGGAGAGAGGAAAAAATCGCTCTAGTCGCTGACATAAAGAAAATGTACAATTCTATTTTCATCAATAATGTTGAACAGCACACTCACCGCTTTTTGTGGCGCAACTTGGAACAGCGAGATCCAGATGTCTACATCATACTTCGAGTCAACATGGGAGATCGACCGGCAGCTGCTATCAGCAGTGAAGCAATCTACAAAACAGCAGACCTCTTTCACAAAGAGTATCCCCGAGTAGCTGAACTCCTGAAGTCTTCGACGTATGTAGACGATATTGTAGATTCCTTCCCATCTCACAAGTCTGCAATGGTCACTGCCGAAGGAACAAATGTAGTACTACAGAACGCTGGGTTCAAAGTCAAGTGTTAGTTGTTCAGTGGCGAGCCAGACAAGAGGATACAGCTTGAAGATCTACCTCCTCCAGATGCGAAACCTGTATCAACCCAAGTGCTAGGAGTCCACTGGAATTCTTCAACAGATGTCATCACTTTCTCTACAAATCTCAACTTTTCTCCTAAGAAGAAAGGAGTATATACCAAACCAGATCTGACAGAGACAGAGTTTACAAGACAGATGCCAGAAATTCTCACACGGAGGATAGTTTTGGAACAAACCATGAAGATATACGACCCTCTTGGCATCTTGTGCCCCTTCACAATGAGAGCCAAACAACTACTGAGGGAAACCTGGACTTTCAAACTGGACTGGGACGATCAGTTACCCCAGCTTATGAGAGAACAATGGATCAAATTCTTCAGAGAGCTGTTCAAGCTATCTAAACTGGAATATCCTCGCTGTCTTCGACCAGAGAACGCTGTCGGACAACCTCAGCTGATCATCCTCTCAGATGGAAGTGCTGCAGCCTATGGATTCAGTGCCTACGCTAGATGGAAACTCAACACTGGAAAATTCTCATGCTCTCTCATCATGGCTAAGTGTCGCATAGCACCCCTAAAACAGCTTACTATACCTCAGATAGAGCTAAATGCCGCGGTCCTCTCAAAACGTGGCAGAAAGGTTTTAGAGAAGGAGATGCGATACAATTTCGGCAGAGTATATCAACTGGTAGACTCAGAGACTGTACTCAAGATGATGAACAAGAAATCTACAAGATTCAAGCTCTACGAAGGTGTGAGAATCGGAGAACTACAAACGGCAACTGATGGAGATATGAGCAGCTGGTTTTGGGTGAAAGGTGAAGAAAACACTGCTGACTGGCTAACTAGAGGGAAATCGATTGATAAGATTGGCCCTGCGAGTGAGTGGTGGAGAGGACCCAACTTTCTCTATCAACCTGAAGAGGAGTGGGGCATAAGAGCTAACAAAGACTCGGAGGAACTTCTGCCGGGTGAGAAAAAAGCAGTCTACGCTACAACAGTCACGACGCCAGATCACTTTATTCAGTATGAAAACTTCAGCTCTCTAAAACGATTGATATGGACAGTGGCAAGAGTTAGAATGGCTGTGAAATCAGGACATTTCTGCAATCTACTGGCTCCGGTATCTGCTGAAGACTTGCGTGCAGCTCAACTAATCCTCATCAGAGACGTACAGCACTCCATTGAAGATGAACTGCAGAAGAAGAAGGGCAAGTACTCTCAACTACACCCTGTGAAGACAGAGGATGGAGTGTGGATTGTAGGCAGTCGACTCATCAGACATAACCCCATGACGTCAATCAAGACTCATACTCAGTGGATCATTCCCTCATCGCATCCATACACTGCTCTTGCACTCAGACAAGCTCATACTGATTCATTCCACAGAGGGAGAGACGCTACTCTAGCAAGATTTCGTGCCCTACACTGGACTACTCAAGGATCCAAACTAGCGAGAAAAGTGACCTCATCCTGTCAGCTCTGCAAACTCAAAGCACCTCAGATCCTCGGTCAGCAGATGGGACAACTTCCAGTAGAACGTCTCAAGACTGCGCCACCCTTCAACTCGGTCATGATAGATCTCTTTGGTCCTTATATCGTCAGAGGAGATGTACACAAGAGGTCATCTGGGAAAGCATACGGAGTACTATTTACTGATATTGGTTCTCGGGCAGTCCACATCGAGGCTGTATATGGCTATGACACTGACTCGTTTTTACTAGCATTGACACGCTTCGCTAACATAAGAGGCTGGCCTGAGAAGATATTCTCCGATCCTGGCACGCAACTGGTCGGAGCGGAAAGGGAGCTAGGAGATGTATGGGATGCTATGGATAAGACGGTTCTTCAGAACACAAGTGCTGAACAAGGACTACAATGGATCTTCGGCCCTGGAGACGCACGATGGTACCAAGGAGCAGCTGAATCACTAATCAAGGCTGTCAAGCGCTGTTTCATCTTCTCTGTAGGAAACAAAAGACTCTCACCCAGTGAGTTCCAGACTGTGTGCACAGAAGCAGCGAATACTCTGAATGAACGCCCTCTCGGAATACTCCCTGGTACAGACTCCGACATCAGTATACTCACACCCAACTGTCAACTCATCGGAAGACCCTTCGCCAAGAACCCTGGACAGTGGAGCTCAGACAACTCACTCAAAAGTCGTCTCGCACTGGTAGCTGCTGTCTCAGAGGACTTCTGGAAGAAGTGGACAGAACTATACGCTCCTACACTCATGTATCAACAGAAGTGGCACAAACCGCAGCAGAACCTCCAGGTAGGTGACATAGTAGTTGTTATCGATTCAAATCAGCTCAAAAACCAATACAAGATCGCTCGTGTACATGAGGTTTATCCAAGTGACGATGGTAGGGTCAGGAAGGTAGCATTAGCCTACAAGAATTTTAAGGTGGGTAGCAAGCTAGTCGAATATCATGGGTGTAAAGACACTATAATAATGCGGAGTGTTCATAGGTTGGCCCTTCTGACAACGGTAAGTGGGTAGAAACCTTATGTGCTATGTTTGTGTCCTGCTATCGGCCGTGTAGTCTGGGTGGGAGTCCCTGGTCTGGCCTGAATCCTGACTGACTGGTTGGGGGTGGTTGGTGGATCAACCATACATAAACTGAGAAACGGTGGTTGACTATAGAACTAGATTTATCTCGTAGTTTTATCTGTATTATTTATCTCGCATCATTGTATTATTACACTTTCTGTTTTGACAAATTTCTTAGAATCATTTGTCAAACCCCCACCCCTCCGATGTATTGGTATGCACCAATCGTGGTCATAATTAATGACACATTTTGATTATTATTAAAAACACACACACTACAACATGACTAATAATGCCAGCTTTTAATACTTTAGCTATCTATTGTTACAAACATCATTATACCAGCTTATGTGCTGATACTTGTACTGCAACATTATTTTGTACCATCTTAGACTTGCACCGTCAACAAGCAAGTTCAAATTTTGTGATCGCTAGTCTCATCTCAGCTAATATGAGACAATTTTATCCATATACGACTCGATCTGTTTTATGAGATTCTAAGCACTTTATATCAAGATCTCAATACTCTGCGCTGTATCTATGTGACACACATGCACCTATTTATCTGTATACTAACTATCAGACACTATTATTGGATGGAATAAACCCTATATCCGGCATCAATTTTGTGAGTTAACTAATAGGACGATTGTGTCAATTTGATGTCAATTTATTACTACGCACTCTTTTTTATGCTGCCATCCATTATTGTCTTTTGATGTGCTGATTATCGTCACAATCTATGCACATCATTATTTTATTTATTTTACTTTGATCATTTTATCAGGGTACGACTTCGACTTTGAATATGAAGAATATAATGACATACAGTATCCAATAACAACTCAACACTTCTTATTTCGTCGTCCGTTGCCATTAATGCTGGGGTTAGAGTGATAACAAGAGCCATCCCAATACAGTGTCAGTGAAAGAATTTTTGAGATGGGACAAGTAGTTCCTGTGAGACTGAAAAGGCGATATATCACGTTAATAATAAACCTAGACAGGACTCTGTATGGAGCATTAGAATTGAGGCAGTGAGGCACTTAATTATCGTGACGTGACGTCACTGGAGGGTGTAGAAACAGTGATTTTTACCCATAGCTATCATTGATTTACCTGTCCCAGCTCTGGTAAAATGTTGATAGCTCAATTGGCTTCAATCGGAATTTAAGTTTGAAAGTTGCAATAGACTCAACAGCTTCTGGTGATCATTTTGATTGTCTCTTAAGCTTTGTAGCGCAATTATTATCAAAAGAGCAAGCTATTGATAACGGTGCATAGACTCATAACTATAACTTATTTTGCAGTTTCAACCTTGATTTGAAGTTTATTGCCTAATCAATTTTAATGGGATTTCAAGTTTGAAAATTGCAATAGACTCAGCAGCTTATGGGGCTCATTTTGAAGGTCTGTTCAGTGTTGCAGCTCAGGTATAACCAGGGAGTTTAGGACTTTCCTCCTTGTTATAACCGAACAAGCAAGGACTATACCTAGCAGGCAAAAGAAAGTATAGTCATTGTATCACAGTTACATACTGGTGGTTTAGAAGATCCGCTCTAGCCTGGCTTATCCAATGTGAACAAATAGTGCTTAGCTTGATGAGTGTTACATCTGCTGTGTACTCAGAAATCTAGAAATTTGTTGCTATAATGCTGACTCCAGCAGACCTAATAAACATAATAGTATTTCAAAAGTTCATAAGATTGTGTTTCGTGGTCAGAATTGATGTATTATGAAATCCTAAATTACTGAATTTAGCTGTTGCTTGTTTTATCAGGCTGCTAATATAAGGTAAGGACGAGGAGAATGCTGCCGGGGCAGGAGGTCTCCCTTTACTTTTGACCCACCGAAGTGACTATTATATTAGCTACACAGAATATCGTCTACTATGAACTTCAATTTTATTTGAAGCTACGTGAGGTCCGGCCTTGACTTGTTTACTTCGAACTATCTCTGTTGGTCACATTTCAATAATGTTGGTGGATACTTTGTCTAAGGTCATGAAATTTCTTATTGTGTATGCCTGGCTCAAAATGAGCAAAAAAGCATTCAAAAAAGGCAAAGATGAGATTAGTCATTTCTTTGGTTATTGTGTATTCACCAAGTAAATTCAATTGCTTTATTCCAAGGAAGAAACTCCTGAACTTCCTGGTTATACTTGAGCTACAAGGCATAACAGATCATCAAAAAGATCTCCACAAGCTACTGAATCTATTGTAATTTTTAAATTCAAAATCCCATCGAAATTGATAAGGAAATAAACTTTAAAACAGGGCTGAAACTGCAAAAAAAATTATAGCTTCGAGTCTAAGCACCGAGTTCCATAGCTTGCTTTTTTGATAATATTTGAGCTATGAAGCTAAACATACTATCGAAATGATCACCAGAAGCTGCTGGTGCGCAATTCGGGGAAAACTGATGCTTATTGCCAAATTATGTTGGCATTTCCTGTTTGTGCTATCCTTAGTCAAAGCGGCTTTGTATGTGAGAATTTTCAAAATAAATTTGTCTGGCCTGAGAAATGGTCCTTTTGACAGCATGATTTGCGTTATTGAAAAATGTCAAAAAATCTATCTACCTTTGATGGTCTGTGCTGATCTTGATAAATTATTCATACTGCTGAAATTTGGGGTGTGGGTCATTTAAACAGCACTTCAGCAGAAAATAGCAAAAAAATCTGGCTCTTACTTACTAAATCTATCTCAAGTGGCTGCTCAAAGTTTCACATTATATCATCCAATTTAAAAAATCACCCACATCATGCCGTGACGTAAAAAACCACTTTGGGCTCATCATATATATATATATATATATATATATACACATCAATATATATTATTTTCAACAAAAAATTAGGATGAACTATATCTCTAAGATTAAATATAACCTATTTTGAAATTTCTAGCAAACAAATTAGCTCAGCCATGCACTTCGCTAAAAACAGCCTTTTCGGCCTCATTTCCTTGATAATATGACGCAACGTCATTCAATCACTTTTTTGATGAGCTATTAGTGATAAGTAGCTCGGTAGCTTTCTAACGGTGTATAGAAAGTCGATATTTGCTGACCCCCGTTTCTCTACCTTAACGGAATAAAACACCAAGCAGAATTTGGAGTTTCACCGGAATTTGAGCATTGGTACCAATATGGATTTTGAATAATATATTTTGGGCTAATTGGCCAATCACCATTTTATCCACCAATGTCTCCAACTGCATATTGTAAAGATTCATGTGTGGATGCAATGCACATGCATCCCTGAGATACAGCCAGATAAAAAATTCTCCTCCCGGTATTTGTGTATTTGCATGTTTTGGTGGCTCCTGCCGGTCACATGACTTGTCACAACATTATTACAGTCTAATGAAAGTATTGGCTTTGGTAATAATATCTTTCATGGAAGTGATAAAAATAGCTTTCGTTGCAGGAGATTATAAACTCCTGATAATAGGTTGCAGCCTACAAATGAGTAATTACTAGATTATTTTTCCTTTTACACAGGAAGTTAATCAATTATAAATTTAATTGAAGTTCTTATGCGGATGTAACTATTCTTAGTGATAGAGAAAGTGGTGTTATCTATACCATCTTCCTCTCCTTTAGGATATTACGGCTGGCAGTCTGATCTCGGGTTGAGGCCAGACAACCTCACTATTGACTATTGACCCTGTCTAGAGACACCCATTTTTTTTAAATGAGCTGTCTGTGCATTGTTATTCTGATTTCAGTAACACAAAACAATCAAACTTATTTCACTGAGCTGTTTACCCTAGGCAGTTCTAACTATCAACGAAAGGTAAATTACTAACTTTCTTTTTTATAATCATCTATTATTGTTCAATCAGAATATAGTTGGCTGGTAGCCAAGTACAAAGCACAGCCATTCCTTAATGCCACATATGGTTCATTAGGTCAAGCAAACTCTTGTTTTCTTATCATTGTGCTGCAAAAAACCTTCACATAAATATGATTCTGTTTAATTATCTATAAATATTATTATATCTGTCTACAGGTTGTTGCGGGTCTTACTGGAGCAGCAGTACTTGTACTGAGGCGATGAATCAGCTTATTTTATGATTCTGAGGATCTGTGCTCATCGGGGTTATCATGCATTATTTGAAGTTAAAAATCACATATACAATTTTTATTGAGATGTTCACTATTGCTGCTCGCTCTCAGTCCGATATGGTTACAAATAATGATGGAATCTACTGAAAAATATTCAATATCTATATTTATTCTGAAGACAAGAAATAAATCATATTATGGTTATATAACTCCACCAATCAGCTTAAAATCTCATTCTTTATTTACCTTAGAGATACAATTTTGTCATTCTGACCTATAAAAGCTGCTTAGGTAATATGCATATTACTGAGTTGATACAAGATTTGGCATTGAGACTAGGTCGTTATGAGCCTTAATAACCTAGTGTAAGACTAGGTTGCCCCTTTAAAACCTAGCTTGGGACTCGGTAATAGAAACACAGGATATAGCTCTGATAAATCCTGTATGTAAGTGAGTTTTTTCGTGTCAAACTACCTACTCTAGAAGTTGTCTCTGAGAATAATATACGATGACAAGAGACAACACTGAAGTGTTTTCAGCTTCATACATTATTATGAATTGTTGATAGAACTGGCGTAACAATGCCATTGGTCCACTTGTTTACATTTTATGAGATTTTCGCCTTGATTGGAATGTCATTTTGCACAAACTTAGAAATCAATTTACAACTACAAGAGAAAGGCTCATTGACTCATGCATGCTTGTTACCTGCTGATGTATGCATTTGTGATCATTTAAATTTTTAAAATGAACTGATGATTGTCCGGCATGAATTATTTCATAAAAAATCTAGTTGTTCATGTCAAGACAATTCATGTGATTGTTCTTTAGAAGGTTATTGAGGCTCATCTAGGCATGAAGGTTTCAACTAGTTTATTATCATTATCCTACACTTCTTTTGGCAAACAACATAATCCTAGTCGCATGATTTAAGTGATGCCTGATAAACAAATAATATAATTTGTATTAATTGAAGTAGTTAATTTTCAGCAAGTAGTAGTGAAAAGTGGAAGTAAAAGTGAAGATGCCATCAAATATTTTGAATTCCTCAAATAACTGGTTCTACTGAATTAGAATAACAAACTTGTAGTCTGATGATATATATAAATATATAAACTTTTTTTGCAACAACCATCATCCGAAGATGTTCTCCCTGATGTGCAAAGGAACCAAATCTAAAAACAATCGAAATAAAATCAAGGGAATAAAACTCAGTTTTTATGATGTTGATGATCTTTTAGAGTTGGATGGTGTGTATCTCCCTGATCATTCCAATCTATCGACCATTTATTCCCATCTGGATCACCAAATCAGCATATAGTGTGCATCATATAGATGGCCAGAGCCAGAATCCAGATGAGACAATGAAAGCTGCTAAGAATCTTCGCGCTGAGAATGTGGCGATAAATCCAACATTAATTTTGTCATAAGTGGAGAGAGTTAGAATAAGAAAAATTAGATAGCTTAGGATCAGATAGATCCTTAGCATTCTTCATCTCAGATTCTTCTCTGCTGCAATATCCTCAGCGAAAGCTCCAAAGTTAAAAGAAAGGCTTAGATACATAGCATCAGATAGTGAGAGTGTAATTCCCATATCGTATTTCTCAACAGTGCCTGTAAACCTGTCAGAGGTAGTATTTTATCTATGTTATTTCTTTTTTTGGCAACCAGCTTTGTTGCTAAAGTAGATTAAGTGATTTGCTGTGATATAAATATAATTTTTACTGGGATTTTGTTAAAGTTGTTGATCAACCAAAACACTCGTTGCTAAAGTGGCTTAGCATCCCATTATCACCCCTATTTGATGAGCACATTGCACGCATGCATCTATAAAAATTTGACAAGACTTCAAGAAATGAGATAGATGGATGAAGGATATTGTTGTTAAATTTCTCATAGAACAAAAACTTGCAATACAATCAGTGTAACCCTATGATTAGAATTTTGTTTGTTTGTTCCTGCCAAACTTTTTGTAAAAAAACAAACTAATAGGATGATCTTAAAAAAGTTGTACCAGGCATTGACGCATTAACTTGCACCTTAACAAATTGAATCAATTATTTGTCATTTTGCATTGTTTATAAATATGAATGTGATATAATTATTATGTTTCCATATATCGATTTGACACCAGTTTTAAGCTTGATCGATCTATGGGAATAGCATTTAAGTCCACTTCCGCATGTACTGAACGACTTTTTGATGCGAAAAAGAGATACCGTGATGAATCGAACAAACTAATTAGACGGTCAGACCGCTTGCACACAATGTCTACAAAGGGTATTAACGTGGGAGTCCCTGGTTCGAGTCCCAGCCACGACAGATGTTTTTCATGTTTTTTCCATCATGGAAATCGATAGCATTCATAATTCAGAATCGGAGTGGCCCACTCATCCGAGGCATAGAACCATAGTGAATATCATTGACTTACTAATACCAGATGTAGGTAGTATACGATGAAGGTCAGAACGATCAATTTTTCAGATTTCATGTCAGTGAGACAGATAGATATTTTTGCAAAGCATGACATAAAGTAATGACTACTAACTGATAAGTGAAACATCAACAAAATATAAGATAAGGGGATAATCTACGAGAAAACTTAACAAAAATAAGAAATATGATGTTTGAAAAAATGTGGATAAACAGTCATAAAGACAAACTCAACAAACGATCCAAAAAATTTGATTGTTAAAAGAATGGAGAAACAGTCATAAATACATAATTATTTTATCAATAAAGATGTGAAAATTATCAGCTAGGGGGACCATCTAAGTGAAACTTCACCAAACAATGAGATTTTCTAAACGAAAACTTAATTGTCACTGGGTGGGAAAATGAGTTCAATCTGGGACAGGGGTGAGCCTTTCATACTGATAACATTTACATAGTATATACTCATATATACTCATATATACTCATATATACTCATATATACTCATATATACTCATATATACTCATGTATACTCATGTATACTCATGTATACTCATGTATACTCATGTATACTCATGTATACTCATGTATACTCATGTATACTCATGTATACTCATGTATACTCATGTCTACTCATGTATACTCATGTATACTCATGTATACTCATGTATACTCATGTATACTCATATATACTCATGTATACTCATGTATACTCATATATACTCATATATACTCATATATACTCATATATACTCATTGGTCCAATTCAGGTACGGCAATAAAGTGAGTCCCATATTAATGAGTGAGAGTTGGCGAGTCTGCATCTCAAATAACTGATTGAGAAAACTTCCAACTATCTAGACTATACTAGGCATTTTGAGCAGATTATTTTTTCTCAGCGTCAAACAAACTCAAAACTAGATTCCCCACAGCACCATAGCTTGGGACAGGCATGTCTGTACTTTGCTCCAGCTACAATCATTATTATTTGGCTTAGGACAGGCCAGACTTTCACTAGCGATCACACACTGCCCACTGGTGCAAGGAGTATCATTCTAAGCATGCTCAAATAATAGAGGAACAGCAATACTCCTTGGTTGATAATTGTATGTACATTCAGTGCTCAAACTGCAGAGGCCTGTGCCAGTGACCACAGTTCGTAACAGTGCAAGAATTAATTTTTTCTATTTTTTTTTCATTTACTTTGGAGTAACAGTCTCCTGTTTCCCCTTGCATTTTCCACTCCACTGTATACCAAACTAAAACACCAAGTATTCAATCATCACTTACATCTAGCATTTCATATGAGAGTTGAATTTGGTCCTATTTCTGAGTCATTTGATTTTGGATCTTAGAGCGGTGCAAAAATATTGAGCCTATGCATCAATGTATGGAACAACATTCGCTCTTAAAGTGACAGTCCTACTAGGCCATGTTTGGTGTGGTTTTAAAGATCTCAGGCTGAAAGGTCATATGGGCATATGAAATAAAACAGCCTGTGGTCCTAGTTGCAGTAAAACTGCTGCAACGTCTGAAAATCGGGATCATAATGGATCATAGTGATTAATTGCCTCCCCCTCACCATACTGACTCTCGTGATCTGACTGGGCATGTAGATCACTGATAAACTAGGCTATCATTACCACAAAGCAGGTGTCGTAAGGCTAAGTATGCATCATGCGTGACTTGACTTTGCGCATGTGCAAGAACAACGAGTTTAGTTTGGGTTCTGATTGCAACTTTGGAAAGGGGAAAAGGGATATCCCCTGCATAAACTGTCAATCAAAATCAGCTAATAATGACGAGAGAGGATAACTATCAATAACGAATCCGCACGCTTTGGGGAGTATGTCACCAGAGCAGGTAGCCAATCAGATGGCTTCGGAATTCCGAGACTCAATTTTGCAGAGATCAGCTCATGCCAAGAGCTGAGCATGCGCAGAATGCCCCCTCACCACTATGATCCACTATGATCCCTGCTAAAGTATTTATAAAAAATTAAAATGCTATTTTCCACAATTTTCATTTTTTTGTTATTTTTATTTGCCCTATGAACTCACAACATTCGATTTACTGGGATAATATATCCACTTTTCTAATAGGACTGTCACTGAAATTTTGATTGAACTTTTTTAAATAAATTTCATTCGGGCAAAAATATTTGTTTTCTTGAAAGAATACATAGATATAGTTTTTTCATGTCAGTTATTGCTTCACAATCAAATGGATGCCATTTTATAAATTGGTCTGTGCCTTTATTTACGAAATAGACTACAGGTATAAAGAACAAATTTTATTCATGACAATAAAAGTTTTGGCAAAGAATAGGACTCCAACAGACTGGTGAATGTCAGCTCACTCCAGCTGTGGCCGTCTAAAACTTTTTTCTTTTTTTATAATACTTTCATTGGCATCATAATCATCTCTAAGAAAAATCAATGCATTTCGTTATGTGCCACGATAAAAAAGGAAAGAAAAAGAAATTTGTAAAGGTAAGTGAATTGTGCTAATAGTCTAGGAGAGAAAATTGACAAGTTGTCTTTTGAAAGTTGATAAAGTATTTGATGATCTAATAAATCTTGGCAGAGAGTTGAAAGCAGTGACGATAGATATGTTTTAATTGTCTTAAAAATTGAATATTTGTCTCTTAAAGTAGATCACAACACTGGAATCACTAAATATGAATCAACTTGCAATTTGCCTTCACAGGTAGGCAACATACTCACCATTGAATATTCAAGATATTAGCCTTGGTTGTGCACCCCAGGGCAGTCAGCAGCCCTCAAACACTAAAGGCTGTAATAAACTGCACTAAGTTGAAAAGTTATGATTTGTTTACAATCTCACAAAATAAGGTGGAATTGTTTTTTTATTTTATGCATGAAAATTGTTTTGGGAATTATTTTTGTTACTTATTCAACTCTTAATGTATTAAAATAACAACAAATACAAGAAATCTGGTGTTTCTAACCAAAAAAATAAAAAATTTCATGAATATATTTTTTTTAAGAGTACTCAATCACCTCCGGCTGCTATTTTTGCTACCATGGCAGAGCCATCAGCATATGCCTTCATGCCTAGAAGGAAAAGGGATATTGGTGATGTTGAGTACCCTGATCTCAGTGATACAGCTAGTGAGGAAGATGAAGAGGAAGTTGGTGTTACAGCTAGTTCTTCTCTTCCTGTGGAATGTACAAGGGGCATCAAACTTGTACCTGTGTTCATATCTCATAAAAATATCAGTAATATATTCAGGCCACTGACCAACTAAAGTTCGGTGTGCATAAACAGAACAAAAATATTTGTGTAATGTGGGTAAAGTCTCTTACACAGATTTGTTGTTGATGAAAGTACAGGAGGCAGAAAATAAAGATTAGCAATGACTCTTACCCAGTCTTTTGGCATAAAAACAAACTGTCTCTTAAATACTTTGGGAATAGTGAGAAATATATTTGAATGCCTTTTATAAGTTGGCAATGGTTGTTTTGGTAATAGATTTGTTTTGAGGAGAATGTGGTGAGAGAGCGTCTGCACAGAAGCAAAAGACAAGTTGTCTTGTTTACTAATGATATTAAATTATCTACATTATCTATATGACTGTTCCAAGTTAAAGTCTTAGAAGTTTTGAAACCCCAAAGTTTTGTCTTTTCTGATTCCTGTAATGCTTTGTTCAGAATAGAAAATTTGAATTTGGTTCCTTGAGTAATGGTTATTCACACGCTCCAAGATTAGTCTCCAAGCACAAACAGATATGTGCAGTTCGTGAGGATGTTCGGTCAATAATCCGTATAATTGTTGGTGATCTCAACAGTAAGTAAGGCTAATGACTACTTTTGCCCAACACTAAATATCCTGATGTTCAGCCAATCAGAATTCAGAGTTGCTTCAATAACCATGCTATGTAGGATAGCCACAATAATCATGAGAACAATATCAATCTAGAATAATATTTGAAAAAATATATTTATTTTGTTGTGAAGCTGTAACAGGTGCTCCTATATACAATACAGTAATACAGTAGTATCTCTTTATTGTTGATGCATTTATCTGTAGATTTTGCCAAGTGGCTCAGCTTCCAAATAGAACAATGAAAAGACTGACTAGCATTGCTGCAGATATCATTGCATGGCTTTATATGGTAATTCATAACTTGACCTACTGTGTAGGTTTACGATCATATTGTCTAATTTTCAAGTAGCATATAAAAAATGCACACTTCACAACGAGTAGGATTTTTTTGTCTTACTGTATATGGACAAATTTACTGCGTCACTCCTTTTTCCTGTATTTTCATAATAATGGATATAGTGAAATTCAATTTATTCTAAATACCTGATAACTCTTTGAAAGCTGTGACAAGCCAGTTCCATGTTGCATAAACCCTATAGAAATCCCAGCATTCAATGACAATGTATCCTGTCAATCATTGCTCCAATAAGGGATGTAACCATGCCTACAACATTCACTTTGCAGCATGTAGTGTGTGGATTAGTTTCTCGATTAGAATAATATAACACTATAGACCACCAGTAATATGCGTCCAAACCGCAGTTCCACTTTCCTATCTATTCCTTCCTATATTGTATTTCAGCAAACCAGAAGGAATATCATTGATCCGAAAAGACCTCAAAGATTTGAGACAATTGCAGGCTTCCTTTTCCTGTTCTACAGTTGTAAGGAGAAAAGTAGAAACTTGTAACTTGACAAGATCTGCAAAAGAACAAAGTGCCAGTAAGATGTGGAAAAAAAGTAATCCATTCAGTCAGAGGTGTCTTGAGGACCAGCAACGTGGGGTGTTACAGGAAGAAGGAGTGACATTTTTTTTTAATTTCCTGACTTAGAATACACGAGCCAGCAGGATGCCTCCTTCTTTACCAAGAGGACAACGCCTATTAAATATGTGATGAACCAAATAGTTCTAGTTTAGTTTATTTGCTATTGTTTTCTCAAACCATACTGATTATAATCGTTGAACAGCATGTTGGAAACTGTGGATGAAGTGATTGATTCTCACCAGCAAAACCTATGGAGGTGCCGGGGATTGAACCCGGGGCCTCGCACATGCAAAGCGCGCGCTCTACCACTGAGCTACACC
Source organism: Membranipora membranacea (assembly GCA_914767715.1). NCBI lineage: Eukaryota > Metazoa > Bryozoa > Gymnolaemata > Cheilostomatida > Membraniporidae > Membranipora > Membranipora membranacea. Next base: position 1,031,031 of record OU612072.1, on the reverse strand, counting down.
CCCATTTCTACCAGTTTTAAGAATTACAGAATTCTGATAAATATTCATTTGTCGCCTCCATGCCTCCATGGTGGTTAGGCATGGTTCTGAGATAATTGGTAGAACCAAAGAGTCCTTATGAGAAATAAATCATCATTAGTCTTGTTAGTTACCATTTCATTGTCATAAGATTTGATTTGAGCTCCTAGTAGTATTAGCTAAGAGTTTGGAATTGATTAAGTTTCCAAGGTTACAGAAGCAAACGCTTATGATAATCTCAGCTAAAATTTCATCCATCTTGTGCGTTAATATTAGTTGATTTGAAGATTGGCAATCCATCTTTGGCATAATATCATTGGCGAATTGTGATTGGTAAAACATAGCATTGGCAAAATGTACGCTAGCAAAATGTCTACCACCCCATTTTTTCTATTCTATTATCTAGGAGAAAAATTAGATAAAAAAATTGAAATCAAAATGGAGCAAATATCCCTTTTGTGTTTAAGGCCTTGCAGAGTTATGTTTATGATAAAAATGAAGCCAAATCACCGAATCAAGTATCAGGCTTTCGAACAGTTGACAGAAGATCAGTATTTTCTGACCTCTATGTCTATATAACTCTATCCCTCTATCACTCGCACTCAAACATTGAACCAAACCCATGAGAAGTGTCCGATATTTTCACACTCTCTGTCATCATACTCAAGCTTGCAACAAACTCAAAACCCGATGCTAAGAGAATGGGGTCTCTTACAAGATATCTACAAATTAATACTACATGTCAAAAATTGTCTTTCAGTCGACTCAAATGTCAATACTGTGACGACTGCCTCTCAGGGACTAACCTGTGGAGCCTATGCTTGCAGTTGCTGGCTATCTTGATAAAATGATTCTGATAAAGTGATTCACTAAAAAGTCCTAACTCAGGAATGGCTAGTGCTGATAGTCTCTCAGAATAATCCTCTTTGTGGGGTAAAATAACTCTAGTGCACAATTTCTCAAATCGTTCCAAAGATTTCAGCTGACTGTCAGTTAACATAGGTTGCTTCATTTTATTATAGAAATGGGGCTGAAAAGACTGTTTGTTTTGTGATCACTTAAGGACTAACGGCTACTGTTGACTGGATCTCTTTAAGTTTAACTCCGAGAAAGGAGAATGAATAAAATCTCAGAGGTGATTTTGAATCAATTAATATTGACACATAAGACCGATGAGATGTTAGCTGAGATGATTATTAACATAAATCTGGTTGGTAGATTAAATACAGCTGTAACCTTGGAAACAATAAATGAATTGGATAACACCTATAGCCACACAAATTAAATCTGAAGAGAATGAAGATGTAATTAAGGAAGAATAATGAGGATATTTTTCTCATGGTTTCTCTGGTCCTACTCACCACCTCCATATCCATCACCGACTTCCATGGATACAGATGGCAAATCAATATATATTAAGTAATTGTAATATGTAAGAAATGGGGGTGTAGCTCAGTGGTAGAGCGCGCGCTTTGCATGTGCGAGGCCCCGGGTTCAATCCCCGGCACCTCCATAGTTTTGTATTGCAAAAATCAGCAATCAGCCCTTCTATTACATTATCCCTTCCAAACATATTGTCATTGCTTAGCCAAGAAAGCAATACAGTCATGGTTTCAGATGGTAACACCGACATGCAGTGGTGTTTGGGAGCCCAGCAGATCCTAAAACAGTTGGCTAACCAATCTTTGTCCTTGAAAACAGTCATATCTCATCTGAACAGCTTGGCTGGCTGTCTTATGGACAATAAGCCCTAAATTAAAGTTGTTTTCACCTTTTCTAACTCTGTCTGACCTGTAGAGAAGATCTCAGTGAACATCTTGAACTGTTTCATTTCAATTTCAGCCTGAATGTGTTTATTTGTTTAAACATGTTTCATGATGTTATTTTTCCCACCATGAGATACAAAGCTGGCATTTGCATAGTGAACAAATCATTTTCATCTGATGGTCTTGCTTCGAGTCATTCAAAGTCTTTGGTCCAAGCTTTGTTAAATTTAGAATTGTAGTTGACCTTTGGCATTGTTAAGTTTCTATTTTCATACATTGAAATTTGACTAGACTAGAGAGTACAAAATGTAAAACTAAACAAATTGTGATCTGTAAGGCAAAGCTCTGCTGAAAGGAACTGAAGAATAAATGTGTGCACTTGACTAGCCACTTTATATTGTGACCAATGAATGACAGCCAGTGCTGTGCTGTGCGAGGTTCTATTGGGCAATTGACAATAACAGTCCAAACTTTAATGCAACAGGTAAATTTTGTAAACTCATCAAATAATTTAATTCTTTTCTATTTTGTGTGCAAAGAACATACTAGTAACTAATCAACAGTGCTTGGATGGCTACTACCAAAATATGGAACGATTGTGCTGTTTTATCTAAAATCTGGAGGAAGCAGTGAGAATTACAAAAAAAGTGAGAGGTGAGTGTAAAAATCTGGAGGGTCTCGCCTATATCGGGATGATTGGCGATATGCTTGATTTCAACGTGTCTTGAAAAGCTATCATTTAACTGAAAACAAATGCAACCCTTCAAAGATCATTCTATTGTAATATGATCAATGCATGGCCTGTAAACTCTTGACCTTTAAGGGGCCTTTGTTCTTACAATTCCAAAACGGCCTCCATTGCTTATAATCTAAGCAAGGAGTTGTAGACAACTCTACAACTCCTTGATCTAAGTGATGCTGGAAGTCAAACATATTGTCCAGTAGCGCGGCCCTACCTACTGTGCTTATACCCCCTCAAAGCTTTGAGTATTTTGTGCCCTCTAAATATATAAATTAGCACTAGTTACACACCAAAATAGTTCAACCTTGAGATAAGCCTGGCTTTTTACACCAAGTGATTTAGCTCTGCGTGTAAAGAAGGTCATGGAGGGATTCGAACCCGCGACCTTCTGCGTGTAAAGCAGATGTGATAACCACAACATGGTTATGAGCATGGAAAAACACCAAACCAAGGGAGATAATTACAGTCCTTATTATGTTGCAGTTCAGCATACATCGGAGAATAATTGACAAACAGTGTTGATTCACTATGCAATTAGTCATATTAATTGTTGCCAACAATGTGAGAAAAATTAATAAATTTATGTATTATTAAAATCAAACCATACCCAAATAAATGCCTGACCCAGCTTATAGACATGCTTCCAATGCTCCCAGTCTACACCAATAAACACTGACCAATCATCATCCTCATTTACCCTTTTCTTCCCTCCTTCAGTTTTTCTAAGCCAGTTAGAGTTATCCCAAATCGGATATAGTTTTTTCTTGAACTGTGGTAATAAATACGCTAGTTTTTTAGCTTAACACAAAAAAATCATCGTTGAATTCCGAAAATGAAGAAAGGCTTTTTTGATATATCTGTCTGTGTGATTTATGTGTCTGTGTGATATACGTGTCTGTGTGATATATGTGTCTGTATGATATCTGTGTCTGTGTGATATCTGTGTCTGCGTGCTATCTGTGTCTGTGTGATATCTGTGTCTGTGTCACACGACGTCTGTGTCTGTCCGATGATCAGTGAACTGCAGAGAGATGACTGCCGACCCCTGTCCTATATGAAAATATGGTGACCTCAAACGAAACAATGATTTACTGCATAATTTATCAAACTGCCATTGTGGATTTCTATATCTATATAAATGTCTATCGCACCTATATCTTTATTCTCAGATAATTTCTTGTTTCAAACATATCCCACTGTTTCTGTTTAAAGTACCCACCATTGTGCGTCAGGAGGGAAAAGAAGCGACGACATCGCATGATGAGTCAATCTACAGTCAGGTAATAGAACAGAGTGATAAAGGATACAACTCTCCTGTCACACCTGTCAGAAAATACAACTCTCCTGTCACACCTGCCAGAAAATACAACTTTCCTGTCACATCTGTCAGAAAATACAACTCTCCTGTCACACCTGTCAGAAAATACAACTCTCCTGTCACACCTGTCAGAAAATACAACTCTCTTGTCACACCTGTCATAAAATACAACTCTCCTGTCACACCTGCCAGAAAATACAACTCTCCTGTCACACCTGCCAGGAAACTACCATCATATACTACGGAATATAAATTCAAGAAGCCATCAGAGATAGACAGGAGCCTACTCTATCACCATGCTGACAGCCGCTCCCATAAGCCTGGTAAACTCAGCGAAGTGCAGGTCAGACATCCGGTAAGACCCGACAGTACACAGAACAGGGTCAGTAAAGAGGACAGGCCGAAACAGCTCATAGAACAGAGAGACTGGAAGACACTGGCATCCCTGGCTACTAGTCTAGCAGCAGGTGCTGCCTGTGATCCCTAGGCAGCTGGCATCCCTGGCTACTAGTCTATCAGCAGGTGCTGCCTGTGACCTATAGGCAGTTCTGACCTTTACTGCCACTATAACTTATAGATGCCAACAGTCAAATTCAACTTAATATTACAAGAAATGAAGAAGATACTGTCGCTTCTAAAAGTAACCTTGCTAAGAACAAACTTTTATTATGAAATATTAGAGAAAAGGAGAAAAGTATCTGGCGGTTTTGTTTTCTGATTGTATAGAACTTTAACCATAATCATGTTTAGATATAAAAAATGATCTTACTGTCATCATTCGAGACAGTGTTTTCTTATCAACGAGTCCTCAGGTGATGATACCATTACAATTTATTGCTTTTTACAATCACATTTTATCTACTTTACATACAGATGCTTTTTTGCCAATATAGCTGTTTTCAGATTTTATTAGATAAGTTTTAACAGTCTATTTTCAAATAAAGTCCCATTAAAACTGGAACAATAATAATTGAAATTCATCAATACATGATTACTGGATGGCATGTTAGGCTAGGGGTAAATTTTTTACAAAATGTTTTGTAGAAATGATTGATCTCCTGCTGGTCTTTGTGTGTATACACATATACACATATACACTTAAACACATATACACATATACACATATACACATATACACATATACACATATACACATATACACATATACACATATACACAGCTATATCTTCATTGACTAGTAGAGGTAACAACTTCAACAAAAGGCAACATCAAACGTTTTGCAATTCAATATTAATACAATCCTTGAGACTGATATAGTGACAAACAGCTTTTTCATCCTAACTATGTCGGCAATCTACCCAAATAATATAAAAAAGTGCTTCAGGTATAGTAGACTGGAAGTCTATCTGCTTCTGTAAATTACAAATTGCATTGCTGATCACGCATCTGCGGCCTTATCCTGAGCTGTTTGAAAAGGAAGCAACAGCTACTATTTTTGCCTAAACACCCATTAGGCCTACTGACCAATAATGTCATTGATCAAAATAGGTAATTTTGCAGATCGTGCAAGGTCGGAGGATCATTGATTTACTAAATAAGCAATACATAAACAAACTTAATTAGTACAAATAGCTGTTTCTGCTCAATTTTGATTTTTGTGTTTTTCTTAGCAGGGAAACATTTAGACTGATGACATGAATAATGGAGTCTCTAGGCTATATAGTTGTGATCGTGTGCCTCAACTGCTTGGCTCAATATGAAAGGACAAAGGGATCAAAAAACACGGTGCTATCAAAACTTCAGCTACAATATACTTGCAAAAGATAAGTATTTAAATCGTAGATTTTCTGTGCCTATGGAACACTAAAAAAAGAGTATAATATTTGAAAAAGCCTCACATGCGTATAACCTGCACTGAATTAGTAAAAGGCTACCTTATAGATGATTCACATGAATGATTTAGAATGCCTGCACGGCTTATGGTCTAGCTCCTGTGATAAAAGAAAGCCTGTATGGGATACTGTATTTGATACTGTAGTTTCAAATAGCCTACATGGCTTATGATGTACCAAATATAACTTAGCAAGCATTACAATTTGAACGCACAAGGTAAACCCTATCAGCTCTTGAAAAGCATAATTATGATGTTTGGCGTAATATCCTTGTTGGCTTTTTGTGCTGCTTCATGCTATGTAGCCATCTCAACTTGGCTGAATAATTTCGGTTGGTCTCGTTTATTATTGACTCTGTACTGTTAACCATCAGCAATTATTTCAACCATGATAAGGTGCTGCCCTTGACTGGCAGATTTGCAGGCAAACCTTGGCTTAGATTGATAGAATTATCAGGAGAGCAGCAAGGCTTGCTTGTTAAGATCCACTCCGGCTGCTAATTAATATCGGGTCTAGTTGACAATTGTTTAGTTTGATTGAGGTACGGTTATGCTGTAACAATTTGTACAGAAAATACTGGAAGTAGCTGCTTACCTCTAGTACTGTTTCTACACTGCTGGCATCATACATAGAAGCATAGGTAGTGTTCTAAGAGACGATGGGTTGTAAGTGTAATATTTGGTTATACTCCCCTCGTCAAAATAGCTATGATCTCATTGGTTGAGGCGGTTATAATTTTCATCAATAATTATTATCATTAGCATGTGGGTATATATAAAAAAAATTGGATGTTAATACCTAGTATTGTTTCAATTTGGTTCACTCTTGACATGTGAAGCGTAAAGTCATGTGAGATGTGAAGACATTTAAGGTGAACGTTATCGGTTATCACCTTGTATTATTAAGATTTTTACTAGAGGTGCAAAAGGGGTGAAATCAGAAAAAAATGATTGTAGACACCTTTAAATAAGGTTTCTGTGAGAAGTGTATCCTCACCAAAATGCTAGTCAACTCCCAGGGCCTGTAGGCAGCCTTATTTGGTAAAAAATTTTTGCTCCCTGGGCACCTGTTGTATATCTTATTTGTGGCGAAAATCAGAGGACACAACAATTTTGTGGCGTTCTCAGATTTTTGGCATCTGATTTTCGCTCAACATTGATAAATTATCAAAAACTCCTGATTATAAAATGGTAATATAATTCTCATCGTGGAGAATTGTTAATGCCTAATCAAAATGTAGATTGATAAATTACTATGCTAATTGGTAAATTGTGTAATCTCAAAATAGAGATTGTAAATATTGCTGGTATTTTCAAAAAGGTTATTGATACCTATTTACTGTTCATACCTGTACTATCTCAAAAAGAGATTTTGTATACCTGTGTTATTTTGGTTGAGGCGTAATCTAGCATGGATTGATAATGCCTCATTGTGAAACCAAATGTTTTCTCAAGAAAGCTATTTTATAGCAAAACGGAATGTAATGACTTTGAGTCAGTCATTGGTGTGCTTTGGTGATACTTACTCCAATAAACAAATGTTAAATATAAACCCCACAAACAGGATTGATTGATGAATTAGAAAATATTAAAAAGTTGAGTCAACATTGGTATCATAACTTGATGTACAACACCTGAATTAATTTCCCCATCAAATAACAGTCGGCACTCTCCCCTGCTAAGCAACCATCTGCCATTTCATCAGATTCCATTTCAATATTACTCAAAACGAAAACTAACCGCATTTCAAAGATTTTTAATCCATATCAACTACTGATTATGATGTGTCCGATCCTTCTGATCCATGTCGTAAGATGAAACTGCTCCTACAATGTAACCTTAATATGAGGGAGCAAGAACACGGGATTCAGTGTGTTGACTATGTGCCAGGAATGTTAGGTGATGCTAGAACACTTTAGAGGACGTGAATACTAATAGGAGTAGCATCATATTTATGACTTACAAGTGCTAAAATATACCAAATGGCTTGGAATTGTGTCCACAAATCTGCCAACAAATAAATGTATGTATGTATGTATGTATGTATGTATGTATGTATGTATGTATGTGTTTATTTCACAACCAAAATATCAATTTCCAGTGAAAGAAATGATAAAACTAGGTTGGTTAGAGAAAAAAAGTATTTCATGCATGAAAAACTGAAAAAAACTCTTCTTGCTCTTCTCAGTTCGACACTTCTCAGGATGGTATTTTGATATTACAGGTTTACGAGAGGATGTTTTAAAATTATTGATCTTGATTCTATTAAAAAGAGGATGGCTCGGGTCCTCAGAAACTTTACTAAAATATTGAGCACAGACGGAAAATAAAAACTCGTCAGTCTTTGGAAGATTAAGTTGATCTAATCTAGAAAAATAATCATCAACCTCGGTTAAAACAATTTTACTACTAGTTTTCTGTAAAATCGTAGTTGCACTTTACATGATCAGGGTAGCTTACCTGGCTGGGGATTACTATTAAGGGTTAAATCTGGGATACTGGGGCTTGGGACACAAATAGAAGATTTAAATACCACTTGCTTGATGTACAGGTTGGTAGCTGAATCTGTAGTGCCCCACCTTATAAAGTTAACCAAACATGGGATTTCCGTTTTGCTGATTTTTTAGTTAACATGATATATTGCTTTTTGAAACTTTTTAATATTGTATTGGTGATCATGTGGCCGGTTGATCTGAAATTTCGTTTGTTTGTTTTTAAAGCAGTAAATTATATTTTGTTATTGATTATAATTTTGTTTGCCTTGGTGGTGATCACCACTATTCATCTCCTAGCTCAAGAATAAATTATCGCTGCTGTTATAGAATTTAAGCTTGTGTATATATGCATCTATTCAGTGTTATTTGATAGGTAATAATGATTGCCTGTTACACTTCAAGCTTCATAATTTGGCTAATGCCTGTAATCAATAGCAGGGCCGCGATAGCAGGGCCGCGACAGCAGGGCCGCGATAGCAAGGCGCGATAGCAAGCCGCGATAGCGAGGCCGCGGGCCAAGGTTGTTAGGCTGCAGAAGTAGGGCGTAGTTTAACAGCTCAATGTTATCACTGAAAATTCTAAGAAACGCGAGGGACAAAGGTATTTATTAGTTTTTGTTTTAGATGGATTATAATGTAATGAACGGTTTCTGCAGGAGTTCCAAAGAGACAACTCTCTTAGTAAAGGAGGTAAGTATAACCTGGTGATTCAGGTGAAGCATGTGACTCGACTTGCAGAATACTACTACAGAAGAAATCAGGAAACAGACAACTGGACAGACTCTCTCAAGGTATGTTTTCTTCTGCAACTTTCTAATCTCAAAACATGCTTTGAAGCTGAACTACTAGATATTAACAGACAACAGACTAAAATGTCGAAAATATGTAGAACGTAAAACACCTGATGTTTTACTTCACACTTATCTTCTACAATGCTGTATATCTTCGTTTTAAGTAATTCTTAGAAAAAACTTGAGTGAGGAAGCAAAATCTATTGCATTGTTTTCTCGTTGTCTTTGATGCAGGGGAAAAATATCAGAAATATATTTGATAGTTTGTTACTGTCTAGGCAATGTGACTCAGGATTTATCTACACGTACAATTTGATGTCAACTTGGAAAACCCAAACAAAGCTTTGAGGACACAATTTATTGAATCTGCTAAACGTGAGTCATTACTTTGCACAGATAAGATGGTTCAGTATGTGAATGGCATAATGGCTGACTGCGTGAACATCTTGGTAGATAAGCCACCATGCAGCTTCCGAGTTGAAGCTATACTTATTCTTGACTGAGGAGCACAATCCTGAAACTGAAGATTACTTCAGAAAGCTAGCGATGACCAGTTATTTCCTGATCAGAAATCTAGGTGAAACAAAGCTGAAATATATGGCTATCAAGGAGCTTGATGGATGGTTTGATGATCAATCAAAAAACGGGTTTAAGATTGATGGTTTGTCTGCAGGAGCTGGTAACATACCGACTGGGAATGTTGTGACCGACAAAGGATACAAATTCATAACTACACCGAATGATTTGTACATTGCTTATGAGCATGTTCTGAATCACCCAAGTGAAGATTCCATCAGAGGGGACCTGACTGCAATGTTATCCTACATGACAGTTTTATATCAGCTTGGGGTCAGTAACCTACTTGATGAACTGAGATGTGACATAGCTCTATTGAATTCAGTGCTGATAGGGTTGTCGGCAACGAAAATATGTTAGCCAATGACATGCCTTACCATATGAACTACCTGACAGTAGTTTGAAGCGTTTTATCCTGGACCTGGCCCATCACATGTCCGATCTGGATGGTTGTTTGATCTGAGGTCAAATATCTGGATTCTGACCTCGAGGGTCCGTTCCACCCCTACTGCAGTGTAATAATGTATTAATTTGGTGTCGGTGTGAATATTGGAAGAAAATCTATAGGCTTGGTAAGTTATTTAATTAGGTATGGTTAGATTTAAGTACGCCCTTCTTTCTGTTGATTGGTTTGTTCTTTCATTGCTGTGATCAATACAATATATATATATATATATATATATATATATATTATATTGATTTTTCTTTGATCAATTTTATTTGCATCAAATGATATGACTGATAGTGATTGCATAGTTCATCAATCATTTTCAAATGTATGAAGAAAAGTGATCAATTATTAGGGGTGTAATTATCTCCCTTGGTTTGGTGTATTCCATGCTCATAACCAGGTCGTGTGGTGTAGCGGTTATCACGTCTGCTTCACACGCAGAAGGTCGCGGGTTCGATCCCCGCCATGACCTGTTTTGCTCACAAAGCTAGATTACATGGTATATAAAAAGGTGAGCTTATGTCTGTATATACCTGTTAGTAGACTACGGGTATCACTGGTTGAGTTAGCTGAATCTATATATCAGGAACCTCTTTGTTTTCAGTTCGGCTCTGGTAATCAGTCAGTCTTGCATTTTAGAGAGCCTAAAGAATTTGCCCTACATGCTGATGCCTCCTCAGTGTCTCTGAGATAGAGAGCATGAAGGACTGTAAATGGTAATTTAGTAATTTTGAGAATGACATCCCAGAACAAAGATGAGATGAGTTCCAAATCTTGTACAATATTGAGAGTTATGTCCTATTGTTGTAATTACCGTAATCTCAAGAACTCAATTGAATTGAACTTTATTTCCTGTCAATACGCATGAAAATAAATAAGACAGTGATAATTATAGCTGTCTGAAGGGAAGTGGTCTGAGGATATGACGTGTTGACAGGAGGATGGCCATTAGGGCTAATGTGAAAGACAAACATCATATGCCTACTACTTAAGATATGGTGACTATGTTGAACGGAAAAAAGGGTTTTTCTAAGGTTGATTTAAAACTTGGTCTCCATCACCTCAAACTTGATGAGTGATCTCGTGAGATACCACATGTGCTGTTCCTGGTGTTCTCTGGTGATACAAGAGGATGAAAGACCAAAACAAAAGGGTCTCACAGTTGGCGCTGCTGAGTGTTTCACATATGGAACTGTTAAAGTTTCAGACTGCCCAGAGAGGTGGCAGAGGTAGATAGTTTCCATGTTTGATTGTATACATGAATCCTGCCTAATGTGATATCTGCTCCCATGAGACATTTGTTCATAGAGCAAGGCAAGCATATAGATGTCCGTATATGTGCTGTCGTGATTGATCCCCTTTGAGAAACTGAGGCAATTGGCTGTAAAGCCTGTCGGCCAAAAGCAAATTAGGCCAAAAGCAGCTATATCATGTGTTGTTATGGCATGGGTAATATTTGATGACAGGATACAGATCACTTGTGTTTGTTCAGAATAAGCGAAAAAAAAAAAGCAATAATCGTTTAACAAAATATTTAGATTCGTGTTTTGAAATGTTTAACATTCAATGATCAGCGAATGTGTTTTGGTCTGTCATTGGAAGTGGAAGGAATGATATTGTCTAGTATAGTAATATAAGTTTTGTGGAGGTTCAGATTATCTCTCAAATTAAGCTTTTTGCATTTACTGAAGCGCAAAAAGGAACAGATAAATATTTGGAGCTGCGCCCATGAAAAATTCTATACCCATTCACCGGAGTGAAGTTTTTGGACAGAAACGGCAGAGTAAGACGATTAAGAAAGGAAGACAGGTCACTTGTTGAAATTGAAACACAATGCACTATATGGGTCCATTTTATAAATTTATAATTCACTTTGAAGCTGGCAGTTGAATGGCTTGACCTAAGGCATCAAAACCCTGTGGCTAGAAGGAAATAGGTGAAATGTAAGTAAATTTTGGAAGAGTAATACCTAACTATATACTCTTTGTTATTTTTGTTTCATATGCTCACAGTCTTTTGACAAGCAACTATCATAATGAATAAGACTCTAATATTGACAACCAGAAGTCAGAGACACAGACTGTAGTATGTCCAGCTTTTTTGAACTCCTTTGGTCTAAGACCACTTGTCTTGGGGGCAATCATAAGTTGCATGTTCGATGTTTCAATTGCCATTATTTTTTTTTTCTTCTAGCTGGAAATCTCTTGTATAACACCTGAGTTAAAAGTAATCCAAGACTCAAGAATCAAGATTTATAATTACTGACAAATGGAGAATTTTGATGTTGTTTCTGGGATCGTGGAGAAGTATTGTCACTGAAAATATACTGAATATGGCTTTGCGATGCTACCTGATTAATGAAAGCACATATTTTCAACTGAGTTATATCTGCTCAGGGCTTCCAGCCTGGGAGGATCCGAATCATGAGTTTTTACTGGGCACATCGAAGGTGCAAATTGCCCTGCGCATGAACAGCTTAGGGATTATGGGGGTTTACTAGCCGTCCCAACAAGGTTCAGCTGCAGAAACCTAGAGAGCAATTGAGTGCCTTATATATGAATTACATTGGTTTTAACCGTGACATTGACAAAGGTTACATATAGCAGATAGATGGCCGATAAATATTAATATTATATTCTGGAATGCCCAAACTCAGATGAACATGAGGGGAAATCCGAGTTTTTGGCTCATATTCTGAATTCCCCTAAGTTGAACACTAAATAATCTGAGTAACTCGGGCTTGCCGTGAGTGGTGGAGGGCACTGTACCAGCTTAGCATCATTCCCTACCACGGTAACTCCAATGACAATATACGGTTCATGGGGATATGCAGTAGTGCTGTTGCTGACCTTCTACCTCATGCAATGATATCACATATTACTGCATGTTATACCCATGCTAATAGTCTTGACTTTTTTCAACTGTATTAAACTCTTGACTTCTCACTTATTACGATCGATAATGTGAATATTTGGAGATATGCAGTAATGCTGCTGCTGATCTGCATAACAGGATACACCCTCATATTTGGAATCAGCTCATTTTTATCCTAGCGAGACCTATATCACCCCACATCATTAGATCTGAAAAAGCATATGGCAATTTATTTTTGATTGCTGGAAACAAACTCTCATCTTTGATTGGTCCAAAAGTTCAGTAACGCTACAGCCAACCCTCTGTAAACATTTGTCAAGTAGCTTGCCTGAGTTTTTAAAGGTCGTTACTGGGACGTCAGTCAATGCATAATGTTAAAGCTGCCAGAAATTTAGCTAGATCCAATCACTGACACAAAGTTATGCAATGATGTAACATCCCCGCAAATAGCCACACTGCATATTTACCACTAATCCATGAATTCTTATCGATGTTTTCGAGCAGCCTTACAGCTAGGCTGCTTTCTGTCTAATTGATATGATATTTGGGATATACATTAGGGCTGTTACTGTCAATCTTATGCTACATATGTTAGCTATACTTCTTCATTTGGAAATCAGAACAACATCAAGTATCTTCACTGATTTACATCGCTGTTGTCTTACAGGAGTAGAGTAATCCCTCTTAGGCATATGGTGAAATTGTGGGCATTGTATTGTATTGTATTGTGTTGTATTGTGAGGAATTGTGTTGAATTGTGTTGTATTGTGTTGTATTGTGTTGCATTGCACTGCATTGCACTGCATTGTATTGCATTTTATTGCATTGTATTGCATTGTATTGCATTGTATTGCATTGTACTCACAAGCAAAATCTATGGAGGTGCCGGGGATTGAACCCGGGGCCTCGCACATGCAAAGCGCGCGCTCTACCACTGAGCTACACCCCCATTTCTGGCAGTGATGGACATTGCAATTTTGAATAATGTTTGCCTTCACCGTGATGGTTGGTTTCAGACATGGAGATGGTGGGTAGAGCTAGAGAAAACATGTGAAATAAATCATCATTAACTTCCCTTTATAACCACATTATTCTAATCGGTTTAATTTGTGTGGCTTAGTTCAGTGAGCTAGCCGTTATTTAATTTGTTATGTTTCCATGGTTACAGTTGTGTATATAGACCAATATATTTTTTATGCTAATGATCTTCTGAAACACTTCTGGCATAATTTTGTATTTCATGCGGTCTCGGATTCAAATTTAAACTACTGCTGCCACTCATGCAAATTTGTGCTCATTGAATTCTGCATAGCTCCAAGATGAATAATTGAGACTTAAATCTCATAATTGTCACCTAATGGGCAAATAATTTGCACAAATTGATCTTCAAAATCAGGGGATGAAATCTACGCACCAGCTTATGACGTCTACAGTATGCACTAGTAAGACGGTAACTACGTCACCCGTGCCGGTAGATAATTAATTTGTACCCTAATTTTGACGATCAGTTTGTGCAAATTATTTGCTCATTAGGTGACAATGCTGAGATTGCAGCCTCATTTTATTAGTTTTGAGCTATACAGAATTTTATAAGCACAAATTTGGCTGTGTGGCAGCAGTGGTTTAAAGAGATCCAGTCACCAGACTATATATCAATCCTGTTTTGATAAAATGAAACAACATCACCAAGTCAAGTTTCTGTTGCTATCTTTCTTCGATATCTCAGAAGGTGTACAGAGGGTTATTAGTTGCTGACCTCCTTTGTCTCTATCTTAGTTTGCAAATAACTCTGTAAAACCGATGAAAAGAGAATGGAGTTTCTTACAACAAATCTACGAATCAATAATACAGGTCGTTGTTCCCCCAGTGTAGAATGAATGACTCCATCATACGAATTTCATGGATGTAGGTAGAGGTGTAGATAAGCCTGCCTTTTTACCCCATGTGTTCTAGCTCTGCTGGTAAAAAAAGTTGTGGTAGGGATCGAACCCTGCACTGGGTTGCTCCATACTTCAGGGGGAGGGACAGGTTATAACAGCATCTGTGTCAACCGCCTTTCCACAAGGAGTGAATTAAAGTGCAATCTTTGTAGGCTCCATGCGTTATCTCTGAACACATGTGGCTGTACAGTCACACATGTAATAGGCAAACTTCCATTTTGTGATTTAATGACAGGTAATTTATTATTATATAATTGACATAACATTAATCAGTCTCAGTAAGCCTGGTTATGCTGTGATGCTGATCTGATGTTAGTCCTCATCTGTGTCATTATGAGCCTCCTTTCTTATCTTATCAGCCATTATATCCTTCAGCATTGCTGCCTTCTCAGCCATCATCTCTCTCCACTGTACAGATAAACCAAAGTTCAGAGGTCACACTGATCGACCAATCAAGGAGCTTCATAGTAAAACCTCATAAGATATTATGGGATCAATATTTACAGCCCCTTTGCATTTCCCCTAAGCTCTCCAATTTGAGACAGTCTTTGAGCTTAGGGTCTGCCTTTCCACAGAGAAAGAGAGATATTATAATCTGTCAATATCTCAGGCCCAATGACTTTTACAGATACAGATAGGTTTACCTGCTGTGAGGGTTGCCCAGTGGGTCGCTGATCAAGTCTCTGAGGGATGTAGTTTTTCAGTTTCTGCTGCCGAAGTTTCCACCAGGATAATCTGCATAAATAAAAATAAATGGACCAAGATAACCAGGAAAAAGTTAATTCTGACTTGCGCTATTCAGTATTTTAGTTTGTAATAATAAAGTTTGATAAAACAAGCTTTCAAACAATCCATTATCAACAAAAAATGTTCAAGCAGACACCTTTATCAAAAATAAATTGTAAAACATGGCACATAATTATATCCCAGCCAAATTGTTTCTATGCCTCTCCAATCAATTGAAGCTTCGAATACTCAAAGACATGCATTGTTTATTTGTGATATTTTTTAAAATAAAGAACAATAAACCATATCATGTGGTATTCCAGTACGGAGGCATAAATAATAAAGATAGATCTACCTGCTTCTAATAGCTGTCTCTTCTTCATCATCAGTTTGCTCAGCCACTGCAGATTTCACCTCATTCATCTGTAGATATGCTCTTATTTTGTCCCTTCTGTCCGACCAAAACTGAAGAAGGTAGTAAATATAATTAGATGAAATAAATAGCATGTCTGCAGTGGCATTGGGAGAGCAATATCCTCACCCCATCTGCTTATAGGGGTAATGCTACAAAGTCAAATTTTTGATCACAATATCAAATATAAATTGTATAATGGCTTAAAAACCATCCATCCTTTTGAAAAAAACACAGATGGTCAGATGAGTTAAGATTTTTATAAGAATAAGTTCTTTACCACGCTGATTTGGGGTCCACTTGGCCCCCAACACAACTGCATGTATAATTACAGCCTGAAAATGAATTAATGACCATTAGCAGTGCTTTCTGGGCTAAGCACTGACAAATTTAGCTTGCAAGGGATGAGGTTCCACAAGAATGGCTGTATGCTGACTCTTGTTGGACTTCAAAACTATGGAGGTGCCGGGGATTGAACCCGGGGCCTCGCACATGCAAAGCGCGCGCTCTACCACTGAGCTACACCCCCAACTCTGGCATCTTAGGAACCATAAACAATGTATTCATAAATTTACCATCTTCGTGGTGGTGGTGGTGGTGGTGGTGGTGATGGTGGTGGCCTTGTGAAGATGGTTGGCGCTGGAACTAATTAATATGATAATTAATTCATCTTTATGATGTGTTTATGACTTTTTTATACACCGATGATCTGGAATAATCCATCTGATTATGTTTCCAGGGCTACAGATGCAGCGACAACCATGAATGGTTACACATTTTAGAATGAATGATCTACACCAACTACCACACTGCTGATGATATTCCAAATTCACAGTTTTTTGCTTTATTGAAGACTACACACAGACTTAATATTGTCTGGCAGTTTGTACCTCTGTTACAGTTGTGCTCGGTTTGCACTATGAAAAAATGTGAAGCTCTTTAGGGTTGAAGTTATCTTTAGCAGAAGAAGTTTTTTCCTTCTTTTCAAGAGAGATGAATTCAAGTGGAATGCTCAACAAACCACCACTTTTGTATAATATACATCATTGCAATGCTTAATTCTTGACAACGATGAATGGAAACCTTTGGTGTTGTACACACATCTTCTTCGTTTCAGCCATTAAGTCATCAATAATAATATATGGATATGGCGGTATATTGGGCATGTTCAGCATACACAATTCCACACTGCACATCCTCATAATATTATTTGAGTAGGACGAGACAGATCTTACTATCCATAAATCTAATTTTAGAGATCACTGAATTATTCCTTTATTGAAACTTGCATAACCCACACCAGATCTAACTTCCTGTCTGTAGAATGATCTGGTCAGTGTGCAGTCTGTGAGACATGAGCTTTCTGTTTTTATAAAGGGACAACACCTCAAAATACAAATTTTAAGATTTACTATGTAATTTATTGCTTAATGTTTGCTTTCTACATATTGTAATAATTTATCAGCACTTGACCCCATCAGACCAGAGCAGCATCAGGTGATCTACACTGATTTTATTTGCTTTTATTTTATATTATAGCCTAGAGAAGTAATGTACTCAACTCAATACCATATCAACTAATACCATGCCATTTCTTGCAGTTCTAGGAACATCATATATTTTGTAAATACAGTATTGCCGTATCCGTGGTGGTGGATGGTGATAGCAAATTGTCAGATTTTGGGAAGGCAGGACGAGACTGAGGCAGCAACAAAATTTGAGATGAGACCGAGACATTTATATTGATGCCGATAAAATTGGAAAACTGCCACTTGATTGGCATCTGGAAATTGAATATTATGAAGAAATGACTTTATTAATTTTGATATTATTATATTATATTATTTTGATCAGTCTGGTCAAACATTATAATTTTGGAAGATCAATGGTCACAATAATACATCATTATACAGTGTAGTTAGGCGTTGACTGTACGTATGGCCCATTGGGTAATCATCATAACAATGTCTATGATGAACAAGTCTCAACATGTGTCTGTATCGACGGTGGCTACATGAAGATGGTTCAACTGGAATTAAAACATTTTGGAGGTAATTGATCATAATGCTTTGTTTTCTACTTTTACATCAACCTCAATAAAAAAAAATCTACTTCATGATGTTTCCAAGGCCACAGATGTATCCATTTACATTGAATGGTTATACCACCTACCCCAGTACTGACTAATTCAAATTATCAAGTTAATATTATATGCTATCAAAACATCATTTATTTTATTTGATAATTTTATTGGCATCTATTTTGTAAAAGGCCATTTTCAAGCCCAAATTATTTTGAATAATCAATGTTTATTCTGTAATTAGTTGCCTAGTTTTTGCTGTAGCCTCACTAGAGTTGTAGGAGTTGTATATTTAACTGCACAGTAGCTTTAACAGGATATGTTTGTACAAAAGTAGGACATGGCTTATTTGCTGCTGCATTGGCATCCACTTTTGGAGCAATGTTCTGTTTCTATATGGCGATGTTATTTATGTGAACAAAAAAATTATGATAAGGAATTGATTCATACAATCAAAAGTGTATGAGAGCAAGGAGTCGGGGTCGATTCGGAGTCGGAGTCTCCAAATCCTTGATGAGATTAAAGGGCTTTATCAGATATGTTACCAGGTTGTCTGGTGGAGTGTGGTGAAATTGTTCAGCTGGTCAATCTGATCCCTTTGTCAGTATATAAACTACCACTGATTTCCCATGAACATAGATTGGTGGACTCTAGAGAGCAGTTAGGTTTGGTTTAGTCTTTTTTCAGTATGATATGTTTCCCAGTTCATTCGATAGAATATGTTGAATCGAGTGGGGTACTTGGTCCTCCTCAACAAAATCTATGGAGGTGCCGGGGATTGAACCCGGGGCCTCGCACATGCAAAGCGCGCGCTCTACCACTGAGCTACACCCCCATTTCTGGCAGTAAAAGAAGTTGCTAATTTGTCATAAAATTCATTTGCCGTTTCCATGGTGGTTGGTGGTGGCAATCGGATAGTCGTAGCACTAGATTGAGTTAATATAACAAATAAATCCTCATTCTTCTTTAATTACCACTTATTTCTCTTCAGATTTAATTTGTGAGCCTTAGTTCTGTGAGCTAGGGGGCAATCTAATTGGTGATGTTTCCAAGGTTACAGTTACATATATAGCCCACCATATATACATGCTATGCATCATGTCACTGTTAAAACCTATTGTATTCTAATGTCAATTGACACTTCTGATATAATTTTCTGTCTAGGAATCCAGATTAATTACATCCAGCCTCGTATAACTATATTCTTTAATTGGGCTGGCAATCTTCTGAGTTTGATCCCAACAGGGTAGCTTAATATGCTAATCTGGTGACAACTACTTAACCATAACCAAGTCGAATTTCATTACAAAAACTTATCAAAACCAGAAACTTGGTTCCCTAATTCTTTGCTATAAATTTGCATGTTTTAACTTTTTGTGGTATTTCAGCTACATTAAAATTCATAAAACTTTTTTCTGATATTTTGTTATTGCATCTACTTTTAACAATACATTGTTTAATTTGCATTCAAAATTGCCAGACTTTTTTTTCTGAAAGCCATTTTTCCGTCTTTAATCAGATTTTTTTTCATTTTTCTGGTGGTTTGAAAATAATTATTATGGAAGGAAAGTTATGCCAACAAAGTTACAAAGAATGTACCTTGGCGTAACGTGATGGTCTTCCAGTTGGCCTCAGGTTTGAAGGTCGTCCCGTTGGTCTCTGCCACCATCTACTCACAGAAGGCTTCTTTCCCCATCTGTAACAAAAGAAACATGAAGGGATAAATATATTACCAATACATATCCCAACACAAACCAATAAAAATCTGAATTGAGAAGAAGCACATCTTTGTGTAGCGTCTAATGCAGGCGAAATTGCGCTTGAGTCATTGGTGTTTGATACAGCAGTGTAAAAAGAACTGTCATGGGCATACTTGACATGAGAAAATTTTGAATACATACATCATTACAAGAATTAAGCAATAGTATCAGCCCTAATTTTGTACCCTGTGGTGTACCAACATTTGATGGGATGAATGAAGATGAGTGGTTGGAGCTGAATCTTACAGACTGAAAGCGATCAGAAAGGATATTTCATCAAAAGGAAGCCTTTCTATTTGTGTATATCTGATATGTACCTTCTCATACTTCCCCTCCTGTGTGTCTCATCCTCATCATCGTCAGCTGTCATTGACTGCTTCCTCCAGGCCTCAACTCTCTCCTTCTGCTTACTCATCCAGTCCTTATACTAGAGAATGAAAATATATCCATAATTTTCCTTATGCAATGTTATATTAATCTGACTGTCCTGTCAGTCAAATTTGCAGTTGCAAAAGAAACCCGTTTCTGGTGATTGACGGCGGTAGAGAAGCTGAGTATTTTTTTGATCTCGAGCATTTGTTGACTGTCCATCCAGACAAAATGAAAGAATGATAAAAAGAGCTTGCTCATAGATAGGGTAGCCCCTGATCCCTTTTCCAGACGAATGGGGGGGGGGGGGTACTATGGGGTACCCCTCCCCAATCTCACTCTGACTTCACATCACATTCTGATTGATATCATACTAAATAAAAGCTTACCGCACCAAGTCCTGGTCTGCCAGTAGGTCTGCTGCTCCAGAAGTCAATCCATCCTTCACCTTTAGCTTGCTCTGAGTCTGTCCACCAGTAGGGCTTATGTAACAGCTCTCTCCTATCTGCATCATCATCAGATGTGTAGTGGTTAGCTGCTACCTGTAAGTAGGTATAATCATGTAGGTAGGTACATTCATGTAAGTAAGTTTACTCAAATAGGTAAGTACACTTGTGTAACTAAGTACACTTATGTAAGTAAGTACACTCATGTATGTAAGTACTCTCATGTAAGTAAGTTCACTCACATAGATAAGTACACTCGTGTAAGTAAGTACACTCATGTATGTAAGTACTCTCATGTAAGTAAGTCCACTCATGCAAGTATGTACACTCATGTCAGTAAGTACACTCATGTATGTAAGCACACTCATGTAGGTAGGTACACTCATGTAAGTAAGTACACTCATGTAAGTATGTACACTCATGTAAGTAAGTACACTCATGTATGTAAGTACTCTCATGTAAGTAAGTCCACTCATACAAGTATGTACACTCATGTCAGTAAGTACACTCATGTATGTAAGTACACTCATGTAGGTAAGTACACTCATGTAAGTAAGTACACTCATGTAAGTAAGTACACTCATGTATGTAAGTACTCTCATGTAAGTAAGTCCACTCATGCAAGTATGTACACTCATGTAAGTAAGTAAACTCATGTAAGTATTTAAACTCGTGTAAGTAAGTACACTCATGTATCTAAGTACACTCATGTCAGTAAGTACACTCATGTAAGTAAGTACACTCATGAAGGTATGTACATTCATTTAAATGAGTACACTCATGTAGGTAAGTACATATATACAAGTTTCATGGGAGTGCCAGCCAAGCAACATGCTTTTGAAGCAACGTGTACCTCTTTAAGACTTGGTATTTTTCCTCGTGGTCATTATGGCAAAGTAGATATTTGAAGTTAAACTGTCCATTATCTCCTAACCAAAATACAACCCAAAGACCTTGCAAGAAATGAGCCTACTTACCAAAGTAGCTAATGCTAAAGTTAAAAGAAAAACTTTCATTCTGACTGAGGACAGAGCGACCGTTTGACTGAACCTGTATGCTAGGAATGGATATGCAGTGAAATCAAGGCACCAAATCCATGAGAGCAGTACCAGATGTTCTATTACACACGTTCACCTCATGGTGGGGCTAGCAAATCCTGGTAGGTTTGAGGTGATAAGAGAACGAGGCATTATTATTGATGACAATACTCAGAATAAAGACTAGTCAAATTTGCTGATTACTGATGCTGGTCTGTGTTTATAATAATTCCACTGATAATAAACGTTCATAGCAGAGTAAGACAGAAGACGTATATAATGTTATATCTTATTTTATAACGCTGCATCACTTCATTTTGCACTGCAATAGAATGAGCATGGAAAAAACATGGCGGCTAGATTTATTCAGATGCTGGCAAAGAATTGTTTATGCATGTATGAATGTATGTATGTGTGTTGCATGCACTGAGTGTGTGTGAAAATTGAAGGTATAGGATAAGAATGTGTTAATGTGTGTGGTTGTCGTAAGACATGAACGTATAAATACTCAAAGGGGAAGAGTGGTCATTCCTCATGGTGCAATGACACTACTTGCTAAACATTAGTTGAATTTTTATAAATATTTCGCATGTCTGCTTTTCTCTAATTTTGAAACACATTGACAAACGATTTGAAATTAATTGTGAATACCTCAAGCCAGTCATCGTGTGATTAAGCAGTTTTTTTATTTATTGAATGTAACAACAATTCTATGTCATTATTGGGCTAAAATGTGTGTAAGTGGATTGTGGAATACAGGATAAGGACAAGCTATGGTATAAACATTCTTCTATCCTCTATCATATTTTGGGCCAAGTTTTACCAATTGGGGCCAAGATTCACTTCTTTGGGCCAAGTTTTATATTTGGGGCCAAGTTTGGCTCGGGCTAAATTTGGCTCGGGCTAAGTTTGGCTCGTGCTAAGTTTGGCTCGGGCTAAGTCTGGCTCGGGCTAAGTTTGGCTCAGGCTAAGTTTGGCTTGGGCTAAGTTTGGCTCGGGCTAAGTTTGGCTCGGGCTAAATTTGGCTCGGGCTAAGTTAAGCTTTTAAGTTTAGTACAAGCCCAATATTGCACTTGTGTATGCTAGAGTGAGTTGAGTGAACTAGGCAGGAGTTCTTGAGGTCTAATTCAGGTTGTTTGGTACTGGTGTACCACTCACGCTCTCCGGCTTCTTTTGAGCTAGATAACTGAGCTGTCTATCCCCCACATGTAAAATCAGGATTGTATTTTCACTGAAGTGAAGGTAACACAAACAAAATTTGAAAACTGTGAGGGAGAGGAGCGATATCTATGTTCTTTTCCACTTTTGCCCGCACAAGAGGAAACAATATAATCTCCAATAAAAGGATTATTTACAGAAGAGCTCAAACCAACAGATCACCACAAAAATCCGACCTGTTAGTACTGAGTGATATAAATGGAGCAGCTATTCTATTCTTTCAAACCAAGAATTGGTCTTATTCTAAGCTTTTGTAATACTCATGTTATAAAATGTTTAAAATATTTGTTACATGCCTGGTAAGAATTTAATATTGCAATTTTCAATCTCCTATGTGATTACTTTAATGAGCTTAGTGGAGCTTGATATTAATGTCTCAAAATAAGGGTATATATCCTTACTCTGTGATTGATTGGTCGGAAGCAAAGGTAACGGTGAGAAATGCAAAATAACTGACCGCACAAATATTATCATTATTTATCACTTATTCAGAGGATAAGTGGTGGTTAAACTGCGGTGGGAGGGTTAACCATAATTAAGGTATATGAACAACTTATTAATTCCCTTGGTTTTGTGTTATCTTAAGGCCCATCCAGGTCGTGTGGTGTAGCGGTTATCACGTCTGCTTTACACGCAGAAGGTCGCGGGTTCGATCCCCGCCATGACCTGTTTTGCTTACATGGTAACAAACAATCAGGAATATCAGGCTACAGATGGTTGCACCGTGCAGGTTGTTTGCAAATTGTACAAGTCTTGTGTAAGACTACAAAAGCTGCTTCATGGACTACAATGAGATTACCTGCCTGTAGTGTTTTATTGCACAGCTATATATTGACAACTACTTATTCACACCTATTCACCCCTGTTTGATTTAAAGAATCATTGACAAGGAATGGGGTCAAGAGATTCGGACTCTCCATGCTTCATTATAAATACCCACCAACTTTTATCACTCTGCTGCTATCCGGAGTTGAGATATAGGTTGCAATACCTAGTGTATCTAAAAACACGCTGTGATGGGGAATCCATTTCCTTTTATGTACAGGTGTTGCATGAACGCAGGTAAGCAAATCTCAATTATGATAAGATAAAAATCTAGTACTGTACACTATATGGAAAAGTTTGACCTTAAACAGCATCAATGAATGATATGGATTCCATTACTGTCATGGACCTCAGTAGTTTATGCACATGTGGACTGTGAATTTCTCTAACTGTGCCAACAAAACAAGGAAGTCATGGAAGATAACCATCTCAACCTAGTAATCCAACAAAGAAAGTAAGGTCATAAAGTTACTGTTACAGTGTGTGTCAGTATTTGAATGGCCGAACTCTCATATTTTGTACTAAGGTGCTAGCTCTCCTTCCCTCTCCCGTACTGTCCTTTCTGCGTAGAGCCTCGAGTTTCTTCATCTTAGCGATTGGTATCTTCTCACCATACATGACCGCCCAGTCAGCTACTCTCAGCTTCTCATGTTTCCGTCTCGTCAGATCAAACGCACAGTTAAGAGAAGATTCTCTCATCGCTATCTTATCGTCAGCGTGCGATCTGATTGGACGCCTTAGTGAGTTCATCCTGTAAAATAGGCAATTCCTGGTTAGATAACCTCAAACATAGAGACTGTTAATCAAATAAATAACAACATTATCAAATATTTGCTTGGAGCTTATCTCTGGCAGTTGCTGTCAAATGAAGGTTACACGGAGCTTGTCACTGTAACCCAGCATAATTAGTCTGCTAGGTACAAGAGTTATTGTTTCGATATGCGATCGATCATGTACTTGTTTAGATGGTTGAATAATGAAGACATAACTCAGAGTGTCAACAGCATCGAAACCAAACACAGAAAGCCCAAACAACCATACAAAGACTTAAAAAGTATGATCCAAGTTGGAGTCACTCCCCTATGAGCCAGCTGTTGCTCAATAGTAGAATCGGAAGCGACCAGCAGGCAATATAGATCATATTATTCATTTAACATAGATTAGGTTTGAGACTCACTTAGACCAGTCTTCACAATGCGGGGAGCTCCAGATATCAGCTGTATGGTCACCCTGTGTGTTACCCCTCCTGATTCTGTTATCTGTATGTACTCCCCCGCCGCTGCTGGGTGTAAGCTGATAACCCAGGGTGGTGTACTCCCGAGGCATCACACACGGGAAACTGTTACATACGTCTCTGTCCAGCTACAGATCATATAATGAAATGGTGTGATATTAGAAAGAGAGAAACAGAACTCTACTCGGGATGTAATACCGCCTGGAATAAACTCATATGGCTTTTGATGAAGAAAATTGTTAATCCGCAACAAATCCGAGGCATTTCTAAATGCTTTTAACAAGCTAACAAGGAAAATTATTTTCCATGGAAAAATAATCTAGTTTGGAACTGGCTACCAATTGCGAAGGTTTTTCTCGTTGTGTGGTATATGTAATAATATATATATATACATATTATATATAAATATATATTATGATACCGTCTCTGTGTAAAGGAGCTAAAACGTGACGCTACTTGGCACAGAGCTGTTTAGAGACAACTCCTTCGAATGCAGAACAAGCAGCAGTTTCTTATTTCTATTATACAGGTTTAAACGATTTTTTACAAACGTACTGAATAGGAGCACGGCGGCAGAGACAGACTTGTTTTCTTGTTATTTATACACAGAGGAGCCTGTTTATGTTCTATTATTGGTAAAGTTCTGCTGATTAACATTTCCTCTATACTCTCCTCGGTGCCGCCATCTTGGTCTGGAGCCTCGATGTCAGGGGGTCTGTAAGACGGCCGGGGGAGATAACGAGCCGCAGACATGTTAGTCAGTACTTTAGTCTTTATATATGAGCTAACTCTACCTACAAAATTTAAATGGATGAAGTTGTGTATGGTCATTTAGTTATATTTTGTATGTTAAGAGGCTTTGTAAGGGTAAGGAGTTTGTAGCTAGCTGTTGTCAAAATAACTTGCATGCATACACTAAGGATGCTAAGGACCAAGGATGCAATTTTCTAGCATCCATAGCCCCATAGCAAATCTGCAAAACAAGTCATAATATAATATGGCTCATGTACAAACATTAAAAAATTATTATGTCTAATGTATCGTATTTAGTCATTGTTCTTTGAAGTTGTCTCCCCTTGTTTTATGGAAAGATAATTCCCTCACTGTTTTCAGCTTTTCTTCCTTTTGATAACATCTAACGAATTCTTTGCTGATACAACAACGCTGTTTGATTGCAATTGACACAAAGACAAAACTCTCTTCAGACAAAATAACATAACATGCACAGTATCTAATTTGTTTTAAAATAATAACAACATTTTTAGATGTGAATATAATGTCGACTGAACAAAATTATATTATTATTGTAAATGTGTTGTGTAACTCTACAGTCTCTGATCTGATAAAATCAATCTGTTCCACTCTTACAATTGTGAAGGCATATAGTCCACAGTTAAGGCTAACTGTATAGTTACAGCTATATTAAAATTTTAAATTTGACCCAGCTTATTGTTGACGTTACCAAACTCTCACCTCTCTTGAAAAAGTCTCAGCTCGACAGAGCAATAGTTGTGCACGGGCTAGTTATTAAGGTGGGGATATTAATTCTTAAATTATAGTGATGTTAAATTAAGTTGAGATTTTGTTGTCCAAATATCTAACTTCATAATTAGAAAATTATTTCCCCCTTACACGCATGGCGGTGAAGGGTGCTGCCAGTCTCGGTTTAGGTACGAGTCATACAAAATGATAGATCAAATAATTAAGCTAGTTCATTTAACAAAACAGAGGAAAGTCTTATCTATATATGCCATTACTTGGGGCACTACTAAGAATTTAATTGTCGACAGTCACCGCAAAGTAACGACTGACGCTGCTCGAATCTCTAGATCAATTTTGGAAGTCTTGAAGTATGAGGTAGCTCAGTTGATTAGAGAGCCTGCCCTCTAACGCGCAAGCGTTGGAGGTCTTGGGTTCGAATCCCGCTGCAGTCTACCAACTACTGGGCTCAATTGACGCTCCAGGTGTGCTCCGACCTGCCTGCAATCTTAAGGCACATTAATTTCTCAGTTATCGGACAGAGACCCAAACTTGCGATTTTATCCATTTTACCCAATCCTTTCAGTTGCCCTTACCCTTTAGTACCTGACACTCACCGAGCATATTAAGTGTATCTTGTATCCTCTCGACCTCCTTATCGTGTTTCCTCATACTCTCTCTCTTATTACATTCCTGTCCTTCCTTTACCTCCTTCAGTAAGTTCCCACATGTTTTGTGTCTGCTGCTAAAACTTTGTATCCGTCTGAACTTCCTCGATTTTAGAGCCTCTGAGCTGAGCGACATTTCACTAGCTGCGGCTGTGTGCTGGAGATGTGTGGCTTTACAGAACGTCAGCTCTGTCACAAACTCCTAAAGGTATCAAATCAGACAGTGACTGAAAATTATGGGAGGCTATAGTGAAAGATTTAGTTCAAATCATGACGTCTAATCATACGCCGCATCTCAAACATTGCGCCGACATATTGGTTGCTGAAATTGTTTATGGTTTGTAAGCAGCAGAGCCGAATTAAACACCAGAGGAGGGGAGGGGCAGCAAGCCCAACTAGTCAGTGGAATGAGTGGCATCGTACCCTGGGAGTCATATGCTAAGATCCGATGAACTGAGCAACCTCCCGCTCCCGATTACCTAGGTCCTAGACTAACCCGTTCTAACTACATGTAATCTCACCAAGTGACTCTGCAATGTATACCAGGTGGCACAAGACAATGGAGTTTAGAAATCGTCTAGTCTTTACTGAGAATGAATCACTCATTATAACCTACCAACTGCTGTCAATACTAAACAACAAACAGTTGCAAATAAATAAAATAATAATAAGAATCGGTTGTTACGGCAGTATGATAGCTAATCACTTACCCTAATAACTATCAAGACATTCGTTAAACTCAACAATACCACTTAGAAGCATAAAAAACAACACAACAATTAACAAAAACATAAGTCAAGCATACTGTTACTGCATTGTAGAGATCAACATCAACAGATATTTTTAGCAAAAGCTTTGAGCGATCTATCACAATGCTAATCATGGCCTCAGCATTTTATTGAAACTGCAAATTAAAAACAAATGAAGAGTTAAACAGATATCTCACCATTTCAATGTTGTTATCCTTACTGCAGTCCTTATCGAGTTGCCGATGACCCGTCAGCCCGCTGCCAGTTTGGATGTTAGGCACCATCTTCCTATTTTTGCTATCCAGATACTAGAAAAAATTTAGATGTCTGAAATCTCCATTTAACAAACAACAATCGATGCAACCTAGCAACAATTAATTGCAAGATAACCACCTGCCACCTTATATTAGTTTACTCTCAGGGTTACATCTGGGGTGTATAAAGTGTTACCGTCCACGTCGTGACGAGACCTGAATGCTGTGATGATGTTTTCTGGAGAAGCTGCTTACCTGTTTTTAATTCAGTTGAGTGCCAACACTCTAATTCGCACCCTATCTATGAGTCAAGTAATTCATTGTGCAGCATTATCCTCGGAACCTATCAACACAAATCAGGTGATGTTTAACACGTCAGTCATTTAAGTACCTTTAGGGTTATGTCAAAAATATAAAGTTTTGAAATTGGTTTGTTATCATGTTTTTGCATGATAAATAATTCCAACCTTTATTGTTGTACTTATAAGTGAACTCTCAAATATTTTCAGAATTTAAAGTATATTTGAAGTAAACGCTATGGAATTAAATTTAATCAGTTTGTTAAGGGTTGATTGATTTGTGCACTGTAGTTTCGTTTGCTCAGCTTTCCTTAGTATAATCGATATCATGGGCTGAGAGTGAAAATAAACATTAGATAACATTTAACTGAGAGGTAAGATAATTATTTATATTATAAACACGCAGTGGTGCCTAGCTAGGATTTGAACAAGGACATGGTCTCTAAGTATAAAATATGAGCAATTGCTATGGCTGGGCTGAATTAATTATTAAATGGGGGGGAGTACACTGCAGTGTTAAATGCAACCCTGCCCCTCCATGTTACTAAGTAAAATACTACTTGATGGCAATATCTCTACAAACAATACAATACAAAATGTGGCTTGATAACCCTTGTTGAAGCTGATAATTGGAATTGAAAAGGAAGCCTCTATGACACAATTTCCTATAAAAATAAAGGAAACTGTATTATTTTGTTTTCCTGAGTTTTCTGCCCGTGTTTTGAACAAAGACAACTCCCATCATTTCAGAGTGGTCTTGGATGATGCCTCAAATCTTAGTTGCTTTATATTTAATGATCCATTTCAAACGTTTTTCTACAGGCATATTTTTACAGCTCTTCAATCTCAAATTTCATACTATTAGAACCGAGGTAGATACTCAGGGTTGCCGGCTTTGATTGTGGAATTATTTTTACCTGGATTTATAAGATTTGGCCTAACAGGGATTGTGTATAATATTATTACCATAAAAAACGCAACATTCGCACAAGATACTTTACATCCTAGTGTCTTCTATGGAAATGTGCTGATAGATCAGAAATATCTGAGTGACCAAGAGAGTTAAATTTCTCATCCTATTTATATTCGTCTTCTTTTCAAAAATATATGCAACTGCCAGTCCTTTATCATCAGTTAATGATGATAATATCAACTACTACATACTTTAGTGTCATTGTAAACTGTAGATCTCTGCTGTCATCCTTTCTTGTCTGCGGAGTACATCAAGAGAGCATCATAAGTATTACTCTTCACATGGTAATATCTATGAATCTTGGTCTCCTGAACATGCCATGATCTTCAACTATTACAAATAGCATACTGTTTTGGTGATGTCACCATCTACAACATGAAATAAGGTATGAATACTAGACATCTCAACCTGCTACATAGTTTCAGGCTTCAAATTATCGACACCCTGAATTGTATCGTTGGTAAGCTTTTTCGCTTTATATTGATCCATGATGATAGAATCAAACCCTTCATACGCCTCTATAATCATAGACTTTTCAAACTCCACCTGAATGGCCAAAATTTGAGAATCGCTTATTCATGATTATAGTAGATATGTTTTTGAGAGTCATTGTTATAGGTTAGAAACAGAATACTATGAATTTTGAGCAGCATATTCATCTAAAGCAGGTCTGCCAAATTGTTTTTTTTTATGGGATTTCATCTGCCACCGATAATAGCCTTACGTTAGAGAGTGACGCAAAGGCGTTAGCTAGATTTTCAAATCCACACAAAAGATAATCGTGTCAACACCACAAAAACAGCTAGGAGTGGGAGCTAAAATCTCTTGGTATCTCGATTTTCAAAAAAGGAAAGAATTTGGGATCAACAATGATAACCGCAATCTCATCATTTAGACAGAGCATGTTAATATTTTCAGAATTAGATCAGAGGTATCACAGAGTGTGATGGCGTTTGTGCACAAATTCTATAGGATATGTTCCCAATGAATCAATTCGACTTGTCTATGAATCTGGCAGATTTCACATTGTTCACAAAGCGAATTCTTATTGACACTGACAGTCTTGACAAACTTACCACTTAGCAGATGGATAGACATGTATTATTCTCTGATCAAAGGCCAGCATATATATTTGGAAGCAATGGACTATAGTTAAGTCACGATAGACCACCCGGTTCGATACCCCAAAAGCCTGAACTGGAGGAATCATCCTTCTTGAATGGGCCTCACCCCTTAGCCTGTGCACAATGTACAATAATGAAATTCCTATTATCTACAACCCTTTAATGAATTATGATTGTAATGGCAGAGGCCTTGATTACCTGTGTGCCTAGACTTTGCTAACCATCTGTATCCACTGTGGCATTCATTTCGTACAACATCCGGTATGAAACTAGTTTCAGTTATCTCTACCTCCAAAACTTCAGCGATTGTTGTCGATGCAATTGCAATAATGTCATTCCCTGAATGAATTTTTTTTATTTCTCGCTCTTTATCTGTAGAAGAAACTGGAAGAAGACTGAATTCTGTACACCTGTTCCTTCAGGTCGAAATGATAAAGGCTGGACAAACTTCTTGTATCATAACCGCACTGGAAAAAATATGTCATTTATTTCACCAGTACTCACCACATTGCACGCCTGATATTCTATATATTATTGGCTAGAGAAAGGCCATAAATAAAATCTTTTTGTGGTAAACTTTGCTGATCAAAAACTCTTTTTCCAACGATGAGAACATTAGGGCTTCAAATTGATAACATAATATTCAATGTTGCATATTTGCCCATTGCTATTATGCTTCTCAACCATGACCGCAAAACTTAAAAATGCCCTGTAGTACCACCAATATGTGTGCATGATAATTCTTACCTTGAAATGAGCCTTCTTGTGCATTGTTAAAAGAAATCTCTTCATTTCCTGAAAATTGGTAGTGAATTAATACTGAATCTTAGAACTATAATATAAAAGTGTTGCTATATACACGTGAACAGGTATTATCATAACCAAGTATTCATGCTAATTGCCAGTATTAGGGGTTGCACCCCCTTGCAAGCTGGAGGCAGCTCACCAGCAGAAAGGAAACAACCGCAGAACAGGCACCAACTGGATCAAACCTGATCTACGTATATATATAAGCATAAGTTAACCTTTAAAACCCAGTTAGGTTTGGGATGATAAACACTCCATAATAGTGGCATAATGATGCCTGCACATAGCCTGTGTACTGGGGGAGATTATTAATAATTTTAAAGGATTATCTTTAATAACATTCCTTATCCCTTATCTGTATCAAACTGCAGAGGATCGTGTCTCACAAACTCTGGTGTGGTGTTCTTCAGTTCACTGACTGTATTTTGCTGCCACACAGAAAAGTGTATAACTGCTGACACTGTTATAGTCAGCAGCAGAGTTAACACCAGATTAGTGACCACCAGTATGCGGGCGGATGGGCTGCCGCTGCTCCTACTTGTATTCCTAGTCTCAATGTCCTGAAAGCATGCAGAAAGAAAAACTTGTATATATTGAAATGATTTAAAGCGTCACTATATGGAATAAAATACCCATACCTGGTTCCCAATTGATGGAAAATCTGAAATAAGAGAGATTGCTCTGTTATTATCTATGAATATCTTTCGAATACATGAGACCCTGCCAAAATTCTATGAGAAGATATATATATGAAAATCTAATAACTCCACTAACTTACCATTTTGATGAAATCCTTCTTCTAAGCACCAAAGTTTGTGGTATCTGTAATCTTGTGTTTATTATATAAACCAATTTGATTTGCAAAAGCTTACAGAATATTTGGCAAAAAAACTGTGTAACCAATTAATCAAAAAGTATTCCCTTGGATTTTGACCAAGAACTTCGCTCATATATTTTCTTAGTTCCACCAACAAAAAAATTGTCTAACTCCTTTGTTAAAAGGCGTCTGCTCAGTTTCAAGACTTTAGCATTCATGATGTTCCTATAGTAGAACCAACTTGTTTCTTGTAATGGGGATGTGACAATAAACATACAAACAGCTTTATACATTATCATAATTATATATATACATGTATGTTCACAGTTGGGATAAGGCGCACTAATATGTCACATCATGATGCTTCAGTCCTTTAACATGATGGAGCTATGGACTGGGAGTGCATTAGAGAGGGTGATCCTGATTGAGAGTCCGGTATAACGTTTTCTCAGGACAGGAATAGTCACCTGTTTTTGTATTTGCAGATTGAGCAAACTGAGGGAAGATAATAACCAAGATTACCCGGCACATCTGCTACAATAACTCAAATTAATGTTAAATGAATGTCACTTCATGGCAAAAACGTTTTTGTTTAATCTCAGAGCAGAATGCCAACAAATTTTATTGCGAAATTATCAGGAATTAGCAGACCTTCATACACACACACGTTTACGTCAGCAGATCATCTGATTTTATGTAATATTTGATATATGGTATGGTATGTATGGTAAGGAAATTGAATGCTTTTGTTTTGCCTCTAAACTTAAAAGCAATCGAATGGAACCTTACAAGAATCCTTCAAAAAGAGTGACACTTCTGTATAAACCTGTCCATGAACTGGATGTTGATCAGATTCAGTCTCTAAAATGTGCCCCCCCCCACCTGAGGAAGAGGTAGTGGCCAGTGAAAAAGGGAGCAATAGATAATGGAATGAAAAGATTCCAATAATCCTTGAATGATTGATTATCTATTCTCTGCAAATGATGTATCAGCGCTGACTGGGAGAATATTCTAGTGTGCATCATTGAGGTCAGAAGGTTATTCTAATAGGGTACATGCTTGAAATGGTGGAATTGATTTAACACATTGGGATTTGTAGTCAGCAAATATTTCGATCACGCAAATTTTCATTAATGACTGTTTCTACAATCTCCCAGCCTAGGCTATTTTCTCCAGCTCAATACTATTGTAAGAGCTATCTTCTGCTGATAAATAGGAGCAAAACTCCTTTTTCACAAAAATAAGACTGTAAATGCAAGATATATGTACCCAGGAAGGGTGGGAGGGTACGACACCCTTCCTCCCTGTTGTACCAGAGACTATGGATATGCCCTCAACAGCAGGATCATTTGACCTCCAATAACAAGTTGCTGAAGATTAAAACTACAGATTTTTGAGGATGGACTCAACATTTATTGACAATTTGTTGGCATTTTTGCAATTGTTGAAAGAGGAAAAATCAAATTTTCTTTTTAAATTTAATATATAAAACAGCTGATGAAAATATTGTAAAATATATATTGTCCTTGGATTATGTACTTTCCTTTCATTTCACTTGCTTTTCAACGGTCACATATACATATTTACATCTGTGATGCAAACGTAGTACTTAACATGAAGGCTGAGTTTTACTCTGGTATACAGCTTTGCTCCAGCATGACTATAGTTTCCAGCTTGCCTCGATCGACCAGCTGGTCTAACCCTACAAAACATAAAATGTTCAGCGCTCTTAACTTGCATACTATCTACCGGAACAAAACTCTTTCTTTGCCTAAATGGGCCAATGCACTGGAAAATACAAACTGTATTCACAGGATTTGTTGCTTATGTGATGGGTGCGGGAATGAAGCTTGTTATTGGTCAAAAGGAGAGTCAGAATAACTTTAAGCATAAATATGAATATCACAGGTATCTAGCAGTATCTCTCCAGTTAGGGTCACAAGCAGAAACACAAAATTGCTAGGGAATCAAATATTACATTTTCTTTACTTACCTTTGGTTGCTCTGAGATGAGTTGGTAAAATTCGACTGTGTTGGATTCATAATGTGTGATGATAAGCTGGTCATCATCTGTCACAGCCATGTCAAGTTTACCGGACTTATTATCTTTGGTTTCACCAGAGAGCTCACCAACTAACTCACCTAAAATATTTCATAGAAGCATTATTAGTGGCTTGTTAGGTGATTTTGAAATACAGTGAGAAAACCCAGGAATAGGTACTAACAGTTGTTGGTGGTGATATCAATCATATAACCTCCCAACCACAATCATCTAGGAGATTCACAGAGCCTCCAAGTCACCACAGATTACTCTTACCAGTGAATAATCATAGCAGAGATAAGGAGAGATAATTAACATATACTGTTGGTTACATAGATTATAGTCAGAGCAAACAATATGAAGGTTCACAGATCCTCTGGACTTCTCTCACCAGTTTCACAGTCTAGAATCCATATTTTAGTCTGCGGTCCATCATTAGTTACTAACACATATCTGTCTCTCAGTAGAGCTACTCCTCGTGGATTTCGAACAAGCCTTGATGTCCATAAGGCTTCACTGGTGTTTATGTCCACTTTGAACAAGCAGTTAGATCCACAGTGTGACAGAATAACAAAGTTTTCTCCAGCAGTCATGGCTAATTCGCCATCAATTGGTCGAGGCAGTTTGATAGATTTGTTTGTATCTCCAGTTTGGTTGTAAACTGTTATGGTGCTACTCTGTCGGCTAGGGAGTATAATATCATCCCCATAAACTCCGAGTTGGTTCAGAAAGTTATCACTGTCTTCATGCTCCCAGTTTCGCTGCTCTCGTCCGTTTAGATCAAAAACTCTCACTGTGAACTCAAAACTAATCCAGTCACAAACTGCCACATAAAGTTCTCCATTCAATATCTTCACGCTACTCCCAGTACCATTCAGCTTGATGAAATTATTCTGAATCTCTCCATCCGCATTTATCCTTTCGATTGTGTAGTCCTCATCATTACCAACGTATGTCATGCCATTGTGATGACACACAGATAAAGGTTGGCGACCAACCTTCAAAGTTCTCATTAGTTGCAGTGATGTTGGTAATTGGACTTTTCGCAGGCTTGCCTGAATGGTGAGAGGGAGAAAGTCTTCTGATTGGATGATCTGACAGGTCAAAGTATCAGGCTTCTCTGTCAAAAACAGAAATGGTGGAAACAATTAAAACCTTGATATATATTGGATAATAATCCTTTGCCTGAAGGGATTTCATGTTATGAAGGTTAGCCAGCCTAACTATTTGTTTGTGAATAGAGAAATATATACTGCTTAGCTTGATAGTGAGCGAACTGACAACAAAAAATATAGGCCATTTGTTCTCCAGATGAACCCGTTAACAAGTTTAACAAGTCCTATTAAATGCGGGCAATAACACAGCATTATGCCATCATTAAACGTATATGTATGTGACTGTCGTGTCTGTTGCTAATACATACGTTTGATATTAACGCCTGATCAGTTAACCAGAGGGTCGCTTGACCAGAGAGGGTGCTGCTTACCTGATTCATCAACTTTCACATCTACTACAGGTACTTTACATTTCTCTATCTTCATGTTAATCAACTCATCAATGAGTTTATTTGTGCGCTCAAATCCCTTTATTATGTCCACCTTGAAAACAAGAGAAGAATATGGGTATTGTTTCAAAGTCTTCAGAATAACATAATGTTAGAATTAAAATAATTATGGGATGATGTATGTAGTCATTATAATGACACAAAAACATACATTGAAAAACTTTAATGGAAAGCAGACAATCATCAATCGTGTGAGTAGTGAATAGCTGGCATGCTAATCAGCGCAATCAACCGATTCTTTTTGGGGGTGGTGAGATGCACAATCGGTTAGCGCACTTGCTATTCACTGCCAAGTGATTAGTGCCGCATGAGTTGTGGGTTCGAATCCCATTGAAGGAACTTTCAAGGTTGATTGTTCCAGCCCCCACCACCCTCGGGTGTATACCTCTTCTGTGTACTTGTCTTCTGACTGAATCATGGAAATACGTGACAGCATGGAAAGACAGCAAAAAATTCACTACAAGGGGCCCCAGCGATGGGCCATGTAAGGCCAACAGTCCTACACGTATGCTGTGTTGCAGAGGGTGACAATGGTGGAGTGGAATGACCTATGGCTTGAGAGTACACAACTCAGCGTAGTGAATAGCAGGCATGCCAATTAACGCCATCAACCAATTCTGTTTTGGGGATGGTGAGATGGCTCAATCGGTTAGCGCGCTTGCTATTCACTGCCAAGCGATTAGTGCCGCAAGAGTTGTGGGTTCGAATCTCTTTGAGGGAGCTTTCAATGTCATTTGTTCCCATGCCCCCATCACCCTCGGGTGTATACCTCTTCATGAAAATGCTGTTTGGAATTTTACAGTTTGCTAATATATAGCCGTTACTTCTCAGTTGCGATTTTGTTGTAATTATCAAATACAACACTCAAAACAATTAATAGTAAATCATACCTGATGATGTGAGTAGACTCCTGAGTTTATCTTGAGAAGTTGTCTGCTCAGCTTATTCAGCTTTTTACCGACTTCATCATCCAGGAACTGAGTCATTCTTGCTTTTGATTGGCTCCTCAACTCGATGAGTTTTATCTCAAGGTCAGCATACTGTCCCCTGGTTTCCTCAATCTGTTAATGAAAGCAACGCTACACTGGTCTAACTAATCTTCTCTTGCACCTATTGTAAAGCGCAGTGTAATGAATTAAGCCGAGGGATTGATCAGGAGAGATTGTGTTAAGGTTGAAAGGTTCAAGGGCTTGAAAGAACTTTCCAGTTGGAATTAGGTCGGGCATTTGTGTATGGATATCACAAAAAAATCAGCATGAGATTTGCGTGAGCATTTCTTACAAACATGCATCATTTTGTAGGAAAGCGTTTGACCAAATTAGACCAATACCTACATATTATAATCAATTTGTAATGTCACAAAATCAGCTTTTGGGGGATACACTTTTGTGGTTATCATCATCGTAGTCTTATCGGGCAGTTTAGGACATAGGGTATTTCCACCCATTGATCTCGAAGAGCGGCTGCAGGGATTGTGTGACCTTTAACCCTGAGGTGTAATTCTACAGTAAGGCCTCACATCACTCCAAGCCATGAATAGAGGCTGCAATGTAGACTCAATTTTAGCTTTCTTACCTCTTTATCTCTTGCTCGATGAAGTTGTTCTATCATCTCCTCTGTTTCACCATCAAACTCAGATAACTTGTTGGTCAGGGATTTCTCTATTTCAAGAAAACTCTCTTCTTTTTCAAATACCCAGATCTTCTTATCATTGATTATCTCAATGAGTGAAGTTTCTAAGTCATCGAGAGGTAGAATCGTGTGGTGTAACCCTGTATGAAAATAGAAAGATAATCATAATATAAAGTTTCCACCTAAGGTTTGTGCAATTTCCCTAATTAGACCTTGACCGGTCGTAAAAATATTGCTTTTAACAGACATAGTCAACCAAATCTCATACAGCCAGCAATCTTAAAAATTTTATTGAAATGTATGGCCAGTCAGCTGCTACTGCCTGTTACTGATTAAAAGCCGGGGTTTCACTGCTTGATCATGGTCGTAACATAGTTTGTATTATTATTGCTTTTTGCTTGCTTGAAGGAGTAATAAGAAGTCAACACAAAAATAAAATCTTATAGATAACCAAATCTTTGTTGATCCTGCAATATATGTCATCCATAAATCACGTCTTAATAAACCGAACGGAGGGTAGCTTACCATCGGTGCAAGTTGTCAACTCGGCGTTACATCCGATACACATAACCTCATAGCATTCCTCACAAGCCATCCTATACTGATATCTAGGATGTTTGACACAGTATCTTGTTTGCAGTTTTCTGTAGTTTTTCTGATACTCGACCATTGGGATCCTTCTGTGGTCATCCAGAGCATCATTATGACTCTAGAATACAGTATAATGGTGACATGATAATAACATTGTCAAAATGATACTTATTTTGCTATGTCATGGAAGCATGATCGTTAACTCATATCACGCTAAAACATAGGTTTTCAGCAATGATCTATCCCGATATACAGAGCCCACTAGTGCAGACCTGTTCAGGGCTATGAGGATAACTATCATTAGACAAAGAGTGTTATTCTACCATCTACTACTAAAGTATCATTGGGCCAGGCTGATGTGACATACAACCATCCTGTTACCATGAGGTCGAAGGAGAATTTTCCCTGTCCCTATTGGAGCTATGTGATAAACTTTACCTGAGCCAAGGAGCCACCTCCCGCCTCGCGCCTTCTTATATCTTAGCAAGGCAACACTGATCGATCTATAATGTTAGCAAAGAAATTCACTCACTTTTATATGGGTGTCACAGAACTTCTTAGCACAGATGACACAGTAGACCTGAGCATATCTAAACTTCTCATCTTTTCTTCTACACACATCACAACAGCTGAACTCATCTATAGGGGCTGTAGCTGACTGAAGTGCATCCAAAGAGTCTTCAACCACTCTCCTAAAGAAAATGCAGGTTATTTATATGCAATCCTTTTGTTTTGTCTTTTCTCATATCCATATAGATGTGGCACTGACTTGGCTAATTTATAATTTTTCGTTGTGTTACATTGATTGTTGGGTCTCTGAGATAAATAGAAAACGGAGCAGTAAGACTTAGAATTTGAAACTTTGTCGGAAATTGTTTCTACAATTTATAGAATGGATATCCATCTTCATCCAAGCGGATAACACAACTAATTTGTGAAAATGATCGACCAAGTACCCCGCTCAGATCAGCTTATTTATCGCCAGTAAAACATTAAACTTTTCTATTCTTTATTCTCAAGACCAACACCACGACGATCATCAGGGCGATAAATGAATTATCTCCTGTGTATCCCCTCGCGGTTTGTTTAAACTGCATTAGACTATCTTGAGAGACAGTTTGATGCTTTCATCAAAGGTATACATCTATCAGTGTCATGTGATAATGGAAGTTTCGGATCTAGTCGAAGGTATGTAAAAACATTGTCAATGGTGTGACAATTAGCTACATTTGACTGAGGGAACCTTGCTAAGCATTTCCATTGCAACAGCCAGCAATTCTAGCCAATTATAACTTGCTTGAAAGTTGATTGTTATTTCATAAAAACTTACTTGCAGACAGGACAGAGGATGATTTTAGTCTGTTCTGAGTCTTTAGTAAGACAAGTCACACAGAATATGTGACTTGGACTGCATGGTAACCTCTTTAGATCATCATTCTCGTAACAAAGACCACACTCCAGCAACTCTGTATCTTCTGTGTTATTATCAGTACTGCTGCCGCTATCTCCTGCTGCTGCCATGATGCTTATGTATTAATCTATAAATATATATTGCCATACAGTAGTCCAAATGTGAGATAAATTCAATCTATATTTTGCTTTCCGGCTCTACATAGTATTCCGGACACTTCCAAGCATCATCTTCTGAAACTCCGGAGGATGCATCATATTGGAAAACCTACCAAACCGGGTAGTGGAAGCGCTCTAGACAGAACAGCATATGTTTGGGAGTTATGAGGTTACAGCAAAGATCAACCATCAAAAATCTCGCAGGAATTCAAAAACAATTCTAGGGCTAAAGATTTGGAGAAGTGAACATGTTATGAACACAAGTACGATAATCATACAATCTGGATAGTTATGGGTGCACTCAATCCTTGCACTTACATGGAACTCTCCCTATCTCTCACTTCCTCCTTACTAGTATTAGTTCAGTTATCTGGTGATATGTCAGGCTGTTGTAAACAACAGTGTCCTAATGGAATGTATGTGGGTGACAAACCAGGTTGCATTGGCCTGCATTGACAGCTAGTAAAATCTGCTAAGTGCCTTTGAATATGGACATTTTGATTTGTAGTGATCCATATAACCAACTATCTTACAATCTTGAAACTCAGGTAATTAAAGTTTTCACAACTGGACTCTTTTTTTTGTAATGTGGGGACAGTTGTCTTGAAATAAAGAAGATACTGTTACGTTAATCAAGCAGTCCTTGGGGAGTAAAACTAAGTGATCTGGGGTACCTGGTCACAAAACTTATAACACAATGATATTTAAGAGGTCATTATCTTTATTAACTCATCTGTCTTTGTTGATTGTTGTCATGCTCTGATAAGATTAAGACAGCTGAAAATTTTTACTCCATGGTGAAATTGATGTGGGGATAAATTACTGGAAG
This sequence comes from Membranipora membranacea, assembly GCA_914767715.1. Classification (NCBI taxonomy): domain Eukaryota; kingdom Metazoa; phylum Bryozoa; class Gymnolaemata; order Cheilostomatida; family Membraniporidae; genus Membranipora; species Membranipora membranacea. Next base: position 990,706 of record OU612072.1, on the reverse strand, counting down.
TGAGCACTATATGAGTTTCAAACTTGAAAGAGTAGAGCTGGCAGCCCTGTTTATCAGAAAGGCAAAGGTTCAACCAAAGTTCTAGAAGGTACAGAATATTTGTTGGTCTACAAAAAAGACCTTGAGACCGCATACAACCTCCCTAGACTCTGTCTGATAATGTCTGATGACTACAACGTCTCAAGTCTGTCTCACAATGTCTGGAGATTATTTTACAACGTCTCAAGACTACCTCATGAGTCTTCACACACCATCATCAACGACTGGTCAAGGTGTTGCACTTAGAACCAGATGCCTATTTGGCAACCGCCGGATGCCTGCGTTACATCTAGTGGTTGCCAAATAGGCATCCGGTTGTATAAAAGGCATCCACTATTGTGACTAAAGCAGATGACTTTGTAACAGAGGAGAATGCGTTGTAGACACCCGTCATCAGGTTGTCAAACCCATCCGGATGTCCGAGTGACAGCCGGATGCTTAGTTGGCATCCAATGGATGCCATGCGGACAACCGCCGGTTGCTAAATGGGCACCCGGATGGGTTCGTGACAATCACACTATGAGAAATGGATGGCCAGTTAACACTGCCGGATGGGCATTTGTCTTTGCGGATAGCACTTTTGTAGATATGTATGGCGTATGGCCACATGTACCGGTCAAGTTTTTAGTGCAACACCAGGTGACCTTTCTGAACTGATTATAAACTTGTAATGTACAGCATCCACTACTGTAAAAGCCTGGGTTCTGTAAGCCATGTCCTAAACAGCACCTGTCCACCTCTTACAAACACCCATCATCAGAGAAGGTGTACTCATGATGGAAAGTAGGTCACAGACTTGAATGCTCCCTCACTTTTTGTACTGTATTAAACAGGGTTCAAAAGGACCCATCACTCATCATGTCAATCCAGTTCAAGAATTCTCAGTTCCATATATTACAAAATGCACAAATACACAGCACTCTCGAGACCTCCTCTGCCTTTTTCACCTCATATTTATCACAATTTCACCATTGGAATCAAATTGTGAAGAGAAAATTAAATTAAGTCTACTAGTGAGGATCTACATGGCACAATTATAGGGGAATTCCCTAACTTCAATATGGACCGGAAATGCAAAGAGGTGTTTTGAATGTACTCACTAAGACAAGAGAATTTTATCATAATGAGTTTGATTGGATAATATGGTAAATTAGCAGGTCTCATTGGCCATTTGAAGCTTGATGGAATCATACTAACCGGGAATTCCCCATCAAGAGAACCACAACAGGATAGTATTACTAGAATTTCAACTACTACTACTTCTACTACTACTGTACTGATTATTCAATTGCCAGAAGCAGGCAAGTAAATGAGGGGTGGGTGATGGAACTTTTTTTCCTGGTACTTCTATCCCAGCCGGCAAGGCTTAGACAGCAACCTTTTGAAGAGGTTGCCAAAGGGCAGATTTTTTGTTGGCCAATATCCTCTGACATCACCTGTCTTTGATAGGTATGCCAGAGGGAGCCACATATCCCCATTTCCCAACAACAGATAAAAGTGGTTTTAGATGCTTCTGCATATATACTTTATTTTCTTGCCGTTGGCGGTTGCAGATATAATTTTCTGGACTGACAAAGCTTAGCTAACACTTAAACTACAATGAATTTACCATCTATTAGTATGGCTCCAGCATGAGAACAGTTTATTCCTCACAATTTCCAATGGTACACAGAAGTCTAGGTTGAGTGTAAAAATGGTAGTCAATGCGAGGTCGATGTAATTGGCAGACCAAAGTAGCATTTATCTCCCCTAGCTGATTGATTATATTCGAGAATTCTCTACACCCAGACACCAAACAACCAAATGAGAAATCAGCATCCCTATTTTATTCCTGTGAACCAGTATCCCATCCAAGAAATTTGAAATAGGCAAATATGTGGCCATTGATTGAATCAACTTCTTCTGGCACCACTTGCCACTCAACACAAAAAGTGGTGGTGATGGAAGGATACATTTGTTGTAGCAAGAATCATTGATTCCAGCTGAGTCTTTACACTCTTAGGCTAAATGCTTTAAGCATGGCAGAAGCCTTCTACAGCAGACCCACTCAGACAGTACTCCCTGCCCTGACTCCCTCCTCTATAGGCTTTATGAGTAACATAATAAATAAATATATATAACAAATAAATGAACTATTTAATTTTAATATTGGACATAGACAGTTAACAATATCCCTGTTATATCCTTCCCTGAGAAACTTGTATTAAACATCTTGAAGAGCTTGCTAAAAATCCCTTTTTGGCAACCTCTTCCACCGGTCCATATGGCATACAATTGGCAACAGTGTTCAGCCTCTTCTGGTAACCTCTTTCCAACTCAGTTTAGACAACTAATTGCCCGCTGGGATTCTTGGTACTTCTAGTATTTTACCAGTACATAAATTCCATAAGTTGGATTCCGACAATTTTAATTTTTGGACTGCTAAGTGAGCACATTGAAGAGAAAAACTTTGTCCCGTTGTCATTCCTGGGGAAGAGGGAGTTCATTGATGTGTTGGATCGGTCTAAGCAATGAACTCCCTCTTCCCCAGCGAGCAATTAGTTGCCTAAACTGAGTTGGAAAGAGGTTACCAGAAGAGGCTGAACACTGTTGCCAATTGTATGCCATATGGACCGGTGGAAGAGGTTGCCAAAAAGGGATTTTTAGCAACCTCTTCAAGAAGTCTAACATAAGTTTTACATCCTTCTCAGGGAAGTCTCTATCCAATATTAAAATTGAATAGTTCATTTTTTCGTTATATATATTTATTATGTTACTCATAAGACCTGTAGAGGAGGGAGTCAGCGCAGGGAGTACTGTCCGTGTGGGTCTGCTGTAGAAGGCTTCTGCCATGCTTAGAGCATTTAGCCTAAGAGTGTAAAGACTCAGCTGGAATCAATTATTCTTGCTGCAACAAATGTATGCTTCCATCACCACCACTTTTTGTGTTGAGTGGCAAGTGGTGCCAGAAGAAGTTGATTCAATCAATGGCCACATATTTGCCTATTTCAAATTTGCTGGATGTGATACTGGTTCACAGGAAAAAATAGGGATGCTGATTTCTCATTTGGTTGTTTGGTGTCTGGGTGTAGAGAATTCTCGAATATGATCAATCAGCTAGGGGAGATAAATGCTACTTTGGTCTGCAAATTACATTGACCTCACATTGACAACCATTTTTACACTCAGCCTAGACTTCTGTGTACCATTGAAAACAGTGAGGAATAAACTGTTCTCATGCTGGAGCCATACTAATAGATGGTAAATACATTATAATTTAAGTGTTAGCTAAGCTTTATCAGTCCATAAAATTATTTCTGCAACCGCCAACGGCAAGAAAATAAAGTATAAAAGCAGAGCATCTGAAACCACTTTTATCTGTTGCTGGGAAATGGGGATATGTGGCTCCCTCTGGCATACCTATCAAAGACAGGTGATGTCAGAGGATATTGGCCAACAAAAAATCTGCCCATTGGCAACCTCTTCAAAAGGTTGCTGGCTAAGCCTTGCCGGCTGGGTCACTAGGAATAACAATAGGACAATAGTGACCAATCAGCAATCAGTATCTATTTAGCTATGACTGGGACATTTGTCCAAATAAAAATGGCCGCCAAGTGATAAAATCATTATTGCATCAATAAAAGAAAATGGCTAATAAGCCTATGTTATTTACCAAAGAGATTCATCACTATTAGTTGAATCCCTAGACAACATCTTACCCTAGCCTTCTATGGCTGCATCACTTGCCCAATCTACATGATAGTAGTGTTATTGATGAATGAATATCAAACCACATGTTTATTTTGTTGGATATTTCTGTGTGGCTCAAGAAAATATATTTAGGGTGCTCTCTTGGGCCCCAAACTATGCTCATTGGATAGAGCACATGTTGAAGGTAATCACACATAATTCACTTTTCTAAAACATTGTCCATGTGAAGGGGTAGCAAGCCTCAAAAGAAAAGAATTATATCTTCACATACTTCACGAGTGATACAAGTTCTCACATTAATATCTTCAGCCATAGTGCATCTAGAGACCTCTGGTTTTTTTTAACAGTTGATCACACATTTGATTATTACCATGCATTAGTCAAATACAGCTTACTATCCCTCTATAATACTAGAAACATGATCTGATCTGCTCTGAATTGGTGACAGTGAACCTTCTCAGCTAATGAAAGCCTTGATATTATTCGATGCAGTGAATCTATTGTTTATTTTCTATTGTTTACTGGCATACACAATGAAAGCCGAATATTCCTATATAGACCTAATCCATTAAGCCTGTATTATAAGGGACACAATAAATAGGCCAATTGTCTAGGACATCACACTAAGCCTCACACACAAATCAAATGTGTTGTTATTCCTGGGGAAGAGGGAGTTCATTGGTCTAAGTACCTAAACTATGTCTTAGCATGCAACATGGGCTGCACCAACAAACCCTCTACTATGACTTTTTCATAAGACTGGCTATTGCCCATACAGAACTGAACTTTTTCTGTAATAGTCAGGGTGCGCAAAAGGCCTATGTACATGTAATAGAAAGCTCAAGCAGGTAGGGATAGACAAAGTGCGTGAATGCTCACTGTAAGTTGTTCTTGAGACAATATATTATTATATACGACTGTAAGGGCCACCTATTTTCTCAAAACTGCCTAAGAACAACTTACAATGAGCATTCGCGCACTTTGTCAGAGGTGACTGGTCAAGGTGTCATTTCAGCATTGATAGATAGATTCTAATGATTTTTTATGCTTCAGGAATCATGGCAGCAGCTGGAGATAGCGGCAGCAGTATTGATAATAACACAGAAGATACAGAGTTGCTGGAGTGTGGTCTTTGTTACGAGAATGATGATCTAAAGAGGTTACCATGCAGTCCAGGTCATATGTTCTGTGTGACTTGTCTTACTAAAGACTTAGAACAGACTAAAATCATCCTCTGTCCTGTCTGCAAGTAAGTTCCTGTCTGATCTTCCATTAAACTCCAAATGTGGTCTCTTATGAAGATTGTTTATATATCATGTTCATCAATGATATAACTCCGCTCCGGAGTTCAGTATGTTCAGATTGCAGATGATGAAAGCATATTTACTGTAATTATATTAGTTCTGGCTAGGTCATCAGTAATCTTGATTCCCAGCATCAACCAAGAAGGTAATGTAATTCCCTGATCCACAATGGTCATCAATAAAATATTGATTAAAGATGGACTGCTATTCAGATCCAGCACAAATTGTAGAGACTTGGTAGACCATCGACAGGGGTTTTCTCGTGCAGGAAGTAATAATATGAACAAAAAGATTTTTATGAGACTTACTTTACCAATTTGCTATGCTCAAATTTACATCCTGATAACTTTTGACATTGTAGAGGATTTTAAGGGGGTTACCCTAAGGCTGCGATACCCGCCACTGCAACCACGCACATCGCCTATTTATACTGAGTACGCCGAATTCATATAATGAGTACGCCGACTCTATCTTAGTGGGAGTGTAACGAGTATGCTGACTCTATCTTGCCTGGGAATATATCCAGTACGCGGACTCTATCTGAGGAGGAAGGTAACGAGTATGCCGACTCTATCTGAGGAGGAAGGTACCGAGTACGCGGACTCTATCTGAGGAGGAAGGTAACGAGTACGCCGACTCTATCTGGTCTGAGAATATGACGAGAATATAATTGACCTGGCTTTGGAGGGGGGAGATATGGACAAAGATGGTTGCCTATTTACCTGGCTAGATAAATGAGAAGTGAGGGATATATGCAAGGTAGTAACCCTATTTATCTGGCAAGACAAATGAGGGGGATTCGGGCAAAATATTACTTTATTTATCCGGCGAGATAAATGGGGGGCAAATGGCTCTTGGCTACAACTATCTGCGCAAGATAGCTGAGAGGGTAACTGGACTGGAATTCAGGTCAATGGTTACAGTGGTGCAATAGGGGGGGGGGAGGGTTTGCACAAAGTATTACCTTACTTTATCCGGCGAGCAGGCAAAACACAAGATCTTACCTCAGTGTGTTGAAATTCAATATGGCACTTTATTGGTTACTGTTGACTGGTTTAAAAAAAAGATGAGGTGTTACTGGCTTGGCTGCAAAGTGTTTTGATTACACTCGTGTTTAGTTATAAAAGCATAGTATTAGGCTAACAACGATTCTGTAATATGATCCCTACAAGCTGTGGAATAATACTGTGTATCGTCATGGAATTCTCCAGAATGTAAGAACTTTGGCTCTTAAAATAAGTATAGTTAAAATTAGAAAAATTACTAAAATGATGAGATGGGAAGACAACTAACATGATAGATGAATGTAATCAAAATATAATTTTGAATGTCCAGCTGTGGTGGAAAATCCACCACAACATCACATAATTACACAGAGCATAGCATGTCTTGTCAATATTTACAGTGCACCTGCTGTCATAATTATAACTAAAAACTGAACTCAAAATTATTGTATTCCTACACTTTTTCATATCTTATTTTCTTTAAACAAAAAAGAAAATAAGCTTTCAAAAATCCATCTGCAGAGTCAAATATAGTTGTTGAATGTGTAGCTATAATAATTTTCAAAAATAATAACTCTTTACTGAGTATAATTGCTAATTGTCAATCAGTTATTATTGATTGACAGTGCATTGTTTATGAGAGTCCTACACATGACATCATATTCTTCCTTATCAATATAAACAAATCTTTCTGATGTATTTGGCGCCAAAATGGAGCACATGTACAGAATCGGAACCGGTTGATCTATCAACTCGGATAGGGATAGAAGCAAGTGAATCTGAACTGAACCCCCTTTAAAAAACCTTGATTAACAGGTTATGGACACAAAGCTAGCCATAACTACTAAGAATTGCATCAGACAGACTTTCCCAATCTACTTTATCCCCTTCAATGTTAAATTTACAATTTTTCTTTACTTCATAATTGACATTATTTTCTGAATGTTACTCATGTATAGAAAGGTGTTTGAAGACACTGTAAATCCCCTTCCCTCAACTACAGCTCCTACAGATGACTTCAACTGTTGTGATGTGTGTAGAAGAAAATATGAGAAGTTTTAATATGCTCAGGTCTACTGTGTCATCTGTGCTAAGAAGTTCTGTGCCTCTCATATGAAGGCGAATTAGAGAAGCTGGTTAGATCAAGATAATTTTATTCTCATTCTGAAGCCTGAGTGAATGTAGAACAGCCCTTCAGAGCTCTACAATTCACTATGATCAAGTTTATTCCCTCTGTGAATGTGATACTAAAATTGGAAACTGTGTGTCAAGACGCCTCAATACCTGACTTTTGTGATGTAACTTGGCCACCACAGAGAGATCTAACTCGTACTACAGCTCATTGAGTGATGAATTGGATTGTGGTATTGTTGTAGAGTCACAACGATGCTCTGGCTGATCAAAGAAGAATCCTCATGATTGAATGTCAGAAGGAATACAGAAAGCTTGAGACCAGATACTGTGTGAAGCACAGACAGTATCATTATTCTCTTGGGTGTAAGCAATGCTATTTAGTATACTGTGTTGAGTGTATAGCTGGATCAGGGTCCTGCACAGATGGTGAGTGAACATTGTGTGGTTTTAATTCATCCTTGAATTATAACAAAATCAAAAACGGAGATACTTCCCTGATCCCTAATCCACAAATCTTCAGTTTTGTGTTTATGACAAACGTATGTGTATATAACATCATAGAAACCCATATCCAATGCCTCAAAACACTTTTTAAAAAGTGTTTTTTTTCGGAAAATAGAAGAAATGCCTGAATCAAAGATCTGTCTGCAACCGCATGTGTAGTAAAACCAGTTGAGGGTGTGCATATCATATTTTGAAAACTTTTTATTGCCTTATATGTGCCATGAAAGCTTGATAAAAAGAAAAATTAAACAAAATTACACATCAGCTAACTTTACCCATCCATATCCAATTTAAACCTGTAGGCTTCAGTGGCATGTGTGGCCGAGTGGCTAGTGTGCTCGTTCAGTAATCAAGAGGCCCAAGTTCATATCCCAGTCTGGGTCAACAAAAGACAAGCAGGTGCATGTGTACTTCTCAATAATTTTTATAAATTATACCACAATTATAACATGCTTGATGCGCGAGAGGCCCCGAGTTGAATTCCCTGTGGAGCCAGATTTTATTTACATATCATCTCTTTGACTACTTGGTGGTTGAACTTTTTGTTACGGTACCTATTTATTACTACTAACACCTAGATTATTTGGCGCTGAGCTTTGCAAGCTTCAGTGGGCCAGCGTGGCTGAGCAGTCAGAGTGTTTGATCTCAAAGCAAGGGGGAGGATGGGGAGGACCTCTTAAAGACTTAGTATGACCGTAGACAATACGCATGTCTATGGTTGTGACATACCCCAGGGGAAACATCCGCTTATTCCCAATGCCGAGTGAAGGCAATCACCCTGTAAGTTTGAGAGGCCATAACTTCCTCAATATTTGGATTCTAAAGCTGAAAATCGCTCACATTATAGAATAAAATATGGAGAATAAGATGTGATACAAAAGAGCAGCCTCAAACTAAGTCTTTTAGTATATATAATTTTTCTAAATGTACCACAATTATAACATGTTTTTTGCGCTATATTCTATGGGTGTATTCACTGAGAATAATGGTGGGGGAGTTCTGCCACATAATAGGACAACGTTGCTCAGGCTGTCTACCTCATAGGTGGTATGGAAAGGACAGCCATTTAAATAATGACCTTGCCTATTGGCCATCCATCATAAACTCAACCGACAACCTGAGTGTATGTCATCCACACCCCTTAAGTTTTGTGGCGTTTATGATCGCGGAATTTCTAGTTTATTATATTATTTTATAATTGTGTTCTGAATGACGTCAAGGCTTCCATATCTGAAAAAACTGCACAAATATCTGTTACCCAAGAAAAATGGTACCATATGTTGCTACGTAGCTCTGGGTACCATAAGACCTGTTTACTATTTCCTAGGGTTCATGTTTAAAACTGCAATTTCCAAATAATCGCTTCTGATCACTGCAAAATAATTTTTATGACAATTAGAAAAATGTCAGTTTTATTCTCCATCTGTGTTTTATCATTGTTGTAGGATCTAGCCACACTGTGATACCACCTGATAAGTTGGCTGCAGCCTTGATTGAGGTAATCAATGATAAGAAAGTTTGGGTGTTTGATAAAGAGGAGAGTTTTCTTGAGGTGGAAAAAACTCGTCTCACCAATGAGTTATCAGAGTTTGATGGTAAAACAGATGAGATGATAGAAAAACTTCATTATGCAAGAGATAAACAGGTGAGAATTTCTGTGAGTCCACTCTGGTTAATTTATCTCTCTAGAGGTTAGTATTGTGAAACAATCACGACCGCTTCTGACTACACTTGTCTTTTGTTTCGATTCAGTGCGCTTGTTTAAATTTTTTGGATGTTTGCTTGTATAAGGTCAACAGATCCAACATATACATATGTTATATACGTTATGTGAAAGATACTGTACTTCCAATCTTTGACAAGGTAAAAATCATGATAATTTTAGTTCAAACTTTTAGTGATTGAAGAGTTATACCTGTTCTAGAGTACTCTATTCATGTCATAATGTTATCAGATGGGCCCATTGTGTTATTGGTAGGGATTATGACGGATTATGCTTTTATACCTTATTTTAATGGAGGGATTATGCTGTTATACCTTATTTTATTGGAGGGATTATGCTGTTATACCTTATTTAATTGGAGGGATTATGCTGTTATACCTTATTTTATTGGCCAAGTCTTCCATTACTCTTACCTCTCCAATTAATGTAAAACTTAAACATGTGTCATAAGAAGGCCAGCAGTGCCCAATGCCCATGCCCAGTAATTGATGTATCATAATTTATTGCTGTGCTGGCAGTAGTTTAATTTAAAATTGGCAAGCACAAATCTCTCTCCAGGTCAACTTTACAGCAATACAGGAAGATTATACCGACTTCTGCTCAGCCAGCACCAGCAGGTAAGCTGCTACTTTATACCTCTACTTCGATCACTTCTTTCTTTCGCAATTTATTGTCGTTACCTCTCATGCATTTGCCTGCTCCTTTACATTTAGGTTTATGATCTGCGCTTTGCAGCTGAGATTGCAGAACCGATGCTTGTGTTCGCCCAACTGATGAAAATGTTTCTTCAGTTCTAGGCCTTGGTCCTCTTCCTCAAGAACCAACCGCCACCACCTACAGAGTTTCCTGACCATATTCCTGACGCTCCTGCTAGATGTCAGTTATTCACATGATGAAGATGGATTTTTAAAACTCGACTGTCCTAATAATCTTGTGTGACACATACTTTAACTCAATAAATCATTTGCTACAGGCTCATCATACCAGAAGTTCCATCCCACGCGAAACTTCAAGTTCCCAACACGTCAATATTGGTCCAGACAGAGATCATGTCAGCAGTCATGGTTGGATACTTGGGAATGGTTGCACTACCGTATTGAAGATGACAGACTATTCTGTGATGTTTGTGTAACAGCTGAGAAACGAGGTAAGGCCTGCGGCAAATTTTTGTTATTGTATTGACGTTACCACTCAGTTATCTCATTCTATAGTTCACTCAACAAAGAATTGATATTCAAACTTGGTTACGGATTTTTTCTACCATATTAATTTGGTCGATTTCATAATATTTTATTGCAAATCACATTTGCAAGTCTTGTACTGGAAATCATAACTTTTCAATCATATTTCATTGCAGGAGTGTTGACAGCAACTCAAAGAGTTGAAACGGCTTTCATCACCACTGGGTTTGGTAATTGAAAGAGTGCTACTGTCGCCATAACAAACATCTGAAATCTGAATGCCATCCTGAGTCGTCCAGCAAACTTTCTGGTGATCTAGTACAGATAGACGAAGCTCTTGATTCAGTCAAGCTCGCCACTAACAAGAACAATCGAAAACAGCTAGTTGAAGTCATTGATACACTTCGCTTTCTATCTACACAGAACATAGCCCTGCGAGGTAAGAACCGTTTCATTAACCATTTCAGTTATTGTCTTAAGTGTCAGGATTCACGTTTAGTTGCTTCAATTGGTTTTAGAAATTTAAAAAAGGATCACGGTTTTGTTTATTTCAATAATTTCATGATGCTGCACCAACACTAGGATGATTATGCCATCCTGATGTCTTCACATGTTGTCTTCACGTCTTACATTTGACTTGTTTTTAGGAAAAGCTACCAAATCTGGGGGTTGTGATAGTGTTCTCGATAGAGATAGCCTGACAGTAAATTCTGCCAAATGCTCAAGTTCATGGCTCGGCGAAACCCGAAACTATCTGACTGGTTTTCAGCTAGGTGTACATGGACGTCACCTGTCTGCCAGAATGAGATTATCAACATTTTGGGAAATGAAGTCCAACGCCAGGTACTAGGAACAGGATCAGGGCTTGGGATGTTACGCTATTATGGTAGATGAGAGCACAGATAACTTGAACAAAGAGCAAGTGGTGTTTTGTGTGAGGTGAGTGATTTGCAAATGTGAGCAGTCAATCATGATACACATGCCTTATTTGGTTTGCGATTCATATCTTGATTGCATTTGCGATGTCGTATTGTGATTTTTTATCACTTTTATTGTTAGATGGGTTGACCACGACTTAGTACCACGTGAGGACTACATCGGACTATACCATCTTGACAAAGCTGATACTACCAGCATTGTTGCAGCAATCAAAGATGCGCTACTCAGATCAAATCTAAGTCTTGATAACTGTAGAGGCCAGTGTTACGACGGTGCAGCGGTAATGTCTGGGGTGAAGTCTGGCGTTGAAACACTGATTAAAAAGTTAGTATAACTATAAGGAGAGTTGATCGAACCCTTACCGTTTGGATTATTTATCATAGCGTTACCGAGTCCTTAAAGTCATCATGCTATGACATAACACAATTTTGGGAGTTATCTGCAGGTGCATGTTGAGATGATAATTCCTGAACCCTCTGTTTCAATCTTTTTAGGAAAACCCACTAGCTGTGTATGTGCACTGCTATGCTCATGCATTGAACCTCGCTGTTCAAGATTCATCAAAGCAAATAGAGTTGGTTAGAAATGTTCTCACCATTTGTATTGAGATAACAAAGGTGATATCACGGAGCCCAAAAGGAGATACAATGATGGTAAAGATCAAAGAGCTTGTCAAGTATGTGGATGAAGCAACAGATCAGCCTGGTACACTCAATAAATTTTCATCCACTCGGTAAGTGTCATTAGTTCACTATCAGTCTTAACCTAGCATATAACCAAACCAGTGGAGTCGTGTAATTGTTGATAACGGTCCAACTATCTTGATTGAATATTGTGATTGAATCTCTTTTTTTCACAGTTGGACTGTTCGAGCAAAAAGCAGACGATCGATTATCGACAATTATGAACATCTCCTAATTGTTTGATGAACTGATTCCGGAGACATATGACAGTGGTAGTCAGACACAGCTGATTGGTATAAGGAGCAAGCTTACTGACTATAGATTCTCATTCCATCATATAGGTATTCATCTATATGAGATGACGTTCAGGATCACGGACAACCTGTCAACCGCTCTCCAATCCCCCAATATGTCTGCCTGTGATTCACGCTCTTTGGCTAATGAGACAGTTTCTGTGGTCCGGAGCATCAGATCCCGAGAGAGATTTGATGAGTTTTCCCAGGATGTTGCAGCTGAAGCAGATAAACTAGGTAATTTTGGAAGTCCAAGACCACGCAGTGTCAAATTTTGATAAATATGCTACCCAAGATAATACCTTTCATAACACTTTCTCTTAAACCAGAATCAACACGATTTAAACATGCTGGCTGTATATGGCATAGGGAATCATTTATTGAAACCTACTTCATCAATTGTAGATATTCAGAAGCCTCGTCTACGTAAACGAAAGGTGCCACATCAAATAGATGACCGCTCAGACACGGCTCACCGTCACGAGACCATGGAAGACACGCTGTGAGCTGAAGTCTTCCAGTTACTAGACAATGTCACAGTTGGAATAGAAAATCGCTTTGCACAGTCAGTTACCAAATATCACATCCTGATTGAGGGAGCCATCCTTAAAGCGACCATGGACTATCTTGCTCATGTCACCGAAATATGCTCTTTCTACCCTGACTTTGATGAACCGCAGCTACTATGTGAGCTGGACATGCTATCTCGGTTAATTCTGTCACTTGAATCATTCCAACAGTTTCACTCCTGGGTCTCTGGTCGACCTAAACCGCCATAATTACAGGCACTGGGGATATCATGTGGGAAAATTTGGCGGTTTTGGTCAACTGTAGCTGGGCGTGTAAATTCAATAGTTATTTTTGTCGTATCAATTTCTACATATTTTAGTATTTGTACCTGCTCTAAAACTCACAAAGTTTACCACAACTATGGAGTTATTGGCTATTAATCAGTCAACTCTCGCATTACATTCACCGAGTGATATTAAAGGTAGACTGTTTTGGGATTTAAAATTTATATCTGCTGACCTAGGCTACACCGGGAGAGAGCTGCAGTGCACATTTTACGACGAGCCGTTGACCATGTGTTATTAAATTAAGGTAAAGCTTTATTGCAGTAAACAAATATAGCGAGTACAAATCTTGAAGTCAAGTTTTTGTCATGTTTACACACATGAAAATAGAAGGAGCATATGACCCTTCCGATACTATATCTCATAAAATAGAATGTTTGAAGGACGGAGATAAAGGCATATACATACCGGATGATTTGATGCCGTCAGTATAAAATAGAAGGTAATGTGGCTCTATATCGGATTTTAAATTTTTTGTCTATTGAAATGAGTCTGATCGCACGTAAGAAAACATATTCCAAAAAACAGAAAGGTATAGACTTATTACCGATAGAGATAATATTGAATGATATATATTTTATCGCAGATATCATATATTATTAATTTGATTGTCCTGGGTATGTACATCTAAGTCATTGAGATCACATAGTCATCTTTGCTGACCTTACCGGCAGCGCTCTGTACTTGTATCTTCTGTACTGTATGTGCCCATTTATCCAGTACTCTATTAGATCGTCTGCCCCTGTAACACTTGTAACAGGCCATCACTACAGTCTCTAACATCTCACATATAGTCAGCACTGATACTCCGATAAACAGGCCGAGCTGTCCTCCCAAATCACCTGTACATGAGAGGCAAATAGAGAGGGGGTAACTTCCTTAAAATTTGGATTAAAAAAACAGGATCAAAAACCCTTTTTTTAAAGAAGTAAACTCGATATGAGTACATCATTACATTACATTAGACCACCATCTTTGAAAGATTTGACAAGGGAAAGGTTAATAATTAAATAACCTGGATCCTTCTCAGTGGATTATATCTGATTAGACTTGAAGGATGGCAGTTTGTTGTGGTGGTTTTGGATGTCCCTCTCAGTAATGATAACATCACAGTATATATCGCTCCGTTTATTTGATTGTTTCACAGTTAATCAGACATGGAGTTAATGGTGGCATATGAAATTGGTAATGCACTGAGGTATAATATATATTTCATATCAGTGGGGTAATGGTATCTTTACTCACTGAGAAGACTTGATTCATCCATAGCTTTCAGCTGTTTTAGCACTGTATAAGACATCGCGTCAAAGTAAATATCCATACTAACAATATTCTCTCTACAAGATTAATAAACATGATATACACATGTGTCTGTCTCATGTATACATGCAGGGGTAACGATAGGTGTTTACGGCTGTAGCTTTGCTGACAGCCCTAGCTGACAGATACAGCAGGCAGTCTGTTTTACATTCAGTAGGTTTGATAATGAAAGCTTGATGAACTAAAAAACTCAACATTGATCAATTGGGCAATAAAAGTTTAGTGGTCTTAGCAGGTCTAATCCATGGGTATATTGGTTAATCATCACATGGATACACATGTCAATTATGGATGTTCCATAAAGTGTGGTCTAGAAAGCCAGATAATCTGTTGGTAGTGATTTGTCATTAGCCGTGACTGTAACACCGAAAAGGGTAACATTGTATATTGAGATATCCTGTGGAGGGTGTAATCCCAGTACTGATATCAGTCCGAGAAACAGTTTGTTTTTATTATGCAGGGCTGAGGGCTATGGAAGTTGCCTGCTCCTTTATCGAGGGTAGACAGGTTCAGATAAACAAACAATATCGCCGTCAAGGTTTTGCGCATTTGTGTCTATTCCAGTAACATTATCATTAAATAGTCTGAAGACAGTAAAGTAATACTGACTGATAGAACTTTTGGTCTGGTATGTCTGCCGGGTCAGTATCGTCTGAGATGTTATAGTACTTCTGATTCATCTCAGTAACTGTGGTACCAGCAGAGCCAAACTCAGTGTAGCTTAGCTTCATGTCTACATCATCATACTCACAGCTAGCGGGGCACCTGCACACCTCCGCAAACTTCCCATGATCCATACGGGCTAATGTCAAACAAATATTATTGTAACACGGGATGATCTAGAGTTCTAGACTCATACGATTATTATGAATAATATATTCTAAGTAGAGATAACCTGGATATAAAGGAAGATTATCTATGTGAATAGATTTTGATGACCTTCAGCTATATGACAAATAAAAATTACTTGACATGTTCTAAATCTTATAACCAGTGATAAGATGTAGGTATGAATGATAACTATACTGTCATGACCTAATTTCTACTCACCAATAGCAGCCAGAGCACAATTCTTAAGCTGGGCAGCTGTGCATTCCACTTCATCACCTGTCGATGAGAAATATTAGAGATTATCTCCCCTGCGGTAAACTTAACACCAACAACAACTAGATCCAGGTGAGGCAAAGTAAAAACAGAGCTCTGGTGAAAATCAGGCTCCCTCACACTGAAATGTCCAAATCAATGTAAGGCGAAATCAATCAACCAATCAAACAACCATAGACATACTAAATCTCAGTCTTAATTTAAGAGAGAGTTATTCTCTCTAGAGCACAGGTGCTAGGCCCATGGTTTGGTAGTGGGCGGGCCTCATGGTTTGGTAGTGGGCGGGCCCCATGGTTTGGTAATGGCCGGGCAGTAAAAAAACGATCTTATATACCCGGATAGTAGAAGGGTTTACATCCGCACTCCTCCACTACGTAGTCAAGTTTACATTCAACAGCGCACTGCTCAAAGGAGTAAACATCCGACCACTTCAGTCTCTTAGTCCGGTCACATTTACCCCACGGCGGCTCGATATTCAACACCTATAAAATAAATACCTTGATGTGCAACTAAAAATTATGGTGCAAAAAACAAAATCATTTTGCACCATCATCATCCGTATGTCGACACTTGGGTTTATTACATTCTATTAGTGATCAGCATATCATATCATATTCTATCATATACTGCATCTAATCTAGATAGAGAGGTCAGTGCCAAATAAGTTAGTTTTTTGCACCTTTCTATCTAGATTAGATGAAGTATATGATAGAATTGGACTGCTCACATATATAGTGTAATAAACCCAAGTGAGACATACTGTCTAGGTCAAGGAGATCTAACTGGATTTGTCCACTGACAGCTCAATCTCGTTAGATAATCAGATAATGATGGGAACCAAATCCTCAAACTCCCACTTTAGCATCACTTTTGTGTACATCAGATTGACAAAAACTTGATTCGCCTATTGATTTTTATTATAGTTTATGGTGTTTTAGTTATGTCAAACTTTAATTGACTTTAGATTTATCCACTCTCGTTATATGAGAGGATAACTTACTACGAGGTGGGGAAGCGATCAATAAACAAGACCGAGTCCGAAACCACAACAATGTTGTTCATATAAAACTGTTGCACATAAAGCAAGTAATAAGAACTTACCTTAGCTATTCTAAATCCCACATAGCCATGTTTTCCTGCCCCTATAGCCAGCCCCTGATTCTCCACATCTGGGGGAGTGCCAGGGGTGTGGACCTGAAACTTCACCCCTACTTGAGGGTAACCCGTATCGAGGTTCTCCGCATACTCACCCTGTAAGAAAGATCAGTGAATGTCAGATTGGGAATATCAAAAATTAGTTAGAAAAATTTGTTTTTGTTATGAATAACTAGCTTCCAGAGATGTTCAAGGTTATTACTAGAAATAACAATTAAGATAATTAAACTTTGGCCAATATTCGCTCAGTAATTTTGTTGCTTCATATGTAGCTAGGCAGAAACGAAGTGTTTGTTTTGCTGATATAGTTTTTTTGTGTTGTCCATAATAGGAGCACTTAATAAGACAGATATGGATGGATGGAACACACCCATCCTTTTTACACCAATGATATGGCCTATCAGTAATAATAAATATCCAGGGATCTTAGCTGTCCCTCTACTCTCCTTTGAAATGCTACCACCTAGTTGTTTTAGGTCTCTACGCTACCGCATTAGCCTCCGTAGAGACCGTTTTAGATCTCAGGCTATTAGAATTTTGATAAAATCACTCTTTTAGTTTATTTTCTACATTTTTATATTTTTGTATTATATGTAAAGTTTTTACGCGTTCATGAACAGTTTTAGACAGCAGCATTTTTATTAAAAATTTTTACATCAGGCGAACCAGCTTTTTTATTTCTTAATCACCCCTTTGAGATTATACGTAAGGTACATACATACAGAACTAAAGATGTTAATGTCCTGTTCTCTGGAGATTACGTTCTCATACCCGCCCCCTACCCTCCCCTCCCCCTACCGATCTTTACCCGTTTGATATCCAGTTTGACACTGAGGCCGTGTGCAGGTCCAGCCTGTATCTGTTTGAGAGGCAGTTCTAATGTGCCTATATCCGCCTCGCTAGTGTTCAACCAGTTCTCAGCGTTGAATGTATAACAGTTACCGAACCGAGTGAACACATGTTTGAACCACTGTAAAACACAATCAGAACTACACATGTATACTAGAGATTGATACGGTGACTTTATGTGTGCAGAATGCAACGCAGTGAGAGTCACAGTTTGAAATTTTAAAAAAAACAATGATAAACATCAGAAGGTGACGTCAGGATCATTTTGCCATTTAAGCACGTGTTTTTAATGTGGCTTATTCACTGGTCAACAAGTAAAGGAAGTCTAGAATTCAGGAACTGAGATAGATATTGGAATTAAATCAGTCAGAAAACAGGCAAAATACGGCATCCATCATATTCAGGCGAAATACGGCATCCATCATATTCAGGCTTGGACCACTTTGATTTAGTCTATAGTGGTCGTAAATCTTTCAGAGTATTTCATAAAATCAGCCAGATTCCTCAAATAATTACATGATCCAAGGTTTGATCGGTTTAACCAAAGAGGAACTATCATGCAGTTACAAGTCTGCTAGCAATTAAAGTTTCCGATTAGCGGACTCTGTGAATACGCCCAAATAATGGAGACTGAGATTACTGAGATGGTGCTCTACCTTCTCACACAATATGTTACCTTTTAGTTACACCTGATACTGAGCTACTGATGATGTATGTACACTTAACTTAGAGTAACACTCACCTCAGACTTACACTTAATCCCTCTGTACGTACACTCAAGCAGAGTGTTCCCATTTTCTAGCTGCCAGCCGCCTTCAAGTATCATAGCGCTGAATTGTGTTCCTGTCAGGTCCAAAGTCTGTTGTGTACCTACAGATATATGGAGAATTCTATCGATGAGCGGGAAGCTATGGTGGTTGATTGCTACAGGAGCTTTGATCAATTGCTCAATTGATCAATTGCTTTGATTCATAGCATCACTTAAATATTTTCATTGTGATTGTTGGATTAGGGATTGTTGGAAAGGGGAAGAGTTTTAAATCAGGTTTCCCATTCAGCAGGTTTGCTCATACTCAAAGATATATCTTTGGTAATGCCCAATTTTTTTTTCGATATACCTCTATGTTGTACACAAAATATTCAAATGTTTGAACACAGAACTCAGGACGCAGGACGTAGCGCAGATGACGCAGGATGCAGGACGCAGGACACATGCCACAAGACACAAGACACAGGACAAACAATATTCAGATGTTTGAACACTTACTGGTTACAGGCAGAGTTTTATTTGTACTTTCTTCTTGAGGGTCATCCTTTCTCTGGGTTTGGTATATGGCACGTCTGTTTCTTATTGCCTCATACACATTAATCCTTGTTCTGGCAGGTCTGAGTTTTGCAAACGGTGATAGTTGCAGGTCACGGTTCACTGCTCTCCTCTTCCTGCGTCCAGCTACAGCAGCAGTGCTAGTCGTCAGATAGTCAGTTGTTGTCTCTGCGCTGCTGTCACTTGTACTAGCCATAGTCGGTGAGGTGCTCAAGTCAGAACTCATTACAGTCACCACTGTGCTGCCTGCTAGAGAAACATACTTTGCAAGAAATAGCTTGCGGGAGCTCAATAAATTTTTGTAGTTTTAACAGCAACTTATTTGGTTAGATGCTTGCTAATGTGTTAGGTGAACACATCATATTAATTTCTCAAATAAATGAATCTGAATAAATGTTTTAGTCAGGAAAACTGACATGATAATCTAAATGTCATATAGTCCAGAAGACACCTAGCTATAAGTGCTCAAAAAAAGGTTTTTACTTTAACGAAATGGGGGCAATATGGAATTAAATTTTTTTAGATCAGAATTTTATGCTGATTTCAAATATCTGGTTTCTACACCTCTCAGTCTGCCAGTTAGAAAGTTATCCAGGGTTATAGTCTTGAATTAACGAAAAGCTATCGTTCAGTTCATTATAACTGAAGTGGGCAACAATTTGGCAGCATTTATATGTGAAGATAGGTTGTGTCAATATTATGTCTTAGTTCTACACCTCTAAGCTTGTCAGTTAAAGAGAAATTAAATTTTTAAACTTAAAAAAATGGAGGGGATAACTCTAATTATTGCTATATAATCCCATTGTTTTGCCGGTTGTGTAATGTTTGATTTGAAACCTCACCGTTCGAGCCATGATATTATAATATACATAGTGTATATATACTGTATATATACAATGTATGTATACTGTATATATACTGTATATATACCTAGATACTACATATATTGCTTTGTTTAAAAACCACTACGGTGTGCATCCAACCAATTTCATCTCGCACAATATAAATTAGATGGGGCTGATTGCCTCTGACAACCGTGTTGAACAACACCCAGAGAAGATTTTGTAACTTAACTTAGAGTCAGTGGATATAATGTATTCAATGACATTGGCTAATGTCTGAACAGAAGAGAAGAATCGGAATGAGTCAAATAGGATAACCATACCGTAACTTTGTCTTCCCTAAGAAAATTTATAATATCACCACGAAGGAAAATTAGAGAAAGATTTTACTCTGTATGGTAGGCCGTCATAGCACATGTCATGACGCTTCTTGTTTTGATTGAAATTATTCTAATCACATTCAGTCTCTCTCTATTCATATTAAAAAAATTGTTTCCCTTCTTGGTGACGTCTTTTGAATAATAAGCGCATGGTTCTGATAGTTCTCACGGTCTCAGACTTTTAGCCACTGACTTATTCTGTAAATATTTAGACCAGAGAAATAGGCTAATAAACCTGATAATCTGGACAACTAATGAATGATAGTGTGAAGGTCTCATTGACATGTTTATGCGTAGATAGTGTTAGAATTTAGGGGAGATGTAAGGGGATGGTGTCCCCCTTCCTACTTTGTCTAGGGGATACATCCCCCCCTTTATATCATAACCCAGGTAAACCCCAGCTGGTAAGTACATCAATATGAGTTTTCCAAAATATGATGCATTTTCAATTGTAATCACCACAGGGCTCCGGCGGCCAGCACTCCGCCCACGACCCAGCCGGGGGCATAGGCGGCCCCCTGGACCCTCGGCCTGGTTGGCACCCCCCTACCTCATATTTCCACTTCTAACACTGCGCGTAGATATCCCATCCTCAACCGCTGAGGCACTGGGTGGGAAAAAATAGATAACCAGGTGTATTATCTGAACTAGAATACATTGTTGGCCTTTGAATCTCAATCACATGAAACAGCTGCTGGAGCAGAGTTGCTACCTAAGAAATGATCAATACTAGAATCTCAGCTATATATATTTAATTCATGTCTGTGAAATTTCCAGTTGCCTCCCCTACACCCCAGTTGCCATCACTATCGGATGGTCACCCCACACAAAAATGTGTACCCATCACAATGGATTATTTCTTATTAAAAGGCACTGTGTCAAGTCCTCAAAATCAAGTGGGGGGGGGGGGGGGAGGGTGGCTTTTCAAGACAGGCTAAAAAACACCAATCACAGCAGCAGTGCAAATATAATATCATGCAAAGCCTGCATGCAGTCTTGAGGGACTGTGAGGGCTTTTGAGATGTCACAAGGCGGTATTGGGTAACCTTGGGTCTTGAGAAGCAGTCATGTGGCCTAGTTCATAGCCTGAGATCATCAGACAGAACAGAATGATTAGATCAATACCAATACAAATAACATTACCAAAAGATTTTGATAGCATATGGGATATTTTGCCAGCTATAAGGTGAATGAATTATGTCTGCAAGTGGTGAATGTGGTGGTTTCATTATAACAAAGGAGTAATGCAAGTGGTTGAAAGTTTTACCCTTGAAGCCCCAGTAGCTGCTTCTTCCTTTGCCAGCTTCTCTCAATTCAGCCCTCTCACAAACCAAACTGCAAACTCTTATAGCAATGGGTGATTAAGAGGTCATAGCATATACACTATAATTCCCTCTATTGGATTGAATTTGGTGGCTGCAGCCTTTTAAACTCTTTCTAAGATGCACTCAAATCTCTCTGGATATACATTTGCTGACTTAAATTGACTTTGAGTCAAAATTGTACCATGTCTCATAACATTTCACCCTGCAGTAACATTTACAATCTTGCTCCAATTCCTTTTAAACTGAGCTTAAAATGAATTAAATGGGAATATTTTGGTATTCTAAGGCAGAATAATGGGATTCTATAAGCAATTATTAGGATTTATCTCCTCCCACATTTTTGAGTTAAAAAACTGATTTTCTCCCAAACTGGCAAACTGAGAGGTGTAGAAACTATGACATAGTATTTAGACAACCTATCTACATGTGTAAACACTGTCAAATTCTTGCACCCAAGCCGTTAAAGTAAACTGAAAGCTAACTGTTGGTGTCTTCTGGACTAATATTAATAACTGCATGTCTTTGGTACAGGTGGTCTACAAGTGTAAAAGTGTCTCAATTACAGGATAATTGGTAATTTTTATTACGATGAGGCTGGATCACCATCTCTAGAGGTATATTATGATAAGCTGTTATGCAGGGCTACAGACCTTGTGGTGTGACACTGAAGCTTGATGTTGATGTTCCAGTTGAGGTTAGAGCTGTAGTTGTGCTAATACTACCGCCCTCAGTGGTGTATTCAGGACTTATAGTAGTTGACCCAATTGTGTTAGTTGAAGGTGCTATGTTGTTGTTGGTATACACAGCACTGATTGAAGGTAATCCCTGAACGGAAGTGGTTAGGTCAGGGTCGTTTGTTGAAAACTCCACAGTATTAGTATGATATTCAGAACTATTAGAGTGCAAAGCATCTATGAAATAAGGCGAGTTTGTAAATTAACAAATTATTAAAATATTGTGCTGTGCATTATAAGACTCTGCTGAGGTGCATTTCAGGAAATTCGATGTAAAACAGATAATGTAGTCTTGTTGGGTATTGTTAAACTGGTAGTTGCACACCTTGCTGGGTAAATTAATAAAGTCAAGCACACATCACACTAATGTACTGGGGTTTAGTTCCCTGACTACACACCTGTAGTTGAGGTGGCCGCGGTAGACTCTGAGCCCCATGTAGGCGTACCAGTGTAAGCTTCCTCAGTAATACTGTTTGTCCACCCTAGTGAGAAACAAGTAATGCAACTAGGCATGGTGATACTGATACTAGTTGTGCTGATTTAAACACTCTGGAAAGGCCTACTTTGCCGGCTAATATTCTTAATGGATCAAGTTTAAAACAATGAGAGGGATTTTACAGCCAAAACATTAACACATTTCAATGTACAATGCAATTATGTCTGAGCAGGGAAGGTTGGTATATCCTATCCTCCCTGGTCTGAGAGCCTTATGCTAAGATAAATAAGAGTTGTGCTCTCTTACTAGTGAAAACGTACCTCTAGTCGAATAACCAAATCCAGTGTAACCAGATGTAGCCACACCTGCAGCCTCACTGCTAGTTCTGATGACCAGTGAAAAACCTACATGTGTATCAGCGCTGTCAGTCACAAAGCTGACAGTAAACTGAGTGTGCTCTGGTATCGTCAGGTTAACTGGTATCACATCCATACCACAGAAAGTCTGCTCTTCGCTCCGGTTTGTACCGCCCACAACTGATGGTATGAGAAAGTATTCAAATAAAATGGTGACACTGTACAGAAAGGAATGCGTTGAGCTAGGAAAACTTAAACTGCAATAAACTCTTAGCGGCAATTCACTAAAGCTTAATAACCTGTTTTACAACATGTAGCTTGTATTGTATAAAGTTTTCTTGACTGCAAATGACCTATGCGGAGGTTCTTGCATAAACATTTACAGTTTCAGCAATGATGGATTTCATTGGTTAGAGACCTGTGCAAGCTCAGTTTTTCTAAGGCCACTATCGCCATCTCGAACACTGTTAAGGGCTGGCTGTGGGTCCCTTAGTAAAATTGAAATCACAACAAAGTTGAGACAAACATTAAAGTTTTTGTGCTGCTTCAGATGTCCCGACCGCAGAAATATTATTTTTTGGTTGCTTAAGTTGACTGGGATTATAATATGTGTAATAATACCTATTTTCACGTAGTCAGTGAGACAGTTGCCTGCTGTGCCATCTATCCCTATCTCCTGGAAGTTCAAGGTCACTTCCGATGGACCAGGGTCAAAGGTTATCTAAAACACCATGAACGGTTTATTGATCACTGGATGGATCCAATCCATTACATGGTAGCTTATACTTGAGCTAATACATAGTTAAACGAGAAGTCACTTGAAAAACTCAGCGAGAATATTGATTTAGGAACTTTGACTTACAATGATCTGTTCACCACCACCCGGATGAGATCTAAATGATGCAGGAATGTAGTGGTGTCAACAAATTGTCTAACGAAAATGTTAAACTGTAACCAAATTATTATCAATCTTTGGATAGCAACTGACAGATTCTAATATTATATAAAGAGTTAATAGTATATTATTATATTATATTATATTATATTATATTATATTATATTATATTATATTATATTATATAATTATATATTTTGAGAGAATCTTACCGAGCAGTTTTGATCGTTGCTGTAATGTTGAGCACTACCCATATACTCATTATGACTTAGTAATAACCAGGTGTTCCACACAGTTGAGATTGGGTATATGTACGGGAGGTGATTACATATATCCACAACAGGTGACACTGGCAAAGAGACAGAAATATCGACAATTCAAGACTATACCAGTAAATTATACCCTGTTAGAAACCAAGAATGGGCTTTTTTTCAGGCAGGTCCACAGACTGTGCACTGATGTGGTCCAGGAGCAATGTCGGCGAGATCTCCTAATTAATACCACCACTTCTGCAAGGAATTGAATTGACCCACGCCCTTACCCATCAAGCTGTGGCCACTCCCTTTTAACATAATACATTCTGATTGATTATTTGTTTTTATTCCAAGAACGGTAAACCTTCCAAATTAAAGAAACACTAAGTTCAACATAAAAATAATTCAGCTGAAATGTAAAGACATTAATTTTGATAGACTAACGATTCAAGAATATTAGGAATTGATTGTAAAGTATACAATAACACATGGTATAGCTTACCGATATTTGTATATGAGACATTCTGATTGCTAGACGGAGGTTCTTCATAAGTGAGGTCACAGTTTGAGTGTACCACGTCGTGCCCCTCCGGGCTATCTGTATATTGAACAATATTATCAGTCCATGATATTGAGTTATTCGGGTGGAAGAATGACTATATTGTGTGCGATGCATGGATACACCAATAATGCCCAGATCTACATATTATGGCAAATCGAAGAAAATAAGGAAAATGGCGAAACCCCTCCCAATTTTTGTATTTCTCACCAGAAATAAAAATAATTGGTGTACTACAAATTTTTCGATTAACTAAAACGGGTTGTCAGTTCATTTAGGTTGTAGGAATTATGGTGAAGAAAAGACAGTTTTTGGGAAATCCCTGAGGGGTATTTACGAACAACCTCACATTACTATTTGATTTGTTTGTGGTTTCCTAACATTTCCAGTTTATCATGATAGTTTCTCTTTAGAGCACATTTCAAGTGCAGGTTATTTTTTTCTTTTTGGTTTTCATTTCATTTTACTGACAGGCAAGCGTTACCAAACATCCCCTAAAAGTAGGTAAATAAATCTGATACTCTGTAAATCATAACATGACATCAGAAGCCTCATATCCTGAGATGAGCTGTAGGCCTATAGACTTACTCGATAATCTCCAGTGGAATGCATATCCCTTATCATGAACCGCTGAGTCAGCGATGAAGCGGAAAGTTATGACATCATCATTGCTGTTTATAACAGATGACAGCTCAACAGCTACTGATGTCTCCATGACCCCACATAGCGGCAGCGAACCAATCATAAGCCTATCATATCTACAATCTGGAAGTGCTATCTCAAGCTGTAATAAGATAGCAGAGAAGAAAAATAGAGTTTTGCAGCGGTGGAGGGGAGGGGAGGGGTGGAGGGGGAGTGGGGGGGGGGGGGTGACGTGCTGCAGTGGAAGTATGTAAGACTGCTATCTGACAGTGTATCACTTCTGAAATCACTTTCCTCACAATCCTTTTGATTTAAAACCTTTTCCCCTTTCTTTGTGAAAAATGATAAAATTGGATAATTACAGAAAATTCAAATAGGTCATAATCGCCTTTCTGGCATCTACCCTATAGGAGTTTAATTTCGTTATCTGGACCTGGTACTTAATATCACTAGTTCTAAATTTCGCTTGTAGGCTTACTAGTGAAAATTTTTTTTAAATGTCCAAGCTGGGATTCGAACCCAGGGCAAAACCCACCTTCTGATTGCAAGGCAGACACTTAGACCACTACAGCACATTGACTTGCATGTCTGGTTACGTGTATTCCTGTATAATTGTACATTGTTTATGAAACTATGGTGAGTGAGTTTAAGTTAAGATACACTAATTTTCACTACTTAGGCAATAACGGCGAAAAGCGAATCCTAAATGCCGCGAAAACTAAACTCCTATAGGGTCTGTGTTGTTTTTATAATGATACCAGAGCTGAACCTAAAATCAGGCCTTGTGTGTTAATCAATAAATAGACCCATACAATAAGCTATTTGTAATTATCTGGAGTGAGTAAACTGTGCATTCTTATTTGTACTATTTTGAACCAAAGAGATTGATCAGGGTCAAGGGTCAGACTATCTCATACCTGTCCACTGTTAAAATATTATGTTTTACTTAATAAGCGATGTGCAGTATGACCACTTATAATAAAACATTGACCAATATCATTTGTTTGTGCAAGGAAAGCTGATGATTCAGAGGCAAGCCTTATGACCATTCCAAAGAAGACAAAGCGCTTAACTTACTGCCCGGTCATATTACATTCAGCTTTCATAGGACAATATAAATTTACTCACTGACAACCAAATGTCCAGTATGAGGTAGGTCATATTTTGATGAGCGATGTTGGCGGCGCAGTCTTCCTCAGTGTATCTAAAATGCCCAAAGTTATCGGAGGCGAACCAGCCGTCTAACTCGTCAGCTGCTGACTGTGTATAGTTACACAGAGTAGGTGCATAATAAGCTGCAACAGGAGGCTGGACGTCAAACTCACCTGAATTATCGATATAAACCTGATTAAATGAGTTATTCAGAACACCAACAAGTTGAGTGTTATAAAATCCCTCAGTTTACTCAGTCGGGACGTGTAAGGGACTCAGATTCAGTTTTCATTGCTGAGGAGGAAGTTAATTATTGTTTGTGGGCAGCAAATTGGCAAGGTCTTTATCAGCTGTGTCCAGCAAGATTGTCTCTTGCTTCAAGTTTTCAGAATTGTTTTAGATTTATTGTAACATCTCTAGTTATGGCCCATATATTCTTAACCCTAGGCACAACAACCACATGTTTTAAGGAAGAGTTTGCAACTCCCGAATTCTTACACAATCACATAGGCTTATTGACAAAATATACTAAGAAAATTGACATTGTACTCACTCTTGCTATAGCTTGAGGTAACTTTGATTTCACAAGCTTCTCTCATCAGCTGTGGTGTCAAACCTTCAGAGTTATCTGAACAATAGACGGTGGCAAATTAGGCAAACATCCATCTGAACCCCTTTAGCATCGCTTGGATGGTAGTTAACAATTATATAGCTAGGAGGGTTAAAAAAGCGAATGATTCACCAGTAAACTGATAGATGAGAATGAGATGCTGTGATATAAATAGCTACAGACCCTTTAGAACCAAACCTACATCATGCCACGCTTCGAAACCTAATATTTTTGATTGCTGGTCCCACAGCCATACAGTGAAAGGATCAACAGTCGATAATTTCATCACAGGCCTCCATATACTTTTGGTACTTCCGATGTTTACTGTCGTAAGTTCAATTTGTATCTAAGTGTTTAAATCTCAGCCCAATTCGGAAAACATGTATGGCGAGCATGAATTTCGCTTTGCTGTCATTACAAATTTGGTTGAGCGTATTGTATATTTCAATAGGCACCATGTGTGGTGTTATTGAGAAACTCACTGAAAAGAAAGTGTTATTTTTCATAAGAAATGCCTACCTGAGTAATACCACTTCACAGCAAAGCCAAGTAAATTGACAGAACCATCGCTCCTGAACTTAACTGGGACTTGTTGAGGATTTGATTCAAAACTATACACCATGTGGCGTTCACTTGATCCACAGTAACGTTCGGGTCCGACAGACAACGAATCAAATGGGCAGCCATCTCCGTCCTCAATCTATAGATGGCAACAAACAAAATAACTTTCAAAATGTATCTCTACAATTTTATCTAACTGATTCATTTTTGGGTCAGGATAGAAGCAGGCGGTTTCATTAATCCGCATGTTATGAAACACACCCGTCCGTCCGGGATCGTTTACCAAATAAAAGCGTGTATTGTATTTCTAGCAGAGGCATATATATTATATATACTATATATTCCTCTGCCGTTTCAATTTGCTACAAGCTAGGGAGTTCACAGAGTGCATTTGGCTGCTGAGGTTGATCATTTATTACTCTAGTGGCAATTAATGTGACTCCTTACGGTGAACATAGAACTCTGCACTCGTTGTTGGTAAGAAATCTGATAGTCATGTCAACAAGATCTACTTCGTACAAGCCTGAGTGACTCAACGAGAGTGACACTTATAATCAACGGAAAAACCTTGAAAGTACATTTATTGAATACTCAATTTTAGGTACAATATCTGACATAACTAGATAAAGGATGTTAGTAAGTAATACAAGAAGAGCACTTACCAGATACCACATATGCAGTACAAGATACTGCTGATTTCCTGCAGGGATCACTTTATCACAGTCCAGATTATTATTATAGTTCTGTATACTAAATCCCTCACTGATAATCCAGCCTCCTTGTCTAGAAAGTCCCAGAGCATCCTCAACATCTCCTGGCTGAACGAGAACAGGACCACAAACCCACACAGCACTAAACGGAACTTCTGGCAACTCATTGAACTCCGCTGCAAAAAAACAAAAATTTGAATGCATTAGTAGCTAACACTAACAGTTCTAAGGTACAGACATACATTCAGTTTATGTTGACAGAACCACAGATGGGTTGGAGGTGGTTGTGGGTTCAAAGTACAGATGCTAATGTTTGTTGGTAGGAGTCAATTGGAGAGGGTAGGAAGGTGACATAGGAATAGTCATAGTGTTACTGGTTTTTGGATCATAGCCAACACATGTATGTAGGGCTTGTGAATAATAGAATGATAGCAAAGGATAAGTTTTGTTACAAATATCTGGCTGATCATGTGTCATTCTCTTGTGTGACCTTCTTATCATAATTAATACAGTAAATATTTTTGCACACAAGTTTGTGGGTGATTCTGCAGGCGAGCTAGCGTACAGGGGATGGGGAGCACTACAGTAAAAGCACTGCCACCATTCTGGTACCAGACTGATCTCATTTCCCTCATTGAGTAAGTTAAGAGTAATCAATATATTAATTCCTCTTTTAAAGTCTCAACAAAGATTAATAAAGAAACTAGGAGAATAATTGATCAACTAACACATTGAGCAGGAGACGGTCTCATCTGAGTTATCAGAACAGTCTGTCACTTCATCACAATGCCAGGAGATCGGTATGCAGCAAGTCGCAAAGTCATCAACACACTTAAACTCATCAGGACCACAGCTACATCCGCCAGAACTATCCTCCACCTCATCTACAAGTATAAACGTCATAGTCTTCCTAGTCTAAGTGCTCAGACTGCTCCAATGCGAGTTAGTGGCATTACATAATCAGCTACTTATGGAAATGATTGGTTGATAATGTAATGCCACTAACTCACATTGGAGCCGGCTGAGCACTTAGACTATATGACCAATGACTATGACCAATGCATGATATTGAAAACATACATTTTCCATGTACATTTAATTTAATTGAGTTATAATTTCTTGCGTAATTTTCTATAACAATTATTGATCCCTCATTTCATCACACACTTATATTCATGATATTGAATAGTTATGCAATTGATAAAAATTTTACAGTTTTGACTAAATTGTCATTCAATTTTGATTTTAATAGCAATACCATGCATCTCTTTCTCTGTTTAAAATTAAATATGAAGTCCATTCGTGGCTAGCTACAATCACAGTGGTCTCCCAGCAAACGGTGTCATCTGCTCCCTTCATTGTCAATTTTTTCAAAAGTTTGGCCTCATATGTGAATGATTTTGGAAGGTAACTCCCAAAACCACTCCCCCATAACATTGGGAGTTAGAAGTTTGTTTGGGATTACTCAAGAGAGAATATTGAAATATCACGATAGACAAATTTATAAATAATTTAAGGGAATTAATTCATTGAGCCATAGAATTGTGTCTGATGCTGCCGCAGATTTAAACCAACGTCGTCGCTGTAATATTAAATTTCTGACATTGTCCAGGGCGCGTTATTTGCCTGTTTATCTGATCAATTACTGCATAAAAAAGTGATTGACCAATACATGATACATAAGTAGGAGTAGCTCAGTTGGTTAGAGCGCCCTATGAGACCTACAAAACCTCCAACGCTTGCGCATTAGAGGTCTCGGGAATCCCACTGCAGTCTACCGACTACTGAGCTCAATTGACACCCCAGGTGGGCTCCGACCTGCCTGCAAACTGAGAGCAACACAAATGGCATTTGCTCACATAAGGTACTTTTATTTCTCAGTCTTTGGACAGAGACAGACTTAAGGTTTTTAACCCACATTTTTTTAACCCACACGAATCCTGTATATAATATAACTTGACTTAACTTTTCGCTAAGTTTTTCTTAGGATCTGAAAGATGTTGATATGCACCAGTCACTGGATGATCCAGGTTCCACATTTTGAATGTCACACACATAACTGTGATGGACGGTAATTTTAAAAAGGCCTTTGGTAGAATATGCAGCGGGTTTTCATCAGTTTTATTGGCTATAAGTAAGTGCACACTCACTGAAGATTTATAAATCACCACCTACAACGGTTTTTTCGTCAAAATATTGTAGCTTTGGTGTGCTCTACAACCTTAAAGACTTAGTTTGAGTCTGCTACTTCAGAATCCAAATATTGAGGAAGTTATGGCCGCTCAAACTTCCAGGGTGATCACCTTCAATTGGCATTGGGAATCAGCGGAAGCAATCCCATTGTGATGTCACAACCGTCATACTTATTACAATAATAATCACACAGGTAATATGATGATCAAAATTCAGACCTAGGTGGATCTCGAACCTGGGTCTATACCTGCAGGCAACAACGCTACCATCGCACCACTAGATCCAGCACTGTAGACAATATAGCTCAGAGTTAGCGGCGTTGCCTGCAAGGCCATTTGGACCGCTACATCTCTGATCATTTTGATCATCAACCTATTTATTAGTTTATCATAAAAAGTATGATGGTTGTGACATCACACTGGGATTGCCGGCTGATTCTTACTGCCGATAGACTGCCGTCACCTTGGAAGTTTGAGAGGCCATAACTTCCTGAATATTTGGATTCTAAAGCTGGAAATTGCTCACATGTTAGAATAAAATATGGAGAGTAAGATGTGATACAAACTAGCAGCCTCAAACTAAGTCTTTAATCTTGACATTTCTTATATTTTCTTTACTTTCATTGTCATAACTTTCACTAAATGAGATTGTTTTAAGAATCAGAAAAAACTTTTGATTAACATGATATATCGCCTTTTCAATTTCTCAGGAACTACATGTCCCATCTCAAAAAATCTTTCACTGACACGTTTCTAGTAGTCTGACTTATGTTTAATATCCCAAATTTTTTAAACCGCATGTTTATAACTTGATTAATTGTACATTAACTAAAATACATTGAAAACATATAGGCAGCAATGGGCAAAATGATGCAGTAAATTACGTTATGCAAAAGCGTGATGAAAATCTGTGCAGTATTACGTGCAAAGCACATTGTGTACAACAATGGATCACCTTTTTTGGGTGATTGTTTAGCACCGAGAGAGAAATGTTTATGCTCATAACTTCTCTACTATTGAATTTATCATCAAACGCCACGATCAAAACCTCGGAAATACTCTCTACTGTAATGCAAGCTGGTGTGTATGACACTTTGTTTAACTTATTTTCAGTTTTTTGGCTGGAAAGGAGTGCATGTTTTGGACCAAATAAACCTAGTATAGCCACAAAAATCCAAATATCTCAAGATGTAAAGCCATAATCAATAATCGATTTTATCGAAATCTAGACAATCTCCTACTGTTCATCATGCTGACAACAAACTTGGCTGACAGCTTGCTGAATTTCTGATTTTTGGCTTGAAAATTTTGTTCAAAATTAGAGAAAATTTGGGTTATTATTTGTTACAGTTGTGACAACCAGGATCTGTAATCTGGTATGATTATTGATGGAAGTGACAGTGCAAGACCAAAATGGTATTATAAATTGGAAATTTTAGCTTCTGCATTATTGGGGTCACATGTAATGACGGATCAGAAATGGCCCTTTTACTATTGCAAAAATCAAGTTTAAGTCTCAAAGACAGGAGGCCTAAAAATATGAAGTTTTACTAAAATGTCACTCCTCCAGTTAGTGCCATGCCTCCTCTATATGGTGAAAGCAAAAACGAATCAATTACCTCAATAGCAAGGCACAGAGGGCTCAATTTAAAAAGGGCACTTTTTGCTCCAAAATGAACTGTCAGTGGTCACTGCGACTCAACGTCAAATATTTTGGAGGTTTCAACTGTGAAAATAACTAATAGACATGATCACCAATACAATATTAAAAAGTTTTAAAAAGCGATATATCACGTTAAACAGTGATATTTCATGATTTACCTTAGAAATGAATCGTTAGTGATGTGATTTACTGCTCTATTATTATTTTATGCTGAGTCGCTGACACAATTCTAAGTTACAGTACTTTTATTAATGTGTCAAATTATGGGTTAGGTCACAGGTCAGCTGCACTCAGGATTAGCCTTGTCAGGTGGTCACTTGACAAGGCTAACCTCATCTAGCAGTGAATGTATCAGTGTCTAGCACATTCTTATGACCATAGAAACCTTAAAATATTAGTCTAAAATTATCAAAGCTATGACACTGATGTAGATTTTATTTTCCAAGTACAAAACTGAAAGCCTACACAGATGAGATGGGATACCAATATATCAGCATACGTGCGTACCATAGAGGGCCTCACTAAGCATGTCATTGAGAAAGCTCAAAGCTTTACCGTTCTCTCCTTCCATATATGAACTCTTCAACCTACAAGTCATGTATAACGAGTGATAAAGTAAGATAGAACATTACTTGTGTATATGATTCTCTGAAAAACAATTTTTTGTAATGTGACAGAAAGTACTATTATAGTGTTCTTCTTCTGCTAACTACTTTCACCTGAACGTGACAACAGGCTACTTTCCTAAATGGAAACCGTTACAGGGCCAGGGATTACGAGTACAAGTGTCGGCAGGGGAACTTACGGAAACAAAGGAGCGGGCGGGCGGGAGCAGGTATGGGCGAAGGCGAAGGCCAGGTTGAGGAGAGGGTGACGGTGAAAGTGAGGCTTCTGGTAAGGGTGAGGGCGTGGGTATCGGTGCTTCTTCGGTTGCTGGTATGGCAGCAGGTGTTTGTTTGGAGGCTGGTTTGTAGCCTGGTTCGGATGCAGGCGCATGTGCCTGCGGGTACAGGTAGGGGTTCAGGATAATAAAGGAGTAAAGATGCACTACCAGGATATAGATAACAGGTACATGTGTTTAACATTGTCACTTTCTCTTGTTGGAAGGTGGGTCAAATCGACCAAAGCTTAGTCAAGTATTGAACGAATGTAGGGTTAGTACTAACTTGTTAAAGTTACAGAAGGTGACAGCAGGAAAGGTCAGTTCGTTTGGATACTCTGTATTATACTCTACCACAGTGTTGTAATCAAAGTAAGCTTTGAATCTGCAAAAAATATAAACGTAATGATATGATGGAGATGGGTTCATTATGCATTTTTGCTATTACTACCAAAATTGATGTGTGAAGAATGAAGGACGCTATGAATTTTTGTATTCTGATAGCATTGGAGTTGGTATTTTTTTATTGCCAAAAATCTAGGAACACGAGAAGGCAAATCCCTTTAGATTTCTTGTGTTCCGGAATAAAAAATTTGACATTGCTCATATTTTGCCATTGATAATATTTCAAATGTCTGACCTATGTGGATATTGAGGAAGGATGTCTTTACATGGAAGTTTTTATTTTTTGTAATGGGACTGAGTAAGTACATTATAATACAGCACCATCTCAGTTTTAGCGCAAATATCGGAGATTAGATGGAGATGAAAAGTCTACTACTAATGGTGCTTGCAAGAAAAGTCTTAAAAAAGCCTAAAAAAGTCTGCTCAGGTTTCCCAAAAACAAAACTAAAGGTCATGGGATCTACATGTAAGTATAGAATAATGATTTGCTGAAAAGAGCTGTACCGATGAAGCGGAGCTAAACTCAGTTGAATGATATCTCCATTGAGTTTGTTTCTCCACGTTATCACTTAGATTCAAATAATACAAAATCCTTGTATTTCAACTGTTAAATTTTATGGAGTTGTGGAGGGGGTGTAACATTATACAATATGTAATTACCTTACGAGCATAAAAACACATTTATGTCAGCATGTTGTTCTTGGTGACACTTAGCAAAGAAACCTCACTAGTAGGTGCTTTCTGTTGTTTAGCTAGACATTAGGTAGAACAAAATAAATTGGGATTCATACACTTTATAAAGCAGACACTGAATTACATGATAAGCTGTGTTTTGGCATACTGACTCTCGTGATCTGACTGGGCATAAAGATCACTGATAAACTAGGCTATCATTACCACAAAGCAGGAGTCGTAAGGCTAAGTATGCATCATGCGTGACTTGAATTTGCACATGTGCAAGAACAAATGAGTTTAGTTTGGGTTCTGATTGCAACTTTGGAAAGAGGAAATGGGATATCCCCTGCATAAACTGCAAATCAAATTTAGCTAATAGTGACAATAGAAGATAACTCTTTCTAACAATTCCGCACGCATATGGCAGTGTGCCACCAGAGCAGGTAGCCAATCAGATGGCTTCGGAATTCCGAGACTCAATTTTGCAGAGATCAGCTCATGCCCAGAGCTGAGCATGCACAGAATGGTGTTTTGGGTGCTCTGGAGCTTTTTATTATGTACACACAGACCTAATGACTATAGACTCAGTCTATACACTGAAAACTCAGACTATAGACTCAGACTATATAGATCAGTTTGTATTTTCTGAATAAACACAAGCTTTATTACTCATGTACGTTTCAATGAAATAAGTTGCAGTGAAAAACCAAACATCTATATTGGAACAGAAATGAACAATGTAATGCATGATACATGTTTGCCGCTTATAGCCCTGAAGGTTGGTAATGATTTTTGGCACAAGACTATCACTGAACATATAGTGTTTATTTAATTTAATTATTCATTACTGTCATCAAAGTCCTTAGTCAAGGAAGTACTTTTTATTTGCTTTAAAATTAGATTAAGCTTTCTGGTCATTAATATTTAATTCCATAATCAAATATTTTGCTGAGATCAAAGCATTTTTATGATGACAACAAAACAACACACACCCGGCGGGGGGGGGGGGGAGGTGCAAAAGTCTAGGGGGCTCAGACTAACACACACACACTTATAATATATGCTTCCTTGGGTGAGAAATGAATGATGGACGATATTGTACCTACTGACATTTTTGGAAACAAATCTAGTTTTTTTTCAACAAGTTAGTTGTTGTTAAAATTCATTTTCTGAGGTGAAATTGTAGGCCTTCATCAATTGACTTACAAGAATTCAACGGGTATTAAATTTATTTTCTTCCTCTACATGATTATTGATGGTAAATAACGCAGCGTAACTCCTCAATTGCAAATTTATTTCCCCACGAGGTTATATACGTGTAATTAGCTACTATTTTGTGTTTCCACTGATGAATACAATTATATTTTTAACTATCGGTGCCAATTATTCATTAGTATTACTGACCTTAAGCTGATCATGGTAGCCGATAGGACGAACGCTCCAAGTAACGCGATCACCCAAAACACCTTCTTTATTGTCGTGCGAGCTGTGGCTATCTTCACCACTCCGTGTGCGGTCGTCTCCATAGCAAAGTTCATGAGGAGGGAGCCATCGTCATCTGTGGTCTCCCCACCTTCCATATCACTTAGGGGAAGCTTCTTCTCGTTAACTGAACTCATTTTAGTTATATACTTTTCTCCTATTAAGCATAACAGTAGCAATAGAGGGTGACACTCGGTTTGATTTACATCTCTTAAATATCACTTTGCGCTTGTACAACCTATCTGTACAACCTATCTGTACAACCTATCTGTACAACCTATCTGTACAACTTATCTGTGCAACTTATCTGTTGAGGCTAGAAATCATTGCACCAAATGCAAACAAAGTCCTA
Organism: Membranipora membranacea; assembly: GCA_914767715.1. NCBI lineage: Eukaryota > Metazoa > Bryozoa > Gymnolaemata > Cheilostomatida > Membraniporidae > Membranipora > Membranipora membranacea. Next base: position 954,501 of record OU612072.1, on the reverse strand, counting down.
TAGTGAAAAGTCACCCCACCCACAATTGGAAAAAATTAGCTCATCTAAACAACTTAGCAGCACTCCAGCGTCGGTACACAGTGACTCGAATAAATAGTAATAGAATATATTATAAAGAATAAATTAATATATACTATAATATATTATACAAAAACACATAGTATGATGATAGCTGTGAGTCCTAGTATATAGGAATACGAAATGTAAACTGTTCTAGTCTGCATTGTAAGATATACAGACTAACTGTGTTGTGGGAGCTAAAGCTGTACTCAAACTTAATTAGATTGTGGGAATAATTCTTCATTATAAATTATTTGGTGATTTTAGTTGAATGCAGTGGAGGACATTGACAGGAGAGACCACAGGCTAAAGCCATAGACTTAATAGTGATAAATTATTCATAATTATTAAGTCTTTAGCCAAAACAGTATCCTGTTTTGTAAGCCTGGCTGCAATACAACATGGAAATATAGGAAGATACCTGAACTAAACATTCTCTGATTCAATTTCTTCAGTCGTAATAAACCATTATTAATATTTACTCTGCGGATAAGTATATTATCTGTAGGGGCTGTTATATTTCCTGTTAGATATGTTGTTATATCCTGCTATATATCTGTAGGGACTATTGAATATATACGTAATCTCCTGCTAATATATCCTGTTATATATCAGTAGGGACTGATATATATCCTGATTATTTTATTTACGTTATTCCTGATTATTCAAAAATGCTCGGTAAAAAAACCTGATATTGAGACGTCAATATTGAGACGTCAATGAATGGTTACCTTATGATGAGGGAGGCAGCTGCTTGTTTACAGTGTTACTCCGTTCTGACTCCTCGTCAGCATGTGACGGCCTCAGAGAACTCTCACCTAGACTGGACTTAGCCTGAGCCCCCCAGACTGTTAGAGAACTCCAGACTGGACTAAATATGATACACTACTTACCAGTAGTGAGATTACACCGCGAGCTCTCCTCACTGTCCTCCGTGAGCTCTACTCAGAATCATCCGTGAGCTCTCCTGCTTAGAATCCATACATGGTATTTATCAGGATACCAACCTGATGTATGAGTGATCAATGCCTGAAGCTGTTGATGTCAATTGCCTCACTTGTACTTAGTTTAATTTTTTTGTGTCATGAATAATTAAATTATATACCTATAAGCCTCTAGAACTCTTGGCATTCTAAATAAATAATTTACAGAAATAGTTTATGAATAGAATTTTAATCAATATGAGATTAGAGTTTAATTACACACAGGAAAAAATTACCGTTGTTATGATTCTGAGATAATTCCCCTACTTCACCCTTGCAATTAATTATTTTGACGCTAAAATGACCTGCCAATTGGAAAACCATCAGCTGTGATGTGATACTCTGAGATAATCAACTGTCTTTTGAAACTGGCCAAAGTTGAATAAAGAGACAAATTAACTCTAAAATATGATTCTTATTTGATTAATTCTAAGGGTGAAGTGGGGGAACTATCTTGGAATCAATATAACTTTTATTTGATGCTAACATGCCTTTTGATTATGAGCTAGAGTCATTCTGATTCTAAAATTTCTTTGTGTGTACATAACACTATAATGAGCCCGGCTCCCTTACACTTATTGGCTTGATTTGTCAATTAATACTGGATGCACAATCATGACTGATACAGGGAGTTTAGCTGCTTAAGAAATCAGCAGACAAATTGAGGAATCCAATAAATGCTGGCTGGATGACTGGACAGAAGCCTTTGGGTTAGAACAAATAAATTTCAGGGCTTTGCAAATAAATAATATTACTTGTGGAAGATGATTGAGCTTGTTTTTTTATCAGTCACTTGATCAATCATCAAAATAATGATTTCAATGAACAGTGTCTTCTCAATATCAGTAGCAGGTAACTTCAGGAGTAGTATAAATAATGAAATCAATAAATATTCAAAACAGTGTCCTCACCTCTGTAACAATTAGAGGGGAAGATAACAGCTCAGGTCTCTGACATCGAGCTGCCCATACAGCCAATCAAAGTGATAACAAACTTATCATACCATAGAGCAGGAGCTTATCAAATTCCAATATAAGCTGTCCCATTGGTTTCTTGTAAAATAGATTTCACATTATACCGGCCAGGCAGAAGTCTGAAACCTCACAAACCTGCTGTTCACAACACAACCCCAGCATAGCCCAGCCTCACAACATACGGAATTATGTATTTAGCTGCAGAGTCGAAAATAAAAAAAATATGGAGAAGATTGAGATTCAGAATGTCAACCTCAGCTGATCACAGTCTATAAATAGTCGATGATAGGATGTAATTTTTTGATGATAGGACAATCAAATATAATCTTATAAGCAGTCCTATTTCTTGCAGCTGAGTGAGAAAAAGCTACAGGCCTCAAACTATTTAGTTTGGAATTGACGATTCTATGAAGTATATCTAAAGCAAAGCTTACCACCGCAACGAAGTTTTCTAGTATGATTATATGAATGCATAAGTATATCAGCAGCAGATCGCACTTTTTACTGCCTCCCAGTAGTATTGATAGTATTGATAGTATTGGTGACTGGATATATCAGGAAGATGGTGGAGCTGAGGAAAGCTAACCTTTGGGATATTATAAGATTTGTGATGAGTGCTCTTGTACTTGTGTTCTGTCTCGTTGTGTCTGTATACGCTATTGCGCTCAAGGTAGGATAAGATTTACTTTACAATGTTACTCAGGAGGTCTTTCAATAACAGTGAGCGATGCTTCACTAAAGCCGATTATCACTAGCACATCGTTCAAGAGTAATACTCATTTGGTCTCTCCTCCCCCTCCCCGTAGCTTCCCATCTCATCATTAGTCTTTTCAACCAACTAAATAACTCCAGGGTACCGAAATGTGCATTCGGGAAAAATCTTATGGCATTTTGTGTAAATTGAGTGATATATTTTCTGATGGCCAAATAGGACTAATCAATAATGAAAGGAAAACAATAACGTAGCGATGTCAAGCTATGGAGAAATATATTACACCCAGAATGTGTTTTTTTTTATTTCCAAATCATAGAATTGGAAACAACCAAGACACCTGACATCTTGGCAATAAGATGTGATTTTGTCCTCAAACGTTGATTCTGAATGTCTATCAGTATGTTTGGACAGGAATAGTATTTTGGAATACATTGTAATTGACAAGCTGTCGTGTACTGTACGATCCCAACAGATTAAGTTCTGACCTTTTAAGACAGACTTTTCTTTGTGCTGTTTACAGAAGACTCTGTTTTGGGATACGGTGCCGGGGCTGCTCTTCTACTGTTCCTGGTAAAAATTTTCTGTATGGGTATCGTAGATGGCCTGCAGCTCGCACTAGTAGAACTAAAGAGACAACATTCAGACTCATATAGAAGATCTCACCCCAGAGCTTATAATATAGGACAGTGCGAGTTTAGTGGTGAGTTACACACCCCAGCGGGCAAATAGTTGTCTAAACTGAGTTGGAAAGAGGTTACCGGAAGAGGCTGAACACTGTTGCCAATAGTATGCCATATGGACCGGTGGAAGAGGTTGCCAAAAAGGGATTTTTAGCAACCTCTTCAAGAAGTTTAATAGAGGTTTTATATCCTTCTCAGGGAAGGATATATCAGGGATATTATTAACTGTCTCTATCCAATATTATCCGATATTAAGATTATATCGTTAAATTATTTGTTATATTTATTTATTTTATAAAATTACCTAGAAGGCCTGTGGGAGAGGGAGTAAGAGGTACTAGCTGAGTGGGGTCTGTAGTGTGCTTCTGCCTTGCTAAGAGCATTTAGCATTTGGTATTTAGATACCTAGCAAGAATAATTGATTAATATTTTAACAAATGTATCACTTCCTGACCACCACTTGTTGTGTTGCGTATTAAGTGGTGCCAGAAGCAATTGATTCAATCAATGGCCACGTCTTATTTGCCTATTTCACATTTCTTGGATGTGATACTGGTTCACAGGAATTATTTGAGGATGCTCATGTCTTATTTGATTACTTGGTGTCTGGATGTAAAGCATTCTCAAAAACAAGCACTTCGCTAGGGGAGACAAATGCTACATTGGTCTGCAAATTACATCGACCTCACCGTGACAACCATTTTTACACTCAGCCTAGACCTCTAGGATTGGTACTGCAGTAAATTTGTACCATCGAAACCCAGGGCTCTCAACCTGGGAGGATTCGAAACCTGAGTTTTGATATTAGCATATCATATAGTGGTATTTTAAAAGTGTAAAACACCCTGAGCATAAACAGCTGAGGGTACGCCTGAGATGGCACAGAAATATTGTCGGGTGAAACCCCTGATATTTGAAGATTATGTCCAAAGAATAGCTGGCAAAACAAGTCAAAGGATGTATGTTGTTAAAAAAATGTTGCATCTAAGTTCAAAGCCATTAGCTTTCATGATGTTCAAAGGTTTTGTAGTTTCCCTCTTGATATACTGTCTGCCTGTTTTGCACATGAGCATATGTACCATAGACAAGAAATTACTAAGGAAAGTTTTTAATGTTGCCAAGAATTTGAGGCTTGACGTAGGCGACCTCGATATTATTGTGCTGTTTTGCTGATGAGCATCACATCAAACACAATTTTTTTAGAGCGATGCCCTCAAATGCAAGTTCCATACTCTAGCAACAAGCTCCTTTATTGACAAAGTATATGCATCCTTTTCTCGCAACATTTCATGTTTGTGATAGCAAGTAAATCAATAAAAACCTAGAGCATTTCTTGTAAACATAAAATCGTAAACAGTTTTAGATTTGATCCAGATGAACCAATTCATATGGACTAACCAAGGCCGTCGCCACAGGCGAAAATGTATCCCCATGATGTTAAAATATGATGGTTGTAGAAATATTCATTTAAAGGCTGACGAGTCGAGGCGCCATGGTAGAAAGCCATAATCAATGTAATTTGATGCTATTGAAATCATTGCCTGGATTTATCCGGTTCACCTGCAAAATCACTTTTTTAACATGTCTAAACTTCTATTTAGACATAATAATCTATTTCGCAAATCACTGGGATTGGCAGTTCAATAAGAGCATAGCTTATCACAAATGAAATAAAATACCTACAACAAATACCACACATTATTCTCATGCAAAAGTTTGATGTTATCTTTATTATTCATCTCAGTGGGGGTCTGGGTGTAATGTGTCGATATTCTATAACGCTTAGAAACCATTGTTTTTAAACAATTTTATTAAGTGTTTCATAAATAGAATTTATTATTATTAGTGTATTCAAATTAGAGACTAGATTCATTCAATCATGTCAAGTTCGTTACAAGCTAAATTTAAAAAGCATTCTCAAATGCTAATTGGACTTTAGCTATATCGATTTCAAATAAATGACTTGAATAGGCAGCGCAGTGAGAGTATTTATAATCTTTGGTATTATTAGTTTAGGCAGTGCAGTATTATTTACATAGCTTATCACAACTAGAATCTAATACCTGATCATTCATTAATAATATGGCATAAATTATTGTAAGGCAACATTTAGCATTGTTTATATATTATTCATCTCTGCCAACGAGCAAAATCTGAGTTTTTAGCTTACATTCTCAAATCCCCTGAGTAGCCTGAGTTGAACCCAAAAATCTGAGTAACTCGGGCTAAACCTGAGTGGTTGAGAGCCCTGTCGAAAACAATGGGGAGTAAACTGTTCTCATGCTGGAGCCATACTAATAGATGGTAAATACATTAATATTTGAGTGTTGGCTATGTGTTGTCAGTCCAGAAAGGTTATTTCTGCAACCGCCAATGGCAAGAAAATAGAGTATAAAAGCAGAAACATCTACAACCAATTATATCTGTTGCTGGGAAATTGGGATATCTGGCTCCCTCTGGCATACCTATCAAAGACAGGTGATGTCAGAGGATATTGGCCAACAATAAAGCTGCCCATTGGCAACCTCTACAAAAGGTTGCTGGCTAAATTTTGCCGGCTGGGACACATCTACTTACTACGATAACAAGCTATCTCCGCTTGTCCTTTAATGTCTACTTACTGAAATAGTTTACACCTATTGTCTGACAATTACACAAACTCCCATCAGCATCAGACTATCTCCATAACTCGATTGGTTTAGAAGTTGAATGAATGGAAGGTTAGGAAGCGGGATATGGTCACTGATAATAATATAGCAAGAGTTATCCTACCTTGTAGTCTGAGCGGATAACTCCATGTTTTACGACTATCTTTTAAATTGGTTTAAATGTTAGTGACAGCTGACTATCATAGCCTAAGTTCCGAATTGAGTTCAAGGTGCATATCAAGATGTGGGGGCGATTTCTGATCTCCGAACAAATTTTGCCTGAGATGGAGTTGTCTATCATATAAGCTCATATCTATTCATAAGTTCTTTGCTTAGAAAGCACTGAGACATTTTAGAGGCTTTTCGCCAATGTTCCTCAAACCTAATTTACCATGATTTATATGCAGGTGATAATCTTGAGAGGTTTTTAATGGGCAGGCAAGTGTTGGTAGCCTGTTTGGTGAATCTAGCTGCTAAGCAGACAACGATATACCTGGATGAGGGTGATAACTTCTTATTTCCTGTCTCCTGGTGGTTTAGATCCATCTTCTTAGAGACTGGAATTCTGGGATGTATTGTACTGATGATAATAGCTCAGCTCATGCCTCCAATCGTAGCTGCTAAGTATCCAGTATGTAGTCTGCCTTATTTCTATCTGTTCTCTGTGTACGACACTCAGTGATCATCTCTGCCAACTGAGATAAATCTGTCTTTATAAACTTAACACATCATGAAATGAGAGGTTTCAGAGATCCCAATAAGCTTCAGCCTAAAACAGTTGTAATATTTATAATACATCTGGCTGCAAGTTTTATAATAAAAAAACCTACTATCCCAAACCTTCCCTGCCCCCCCCCCCCCCCTCTCTCTGTCCTGACCAAAAACTTATGAATGATTAAATATTACAATTTATGACAATAATAATATTTTACAGATACACTTTCTCCAGTTTATTATAATGAAGCCTGCGTATTACACGTGTATGGGTGTTGAGATGACTGGTATAACTCATGTCTGCTGGTTACTCTCTGCCTTCATGCAGTTCTGCTTTGGGATAGAGGTTAACTGTCTCTACAGTATCAGATCAAGGTCCGCTTAATTGGTATAATACATGTCACGCATAGCTAGTTAGCTAGCTAGCATAGTTTTTATGATAACCAGTATCAAAAAGGTGTAAAAATAAAAGTAAAAATAGGGAGCAGATCTAATAATGTTACATTACTGATATCATAATCCTCTGACAGGCAATTAGCGGCAGGGGGGGGGGGGGTGGTCGGTAGATAAGGTATGATGTCCCTGATAATTGTAGTCTTGCTCTATGGTGTGCAAGATGACTGAGGTTGTAGAAATTTGTATTGTTTACAGGATGATAAGACAACAATAAAGCCGGTAAATCTGAGGAATCTCGATGAGAGAGGCTTCAGTGATTCAGAGGATTCGATGGCAACAACTGAAGATGGGGAGAGCTCAATCAATCATAGCAAAGTAAAGCAGTATGTCGTGTGAACCATTTGAGCTATCCGTTTGTATGTGGTATTTTACTAAAATCAGTATCAGTGGCCACTGTTGCAGATAGTATTGTCAGTCAAATAAACTGAGTTTAAAAAAGCGTCTCAAAACCAGTGTCTTTTTTTTATCACGTAACCTAATTAAATAAATTTTAAAAATTCCTAAGTGTTTAAGTGTCTAACAGCTTCAGTCAGGACAACTTCCTCACATCAATAATCACACTAATTATCTAAACTACAACATATCCTTCTAACTACTGTTCTCCCTCTTAGTGAGCGTTCATGTAAATTATTGTATAAGCGCTGGTTGGCTGATCTTAACAGACACCGTAGATCCATATATATACCACTTTAGTATCCTTCCTAATACTGTCTCTCTTGTAGATAGAGTCGGGAGATTTATCTGGAGACAAAGCCGGGCTGTCAGAGAAGTCCAGATTGATACCAGCTGAGAAGGTAGGAGTCAGGATTAGAGCCATGTCTCGCAGTATCTTCTCTCAAATTCCATGATTTCCCAATTATGCTAACTGCAGGTGGTTCATTTAGGAAATTATAGCTCAATCAAGTAGTAGACGATTTGGGAATAGATGATCTAGTAAGGAGCGGTCAGATAGAGAGTTACACAATCTTTTGATAGAATTTTAAAATATTGAGCAGTTACAGCAAAAGAGTAACAACAAAAAATACATAAGTGCTGGTTGAAGCTTTGCTAAATGTGGTACTTTTCAGCATTAATGTCTGGGTTTTCCAGAACAATGACCTCAAATTATGTTGATTCTCCTTTTATATCCTCTTGTCATTGGTCTTTTGAGGAGAAGTTGGTACTTTCAAATCGCAACGAAAGAGAAATATTCAAACTTTTGGGGAATTTATTTTTCCAGATGCCTGGTTCTGCTCAGGGACAATGATAATACAAGTTAGCTTACACTCATTTCAAGTGCAATGGCAAAATCTATATCTGAGTTTCATAGCATGATACAACGCAGTATACAGTGTGTGTTTCATAGCACAATACAACGTAGTATACAGTGTGTGTTTCATAGCACAATACAACGCAGTATACAGTGTGTGTTTTATAATTTATAATGTTTAAACCATTTTAATAAGAGGACGTAGTGATTTTGTTATAGAATATAATCCATCTGAGTACACTTATCGACTCTCTGAAGGATGAGATGAGCTCTGATATCATAGCTGTGTATACAGACAGTATCTAGATAAACATCCAGAACAGCTCATTAAGTTCCCATCTGTTGTCGGTAACAAGGTTTGTAGAGGCATATATATGTCCATCTCTTCATGAAGCTGTACTTTAAAGCTGTACTGTTCCACCATTATAAGTTCATCATTTCACTTTCAGGGTTGCACCTGTTTTACTCTGAGCCAAAACTTCTTCTTACATACTTATAAGAATTATGTTCACCCAGTGCTTTATCAGAAAGAGAAACATCAGTCCCCTAATAGCATCAACGATTAAAGTGAAACACAGGATCAATGCTATAATTTAAAAGAATACCTAATTGTTCATATTATTTTCTTTTTACAGGTATATCCTAGCCGGGAGATATAGCTACACAAATCAGCAACTCAGGCTATGGTGTACCCTCATTTTTACTGGATACTTGTTAATGGAGTGTTTTGTCATCACCAGCAAAATCTATGGAGGTGCCGGGGATTGAACCCGGGGCCTCGCACATGCAAAGCGCGCGCTCTACCACTGAGCTACACCCCCATTCTTGCCACCATCTCTGGGGGAGTATTTAATCTTAAATTAATTTGTTGTGGTTGTCTAGTAATTAACAACCTGGTAGGTAATTAATGCATGGTTTATACTAATGATGTTTGAGTGATGTTTTTCTCCCAAGAAGACTTTCACCTTAGCATTTCTTGTTTCAAATAAAAAATTCATCATCATCCTCCCCCCCCCCAAAAAAAACCACTGAGAGTATACAGTTGAACATCAGGTGTGCTGTGAGAAGTGGACTGAGTTGTTTAGGAAGTCTGTCTGTGACCTTTGTATGACCTCACACAGTACATCCTGTTACCATGGTTACCGACTTGTGTTGTCGTGTAGGAGATCAGAATAAGTGTAGAGTTCTTTAACCACAGACACATTCTTATGTCTGAATATCAAAGAGTATTATATATCTACCTCAAGTTCTATATTCATTATCATTGTCCTTCAAGGAGAGATAATTTAAATTTCCTAATAATACTTGTCACAACAATATTGCAATAGTTTTCAACAGACTTCCCTATAGATCTCTGAAGACGTTACGTATTTTTACAAAACCATCTATCAACCACTTCAACCACTGCTTTAATTGCCATTCTCGTAAAAGCATTGTTGAGATGACAATTGATGTCAATAAAATTACTAAAAAATACATTGATAGCATAAGTATACGTATACGTATGTATTATGGTATATTTCAGCAAGGTTATTGTGACCCGGTGTTCAGCAGTCGTCTTATAAAATGGAGAATCCATACCAAATAATTTTGTTGAAGCATTATGTCAAACAATCCTTCAAATCATCGTATTTAACATGGGTATTCCTAAAAAAAAAGCATGTTCGGTTTGATTCCATGTGCAAATAGCTATATATGGTATCATGGCCTTCAAGATGAGACAGTGTAGCGTGCAGGTACATTCATCTACAAATTCAAAATGTTCAGTACCATGATTTAGGCTCCAATGGGTACTAAGTATCAGCATTATAATTACAATCACTGTTTAACATAATTGCCAAGTCTCCCTATTTAGGTGGGACCCTCCAGATTTGTACACCCATTTCTGCCCACTTCCCACTTTTTTTAATTCTAATGCACTTTTTCCTCCTGAGTTGAGAGAGAACAGCCGTATCACAATTTGTAGTAACTTTTCAAGCACTCGTCGATGAGTGACTGGTCTTGCTCCCAAAAATAATTTCATGTTTCTCTGAAATTATTTGGGATCGAATAATGTGTTTTAGCCCTTCCTAGTGGCTAGAAACGCTCTCAGAGCATCAGCGCCCGGGTTCTATCCCGGACCCTGTTGGGGGATCACACTGCCCTCAGACCCCTATGTGGATCGCTCGGGTACTTCCCACCCTCGGAGCATTGCGATGACGTGCAGTATCACTGTAAATTGAAATCTCCCACTTTTGAATTTAGATTACTTGGCAAGTAAGATATGCTGTTTATCTAATAATTCTATACCATTTTACCAAAATAAATGATAAGTTCTAGACATTGGCGCCTGAACATTTTGAATTTGTAGATGAATGTACCTGCACGCTACACTGTCCCATCTCGAAGGCCATGATAACATATGTAGCTATTTGCACTTGGAATCAAACCGAGCATGCTTTTTTTTTAGGAATACCCATGTAAAATACGATGATTTGAAGGATTGTTTGACATAATGCTTCAACAAAATTATTTGGTATGGATTCTCCATTTTATAAGACGACTGCTGAACACCGGGTCACAATAACCTTGCTGAAATATACCATAATACATACGTAATGGTTTAATTCTCAACAGTATATAATATCATTATAGATTTTATCCGAACCCCCTCAAAACTCTTTATATTGTATTGTTGAAAGAATGTCATCTTCCCACAATGCATTGCAAGGTGTTTAATAGGCTTCTCGCTGTTAGATGGGATGAGTGTAGTCTGTATTTGGTCATTATTCATGCTCAATCAACAAGACTAACAACTGAAATTAAAAAATCAAGTAGATGACAAAACAAAGAAATTGAATTCACCCCCCCCCCCCCCGCAACTTTGGTTAGATCAGGATAACATCTTGTAAAGGTATATGATAGATCACTAAAACCTTGACCGCTTTGGATTGCCACACCATTATAGGGGATATTTGTCAGCTATTTTGTACAGCCAGCCCTTATGGCGTTCGGGATGGCAATCGCTGCCGTCAGCGGTCGATAAGGGGCTGGGTGGGCTATCGTACCATTTCAACACCAACCACACTGAAATTGATATCACTAGTGCACCTGTTACGCTGTATTATGCTCAAATTGTTGCATGGGTAAATTTTCAGGTTTTGTTGAAAAGGACTTGATCTGCTAAAATTCTATAATAGATGTTAGGTAATAATCAATAGCCATGAATTCTAAATTTCCTTACACAACGACTGAAAACAGGGTCACAATCACCTCGCAGCAATATCCCATAATGCATTGTGATTTGATTCCGATCAGTATTATAATAGGATTTAGGATTTTCTTTCGATCCCCTTCCAAGATTCCAATCTAGAATTGCATTGTGGGAATCCATCTTTCACCATACAATGTTACAAGATTATCTTGTGTGTTGGATTAGTTGATACATCAGTTTAATTTGGCCAAGTTTGTTTGATTGTCGCTGGGAATTGAAATCTCCAACTTGTGAATTTAGATTACTTACCAAATATATGCTGTTTATCTAATAATTCTATACCATTTTTGCTTAATCAAAATAAATGATGAGTTGTAGACAGAATAATTATAGATAACGCTGTTACCCGTGCTGCAGAAGATTGCTGCTGCTATTCTGCATCAAATTCTATAAAATCTATAAAATTATCTGCATCAAAGGGAGATTACCCCAAAAAAACACATGCATCATTGCTTTTTCTACCACAGTGAGATGTCATTGTGTCGCAGCATTTAATGAGGACACTTTTTGATGCTCAGTGTCCAGTCTAGTGTTGTGTGTTTTTTCTATGCAAATGACTGACATATAGCCCTAGTTCCACATCATCCGCAGTGAGGACAAGGTCATTGCTGAGGCTACAAAAGTATAACTCTTTGACTTTTTGATCGCAACCATAATGTGAACTGGAGTTTTATCTAATGATGAATTCTTAGCCCCGAATCTCTGTCAATCTATCGGATAATATAAACTGATTTTACAACCTCCCCCCCCCCCCCCTACCTGCTTCTCAGTAGCCGACGCTCAGCAGTAACAATAAGCAAAGAAAGAAGCAGGTGATCATATACTTGATATGATCAGATTTAATTGTTTCACCAAAGTAAGCTTGAGTTTTGTATTTTTTTTAAATCAGGAGTTTATCTATATTTTTAGATTAATGGGAATTGACAATAGGCATTTGAATGTTAAAAATATAATTGATAAGATTAATCAAATCAAGCATTCATTATCTGAGTGAAATTTCTTTTTATGTTTCCAAACCAAATTGTCTATTGGATATTGCATGTAATGATCATACTGAGGTCATACTCATGGTATTTTTATGTCATGTAAGTACTAAGTACTATCCCATAAGAGATCATTTTCTTCTCAATGTCCAAAATGATAAGCTTTAATTAACAGTATGATTTTGAAGAACCTTTTCTCAAAAAATTATATAGACGGCAATAAAGGTATAAACAAATTTTTTTTGACAATAACACAATTTTGGCAAATATGTATCAAGTTCCCGCTAACAATGATAAATTGTTGTCTTTTGCAATTTGAAGATAATCCAAGTAAACGTCTTTAATTTTTTTGAAACGTTCAGAGATTGTGTCAAATCAGATATTGCTATTTTACATTTTGTTCAATCTACAAAAATCTGTGTAGCGAATCCATCTATTTATTCAGAGTTAGAGCTCATGTATTGTCATTTATTTCTTGATTCACTAGCATGTAGGCTATGCATGCTACTTTTATGGATTTTCTAATCCCTTGATTGATCATCAGTAGCTGACTGGTTTATCACAGAGTAAGGATATATCACAGAGTAAGGATAAACAGAGGGGACACTTCAATGATCGTTATAGTGCCTGCAGTTCTGATCCACTGGGGGAAAATCATCAATCTGGCCACCTGCAAATTTCAATAATTATATAAGTTACAATGTGAGGTTTTAGGCAGACATACCTACCTTTGATAGGTCTTCAAGCTATACACCATATTGTTGTCATTTTGTGCTAGCATACATAGGCTATGAGTTATATGGGTTATTAAAATGAGTTTTTCCAATAGACCTACTAATAATAAATTATAAGTAGGTCTATGGTTTTTCCATATAGAGTTACATGTGACATTGATGGATGGCTGGTCATCAAAATTAGGAAATGTCCGTGTACTGACCCAAGCCGCTTGTTAATCTATATGATATAACTCATTTTAAAAACCCATATAAATCATAGCCTATGTATCCTAGCAGAAAATGACAACAATATGGTGTATAGCTTGAAGGTTGGACATTTCAAAAAAGTTGGAAATCAGTCTTTGGGATGAATACAGAAAGACTGATGGCCCAACAAAGGTAGGCATCTATGTATGAGAAAATCCCTTATTAGCTTATATATTTATTGAAAATTGGCAGGTGGCCAGATGATGATTTTCCCCCAGTAGCTCAAAAACCCGCAGGCACTATAACGATCATTGAAGTGTCCCCTCTGTTTATCCTTACTCTGTGGATATATCCTTACTCTATGATAATCATTTAAAGCCATATTTTATTCACAGTCTTAACAAATAGTCTGTAATGAATTGTTATATAACAGCTCAGGTTGCTGACATCTAGCCGCCCAATGCAACCGATAAAAGTGAGAACAAACTTATAATATGTTAGGGCAGGAGCGGATTTATTTATATCCAATGTAAGTGATTTCCTGTGATTGATTTATATTCGGATTTCACATACAACATCTCACAGTAGAAACTGTAGAAAGGGAGTGGGAAGGTATGAAAAGCATAGTTTACTTTGCTATAAGTCACCAATAAAGCTACGCAAGGTATTGTGATTACCATTCAGTAATTTACTAGCAATAATGTACTTGGGGGAGGGGAGACATGGAATTGAACATATAGTTCACAAACCGCAGACTAGTGAGGGTTACACTATTAGGGGTGGAACGTCCTCTTGAGGTTGGAGTTGAAATTCGGATATTTGACCTCGGATCCAACCACAAACCGGGTCGGATATGTGTTATGTCTGATCCGAGATGATGCGTTTTTACCTGAATCAACACTTACTTAGCATCATTTATCTCACTGAAAATGACAAGGGAGGAAGTATGATAGTCATTAATTTGTAGTTCAGATAAGATGATTGAGTTTGGCTGAATGCACTCAGTGGTGATCAGTAAGCATTCAACACCTATCTCATTTTCATAGCTATCTATATTGTTGCTGATTAAATTTGATGGATGTGTTTTTTCTGCTGAAATTGATAGAAGCATCTTTACTCAGATCGTTGTGACATAAGACAATATTTTGTCCAATGATGTTCCTTGTAACAAAATGTCTAGATTGATGAACAAAGTAATTATCCTCTTCTGCTTTTTCAAAGTAGGAGGACAATTCCTATCCCTAATCACAACAGAGAGTTTGGGACCAGGGAGGGTGGGATATACCTCCCTGTTGAGACATAGGAGCAGGGAGTTTGTTCAAACTCAGTGAATTTTAACATCGGGGTTTGAGTGATCCTGGCAAACTGAGTGCCTATGCACAAATTCTCGTTGTCAAGAGATCTTAGAACTCATTAAATGATCTTTTCAAATAATCTGTTTGTGTGATCCTTGCGCTGTTAGAGTGATAAGTTGCTCCTGTAAAGAATTATATCCAAGCTGATATGTGCACATTTGAATTAGGGTAATGGTTCAGGGAAGAGATTGTTGACGGTGTTTATCCATGTATTCAATGACCTTAATTGTATATTATGGTGCAAAAGAAGAGCTGCTGTGACTGGTTAATTTAGCGTTTTTACGCGTTATCCGAGTCCGGATCCGATCCGAGGTTGAATTTATAGACCGATCCGATATCCGATCCGAGGTTGCCCAACCCTGATCCGTTCCACCCCTACACTATACACCCCCATGATAGCATACAATGTACTAAATAATGTACTTAGTTGACTGTCGTGTTGGAAATGAATAACAAACACAGACATGATTAACAATTCAAAATGTAGACCTCGGCTGCTTACACCAATATAATAATCTGTAATAGTCCATAATTTTATTGGTGTTGGGGATTTTCCATGTAATTAAAGTCAATCAATTATATAACACATCCTATATTTTGCACCTGAGAGAGAGAGAGCTATTGACCTGCCGTTTTTCAGTTCAGAAGGTGATGCTGTGAAGTATGTCTGAAGTAAAGCCTACCAAAGCACAGACGTCTCTAGTGTGATTATGATTGCATAAATATATCTGTAAAAGCGAATCGGAATTTTTACTGACACCTAGTATTATTGGTAGTATTGGTAGTATTGATAGTATTGGTGACTGGATATATCAGGAAGATGGTGGAGCTGAGGAAATCTAACCTTTGGGATATTATAAGATTTGTGATGAGTGCTCTTGTACTTGCGTTCTGTCTCGTTGTATCTGTATACGCTATTGCGCTCAAGGTAGGATAAGATTTACCTTTAGCCTTGTCATCACATAAATTATTTCACTTTAATGAAAGTATAGCTATTGGCTGGTGGGATAATAGCTTTCATGGTAGGTAAAAATATCTTGTTAAATTAATCTAATCTGCAAACTTCATTAAATTCCTTGTGCAGCATCCAGCTGTGGATAGCTATAGTCAGTGGTGCCCGCTCATTGAAAACTTTTTACACCCACACTGGATATCTTGGCAATTTAAGTTAGTTTTAGCCAAACTCGAGACCCTCAAACATTTGAATTTGATTGCTTTCAGTGTGCATTGATGCTAATGAACAGCAACCGTTCTTTCAATACCTGGAGTATTTTTTGAGCTGGCCCTTGTGTGTACTGTGTACTATACAATCCCAACAGATTTAGTGTACTGTACGACCCCAACAGATTTAGTGTACTATACGACCCCAACAGATTTAGTGTACTGTATGACCCCAACAGATTTAGTTCTGCCCTTCCCATACAGTTTATTCTTTGTGCTGTTTACAGAAGACGCTGTTTTGGGATGCGGTGCCGGGATGGGCTGCCCTTCTACTGTTCCTAGTAGATATTTTCTGTCTGGGTATCGTAGAGGGCCTACAGATAGCCCTAGTAGAACTGAAGAGACAACATCCAGACTCATATAGGAAATCTCACCCCAGAGCTTATAATATCGGACAGAGCGCCTTTAGTGGTGAGTCACATACACACATCAGCTGCATAGCAAGTTACCTCCGTTTGTTCTATAATGTTGTATAAGATACACAAGTCCATTTGCAAAGTTGTAATATATGCAAGTGTGTAAAGTATGGCGAAATCCCTCTTGGCTGGAATAGTTCACACCTATAGTCTGACAACCATACAGACTCTCACCAGAGTAAGACAAGATAGTCAAACACCTATACAGACCCAAAGTTGTGAAACATGTACAAATACTTATATGATTTGTTTACAGGTGATAATGTTGAGAGGTTTCTAATGGGTAGACAAGTATTCGTAGTATTTCTCGTGTTTTTCGCTGCCAAGCTAACGACGATATACCTGGATGAGGGAGATAACTTCTTATTTCCTGTCTCCTGGTGGTTTAGATCTATCTTCTTAGAGACTGGAATTCTGGGATGTATAGTACTGGTGATAATAGCTCAACTCATGCCTCAGATTGTTGCTGCTAAGTATCCTGTATGTAGTTTGCCTTATTTCTATCTGTTCTCTGCGTACAACACTCAGTGATCATCTCTGCCAACTGCGCTAAATCTGTCTTTATAAACTCATAACATCATGAAATGAGAGGTTTCTGAGATCCCAATAAGCTTGAGCCTAAACGATTGTATTATTTACAATGCATCTGCCTGCAGGTTTTATAATAAAAAAACCCTACGATTTCAAACCTTCCCCCCCCCCATCCTTATACCAAAAGCTCAAAAATGATTAAATATTACAATTTATGACAAAAATAATATTTTACAGGTACACTTTCTCCAGTTTATTATAATGAAGCCTGCGTATTACCTGTGTATAGGTGTTGAGATGACTGGTATCACTCATGTCTGCTGGCTTCTCAGTGCCTTCATGCAGTTCTGCTTCAGAATGAAGGTTACATCAATATATTCTGTAATATCACTCCATTAAATTCTATAACAATAAGTAGGTCTATCTTTGGTTAAATGCCACCCACACACGATGTGTCATCTATCACTGAAACAAACTTAGATTTCATCTCAAATACGATCACTGTCACTCCACCTAACTTTGCATAGCTACCCTATAGTTGTGTGTAAGTTTTTTGTAGCCTCTGATTCTCGTTGCTGAATCTAGCGAAATTTACAATTGTATACCATTACTGTTGAATGCAAAGTCACAGAGTATCACAGAGTATCACAAAGTATCACAGAGTATCACAGAGTATCACAAAGTATATCCTTACTCTATGATTGTATGTATCACAGGATGATAAGACAACCATTAATCCCGTAAACTTGAGAGGCTTAGATAAGAGAAATTTTAGTGATTTAGAGGAGTCCGTGACATCAGCAGAGAAAGAGGGGAGCTCAGACAATCATAGTAAAGAGCTGACAGAGAAGACGACATTCCTACCAGCTGACGAGGTGGGAGTTAAATTAGCCTGTATCGCTTCTCTACGATTCTACCATTATGAATTAAGTTAATTTGTTCATGAGGCGTTCACTGAGAGAACTAATGTAGTTCAATTTAGGCACAAAGAAGTTACAGGTCTCTTGGATATTATTCTTACAAATGTAACATGGTAAAAATATAGCCACAATTTCACTATGTAAAATCATATTCATTCTGATTTGATCAAAAGACCTTGAAGTGATTTTATTACAGAATATAATTCATGTGAGTACACTCATCGACACTCTGAAGGATGAGATGAGCTCTGATGTCATAGCTGTATACAGACAGTATCTAGATAAACATCCAGAACAGTTCATGAAGTTCCCTTCTGTTGTCGGTAACAAGGTGTGTAGAGTCCTATATGTGTCCATACATGGTGATGGTTTATTATTCCAATGGAAAGGTTATCACACATCTGAAGCAATGCTGCCTCTGAATAAAACAGAGAACGTATCTCTGCAGACTCTATCAACTACTGCCACTCAGGGAAATGTGCGGCTCGAACATCATTAATAGAGGCTTTTATCTCAGAATTGTCATCTAAATGGGCGAGCGATTGGCACAAACTGATTGCGAAAATCAGGGTTGAAATCAATGAACTGACAACAAATTAGTGACAGTTATTACCTTGTTGCAGTTAGAAATAATGATATGTCATTGCATATTTTACACCATGATTTTAATATTTTGTTATCTTTGAGAGTTATACAGAATTCGATGAGCACACATTTCCCTGAGTGGAAGCAAAGGTTCAAATGAGAGTTGAACGAACTTAAGAAATCAATACTTTTCAGCTCCTTGATGCAGCTGTTTCACCCATGAGTTGAGCCAATAGCCTCCCTTTATTGTCCTATCTACAAAAATTATTGTCACTCAGTACTTATCTGTTAGTTATCTGTTAGTTAACATCAGCAAACCAACGGTATTGACAGATAAAGTGAGGGAAGGTTTTATGTTTGAGGTTTTTGTAAACAAGCCAACCTGCTTGTATTATTTTTAATTCACAGGTGTATGCTAGCCCTGGAGATATAGCTACACAGATCAGGAACTCAGGCTATGATGTACCCTCATTTTTACAGGATATCTCACACCCCGATCACATTCCGCCTCATATTGTAGCCTGTGAACTTCTAGCCACAGTTGACTCACAGAGACAAGAAATTAACAACCTCAGACTAATGTTGGATAAGAAGAATAAAATCTAAATCCTGGACTTTTGTTTGATCGATTTGTTACCGAGTAAGTGAGTAAGTATTTATATTCAGGTTGCCTGCCCTCCATATTAGTAAGAACTATATGACAACACTCCACAGCCGACTGGACTACGCTGGTGCACCAGGTATTTTTTGACCTTAATGAAGCTAATCACAGTAATTGCACCTTCCCTCTGATGTACTCATGATTTCTTTTGAATATGAAGTGCGATAAGTGGGCCAAAATATTTTAAACGAACACCCATGTATTTAGAAAAGTTATGCTTCCTTGTCTATTTAGGGGCATCTCCCGACAATTTTCAATTATTCTAATATTATCGTGATTGATTCATTTTTTTATCACATTTTATTCTGAATAATAAATGTTTGATGTTTCGTCAACTAAGACCATCCAGGTCGCCAAACTAACTTCGCTAAAAGATGCTTGAACTAAATTGGGACTCTTCCGTTGACTATGGAGTGTTTGGTAAAGATATACCTGATTGTAGACACAGGAGAGCATAGTACAAACAGGTAACGCCAACAGAATTTGGCATTTTGAATCAGTTTTCCTCGAATTGCGCACAACAGAATGCCAAAAACAGCCAATTTAAGGGGCTTTTTAAGGCGCGTTTGGGCGTTCTGTGATGCGCAATTCGGGAACAACTGATCCGCAGTTCCATATTCTGTTGGCATTTCCTGTTTGTACTTTACTTAATCAAAGCGGCGTCGTACGTGAGAATTTTCAAAAAAAGTAGTTCTGGCATTAGTAATGGTCCTTTTGACAGCATGTTCGGCGTAATGGAAAAATGACGCCAAATGTACCTACATTCAATGGTCTGTGCTGAACTTGATATTTTTTTATACTGCTGAAAGTTGGGGTGTGTGTTTATTATACTGCAATACAGTGGGAAATTGCAAAAACTTTGGTTCTTACTTACTAAATTTTATCTCAAATCATTGCTTAAAGTTTCACATTGTTTATCATCAAATTTAAAAAATCACACACATCATGACGTGACGTAAAAAGCCACTTTGGGCTCATCGTATATTATTTTTAACAATATAGTTTCCTCTCAGCTGTCCGAGGGTTAAGAGGTGGGTCAGAATTATGTACAGACACCCTGCTTCTGTAGCTTACTCATAGTGTAAACCGTATACATTACTGTTGACAAATTGCCTCCCACAGACGCTAACTTTGCTGACTATTTTGCCCCTCAAATTGAGTGGGATTCTAAACCCAAATTCAGTTTTCATGTTGTTGATAGCACTGATATCCTGCCCGTTGTGGATAATCTCCAAGCCAAAAAAGCCACTGGTCCGGACAAAATCTCGTCACGAGCGATCAAAGAAAACAACCTGATTATCCTCCCAATATTGGCATATCTTGTAAATTTGGTCATTGAAAATTCTGTGTTCCCAGACTGCTTAAAAATTGCACGAGTGACACCCATTTTTAAAAAAGGGGACAAACAAAGTACTAATAACTATTGCCCAATATCAATCTTAAGCACTATTTCTAAAATTGTTGAAAAAATTCTTAGTAACCTGATAATTGATTTTTTAGAGACCAACTCAATTTTAATTGACTGCCAGTTTGGAATTAGAAGAGGCAGAAATACCACCACTGCTATAAACAAGCTGATGGAACAATTGTATGAAAATTTTAATCGCTGCAACAGCACATTTGGCATATTTTTAGATTTTTCAAAGGTGTTTGGTACTATCAATCATGAAATTTTAGTCAAAAAGCTACCGTTTAATGGATTTTTACCCTGTGCCACATCTCTCATCGAAAATTACCTCAAAAACTGTAAACAATATGTTATTGTAAATAATGCTGTATCTCAGTACCGTGACATCAACATAGGAGTACCCCAAGGCTCAAACCTGGGGCCACTTTTATTTTTGATTTACATAAACGACCTCTTGTATGCAGCGCCTGCATTAAATTACATACTGTATGCAGGCGACACTAATATTTTTTGTACAGACCATGCTATTTGAAGTCAAGGATTAAACAAAGTTGAAAATTGTTGCTTAGCTAATAAACTAGTACTTAACTATTCCGAAACTCTTCAGGTAATTTTTAAATCCCCAAGAAAAGCTATCAGTGCCGATGATCATGTTATCAAACTGAATATCAACACCCTCAAACTGAAAAATGAAACTAAATTTTTAGGTATTATCCTTGATTCAAATATTACTTTAAAGTCGCACATAAATGAATTGTGCAAAAAATTTAATTTGGTTGTTGTAATAATGATGCGTGTAGTAAGGCAATATTTTGACGAAAAAACAATGATCGAACTATATTACTCGTTTTTTTACCCGCACCTGCTCTATGGAATAGAGTTCTGGGCCATGCTGCTGAAAATGACCTTAAACGAGTAATAGTCCTCCAAAAGACTTGTGTAAGAGTGATTTTAAAGGAAAAGACCAGAGATCATGTTTCAACTCTTTTTAAGACTTTAAATATAATGACTTTGAATATGCTATTCCAATACTGCTCTTTAAAACTATTTTTAAGAACATTTTCGAATGATTTTATCAACTCTCTTAAATCAGAACATGATTATAACACAAGATTAAATAATTTACGAACAAAAAAGGCCAAAAACAAGCGAGGTGAGAGGTCCCTGTTGTGACATGGTGTCAACCTGTACAAAAGGTACCTTATGGGAGTGGAGACATGTAATCAGTCTGGTGCCTTGGGTGGCCTGGCGGCGCGCCTGTGGGAGGGGGTTTGATTGTGTGCAGGTTGCGGAAGCCGACATTGATGGCTTAGTATAATTATCTCAATTATTGTTCATATAAAGTTCATTTATAAACTCCCCTCATGCAGATATTATCGAAGCCTTGAATACAGAACTGCCTGGGGTAAAGACTCCTTCCCCATACGATTACTTTTTAGATTACGTTTTATCCAACCTGCGCCATCCACTAAGAGTCAGACATTACCTTACTTAGATTTTGATATTATTTTTGTTGTCCCCTGCCCATGCAACAGTATAAACACCCAAATCTCACAGCATACTTGATGTTTGTGACAATATAAACCAAGTCACCAATAATAATATGCATGCAAGCGGACATGTTTGAGTACCATAGCACCTAGCGATGTAGAGCATGATATGAAAAGAATCACTGAAATGTGGGCTGTCAGAAACTGAATCATAGGTAGGCCAAGTAGTAGCAAAATATGGCACACGGTAGTTATTTGAGTTGTGTCCCTTTGTCCCGATGGAGGACAACTTATCTAAACTCAAAACAGTGCAACATCAGGGCAGCAGGGAGGGTGAGTGCCCTCCCTGAGGGCAGGGAGGGTGGCAACATCATCTGGACTAAGGGAGTTGTGTCCTCTCTCTGCATTTGGCATTTAGCATGTCGCTCCTGATTTCCATAATAACTCGCATGTTTCTTTTTATTTTCATTCTACTAGGTCAGTAGTAGCGAGCCAAGTCATACTTGTTCTGAGCACCAAAATATAATATTAAAAATAACTACTCTTCTACTCCTTTTTAAATGTTTGGGACTTGATGAAGGCAAATACATCTACCAGTATGATAGAATGACTGACCATGCACACTAAAACATTGTTAGATAATCTCTGGAAGCTTCAAATGCTGATATTGTAAGTTAAAAAAGAAAATGAACTTTTGAGTTTTCTGCTAACAGGAAACTCTGTTGTGCTGTCAGTAAAGATGGGAAAGCCAAGTGGGAGTGAAGGGGAATTTTCCTCCAAAGATGTAGTCAGGGTTGTTTTCCTGTGTGTTGCTTGGTACAGTTTATCTTCTGGAGGAAACATCATTGTTAAAGTCTTACTCAATGACTTTCCATATCCAATGACTGTTGTAATGGTACAACTTCTCAGTGTCTGGGTTTATTTACAACCAGTTTTGAGATTTTGGAGAATTCCTCCAATTGACACAGTCAGAGTACCCTGGAGATATTATTTTACTGTGATATTTCCTCTGGCTTTTGGAAAGTTTATCACAGCTGTGTCTGCACATGTCAGCCTATGGAGGATCACTGTCTCTTATGCTCATACTGGTAAGATTGAAGTGTTAACATTCATTCAATATTTTATAATTATACCTACTAACTATATATTACTATAGATAGGTGTAGTTAGATAGTATGTATGCTGCTAGAGTGGAGAAGGCTCTGTTCTCTCTGTCACTTTCTTCCTTTCAGTATCTGGGCTGAAGAGAAATGAGTAAAATTTCCACTGGGATCACAAATAATAGATAGGCCTACAAACAAAGCCTGAGAATCATAGCTATTGAGCCGCTCATACATCAGCCAACACACGGTTGATTGATATGAAGTAATGTAAATGTAAATCACTTTTTTATTACACATACTGTGCAAGCTAGGCTATTGTCCAGAGAGCTCACCTCCTTCAGCAGCATGGGTAGTGACCGGGATTCGAACCTGCAACTCTCAGATTGAGATGCTCGAATCCTAACCACTACGCCACCCTGCCTGCCCTGAAGTCATTCCTCATATATCAGTGTACATACGCTTCCACAAGTTATGATGTGCATACATATTCACCACACTGCATCAACTTTATTACGTAAAATCTCTTTCTTTTTAATTTTGGTATCATATTATGCTTGTCATGACAGTCATGCTAGAATCCTACACACACTAGGATCGGAATTTACATGAAGCTGTCCACCGTCTTGATGATTTGTAGATAACTAACTGTTATTTTTATTTTATAGTGAAAGCCACTATGCCAATGTTTACCATCATATTATCACGAATCTTCCTCAAAGAAACTCAAACTTTGCCGGTAAGACACCCATCTAAGCTCTTATACTAGCAGCGATAGCTTAGACATCTCATCTAAGCTCTTATACTAGCAGCGATAGCTTAGACATCTCATCTAAGCTCTTATACTAGCAGCGATAGCTTAGACATCTCATCTACGCTCATATACTTGCAGCGATAGCTTAGACATCTCATCTAAGCTCTTATACTAGCAGCGATAGCTTAGACATCTCATCTAAGCTCTTATACTAGCAGCGATAGCTTAGACATCTCATCTAAGCTCTTATACTAGCAGCGATAGCTTTCACGTTAATGTAGCTAGCCTAAAGTAGGATGGAGATATCATAGGCTGTACGGGAACAAGTCATAAATTCATCGGTCTCTTACTGTTTTAAATTGGTATTTTTGAACGATTGTCAACCAAAAATGTTAGTTGTTGAAATTATATGATCAGGAAAGCTACATGAGTTTTATGACAGCAAATTACCATGTAATCTAATACTGGTAATTCAGGGTTAGCTGGTCTCATCAATATGATCAGAAAACATTATATTATAAAGAAGTGGCAAATGCAAAACATGATAAATTACACCGACTATCTCCAAGTTATCTCCAATTTCGATTTGAAACCCGAAACTGGAAGTGAAATTTACAGTTTAATTGCGTCCCGGTATGAGGGACTGTTTAAAGGTGATGTTTGTCGTCTATTTTAACTCAGCTGAATGCCCATCAGTGTGAAAATTCTCAACAGTGAGAGCTAGTAGATCTAGTCCACAAAACTAAAAGTTTTGTGTTTATGATAAACACATGTGTATAAAAAACCCATAACCAGCAGTGCCTCATATCACTTTTTCAAAAAGTGTTTTTGAAAAAAATTTAAAAAACGGTTGAATCACAGTCCTGTGTCCTACCACGTATGTGTAGTAAAACCAGATGAGGGTGTGCTATTTATATTTTTTTGTCTGATTTATGCCATGAAAGCTTGAATTTAATTATAAATTAAAAAACAGATTACTTTACCCATATATTTCCATCCTACATCAATGGAAATCAGTAAGCTTCAGCGGCTTGGGCGGTTGAGACCAAAAAAGAGCAAAGGGGTGAATATGGATAATAATATATTTTTACATACACCACAATTATAACATGCTTGTGATACGCGAGAGGCCCGAGTTCGAATCCCGGTGAAGACAGTTTTTTCTTACATATCATCCCTTTCACTACTGTGTGGTTTATACCACAATTATAACATGTTTGTTGCGCGAGAAGCCCGAGTTCAAATCCCGGTGAAGACAGTTTTTTTTACATATCCCTTTCACTACTGGGTGGTTTATAACACAATTATCACATGTTTGTTGCGCGGGAGGCCCAAGTTCAAGTCCCGGTGAAAACTGATTTTTTTTTTACATATCATCTCTTTCACTACTTGGTGGTTTGTACCACAATTATAACATGTCTGTTGCGCTATATTCTATGGCCGTACTCACTGAAAATAATTGAGGGGGGAGTTCTGCCACCTAATAGGTCACCGATACTCAGGTTGTCTTCCTCATAGGTTGCATGGAAAGGACAGCCATTGTAGTTTGCACTTGTAATGACATCGCCAATTGGCCATCCATCGTAAACTCAATCGACAACCTGAGTGTCTAACATCCACACCCCTGAAGTTTTGTGGCATTTATGATCGGCGGCATTTCTAGTTATTTTATGTGGAAAAATTTTGGTAATGGTTTCTAATTTTATTCGTGGTGTCAATAATGATGATAATAATGTATTAATTCTGAATTCAGGCAAAAAGACAGTCAATGGCTGTTGTAGGGATAGTCACTTCAACTCTGATGTTAACCCTGTCTACTATACCTGCCAAGCACCCAAAATCGAAGCCACTAGCTATATTCACTCTCCATATATGCTCTAGGCCTTGGCCCTGACCACACCGACTCAGACACATAAAACAGGGCGAACAGGGCGGCTGGTTGATTATTAATGTCTCATCATTTAGCATCATAATCTAAGTTAATGAGACCGGATCAAAATTAAAAGAGGAACTTTATTTGACACATCCTATAATTAATAGCGATCATTAATAGCGATCATTAATAGCGATCATTAATAGCGATTAATAGCGATCATTAATAGCGATCATTAATAGCGATCATTAATAACGATCATTAATAACGAGGAGTAAACTGTTCCTTAAATTAAAGTGGATCAGTAGTATGATAATTTGTAGTGATGTCTAAGAAACTGAGTAAATAAATATTCACCATAACACGGTAACACCTAAGCTGTTCTGCTAGCGCTGCTTGAAACAAAGGTTTATATCCCAAAAGAATCTGGATGAAAATTTAGCTTTTAGCAATTAGGCTATATATAAATATAGCAAAAATATCCGTATTGATGGGTGGCCGATCTGTCATGGCTTTGTTTTAAAGGGTAGTCATTTTCTATGCCCAAGTAGTGATGTCCATCAGTCATTCTACTAGAACACTTAGTCCTACTGTTAGCTGATGTCATCTGATTAATTGTCTCCACAAAGGAACAAAATAGTGGGTAGCTGATCGGTAGATATCATTGTTATACCAATGAACAATGAACATTGGTTATACAAACCCTTATAGCCTGGCCATGATTATCTGATGAAGCTGCTTATGATACACTGTGCTGTAGGCCTAAGTGTACCTGACATCTGTAGGCCTTGGTGTACCTGATACCTATAACTATATGACCTTAAATTATAAAAGAGTAAAACTACTTGGCAAGTTTCACAAACTGATATTGGTCATAAATTGTGCACTTTAAATTTTTCTGCCAGATATTGTCTGTGACGAAGTAGATAAATGCAGCTAAATCTAACATAAGACTCCCTCTAAGCTGCCTCGAGTGCTGTAGTAATTACACAATCGGTATTAAAATGAGTGTTTATTCTGTAGGTGTACCTCTCTATAGTACCTATAATCCTTGGAGTTAGTATAGCCACCTTAACTGAAGTGTCATTTGATATGGCAGGTATGGTCAGTGCTCTCGTGGCCACTGTGGGATTCTCTACTCTCAATATATTTACTAAAAAGGTGAGTGTCAAAATATTTACACCCCTACAAGCTTACACTGGTGTCATCTCTATGATAGATTGATGTATTATTCAATCTTGTATACTGTTCCCTTTATAAAAACATCTGCTGCGACGTCGGACATCTGTATGTTGCGGATAGGAGTCCCTTACACAAGACGACAGCTGTGTCTAAAGGTATTAGTGCCATCTTTGAAATAGTCTGAGTAGCTACCAACAAAATCATAGGCATGAGAACAATCAAAATCATCCCTTATGCTTATGCTTATGAATAATTATATACAGTTTTTCAGTTGAGGCTCTCACCATTACATAATGTAGCATTAAGGTAACAGCTCTCTACTCATGGTTCTGTGATGATGTCATCACTGAGTGGAGATACCGGCTTACTCCGTACTGGTGGTAATATTAATTGTGTCATATTTAAGCTGCAACTATTGGAAATTAGAAGCTGTCCTCAATCTGACTGCTTAGGGACAATTTCCAATTTGTCATACTTACTAGAGGCTTTGTGTCTGAGCAGGCAGTACCTTTATACTCCCTGTAAAGAAATATTAATGATCATGATTGACTTCTATTCTGTCATCTTGTCATTTTTATGTCCTTTTGTTGTGCTCAACTGACCTGATAAAAGCACAGCCCCAAACACTAACAAGCTCTCCCAATCTATCTCAGCCCAAACAGCCAAATTTGCCAAAAACCCAATTTGCACATGATGAGCCTATTTACAAGGACCAAGTGATCGATGATATTATTATTAAATATATTATTACAAGCTGGTACTTATAGTCCCTCAAGAGTTAGCCAGGGGAAGGCAATTTCTAGTTTTCTCACGATCTGTACTACTCACCCTTGTAACACCTATTATTTGTGAGTCTTGAATACTCTCGGCATTTAATAAGAGTGATGCAAAAACTATATTTATTCAAATGGATTTAAGCTAAATAAATCTAAATAAATACTACTTTCCCAGCCCCATATCAATCCTTGACCTAATATGGTAGTTATCTGATTTGAATAAGCCGGATGGTTTGTGATGTGTGCCCTTTTACGATCCACTTTTTCTGCATTTGAAATTGTTCCCATCAGTCAGCCAGCTTACCATTAGGTAGTGAATAACTTAGAATGAGGAAAACTGCAATTATTCTTTATATAAACACTTGCCTATAGGCTTTGGGAAGATAAATGCATAAGTTACAAGTACCGCATCTTGTCCTGTTGAAGATAATAACATTATTATTTATATCATGTATCTATATTTACAGGCATTGAAGGATACCGGTATACACCATCTAAGAATGCTACATATAATCTCTAAAATGACTTTTATATTATTTGTACCCGTTTGGGTCTATGTGGATCTCATCTCTATCATGTCCGACCATAAAATGGTGAGAACTATAACTTTAATTTGTCGACATATCATTCTTTTTAATATCCGTCCTCTCTTCACCTCACCAATCGGATTATTTCTGTGTAGGGCTAGTTTTTATGGCGATGCTATTACGCTAAAGATGCTTATGTTTGCTATTATTTTATGCTTCAATTATTGATGGTTGGGAGTGATGAAAGTCAAGGGACACCAAAAAAATAGATACAGTCAGTTAAACTAGTATTCAAACCTGGGATAAATGCCTTTTGGTATGATATGGTAGTGAAATTGAATGTTGAAAAACACATTTCAATGTGAGTTTTCTATTAATCCATAATATTAGTTGCTTGAAGACCTAAATTATTGCCACTTCATTATAACTCAACAGTATCATTCGGTTTTTGTTTTTTTTTTGCAGCTGAATAGTGATAAAGTATTCACATCTATAATTTTACTGTTAGTGGACGCGTTTTCTAACTTTGCGGTGAATGTGGTGGCGTTTACTCTGATCGCTCTTATCACGCCGCTTAGTTACGCCGTCGCTAACGCCACAAAACGGATAGTGATAATCAGCTCATCACTACTGCTGCTGAGGAACCCTGTGACTAGTAGTAATGTGGTCGGTATGATGTTTGCTATACTCGGAGTTCTAATGTATAATAAGGTATGTATGTATTGCTAGTTACTCTATCACTCACAGATGACTCACTCAACCAGTCAGTGATTACCACCATGTATGGAGCAAAACTATCAACTTAACACTTTGTTACCATCGAAATATTGGAAAATTGGATAGCAGCCGTCTAGAATATAAACTTGTATAGAGAAATGACATGGTATTGAGTTTTACATTTGTAGTTATCCCCTCTTTGACATTAAGGAGACAACTCCATGTACCTACTGACTTAATCTATAGGCTCTGGTCTCACTGCATGATCTTTCATTGTTTTATAAGTAGAAACCCTTTTCCACCTCAGAACTCAGTGCCAACACAGGATTACAATACTAAAAAAAACGCAACAGCACAAGGCATGCTTTAACTCTCAGTGTACAAACCCTAAAATAGAATATGTTAATAATAAGCTTTTCACATGTTACAGGCGAGATACGACCAGAGCCAAGCTCACAGAAAACACGGTATATTACCGTATGTAAAAAGTGATACTAATATATCCAGGAGTAACCTTCACCTGTCACCCCTACAAAGGACTAACACTGACTTTGACTTACACAACCACTTTACTGTGTTACCCATGCAGGATGATATGTTATATACATCAGAGAAAAATATACCTACAGGATCTCAAAATGGCTTCCATATACGCAGGTAAACTCCCAACCTTCCATATACGCAGGTAAACTTCTCACCTTACATGTAACTTTGCATTCTGGATGTGAGAGAGGATTGGTGCTCAAAATCAACACAACTTTCAGCGGTTTATGATAATATAACCTGTACCTTGTTGCAAGAGTGTGATCTGGTTGAGCGTGCGAGAAATCCATCCCTTATTAGACGACATATCTAATCTGTTAGACCAAAATTTCAAAGCCAGTTCTGGTTCTCTACACTCTCTACGCTCACTGTAGTAGATAACTAGGGACAGCGCAGGACACGAGCTCACGTCGATTAAGTGTGAGAAAGTTTCAGTATTTTTACGTCGATTTTATAAACTTGGTGCAAAGAAATTGATTGTGTTAATGTATGGTGCCATTGCATTGCTAGTCTCATATTTCTAGTTTTTAAAACAAGGCTATTTTAATGTATTTTCACTATTAATTTATGTGATGATATGTCCCATTGTTGTTTGTGATCTTAGTCTAATTATAGATCTGATGATACACTGTAACATTCTTTTATAAGTTGGTGATTTCTCTATCTGGGAGTTATTTCCTTTTTTCATCAGAGACGACGACTTCTGTTCATTTCCATTCTGATCTGGTACCTTATATTTTTTACTTGTTCATGATATTGAGACAGTTTGCCCTATCAATGCATTTGAGTCCAGATTTATATTAAGCTGACTGATCGTCACGTTATTCCGTATTATTGCTGTTTTTTCTGAATGAAGTGCTGTTAGTGCAATGAGAGAGGTTTTATTTTGATTACTATATTTATTTTGTTGATGGCATTTGTGAGGCGAATAAAACTAAATCTTCCTCAATAATTGATTGCTTTGATCATGTGTGAGAACTAGAGCTGTGGATTACAACAAGCTCATCATCAGTAGACTGTCTTTTCTATCCTACCTAGGTCTACGACAAAATTTCTTTTTTGTACTTTGTTGCATAGTTAT
This sequence comes from Membranipora membranacea, assembly GCA_914767715.1. NCBI lineage: Eukaryota > Metazoa > Bryozoa > Gymnolaemata > Cheilostomatida > Membraniporidae > Membranipora > Membranipora membranacea. Next base: position 923,723 of record OU612072.1, on the reverse strand, counting down.
TATTGACCTCCGGTTGATTTGTCATATCGGGTCTAACCAAGCAATAGCCCAGAGCATGTAAAACATAGTAGAGACCAAGAAAGCCAAAGATCTGTGATATCCTGACATATGGATGCCACTTTATCAGCCAGCAAGCCAATGCGAGACGCGCTTACAACAGCTTGACCATTTGGAGTTGCCCTTTCATGCAAGCTACGGAACTAGTGAGGAAGTTGCTCTTGCCCAAACTATTATCATTGTCGATTATATTTATAAGTGATAAATATCACTAGCCAGACATGGTATGCATTTCACCTCTCATAGCCTCAAAACTTATATAGCTTGGCTATTTTTGTTTGTAGAGCTAAATTCTATATTTTATTACGTAATATAAAATTCTACCTCTCCCTAGCTATCTAATTTCAGTCAAAACAAAACTGCTCTAAGCACTATGTCGATCAGCAACATCAGGTTTCATTTTCAGACACCTATAGCAGCTCCACAGTCAAAGCATTCAGCCTTGATCAAATTAAAGAGACCGCAATGATGAAATACACAGCATGTGACAATCGTCATGTACTCACAAGTCGGTGATTGTGGTACAGCAATAATTAGACCTAAATTATCGTCATCACTTACACTATGTATCTATAATACTTGATAGCCCTGGTTGCTGGCTCTCGCAGACCAAAGGTCACTATAGATATTCCAGCACTCGATAAAAGTGATCATTATTTATTCAATTCAGAATAAAAGTTATTAGCTTCTAGGATAAATTATAACAATAAAATTAAAACTACTAAAATTACTAAAAAACACCAGCTAGCCCAGCAGGTCAACCCATATCACAGGGTTAGTTTTTAAGTTATTGTATGTGTGGAATTAATCAAACCCTCTGCTACTGAAACCACAACATGTCAAATATGATGTGGTTTATTCCAGAAAGATCTATTATGATCGTTTAAGTGAATATCACAGAGTAAGGATATATCCTCACTTCTGTGTGAATATCATCAACTATGAACTATTCACAATATTGTACATATACAGTAGATGGTCTACACAATAAGATAGTCTACGTGATGATAATATGTCAGACTATGACAGGATAATAAGATGTCACATAAATGGTTGTCATAATAAGTCCCTCATGTATTCATGGTATGTACTAATCGCAAATACATATGGTAAGTACTCGCAGTAAGTACCCATGGTAAGTACACACAGTAAGCTCCCACGGTAAGTACTGATGACAGGAACATGTTACACACTGTCCAGCCTGACTACTCAGACGAGGCTGTATAGGCGAGACAGACACAGTGCTGTGAGGGGAGGAGAGATAGTAGGCTATGAGTCGGTGGTAGAGCTGAGAAACCAAAGAACATAAATAGCCTGATAACTGCGGATATATCGGGCTGTGTCTTACTGAGACGTACGATAATATGTGATACGTGTAAGTCTGTCTCCGCGTACTCCAGCAGCGCCACAAAACTGTAATAGAGCAAAATCATGTCAATATCTGTAGTAAAACACACAATCCGCCTCAGCCTGTCCCGACAAGCTTTGTTGGGATGGGGTGGGTGGCAGCTGGATCTGTGTATGGTAAGACTACTAAGAGCTCCTTATACTACCAGGTAAGTGTGTTAGTGTAAGTGTGTATGTATCAGATTAAGTTACTGAGATTTAGTCACATTGCAAAGAAACTGGTATCAATCATTGCAGACGATTTTTGGGGGTACATCATAACAGCTGTATTGAGTTAGTGCTCTTTAAGAAGTTAGGACACTATCAGTCAGTGGGGTCAGATTGTCATTATCTTCGTTATAATACTGGATCAGGTGAGGGGGATGGGTTACAGTCTGACCTTTGGGTCGTGGGGCCTTTTAATCAATATTGACAATATTTCTATGCAATTGAGTAATTCAATAATATTCCAGAAAGTAGCTGGAATAATCCAGTTCTATCCACTGTAGATAAATATAATATTGATTGATAAGCTGGTCGCTGGCTGCCACATGTTCATCATAGCAAGCACATGTAGTAACCATACAAAGACTAGAGCAGTTATGTATAAAGAGGTTGTTTACAAAGTGTAGATAAGATTGCAATGTGGAAACTTTTAGTTGTGAAATAATACGGAGGTGTCAATAAATTGTTTTGACATTAATTTTGCAATCTAAATGGAGACTCTGATCTAACTTCATGACGACTTGTTCCCCAGTAATGTGTAACTTTAGACCACAGAACTGATAAAGCTGAGTTAGTTATGGAGAGATCAGGGAGAAACTGATAGCCCATAATAAAACCTCATACTGTATCCGGATCTGCATTAAGTTATCTCAATAGCAATATTCTCCCAAGTAAATTTTGGAATATGGTTATATAATGTTGTTATGGTAATGACAGTTCTCAGGCGGTGTCAGAGACAGTATAATATATTATCTAAGCTCTATGATTGTCACAGACTATATACATACCTATCCTTACTGCCGTACTGAGGTAGATTATCAGGTACATGTACATATAGATTATTATCTCTCATAGAACACTGCCACCGAACCTGCACTCCATCCGTCAGCTCGATAGTAAACATCAGCTCTGAGCACTGGTGAGCACTCAGAGGGAGAGATACCATCCCGCCATCAGCCTCATGAGATGGAACAACTCCTACTCCTCCTACAGGGGGCGCTGTTATAAGCCCCACGCTGCTGCCCTCTGCACCTATCAAAAGGCAATGTACTCATGAGGAAGACAAGGAATAACATAGCTCCTATACTCTGGTGGATGCCTGACACGTTTTCACTGTGCGTCTGTCCAATAGTGTAAGTAGGGCAGGATGTCGATTGAGCATACACAGATGATGCAAAATTGTTTACAATAGCTCAAATTTCTGGCCATTAGCCAAACCCCAGGGACTTAATAAAACAAAAACTACTGATATAGATCTGATTTGGTTCAGAGCTGAGACCCCCTTGGATTAAGCTCTTTTCACTGATTTCCCTTGTATTGAAATACTTTTTACAGAGAATTGACCAACTTAACTCAAACATAAACATTGAAGAGTTAGAAACAATCAGACTGGCCGGCGATCTTATTTGATTATTCTGAACGGAAATTTGTTATCCGAAGTCAAATATGGACAGCATTCAGAACTTGTAGATAACGCTGCTGCTGATATCGGTGAATGTGAATTACTTAGCAGATTGAATCCGAGTTTCCCCGCGATGTAGCGACATTGCACCAAAATAGGCCAAGTTACCTTTTAATGCTTTCACCTTGGAAATAAAGTTGTTGATATTTGTGTGGGGGGATTTTTTTAGTTTGAGAAGTCAAGCGCATTTGAATAAATTCAGTCACTATGATGCGAAGATAACCAAGTTGAATTTGTCGTTTGCTCTAGGCAGAGTGCACCATAACTTGTACATCAGGTAAGTGAGTTGTTTATAAGGTACAGTTTACACTAGTATAGCCTAAATAGCCACTCGATATAACAGTTCAGACCTACAGGCTGTGTATAGGCCTAAGGTAGTTGAGTTATTACCATACCTTGTGTATAAGGTAGTCGAGTTATTACAGCGTGGGGGACATCAGGAGCACCACAAGTTTTCTGTAGACAGTCTCACATCGTAGTTCTCACAAGCTGCTGGTATCTCCTCATCTCTCCGCATACTCTCCTTCCTCTCAAGTCCTTCACTGTGGTATAGAAGAATAATACGCTATCATTGGAGACACCTAGCTAGACAACAGCGGGGGGAATTCATAGTGTCAAAACTCTTTTATCATTACAACAGATAGATGGCGTTCGTCTCATAGTAAGAAAAAGTGAACACTCACTCTAAGGGTTGGGTCATACATAACTCCTTGCTCTCAGCCTCACTCAATCTAACTAATACACTCAGCTCAGTCAACACAACAGGCTATATTATTATCAGTCAGTGGTGGATGACAGCTGGGAAGGGTGAGAGTATGGCCTATCTATGCCTATGGGCAGGGATCAACAATAGCCTATATATACTACAATATAATGAAATATAATATATATACCAAGTGCAAGTTCTCCCTGGTGGTGGTTCAAGCAAGGAGGAATGGAATACCCTCCTTGGTTCAAGAAAGGAATAATTACAATAATAATTTATATATAAATAATATTTATATAATTTATATATAAATGATACTACAAAATAATATTTTTCAAATTTGCTAGAGATTCGACAAAAACAAACCTTTCACTGTGTAATGTGGGCATTGCTATAGATCCCGGTCCAAAGTTTTCAGTGAATATTATCTGTTGGACTGTACTTGGCATACTTCTTGCCTCTCTGTATGTTTTGATGAAGCTGTTGTTTAACTGTTTTGAGTTGAGTATTCAGTGGAAAGTGTTTACCAAATCAGTGTTAGGATGGGTTTGCTAAATTCTGACGTCATGGAATGAAGGAATACTATTGGCCTACTTTCTAGGTCAATCTTTAAAGGTCAAACAAACTCCAAATGAAATTATGTTTCAAGTTGTGCACTCATGAAGGGCAGTTAGGACAACTTCGATCAATAGCTTAAGAATTATGATACTATAAAAAAAATATAGGGAGGGTGGTACTGGTACAGTCATCTACGGCAGACGAGCTGCGCCAGGGGAGAAAATAATTTCAGATGGCGCAGCTTGGCTAGAGGCAAATTACATGTGGCACAGCTCGGCTAGAGGCAATTTATGTGTGGCGCAGCTCGGCTAGTTTCAAAATTTGTTACCAAGAGCACATGATTCCCAATACTGATAGACTTGTAAAAACTTGCTCATCTGTCGGAACTGATATAGGAGCGGGAATTTATCACAGCTCTATTGTTCAAGATGTAGCTGAAAAAGCAAGAGGACTATTTTACATAAGTTGAACTAGGAGTGGCAGTCACAGCAGGGAGTCACAGTCAGTGTTTGAGAAGTTGCTTGACTTTCCCTACCTATGATATGGCTGTAAGTATAGTATAGTATTCTTCACAATAAGGTATGAAAGTTATATTACTAAGGTAGTGATTAAGTATCATTATCATCATCATGTGAAGGAATGATTGGATTGGATGTGTTGATCATTTAAATAGGGCTACTTGTAGTTACAGGACTTTAAAAAATGGTCTAATAACCATTTAATAGCGCTTTTTTCAAATTAAGAAGACAATGGTAATTATTAATTATTACGTGGAATTACGTAATTGGGATTATCTTCTCGCTACTTGTACTACCTTAACCTACTTCTCTCTTCTACCAAGGAGTATCAGCTTCCCTGGTTGCTCCTTGCTTCTAACACTCACATCATTGCATTTTCTTATTTTGGTTGGTTTGGGCTTTATTGTGTGGGTGCACAAACAAAGCAATGAGCTGCCCAATGTTTTGATAGTTGGTAATGATGTTGATGAAATATGTATCAATCAAGAGTGACTACTCACACTCACAGGCTACCTAGTACTAGTACTAAAGGCTGCTACTGAGTGAGGAATGGTCACAGGCCTACTCCAACATCTGGGTCAATGGCAGTGAGTATTTGACTACTCTTTTGGGTTTTTTGTTGTTTGAAACCCAACCAGGGGGGGGGGCAGTCAAACATTGCCAGAGACCAACCCAGGCTTTGGAGTAACTCGTGTATACAGTGTATACAATGTAAGGTGTGTAGTCATGTCTGCTAGATGTAGGGCATATACTGCAAGCGTAGAGAGGGCTTTAGAGCTATCAAGTTACTTTGTTTAAAGGTCCCTAAGCAGGGTTCACCATACGAGACGAATTAGCAACACCATGTCGTGCGCGAGAGTCTTCTACATACCTGGTCAAACTTTCATTGCATTTGAACAAATAGGGCCCCCTTGGCAGCTTCTCAAATACATCAATGTCTATCAGCCGCCTCAAAAACATGCCTCAGTTGATGAAGGCTTTTGATGATGCGTGTTGTTTCCTCATGATTATATATACCATTCATACTGAGTTCCTATTGGCTAATAACTAAGCATAAGTCATGTGACCTTATGGCTTATCAACTCACATTAAAAACTGAATTTTGCACTAAACTGTGGTATGGTTTTTTTTTTTTATGTATCAGTCGATTTAATCCTCAACATTTTTGTCTGTATTCTCATTTCAAACTCACCAACACATTCTGGATAATGAAATAGTCAAATTACATCTGATTTTAACCAGGCATTATACCCCAAAGGTCACATGACTTATGCTTAGTTATTAGCCAATAGGCACTCAGTATGAATGGTATATATAATCATGTGGAAACAACACGCATCATCAAAAGCCTTCATCAACTGAGGCATGTTTTTGAGGCGGCTGATAGACATGGGTGTATTTGAGAAGCTGCCAAGGGGCCCCTATTTGTTCAAATACAATGAAAATTTGAACAGGTATGTAAAAGACTCTCGCGCACGACATGGTTTTGCTGATTTGTCTTGTATGGAACCCTGCTAGGAGATCTTTAAAGTTTGACTGTGATTGATGTGTCAGTAATCTGTCCAAATAACATTTTTGTATGTTTACATGTTTTATTTTACAGCCTGTGTGATTATGAAGGAGCATTTTAGAGATTAACCAGAGATAAGCCATAGGAATCATATGCACTCATCACTAGACCGATTTAATATTCAATCCCGTATAAACCTCAACATGTATCAGGATTGCATTGGTAAGACCAAGGAGTTAGAGGGAACTCCTTGGTAAGACAGTGGCTGGTTCACTTAGCCGGATTTAAGATGCTGAGACTTCGCCAAGTAAAAGTATTTTCCAATGAACAACTAGAGATCCATGAGATTTTATACACAATAATAATGCCGTAGCACAGCTCATCGCCTAGTCTTTCAACATCTAACTGTAAGTTGTAGATGATAAATCAATGTCAAGCATGCAACTTCAGTTAGTATCCAATGCTGTTGATAGTGATACCTAGGGAGTTTTGCGGTATCAATTAGATGAACAAACTTCATCAGGGTGCTTGGTCACTGGGTGCAGGCCCCAGAGAACTGAGAAGAAGGTTCATTGCGTAAGGCAGTCCTCGCACCCTGCTATACTCTGCTTAAATCTATCAATAATAACCAGATCAAATGATTCAGTGTTTTGTGCTGATCATTTTTATTTTCAGGTACATTAAATATAATATGTATAACTGCCACAGGTATTCTGGCTCGTAGTCACATTGTTCCAACTTTTTTGGGTCAAACCAAACGCATATCCTTACTCCAACATTGGAGAGTGATAGTAAGTCCTTGGGTGAGCAAAAGATATCAGGGAGTATGTATGATCAAGGAGTTGGGGACAAAATATAACAATTGTCCCTAACTCTCTGGTATGATTGTATCAGACATATGAGTTGTCCTCTCAAGGTAGTCTGGTCATTTAGCTCAATTAGACATTTCGTGCACAAATCGTTTACTCAGAATGCATAGGTATAGTTCTATCTATGAGAGAGTGATTTGGGAACGAGACCTAAGTAGGGCACCTAAGCTGTTTTTTATTCAAAGAACTTTCAGTCACTGCTGACAAAATTCTCATCTATCTATGCGTTATTCTGTAGACTAAACAGCCAAGTCATATCATCCCTGCATGAATATAGATGGTAATACAGCTGTCACAAAAATGCGTCAAGTGAACTTTCTTAGGCATAGTATAATTATTATTGTGCTTAAATTACGTTACACAAAACAAATAACGAAAAAAGAAATAAAGGGGCCAGTTATGTCAGCTCCTCAACAACAAACAAACATGGTATGTAAGAAGAAAAAATAAAAATCCGACTAGAGAGAAAACTTTGATAATAATTTGGTACCCACTTACAGATTACAGTTGTCAAGTCAGTTCACCGATGTATTTGTTGTCTATTAGAACTCACGATTGATTTGAATCAGCTTATCAGTGGCACTTTGGGCATTTACAATTCAAATGTGCTTGACTGCTTGAGTTCCTAAACTGAAAACCTGACCCACAAGCAATAAAAAAAATCAATAGATACTAAGACCGAGGAGTTAGACTTCTGTAAAGAGGTCTTCTGGGCTTCTTTGTGGCACTACGTTGCAGACTCGTATCTCATAGTTGATCGGCAAGTTGCGTGTCGGCATATTGATCATCCAGATGACTTTATTTCCAACAATATTATGATAGACCACTGGGCCATAGGCTAGTTTCAATGTTGTTGTCATCACCTTGTCTTCAACCGTTCTGAAAAGGGAAAATTATAATAGGATCAATTAATGCAGAAACCAAATGAGATGCTCAACTGTGAAAAAAAGTTCATATTCCTGGGTTAGAGATAGAACTAAGAGGTCATTGAATGAAAGAATTGAATGTTATATGAAAGTCAAACATTGTTACATACCCAGACAGGTTTTGGAGTAGGACCATTGGGCCAATTGGGTCATAGATAGATAAGATAGTAGTCTGCCAGTGAGTGAGGGTGCTGCATCATCATCAACATTCCACCAATTCTTTGACTCCCATTCACTGTAACAATGAGTGATTCAATGACAAAAATTAAATACATACATACATAGATTCTACAGATTGGTCCAGGAACTGTCTGTAGTGGAAGATCAAGGAGTGCTCCTAGCTAGTCCCTGCTGGTCCTTGGTAAGACACTTTAGACAGATTGGTTGGTGACAATCAGAACAGTTCACCTGACAGACTCCTCTCCTTTGTATATATCTTTTCTAAGGTGGTTCTATGTTGAGAATGTCTGATAGTGATAACATTAAAAAGGTCACCTTTCAGTGCTCAGGCCAGTGAGTGATGCTCTAACCTCAAAGTCAGGCCTAGGACCCAATTATCAGACTCAGCTATCAAGATGGTGCAGACTTAGTTGTTAACAATCATACCTCCAAAACCCAAGTTGACTCTAACTTTTTCCGACTGAGTCATGACAGACTATCAAATTCATGAGTTGTGTTCTCATGGCTTCAAAATTTGAAACTAGCCGAGCTGCGCCACACATAAATTGCCTCTAGCCGAGCTGCGCCACATGTTAATTGCATGTAGCCGAGCTGCGCCATTCCGAATTATTTTTACCACATGGCGCAGCTCGTCTGCCGTAGTCATCCTCATTTTATCTGCTTGTGGATTATGCTGTAGCCTATGCCAGGGCATGAAGATGTTTTGTGTGTTTTGCCGATGGGCTCAAATTGCAGTACGCTGATAACTGCTCAATAATATGCTGGAAGCCAAACGAAACACAGTTGGAGGAGAATTTGAAGTCTACATGCGAGAGCATCAGCCAATGGCTCTCAAAATGGAGACTTAAAGCAAACTGCACCAAAACGGATTTAATCTACTTCAAAGGACAACCAACTCAGATGAAGATCAGCAACGAAAATATAAATATAACATCAGAAACCAAAGTCCTAGGGCTCATAGTGGACAAAAGTCTAAAATTCAAGCAACAAAAAGAGTTAGCCAAATCTACACTCAACAGGAAGTGGAACATGCTGTTACCATATATACGACACGGGCTACGTCCTCAGGTCACCCTTACTATTTTAAACACAACTATTCTTCCAAAGGTATTATACAATGCCTACATATGGGACATCAATGAGGAGATATCACTACATACATGTCTAAAAGACCTTCTCGGTGCTCCATTTAACCCAACAACAGAAACTCTACACAAACTAGCCAACACACCTACCATACACATCAGGTATACAAACGACATATTAAATCTATCTATGCAGACTAGCCATAGAAGGGGAAACAATAAACAACATTTTATGCCAGGATAAGAGCGCACTACAAAAGAAAATAAGAGGCCATATAATTAAAGTAATGGGGAGACACTTCACAGAATCTCCCCTACAAGCAGTAGACTTCAAAAAGTCTAAAATAAAGAAACTGATGAAAGAAGAAGACACCCGCGCATGGACGTCTCACATGAGACAGGGTCACAACTGCGAAGGACTGCCAGGCCAGTTGGCAGTGACACACTTAATAAAGAAACCTATACCAATGAGCCTTCCACGAGAAATCACTGGACAGCTATGCAGCCTCATGACAGGTCAAACAAAACTTCAAGCCTTCCTATATAAAGTGAGGCAGACATACACACCAACTTGCTCATGCCTCATGGAGGATGAAACTGTCTTCCACTTCTTAAACAAATGCCAAAATTACATATGTCTAAGAGACAATATTGATGTAGACCAAGCGGACCACATGTCTCTCATCTCTTACATTGAACAGAGTGGGAGATTTTGTCGGTAAATCCACAACAAAAACGAAGTCAAGCAACCTACCTAACTAATGGAGCAAGACCCCTCCATCCAGAATACAGTCACTGGTCAGGTCACCCTAAGAGGTAGAGTAGGCCATACTGCTGGGTGAGGGTACGGGGACCATGATGGTCCCACTCAGCAGACAACACCAGAACAGATTGTAAACAGAGATAGATGATGTATTAACAGAGAACCAAGCATACGGAGAGTCGCAGCTACTTTCGAAACCCTAAATGCAAATATTATCTTTTCTATTTTTTATTTTATCGTAAAACCAATGCGTTTCATATTTTAACATCAACATGTTCAACTTGATATGCTTCCTACCAAACGTGATTCATTACAATCCATAAATATCAAATCGCCATTTGTTTTGTTTCCTTTTTGTACATATATATAATTTTGAGTCATATCTTGCTCAACACTAATATATTCATATCCATATGCAGACCTGTTGCTTGTTTTTCTTTCCTTTTCAGTTCAGATCAAAGTGCCACATCATAACCTGCCTTTCAATATGTTACCCATAGCATAATATTCAAAGACACATTTGATTTAATTTTTATTATCACATCAAACTTGGGATTTTTCATTTTTGTGTTTAGCCTCAAACCCAAGTTGTTTTATCAAGTTCGAATTAAAACGAAGTTTTCCACTTTCCCTATATATCCACAAAGTACCTAACTAACCTTCAGACTATATCATTTGAAACATAATTGTACATACATTTTGCCTGCAAAAAGAGGCGTAGTTGTTTTTATTTTGTCTAAAGATAAAATAAAATAGATAACTAAAAAAATATAAATAATTGGTAGTAATCTAAATCAATCAGACGCATGTGGAGATACTGCGTGGTCAGATTCGAAAGGTATGAAGCTGGGTGCGCAAGAAAGCCCCCGAAGACCATCACGGCGTTCCCGCTATTTGCACTGCCCCTATTCGAGCTGTTGGACAGAGGCATGTCGCAGACAAGTGAATCATGCTCATTCCCATCAATCTTAATATCTTGTACGTCCATGTCTGTCAGCCAGGCAACATTGGACAAATTTTCATGTCTGTACATAACCATCTTTTCATGCTGTCCGTCCGATGTCTGTCAGACAGCAGTGAAAATATTTCTATGCTTTTTCCTGTCCATCGTTTGGGGTTGTCCGTCTAATACCCATGTGGCGCCAATGTCATTCCCTTTGATATCATTTTATTAAATTTTTCGAGTGCAATATTCATGAACCATCTATCTTGGCATACCCAAGGCTGGTAAGGATTGTATATTGTTGCAATGGCTGAAGAAAATGTTCATCCTGATCCCTTATAATTTATTATAATGTACAATGTTTGCTTCGTTTCGTACTGAAATGTAAGGCTGGAAGTTGAATAATCTCAGAGTGTTTCTGTAATGTGATAGGTTCTATGAACTATCTGTATGAGTTTGAGATGTATGGCGAATGCCCGGAGACTTTCAAGAAAGAATTATGCAGTTGCCATCTTTGAAATTGTCTTACATAGCCTACTCTATAAACACCCACCAACTGCTAGGTATTACTGCGAAAGTCTCAGATTCATTTTGATGCTGATGCTTGTAACACACGTAATTATCCCAACTAGATTGGAGAGATGGTAACAACATAGAAAGTAGAATTAACTCTATATATATATATATATATATATATATGTATAATCTTGTAATGATGCTGCTCAACTGCTAGTCACTGAACTTCCATTTAAACCATCTTTAAGTCTAAATTTAAATCCATCAGTTGCAGCAGTCAGTTAGTATGAAACCGATTGATTACAAGCAAAATATGCATATGCATGCGCCTGATATAATACTGCTTTTCTTGCACAAAATATATAAGGAGCTACTAATATTTGGAGAGAAAAACTTAGTTTTCTCTGTTCTATGACATTATAACAGTGGCATGCCTTGGCATTAATAATCAGCCAGATAAACAAGGGGTAACTGTAACTATAACTGTAACAATTTCTACCATTCTAAGCTAAGACTGTGCAGAGACAATACATTGCAAATAAGATTTTCTAAAGGGATAATTAGAAATGTTTACTTTGAGCGCACCCACATTTCTCTCTGCCCACAACCACCTCATTATATGTTTCATTATATTTCCTTTACTCATAGACTAAATGATAAACTACACTATAAGGAGCATTGGCAATGGCATTGAGGCACTGAGGCACCTGATTGTGGGCGATGTAACGACATCGGAAGGTGTAGAAGCAATGACGCTGTCATTGAGTTATTGTCCAAAATCCAGGTTTGGTTGTCCGTAACTCGATCCAATTTGATCGGATTTTGAATTGGGAAATTGCAATAGATTTAGCAGCTTGTCCTGAACAGTTTCATACTAATTTTATTTGAAGAAGAAATAGCATCAAGTTGATAACAAGATGCTGCTGATTGTAAAGCAACTTTCAAATTCACAATTAAGTGCCTCACTTCAGCTGTATATGGTGTCCTGTCTAGGTTTACCAAAGGTCGCTGATTTTGAATTAAATTGTCTATAGGGCCTACAGTGGAACCAGAAAATATCTTTTCGCAGTTTAAATTAAGAAGGGATGTACGTACCTGGTATAACCTTCATCACCATGGGGGAGGAGGAGGAGCTATTTCATTATTAGAAGCCCATGGTGTTTTATGTGATAAAGCAAAAATTGCTTCGAATCTATCGTGAGTTGTGGACTGTGGAGGCAGGCATATATTTGTTCTTTATGAAGGCAGCCTGCGCTGGTTTCGACTCAAAATCCTCAGAAGTAAACTACGTTATATAGCTTGCAGCAGTATCGATGGGCAAATCAGTAACTGGAATACAGTCTATGAGCAAAATTTTAACAATTAGAAATCTGAATTAATGAGAGGCATATTTCCGGATCAACCAACTGCCTATGTTTTGGGGTTCTGTGGATTTCGCTGAGATTAATTCCAGCAGTATTATTACAGATTGTGATAATGATCCAGAACTGTAGAAGAATGTCTCCATGAGCGTATAATCATCCTCTCGAGGAAAAGTTTCTGAGAGCTTCGCTGAGGCCAATAGGCTGATTTCGTTTTCATTATCAAGCGAGGTGCTGCTCCGCTTGTAAGAATATTTACCTTGCCAGAAACTTGATTAAATAACAACAACAAAGTTAGAATCAATCTACAGAGACAATGTATCCAATTCTGTCTTTGACTCTTCGTTCTTTACAAGATAAAATTTATATTATGTGCATCAAATTTTGGAAAAATAGTACGGAACTTTTTAGCTCTACAAAACTTTTATTTCTTAACCACATGTGGCATAACATAACATAAATATATGACAGTATATATATGTAGAGCAATTGCACTTTCGGGTACCATGGATCCTTGATATACATCCTTTTATAAATATCCCTTGGCCTCCACAGATGGATAAACCAAGGAGTAAAAAAGTCTTTTACTCCTTGAATAAACCATTCTCCCTGAATAAACTCACTGCTAAATTTTATTGATGTTAACAATATCTAACTCAACACAAAGCGCAGGGATATGAATATCCAAAAGTTTTGCTTATGTAGATTCGATTTAATCCTAGGTTCACATTATTGATATCTTTGTAAGAAAACCGGGCAATAATACAGAACAAGTTTGTACCTTGCGTGGAATTGATACTGGATTAAAGAAGCCGCATTGGATCTGATTGGCTTTCCCTAACGCAGCCAAGTTTGGCCCGAATCGACCAGTTTACAGAAAAGTCTAGGTCGGCCTAGCCTGTCTTGACAAGCTTTGTTCGGTGGGTCAAGACAGGCTAAGGTCAGCCTAGCTTGTCCTGATAAGCTGGGCTAGTAGTTTGGTACTGATTGATCTTTTGGTTTTAGCTCTTCTCCACCCATATTGGCTAGGTAAAATCCATGGGAGGACATATTGCATACAAGCCTGTTAAATATAAAAGTTTCACATGGTAGCTAAAGTGCCAATTCCAATTTCTCAAACCCCCTTGTCTAGTATATTGGTTCTTGTCTTCCCTTTGCATCTGATGTATTACTTCATCGCTAATCCTAAACAATTACATTCATTGGATGATTTGTAAAAAGTCTGTCTCTCATTGGGTAATGGCTTTCATTGATAACTCCAGCTTTAGGCTCCGCCTACTTTACACAACTTCCTGCAGGGAATCACCCTTGTGTAAGAAAAGTCATTGCCACCAAAGTAGTCACAGGCCAGTAGTTTTACATACCTCATCATTAGCTGACAAGAAAATCTCAGAAATAACAGAAAAGAATTGACATCTGAACAAATAAGTTGTGAGTGATCTATTGGCTAGTCATTTGTATAAATGGTGTTATATGAATACACTGAAATTTACAATAGCTGCAACAGGTTCCAGAACAGCAGTGATGAGTGAGTAACTGTTACTCACTGTCTGTTCTTCTGTAACCTGTCCCAGCTCAGTAAGATCAACTTAATGAAAAGTTACAGCACACACACAGTGGCATCAGGAACCACCTGAATGATTCATTCCTATCAGAATCTATTGTATCAAGCATATACTAGTATATGTTTTGTGCCCTATTATTAATTAATAATTAAACCTTCATTCAGTCAAAAGCAGAGAGAGTGTTGTTTGGCTTAAATGAAGACCTTCTCATTTTATTCGTATAGATTATATTTGTATACTATAGGTAGGAGTTGTAGTAATGTATAGAAATGTATATATATGTCGAAAGATAACCTAGGACCTATATATAGTATATGATATAGGCTATATATATATGTAATGATCTGTAATGTATCCTAAATTATTGTTGTGCCCTTCTTCTGTCTATTTGTTTGCTACACTACTGCATGACAGATTGATTCTGTGTTCGAATTCAAGCCGCTTCTATTATCTAGAAGATAAGTGCCAGCTTTTTGTAAAATTTAGTAGTGTTGTGCTGCCTGCGGAGGCCTGGGTGTAGGCAGTGCAGTCTACAGAGCTTTGGTGTGGGGGACTCACAATCCTTGATTTTGCCCATATCAATCGACCGAAAAAAGGTACTAAGGAAGAGGGACCAAGATCAAAAGTAAGGTATGGAGAGTTTCATACATACGACACTAGTAAGTGTGAAGTTTCCAAATGTCGAATTAGTTTGTATTTTTGTTCAATGGTCAATTAATTTCTATTTTCATAGGTATCTACAACATCAAACTGACAGCCTAACTAAACTCCCTAGGCACCGCATACTCACTGACTATCGAGTATTAACACAGTACTCAGTAAATCCACCACACAGACAGACAGACAAGCAGAGATATGGAGGGATTAGAAAGTGAGAAGAGAGTAGTAAGAATCGGCAGCAGGAAATCACAGCTTGCTATAGTACAAACTCATACTATAGTAGATATGCTTCAGGCACATTATCCTGATATGTAAGTTCATTATAACTCTCACTTTTTTGAACCATTTCTTATCATCAATGTTTTTTCATCTCGTTGGTCTCAAGCACTGAAAAGTAAATAAAGGTAGGTGAGTATATTAGTAAATAATTAGGCTAAGTAAGAAGTGTAGGCCTAGGTATAGTTAGAAGGCCAAAGGGGCTTTAATGTTTTATGGGACTGATTCAATGGCAGGATGCTGTTTACAAAACAAGGGCAAAGTAGTATTTGAGCTCCTCCAAGAGCTTGATCTTAGGAGGCTGAATGATGATTGATCTTCAGCCTCGTGATCACACACAGACATAGATACACAGACATGGTTATGTATACAGTAGTATGTTCGGTTATTTGTAGAGAGTTTGAGGTTGTGACGATGAGCACTAAAGGAGATCAGATACTCGATCAGCCTCTCAGTAAAATAGGAGAGAAGAGTTTATTTACTAAAGAATTAGAAATAGCTCTGGAGGACCTTAAAGTAGATATGGTCGTACATTCTCTCAAAGATCTCCCCTCCACCCTACCTCCAGGTAATCTACTACTCTGTCATAGTTAAATATAAGTATGACTAATCTGATATAATTATACCATTTATCTAATGTGTTCGTTGTCGTTCTCTGTTAAACTCAAACCAGTATTTTTATCTGACAGCTTACTAATGAGCTTACGGCCTACTATGTAAGAGATTACTAATTTTATTGAGATTACGACACTAGGATGTCCTGTCTCTTACCTCCGAGGACTATGTCACTCACAACCTGTATAGATTACCCTTAAGTTCAGTCACATGGTAATACCTGATAAGATGGACCACTACCATCTGACGGTAGTTTATCCAGTATGCTGTCAGCTTTTAATGCCTTCATAGGATAACTCAGTAGATATAATGTCTAGGATTAATGGTCGTTATGTGGCGTACACCGGTCATTAGCCAGCTGGTGTAATTGTCCAGTCATTTCTTCGCTCCTAGTCGCCCACAGGTACCTGATTATTACACAGGTTATATTAATGTATGAAGCCTAACTTGACTAACACTGCGCAGTCAGGCAGGCTTTGTCACCCATGGATGGTCACCTCATTATTAAGTCCACACCACCTTCATTGTGAAGTCTGATCTTCAGTCGATTAATATTAGTTATTCTCTGCTTCCTCTAAAAATAAATTTATCACCGATTTGTTGTTCTCGGGATTTTTTGTTGTTGACGTAGATTCTTATCTGAGAGGTAATAATAGGGTTCTCTGTCAAAGCTTAGATGTTTGACCTAATTGCGTGTCACAGTATGAATGGTAGCTCAGAATAAAGGATTGTGTGCTGATGGAGCACAGAGCACAGAGCGGTGTGACATGTGTCTGTAATTGACTGAGCATAAGAATTAATGATGTCCACTCTTATCTAGCCTACCTGTATATATATATATATATACTGCTGTCCGTCTGGTAGACGATGACTGCACCGAGGTGCGGCATAGGAAGAGGTTCATAGTGACGACTAGGTTTCCGAGTCGTTAGTGCCACTTTTCAACCACTGACAGGTTTATACCAGCGTGAAGCATAGCGCTACAAGGCCGGAGCTGCAGTGGCTGATGACAGCATCCTCCTTTATACAGCTATACCATACAGGAGGGTTCTTTAATCTGCAAGCACGATGGTGTTGTACATACAGAAGACCTCCATTATTTATAGTCCTGATCTGAAGGGACTGTGTGATCAGTCAAAGTCGAAACGACTTTCGGTCCCGGACGGGGTTTGAACCCACAACCGGCTGGTCAAGTGGCAGACGCACTGACTGCTACCTGTAGGACATGATAATATGGTCTTATCCTCCCATACAGCTGATACCCACTGAGAAGTTTGCAGTTTGTGCCAAAATATGCCTCAGTCTGATGTCTGAGCCAGACTGAGAATCTATAGCATTGGTGGAGCTCCAAATATCAAGGCTTTCCATCTACTGTAGGGACCAACTCATTATCTATTTCTATAAAAAACGAGCCCAAAGTTAATAATGAATATCTGTATTTTGGTCATTCTCTTGTATGATGATGATATTGATGTGATATTCAGGCCTCGTATGATGCGATATTGATTTGATATCAAAGTGATATTGATGTGATATTCAGGTATGGCTATCGGAGCCGTTATAAAGAGAGACAGCCCTTATGATGCCGTTGTATTCTCCTCGAGTAAGCACCCCGCCTCCTCATCGCTCACCCTGGCTAAGCTGCCGGAGGGATCCGTAGTCGGTACGAGCTCACTCCGGCGTGTCGCTCAACTCAAACGAGCTTACCCTCATCTCAAGGTCAGTACCCTCATCTCAAGGTTAGTAGTACCACAGAGTAGTAGGGTAAGGGTATATCCTTACCTGTGGTAGTATGGTAGCTGTGGTAATTCTATAGGGTTTTCAGGAAATCTGAATTTAAATTAGTAATTCATCGAAAAGCATCCAGGCATAAGGGTACTAAAACTCAGCCGTTTTAATCTGGATCTCATTTCCTGGTGTGAAAAATTGCCAAGATTACTAGTCCAGGCTTGAACGCACCTTAACCTTAAAGGATATCAGTGAAGGTTTTAGCACTGGTGAAGAGAGATGCTGGAATATGACTAGAGTGTCCTCATTATGTCTGAGTTCATAGGAAGTGAAGGGATTAAAGCCGAGAATAATCGGACCATGCAGGTTGTCACTTAATCGCTCCGCTGATACGTAATTGTTAGACATAAGCCAGCCGCCGCTTTGCATCATTTTTACTCTCGCAAAGTGCATTTGTTCAATGATGCACCAACCACCACCACCGCCCTTTGAGTAACATTTGGTATCCACTGATGTAACAGATTCTTGTGGGCTGATATTACAAGGCGTCAATAGGTTCATACTACACAAAACTTCTGCACCAAACAGGAACTGAAAAGTCACTTCGGCCCAGTGGTATTCTGTGACTAATATACCTAAACCTGGCCAGAAATACTCAAACCTGGCCGAGTATATAATTATTGTAGCAGTTAAAGATCCAGTTAGGAGGAAGTGTTATGAGTCTTGTAATCTAGCTGAGACATATTCAGTATTTCCTTGTTGTGTAATTTACTCGAGGAGTAGGAAACACGCTATCAGGATGTGTAAGCCCTGTTATTATAAGCTCACTCTTAGTTCACTTCTCGGTGATTAATATGTTTATAGACTGAGATGTAACTTTTACACAATCACACATATTACCATATTACCATACCTACACCAGCGTGTATCACAATCCCTTCCTTAGTTAGTTCAAGTGCCATGTGTCCCAATAATTCACCATTCGAGATTAAGAATAAACATCACGTCATGTAGTGTACAAATAGGAACTAGAATGTCTGACTCAGACTCGGGCTAGTAAGCCAGCTGTGATATAAGGAAGCATAGTACCCTGTACATAAATATCACCGGTGTATGTACCTGTGTTAAATAGACCTGTGTCATATAATGCTAAACCATGTTTGATCCATTTGCCTGCACTCGGAGTTGGAGTTGCAGCTGGAATGCAGGCAAACTGGATCAAACTTGTGATGGACTAATTCCTTTTTGGGACAGTAATGATTGAGAAGGAGGCCTCATATAACAATGACTTGTCTGAGCTGACAGTGATAATCAGTTAGTCATAGATTACTCATCAGCTGCTGCCAAAACTGAAGCCTTCATATTCTGATTATGCTTAAATTTAAGTTCTGACTGACACTGACTGGCAAGATTTTGATAGAAGATAAGTTCTGTTAGGTGGTGATAGTAGGAAATAATGACCACCATGTAATCCTCCGACTCATTGATCGACTCATCACTGAATCCACAAACATAGAAGGCTAATTTAGACACAAAAGGCTCACTGATGTCATAGAATATAATATAACAAAAAAAGGCTGCAGGCCAGTGACTCTATGGAAGAGTGATTTATCATTTTGGGAATTATTCGCTGAGAAATCATGACGATGCATTCAATGAGGATAGCCAGTGTGCTACCATCATAGTAATCACATCGATTGTAATAAATAGTCAGGTATGATATTATAGTATCACAGAGTAAGGACAGTATATGAGAGGATTATCCTCACACATGGTGGTGGAGGAGCTAGGCCTCGTTGACCAGACTTCAGTTGCTAACTTGAGAATTAAATGACACATGAATGAGTTAAACTAATACAAAGTAGCGAGAAAGTAGCTCATTCTACTGCTGGCTGGAAGGCTAATCGATGGCTTACTCGAGGGGTGTGAGACCCATATCTGTACACCGCTTGCATCAATCCACCCCAAATCTCTACACCATTGTCACCAACCGGCCCCAAAATCATTTCCAGAAACAGCAGATGCAATCTTAACTCTGACCCTGAATTATTATCTACTCTTACAGTTTGCTGATGTGAGGGGAAATTTGAACACAAGATTACGTAAGCTTGACGACGCTTCAGGGATATATGATGCCCTAGTGCTCGCTGAGGCAGGACTAGATCGTCTCGGCTGGAGTGACAGGTAAGCACTGTTACAGTATAATCTACAAGCTTATAGTCACCATTGTGTGGTACAGGCGCCTGAGAACTACAGGTTATCGTGGTGCTTACTGCTCACAGACTGACTCTGAGATACGAGTCTCTCTGCACTATAGGTTATCGTGGTGCTTACTGCTCACAGACAGACTGACTCTGAGATACGAGTCTCTCTGCACTACAGGTTATCGTGGTGCTTACTGCTCACAGACTGACTCTGAGATACGAGTCTCTCTGCACTACAGGTTATCGTGGTGCTTACTGCTCACAGACTGACTCTGAGATACGAGTCTCTCTGCACTATAGCGCCACTGTATGACACAAAGTCACCCACTTGACCTATTTGCGTTTCCCCTAGATGCTGCCCTCTGCTGGTAAAACTGTTATCACAAATTTCAAGACTTTAATGGTTAAGATCAGAAAATTATCAAAAAAAGCTTTTAATAATTTTATCATGTGAAATTTTATTTATGATAACAATTGTTTGATTATTAATTATTTGAGAAAGAAATTATTCATAATCAAAAATGTGAAATATCTAAATCAACGAGTTTTACCAGCAGAGTGCAGTATATAGACCTAACTGTTTCCCAGTCCGGATGGGGTGACTTATCAGCTCGAGAACTGCAAGCACATTTGTATCAATCAAAACACTGTGGTGCGTAGATAATTGACCTGACATGACTGGTTACACATGTGATAGTAGTGATAGCTGTTGGGAGTTTGTAGTTCTCCCCTACTGTCAGCTCTTCCCAATCCGCAGAAGTTTTATCGATTATGACGGCCAGCGGCCTCTGATATAAATAACCTTAAGTCGTTTGAGGAAATTATCGCTCATTGGACGAGCAGACCAAAAATTATAAGATTTTGCTGTCGCTAGTTTCCTTGTGCCTCATCACAAACAGATGTGTGGAATAGTCAGCCCATCCAGTCAGCCCACTCAGTTTGGGTCATGATGAGACTTCCCCGTGAAGGAATTTTTTATAAAAAAACATGAAACAAAATAATTCAAATCTGAAACTGCAACGTTCCCTTTCCGGCGTTCTCCCCTTCAGTAATTGGGCAGCCATGTCCACAGGCTTCTCACAAAATATCTTAAGGATGTATGCGATTTTAATATTATTTTGATTGTATATATTATTATTATATATATAATAGTTATATGTAATGTTTGTAGAGTTGGCGAGGTGCTTAAAGGAGATGAGTGTATGTACGCGATATCTCAGGGAGCTATGGCTGTAGAGTGTAGATCCTTTGATCTGGAGACATTAGACCTATTATCTCCCCTGACACACAGAGATTCACTCGTACAGTGTCTGAGTGAGAGAGCCTTACTACGTACACTGGAGGGAGGGTGTAGTGTACCTATAGCCGCTTCTAGTCAGGTTTGTAGCCGGCCTTTAGTGGGGACTTTGAGTTGATATTATTATGGAGATCGACAATCGGTACAATAATTTCTACAAAAGTTTGGGGGGGGGGAGGGGCTCAGACTAGGCTGTGCTAGGTATGCAAGCCTTGGTTAGAGTAATTATAAGTTTCAACATAAATTCAGCAGAAGAAAAGAATTAAATGCATCATTTGACAATATACTCAGTTATTATAAGCTCAAATTTAGTGTCTAACACTCATTTCCTCAGATAGCTTAACTCATTATGTTAGACAAAATCTCGTCTCACAAGAATGTATGAAAGTTGAGTCAATCTCTATGATGACCGCTGTGTGCAAACTTACCTTCATGTTTACGTGGTGCCCATTGTTGGCTCCTGTTGACACTTACATTCTGTACATACAGGTGAATGGTGACGAGCTAACTCTGAAAGCCGGTGTTTTCAGTCTGGATGGAACTGAAGCTCTTATACTGACAGAGACTAAAGTACTGACTGAGACGTCTAAACCTCCGAGTCCTTCCGAGAACGACAGGTCAGTCTTTGGTTCAGTCATCCTGTACATAGTGCATAGTACATAGTCACATGGTTTGGAGGAGTAAATAATTCGTAGGAGGAAAATTTTTTTGCCATTCTTGGAATAGTGATATTATGACTAGCTAAAATTGTCTCATCCTCATCGCTCTAAATAAACCCTAATTTAGCTAGTGAGAATTGGCACTAGCAACATTTAGTCATTCTGAATTACTGGCTAAACTAAACTCCGGCTAATATTTCCGACCCTACGGTATATTAGTACAATTATACACCACTGATCCTCACAGTACCACCTGACATACTGTATGATATCTACGATTAGAGCACATGTCACAGAAATTTCCCCCGTCACACTCCCTATAGAAGTTTGCACAGCAGATGAGAAAAATGCATCGATCGACCAGTCAAATTTTAATTTCTTATTCATTAATTTAGTTTCCATTTTTCCTCATCGATTAAACATGGTCCAGTTTTGGCACCAATATGTAGGACTTCTATTCTCAAGGTCATATAGGAAAAATTGTGTTTGATCTGACGTTAGACTAAATAATGATAGCTGATTGACAGCATGACATGTAGCTGATGAGTAATGTTTTATCCTACACAGCGGAGACAGCAGTGATGCTGTAACTACAGCCGGAGAGCCGGCAGCTAAACGTCAGAGGAGACAAAGCTGTCCTTACTCTGAGGTCGCTCAAGGTCATCAAGTCAAACCTGAAAATGTCAGCAAGCGGTAAGTACTAAGTCGTGATTAAGTTCCTCGACTTGTGATGACTTTCTAAGGATCTGATTGGATAGCTGATTGTTGTTTTGGTATGTGGAATAAGAGATGATGAGTTTTGAAGGCGCATTGTTTTGGATTTCCCAGTGAGGTCAATGATATCAGCACATGTCATTAACCTCAGGTCAAGGATACATGACATCAGGGGAATGCTGATAATGAGTTTGTGATACCCTTACTTGGATTTCCCAGAGAGGTCGGGTCATTGATAGCAGATGTTATTTTCCTGACCTTTCTTATTGCTTCGTGTGATGATATTGCTGACACAACCTTATAGCCACTACCACTTGTGTTGTGATATATCGGACTCAGTCAGTAATCCATCAAAATAATATCTATGATCACAACTAGTCACAGCAAGGAGCTCCGAGTCCTTGGTCCCAGCAGACTGTTTTACTCCTCATACTTAACCAATGCTCCGAGTTCTGATATAGCATAGAGTCTCGTCATAGCATTGTAACAAGTTTTAGTTCATGCTCCGCAGAGCATTTAGATCCTCTTAGAAACTCTATTGTAGAAGTTGGTTTCTCATTGTCAGCTGTAGTGATGATTTTGAGTGCACATTTTATACGCATGCTGCGAGGATAACCAGTTGTCATATCTTTGTACCTGTATTATATCATCTCTGTATAAAATTGTAGTTTTATGATATATTTCTTCTCTGTATCTATATGTGATACATTATTCTCTGCAGGTATATTTATATATGATATATTTATTCCCTGTAGGCATATTACTATATGTGTATTATATATATGATATATGTGTCTCTGCAGGTATATTTCTGTGAAGCGTAAGAACTGTCCCTACTTCTCTGGTATTATCTCCCGATCTCTACCTCATCAGTTACTAGAGGCGGCTGAGAAAGTCGGTATCAATCTCGCTAATCAACTCAAACTGGCCGGAGCCGACGATATCCTCACTAAGGCTAAGGTATGAGCACTCTCTTTATCTATATTATATCTATATTATAACTCAGTGGATTACTTCAACTTTTGTAAATTTTATCATCAGATGACGCAACTGGATGCCCCTGAGAAAATGGGATGAATTAACTTGATACCAAAAAATTGTTCGAGCTGAAAGTCTGAGAACGGGGTGACCCGATAGAAGTTAGAACCCCTTGCTCACAAGGTTGGGCAACTCTGAATTCAGGATACTCAGCTATCCTGTATCTGATGTTACAGCAGTTTCCAGGGACTTTGCTCTCATGCACGGTCTTCAAAAAACACCCAAAGTTTTCTCCTCTATAATCTTAATTATTAGTATCTTCAAGTTTTGATTATATCCAAATATAATGTGAGGTACCAGTCATATCTCTAAAATACAGGTGAAATTTTGGAGTAGTGGAGAGTATATCTTTCTCCTGTTACTAACATTGGTGCTTTGCTTGTGACCAAACAAATCTTGACGATATGTCCTATGATGTATTGTATAACGATGTATTGTATTATGATGTATTGTATTATGATGTATTGTATTACGATGTATTGTATTACAATGTATTGTATTACGATGTATTGTATTATGATGTATTGTATTATGATGAATTGTATTATGATGTATTGTATTACAATATATTGTATTACGAAGTATTGTATTATGATGTATTGTATTACGATGTATTGTATTACGATGTATTGTATTACAATGTATTGTATCACAATGTATTGTATTTTGATGTATTGTATTATGATGTATTATATTGTATTACAGGCTGAGAATGACAAACTAAAGGCTATTATGTCCGAGGAGAGAAGATTGAAGGAAGCTAACGAGAAGCTGCTGTCTAATATATGTAGTGAAGTAGTTAAAGCTGCCGGCTCTGGTACTGGTACTAAACCTCTAGATACAGTCAAACAGATCATCTCTGAGCATAGGGTATGTTCTTCTACTCCTGCTGCTGACATGTAACTCAATGCAGGGTTTACATGTCAAGTTTATCTGATTAATACAGCCTGAATTAATTTACGTAGCTCATACTGTAAAAAGGTGATAAAAGTGGGTTCAGCTTATTAACTAAGTATTCTTTTTTTGAAATTTATTCCATGTGGAATCTTATTATTCTCCTCTTGCATATCAGAATCCTCAGAAAAAAACAAGATGTCTTGTCATCCTTGTATCAATGAACTAAAGGAACTAAAGGTTTAGTTCATTGCTTGTATATCAATATCACCGAGGGTGTCTCACAAGTTATCTGAGTTGTGTTCCCTTGTAAACTATCTACATTTGTGAAGATGACTCCGAACTGTTGTGATATACTTTTTGAATGAAATAAGCTTGTAGCTCAGTGATTTAGTTTATCAATTTTTTCCAATCTTACAGGTCAGACCACAAGCAGCCTCAGCTCAGAACGGTTCCAGTCCACTTAAGAAATGTCCAGTAGATCTTTCCAATTAAGTAAAAGCCAGCCACACCAGAATACTGCAATGTAATAAGTCAGACGGGTATTATATAATACCAGCTATATCTGGTAATACATTACAGCGCTTAACCTACATGATATACTACTGTATCATTTATATTTAAATATACACTACACACACATATATAACAACACTGGATAGTAACCGTAGACTTTAATATCCAGGCTATAATAATAAGCTTGGTCATATAAGACGAATCACTGCAATAATATGACTATGAATATTTAAATGTATTTGTCCTTATTTTATCTTGAGCTGGATCTCTTGCTATGAATGAAGTCATGTATATACAGTAACTATTCTACATGCTCACTTCTGTAATACAAGTTTTGTAACAGCTGCCCAACTTTAGAGTCTCAATCTATACACTAATAGAAAACTTGTCTTCCAACATAGTATATAATATAACATATGATATATACATGGAGGAGTCTAGAGCTGAGATCTGGACTGTTTAGGTAATATTTCTAATAACACCATGACGTTATGTATTTATCCTGTGTATACGATTATTTCTCTTTTTTTTAGTTGTGATACTTGCATTTTCATAGACAATTGTTACCATATGTATCAATTGGCCTCTGTCTGCAACATAGACCTCATATAATTAGACAAGTTCTATGGTGTAGTATTTTATTCATTGATAATTGATCGATTTATCAGCAAGTTCAACTTGACATACTACCAGCGCTCCCTTCTCGTGCGACTGTCGAGCCTGTGTAGATGTACAGCTGTTTTCACCAGGACTGTTTTACTATCCCACCTGTTCAAGACTTTGCATGCTTATTTTTCACATGAATGTTACACATTTTTTATATCCTTTCTCATTGAATCTTTCGTTAACTTCTATCCGACCCTATGTTATGTTATTCTGTATGTTCGGTGTTGGAAATGTGATCATAGAATTTATTTTGTTGTTTATACAAAATCAACTTATTGTATAGTGAAGATTTTTGAATAATAATAAATTTAAAAAATGACTGAGTAAGTAAACTGATCCGTGTTACTGCGAAAATTGCTTGGATTCCAGCCCCCAGAACCAATTATTGGAATGAAAATATAGGCAATACCATACAATACCGATACAATACCATACAGCACCGATACAATACTGATATAATCAAATGTTATTACTGGTTGGGAAGTGAGCCTCAAAATTGACATCAAACCTCTCACAGAGATCTGTATCTAAGTTAGCACCACTAGATTCAGATGTCATATTAACATCTGTCTTACTCATAGTCACTGATGGGCTAGTCTGAGGACTGCTCTGCTGCCTAGTCTGAGGATCGCTCAGCTGCCTAGTCTGAGGATCGCTCTGCTGCCTAGTCTGAGGATCGCTCTGCTGCCTAGTCTGAGTTTGTGAGCTCTGCCTAGCCTGAGTTTGTGAGCTTTGTGATGTAGCCTGAGTTTGTGATGTAGCCTGATGATGGATATTCTTCATGAGATCAGTCATCCATCGTTCCTCAGGCACAGATTTAGCCCAGGCAGGTATGTTGGGTAGTTTTATATTGGCCATCACTGCTCTTATAGTATCAGCCTGATCTTCAGGCATCGACTGTACATGGGCTACCTGTGCAAAAGGGGATAAGAATTGTGATTGTGTGTTTAGTGAGTAATTTACCAACATTTCAACTACAACTTTCTAAGTTTCCTTGAAAGAGCAACTGAAATCTAATCCATTTTTTTCTAAAGTTTGTTTCAATGTGTACTATAAATTATAAAAACATGATAAAGTTTGAGTTTAAGTCATGATGTTAGTTTACTGTGAACCAGACTAAGTCCAGGGACAGGGATAATCCAATATAATAAAACGATAAACGACACGTTGTCAGTTGGGCTCCTTTTGCAAGACCTTCAGTAATTGTTTCAGAAGAGGACAACTCATAATTATATGCAGACACTTTCAAACGCCAATATGACCAAAATATTCAATGTCAGGGTGTTTGAGAGAGTCAAAAGGTATTTCTTAAAAACCTTGCTGAAATCAATTAAGATCCAGTACTGTGACTCTTTGAGATCCAGTACTGGTGACTCAAGGCTTTAAGGCTTTAAGACTTTCGGACTTTAAATAAATATAGGCCTCTGACAAGCAGTGGGAGGCAGGATAAATTATAGTAGGAGAGAACAGACCTTGTCTTTCTCACCGGCTGTCTGGAAATCTGCGAAGTCATCATCAGACTCCTCACTCTCTGCGGGTCCGTCTGGACCCTGGGATAGGGGCAGGTAACCTCCTATAATTAATAATACATATATATCTAGAGTTTCAATATCACAACCGGGTGAACAGCTATACAGTAGACTGCCAGTTATAATCACTGTAGGTGTTTTGGCATAAGGACATAAGACAGCAATACTTTCACTCTGTAGGCTTGTGTTGTGTGTAACACATATTTTTTCAGTTTATTAATGACAGATGACGGCATTCCATGCTGTTAACAGTTTTGAACATCGTCCTCACATAATGGGGTTATATGGACACTAAGTTGGCAACATCAACCGATCTAAGAGCCACTCCGATTACTGAGACATTCTGAGTATAACGAGAATCTACCGCTAGGATCCTCTGTATCTGAGACAGAGTCGGAGTCACTATCTACTTGTATAATCTCAGGACCAGCTGAATATCGGAGCTGGGACGGTTCAGTACTCTCCGACTTAGCAGGGTCAGGAACTGGAGCCATTACTTTCCTTTATGTGTACCTTCTCAATGTGTTATTGACTCCCAAACCTGTAATATCAATGGGTTCATTCGATAAAATAAAAGTTGGGGATTGAGACAGCTTAGGTCGATGGGTTCGATGGCTAAGAGGTTCAATTGAGGTCATTCAAGGACACTTTCTATAGATAAAGATTAGCTACGCTATAATGATGATGCAGTTGATTTTTAGACTGAGATTGATTGATCTGGAGGAGTTTGTGAACTGTCTCAATGGTCCATTTCTTGTCCTAACTCATTTTAGATTCTTATATATTTCCTAGGCACAGTTAAGTATTGTAGCTCCAATCTGTTGCTATCTATGAATGATATTGACAGTGGAGTGCAATTAAAATAGTAGCAATTATCAATAAAACAAATTTGGACTTGTTTATAGTTATAGTTAAGTTAACAATGATGATTAATAATGAATAAATAAAAGGATTAACATAACAGCAGGGAGAGATTATTATATGAGCAAGGAATTGAGTTAGTATATTATGGAAAACTCACCATAAATGTCAGAAGTGGTAGAAGGTATGATACTCACACTTCTAACCCCACAGAATGTCCAGTTTGTAGGGTGATGGAGCTATCTATTCCCTTAATTAGGGTCAGTGTAAGACAGAATATGACAGAACAACATACAGATAAGAATATAAGAATTTTTTTCTACAGGATAGTCCAAGTTTATAAATTCTACATATTTATCAAAGACCATTATTTGAAAATAATTACCTATTAGACCGAAATCTTGAGCCACAACTTACAAATTGAAAATAGTGACTCGCTACAAAAGTTCAAGGGCAAAAGTTGCCATAGTTTCATGTCATGAAATTTGGGAATTTTGAGTGGATCTCATCTTTTCCTTACAAAAACTGATTAATCCTTATCTGCAAGTGCCATCCTTGATGTGTAATTTGTGAATCTAGTCGAGAAGATACAAGTGAGGTGGCAATGGCTCCTAAGAAAGGGAAGAAGGGAGGAAAAAAGGGAAAGAAAGGGTATGTAATTTTGCCATTCACTTGAGTTGACTACATTGATTTTCATCATCCATCACATCACCAAGACCAATACTCTAACCATTAACTAGGAAGTATGTATGTTATACAAAAGAATCAACATCCAAGCAATTTTAGTTTGGGAGTCTTTTGGGCCCATATAGTGTTCTCTCTAACACTGTAACTGTTTCTTACAGATACAACTAAATGTCTCTTATAACAAATCCTTCTGCTCTGTAGTATAGCCTATCTATAGGCTAGTTCATTTAGGTTTTGCTTCAAATATGAGCAAAGATTTAGGAGAGTTGATGTATATACTTATCAATGATAAGTTTTTCATTTCAGCCTGCCAAACCTCCTGCCACTGTTTGTATTATATATCAGTAAAATTTTCCATTCGGATATTTATACGGTAGGCTACACAGATAGAGGCATTACAAAATAAAGTACAGTTGTGAAACACCCTTTACCAGTGGTTCCTACATATCGTAGCAGCGGGTGGATTGTGTATACCCACAAATGAGTGTAGCAAAAGTAGAGAGCTGAGCCTAGCATACACGCGCCCCAGCATGCAATCACATGAATCCAACATGCATTCAGACAAGCACACTTTGCCTGCCATTGTACTCCTTTGTTCACCAAACAAAAGGCCTTTTGTTACACAACTCTCATAGGTGCATTGGGGCATGTCTCCCTGACATCGGCCCCCAGGGCCTATCCAACATACTACAGCATAGGTGTACTTTATTTTGTAATGGGATTATTCAACATAAAAAAAAAGATTTTGCTGCGTAATAGATTATGTGCAATATATGCTGCGCATTTCTCGACGCATTGTGATGTAAAATATACCATGTTTGTTCCTGATCATTGTATGTGTTGTTATGTGTTGAATGGACATTAGTGGTAAGAAGGCAAAGAAAGAGGAATCTGTAGAGAAGCAGGCCTTAGCTAACGAGAATATCTGGAGAGCTCGGCTCAGAACTATAGAGAAAGCTAAAGTGGAGTTCAAGTAAGTCTGATATGCTCCATCATCAAAAATCAACGAAAAGAATCATTATGTTGCAACTAACGAGAAGCTCTTCTCACCTTATTGGCAAGTAACACACCAAGCACACTTTTAACTCAATAGCTTAATCTCTGTTTTGTTAGGAAGTCATTTTGGAAGCCATTACAATTGCTCCCGCTTGGCTGGACAAGCTGTAAAAGCATGTTAGCTAGCTCCTTTTGATTCCTTGCCTCCTTGAATTTAGGCCTATATAATTGTAGCAATGTCTCTTATTTTTGTATGTGTTGTGCAGAGAGAGTGCTCAGATATTATCCACACACAATGATCTCTTACAATCACAGATGAGACAAGTAGAGCTCGATACTATAGATGTCATTACTTTCCTCAAAACTCAGGACCAGAAAAAAGATGGTGTGGTGAGTAGGGGATCCTCGTTGCAAAACCATAAACTGCAGTCCATCTTCTACTGGGGAATTGGTTTGCCCCCAGGTGTGCTCCGGCCTGCCTGCAAACAGAGAGCAAAATGGCGCAGATATTATAGCCTCGCCAATAACACACTTATATTTCGCTGCCCATGCATCGGGACGGGCGAGTGATAAGACACCTGATTTTAATCAACCTTTTAATCAACGTTTAAAATATCCTAGTGATATCATTCATTCATCCTGCTAGCTCCAGGCTGTGTGCTTTGTCAAGATGCTGATCACACAGCTCACATATGCTAGGTAGGATTATAACACAGTTCATTCCTTGTTAATCTATGTAATCTATCTAATATTACATATCCAATCATTCAGGTAGATAAACTAGAAGGAGAACTACAGAAGACTTTATCACAGAATGAGACAGAGAGGAAAACTCTGATATCAGATTATTCAGAGCAGATACGATCTCTAGAGTCTCAGATAAATAAACGACAGGATGATATCGTACTCATGCAGAACGAACTCAAACATGTCAAGGTAGAGCCCTATAGCTCCTGGCCCTGATAAAAAAGAATTTGGGGGGGGATCTGATCGCACAGAGTAATGTAGCAAACATTAGGACCAATGCTTACAATTCACTGGACAACACATGTTATTGCCCTTTCAACGGACGCTAGCACACGAAACAGTGGAATACTTTTAGCCATGTGTGGCTATTTTTCAAACTTGGAAGCGTGGTGATTTGGTTTGAGAAGCATATAAAGATTTGCAGCAATGATCTGAGAGAATTGTCCCCATCTTTACCTGCTGTTTGCTGTAGTGCTTCTGATTTCACAGCTCATCTTTATTTTTAAATTAGATTCTGGTTCATCAGACATACCTTATGCTTATTTTCCCAATATATTTACAATTATATGTACAATATGTATCCTCACATAGTCTGCAGGCAATTATCTCACCAGAATTGTATCGTTTGTGACCCGAGGATTGATCCCTGATTTCAGGAGTTTCGTAAGAAGCGAGTGGCGATGCAGCGAGAACTGGATGAGATTAAGGACTCAATGTTTTTAGCAGATAGAGAACACAAACAGGAAACTGAGAGGATGACTCAGAAGTTTCAGGATGAGAAGCTCGCCATGCAGCAGGATACTAATCATAAGATATCTGTACTGGCTGATAAAGCTCATCAGGAGGCAATCACGTAAGTTCTTAACCTGATTACTACGCTATCACCTGATTACCCATCATCGGTAAACTCCAGGGCAGTGTGACAGGCTGTGGTCTCTATGTCAGCAGTGTGCACATTCGATGGGAGCCGCTGTAAGACTTTGATATTGTAAAGCGACGCACTTATTTGACACGCTGTGTTAGTCTGAGGAATGTCATTACTTATATTTGAGCCAGTTAGTACCTGTAATAAGTAAGAGATTTCAGGTATCTGACTGCATTTAGCGAATCTTAGATCTATACTGTAGATTTATAGCCTGAGATCTTGGATTATATTGCTGTTGTAGTAATTTAGATGAGACGACCCGCTCTGTCTATAAGGAGAATGTCAGGCTGACTGAGGCTCTCAGATTCCATAAAAAAGAAGCTGATAGAATCAGGAAGGAAAACCAAGGTTAGGCACATGTGTGTGGTCTTAGATGTGTTTGAGGTGTGTGTGAGGTGTCCGAGGTGTATATCTGTGTTTGAGGTGTTCTAGGTGATTGGTGTGTCTGCTCAGAGATTTTAAGACCTTACCTAGTCAAATTCTCACTGAAGTCTGAGATTTTTCAAA
Source organism: Membranipora membranacea (assembly GCA_914767715.1). Lineage (NCBI taxonomy): Eukaryota > Metazoa > Bryozoa > Gymnolaemata > Cheilostomatida > Membraniporidae > Membranipora > Membranipora membranacea. The sequence continues at coordinate 891,574 of OU612072.1, read as the reverse complement.
ACGCGAACTGACCTTAATGCGCTGCACTGGCCCTCACCTTTGAATCCTTTATGCTGCCGTGTGAGGTAGGTCTCATGTAAAATGGCAGTTCCAATCGCTTCACAAGGTATCACAGCTAATTTAGTTGATTTATTTATATACTGATATTTGACCTTGACCCTTGTCTGTCTATTTGTAGAGATGGAGGAGAAGAATGAGAAGATGAGATCAGAGCAGGAGGACGGAGAATTATTACTACAAGATAAAGTATCTCATAGTCAGAAACAGAAACATCTCATACAACAAGTATGTCTATATATAACTACATCTCATATCTCATACAACAAGTATGTCTATATATAACTACATCTCATATCTCATACAACAAGTATGTCTATATATAACTACATCTCATATCTCATACAACAAGTATGTCTAAATATAACTACATCTCATATCTCATACAACAAGTATGTCTAAATATAACTACATCTCATCAATGAGTTTGAAAAAGGAGTGGAAACGGCCTCTCATTTCAAATTGTTGTTTGTCTCCACTGGTAATTGTCCTCTCTTTATCAGCAAAGGTTTTTCATGACCACAGCCAATCAGAGCAGAGACTGCAGAGAGCGACTTCCTGCCAAAAAGAAGTACAACTTGAGTTGCTGTAATAATTTTGATGAACTGTCCGATCAGCAAGAGCATAGTTGTGAAATCCCATTTATCAAGATGGGCTCTACCACAAATTTCCTAAAGTGTTTGAACCTCTTGAAAAGAAACTAAACTAAGTAGCAGAGAGATATAGATAGCACTCAGGTATAGTCCATGTTTCAAACTATAGTCTAGTTTTACCTGGGACTCTAAAGCCCTCTGCTACTCATATGGGAAGGGAAAGTTCAGCTGCAGACATGTCCATAAATTTGCCTCATAATTTGGTAATCAATGGCGGTTTTCATCTGTCAAACGTGGTATGTTATGCCTCCCATTGACACTTAGGTGTTAGAAAGGGCTTATTTAAGTACTTTCACTACTTTTATCTGGTCTAAGTTCCTCACATGGTTTTTAAATGGTGAATGAATGATTTATTTTCAGTATCTCTATCCCCCATCAAACATTTGCATTGGAATTATAATTCAATACCCTGCAAAAGTGGTTACTATATTACTAGCTATATCTCATATACACTTGTGGTGATTTACATCATGATATATTGTCTCTGGGTGTCTGAATATACCATTGAGTAAACATCTCAAATATTTTAATAATTTTCAACTGGAGACAGACATATAAAAAGACTGAGGACTTAAATGAATTTTAATGGAGGGACCATATTAGTACAACCCTTGGAAACAGCCTTGTTAAGTCACAGGCTACATTTCGTTTCCACTCCCTCTCCGTAACTCCCTGATCTCATATCTCATACAACAAGTATGTCTAAATACAACTACATCTCATATCTTATACAACAATTAAATATACGTAAATATTGCACTCAGAAGTTACAAATACACTAGATGTAAGCAACCAAACATAACATGAAATGGATTCAGAGACCCCGATTATTACTTGCTATACAATGAGAGGATATTTTGGTTGACCACCACGCTAGTGTGCTCACTGCTTTTTCTATTTTCAACCAGTACAGAAGAAATATGAATTTTTTCTGTGTCAAAATATTGCATAACTTCGACAGAACTAGCTGCCAGACTCTATATTGCTTTGGTCCTTCCGTAGTCTAATCAAATCAAGTATCATCCAGTAATTCCATTGAACTATTCATTGAACTGTAAGGTGCCAACTATATATATATATATATAATGGTAGTATCCATATCTGAGTTGATAATAATAATTTATCCATTATACAGGCTGAAGAGAAGATAGAAGCTTTAGAGGAAGCTATGAATGATTTGGTGACTAAATTTGATAAAGAGCAGAGACACATCAGGAAGTTATCTGCTCTCGAGACAGACTCCTCACAGGTAAATCTATACATTCATACATAGTCTGTGTCCCCCGTGTGACAGCCCCCGTTCAGTACCAGATCCACTCGACACAAGACAGAAAAACAAGCACTCCTACTGTATTCTATAAGCTTTAGCAATGTGGGCCTAATTATTGATAAAAGCTTAATTTTAGGAGGTATCATTCATTTGTCTATGATTCTGACGATTGGCCGGTTTCATATCTGAATCCTGTACCATATATCTGTTCTCTTTCGTGCACTAATGAAACACACTAATTAGTATGTGTATCTCTAATCGTTAGAGACGAATAGTGTGAGCACCTAACACAAGCCCACTTATGAAATTGACCTCGGAAGGTCGCACCAAAAACCATCTGATGGTACTAGAGCTAAGTGAATTGATTCACTCTAAATAAATCAGAAATATACATGCAGTAGTACATCATGTGAAGTCTACACTGAGTTATGATGTGTTGTTACACTGTTTACAGGTTGAGCTGACTAAAATAGCTCGTCTCTATGAGCTCAAGTCAGCGGAATGTTCTAAAGTTAGAAAGTTAGCTCGATCTCTGCTCACAGCTCGTACAGATATAGAACAACACTTCCTCCATTCTCTAAATCAGGCTAAAGATGATCTCTCATATCAACTGTGAGTCCTACATACCCTGTGTGCTTCTGTACCTCAGAATTATACCCACTGTACCTCAGTCTAATATGTACTGTACCTCAGTCTAACATGCCCTGTATCTCAGTCTAATATGTACTGTACCTCAGTCTAACATGCCCTGTATCTCAGTCTAACATGCCCTGTACCTCAGTCTAACATGCCCTGTATCTCAGTCTAATATGCCCTGTATCTCAGTCTAACATGCCCTGTACCTCAGTCTAACATGCCCTGTATCTCAGTCTAATATGTACTGTACCTCAGTCCAACATGCCCTGTACCTCAGTCCAACATGCCCTGTACCTCAGTCTATCATGCCCTGTACCTTAGTCTAATACCAAAATGCCTCACAGTATTACCTTCAAAATCCCTATGTGTTTTGTGTGACCTCATCCTACTGACAACGCAGGAATATCAGGAGACCAAATAACAATTGGAGATCAATAAATGATGCTATGAATTCATGTTTTAACATCAGCATCCACTTCTCTTTGATGAGACAGAATGCTTTTTACTGGTTCCTGGTGATGTTATCTTCCCCTTTACTTGACTCGTATTTATTTAACTTTACAAAGAGTTATCTTCTTAACATCAATGAGAAGATTACTCCCAGTCCCAACAAACATAAAATTATTCCCTTTTAACTAATTGCTCAGTTTGTAGCATGATAAAGTTACCGTAGAATATATTAGCAGATGGAGATATTCTAACCTAGGGACCATTTACCGATTTATGTGAATTAACCAAAATATTAGAATTAAATAAAGAATACATTGATTTTGTACTCATCCACTGACACTCCCACCTTTATATGGCAGAGTATATGATATAGTATATGATATAGATATGATACAGTATAGTATATGATATAGATATGATATAGTATAGTATATGATATAGTATATGATATAGTATATGATATAGTATATGATATAGTATAGTATATGATATAGTATAGTATATGATATAGTATAGTATATGATATAGTATAGTATATGATATAGTATAGTATATGATACAGTATAGTATATTATACAGTATAGTATATTATATAGATATGATATAGTATAGTATATGATATAGTATATGATATAGTATAGTATATGATATAGTATATGATATAGTATAGTATATGATATAGTATAGTATATGATATAGATATGATATAGTATAGTATATGATATAGTATATGATATAGTATAGTATATGATATAGTATAGTTTATGATATAGATATGATATAGTATAGTATAGTATATGATATAGTATATGAAGTATATGATGTATTATTGCTTCTTCCCTACAGAGAGAAACCACGTAGTCAGATTTCCACATCAGATTTACCCTGGGAGTCGAGGGAGGCCATACTAAGAGCCCTGTTTATAAAGATGAATACAACTAAGAAACCAGACTATCCTAGACTAGATAACATTGATAGTTATCAGCCCATGTCTCAGGGTCAGATCGACACTATAAGGTTAGTATATAATATACAGTACATAGTTACCCAGTACACGGTACACAGTGTGCCTCTTATAGACTAATGGTAAAAAAAAACTAAGCGTTTATAACCTCAGAAGGTTGATCAGCGCTTACAACCTCAGAAGCAGAACGATTTCATGACGTCACATTACAAACATATAAGCCTCAACTGATGCTCAGAGCATTTTTGTGTATTATAACAATTAATTGAGGATCCGCTGAGGTTGTAACCTCTGCTAGTGTGTTTAGCAGATAACTTAGAGCACATAACAGAATTGCACATAGGGGCATAGGGTTACACACATTTTATTTTCTTAGTCCATACAGAGATAAATACACATCCATATAGGAGCCCTGCTTTCTATTTCATTTCAAATAGAGCACAAGGTTTGGCACTTTAGCCTACTTTTGCCAAAAAAACTAAGATTACTGACTTGTAATGTATTAGATGAGATTTATTTAATTTGGTAATAGTGTATCTGGTATATCACATTGTGCTTATAAGGAATGTCGTTAAATCCTAACTAGTCAAAAGCTGTATAAAAATCTACTGGTCCTCATTAAATGAGTCATATTTACCACTACAAATATACTAAAATACTACATTGAGAGCTGTAATGTATTACAAAATGCTATCCCAGTATGTTTAAAGATTTAATCTAAAGACTGACATTTAAAATAATATTCTGACTTGGATTATTTTGTTGTTCGGTTGGCAGACCATACTCTATGTTTTGTCTGAATATCGTGTTTCAATATTCGGATCAAAGTGAGACATTTCAATGTTTTATGAAATTTAAAAGTCAACTACCGGACACAGAGTTATGTAAATTGAGTTGTTGTTCATATCGGTTGTTCCCATCGTGGGGAGTTATTTTATTCTCTCAATATTTTCTTAGATTAAATTATACACTGTCTGTAAAACTCACACCTCTATGAGATCGGAGAATAAACCTACAGACATCAACATTAATATTTTATCACCAGTGGACCCTAATTACATTTCTGTAAAATAAACCTTTCCCTTTTTTATGCTTTTATAAGAAGTCAATTATCGCAACAAAAAAAGGGGCCAAGAGGAGTTGATAATTATGTAATTACAATAAGTTCTTAGGCAGATAAACACACTAATACAAGTGTAATTTATGGAATTGGATGGAAAATATACGGTCAGATACATAGACATACTAATCACATTTATGTATCGACCCGAATTCTTTGTCTTATCGCTGAGTTGTAATATCTGGTGCAATCACATTGATCTCTAATCTATATTCTGGTAATGAGTTCACATTTTTCATGATTACCAAGTTGATAAAATAAGAGAATAGCGTGTATGATCATCGGCAGCATGTATGAACTTCGGGGCCACTTTAATGATTAACCCATGAAACATTTATATACTGGCGCTCTATCGGCTCCGCTGACCCTGAGCAGGGCTGCCGCTGTCTGAGATACTTAGTGCTGCTGAACAGTTGTCTGTGAGATTACCCGGCAGCAGTTGTCTCTTACAAAACAAGCTTTGAGTCAGCGATGATCTATTACAACAGTATTACTGAGATTTGCAACATCGAAAAATAATAATTACTGCCAATTGGTTGTCAAGCTTAGAATTGCTTCATTTGATTTAAACTTTACGAAAAACAAAAGCTTACAGTTCTCAGAAGGAAGCTGGGTCCAGGGATTGGTTTGCTGGCTGAATTATTGAGTTCAAAGTACAATAATTTGATGCTGGATTTTGCAGAAATAGAAAAACAATGTTAGAAATATGTGATATTATTATGTAAGGGTAGAAGTGATGGCCCCAGATCTCCTGGGTACTCAGATAATAGACCCATATCAAACATAGATTACTGCTCATTATCTGTCAACAGATATCAAACCTACACATACCTACACATACCAAAGGTCCACTTACCGGCTAATACAAGAACATAAATCCGATTATCTGTACTACATACGACCTATTATATCAATCAACGTCTCACGACATCTCACAACATCTCACAACATCTCAATCAGACAAACAGTATCCTGGTATTAAATATCAATCCTTCTGCTCTCAATATTTATTGGCAAATAGGTGAACATAAGGTTTTCAGATCCAGGCCTAACCTGGATGTACGGTCTAGCTGTATGTCAGGGTTTAGCATTTTTATGTGTTTATCACATGATGATCGTGTGTGAGATGGTATGTGTCAGCAGAGCATTCACCCCAAGTATCGCAGAGACGTGACTATATTATGATTATTTGTGAACCATAATCTTACTCTGGATTTGACCGATGAGGGTAGGAAGTACTACCCTGGGTCTGGGTATGGGTATGGGATTCATGATAATGAGGTTGTTTGGACGGGTTTGTAGACATGGTGTTATTTGTAACATATCATGGATTTAGTTACAGGTGGGCGATTATTCGGGTTGGCCATTTTAGTTCATTGGCATAAATTGGCAAGGGATTTTTCCCAGATTTATACAATGTTAGTGCTCAATTTCAAAAATTGCAGTGTTATAAATTAACTCCTATGATGTCATCTTCTCACCATGCAAATACTTGGATGTTTTTACTTCACTCTATCATCCAGTAGGACGACCTTCTACACTGTGTGTTCTAAAGTAAAAATCAGATAAAACATAGACAGGGCATACAGACGATGATATTTTACCTGGAAATAAGTAGGACATCGGTTTATTAATTACCCAGAATGCAGCACTCACTAATGTTTGTGTGTCTTGATGCCTCTGACTGATGGTGCCCCAGATGAACTCTGACCTACCTGATGGTTCAGAGTGACATTGTACTCAAATTTACCTAAATTGACCAATTTATTCCTTATTCTAAGGACGGAGACATCACCTCGATATCTCTATTCACCATGTTTTGTTGTTGCAGGGATGAGATACACGGATTAGATGATATCGGAGCAGCAGGAGGAGGAGCAGGAGGAGCAGCTGGGGGAGTTGATATGACATTCCTAACACAGGCAGATCTCACCTCTGATCTGCCCGCTGACTTTCTAACCTCTGACCCTACAGCCAGTATAGAGAATATCACACTATAATACCTGATAATATCATCAGATGATTCTACTGCTGCTGCTGCTGCTGCTGCTGCTGTTACTCTCCTGTATGATCTGATCTGACCAGGTGGTGATATTCTCTAAAAAGGGCATCTAACGAATTAAGTTGATCCTAGTTTATGATGATGCATGTAGAGGTATAATTCTCTAACAGCAGTATAACTAATTACATAAAAGGAACAGAAGCTGTTCCTGTTTTGACACATGTCCCTCACATGTAGAGAATGTACAGGTAGCCGTTCCAAACCGCTGTATGGTAACATAATCAATAAGAACCAGCAGGTTTGTTGGGTCTGTTTCTTACGGTTTATATTGGTTAGAGTATTTTAGTGACATGGCTTGATATGTATCCAGCTCAGCAGTTTTAGGCTGTATTCCGTTTATTATATTATTTATTTTTCTGAAGTCCATTCCGTCCAGCATCAATTTTTATTCCATACAGATATGCCTTTGCTTTTGGTACCAATACCAAAAATATACTCTTAAATCGGAACGCAGCAAATTATTTTTTAGGTTTTCAATACTATCAGAATCACTCTGTGACCAAGTAATACTGGGTTCCTATCACGCAGCGAGCATACAACACTATACGCTAGCTGTGACCTTGAACTAAAATAATTATTTTATCACAACCAAATAATAGTTTGTGTTTTAATTCCACAAAGGTATTTAGTGTTCTTAATGCCTCCTTGCTCCTCAGTAATTCATGTTTGGTAGATAAATAGATTGTTAGAAGTGACAGGCCTCCTCACATCACTTTTAATGACCTCTCCACCCATACTATGAACTCTCTGAGTGATGAGATCTCCTTAGATCACAGCATCTCATCGATGTGAGAGTGACGATGTGAGAGTGACGATGTGAGAGTGACGATGTGAGAGTGACTGAGGGACAAAGAATTCAAGTGCTCAGTATTACCTTAGATCTGGGTACTTAGAGTAAGACTCGAGTAGTGTGGAGTAGAGACTGAATATATATATTATATAACAAGTGGCAATGTTTGTATAATCTTACTTTGCTGAGATAATTATAGAGCTATTAGACTTGTAGGATCAGTGCCCTGCTGCTCACACTTAAAACTTCTCTCCCTCTCTCTAACCCAGTCCTGTGACTATTTGTGTCTGCTGGACTCTCTGATCTCGCTCTGCTGTTATCGGATATATTATTGTGGTATACTTCTGTCTTATCTGAAAATCTGGATCTTTCAATTCAGGTCAGCATATAATCTCGTATTAGAACGTATGTGGATTAGGTAAGTATCTATATAAGGTACAAAAGTGGATCATGCATTACTGGCCGTTTGTATCAGAGACGTTGGACATATATATACATAGAATATACTATTTATATAGTTATATCAAGGAGTTACTGCTTGGTTATATTATATGTCTGTGACAGACTCTGTTCGTATCGTAATATTGAATGAATCAGGAGAAAAGTGTTTCTGTGTTGAACTCTTGAGTGGATGTAGACTTTTAGTGTACTATTCCCCTGTGATTCATTAGTTCAATTAGTAGGTGTTAGCGATAATCTCGAGGGTGACAATCTTCACTCCATATTATGACAATTATACTTCTCAAAATGTGCTGTCTTGTTGTTGAATGATATTGATTCATTGTATTAGCTTATTTTTACTCTACAATGAATCAATGATGGTTCAGATAAACCTGACTGTAACTGGAGTCTGGATACACATTGTGCTCTAATGGCGTTCACTCAAACATATAGACATCATGTTGGCGTCACAAAATTTTTCTGTGACTATTGGAAGGATTAAGTCCTATCATTGAGGAAAGAAAATGTGTTACCACAAATTGATTAGATATTGAAGATGGCTCAAACTTCAAATACAAATTGAAGATATCATTTACAGTATCTTTCAAAAAACAGAACGGAAGATGTCGTCATTTACAAGAAGCCCGAAGGTATCTACCTATAGGTGTATGGGTAGAGGGCACGTTATCGGAGTGTATTATCTATTAATAAGGCAGTGTACAGATAGGGACAGTTTGCTCTGTGTACAGATAGGGACAGTTTGCTCTGTGTACAGATAGGGACAGTTTGCTCTGTGTACAGATTGGGACGGTTTACTCTGTGTACAGATAGGGACAGTTTGCTCTGTGTACAGATAGGGACAGTTTACTCTGTGTACAGATTGGGACGGTTTGCTCTGTGTACAGATAGGGACAGTTTACTCTGTGTACAGATAGGGACAGTTTGCTCTGTGTACAGATAGGGACAGTTTACTCTGTGTACAGATTGGGACGGTTTGCTCTGTGTACAGATTGGGACGGTTTGCTCTGTGTACAGATTGGGACGGTTTACTCCGTGTACAGATAGGGACGGTTTATTCTTCTTCCTGTGGGTGTCATATGTCTGAGACTAATTGTCTCAAACATTCTAATCATCCATGTGTCATAAAGCTATAAAACCTAATGGTCTGATTAATACATCATCTATTGTTCCTGATCATATTCTCATGTTTACCTCGCTACGGTCCACTATACACTGTATAACCTAAGCTAGCGATCGCCTGAGGGCGGTCTGCGGGCTGCTACCTGGCGGCTCTAAGCTAGACTGGCTATCGATCAAGGGTCGGGTAGTGGGTACCTGGTTATTGAAACTCCAAGATAATTTTTCATATTATTCATTCACTACATTTTCTCATTCACTACATTTTCAGTCAATTATAGCTAGAGGTCACGGATCACATGCATTGCTTGAGTCAGAGATAAAAAACTTAATTGTGTCATAGGAAACTCTGAGAGCTCTAATGACCGTTTTCTGATTGTTTATACAGGCCCATTTTTTTGTTTTCTCTCCATGTTTTAGGGGCTTGTTTTATTTACATTTAGGAAGGGCTACCTCAACATCAGCTTACCTTTTATTCATCTCCCCTCACCCCTTGGCTAGTTGCGGTTTTATTTGTGTATTCTCTAAACATAATCAGCTCTTGACTTTCCTGACCCTTGTTTGTATTTGATTTGTTAAGAGGTACAATGGGATTTGTTAATCCACTTAGTGGTCTGGCCATTGTCTCTGCGCACACTCTCCTCAACGTTGTGAACAATTACGGTATGTAACTTGACCTTGATTGTATTGTCTGATACTCAGGCTACTCATCAATAAATAGTTTACTCTAACACCTCTTAGCCTATTATTTGCGATTGTTATAAATGAGTAAATCCTCTTTAATCTAGCTTCTTATTAATTGATACCAGTTCACAGTTTGCAAACAATTTTCCACATCAAAGCCTGCACACCTTGTCAGCGTAGTCAGCGTACAGCTTCTTTGTAATTTTGGGACCAACAAGTCGCTTTGTCCTTATTGACTTTTAGTAATTAGATATCAATACAGGGTTATGCCTGGCTCAATACCTGGCTCTACACCTGGCTCAAACCCTCATTAGATTTGTAGTATCAGTCCTGTTCTGAGATTATCAATAATGTTAAAATAACCCCGCTGACTGGCTGGCTCTTTCACTAATTTTAATACTTTGAAAGTTACATTTGGTGATCAAATCTAAGCAGCTGTGACTTGTTAGCTTTTAATCCTGTCTTTGAGCAATCTGGTCACTGGCTTCTACTTAGCAGGGATTTTTTAAAGCTACGAAGTCGACTTACCACGCAGAAAATAGTTTGCATGTCGTTATTAAGATAATTGTTGATTTAAATACACATGTAATTTAATATAATTACATTCGATAACACAACATTTATCCAAGGATACAATGTGAGCAATGTCGACTTTAGTTGGTCATTTTATCCCATAGAATAATAGTGTTAGTTTTACTGTTAGGCGATCATGGCTATTCTCTGTTAAAGCTGCTTATCAGGTAGAACCAAGTCAATACGCCTTGTTTTATTTTACGACCCTCTCGGCTTGTGTGTCACACATACATAGCCTACTGTTAGATATTATAATTATACCTCAGACCAAGGACATGCTGAGGTGCTGCAGCAGTTCAGCACTGCTCCTAGAGAGGCGAGGGGGACGACGGTAATATGTGAGCGGGTTGAGCAGCTTTACTACAATATTTACTTAATATGATAAGAATTAGTTCACATCGAGATAACAGTCCTCGCTCAGTGTAATATTATTTATTCACCTATATAACTCAAGTATCGTCTCCAGTCATGCTTTAGTGTAGCCTAAGTTCCATAAAACAAACAACTTCTATTTATATATATCACCATACTTATCTCACCAGTTATTACACAGACTTAGTCCCTCCCTCCATTCACAACTTCACAGGCTACAATTAGAGGCTGTGGGTATTGGTGACCTGCCCCGACTTGTTACAGTGCAATCAGCAGTGTTATGGATACACTTATGTGCACTGTTATATATTATTGTGTCCCTCAGCTCTCTACTATACGAGCACTGCTGGTGAGCAGATCGTAGATCATACAGCGGATTAACTCGGCTCTGACAAGGTTACTACTACTGCTGCTACTTCTTCGGTAAGTTTGATGTGTATAGAAAATCACTAAAAGTGCTCCTGTGGTAGCGCCCCTCATTTTTGTATTGGCTAGTTATCTCGGCTAGATAGCAACGTTTTGCACAGTGAGCGATAAATATTCTCCTTTGCAGCAGGTGTATTTGCAGGAGAACAACACTGAAATCGGAAAAGATTTGTCAACTGTTAATTCAGATAGACCAATGTTCTTCTTGGAATGTCTAGTATTTAATTGTCATTGTTATGCTGCACTCTATGAGCTGATGTCCCCATAGAATGTATCATACATTTAGCTGCAATTGACATGGTATAACCTTCAGCTACTTAGACAGCTCCATTCATGAGAATTTTTATCAGACCTACCTGCAAATAAGCGTCTGTAAGCATAGATTTCATTGATGGCCGGTATTTGTAAACAAAAATTATCGTCTGGGCATTTGCAAAAATCGAGCAGTGTCTACACGATAAACTGGTAATGTCATATTGTTCGATCAGGCTGCACTGATGGCTTTTATCTCCACAATCTAAACTGGCGGGTAATTTTGAACTACAGTTCCCAGGCAATTTCTCAGCCATCATTAGTCCCCTGTGTGTAATTTGGGAGGATTTGATTGCTGATTTTTTTGGCCACAGGAAGGATATCGTAGATTCCTGACAGCATTTCGCCGTTGTTATAGAAATTTAATTCTCTTATTTAATTTGATGAGAGGAGGTGAAATTTTTAAGCTCTTTTCATGTAAGCTCACTGTACTCAGTAATTTGAATATTTTAATCTGAGTCTAGCTAACTTTGTTACTAAGAGTAGATAAGGACCCTCTAACTACTGGGTGTAGATGGGCATATTGTGATTATTGGTCAGCCACCTGCTTATTTAAATTCACAAATCTCCAGGGAGAGGAGGCCATAATGTCTGGTACAATATCCGAACAGTTTTTTGAAACCTTTTTCTGATAGAAATGATACTTAAATTACACCTCTGGTATTGTAATCTAGCTATTAAGTCCACAGTTCTCACAATAACAGGATGCAACTCAAATTATAGCCAGCCAGTCTGCTCAAGTCCTTCTAGTCTCCGCAGGTTATTTTCTTATTTTCTGGTGTCGTAGCGCCATTGTGTCGTAGTGTCGATGTGCCGTAGCGTCGTTGTGTCGTACCGTCGTTGTGTCTTAGCGTTGTTGTGTCGAAGCGTCGTTGCGTCGTAGCGTCGTTGTGTCCTAGCTGAGGGTAATAGATTTATTACCCTTAGTTTTTAGCTTAGCTTATAATATGATCATAGTAAGTTTTTTTATTTTGCCGTTTCTTTTGCTGTCAAGCTTTGACCTGATAATTTAGGTTTCTCAGTTGAATTATGCCACTAAACCTGTCGTTATGATACTGAGGTCATCTGCTGGTTGGTGAGGATAAGCCGTACAGTATGAGGCCAGCCATTAATGTGATTAGATCGATACCCAGGTCAGAGCGTGCTCAGTCTAACTTCATGTATTATTTACCAGCTCAAATTTAAGAATCCAGTCTACACTAATTTACTTTTTCAGTTATAGAATAAGAGTTTCTTCTCACGGAGGAAAGGAGGTTCACTGGATGATAGTTTTACCAATCTTTTGCTTAGAATCAAATATGAGAGTCAACATATAACATTCATATTCAACATACGTTAGACAAAATACAGCACAACGCAAGCGCTTCATTTTTCTATGCTCAGATTTTGCTGTATATTTGACAGCTGGCTATTGCCCTTGTAAATCCTTCTAAGATATTCAGCTGAACACGTAGGAATTCCTCCTCCCTGGGCCGTTACATCATAATAATCTCCTCGGCCATGAGTAAATAATTTATCAGTTATCGTTTCATGATCAATTACTATAATTTACTATGAATAAATAGGGATTAATTATCTCGTATTTTATGTTGGCATTTACAAGCATTGTATCGGGTTGATTGACAAAAGCACACGATGGGGTGTTTGGCTTTATACAAACAATGCAAACAGTGCAGCAGATTATTAGTGTAGATTGCTGCACCAAACAGCGGTGTGGTGGTACTCTCTCTCACCCTAGTCTGTCGGCCTATAGAAAGAGAAGCTGGCATATGAGATACATCATACCTAATGGTACAGTGTACCTAACGATACTAGCACACCTAATACCTATTGTTATGTTATTAGGCTTGCATATTTAGCACACTGATTTTTGTTGTATTCTCATATGCTGGCTCCCCGTCCCTTAGCAGGATGAAGACCCCATTTTCCTTTTTTTGCTAGGTAATGTAATTCATATTTTGTGTTATTATAAATCACTGCCAAGTGTATAATCAGCAGCCGGAAATAGTACAAGTATCTGGATCTTGTCACCATGGCATCGAATATTTTAATATTTTTACTTTGATATGAATTTCAAGTGCTAATCTCCATTAACACTTCAGATTAAACGAAAGTCTCTTAATCGTGTCCCATTCACCTGACTCATATACGTTCTTGTCTGTCTGTATGTCTGTATCGTCTTTCTCTGGTTATTTTGGGAAGCTTCAGTAAACCTCCTGTATAGTGATCTGTAATCTCACATATCTGTCTGTTTGTAGGCGCAAACTGATGACCCTCATTAACCGCAAGGATTATTTAATAGACCTTTCCGTTTGAAGCTACATCACATCATCTACCACACAGAAAGCAGGATACTACAAGCATCGCGCACCAGATCACAGCTGAGGTTATCTGTAGATCAGCACCAGGAGAACAGACAGACAGACAGATAGACCATCTGCAGGGATAGTTTAGAATCACCTGCTTAAGTTTATGCTCTGATTAGAAGAAGCATGTTAGAGTTGTGATCACAATCTGTTTACCTCACCACCGCTGCTTTTATACTATAAACAGCTGAACAAGCTGTATACAATGATGTCTAGTCACGTAATATTATACAGTGAGTATATAATGTTACCGAATGATTGCGGGAGATCATTACCTAATATTTAGACTCCTATCAGCAGCCCAAACAAGTAAATACCTATTTCTCACATTTATAAGGTTTCCTCTGTTTGTCATACTATAATACTGAGCTATCATAGAGTTGCCCGCCCTCAGAGATCAGCTGTGTCGCCCTCAGAGATCAGCTGTGTCGCCCTCAGAGATCAGCTGTGTCGACAGAGGAGCCTTTATAGTTAGGTTAATGGCTCGTCTAATGCCTAAATCATCCTCTTTTTATTCAATCAGTTTATGAGATCTTTATTTGGCATTTATATAAAAACCGATATTATAATATCATGATTTCGGCATGTCTAGTCTGGTTATATATACATCTGGGCACAGCCAGATGATAAAGTAGATACAGTAGATACTGTATAATTGCAAGGGTGTACCACTTATAGCCTAAAAGCGGTGTACAGTGCCCTCTATCCCCGCTCTCATCTCTCAGCCTTTCATTAATACATGAGCTTGTACTGATATTAGAGACTTGCCGTCGTTTCGCTCTGGTGTGAAGAGGTACTTTGATCTTACTGAGATATTGTGAATAGTCCCTTATAATTATTAGCATGTATCTCTATTAACTTCACATGGTACCCACATTATCACCTATAGGTACTCTATTACTAAAAGTGACCAGACCTACAGCCTCATGTGATATATATTTACTCTCAGTTATGATCGGTAAATATGTTGTTACATTGAGCCGGTCAAGATTAAAGAAACACCAGTAAATTATATCTGATTACTCAAGTTGTCTCCTCACCAGGGGTGCTGGGAAATCCTCTCTCCACCCTTATTCACTCATAAATAACATCCCTCCAGTTTTCTCCCTTTAGTGATGTTTATTCCTGTAGTTGTCCCCCCTTTTGTGGTTGTAACAAATATTAATGGCAGGTTAGCAGGAGCATGCCTGCTGCTATAATCAAAGATAAAAAGACGAGTCACGTATAGATATTACTCCACATTCCATATTATATATTTACAGATTTATTATGCTTGCTGACTGCTGCTGGAGCTCTGCCCAGTTTTGATAAAGCAGTAAAAATCGGGCGAGTCGGGCGAGAAGCTACACAGATCATCTCTAGTAGAACTTATATAGATAGACTCTATACTGTGCAGAATGGTGATGTGAGTTATAACAGCTCGATGAGCGGTCCCACTACTCCCACAAGTCCCACAAGCATTTGATATTTAAACATGTCAGCCAAGTAGTTTTACTTCTTCTTTGATGCCAGCACCAAATAAAGATTACCTTATCTAGTCTAGGAATCCAAAGAATAATAATGAAGTATTAATCAGATAACCTCTGATTCACTGCTATACTGTATAGTTGGTAAAATTGAAATAGACTTTTCTAGTATCTAAAATCTACCCCAGCTCGGATTTTACATCCCCCTGCACTGCCCTATATAATTCATTGCAGTGTTATTTAATCTTCGCTTATTCTCGACAGGTATTAGCTCTAGACAAGGACACATCTGAGGTACAGGCCACGGTACCGATCACATATAAGAGTAACCATCATGAGACTGATGCATTATGGGATAGTATCTCAGTTGGTGGATGTAGCTTTGAGTCTGATTTAGACTGTGTATATCTCATTAAGAAAACGGAGAAGGGAGCACAACTTATCAGATTTAGAGGTGAGTTTGTGACTGTCACTTAATAATTATCGTACTGCAGAGCAAGCAAACCTGTACAGACCAATATAGCAATATCAGAGCTGAGGCTATCCTGGAAAATAAAAATAACTATTCCGATGGATTGTAAATTAGGTCACAAATTTTTACTAATTCTTGAAAATTAAATTTTGTACTATTATGAACCTACCACACAGGATTGTCATCTCCAAAGTTTGTAGTACAATATCTAGTGTATAACTCTGATAGCATCCCTATCATGGAGGCATTCTGCCATGTGACACCATGTGACAAAGTAGAATGGCTCTAGTCTATCGGCTGTTATGTAATCAACCTGACAATAACAGCTGTGTTTAGAGGAGTGCACACTTTGTCTGCTCCTAATGGCAGCTAATGATGCATAATCTATTATATCAAATTTAGTAAGTAAATCTTATTGTCTACAAAGCAGTCAGCTTGACAATCTGTGGTATGACATTACGTGGGAAATAATATAGAGAAGAAGCCTGTCAATGGGTGTGAAAGGGTAGGTAGAAGAGAAAGCTTAGGCTGAAGGGTTCTATTAGAGGTTATGATGATCGATCATTGATCTATTGACCTTCACTGTGACTTTTCAGTCGCTTCTCATGTGAACTAGAACACAATAATATATCTCACAGGTTTGGTGTAAGAAACACTACAGTACCTGTAAGAGACCTAGTATCAAAGTGTGAAACTTACAAATCGATACATTTGCCCCAGTAAACACACACACACATGTGTGAGTTATACTGGCTTAAAAAGAATTGTCACACTGTTTTAATATGATAATAGTACTTGGGGCTGTAAGGTTTCCATTTTTAGAGGCTGTGAAAAATCAATTAGAAAGCACCAAGATGTATACGTTCATTGTTGAACCCATTCTCCCATTTGATCTGTTTCCGAGATTCTCTGCAGAGACAACACAGTCATCATGTACCTCCTATCAATACCAGGTGTACCTTAATAAGGGTGGTCCAGTGATTTCCTAAATTCTTATGATGTTTGTTGGAACCGCAAAAGCAGTCTATGCACTTAGACTGGCAAATATATATCTGATCAATATTTTAACAATTAACAAGTGTCACTATCACTTTGTCATTGTATTTGCTGTAGTCGGGACCATTTTCAGGTCATGGACTGAATTTCTCATTGTGATATTTACAATATTATGAAATTTGAAACCAAATGGAGTTGTGGGTTTATTGACTTAGTGGGGACAACTCCTGATCTAAGTAAATATAAGAATGCTTGGCGTGTTCACGCCTGGTCAGGTTATCTACAGACCAAACAATCTCACTGTTAGCCCACATACCTGAACAAGCTGCCCACAAACAAAGAAACATTGTTATTTGAAGCTTGATCTAAATATAAACACTGTACCAGTTTAACAGTTTGTTTAAGGATAGCTGAGTGACTTGAGTGACTGACTGTGAGTGTATGCTGTTATAATTAGTTTAATGTGTGAGCACTTGCAGTGAGATGTCAATATTTACCCAGTGGGACCTGCTAAGATCAGCCACAGCTCAGAATAACCACACTGAGCTATAAGGATGATAAAATGTCAGCTTAATCACTCTTATATCACAGCTTAGCACTGAGCGGATTGGTAATCTTTAGAGATCAGCGGTAGGGGAGCGTGGGAGAAGAAGTTATTAGATATTATAGATATCTCAGTACGGGACGCAGATCAGCTCATTCGTGTCCTCCTCTCCCTCCCTCAAACACTACCGCAGCCTCTCACCCTCAGTCCCTCCCCCCTCCCCTCCTCCATGTGATTATTAATCAGTGGAAATGTCACAATCGTTAGCCAAATGTGACATGCAAAGAAAGCTAAGGATATAATACTGTTACCATTATGTCTAACATGATTCTGGGTGAAAGGATTTATACTAAAAATGCCATCACTTTATTGTACATCAGCATCAGATGCTTTCGGTATATAGATTTACATTGTCATTATTATATTAAGCCAGTATTTTCTTCCCTCAATATAGAATCATGATCATCAGTTGAGCAAGGAGGGCATGTCTCATTAGATAGAGGCCATTCCTTTATCTGCAGATGGTTAGAGGCAGCCCTTGAAATACATTTTGTTGGAGTGAGATAAAATTCAATGACTTTAGTCGAAAGTTGCCATGTACTGATGAGCGTCTCATAGAGCTTACGCCGGTAGAGTTATATCAGTATGACTTTTTACAATCTCAGAGCCAGACGGTCTTAAGAGAAAAATCTCAAAACCAGACAAGTTTATTGCAGGGTTATAAAATAATAAATATCTCACAGCGCACAACTCAGCAGCCCTTATAGATTTTATACGTACTGTGTCTACAAGATCCGACTGATATAAGTATATCCCGTGTCGTCTCACCGCCGGTATGTAATCTGGTCTGTACTACTACCACGGGTCATTAGTGTGATAAAATCTAAACCCACGCACTGAGCTCTCCGCTCTAATCTAGATGTTCTCTCATGTTCTAACTTGGAAACTTAACATTGCAGAGTTGGGACGGGTTCATCAAATATTGTTGACCAACGGGCCTAGTCTCCAGGAGTTGTTAATATTTTAGGGTAAGCATTGTACAGTGATGCATTGTACAGGGGTGAATTGGACAGGGGTGGTTGGTACAGGGGTTACAGAACTTGTAAAATTTAACATAGTGTAAAGCAGAGAAATATAAACTAAAAAGAAAACTTGGCAGGTGATACGATATATTCTTGTTAAGATGTACCTATCTCTAATACTATCACAGGGTAAGGAAATAGCCTTACTCTCTAATAATGTCATTATCTAGTAAGACCCTTAGTTTGATATAATAACCCAGGAGGAGTTAGATTGTATCTGCTGGTCTCTTTTGGTTTTTTATATCAAGTGTAGACATACTCATAATATTCAGTACAAAACACTCAGCTCACTAAATTAGCCATCTTATCATATTTGGCAGCCTTCTTACACTTGTCATTTTAAAGTAGCGTTACTTTGGAATAAACAGTTACAAAGTTTAGAATTCCCACCCCCAAATTGATCTGTGATTTATGTTTGGCTGACGTTCGTTTTTTATAAGCTTGTTAATAAAGCTCAAAATAATAATATCATGTTAGTGGCAGAGGCAGCAGTTATATGCATCCATATCTTATATTATCATCCATATCCATATCTTATATTATCATCAATATCCATATCTTATTGGGATCATTCCCTCCTTATATAGATTTACACCTTTCTCTTTGAAAATAGGCGCTAGCTATTGTAGCTAAGCTGACACTCTAGCTAATCTTTATTCCTCAAATGGAATTTATCAAGATTTTTCTCTACACACAAGGGTTTGCCATGACATGAGATAATCGTATTAAACAAATTTCCAGTACAGTTGTTTTGAAAACAGCTCATTAACTTACGGCACATAGGAGCGGTATTATACTTTTCGGGGAGAAGTTTAAGTATTTCTCAAGGGAGGCAACTTCAAACCTTAGGCGTATCGTTTTACCTCCTGACAACCCTACCTCCAGATATTGGCTATTTTTGGTGCCACAGAAAACAAAACACAGTTTATTTATATGATAGTAACACACAGATGCCCACTAAGCCACTCCTAAGATCTGTAACCCAGCTGGCACATATGTGGTGACAACTTATATCGACTCACATAAGTCTGACCTTCCATTATACCTTAATTATAGCCTGGCAATGTTACCACTTATGTGAGAGAGTTCAGACTGAACGTGAGTTTATCGCCTCCTCGAGGCAGTTCACGTTTCTCTGTGTAATGTCTAAACTGTTTATTGTATATTTGTAGAGCCCGAGATATCAGCGGCAGGTAAAGCTATAATTAGTGGAGATATAGAGAGTCTATCTGTGTCTCTTTCTCCTTCTCAGTCTCCTTATAATAATCTACATATTCTAGTAGACTCTGACTCCAATGTTATAATCATCAGCTGGGAGGATAACAAGTACTACGGATATAAGGTAAGTTATGTACTCAACATTCCACCTATCTCAAAATTCATTGAGCAGCAATGCCAAAACCACTACCAGATTATACTTGTCCACAATGACCATCCTCTTCACAAAAACATTGTGAAGAATACCAACCACCAACATAGAGTGTCATTGTCAGTGAGAATGCCTCGCTGTAGGACTGAGAAGTTGAAAAGGAAATTCTTTTTCCAATATGCTTATTGCTAGCGAATAGTTCTGTCATACTTTTTGAGATAATTTTCATTTTCATGTAGAGCTCCAGTCTAATTTTTCTTTTCAGTTTACTTCTATAATGTGACACATTTTATACAACTTTTTTCACTCCAGGGCAAATAAGGCCTATCCTATCCTACTGTACAATCCCTGTACGATAGCAATGTTGGTATCTACTGTACAATTCCTGTATTTATATAATTTTTGTCCATTTATTTGATCTATTTTGATTTTGGTGTGTTTATCAGATATCAGCTGTACACTGGAAGCCTGATTATCCTCTCACAGAATTCTCAGACAGCAGAAGAGAAATAAAACTTCAGCAGGACCTTCAAATATTAGCGATAGATTGGAACGAGAACGAAGATATACTTCTTGTTCTGGTGAGTTATCTACTCTTTATTTATTTACCTTGTGTGAGATGGCAAGGTAGAGGGAACCTTATAGGCAATCAACCTAAATCAACCATGATATCTAGCAAATCTTATGTGTATCGTATCGCCTTTGACCCAGTTTCAGTGGGAATTCCAGAAAAATTGCATTGTGGGATATTGATTCCAATTCCCGCCGGCAAACAAACTCAAATTTTTTCATGTAGCACATTTACGCGGTCAGTGATCAGACTTATAGATTTGTATTGAGAGGTGAATAAAGCTGTTCTGTTTTAGAGAATAGTAGGGTATGAAGTTATCTTTTCCTAACAAGAGAGAAGATAACTCCTCAGCTTATTGACCACAACTATTTTCACTGTACTGTTAGGACTCTGCCGGATATACCTACATGTATAACATTGCCGATGGTGATTCACTGGATGAGGCTCTGGAGGGAAAACCCCACCTGGCAGATATTAAATTACCCAAGAGACACAGGCTATTATCGATATGCTGGGATAGCTCAGTGATGGGACTATATGGGATCTCTCAGGGCAAACACCACAGGAACCTCTACAGATTCAATAAAGGTACATATACATTCAACAATTCTTTATAAAAATCAAGCCTGGATATTAAAAGGGTAGATGGATCCTAGCTTTGTCACGTGACCCTCAGGAATAACGGAGACACGAATAAACACTAGTGTGCCGTGTGACAAGGCTAGAGGGATTCCATAAACTGGCTGACCTGATGGTAACAATGAATAGGCATCAAAAATTTGCACCAACATAGAATCTAGTTATGTCTGACTTTGAAAGTTTATCTACATTATCTTTACCAGCTATGCTATGGTGATTAAACCTACTATTATTATTTATAAGGCAGATGTCTCTGATCTTACCATAATTGTGATGTACATGTGCCCTGTCCCTGTATGGACGGCACGAGTTAGGTTCAGAGCCAATTATATTTACTAATCAACACATGTATGCCTTGAGAATGAGATTATGTTCTCATCACCTAGACTTCCCCCGAACTCACTGTTGACAGTTGGTGAATTCAACTCATGGCAAATAGCAAGACATCTTTCAAGTTTTTCCTATATGGATATAATTCTTAATTCTGATTATTACACTTGTTTCAGCGATTCCAGAGGTTCCTACAGATGGTTATCAAAGTGACGAAGCTCTCTCCCCCTCCTCTTCTCACAGCCGGCAGAGGTGAGAATCGTGTATTACAGGCTGTAGTCCATATCCAGCAACTGGCCAATCATAGGAGTCAATTCAGCTAAACTAGGAATTCCAGTATATTATGTTATAGACATGAGCCTTATCTCCACATGCCTTATTATTACGTCTGCACGCCTACCTAGTTTTAGTACCTCAGCTGTAACACTAGGATTGTGAGTGTGTCGCTAACCATATCCTGATCATCCATATGTCAAGGTCATGTACACCCTGTCAGTGAGTTGATGCTGTTTGTAGTTCAATGTTAGCGATATAGAAACATTAGAGTTGAACTCTCCCTCTATGTTGCACTGTGAATTCTCCCCCATGATGTGGCGCTGTGTGTTTTAGTAGCAGTAGGTACAGTGAATGTACAGACAGTAATGTACACTGTAGCACATGGGCTAAGAATGGCATGTGTGAGAAGAGAAAATCTTACATGACAAGCACCTGTGCCAAATCCTGCAACACCTGCCAGTAAGTGTCACCACCCATCTGTCAGACTGAATCACACCTGTCATAATAAGTGTCACTTACCTGTGTCGCTCTTGTTTGATACGGAATATATCAGTCAGTGATCTCCAATTAATACCTTCTCCCCCTCCCCCCCCCCGCCCAAGAAGTATGACTTAGCTAGAATTTAGTTCAGTTAGTTCTAGGTTGACTAAATTTTAGCCAGCAGCTTATATAATAGTAAGGGGCTGTGTAAATATAAGCTAGCTTTAAATTTAACTTTTTTCAACCCTGCACGATATGGCAAACTTTTTCTCCTGCAAAATTTTTACTCCTCTTCACAAATAGACCACTTTATAGACACCTGATAGTATCGAGTTGTTTGCCTGAAGTTTCAAGTAGCACAGAATGTTTCACTGTAAGTTTTTTGATCCTTGTCCATTTTTCATAGTGAATGCCTATTTCGCGTTGTTATCAGCGATTGTATATATAACATCACATGCTATCACATGATCACATGAGATCACAGCGTTTACTGTCTGATCTGTTGAAGGCTCCTCGTACCTTCTAATTATACCACCAGGTGAAGCTTATATAATGATAATAACTGGAGTCTCTCTTTGCAATATTTGGTGTCGGCTTCTTTTTACTTTTCCTTTCAATTTGCTACAATGATTTCCCTAACAGCAGCTCATACCCTGCTAAAGAAGTTCCCGCCTATTTTTACAATTAAAAGCTTAAAATTAGTGCTCACAGTGATTTGGTAATTTCCCAAATAAATATCAAAACTGAAAGTCTGTGTGTCAGACAACGTCAACCATGAACAAATAAATATAAGACCAGGAAACAGTGTGGATGGATGCTAGTCAGTGATAATTGTTGGTGATATACTCAGCAAATAAATTGATAATAATAATATTTTCTTTTTCGGTGTAAGCTTTTGATTGCCTATAATGCCTCATCATATGATTGCTTTGATTGTATGTATAGGGATGGGAGAAGGTCCTTCGTATGTTGAACAAACTTGTGTTGTGTTGATTTATATCCACCTTACTGTTAAGTTAAAAGCGGGCAATTTGGGCTGTCCCTAAAGAAGGCCGCAATGTACCCTGTTATCATCTTACTATGGATGTGTCGCATCCTTGAGGTTAGAAAGCCATCAAGTAATAATTATCTTCACCTTGATAAAAAGGGGACAACTACAGACATTTTCTTATGAAACACCCTAATACAGCACATCATATTGTTATTACAGAGAGAGTATGCACATGAAGGCTCAGCCTTCTGCTGTATGTGTAGATGGTAGCCATCTCTGCTCTGTGTGGGCGGGGCATGGTAGCTGTGACAGCTCAGAGTCTCAGGACTACATGAGACAGAACTGTAAGAAGAGCTGTAACACCTGCGGCAGTACCGGGGCAGATGACAACAAAATGTGCAGAGATATGCATCAATACTGTAACGCCTGGGCTAATGCTGGTAAGCAATCCCACAATACAACATTCTGGACTCCCCAGTGGTAATTATATGCCCTTTTTCTCAGAGAATTTTAAACATTCAAATGTTGGTGACTTTCTCTGTTGTTTTGAGATTAACTTCATATATTTACAGTACCCATAAGACTATCTTGTCAAATTTACCTATATTTTTACCTTCTCAGTACCCAGCTGTGACTTTATAAAAAGGGTTTTCTCATGAGTCGGTAATCACTTCTGGTCAGCAATAATTTTGAATTGAACAGCTCCTAGAGGCTACATATATAACCTCTCACTGTATCCCGTCCCTGTATTTTTACCTGTTGGCATGGTTACTTTATACAGGAAGATGCGAGAGTCGGCCTGAGTACATGAGTAAGAACTGCCCTGCCAGCTGTAACTCATGTAATAAATCACCAGCATCAGGATCTCAGTCTAATACTGGAGGAAGTGAGGGTGAATCTCTCCAAAAGGATCAAGCTGCTTCCTCAGGATGCGCTGTGAGTACACGGTTTGTCATCTGAATCAAGATTACCCTGTATTTGTGCATGTGCAACACAAGGGTAGGCCTACGTGGTGTTACAAAATAGTTTGAGTCGTTCATACGGCACTAAATATGGTATTGAAAGAACACCTGAATTGATTTTTTTCAGATAATGCAAGTTGTGCAAGGTGATAGTCTCAGTCAACATTTCCTGTTTTATTTGTAGGACCGCAGTGAATATTGTTCATCTTGGGCGGATAATGGTAAGTGTGATGAGAGGAAGGATTACATGTTCTCACATTGTCCAGACTCATGTGGATTGTGTGGTGTGAAGAAACAGACAGACAATAAACCCGGAGAGCAGCTTCAGTATGAGTCTAACTCTAAGTGCTCCGACAGCAGCGAGTAAGTCAGCGGTGTCTGTATCTCTTGAAACTCCCCCCATCCCCCCGCCAACAAAGCTTGTCAAGACAGGCTAGATAGATAGGTAGATATTTGATGTATGCAGTCTAGACTTGTAATATCAAAGTAACTTATAAGTTTGAAGGTCAGATGCTGCACTGATATCGATGGAAACACTATTAGAAAAACAGGAAAAAGGTCTTGTTGATACTTGTAAACAATTGAACACAATTTAAATGTTATACCAAGATTCTTCAGAGTGAAAACATTGATGGGCTTCTCTCAATTTTAGAGAAGACAAACCCTAATTTTTTCTTAGGTTACAATTTGCTCGTAAATTTGAGTGTTTTACGTTTTGACCACGACTGTCGCTTAATTGCCAATTGCTTATCTAAACTGAGTAACAGCATTAAAAGTTTATATCATATGACCTTGTGATCTTTTAACAGATACTGTCTGATATGGGCGGCACATGGACTATGTACAGCTAAGACCCGATATATGTCTAAATACTGTCCCTCAGCCTGTGGTAAATGTCAGCCTCGGTACCAAGCTGTGTCTGGACGGGTGTGTGAGGACTCTCAAGAGTTCTGTGATACCTGGGCTAAGTATGGCATGTGTGATCAGAAACCAGCTTACATGAAAGAGAACTGTGGAAAATCATGCGGTAAGGGGACTAAGAGATACTGCTTAGCGCTGAAATCGTTTGATGAAAGTCCAAGTAAAGTGGATGAGAGGATTTTAGCTAGGCTTGAACGTAAGATATTTTAATGATGTGCGGAATGGCGAACTATTCCTCCTGCGAATACTTTACTCTTTTAGAGTATCTGAATTCCGATGTCTGATCTTCAAGAGACCACATCCATTGTGAAATGAAGTGAGCCAGTAAATAAGTATGTTAGTTAATGTTCTATCTCACGTATTTTTTATTTATTGAAGGTGTTTGTGAATCATCCAGCAACACAGGAGAGACAATATCAAACAGGATCCTGTCAGATAATGATGGTACTAGAGATGCTGGTTCAGCCAATCACAAAGATGATGCTCTGACAGAGACCTCTGGTGGTGTTACCAGGCAGGAGCAGGAGCAGGAGGAGGCGACTTGTGTGGATAGTAATCAGCACTGTAAGGTTTGGGCAGACGGAGGATACTGTGAGTCACGTTCTGAGTATATGAAAGTTTACTGCCAGGCCTCATGTAAGATCTGTACTCCCAGCTCTGCAGGGGGATCACACGCAAGTCAGCGTGACAGAGAGGACGGGCAGACTGAATCTGGTCACGAGTCAAACGGTCACCAGGGCTCTGACAGAAACAAAGACACCCACAGAGGTCAAGGGTCAGATAGAAGCAAAGAGACAGACAGAGGTCAAGAGTCCGAGTCGAACAGGGATCGGGGATACGACAGAGACTCAGAATCTAATCAAGGCTCAGATCATTCTTCTTCACAAAGCTCAGCCGGTTCCACTCGAGTTGAGGTTGTTGATAAAACGAAGAGTTGTGACGACACGAGAGAGCACTGCTCTCGTTGGGCAGAGGCTGGATACTGTGACTCCCGTACTCGGGTCATGCACGCTCTCTGTCCGCTGAGCTGTAACGTATGTGGGGATCAGTCACAAACAGCAGCAGCCACACAAGCCCCTACCAGCACCACGTCAGAAGAGCAAAGAAGAACTCAACAACCGACCGAGAGACCGACAGAGAGGCCGACCGAGAGACCGACAGAGAGGCCGACCGAGAGACCGACAGAGAGGCCAGTGACGACCAAAGTGATCATAGCTCGTCCTGATAGACGTAAGAATGAGGGGCTGAGTCGACAGGAGAGTCAGAGATGTGAGGATATCAGTGAGGAGAGATGTCGTATCTGGCAAAAAGTCGGACAGTGTGAGAAGAGTCAGTACTACATGAAAGCTAACTGTGCTCGGACATGCGGCCACTGCCCTGATAGTGACTCACGTACCACAAGTGAAAACTCAGGCTCCTCATCACAACAGACGGATTGTAAAGATAAGAATAAGTACTGTAACCTGTGGGCTCGAGCTAAGCGCTGTGACTTATATGCTGGGTATATGAAGCGTAACTGTGCAGAATCATGTGGACACTGTCGAACCAGTACTAACAGTGATGGTAATACAGATGAGGTAGACTGCACTGACCAGTATACAAACTATTGTGGAACCTGGGCTAAGAAAGGCTACTGCTCACTTAGAAAGGAATTCATGTCTACCAAATGTAAAAAATCTTGCGGATTGTGCTAAAATAATCAAATTTTATAATGATGTAATCTGACTCATCAATGAAGTGTTAAGTTTCGCACCATATCACTCATGTAGTAGGATTATGCTTTAAAAGTCTGTGATAGATAATGTGATTGGCACACTAATGACTCACCCGGATTTGATGCCTGATTACCATTGCATCGATTCACATAATCACTGTAGCTTGTGAAAATCCAGTTCCAATGTCACAACCGTCGGGGCACTAGACCACTTGACTTGGCAAGTTGCTGTTGGCCTATACACTGACTTAACTGGAGTACACAGGGGATGTACTCTGTCTCAGACCTGGAGTACACAGGGGATGTACTCTGTCTCAGACCTGAAGTACACAGGGGATGTACTAGAAATGAGACCACTCCCTACTTAACCGTGAGCTCCCAGGTTTTTGCTATTCTTATACGTTATGTGTAATTGCTCATCTACGTTATGCCATGATCATGTTATGGTTATGTATTATGGTTATGTATTATGTTGTTAATTTTATCACTTTTTTCTCTCTATTGGGAGTGGGTCATAGTAGAGGCCTGTACGCGTCAGCCGTACGATAGGAGGGATCGTACCCCGTCCCTCATATCACCTTATAGCTCCTTATAGGTACTCATGCTATACTCACTCATCATCGATACGCTCTCTACATGTCTAATCTCTATATCTCTGATACTTTCCGATTTTTATCGAGGGAATTTCTTACCATTTTTTTATGATGATACATTAACTATCACTTACTACACTGAAACTGCTTTTTGTCATTTCTCGTTTTTTTACATATTGGAATATAACTTATTGATTATTTTTGTGGCTAAACGATTGATCTAATCTAATTGCCTAGTCTAATGATAAAATGCAATGGAATAATAAAAAGTTGTTTTAAGCTACCAAACAATCGCTGGAAAATATATGATAATACGGAGCAACTTAGAATTTAGAATATTAGCCACTTACACCACTATTCAGATTGGGTAAAGTAATCTACAATCAGATACTTGAGTGCAACCCCATCATCTGGGGAGGAGAGGGCAGGATTGCTATCAGCAACTTCAACCTGGAGTGTGACAGATATGAATTTTTTTGAATTGACTGAGTTCCATTTCAGATTGGTCAAAACAAAATTATTGGTGTAAGCCCGCAATCCCTCACAGTTTCTGTTTTTTGAATGCAGCTATCATGTGCTGTGATGAGTATAGGATGATCTACTCAGCTTATTAGGAATATAGTTGCAGCCACAGCACAGCTCGTCACTTGTTGAAAAATTGTATTCAAGCAGGTACTACCCTCCTGTTCACACCTTGACAGTCGGGGTCCTGTTCTGGTGACGATTCAGCAGCCCTCTCAGCTCAATCAGTTATATATATAAATTGTCCGCCTTCAGTCCCAGCTATAGAGGCTATAGACGTGCTGATAATGGCGTGGAATCTACAGGGAATATGCTTGGTTATTGCATACCTGTATGTATCTTCTTCATTGAGAGGTGGGTGTTACGTTCTTACTAGGAATGCCAATTGTTTGGTTTGGTAAGAACTATTGGAGTTAGATAGGAACAATTTTTCAGCATTTCATCATCAACTTTAACTGTTTAGTCACTACAGTATTCATTAAGATATGACACTTAATAACACAAATTCCCTTGAATTCCATGCATACTCTTAAGGACAACACCTTTAATCCCACCAGGTATTCATTACTAGTCCGCATGTAATGGCTTTCCAGTGCGACCAAAGCTTGGGTGTGGATTGAAAGTTATCACGCGAGCATGGCTACCATGTTAAGTGTGACTCCCTGTGACTCGCAAATATCATTTATTTTTTACGGAAATTTTTTATAAAACATGTTGAGTCAAAATCAAATGAATAGTACAACATTGTTATTGGGTTGTGTTGGCTAGCATTATCCACTGATGGTTAGACAGGAAAAATATCTCAAGATAAAATATGTATGGTTCAAAATGAAAAATTTTTAGAATTTAATATTGATATTGGCTGATGACCTCAATTAATGTGATATTTTTTTCCTTCAAGAACCAAAGTCAAATTGTCTTCATTTCAACAAATATGTCTTTACCTCTCTGTTTTAGTACATTTTGCTAATTTTAACCTTTCTTCTACCTACAGGATGTGAGGGGTTCAGTGCGTCTGACGATTGTTTCAGCTGTTTACGTTTGGTGAGGAATAATGACGAGATGGGTACAGGGTTTATATCACAAGTTTACTGAGTTATAATTATACTGAAGCTGCCAGTAATGGAATCAAAACAGCGATCAACATGTTTTTTCAATTTCGACACCCTGCAATCTGCAGTGGTTTCCTTGATTACTGTTTTTTTATCACTAAATCATACCATCAACAAGTCTCGGATGGTAGCGACTATTTACCACTGTCGACCATTGTTGGCAACACTACTTTGAGTTGCAAAGTCCTTTCATTGCCACCACGCTGCACTGATAGTCTTGATCTGAACAAACCTGGCTCTGGGTAACATACAGGATAAAAGCCAGTAAATCATCAGTGATGATGTCTTGTTCAAAGTGCATTGTCTGTGGAGGAGGAAGATTTGGGGCAGCTTTGGTGTGAAACTTAGGAAATCTTTCAGAGCTAACCTTCTGGAATTTCTTGTCATTATTTTGCCAGGATAAGAATAGGGTCCAAAATTCTTGAGCCATAATTCCCCCCCCCCCCATTCTCACTAGGTTATGCCTGTAGTTTTACTGAGCTTGTGTTTGACAGAACCGACCGGTGGACGGATGTGAGTGGGCTGGAGGTAACAGGTTCTGTGGCCCGCTGAGACTTTCAAGCAGCTTCTTTAATTTATGTGCTAACGGCATCGGAAAAAGTACGTATGTTAAGGGTGCAGAGCTGACATGATTGAAGACAATTAATTATTGCAATGATAAAGTTTGTTGTCAAAAAGCTAATATAGGAAGGTTTGTCAATGAGAAACCTTGGATGAAACATTCTGAATGAAATCAATTATTTCTTCTGAATATGAATGATGGATAACAGACCCCTGGATAAATCATCATTGTTCAGTAAGAAATTTCTAACACATTTTTAACATTGTTCCAGCTGCAAGTGATTTTGAGACATGCAGTAACGATTTCGAGTGCGCCAAACGATGTGCACGGTATTTCCAGCAACAGGAAGGTCAGACATGTCTGAACGCGAAGAGGAACGCCCTACAGGACTGGTCTGTGACTGATCTACAGTGTGAGGACTACGCCAGGATGCACTTCTGGGGATCAGGTGTAGCCTGCGATAGGAACGATATCAGTAGAGGAGAAATGCCTCAGTACTTACAGAATTTAACGAGGAAGTGTGAACCCGGCAGTGAGTGGCTACTCTGTCTGTCTGTCTGTCCCTCAGGATAAAAACAAAGCTCTTCAAATTTTATCTAGTATCGTGATGTTTGGAATTTAGATATCAACAATCCATAAAAGTCCAATTTTGGTTTTCTGGAACTCAAAAACCATTGTCAAGTGTTCCATGTACTCTACTGAGTAGAGATAACTGGACTTATATTTGAAGAGCTCTCAATATATCAGGAAGTCGATTTGTTTCTACAGACAAGCCAGGTTGACAAGCCCACCTAAGATAACAAACAGCATACATATAATCATGCTCACATGCCTACCTTACCCCTTGACATTGAGACAAGAGAGCATATATATTGGTCAGTAGATCGGCAAGCTTTACATGTGGATTAAAATAATGAGATAAGACGAATCTCCCCCTGTGCACTATCTACTTGTGCAATTTTATTATTGTTAAATTACATCTAAATATTAGAAACTAATTATGACCCCCTAAAATCAAATCCATTAAGTATGAAATTGTACATTGGAGAGTATGGTAAAAATTTTCCTGTTTTTGCAGTCATCGATTATCCTGGATCTGACGTCACAACAATACCCTCAGCAACTCCGGAACCAACAGAACCAACTACTATAGGTATATCACACCATGGCATCACATTAGCTGTGTTAGGGAGGAATAGACACAGACACTGCCCATATTTTGCGGACAGTGGGTGTGTTTGTTGAATATTTGAGATGACATTACCTCCAACTTTCATTGCGAGGCGGAGATTATCTGTTAACTTGGATCGAACAGATGAGTATGTACCGTTGCAATGAAAAATTTGTTTTGCAACAAAAAAAGTGGTAACTTTGACACGATGAAAAGTATGCATCAGACAATAATATATCATCTTCTTGAATTGAACACAAATGCCTAAATATCAAGT
Source organism: Membranipora membranacea (assembly GCA_914767715.1). Taxonomy (NCBI): domain Eukaryota; kingdom Metazoa; phylum Bryozoa; class Gymnolaemata; order Cheilostomatida; family Membraniporidae; genus Membranipora; species Membranipora membranacea. The sequence goes on along the minus strand of OU612072.1, from coordinate 860,211 downwards.
GGTCGGTATGTTAACCTCATCACTGTAGCTTTTCTCTATATTTGATAGCGATTCCTGGTTTCTCAGCCTCGGACGAGTGTTTTGATTGTATGAGAAAAGTGAGTGATCCTCGTTTAGTTATTTATAATGTGTATATTTGGTAGCAAGTGATAAAAATATAAATCAATGATTGATGACATCAGTCATATAGTACTGGCTAGCAGGGTAGTGTGTAGTGGTTGGGATTTGAGGTCCTCGGTATGACAATTGCAGGTTTGAATTTATGCATTTTCTCATTGGCCCTTAAAGTGCCCCTGAATAGCAAATCAAATTCATATTTTTATTTAATCTATCTATACCATAGCTTTCTAAACCCTATGCATTATTAATACACTAGAAACTATATGCATTATAGCGAACCTTGAAGAGTAGAATATCCGTGGAAGAGAAACTAAGCATTATGCACCTGCTTGAAATAGCGTAGAATATGAAAGTCTGCTTTGCTACTTTTATTTATTGCTGTTAATCATTACAGAACAGACCTGTCGAGGGCTGCATTGGCTCAGGGAATCTGGAGTTCTGTGGACCTCTGAGGATATCAAGAGGTTTCTTTAGTACCTGTTCAGCTGGCATCGGTAAAAGTGAGTGGTAGCTGATAAATGTGAAAATTTAAACGACAACATTGTAGTCCAAATCATACTCAATCGGGTTTAGCCAGTCTTATAAGAATCATGTTTTGTACGCATTCCCTTATTTGTAAAAGAACATAATATTATCATAAAGTAGAGGAGATATGTTTGCCTTGAATTTTCTCATGAGAAGAGGGTGCCCATTTAAAAATTTGCATAAGGAAGACAACTTATATAAAGCCCATTGATTCCACAAAATCTTCCAACAATGCAACACGTGCATCTAAACGCATAACCTATTTCTTCGCTCAATTGTAATGGATCAATACAGAAATATACCGGAAATTTATCGGATATTTATCAGAAATTTACTAAAAGTCACTAAGTTTCAATTTGTATTTGTAGCCTGGTCAGACTTTGAGACTTGTAGTAATGACTATGATTGTGCTAAGAGATGCTCACGCTTCTATCAGTTTACACATGGTGAGACATGTCTGAGTCAGAAGAGGACCGCCTTACAGAACTCTTCTATAACAGACCTTCAGTGTGAGGATTACGCTAGAATGCACTTCTGGGGATCAGCACAGGCCTGTGATAGGAACGATATCTCTAGAGGAGAAATGGTGGACTATCTGCGTAATCTTACCAGGGAATGTGGAACAGGCAGTAAGTAGTTCAAATTAGAATGCTTTATTAGAGTTATTGAATAGAACGCAGTGAGAAGTGCAATGATAAGGCTATAAACAGTCCCTTAGTTAGACCATAAGAGCCAGTCTATGAAACTGTGTCTAGATAAGTGATCCAATGGAATACTTGAATGCATCTAGTGTGAGTCAAGAATACTCAGACCACTTACATGCAGTGTCAAGATCGCAAAAATGATAACCGATATATCTACAAAACCCGTTCAATTATCTTTGGCGTAAACTTTTAGGCGCTTCTGTCTTCCGCACCAAATGCATTCCCAGCTATTTGCCATTGAGTTTGTTTTGCATCAACTGACTAAATATGAATTTTGAAAAAATTCCTCTGACCACTAATGTTACAGTAGCTCACATTATAAAGTTTAACACAATGATCCTTTCTCGTTTCTGTTTAATAGGTGTATATTCCACGCTGTGATTTGGAATCATTATCGTCATCAAATGAAACCTGATAATTCAAAAAATAATCATTTATATTTCTAACAGTAATTGACTATCCTGGAGCAATATTGACTACAATACCAGGGCCAACACCAACAACAACAACAACAACAACAACAACAAAAACAACATCAACAACAACACAACCAACAACAGCGGCAACGTCAACAGAAACAACAGCAGCAGCAACAGCAACAACAACAGGGGCTACAACAACAGCTTCATCAGCCGTCACTGTGACAACCACAGTGGTGGCAATGACTACATCACCAGTGGACAGCCCAACTTTGACTCGGGTATCGTCGAGCAGCCAGCAGTCAACCACAGAGACATTACCAGGAAGGACCGGAGGTACATCTCAGACAATGAATCAGACGCTGGTCATAGCGGTGGCTGTAGTCGGTGCGGTCATGGTACAGTCTGTGTGTCTCGTCGTCTTCCTAAAGAGAAAGCGAATCTGTGCTGCAGTGAGGTAGGTTTACATCAAACTTCCTATGGACTAACCAACATGATATATTAGGATTTTAGTTTAGTTAGTCATTTAGTATTCACCCTCATAGAAGAAGAGAAGATTTATGATGCAGCCAAATATTTTGGCTACATGCTATATTTGTTAACTGGCTCTGAAATAAAGCATGGAGGATTTACAGAGACTTAGTCCTGTACGTAGAGAGATTTAGCCCTGTACGTAGAGAGACTTAGTCCTGTACGTAGAGAGACTTAGTCCTGTACGTAGAGAGACTTAGTCCTGTACGTAGAGAGACTTAGTCCTGTACGTAGAGAGACTTAGTCCTGTACGTAGAGAGACTTAGTCCTGTACGTAGAGAGACTTAGTCCTGTACGTAGAGAGACTTAGTCCTGTACGTCGCCCCATCGATAGAGAGAGAGAATTCTTCTCTCCTTCCTCTTCGCTTACTGGTCGGCAAACTAACCAGGAAAATATTTAGTGTGATATTGTTGTATTGTATTGTATTAATTTTTATAGAAAGTCAGGCAGTAGGAGGGGTAGATCTAACCACCGCCCGTCTGATTTACACGGTCTTACTGATGGACCACCACCGCTACCCGACAGAAAACCTGGTAGGTTTTATGAGTTTTTCTCATTTTTCATAAGTAGAGAACTCAAACTGTGTTAAAATTTCTAAGAGGGGTAACTGATTTTGAAACATGTTTTGTCTACGTGGCTTAATTAAGAAGTCTTGTTTTTATGATGTGGTCCAATGATAACATATATAAAAAATACAAATTCATGATCTGATCTGATCAGCGCCCCCTATAATAAGGGACAACTCCTGCAATAACCCCATTATAAGTCAGTTGTACAGAATCATTATTTCGATGGTCGGAAGAAAACATGTTGGTAAAGGCGAGAAGAGACAAGCCCTGTACTGTTCTTATAGCAATGTGACAATGATTCCATTTTTAGTAACCCTAAACACTTTTTACACTTTTTCGTACCTGAGAGGCAGTCTTTGTATCGCAAACATTCCGCTCGCTGCAAGGATTCTTCTGAGAGCCACGACCACCAAGTCCCAAAATACATTTTTTCAATTTTGCAGTTCAAAATTTTATTTGAGAGCATTTATTAAGCCAACCATATCCTATAAATGTTTTTCATCATTTCTTACGGTGGAAAACAAACTCATTATCATCATAATTATAGGAGATGATTGTGAGTACGCCTCAATCACAGACCTGTATAACACATACACATACGCAGACAGCACATTCTGTAGGAATCTCTCCTCCTCCGATGCAAAATCAATCGATGATGACAACAACAATAACGATTACCTAAAGCCTGAGTCATCTGTCCGATATACCGATCTCCCCACCGCACTGCATCGTCCGACCACTCCTCAACCACATTGTGTAGATACTCAGCCGACCACCCCACTCTCTCAGAGTGTCGATAGTCAGCCCTCGCAATGTGATAAGCCTGACTACGAGGAGCCCTCACAGAGTGCTAAGTCTGACTATGAGGAGCCTGTACCATATAAAGATGATGAGAGAAAGTATACTACTATTGAAGATGAAGCTAGTTATGTAGAAGTCCTTGAGTCACAGACTTAGTTTAGGACACTTGCCCTTTGACCTTGACATTTTGGTGCCTGTTACTGCTTATACTGGTACATGAAGATCTGCAGCAGCTAGCTGATAACAGAAGGGCATCTGGTTGTTTGTTGTGTATTGCATCGTTTAACACAAATCGACAGCTGCCTTATCCAAGAGATTCTATTAAATGTTAAATTTTGTTTATTTATTTTAACAGACTTTTTTATATTCATTCTATGTAGTAAAAAAAATATGAATAATGCACCGAACGATTCCTCGATGCTCATTGAAATGCTACTGTATTTATGGCGCTGAGCAATCATCTCCCCATTGATAAATGGCAAACAACTCTAAACTATTGATCGGTCGTAGTGGCATGCAAATTTAAGTTTAGTATGGAAATACGAGGTTTCAGATAACAAATCAGGAGCTAACTGCTAACCATAACACGATACTGTATATTCAACTGTCCGCTTACATTTTATTCACTAGATGGCGTTTCGTCAGTAAAAACTTCCAGTTAAGGTGCTGTGCAATTACTAGAAACCTGAAACATAGAGTTATTTTTTCATCGCATTCAGCATGAACCAACAATTCTGTCGTCAATAAGAGACTTGGCATGCATTCAGAGATTTTTGAATCTCATCGAAGTTCTGTAGAATGTTAAAGTACATGTTTATCATTTATTGTGTAACAATTACTCCTTTTGGATCAAAAATAGCTACACTCCTCTTCCGTATAATCTTTCAACTGGCAAAATTAAATCATTTCCTTTTGGGAAAACAAGAAGCATAGTTTAATATAAGCTGTAGGTAACAGTTCAATTCTGTGATTACACATCCTTTACCATGGTGTCAGTTGTTAAGACAAAAGAAGGAAAGGGGAGAAACTTTATACCCATATTGAGAGGTAATGATATATTAGGATATTATTTTCGTAATTGATCTTCCGATTCAGATTATTAATAGCAACAGATTATTAACAAACGGAATTTTAATTATATTTGATGTTTTGGCTCCCCCCCCAACTGGCTTAAAGAAAATTAATGTACTAAATTATCTTGCTGTTATGGCCGTGAGAAAATAAGCTATCAGATATCAGATATCAGATATAAGCATGGACGGAAGTAAGCATAAATCAAATCTGTTTAAATCAATCATCACATCTACCTGACATCCTGCCATTAATCTGTTTTATGTGAAATTCTATAAACAGATAAGCCTTTCTGAGAAATAAAACTCAGCAACATCTGCACATCTCAGGCATCTCGAATTATGAGATAATATTGAATGGTGCCAGACAAAATTGTGTGCCAACTAGGAACCAAACTAACAGAATATTTGAATCGCTTGAAGCGCAAACGATTATCATGTATCTGTTTAAGTCTGCCTTGATCTCGTTGTGGCATCTCAGTTTGTTTTCCTCTAAAATGTCTCTATCTCAGGAAGCAGACCCAGTCTGTCTGTCTGTCCTGTGTCTCGTTCTTTACAGTACTAGTGATGCTAGAAAGGCTGTCACTGAAACTGCCACATAACCATCAGTGGCTTCCGAGGGGTGGCTGTTTGCCTGATAAGATTAGTCACTCTCTGTCTGATAGCCACTCTAGCCTACTTATGTAATGCTGATTACTCAGGTAAACCCTTAAATTTAGGAAGTTAAATGAGCACAGGTGGCCAGGGTGGCGTACAAATTGAGATTTCTGGAGGTCACCACTGGAAGAGGCCCTTTGAGAAGAATTTATTTCAGCAAGGTTATAATAAGTCATAAATGTAGAATATGCTCTCGAGATATTGGCATTTCACTAGATGTCGAACATTAATCTCAGGTTATCCAGTTAAACATCACATCTCACAGGGGGCGGAACTATACACTCAGGGGGCAGAACTATACACCCAGGGGGCAGAACTATACACCCAGGGGGCAGAACTATACACCCAGGGAGATTAAAGTGATTAGATGTAAGGGAAGACATGCTCTGTGGTCAGAAATAGATTAGGTACAATAGATTGTTAGATGGTTAAAACTAAACCTAGCAATCAATCAAGGCGGAAATAAATCGCTACGATGGGGTAATAAAATTAAATGATAAATCAAAAGTTTGTTGTAAATGTACAAAAAATACTTACATCCACAGACCAGAGAGAGATTATAAGACTTAATTAGAGATGATACTGAGCCATTACAATCTGGCAATCTGAAGAAGCTGGTGGCTAACAGAAGCTTTCTATAGAAGTAAGTAAAATTTGCATATTCTGATGAAAGTTTTTCAAAACTATACCATGTACAACATGTTTTATGCAAAATATTTAATATGGTAGGGATCGGGCTGATGCGCTATGGATAGAATCTTTTCATTAATTAAGATTTTTCAACTTGAATTCAGCTGCAAAAGGAAACAATATTTCCTTTTGCAGCTGAATTTGAGTTATCCCTCAGATTCAGAAGTTGAGACTTGCCTCCCTACCCCTCTCCTACAAGAGGGAGTTTGTTTATCTTATTGAAATGTAACAATAACGACAGTGGTAGATATTTGTTTTATTCTATTTTAGACATGAGGTGTACGGTAGAATTGTCTCTACTTGTCACAATTATTGGTAAGTTCCACTTTACCTAACAGCTCATATTCCGAAAGCCTTCGGCTCACCACCCTGTCATGGAATAGTTCATATCCAGGATTACTTTCAGGACGACAAAGTTTGATGATTTATGATTACCGTTGACTGTTTTTGCATAATAAATGCATTGAGAGGATACTGTGTTATTTAATTTTTTAATCAACCTACACTTTGCAAAATTCTATAGCATTGCTTTGTATTCTTGATTTCAGGCGTAGTGTTTGGAAAGACTTGGTTACAGCAACAGATATCTAGTCTGCATGCTTCTAACGCGATTGCCTTCGGCTCAAACAATCACATTCCCTGGCTGAGGGCACCTGCACTTGCGCCGAGACAGTATACTGCACCTGTCACTGCGAGGCCAATTTACTACCCTAGGCCTCTTTACCCGGCAACACACCGACCACAATACCCACCACACCACCGAGCCCCACAACACCCACAGCACTACCCAGCCCCGCAAAGACCACACTACCAAACAACACAAAAACCTCGCTACCGACCAACACCAAGGCCACAATACCGACCTACACAAAAACCTCACAACCCACCACAGCAAAGGCCATACTACCAGACAACACACAAACCACATCCCCCCACACAGAAACCACGTCATCCAACACCACAGAAGCCTCACCATGGACCTGGGACAGGCCAGAGATCTTCTGATCCCCCTAGTCATACCAGAGAGGAATCACACAATTCATGGTCAGATTGGGGACACTGGGGCAGGTGTACACTCACCTGCGGAGGTGGTACACATTCCAGAGAGAGAACGTGTCACACCTCAGGTCCTGGAGCGAGTATGGCTGGGTGCTATGGGCCCAGTATAGAGAGTAATCATTGTAATTCTTATCAATGTTGAAATACAGTTCAAAGTTTTGTCTACCATGTGTAAATTCTATCCACTTTTTGTTCGATTCTAAATTATTCTATTTGGCAGTTGGCCATCAGTTTGTTTTGTTATTATTTTGCTGCTGAATTTCAGTTCAAAGTTTTGTTTTATTGCTTGTGACTGACTGAGTGACACCTTTTTGTTTCTGACATTCTTGTGTATTTATTACAAGGTATTATAATAACAAAATAAAAGCAGCCTTACAACCTTCCCAAATATGTCTCATGGATGAGCTTATTCTAATATGATATGTTACGGATAACAATTGATAAAGCTGTAAGAAAATTGCGACGCCTTTTGCTGCAAACTTCACACAACGACAGCAATGTCAGTGTACTACGCTTCAGTTTAACCTTCGACCTTACCTTACCTTGCTTTTGCTTGTTAGGTCATGACAGACAGGTGTAGAGCCATAAGGGCTGTTATAGTGCTAGTAAGCTAGTATCATCATCTTTGAAACGAAGAGAGTTGTCCCATAGGTACTGGCACCCATAGTACTCATGCCGTACCCTATACCCATGCCTGCTAGGAATCCGGCTAGTCTTTGTATTGAAGATGCAGGGAGGGGAGGGTTGTTTTTGCTGCATGTGGGGTGTGCAAACACACAGTCAACTTCAGGTATTTTTAGACCGGGCTAGGATAAATGGTGTACCAGTACCAAAACAGAATTGCCTGCTGGCGCCAGGAATTGAACCTGGACCTCATAGATCCAAAGCCCAGCCCTTAACCATTAGCCCACTCCTGACTAGTGGCTTCTGTGCCTGTTACGAGCGTCTCTCCAACCACATACATCTCAAGGTATTGATTGGAAGTTCTGCCAATAATTTAGGGCGGTTGTCCTGACGTTCAATATGGCTCCATCCAAACCCTACAATGTCTCGTACATACATACCATAAATACTGGAGAGTAACATTATAAATCAAGCTGAGGGCATTAAATATGATGGGTGTTTATTTATGTTCACTTCCTCAAAAAATATGTGTATCTTAAGATGAGAAATTTAACTATAAGTTATAAAAAGAGGCTCATTAATCAACAGTCCTGTCATAATTAAGATGAATTTGATTTTATAATTTGACGCTAAGATAACATTATTAATGATAGTCTTTCAATCCAATCCATGAAAATTGAAAACCAAACATTGCAACATTACAATATTGTTATTGTAGCATATTATAATATAATTTATGAGCCTCAAGATAAGATTGATCTTCTCACCGTGGTACCCAAATTTAATTATCTCCTTTAAATGGCAGAAGACTGAGCTTACAATGCTGGTGTAGAAATGATATAATCCAATTGGTTTTCAAACGAGAATAGTAACCCCATTTATTACAAGTTCTGTTAGAAGAGGGTAAAGCTGCATTTACATTAGGCCATTTTTTGGCCCAGTCTTGAGTCTGACTGACAAATTACTAAGACGGAGGCTGAGGCTGTGTAGTGTGAATAACAAAAACGGTTGACTGACCTTGTCTGACCGGCTTTTAAGACTGTGTCTGGCAATTGGAGCAGTGCTCGTTTTGCAGTCTCAAGACTGCCCGTCTTAACACAAATTCCTAATTTAGCGATCACAATACTGCTCTTTGTTCTATCACTCACACTTATTTTCTCTGAGACTGACATTGGCTAAGCCGGTGCTATGTAAACACATGCCAGTCTCAGACTCTGGCTCAGACTTGGGGTTAAAGACTGCTCAGTCTTGAGTTGGTGGCCAGCTGACGGAGACGGCCTTATGTAAACGCAGCTTAAGCCTGATTAGGGAATGTCTTGATAAAGATTTTTAAATCAGTATACTTTAATAACTTGAGACCAAGTTTAATTCTCTCGAGGCGAGTGATAGTCCAACTGCTGCCAGGGTAATGCAATAATCTTGAGGAGTCGGCATGAGACAACAAAAGTCGAAATTAGACTTCAAACCACTTTGTCATTTGCTTGCTCCATTACCGGAGAACAGGAGTGCTTAACATAAATTTAAATCGGTGAATTGATTAAAATAGTTAATTGAAAGCTAATCTAATTCAGGCCATTGCTCCACTTCTTTTAATCCTTGAAGTATGGCTAAATGTTGTGACTATCCCATAGCAGGCTAGAAAACTGCTAAATAAACTCAGTCTGCAGAATACGACTGATAATGAATAACAACAGTATTTCCATCCGATACTTATTCTGTTGTATGAAGTCCTAGAAACTGATAATGACTACTCTTAACCATTTCAGTGAGGAGAGGTTTTTACAAGCTAAGATTCTAGATATGAATTCCTTCCACAAGATGGGCAGTGATTGGTATTTAAGCAGCAACCTTCATCAAAGGTCAAAAACTAACTTCATCCCGATTCCATCATTGTTGTAAATGGCAAACTGTATAACAACACCAAGCAATGTTTGATGTAGTACAGGTGGTGTCAGTCTAGAAGAAATATTATAATAACACTAAGGTGTCTGATGTTGGGTGTAATGAGGCTTTGCATCCAAATCGCACGCCGACTTGTGTTACCCTGTATATACCCATTGGTATACTATACATAATTCAACGAATTGATAAAAGAAATGAACTCTTTGAAGAGAAAAATTCAAAAGCTCTGTAGGAATATAAAGATACTATGGCATTCAACCCAAATCTTTTTTGCAGCTAGATCAGTTGAGCAAAGGGTGCAGATTAGTTCAGGACAGCTGTTAGGGTTTAAGAGTTTGGGTGACCAAAAGATAAGCAAGGGTAAGTACTGATATAATGTGAAGGTAAGTTTTGAAATTTGGTGGACTTAGTTATAGGGTGAGAGTATATAATTCAAAATGGTAAGGTGCTGTGTTTTCTAGATCTAAAGGACAACTGTATTCTTTTACCAGTCTTGCATCCTTGAAAAAGGCATTTCACTCGGATTTATCACCAGAATGTCAAGGCAGACATCACAAAGCTGCAGTTACTAGTGTGATGTTTTTGTAGTTGTTGAATCAAATTGAGTGTTTGTTGGGTGCGTCGGTCACCTGTTTTTTTTAAAGATCTGGGAGCGAATTCTTAATGAAACAATATTCTCAACAACACATTCACCCAGTATCTCAAATCTGCATAGACTGCCATACATTCATTTAATGTCTGCTGTAACCTAATAGAAGATCTACTGGCTGTATTAATACTATTGCAGGCAGAGAATGATGACTGGAGTAATAACTTTGATGATTGTTCATGGTAAGTCACAAATCTATTGATGTCTGATTACTGTAAGTTACAACACTTCTGATCATCGCTTACAGTAAATCAAATTACTTTTAATGATCCTCTAAAATGATGAGGTTTTAAAGATACTTTGGTATTCCCATCATGTGCTCGTCTTACTTCCCATCATGTGCTCGTCTTACTTCCCATCATGTGCTCGTCTTACTTCCCATCATGTGCTCGTCTTACTTCCCATCATGTGCTCGTCTTACTTCCCATCATGTGCTCGTCTTACATAAGTTTTTGCACTTTATCCAAACAATGATTTTTTCATCTCATTTTTTCACCAATTTCTCATCTTTGATTGGTCCAAAGGTTGAGGAATGATATGGCTGACCCCTTGTGAACTTTTGTCAAGTAAGTTTCCTGAGTTTTCAAAGGTCCTTACTGGGAAGTCACTCAATGCATAACGTTAGAGCTGCCAGAATTTTAGCTAAATCCAATTACTGACTCAAAGTTAAAAATTGATGTCATTTCTCCACAAATAGCCATACTGTGTATTTTACCACTAATCTATGAATTCATAGAAATGATCATAATCAATATGTTGATTCCATTGTTTTAGGTGCTTTAGGTGCTGGTGGCAGAAATTCGGACAGCCTTCAGTCAAACGCAGTTGAATTTCAGCCTCATTACTTCAAACTGCACTCAATACCTACTTTACCATCAATTCCTGTGGAGCTGATTAGAGAACCTTCCAGCACCACTCCTGTGATTCCATCACAGGAACCTACAGTGAAGGATTCGAGGCCATCAGGTTGGACTAGCTGGACTGATTGGGAACGCTGTACCATCTCCTGTGGTGAGGGTGTCAGCACCAGGGCTGGTTGTCGTGGACCAATTGTAGAGAGCAATATTTGTCATCATAAGAATGACTGCCCAAACTATCAGAGGAGATAGTGATCAATTAATTTAATGAAGAATAAACTTATTGTAACAGTTGTATGAAAAATTATTTTTTTAATGTTCTTTTTACTTTATTTTGCTGCAGCAAGTTGTCTCCCCAGACAGACTGATATCAGAATATCAATTTCGCCGGTATGCAATATTTGCTAAACCAGTTTTACTGATTGTAATAATATTATTTATAATATTGTATATATATATTTATATAATATTATATGGTCGGAGTCATCCGCTCTTATTACAAAAACAGCCAACTTCAATTTACACAATTTGTTTGATAGTTGTGCTCTAGACTGCTTTCAAATTGATTCAGATGCTTCTTCTTCTGCCTGCGGTGAACTTAATAGTTTGCACTTAACAGTATCCTATTATGTAAGGTGATTCGATAAATTGAAATTTATTATGGACACTAAATTTTGTAACAACACACTTGTAAGCCAGTTGTAGATGATTGTAAATGATAACCATTGCAGGGTTTTAGCGCCAAGTCAAGTCAGGCTATGCTGCAGGAATCAGCCCCGAGTTTAGTGCAAACCTCCTCTGACCATGAGGCGAGCAGCAAAGTTATAACCATAAAAGCTGTATCTGAGTTGAGCCGCTTGTTGTTTCTGGATTGATTTTTCACAGGTTTCTCGCATAAAATTTCTCATAGTTTTTTTGTTTCCCATATTTATTTTTTGCATTATTATTAATGACTTATTCAAAAGGAGAGTGTGACCCTCATGTCTCTACATGGGTCAGCTGTAAAGTCCTAAGTGATATTCTACTCTAAGTTTAATTTTTGAGAGTTGAAACTGCTTTAATCACTAATGCGAATTGCTGAGCACACTGATGTCAGTATGAGGGTTAGGCATAGGTCATAATCAAGAACAGGGAGAAAACGATACTCAAGTTGATATCCATGATATTGCGTTTTTAATTACATGTAAATTTGCTGATAATACGACAAATCTTGATAATTAATGTACTTAATCTACTTATAAATGAAATGGAGAATAATGACTACATCAAACCTAAGAACATTGTCTTTTAGAGAAGACTCTTCAACTAGAAGGTTCCATCAAAAGGCAACATTGAAAAAGTGAATTTGTTTGGTGTCAAAGATTTGGGGTTGTGGTGCAATAACTTCGACTGTACCATCGAGTGATAACTTAGTAAATAGGCTTTGTGTAGTATCTTCCTTCCTCTGGAGATAACTGTAGTATCTGGTGTACCATCTCCCTCAGTTTCCTTATATCAGTCTAAAAACAAAAACCAAAGTGTGCCAAAAAACAGAAAACTTTTATGGATATGTTTATTTCTAATAATATTATTAAACTGGCATCATCAACAACAATAGGTAAATTCGCGCCCTTGGTATCTATATTAAATAATCATTAATTATAATCATGGGGAAATCCAACTAGATCCAACTTGAATTCAAGTTGTCTCCCTATTACCAATTAGGAGATAATTCTAAGTTTCATGTCAATATTGGTAATAGGGAGACAACTTGAATTCAAGTTGGATTCAGTTGGATTTCCCCATGAAAATGATTATAATTAATGATTATTTAATATAGATACCAAGGTCGCGAAGTTACCTAAAGCTGAGTTTACACAGAGGAAACTGGCAACTGGAGACTCGCAACCTGGAAGCTTTGAGAAACCTCTGGAAACTTGTAGTGGAAACTTGCAGTTTCCGATCTGTTTACACACATGCAACCATCTGGGCTTTATAGTGTGATGAACGAATGCAAACTGATGCTAGGTCTGAACAGACAGATTCTTTTGAATTGTTGTGATTGGTGAAATAAATATGCCACACCCAGTTGCCAGCAACAGTTGCTTGAAATGCAGCACTGCTGCATTCCGGAAACTGTTGCTAAGATTGGTTGCCCGCACCAGGTTTTTGAGACACTAGTATGTTTACACAGCTTCAACTAGTTGCTTGCCAATCTGCAGTCATGAAGAAACTAAGAAATCTCCTCTGTGTAAACGCAGCTTAATATAGTTGCTTGAAATTGTGAGCTTATTGTATAAGATTCATATCACTCATAATAAACCCAAACAAAGAATTGAGATAACGAGAGGGCAGTGTGGGACAAATTATCCGACAATGTGTTATAGATGAACATGGTAGCAGCGATTCATTGTTCCGAACTCGTTTGGATGAGGTGAGTGATATACAGTACAATGATCACCTACCTTTCTCCCATTGACAGTGACGGGTAGAGCATCAAAGTACATAACTCTGTGCGGGAACTGTAACTGCATCAGCTACAAGTATAGTATTTATTTGATCTATAGTATTCACAGTGAGTACAGAACCTTTGTTAGAGAACAACAAGAGACGCTGACAGCAGACGGACAGCAGACAGTTAATTAGTACTCTTTATTGAATGAATATTATATTTATTGCTTACCCATTTTCTTTACAGTGGCTTAAAATTGAATCTTCAGTAAACTGCTAACTGCCTGCCTCCAGACTACAAAAGCAGATAGCATATTTTAATCATTGGTTGGGTATTGCACTCGCTGCTATAGCAAATTCGTTACACTGTAGATACGATATTAATAACACTGTAGGTTTGTTCTTATAACACATTGATTTACCGAAGCTGCTCCCTTATAAAATCTAACACAATCCTTGTTTTTTGAGTTACTCATACCAAATCTTTGGATTTTGTTGAGCCATAACAGTGACAAATATCCATCATGATTCCATAAAAAATTCCACTCCAGGTGCGAATTATTTTTCATCTCTAGGGTTTGTTAGGTATATTACCTCCAGCCATGCAAACATGACGCATTTAATGAAACCTGCTCCCTAATAATCGAAATGATTTCAAGAAACAAAAACATGAACAGATAAGAATAGCACTGTTCTTTATGTGCAAGTTTATATTATCATTCATAGCATTATGTTTTCTGTGTGTGCAATTTGATCCTGTATGGTAATAATGCACATTGTTTGGCCAATATGAGTTGGAAAAAGATCTTACATTGCTGGTGTGAAAAAAAATACAAAAATACAACTTGTTGAGAGTTTAATAGCCTATTGTGTGGCCATGTCATCTTCAATGTGCCATACCTGATACAGTACACGATTTCATCTCCAAAGCTGTCATTCACAGCGTCGGATATGACCTAAAATTGTAAAAAGTGTATACAGTTATTATAGCTGTTTTCAACACTCAAACTTTGAAAGCTCTCTTTAGCGTTCATTTTTCCAGATAATTCAATTTCGCCCCACAAAGAAGAGTATTACTGTAAACTTTCTATCTATCGGTTTTTTGACTGACTCATGGAAAGACATGCTGACGAGCTGGAAAGACAGCTAAAAACTCACTAAAAGGGCCTAGTAATGGGCCATGTAACGCCAACAACCCCAACGCGTACCCTGTGTTGCACAGGGTACGCGTTGGGGTTGTTGGCGTTACATAGGGTGGCAATGGTGGAATGGAATAAGCTATGGGACGAGAGAACACAACTCTGAATAGTGAATAGTGGGCATGCTTATAAGGGGCATAAACTCATTCTTTTTTTGGGGATGGCAAGATGGCGTTATCGGTTAGTGCGCTTGCTTTTCACTGCCAGGCGATAAGTGCAGCAGGAGTTGTGGGGTCGAGTCCCATTGGGGGAGCTTTCAAGGTTGATTGTTCCAGCCTACCATAACCACCCTGGATCAAATCTTAAAGTCCTATTCACGTTAAACATAATCAACTCACAAACTACCATAAAAAATAACTACATGAAGCCGGAGAGTAGGGTGTTATTGCTCACCTTCATCTCTTTTATACAGGGATGAGTTACTAAGGCCTCCTCAATGGGTGCAGGCCACACAACCTTTCTATCAATCTTAAACCTTATCGAATCAGATGATCTTCCTAAAATTTCAAGTTTACCATCAGGACTCATCACCCCAGTATCTCTATAAATGATGACCAAACATATCACAACAAATTTAGATGGAGTTGTAGGCCTAAACAATTGAGATGAAGCAAAGTAAAAAGTGATTGTACCAACAAAGTAAAAAGTGATTGTACTAACAAAACTTTATCTCTTATCGACTATTGTGATTGTTTCGAGTAATGTTCAGATATCTGGTAGTTTGCTGGGAAAAATATATCAACAACTGATTTTAATTCAGAAATTCCGTTTATAATAGAAATGCTGCTAGATAAATACCCCGTCTTGAAGAAGCCATCTTCTGTCCACATGCCATTTTTAGTCTCTTCTGGTTCTCCTTTGTATCCAAGACAGAAGAAGAGTGGGCTCTTCAGTTGTACTTCTCCTTCATCGCCTATACTCACAATGCCAGAATCTTCGTTCACAAGTCCAACCTACAAGAAAAGGTCAAACAGCATAGAAAGATGCACCGATATGAATATAATATATCAGTTCAAGTATGAACTCAGTAGCCATGCACAACAAAATGATATAAATTATGAATTGCCAGTGCACCATTTGAGCTGAATTCTCCACTTGATAATGTGGTATATGTTCTTGTCTGTCTTTGTCTCGCAATAAGAGTTATGAGTTTTTTGTCCAAGTCTACGATTTTCATGGGACTTACGGCCAAAGTTTGTTTATCATCCGTTTAGAGAGTTTCACTTTGATTGCCTGATTAACAGCAAAAGATTTAGCAAACGGAATACATAGGCTAAATAGATAATAATTTGTAAACTCTCATGGAAGCTGTGAATTTGTTACATAGATTTACTCTCCCATCATAAAGTTATATTATCTAGATTGGCTTCCTAGGCCTGTTTTGTGCTTATATTCGTCGGTATAGATGTACCTAGAGTGAGTTTATAGTACATAAATCCTTAAATAACTTATACTCAGAGTAGGGTGGGATAGAGGGTTAGTGAACTATTAGCCAAACCTCTGTGAATGGGACAATTTTCATCTTGGATAACATTCTGTCTTCATCTTCCTTGGGATCGTCACTTGAACTTGTGATAGCGATTGGGTGACACTCGGACATGCTGTAAACTACCTGCGAAAGGGAAAAGATCACCCATGTTTAGATTTGAGGGTTGTTGGATTGCAAATGGGCCATTCAAGCTGTGTGTCTGCATAAACAGAATAATGCAGGAATGTTGCAGATTATTAGAAACCCCAATATCTACTGACAATCCTAAATGTTAATAGATTTACTTGTTCACCCTTCATCAAGCCAATGTGGATACAGGGCAATGCCAGATCACAAACATAGATTTTATGAATTGGAGCGTTTTAAATTCAATTGGACCCCTGTATTCTCATGACTTTGTAATCAAGTATACAATAGTTGGTGCCATCATAAAGAATTGTTATGTCAGGTGTGAGTGATTGGAAAATATGTTAACATCAAGAGAAAGGTTAGTTTGCATAAACAGATGCTGACTGATCAGTCCGATGTAATCTAAGACTAGGAACACTGTTCTTGTGAGCAAATGCTAAAAGGGCCTCGGTGTGCAGCTATACTGCACAGGATAGTAAAAGTTGGCAGTGTCACAATTAAAAGCTAGATATCCCCCCTGAATAGAGGTCTACCTAGACTGTTGTCAGCTGAGGTCATAGCAAACTCATGGCAGCCTCACATCTGGCATATATATTTATATTTCGATAATATGAAATACTAGAAATCTAAGGCTATTTCGAAATGAGCTGACTGTGGAGTTATCTTACACTAACACCAAGAGAACACAACTTCACTAGAGAAGAAATCAAGATCAGTGGACTCGACGCCAGATCTTTTTTACGCATTTAAAGATTAGTTTTAGTAGTAGTTAGTTTTCCATCGTGTCCGATGATGACGTATTTTGCCTTGGAATCAGTTGTCTCTGCTTCGCATGATAATATTATAGTAACTGCCTAACAGACATGTGTCTGCTTTCCTTGTGTGACAGCTTGATATTGTACTTTAAACATAGCTTCTAGTCATCATTTGATTATTTGGATCCTATAAACTTCCTAAGTTTGAAGTTTGTTTATTGCCTAATTTCTAATATCCATCCTTTAAAAGGTTAATAGTAACGAAAGTATGGCACATAATTAAACAAAACATACCTGTTCGAGGACCTTGTGACACGATAAATGTTCCCCCGATGTGAGATCGATGAGTTTTGATGCTGTACCCTCACTCTGCTGTGATTTCTGCCACACAGTCCAAAAAACATCTTTGAGTTTAGGCAGAGGCACACCTGGTATGTGGGTATTCATATAGCTCTGAGTTAACACCACCATGATTCTTTCTTTATGTAATCTGTATAAATTCTACTTCTTTGAATCTGGAGTGCGGATTGTCTGAGGGCCCTGGGTACAATAGACTGATGCTTGCTTGATCTAATACCAGGTATTTGTAAGCTAGCGATAAGTTGTTTTATGTTATGATATTCTACATGTTAGTCAATGAGCCGTAGTAATTGCTAAAAATCTAAGTGATTTATGAGCTTTATCGATATCACAGAGTAAGGATATACAGAGGGGCACTTCGATGATGACTATAGTGCCTGCAGTTTTTGATCAAATGGGGGAAAGTCATCAATCTGGCCACCTGCCAATTTCATATTTTGTATAAGTTACAATGGAGTTTTGTTATGCAGACATAGTCACCTATGATAGGTCATAATTCATTCTGTATTTATCCTAAAGGCTGATTTCCAAATTTTTTGAAATGTTCAACCTTCAAGCTATACACCATATGTCATTTTTGGCTAGGATACATAGGCTATGAGTAATCCAGGTTTGTAAAATGAGTTTTTTCATATAGATTTACATGCGGCTTAGGTCAATACACTGACATTTCCTAATTTTGATGATAGCCATCTATCATTTGTGGCATGCTCTGTCTAATTTGTCAATAACGCGGCATTGACTATTGTTAGTAATAAGCATCTAAAGCTGGGCATGTGATTTTATGAACAATGTTTACATTTTTATATTTTGCTTGATTCTGACCAATCAACATCTTCTGATTCAGAATATCACATTTTTAATTGGCTACTAGCAAGTTAAGTGGTCCAATCAGGTGTCAAAGTGGTTACTAAGGGCACACCGGAAGAACACAAAGATGGCTGACACTGAAGATTAGTTGATTTGAATGAACTTCTGAGTCAAGTAGATGCTGAATTCTTTGATATTGCGAGCAGAGATGTAGATAGTGATGAGGAACATGAACAGTTAGGCCACCCAGAAGGTATAGAACAGCTGGATGAAGATGTTTTAGTGAAAATAGAAGCTGATAAGCCTAGCACAAGTCAAACTCAAAAAGGCAAAACTAAAACAAAGCAGGGGGATAAAAGTAGTGATTCAAGGGTGTTGGTTACCAAAAAGAAGCCTACCAGGCCTACCCAACAATCTATTCCAACATCCAGTGGGGATGGACCTTCAAGTCCTTCAGGTGACACTGGAGATGAGACCATCTCTAAAAGGCAGAATGTGCTGTCAACTTTCCGATGCAAATGTGCTACAAACTGCCTCACTAATTTTGACATCTCCAGTCTGCTGGATCAGATGGTCTTCTATGAAAGCCTTACTACATCAGAGAGAGATGTAATGATCTTGAGTAAAGTGTCTGTTGTGATAAACACGAGTGCCACACACGGCAAAACTCACAAGCACAAAGAGCGGGAGAGAAAGCGTACACGCTGTGATTACGCACATGAAGGTTAGTTACAAAAACTGTTTCATAACTGAATACTGAAGAAGCCAATAGACTATGATAGGCATAACAAAAGTTGTAAGTTTTCTGTTGACTGTATTGATTGTGGAGCCTACTTATGTTATCACATTGGGATTCAATTCTTTTATTACAGGTAAAGTGATATCCAGGCTCTTTTGCAAAGAGAAGACAGGGAGAACAGACACTGTTCTCCATCAACGTCCAACAGGTCATCCTAAAGAGATCGTACCATCAGGTCTAGATGAAGCCCGCAGAAAGTATCTGTTTAAAGAGATACGGGAGTTTTGTACACCAGGCACTAGAGACTTAGTGTGCCCAGAACCACCAGAGGAAACACAGCCTGCTACTAAGAAAGCTAGACCAAAATAACAGTGGAATAATGGATTAAATCAGACTATAATAACAGATTATCAAGAAAATGACAATGCAACTGTTGAAGTGAATGGTGCTTGGTATACACCTCAAAAAATTGAAAGTTTGACATTTGCTAACATTTTTTCAAGCAGTCTGACCAATAAAAGAATATCACCATTCAAATCAGCATGGTTTTTTGTCCTAGAAACATGTTTTTTAGATATCTGTCGTAGAATTACACCTCCGTTGCTAGGAAGTACAATACGTACGCAAAACTGCATCAAATTTTGCCGTGATCGTGAACTTTGGGCGGCCATTGTTCAAAATGCTGTTTCATGCCGCGCCGCGAATCCGGTGCACTATTTCGGCTTTAAAAAGACCAATTTCTGTGCTAGGAATAAAATAAAGATATATTTGGAATCTGTAGAAAATTCTCTATCAAGTGGTTACAATAACTCAAAATATTCCTTCCCCTCATTATTGACGAATTAGACAGAGCATGCCACATTTGTCACATTTTAATCTATATAATGTATATATACCCCCTATAAACAGGTCCATAATAGTTTTATATATTCTGATCTTGTTTGCAATAGGCCGGAAGCAGCTATACCATAAGTTGTTATGGCACGGACAATATTTGATGGCAGGATGCTGATCATGTTTTATACTTCATTGGTGTATGTTCTGTAAAATTCACCGGGTGAACCCAGTTGTAGTGGTCATATTTAGAAATTAGAAGGTGTTTCATTTTCACATTATGTGTATGGGGCACAACTCCTTATTCTGACCTTTTTGTTTAATCTAACCAATGAACAGTATGATAATGTAATAACTCATATGCAAAACCTTCTGATCTTCAGGGAATTCCGGGTTGAAACTGTATTTTGGGGGAGTTTGTTGACATGCCAATTTATTTACCACATAAACGTACAGAAGTCTGCTCATGTTAGATCAGCTCAAATCGAAATTTCAATCGAATAATGTCAAACTTTTCAAGAGGCTAGTATAATATTGTATGGTCTAAGACCACTATCTTGGGCTAATTACAAACTAAATTTTTGATGTTTCAATTGCCACTTTTGTCTTCTATTATCTGGAAATTTTTGCATAACACACAGTTAAGAGTTCAAAGACTGCCTATCTGTCGGAATCTGAAATAAATCACTTTCAATGTGTTTGTAGGGCAAAAAAGTGCGCTGAATCAAAAACAAGAGTGTACCCAGTTGTAGCAATGATGTTAGCGGCAGCGCGGCAGCATATCACAATTCATCTAAAACTCGCTTAAATATTAATGAGTGAAATGTTAAGAGTTTAAAATAAGGGTGTTTGTAAGGTAAAACAATGTGTTGAATCCATAAGTGAGGGTGTGCAGCATATCAGAAATTTTTCTCAAAAGTGGTTCGATGAGTAAAAAATTATGAGTATAATATGGTCAGCAGAGAACACAACTATGTATGCTTTGACACAATAGTTTATCAGATCATTTCAAAAGGTGGACAGTGACAGCGCACTGTATATCCACACAAGAACAAGACTAGAAGCTGCCTAGTTGTAAGACTGCTCAAAAACTTATAGCGTGTGACAAATTTGATGCAGGTCTCGCTAGAATATTGTGGATTCCAAATATGAGGTTGTACCCAGTTGAAGAGGTCAGCGGCAGCACTACTGTATATCCCCAAAAGTTCACACTGTTGGTTGTTATTATTGAGAAGTCAAGAATGTGACGCAGTTGGCAGAAGCCTAGACTATAGGCCTGGGTTTACATAATATATGTTATATCATTGTATGAGGTGGTTGGTCAGCGACAGCGCTGCAGCATATCCTCATGTTAGGAAATGATGCGAAGCTTACATGTGAAAGTTGAAAAAATGTGCTTTTAACAATCAGTAAGCATTGCAAAGCCACATTCAAATCTAATGTCAGCGATAAAACTTCTTCATGTTACCGCAAACGAAATTCTCATTTAGTCAGTAATTATGAACTATCTTTATTCTTGTTCTCATTTGACTGTGTCAAACACTACAATTTTCACTATGTAAAAGCGATTTTGTGAGAAATTTGAAATATGTTGCCATATACAGTGCCGCGCTGCCGCTACCGCTACCGCTGATGATGGCGATGACCACTTCAACTGGGTACTCACTTATTTTTAGATTCAGCATGCTTTTTTATCCTAAAAATCATACATATCCTTGTTTTCTGTTTATTGACTTTATAAACACTACAATTTTCACTAGCTAAAAAAATCTTGTGAGAAATTAGGGATATGCTGTGGCGCTGCTGCTGACGATGACCACTACGACCGGGTACACCCTCATTTCTGGATTCAGCATGCTTTTTCACCTTATAACTATATATATTATTGTTCTTAGATGTCTGTATCAAACACTACAATTTTCACTAACTTAAAGCAATTTTGTGAAAAGTTTGGGATATGCTGCCATATACTGCCCTGCTGCCGCTGACCATGACCACTACAACTGGGTACACCCTCATTTGTGCATTCAGCATGCTTTTTTCACCCTAGAAACATTATGTATTCTTGTTCTCTGTTGACTGTTGACTGCATCAAACGTTACAAATTTCACTGACTGAAAACAATATTGTGAGAAATTTTGGATATGCTGCTGCGCTGCCGCTGACAATGACTTCTACGACCGGTCACACCCTCATTTTCGGATTCAGCACACTTTTTCACCCTAGAAACATATATAATATTATTGTTCTTCGTTGTCTGTATCATACACTACGATTTTCACTAACTTAAAGCAATTTTGTATAAATTTTGGGATATGCTGCCTTATACTGCCCTGCTGCCGCTGACGATGACCACTACAACTGGGTAAACCCTCATTTTAGGATTCAGCATGCTTTTTTACCCTAGAAACACCTGTTTTTTCCTGCCATCAAAAATCGGCCGTGCCATCTTTTTGTAGAGCACTTATTGCTAGGCTGCTTCTGGCCTACAAGGTTTTACCTTCAGCTGTTCTCTAAGGCAGATGCACCAAGACAATCTGTTGTAATAAGTTATAATGATCCAAGCTACATAGATGCAGACATACAATGGTGAATGACTTAGTGATGGCAAATTGTCAGATTTTTCCGAGACAGGACGAGACCAAGACATATATCGGTCCCAATAAAATTGAAAACTGAAACTTTTATGGTGTGATTCTGTATTTTGGTTTAAAAACCCAAAAACCATGGCAAAAACCGTGACAAAAACAGTGTTTATGATGAACAAGTCTCAACATATATCAAGAGTGTCTGTTTCGATGAGAGGAGACAGTGTCTCGATGAGAGGAGACAGTGTCTCGTGGGTACAAGGCTCATGAGGCCGAAACCGCGACCAAGACTTTGCCATCACTAGTGAATGTGAAACATCAACTTTTCCTAAATAAAAGGAGTGGTATCTTGTGGCATCACATCACCCAAGGTGGTAAATTGTTGAGATAACATCGCAATAGATCGGAATTCGTAGAAACTTTTTGAGTTGAAGTTTGAAACATAATAGGGATCACTGTTAAACTACAGACCACCATAAATTGTTTTGGCAAAACTCACACTCAGTTGTTCTATTGAAAGAACCCTGGTAAACCTTAGCTCATCCTAGAGAAATTTTGAAGAAAATAGATAATGGTTCTTATTTGTGGAAGATACCCAAGATAAATTGTTGCTAAAAAACTGGCACATTGATCAAGAAATGATAAAAAATGTCCATCTGTCTTTTTTGCTTGGAGGCCCATCAATGTACAGTTAACAGTTGATAAAGGATGATCCAAACAGACAGAGCAATTCACCCATAAATAGGCCCCAATAAAATCCACACACCTCTGAACAACCACATCTATTCAACTGACCTCAAAATACAACTGATCCATAGTATTTCCGTACCGATATCTGCAAAATCCACAGTTAGGGAATCAAATATATGTGAAATATCCACTGTCTCAGGTATGGTCTTGAATTGTGATGGTGAAAAAAAACTTCCATTGTTATATATCTTTGTTTTTTTTAACATGTCTTTATTGCTAGAGATAAAATTTAAAATACACTAGAAATGCCACGATCATAAATGCCACAAAACTTCAAGGGCGTGGATGATATTCACTCAGGTTGACGATTGAGTTTATGATGGATGGCCAATTGGCGATGTCATTATAAGTGCAAAATAAAATGGCTGTCCTTTCCATGCCACCTATGAGTTAGACAGCCGGAGTCTCGTTGTCCTATTATGTGGCAGAACTCCCCCCACAATTATTCTCAGTGAATACAGCAATAGAATATAACATAACAAACATTTTAATATTTTGGTATATTCATATATATTATATAAAAATAAGGGCTCCTCCCCCTGCTCCCTCCTTGCTTTTTTTAATCTGGCCTCACCGGAATTTTAACTTGGGCTGAGATGAAACACTCCCACCGCTCAGCCACGCTGGGCCGCTTAAGCTTGCAAAGCTCAGTGCGAAATGTTCCAGGTGGTTAAATTTAATGATGTAGTGGGTGTAAGTAGCAATAAATAGGTACCAAAGAGATGATATGTAAATGAAATCTGTCTTGGATTGGAACTCAGTCGGGCCTCTCGCGCAACAAACATATTAAATTGTGGTATAATTATATATAGTTGCATATATTTTATAATTGTATATAATATATAATTATATGTTATGTAGAATTATATGGAACAAAACATGATATAGATGCCAATAGGCCATAGGGTATTAAAAAGAAATCCGTCTTCACCGGGATTCAAACCGGACCTCTCGCCTCTTTGCTTGTTTTTTGGTCACAACCAGGAACTTAATGAGGTAGTGGGTAAAAGTAATCCACCAAGTAGTAAAAGAGAAGTTGTGAAAATATCAGTCCGCACCAGGACTTGAACTTGTGCCTCCCGTGCTGCAATGGACCATGCTAACAACTCAACCACGCCTTCCTGCTGATGCTCTCAGATTTAACTTGAACATGAATGGGTAAAGTGTAATTTTGTTTAATTTTTCTTGTTTTCAAACTTTAATGGCACATTTTAGGCAAAAAATGTGTACAAAATGTTACATGCACATGCGCAACTACACATGTGTGGTTGAAGACAGGACTTCGATACAGCCATTTCTTCTATTTTCCAAAATAACCATTTTCGAAAAAAGTGTTATGAGGCACTGGATATGGGTTTCTTTTATTTTATATACACATGCGTTTATCATAAACACAAAACTGAAGTTTTGTGGATAATGTAGTAAAGTAGAATATTGAGTGACAGAAAGGCAAAAAGATAAAATCAGAATGTAGATAATTGCAGAAGTAAATATAAAAAAGGTAAAAGGTCAGTCTGATAGCCTGCGTCTAGAGTTGAGACAGCCCAACTATAAAGCTTGAGGGTAAATTTAAGACACACCAGTAAGGACAGACAATACAAGTGCCCCCATCAGCTGCAGTCTGGAAGCTCTTTTTAGGTACTTATTGTACAATGGCATGCTACAACAAGGACCTCTAACCGTGATTGTTTTTAATTTTTAAAAATTTAAATCATTGATTTGAGTGTTGTAATAAGATAAGCATCTAAGATCTATCAAGAACTCTGCTGAGAATGTTTTAAACAGGAGTTTTATAGGACAAAATGCGTATAAATGCTAACATCATTTTCATTCGAGATCTGTGATGGTGGCATGGCCCTAGAATTCGATTTGGGTAAAAAAAGGGTTACAAGGGTCTACCATCCTTTTGTTATCAAAATAAGGATGAGCTACCCTCATCGTGGTTGAAATTAGGATGAGCTTTTGGCATAGGTCTGCAAAATTCTTCTTGAAAGATACTATATTGGAGTCAAGAATAAAGCCCAAAAGTTTGTGTGGCTTTTAATTTCGAGTGCACTTTACAGCTGAGATCAATTTCATATTTTGACAAATCAAATAATAATAAGTCTGTTGACAATGCACCAAGTGTCAACTTTTATTGTTTTAATAGTAGTTTTTGAACAGTTGCGAAGATATTTGTGCATCATCTGTATGTAGTATTTACTTCAAGGAAGGAGCAGCTTTCCATAAGTAGTTCATGTAAATCAAGAATAATAATGATCCCAAAATGTGACCCTGCGGAACACAATTTTTAATAGGTTTCAGGCCTGATCCTACAGCTCCTGCTATGCACTCACATTTTTGCTACTATCCCTTAAAAATTCAAAAAAATTTGGGAACAAGAAACATAGACCAACTGGCCAAATCTAATCATCTAGACTTCATATAGGCGCCAAGTCAGACAACGTTTATTTTGGATAAAAATAGGCACCCTTATATGGGAATTTTAGTGAATGCTTTTTGATTTTTTTGAAAGTAATAATGCAGCTTTGGCCATTTTGAAACAATTAGAGGCCTAAATGTAATGTAATGTAATATCTCTGATCATATGTGAGAAACTCCATTCCTGTATTCTATTGTACAAGGTATATACATGCAATGTTCCATCTTTCCTGGAGTAGGAAGTGGCTCAACTGGTTCGAGCGCCGGTCCTTCAGCATGCAAGTGTTTTAGGTCAATGGTTCGAATCCCGCTGTAGTCAGTCGACTACTGGGGTTTGTTTGGCTCCCAGGTGTGCTTTGACATGCCTGCAAACCAAAAGAAAACTGCACAGAACTTGCGGCCTCGACACTAAGGCAGACAATATTTTGCTTCCCGTGCTCCGGTTTGTTACATGTGATATGGCCACATTATTTATATCAACCAACAATTAAACACA
This sequence comes from Membranipora membranacea, assembly GCA_914767715.1. Classification (NCBI taxonomy): domain Eukaryota; kingdom Metazoa; phylum Bryozoa; class Gymnolaemata; order Cheilostomatida; family Membraniporidae; genus Membranipora; species Membranipora membranacea. The sequence continues at coordinate 834,033 of OU612072.1, read as the reverse complement.
CACACTTTTGTAGTTGTTTACAATTCAATGTTAATTCCGAATTTTATATTCTTTAATTTTTCTGCTGTTAACTGCTTAACTTAGAATTCAATGAAGTTTATGTTTCTTTTTCCAATTATTTGATGTTTGAGTGAAAAGAATTCTGTAGATTAAGTGCAGCCGGTTTGTGAACTACCTGATATTCACAGTGCTGATGAAAATGGACCATATTATATCTAATATCATGGCAGAAGGCTGGTCAGAGAGACAGAATCAAAGATTAGTCGGCTGACATCGCACTCAACAAAGGAGTAAAGCAGTCATGAGTGTGAGATGATCATATTTAGTAGTTCTGGTCAACTTGCCGCTTTAAGCCCAAATGATATACATAACTATATTACCACACTAATCCAAGGACTTCGGTTTATCTAACTGTTCATGAGAAATAGATCTGTGACTTTGACAAGTAGATGTGACTGCAGAATCACTATGGTACCATGCCCCGAATTTGTGGTTCACTCCAACTTTGAATTATGAATGCTAACCATTTCCATTATGGAATAAACATGAAAAACATCTGCCGCGTCCGTGACTTGAACCCCGGCCTCCCGCGTCAATGCCCTTTGAAGTCAATGTGTGCAAGTACCAATTTGAAATTATTTGATTCAACACGGTATCTCTATTCGCGTCAAAAAAGTCATTTGTCACAATCGGAATGTGACTTTAATGTCATTTCCATGGATCAATAACTCCCAAAAACCGAAATCGCAGCATGGGACTATAGTGAATGTGTTCATATCAGATAAACTATCTACCGGTTTATAGAACCTTTAACCAGGGAGAATGGAAGGGGGAGGAGCTTGCACTAGTAGTATTGGCCAATCACAGACAAGTACTGGTGAATAGATGTTGATTACGGCTGAAATAAGTATTTTAATAGATACATCACACTCATTTTTTTATGTTTTAGCCATGAAATATACCAATCCATTAACAATTATTGTCACTCAGGGCATATAAGGTAATTTTGTGAACCCGAGTTATCTCCACATCTCGAAAAGGCCAAAATTCATATAAATTATAAAGCGAAAAACTTCTTTTGTGGCTGGCATAAAAAGTTATCAAGCTACAGACCTCAAATTTTCAGGACACACTCACAAACTGTGTATTTCTTTGCCCCCCATGAAAGTGGAATAATTGCATACATAAGCCGGCAGCAGGGCAGCAATTTATATCATTTTTTAACCATTTTCCGTAAAGCTTTCGATATGTTGGTAGATATTTTCCTTGTTTACTAAAGAAAATAACCACTATGTTCCTCAGAAGATGAGCAATCCAATGATATAAAAATTTGTGGTGTCAGACCATTTGAAGTCATGCTGCTGCTCAAAAGAAAATGTGCTTCTACATTATTTTATTGATTTGCGATGATTTAGCTGTGCACAAATATGCTGATTGTGTGTGTATTCATCATCAGTAATGTAATGTAATTATTGTAATACAGAATTCATGCTCCACTAAATTTAAGGCAGACACTCTTATTTGATACAACATGTCTGTGTAGCTCAGTGGATAATTCTCTATTTCGTCAACACAGAGCTCTGGGTTGGAATTGGTGCCAAATTTTTTATACTCTCAATATGGCTATAAATCATAATGATTGTAAAGAGGAAGCCTTTTTTGTTGCAAACAAAATAAGTTGTCGAGCTACAGACCTCAGATTTTCAGATCATACTCAAAAAATGCCCGCCATGAAAATGGAGTAGTTGCATACATATGCCGGCAGCAGGGCAGCAATTTTATCATTTTCAAACTGTTTTCACTAAAGCTCTCGAAATGTTGGAAGATGTTTTCCTTTTTTACTAAAAAAATTAACACTATGTTCCTCGGGAGATGAGGAATCCAATGATATAAAACTTTGTGCTGTCAGACCTTTAGAGGTTATGCTGCTGCTCAAAAGATAATTTGGCTACACATTGTTTTACTGATTTGTGATGCTTTAGAAAAAGCTTCTTTTGTAGCTGGCATAAGAAAATATTGAGCTACAGACCTCAGATTTTCAGGACACACTCACAAACTGTGTTTTTCTTTGCCCCCCATGAAAGTGGAATAATTTTATACATAAGCCGGCAGCAGGGCAGCAATTAATATAATTTTTTAACTGTTTACCATAAAGCTTTCGATATGTTGGTAGATATTTTCCTTGTTTACTAAAGAAAATAACCACTGTGTTCCTCAGAAGATGAGCAATCCAATGATATAAAAATTTGTGGTGTCGGACCATTCGAAGCCATGCTGCTGCTCAAAAGAAAATGTGCCTACACATTATTTTACTGATTTGTGATGCTTTAGAGAAAGCTTCTTTTGTAGCTGGCATAAGCGATTATTGAGCTACAGACCTCAGATTTTCAGGACACACTCACAAACTGTGAATTTCTTTGCCCCCCATGAAAGTGGAATAATTGCATACATAAGCCGGCAGCAGGGCAGCAATTTATATCATTTTTTAACTGTTTTCCATAAAGCTTTCGATATGTTAATAGATATTTTCCTTGTTTACTAAAGAAAGTAACCACTGTGTTCCTCAGAAGATGAGCAATCCAATGATATAAAAATTTGTGGTGTCAGACCATTCGAAGCCATGCTGCTGCTAAAAAGAAAATGTGCCTACACATTATTTTACTGATTTGTGATACTTTAGAGAAAGCTTCCTTTGTAGCTGGCATAATAAGCAATTATTGAGCTAAAGACCTCAGATTTTCAGGACATACACTGAGTTTCATGCCCCATATATCATTACCCAACCAGCAACATTATTGTATAATTAACCCTGCCTGCCAAATAAACTACATTCATTATTGCTATTGTATTGTTATAGTATAATCCTTTACAGTTCTAGCCCAGTTCTAGTCAATATTATATAATTGGATTGACATTGTATTCAATGAGTTTGTATTTAGATGACCAGGGAAGTTAGCTGCTACAATGAAAGCATTCCATTCGAATTGTCCTCCTCACAATTTTTGTAAGCACAACTCTTAGTATTGAGTATGATGAGCCCACAAAATACCTATGTTCAACTCTTCTGTGTTGTACTGTAGGCCTACCCTAAGCTATATCTTGTGCAATCTGAGAATGTAGGCAGCAACTGCATAAATAGAATACATCAGCTAAATTATGCTAGCAGGATGATCACAAAACTTTGCTACTAATAAAAAAGTACAACATCGCTCACCAGTTGAGCGAGGATCTACTTTGTATTAATCGCCCTACATGCCTAAGTGGAGAAAAGTGATATGCGAATGAGGCCATATTCTCCACAGAACTACCGAAAATATGCTGACTGATGCTAGAAACATATAGCTCTCATATTAGCTCAGTGTGTAGAGCGTTTGCCTAATAATCACTGTTAATAAGATTGTTGTGGGTTCGAATCCCTTCGGGGTCAGTTTTTTTTCAAATGGGTGCTTTATAACTGGAGCATTTTTACCGTAATCTTCTACTGCTATTGAGTTGTTTTCTGAAAGTACCCAACAGCTCAGTGAGCTATTGAAATACCTCTCTGCTTGCACTATTTTGCTACCGATATGCAAAAATTTCCGTGGTGGGAGGGGCGCTTAAGCGCCCCTCCCACACCCTCCCCGCCACGCCTACGGCGTGTGGATCGGGCTGTGCCCGATCATTATGCTCATCTCTAAAAAGTCAGTGAGTGAAATTTTTTAGAATATACGCCCCTGGCTAGAAAACATACTTGGTGTCAAAGCATGCAGTATTAATACTGATTATTGGCATAGTCTTAATCTATGCTCCTTGGGATTTTTGAGATTGAATGGCTCTGAGCAAGGATTTAGCTCTGAATGCTATGGTATGTGGGTAAAATGAGGCAAAGGTAAACCTATTGTAAACCTGGTATACATTCATTACCTGTCTACAAAGGAGCTCTTGATGTTAAACTTTATCATTCCCAGCCATCTCAGTTATATGGTGTACAGGAAGCAATTGTGGCATTTTTCTCTCTCACTCTTGGATGGTAGTTCCCTAGCAGGTGTTGGCACTAGTACAGATAGTATTTAAATGTTAGGCTAGTGACAAGACAACAACGTTTACAGTAATACATTTTAAGCTGTCAGCTTTTGTGCCACAAGCAGGGAGGTTAGCCTTTAACAGGCATAATGACTTAATTACCTCAATATTCCTTGTCAAAACTTTTAATTATCGAATTAATTGTCGCTGGTAGTTAATCCTACACACACATTCCATTGCACTTGTAACAAGTCATCATGACACACTTGTGGAATTAGAGAGACAGGATGTCATCGTAAGCTGACCTAACTTCCTGTCTTTTGCCGCTGATAATAAATGCGGTGAGTTTTTAATTTTGCGAATGTACATGTTTACAATGATGGTTGTTTTGGTGAAAGTACAATCTTGATCATTCTTTGACAGAAGAGTGAGGGGGCGGGAAGTTTTAACCTTTTATGAAAAATACTAGATGGTTGACCAAATTCCATTTGTATATTTTCATCAAATTATTTCACCAAACTTTGCTTCCAAGCTCATCATAGTACAGAGTAACTACGCCAAAAATGAGATTGCTTTGCAAAAAAATCTCTTGTGCCCTTATTATCCGGTGTTTCATTGATTTTCCTCTGCTACTTGGTCAACTACAAGAGCTGAGCCCGATACAACATACAGTGGTTGTATCTGGCTCAGCTCTTGATAATCTGCTGCTAGCTCATTACGATAATCTGTGTGTTTACCCAAAGGGTTAACCATTTTTAAATCTACTGGTACCTTTTAAGTTCTGTGCAGGTTGCCTATGAATGCCAATGTCAACAAAATTAACATTCTGACTGGCTTATCTTGATTATGACTTCATGGGTAAACAACTTGGATAACAACAATACATCCAATTATGCTTGAACTCAGCTGCTTGGCTAAGATGTTGATGTCAAGTAAAAGGTAAACAATTGGCAAATAGACACTGAGAATCTTGTTCAATTCAATAAGCTAATCCCATTGAAAGTGATCAGGCAGATTGAACTGTACATTGTAGCCATTGAATGCATGCATTGAAAAGTTTGGTATGTTGAAAGTTCTATCAACCTAAAGGTTTATCAATGAATATCAAGACTGATTTCACTAACCTACTCCAGATTAATACAATTTTCAACTAAAAAGGTTTAATTTTTTTAGCATTTAATTTCAAATCAATTGCATGTAATTGAGTGATATTGCTAGTATCGGGCAAAACAACATCGATGCATCAGTTCCATGTGGTCTACCAAATACATTTCCTAGAAGTTTCGACCATTACGACAGGATTTCCACAATGCAGCTATAGTCTGGAGTTCCAATCAAGGAGTACTTTTACTCCTTGTTCCAATCATTTCAACAAATTCCTGCCAAAGGAATACCCACACTGATATTTATTCTGTTATATATGAGACCGGTAGCTTAGACAGGCGGCTGGGTTGCCAGATTAGGGGCTTGTAGGGCCATTACATCAGTTAAGATTTAGAGCGATAAATAATTGCCTGGACAGTCTTGTAGCAGATAATCTTTCAAAGCTATCAGCTTAATATTATCGCCTGCATTCATATATTTAGAATTTACAGTGACCATCAGACATTCCGTACAAACGAGTTCTATTGTGTCATTGAACTATAGGTCTGTTTGATCAAGAAGTAACAGGGGAAGCTGTTACTCCTTGGTTTGATTTACCCTTGCTTCTCTCTACCCACATTCCATAAAATTCAGAGCTTGCGCTCCATGCCCAGAACATCTTCATCCAACAAACAGCTAATGAAAGCCATCCACGCTAAAAAATCCCAAGGAGCGTAGATTAACCCTTAGTGTGTCATCTATATAATCCCTCTGGTTAGCTATTCTTGTTGAAATTCCTAAAAATGATAAGGGGTTGTAAAAATTGATATATCTTAAAATCTAGAGGGTGTAGAAGGAAAGTTTAAATAAACTTCTTCTAAACAAGATTCCTGATCTATCTATATAACTTTTAACCACCCAGCAATAACTGAAATGATTGATGAGGTGTTGAAACACACAAAAAAGTGTACAACTATACTTATTTTGTATATATCTGAACACAAATACTCTCACACTGGTCTTACAGAATCATAATTTGTACCACTGGACAGGGAATTTTGTTTAGATGAGAAATAAAAAAATAACTAACTCTTTACGAGCAATGATACTACCATGGTGATGATTATAGCAAGGAGGGTTCAATATTAGCAAAGTTTATGCAAGCAGTGCCATCGTACTATAATCCTCTATCAATTGGTAAGCTGCCTTGTACTAATTTCTAAAAATTATTAAACTGCCTTGTACCAACTTCTAACCAGGATAGTAGTCTTGGACCTCACTAACCAAAAAATGTGTACTAGCAGCACCGATTCCCACCTAACTGCAACCCTCTATGAGCCATAAGAAGCTTAACACAGGGATAAACCGACTTGTAAATTTGCCTGCCATTGCTAAACACAATGCCTGAGAAACCATTCTGTGATCAATGAAGAGGGAGTTCATTGCTGTGATCAAACCTCAATATGTATGTGTGCGCTATACAAATGACACTTCTTGTTTCGGACATACAGAGGTAGACCGACCCTCTCACCAACCTCAACCGGACTCACCCACACAGTTCAGTGACAACCGACAACCAAATGTATCATGTAATGATATATGACAAGATGTAAGATCAGTGCATCAACATGAACCTAGTGCTCAGCCTATTTGTCGAATGATGAACCTTTTGATCATGTTTTGGAAATGAATTGAAAGCTGTTTATTTTAAAAAACAAGTCGTACTCATTGTACTCTTAAATATAACTGATATACATGTTAATCCACAGTAGGAATACCTGCATTGAACTAAAGTTCACTGATACCTGAATAGGATGCAAAGCATTGGAATGAAAAATTATGAATAATCGACGAGGTGAGAACAATAAACTGTCCAAAAAAAAATTGAATCAGTAGAAAATACTAAAAAGTTTAGATGTTATTCTTGCATATGTTAACCCACAAAACATTGGCATTCACAATCAACAACCCTAGAAGGCCTCCTGCGATTGTCAACAGGATTATAAAATACCATTAGGCGCAAGAAATGCCCTAAAGTCAATTGATATATCAATACAAATGTGAACACTGAACAGCTTGAAACTTTGATAAAATGAGAGCATGTGCCCATTCCTATCAATTATCATATGGGGAAAGTTTATGTGGCACTACTTTTTGATCTATCGATTCAACAGTGTGCAGTGACAACATAGTGCTGCGCAGATATAAGAGTGTGACTTTTGTGACAGTTCACTATCGGAGGAGGTGCTTATGGTGCATATTTGATGTGTCATGACTGGTGTCCGCTCTATACCACCATGAGTCTCAATTATAGTCTGAAAAGAAGAAAAATGTATATCAATCACCGTGTCATACTTTCAGAGCGATTGTGGCTAAATTAGGGGGAGGGTGTCAACGTGTCGCTGGCTAAAGTATCCTCAATTTGATATATTTGGTATATTCGATATTTACCGCAACCCATCACCAAAAAAAACTATATATAATACGCGTCTAAGTGATGTAGCAACAATCATGAATCAGAGGATAACATTGTTTGACATAATAATTTTGCTGGTGACTCCCAAAATATTGATAGATAAGCATTGGTGATCATTCAAGCCCATACATACCTTGGGTGGGGGGGGGGTATTTGTCCCTGGTGTCTTCACAACTTCAGTTCCAAGTGTAACAAAGAGAGCATCAGCAGAGTGTGCTTCTTTGAAGCTGGAGTTATTGGTGGTGGGTGACAAGGTGTGAGAAAACTGCTGAGTATGATACTCTGTCGTATATCTTCTGAGTCACTGTCCCCATTCTACGTTCACTCCTCCAAATAGTAAAACTGTAAAAAATAATCTTGTATGTAGAAATTTCATGATGTGAAGTAAAAAAACGGTAAGATTGTTGTAGAAAAAAATTATGTGCGGAGTTTGGGACACCATATATGAGTATATCTGTGAGAAATGACCTCCTGACAGCTATCTATTGTATGCTGTCTATAGAATATGATGAAGCTATGACTGTCCACTAAACTCTGAATTGAGATGTATGTAGGCCCACGCGGCCACATCAAAACAGCACTTTTTGAAGTACCATACTATCACAAAAGACAAAAGTATGCAAAGCGAAAGCAGATATAATATATATAAGCTCAGTGTCAGGCCCAAGGTGAAACAACATTAGCAAATGCTCACTCCGATGGTTTGTTCAAAAGCTTCAGGTGTCATACAATAATCCCCCCCCTAATTCCCTTCTAACAGAGGCACTGTTGAAGTTTAGATCAGAGTACACAATATGACGCAAAAATCATGGCTCAGAATAATTCATTTTAGCAATCAGGAGTGGGGAAACTTTTCAATATGGAGTAGCGTTGGTTGGGTGGTTGGCGATCATTAATGTTAAGTTGGTTGGATGAAGACATATTTCTTCTTTCTTTGATCCAGAACCATTACAAGTTCTGTGATAAATGCCTACATTTCAAGTTCCTCCCATTTTACTGGTGACACCAGAAGCGAATCCAAATGCAGAAAAATTGGATAAAACGATAGGGATAATGACATAACATACACTGTGACATTGCATTGACTAGATTGGAAAGCAAGCACTATGTGCTCGACATCTACTTGACTCTTTGTTAGGTTATTTACTGAGCATGGTGACAAAAAGTAAAACATTCTCTACCTCAAGAAAAATTTTAATCTAATTTGCATATATTTGGAGCTGCTCCCCCTCCAGCCATCAACACAAGACAACATCGTTTTACTTGGATTTTACTAGGATTGGAGCAACCGGAAATGCAGGGGTGAAAATATTTTAATTGACATACAACTTATATTATAATCATGTGGGAATTTGCCAACAGCATTTACAGCCATGCTTTTTTTATTGTTATTCAGCAGACTGTTAGTACTGCAATGGTTGTCTGCACTTAGTTTTTGTAATAGAGGTGAACTCCGAAGGCACTTGGGTGCCTTTCTCAAGAATTGGATGTGACAACCCTGTCACAACCATCCAATCAGCTCATTAAAACCCAAGTATCTTAAAACTTTGAACGTGAGGTCACCCACTGGAAGTTAATGTCAAGTGACGGAGTTGAGAAAATGTTGGCTAGCCATAATTTTATTACTTCAAGCCATTTTCTCGAAATGCAAACTTTTCCTATTGAACTAACATTACTCCACTAGAGTAATCCCATCATTGAAAGTGGGGTCCAATGGTATTGAAGTAACTCACGGTTTAATCTTCTGGCAATTTCTGGCGGGAAGCCATGGTTTATTAGCTACTGAATACCATCAAATCATCTTCTGATCTAAAACCACATATTATATATATATACGGGTGTGAATATTGAGTTTTTTGAGATATTCATATATCACTCTAAATACAATAGGACGATAAACTTGATCTTACATAATATTCAGGATAGTTGTCTAAAGATGATTTGCAGTAAATTACTCTTCTAGCGGAGTAGGGAGTCTATGTGAAGAAATGAGAGCAAATGTTAGCTTGCTTTAAATGTAGCTATTTGTGAATTTTCCCTGCTGCAAATACTTAACTCTCTTAGGGTATACACAATGTTACATTGACTGCCAGCAACTCACATTTCGGCACATATTATATAACATATTGACTATGGACCAATTGTTTCCCCTGAAACAGCTGAGGTCGGCTCAACAAATATGAATGGCTGAGGATGAATTTTTTTCGCAATTCTTAGTTTTGGATTTTTTTACCAGATGTATTATTACTGATGAAAACCATGTAAGCCCTCTTTCTTTCACCCTATCTAGATATGAAGTTAGGGCACTGAGATCATTGCATTTGGAGCCGGATTCTAACATTTTAACAAATTACAAATAACACAACACTTAAAAACCAAAATCACAATCTGATCGCTCACCAGGTGAGTGAGCAATACCTGCTAGGGGATAATAACTAACAGTTACTAGCTAGACTTCTTAGTTAGTCTACTCATTCTTCACGACTGAGTAGTAGAGTACTACTCTACTACTCAGTCGTGAAGAATGAGTAGACTTACAGAGTAGTGTGAGAGTAGCTTACCACTTTATCTGATGAATACTTGTTCTTCCTACACTAACTGCCTTCAAGTTGTTTGACCGGTAGTCAAATGTCAATAGGTGCCAACATCCTGCTAATCCAATGCCTCAGGTACGTTCTAAAATGTAAGGTACAGTAATCAAAATCAAGCAGATATAATGTTCATAAAAAGTTCCATAGAGGAGTAAAGTATTCATAGGAGGAAATTTTCTTCATTTTGCGCAGGCTTGAAAAAGCTAACTTCAAGAGTAGCAAACATACGCCCACCCTTTTTTTCTTTTTATGGACTTCAACCTTCACTAGCCAAAATTTAATGCGAGCTTACATTAAGTCATCTCAAGACTAGCTAAACTAAACTTTAGCTAATACTTACTCCCAAGGCTATACGTTTAGTTGACTATAAATTAGAAAGAAGTTTTATGCTGTTTAATTTTATTTAGGGCCTGTGACCTAGAATTACCCACACACCAACATATGTTGGGAAGTTAAATGCCCCATGATAACCACATTCGAACAATTGACAATACTTTAAGAGACAGATTTCATTATCATTTCATTCACCCCCCCCCCCCCCCTTCCTTCACATGCAATCTACCTTATCAAACTAATTAGTTAACCACTAATTAGGTTGATAAGGTAGATAGCAGGTGAAGGGAGGGAGGGAGGGGGGTCTTTCAATGAGTATGAGATATGGTTACCAATTAGGCTACCGATGGTATCCTTGATTTGGACAATCAAATACAAATGATCGCTGCGTCAGGGTAGCGAAGAGTATATCATGACCCATCATGAATCATAATAATGTAACTATTTGACACTCAGACACTCACTCGGTACATCAAGATTTCTCAGGACAGAATTCAAACCACCAAAGGTTCTGATGCGTAACTCTGCCATTATCATGCCATACTGAATCAGTCTTTCTCCTGTATTCTCTGCAACAAATATTTAGTTGATGATGTGATGAAGTATGAATATAATACATTCCAATGTCCTAAGTACATTATTTGCATTCAAATTATTTGCAGTCTTATAACATGGCTTTGCTGCTACAAGGTTCATCCCTGGACCCTTCAATTTTCTCTGCATTGAGAGCCTGATTCTAGCATGTTGCCAAATTACAAATAACACAACACTTAAAGACCTATGATGGAAACAGATTTGCCAGCCGTTGGTGAAGAAGTTTGTGTAATTTTATATCTGGTGTCTTGGAATGGAAACACTCGATCTATAGGTTTGATCAGCACATAACGCCAGCAAATTTGTAACTAAAATGATCATTCAAGATAATGAGCTGTGGCAAGGAGGGTGGAATATAGGGAAGAGGTGACTTGATGTTGCGAGATGGAATGAGTTGTTCCCTCCATGAAAAAAAGAGCACAACTCTGATAGTCACTGAACTCCTAATTACACTAACTGGCCGGCTTCAATGAAAAATTCTTGCTGAGGCCTGCCAGTGTTCAAGCAGTTTTTACCAAATTTATGCCATGATACTTCAACGATTACACCGACGCAATTATCATCAGTTAGCCTACACATATCACCTGACATTTATATCATTATATTACTAACGATGCTCGATGCAAGTGTAACAGTGGAGATATCGATGCTTATAACCCCAGCCATCTCAAGCCTTTCTGGGTCAGTTCCCTGCTGCAACTTAATCAAATTTTACAACCGAAATTGAAAATTTGATTGTCTGCTTACCTGTTTGAATTGAGTAAGCTGAACGACTATTGATACTACGAGTTGTATCACATCTGCTATAAACCACCCAAACACTCTCTTCTTCATTGTACTGTTCTCAGTACTATTCTGCGGTCTGTGTTGCTTTACAATGTAGACTAAAATACAAAAAAATCTGCAATCAAAAGGAGTCATTTCTTGTATCTAGGCCTATCTACTTTTTTCCCAAATTAACAAGACGAATAATTAAACCAGCGTTATACTCTAGAGAGCTAGTACCGCTACAACACTTGAATACACCATTCTATTGATGAAGATTTACATTTGGGAAACTTTTGCAATTGTGTGCAAGCTGGCAATGGTCTAGTTTCTCTCAGTAACCAATTTCTCTACTCTCCAACTACAGACCACTAGAACCAATGGTTGTCAGTGGTTGACCTTGAATTAAGGCGAAGTACATGCTTGCAACTCAAAGAGCCCACACATGTAATATTATATGCAATCCGCCCCCCTCCCCGATCACTGCTTATTATAATGAAATGACCACTGTGATGCAGTTGAGACTCTGTACAGCCAACAAATCATTTGAATTCAATACCATTGGCAAAAGGCAAGGTCTGCACTGGTTTCCTTCCTCTGGTGATCGGGGTTGGTATATTCTTTATTACATTATAGACCAGGGAATATTTCAATTAGCATGAGCTGTGCTTTGTAAACCAAAAGATCATTACAACTTAAATGCTCAATATCCTCGCTCCTTAGATAAATTTGTTCGCAAATAGTTCACACAAGAGTGAGCATAGTTCAATTGATTAGTGGCCAATTCTCGAACGAAGCTAAAAGCAGGTCTCGCCTACTAAGCTAGATGATGATGTACCACTTGGTCTTATATGCGCATGCTTGATCAGTAAATAAAGTGTATACTAATATGTATATAGTTTTGCTGTTTGTATTTAAGGGTGACCCCACCAGTCTCAGACAGTTGGGAATGGTTGACATAAAGCAATAATGATCCGTCAGTTGCGCCGAGGCAAAGCCTATGCACACACTTTATACAAATACAAGACCCAGCCTACATAGGCTGTAGTGTAGTTGTAGTAAAGAGAGGGGGCATTTCCTTACAATGTAAAGTATGTAGGCCTACATGTAGCCATAGTAGATTAGCAATAACAGTTCTAGACAATTAGTTGCACGAGAGTTGCCCACCTAAACATGCCACCACCAACAAACAACAAAGCGAGGAGTAAGGAGTAAACTCCTTGGACTTGTATGAGCCTCCCCCCCCTCTTACAACTCTTAGGAGTCCTTCTCCTTGCTTGATATTACACTGCACATGTACATTGGACTGATACCATTGGCAAACTACAGAAAGCTACTAGTAGTGATAGTAACTAACAGTTACTAGCTAGGCTTCTTAGTTAGTCTACTCATTTTTCACTCACAACTGAGTAGTAGAATAGTAGTGTACCAAATATAAATACTAAATAACATTTATTTACCTGAGAGCTACAACAAATTGATGCAATCAAGTCCATTCACAGCTGTTCTAATTTCATTCTTCTTCTTCTTGTGAAGCTGAGTTGGCTCATCATCTCTTCATCGTGGTCTTATGTGTCTGTGAAGTAACTGATTGGTGCCACTGAGTCTGACTGCTGTTCAGAAAGTTGACTACTAGCAATATCAATAACTAACTCAGTGTTCCCCAACACAGATATTGTAATCAGTATGAAGTTATTGAACAGGCCAATAAGAAAAAAGTAAGATGTAATGGGCCAATCATATCAAAGCCTGTGAAAATTCGAAGAGAGAGGGCAACTCTTCATTTTGGAAGGTTTAGACGTGAGAGGGCAATTCCGAACCAGTTACCTTATTACCCTGGAGCACCAACTAATCCAGAACACTTGAATTATGTACTGGACAAGTTATTACAACACAATTGTGCTAATAACACTCATTAATCATCAATGAAAGGCCCATGCCGACATATTTCGCTCCTCAAACCACCACATTCTGTAAGATTCCCAGCCTTCTAGTGACAGTAGGTATGTAAATGGGATATTGTTGGACAGCTCTCAACACCCCCTAACCACATGTGCTGATATAATATTCAGATTCACAAGCTAAGTTTCTTTTCCTCAATGAAACAACTCGAAAAATTGATACTATTATGGGTACCTTGCCCTGTAAGATTTGTTTATCAAGATGATTGTTTTTAGCTCTAAGAATTGTTTTACTACCCTTTCACATATGTTCTTCAGCCATAAGAAGAATAATAAAGAATAATTTCATTCTACAATGCAACAAAAATGATATTTTATTTTTGAACTTTCCATTGGAAAGTCATAGATTTGTCACTTGAGAAGTTGTCAACCCACACTTTTCCATTCACTAATCATGGTTTCGTTGTGAGGGCACAACTCCAAAACGTAAGTAAGATCATGTTATAAAAAGAGGTGTGGCCTATCGAGTGCAGGCTCCTCCCCTTCCATTCTCCCTGCTTTAACATACCACACTCTTTGATGCATGCAATTAAACCACTAGGTGGCTCAATATTACTTATGCATCACATTATTCTCTGATTCTTTACCTCCGTAATGATATGCTTCTTAAAAAAATTGATCCACTCTAAGTGCATTATATATCTATCGCAGTAGAGGCCTTCCTAAAAACGCTCGCATAAAATTAACGCTGAAAAGGGTGTGATATTTGACGTCACAGAGCTGTTAGTGCGCTGTGTTGATAGAAATTATTCAACAACTTTAGCTAAATAGGTCACGCATCAACATCTTTGGTGACTACACACAGTATCCTAGTGGATGCGGTTTTGTCTACATGGCCAGTGTTTTATAATCTTTGACAAGGCTCTCCCCACATAAATTATCACATTGCTGTCAAATCAAACATTATTGTGGCTCATAATAAATTACCTCATCGATGATTGCAAAATATGCTCATCGTATAAACATCCATTACCGGAATGATACAAGCCCCAATTCACAAAGCCAGAGTTTATTAGCTACGATCAATTTGTCTAACATTATTCAACACACATTATCAAATTCACGATCCTAAGTTTTGTGCAAAATATTTCGATGGCAATAATGTCGTCAGATAACTGATGTTATCTAAGTGACAGATCTGTTGATTCAGAGAATGAAGCTTCTGGGGCCATTCTGGAGGAATAGGGCAGGCAACTGATGGTGAAGGAATAGGTTTCTTCCCAAGAACTGACCGTGGAAGACATGCATGTAGAAGTAGACAATAATATATCAATGGACATTACAATAATTGATGACAAATGGATTTTGATTTACATAATCAGTAAAAATTTGTGTAAATAAAAATGTGGTTGATTTTCTGGCTATTTAAACAAATAAAAAGAATCTTTGTCACAGTTAGCCGCAGCACAGTATTTTTTGGATTTACCTCGGCACGCGATCTACCCAGAACATTATTTAGAACTTTATCATCACATAGAATATTTGTCTGCTGATAAAGTTGGATCAATTAAAAATCTCCAAATATAAATATACAATGGATGGCAAACAGCAGGTCCTCACCGAAAGTTTTTAGTAAAGTTCACATTATTATACATAACGGCACGCAGGCATACTGATAAGCTTGTCAGTTTCAAGAATGTGAGAACAGTAACACAGTTAATGTCTAAAGCTTTATCTAAAGTCTAAAGCTAAAACAAATTGGAATGCTAAGGTCTAAAAATTCTTGATCTCCTTTCTGTCGTCGCCTTATTTTCACCAACTTTGTGCAGCCGATGACTCAGCTATCGCTCGATTATTTTATTATCTGACCAAGGATTTCAAGAAATCCTTGATCTGACCTGCGTCTTACCTCAGTTTATAGCATGTGTCATTTATTCTCAATCGAACACACACACCCGTGCTTGTTGTAGTATAAAATTCCAAGTTTGTTTACTTAGCCAGTGGATTTCAGTGGAGTATTGTACCCAATGGGGGCATTTCATAGAATACCTTACTA
This sequence comes from Membranipora membranacea, assembly GCA_914767715.1. Classification (NCBI taxonomy): domain Eukaryota; kingdom Metazoa; phylum Bryozoa; class Gymnolaemata; order Cheilostomatida; family Membraniporidae; genus Membranipora; species Membranipora membranacea. Next base: position 818,232 of record OU612072.1, on the reverse strand, counting down.
CACAATATAGCCTTAGTTCAGTGCTCTGTGTTGACCTACATTTGCAGGAATCACACAAATAAGCTGACTTTTTAGACCATCATATCTCAAATTTGGGGATGGGGATGCCAGTGCCCTTCCATGAGGTTGCAATTGAGATGTGGATGCAAAGGCTCATAGTGGAAGATGAAAATCAGCACCATGGATTTTCTGCTGTATTGAATACAAGATAGCTCTGTTTGTTTTGATTTTACAATAGGCTGATCACTCAAACAGCTCTCTGACGTCACAAAATGTTAGTCTGGCTTGATGTGAGCGTTTTCGGGAAGGCCTCTACTGGGATAGATATAAAATGCACTAAGAGTGGACCAATTTTCTAAATAAGCACATCATTACGGAGCTGAAGAATCAGAGAATAATTTGATGCATGAATAAAATTGAGCCACCTAGTTGTTTAATGGCTACAATGCACTGTTTAATCTGCCTGATCATTTTCAATGAGATTAGCTTATTGAATTTGAACAAGATTCTCACAGTGTCATTTGCCAATTGTTTACCTTTCAATTGACATTAAGATCTTAGCCAAGCACAATTGGATGTATTGTTGGTATCCAAGTTATTTACCCATGAAGTCATAATCAAGATAAGCCAGTAAGAATGTTAATTTTGTTTACACTGGCATTCATAGGCGACCTTCACAGAACTTATGAGGTACCAGTAGATTTAAAAATGGACAACCCTGTGGATAAACACACAGATTATCATATAATGCTGGGTCAACTCTTGAAGTTGACCAAGAAGCGCGGAATATCAATGAAACTTTTTTTGCAAATACTGGAGAATAAGGACGCCAGAGAATTTAAGGTTTTTTGCGAGGCAATCTCATTCTTGGCATAATAACTCTGTACAATGATGAGCTTTGAAGCAGAGTTTGGTGAAATAATTTGATAAAAATATACAAATGGAATTTGGACAATTATCTAGTATTTTGCATAAAATGTTACAACTTCCCGCCCCCTCACTCTTCCGTCAAAGAATGATCATGATTGCAATTACACCCAAACAACCATCATTATAAAAATGAATATTCGCGAAATTTAAAACTCACCGCATTCATTATCAGCAGCAAAAGACAGGAAGTTAGGTCAGCTTACAATGACTCCTGTTTCTCTGATTCCACAAGTGTGTCATGATGACTTGTTACAAGTGCAATGGAATGTGTATGAAAGATTAACAAACAGTGTTAATTATACTTAATTGTACAATTAAACATTTTGACAACAAGGATATCAAGGTAATTATGTTATTATGCCTGTTATTGGCTAACCTCCCTGCTTGTGGCACTCAAGCTGACAGAATAAAATTTATTACTTTAAACGGTGAGGCCACTAGTCTAACATTTTAATACTATCTGTACTAGTGCCAACACCTACTAGGGAACTACCATCCAAGAGTGAGAGAGAAATATGCCAAAATTGCTTCCTGTACACCGTATAACTGTGATGGCTGAGAATTATATAGTATAACATCAAGAGCTCCTTTGTAGACAGGTAATGAATATATACAAGGCTTACGATAGTTGATTTACCTTTGCCTCCCTCAGCCCACATACCATAACATTCAGAGCTAACTCCATGCTCAGAGCATCTTTGGCCAACAAATAGAAATAGCTGAAAGCCATTCAATCTCAATAATCACAAGAAGCGTAGTTTAGACTATGGCAATAATCAGTACTCATACTACTTGCCGTGACACCAAGTTTGAGTTTTTTTAGCATCAGTCAGGATATTTTCAGTAGTCAGTGGTTCTGTGGATAATATGGCCTTATTCACATATCACTTCTCTCCACTTAGGCATGTAGGACAGTTGATACAAAGTAATTCCTCGCTCACCTGGGGAGCAATGTTGTACATTTTTATTAGTAGCAAAGTTCTGATCTGAACCTGGGCCTCCCGCAATATAGATTATGATGCTACCTTGTACAGCAATATCTATTCATTAGTACAGCATATCCGATTGTATGATATTGACTAGGACTGTAAAGGCTTATACTATGGCTATACAATATCAATATTGAAAGTAATTTATTTAGCAGGCAGGGTTAATTACACAATAATGGTTGCTGGTTGGGTAATGATATATAGGTCATTTTATGACAATTCTAGAATTGTACAGAATTGTCAGACAATTCTTGGGTATGAAACGCAGTGAGGCGTTCATCTAGATCAAGGAATTAGTTTGGAGTGGCCTAACTGAAATCAACTTATCATTGAAGTGACAACTTCATTTGGAACTGTACCAAAACATTGTTGCTGATCTGAAAGAAATGGTGAGAAAAGTGAAATTTGAATATACTTACTCAACTGATGGTTATGTTGACCTACAACAAATTATACATCTAAAGTTATTACAAAGGGGCTCGAACATTTTTTTGTGCTTGCAATATATGTTTGCAGCAGTAACAGTTAACACATGTTTGTCACAAAAATATATATATATATACAGGAAATCTACTATCAAAATCTCAGATCCATTGGTGTCAGTTATTTAGCATGGATGAACAATAATAAAAATAATATATATTTTACCTTTCTGTTATTTCCAATACCAGATACCAATGATAACAATGAGAAGCAGAGCTACTCCTCCCAAAGCTCCCCCTATAACTGCTCCAATTGGTGGATTAGTGTTAGTTAATCTGGTGTCTTTCCATATGATATGCCAGGTAATAGATAATGGACTTAAACCTAAAAGAGAGGAAAAAAGAGATATTGAAAATTACCAGCCTACCTGCATCAACTGGGGTTCAATAATAGGTGATAACATTGAATTGCGTATTTCAAATTCGAGACAAATTAAACCACATTTTTATATTTCACAACTGGTTTGAAAACCCATTCCCAAATCTATTGATAACTAATTCCCAAAATATAACTAAGATTTTCTGATTAAAAACAAAATTCCCTGTTGGTCAGTCCTACCACAGGTGGAGAAAATAAATAAAGTTATTTAGACAAGAAAATTGGCCATTTCTCACAATAGCTCAAAATACCAATCAATGATAACTATGATGCATATCAAACTAAACAAACTTTGGCTGTCAAGTCAAGATGAGGTTCTGATAAAGGATTACCATACACGTCTCAGGCTATCTTGATATCAATTTGTGACAATAAAGCTATAACAAAGTTACAGAAGAGTTGAATCAATAAGCTGAAAGGAGAAAATTCAGATTATTAGTTTTGTAAATTTAACTCACCACCTACTTGAACTGTTCCAATACATCTAATTTCTTCTTCATCTCCTTTATTTCTAGAGATATTGCTGAAAGTTAGCGTGCTTGTCTTTGTTGAGGTGATATCTGTTAAACTAGATCTCCAGGAGTAAGTGGGTGTAGGATAACCCTCTATATCGCATTTCAGTGGAGTTGGAGATTCGGGGTTATTATCTACAGATCTTGATTCTGTATGATCCCAGTTGCGGGTGATATCTGAAATCGAAGCAGGAATACCAGTTAAACTAATAAAAAGATTTCCATCGTTTCTAGGCATAAATTTGAGAATTCCAGCTTTAGGTCATGAATAATTGAGACAGCTTTAGCTAAGCTTTTCCATGCACATGTAACCAAGCTTAATGGGACTTACATTGAGGTCTGATTTCTTTTGTCTTAACCAAATCATCTTTGTGGGGCCAGTCACTATGTCCTCGTTCTGTACAGCGTACAGTAAAACCATCTCTGTCTGCTGGGCTTGTAGTGTATGATCCACCAGGTAATGACATCATTCCTCCAGATTCTTTGATCAATGCTGTGTTAGACATCAAAATAATAATGAATTGTGGCCAATACTAATTCTCATATATATAAGTCATCGACTGTCTGTAGATTCTTATATAACATCTTCCACAGTGTACAGTTCTCTTGGTAAGGTTTTTCCGTTATATTATGTGTTACAAATAAATGCATCGCAATTTCTGATGATTTCTGACAAGTTGATGGGTAACATGTTGTATAAACCTGCAGTAGTGTCTGTAATGTAATTTAAAGCTACCATATAAGTAAGAGCTTTTAGGAGAGTCTGACTGACAGCTGACAGTGATAGTTTCGTTCTCCACTACAGGGTCCTTATCTACTGATATCATGAGATTCCTCGGTGGTACTGTATAAATGAAATATAATTACTGGGAAAATGTTTGCCCATTGATATTCATATAGTTTGATGGTAAAAAAATAAGGCCTAAATCTCGGCATTGTTACCTAATTGTTTGCAGACACTGAGATTCAACATTTTCTTCTACAGTGAACTGACACCAATCTTGTTTGGGGGCAGTCCTTGCAGCTCTGGTGATTAATATGCTACATTTGATGATATTATTTCACTCACTCACTTAATATAGGTTTGACCTCAATTGGAGAGGTTGGTGTCTCATATTTTGCACTGAGACATGTTATCGGTTGAGAAGAAAGCTGCTGGGTGATTTCTAGTTTGATTGTCATTGTGTTATCATGCTTTGGTAAGTTGCACTGATCATCCCCAACAACAGGTGGGTCGATGAGAACCAGCAAATATTTACTGAAACTCCAAGTACCAGCTAGACGAAAACATTGTACTGTTTCTGTCCCTACTTTGATATACAAAGTATATGGTTTCCCAGCAGGAATCTCTGAGGTTTGACATGTTATTGTGAGTGGTTCTCCGAGATAAAAGCTTTCACCAGTAGTTGTGGCACTATTTAGAGTAAGCACCTCTAAAATTTCATCTCATTTCCTGCATCAAGAATGTGAAACATCATTTATAGTGTCAATATCATTTGTGATCATAAAAGTTCTGGATGATGAACAAGTTTCAGAGGGATGGAAGAGCTGTTAAAAATTGATGCGGGATATATCAAACTTATGACTAGTAATTTCTGACTAGACAACACCATCAACCCATTCTAGATTGGGAATGGTGGGATGGTGCAATCAGTCAGGGAGCTCTACTGCCAGGAGCGAGATTTGTTAGTTCGCATGCTTGGAAGAGTTTTCACGACTGATGATTCCAGCCTTAAGCACCCTCAGGTGTATATTTCTCATCCTAGTTGATTAAGATATTTTATCATAAATGTAGTATCTGTAGGGAAAATTGTAACTCACCTGTAGCTGACGATTGCAGTAGAGTCATTACCGAAGTGCATATCACTGCCGCCCACCTCAATGACCAAATACATGCTACCATATTTTGCCTGCTTAGTAAAGTCTAAAAGGACAGTTAAGTTAATAATTATACAACTATTGAGGTAGGTTGTTTATTTTTCTGGCATGTGAGATGACACTTTGAGCACTGCAATTCTTACTAAAAAAACATTTCTCGTCAGAGAAGAACGAGGAAATTGAATAGAGGGAGATGTTTTGCTGGAGGGAGACATTCTCAATAGTGTATGTGTGATATGCGATATGTGTATATCAATATAAATTTATGATATCTACAAAATGATGAACTATTCGCCATCTTTTACAATAGATAATATTTAGTAACTTCATTCTAGGGAAAATTGAAAATTTACTCACCTTGCTTTAAAAGTCGTTTGGTCCTTCAGTTAAGTGGCTGTGCTGGGCCGCAAGTTAACAACATATACATACTTCATGATTTACTGTTTTTGAAATACCTGAATTCCTTTATGAATTCTGCGCCGGGACATAGTCATGTAACAATAAATAGCATTTCGTACTCAAAGAATGTCCCTGTGTTGATGGTAGTACTCAGATTATAAGATACTCAAAAGTCAGAGAAAGTTTCTTCAAGGTATAAGCAATGTATGACAATGTGTGACACTTTTTTCTGTACTCATTTTGAAAGTGCAACAGCGCATCAAATCACAGTAAGATATTTGCAGGTTATGATATAATGGTACATTATTGGTAATGTTTCTGAAAGGTATTGAATATATTACTTCAATTGTCTCATGTATAACCTGGAATTAAGTTAGATGTCAAGGGGAAAGCCTTAGAGTTAAAGCGAAATGTTTCAATAAAACGTTGAAGTCCTTTATATGCAGTTTAAGCTTGTATTTTTGTCAACTTAGTGAGAGCTACATTGCCTATGTTGATTGACTAATAAATGACAAGTGAGAAGTGACAATTAAGCCGATTGCTAGTTAAGGTTACATTTGTTTGGGTGTTTTGGGAAATGATAACTCACAAACCTTGTAAAAAAATTATCTTGGCTCACAAAATTAATAAAACTTATTGATGCTAATGTTTAATTGTTTGATGATGACACAAGAAATTTATCTGTTCTTCATCAGTATCTCATCCCTTAAGCCCACTCTGACATCATCTATGCGTGACCGGTAAGAGGTATTCCAAGAGCTTTGGTGGTCTTGGGTGGTTGTGCGGATGATGGATCTCCTGTAGGTACAACACTCCTTGTCGTTCGCCGTTTGTGACGACGGTGATGCTTTCTTTCAGGCTGATGGGGGACATTAGCTGGTTCTGCAAGCAACAGAAAATAGTCAACATTTTGATTCATCCTCTCCCCTAAAATATGCTCATATCTTCAATTCTATACACACCTCTATTGCTAGCAATAATGACTGTTTGTTAAGTAAGGCTAATTGCTATTATGATTTATGACAATGTTAATCAGCCGCTGAATTTTATAACTGTATGCCAGCGCTAATTTATTGTTTTATTGTAAATAAGACCAATCATATACATTTGAAATTTTATTCAGATTGATATCAACACAACAAAGTAACAAAAGTATTAATCGATGGAAGCAGCACTTGTATATTCTCAACTTTGTCAGCGAATTGTTAGAAACAGTCCTCTGAAAAATCAAACTGTACTTACTCATTTGATGGTTCTGTTGGCCTACAAAATATCATATAATATGGCATTATGATGTTGTGCATCGAAAATGTCAGCAGCAGATAAATTGTTTACACCTGCAACAATATATTGTGATTTGGATTTTGTGTTTTGTTGACATGCAACAAGTATGTCAGAGGCATATTATGGATGTTCACTTTGCATAGATATTAACTGTGATGAACCCCAAATCTACTATTTAGTTAAATCAAAATTTATGGTTCACTGATGTTAGTTGTTGGCTAGAGGATTTGAAGAGAAGCGTTGAGTTGAACGCAAGGGGAAAGTAAGCAATAGACGAAGTGGGTGCTGATTGAATGAGAAAAAACTAAACCAACATCTTTCACCTTTTTGTTTTTGCCAGTACCAGACACCAATAATAACAAAGACAGGTCATCCCATTTGATATGCCATGTAATAGATAATGGGCTTAGCCCTATAATAAAAAAGAGACGATGATTGAAAAATAACATTTAACTGCATCAATTTAGTTTAATTTTTTACTGTTGTTTGCTATCGTCATTGAAGCTCAAATATTGCAACAGAAATTGAAGGTATAAGAAGGACCACAGATGGCAGAGAAATGTATGTTTGTGATTTATTGATTGTGATCATGTTGAATTACTCTTAGGAAGCTTAAAGGAAGAGTTAAATATCATCAGGGATAATGGAATTATCGCTGATTACATGGAGCTACAGAGTGCTTCGTACATAAAACAGATACTATCCAATAAATACATCTGCCTTTTCAAGTACGATATCATTTAAGTGAAACAAATTAAACAAAGTGTCTGCCAATGTGTTGAAATTATACTCTTTGATATGTGCCAAGTCTTTTTATGACGATTTACTATTTAACCGTGTTGGATATCTATTTACTTGTTGACGTTATATTCTCTTCACAGATGTGATAGTAAGAAGTGTAGGATAACCTACCTAAAAACATGACACAGCAGTATGTGACAGTAAGAAGTGTAGGATAATCTACCTAAAAACCTGACACAGCAGTATGTGATAGTAAGAAGTGTAGGATAACCTACCTAAAAACGTGAGACAGCAGTATGTGACAGTAAGAAGTGTAGGATAATCTACCTAAAAACGTGAAACAGCAGTATGTGATAGTAAGAAGTGTAGGATAACCTACCTAAAAACGTGAAACAGCAGTATGTGATAGTAAGAAGTGTAGGATAACCTACCTAAAAACCTGACACAGCAGTATGTGATAGTAAGAAGTGTAGGATAACCTACCTAAAAACGTGAAACAGCAGTATGTGATAGTAAGAAGTGTAGGATAACATACCTAAAAACGTGAAACAGCAGTATGTGATAGTAAGAAGTGTAGGATACCCTACCTAAAAACGTGAAACAGCAGTATGTGATAGTAAGAAGTGTAGGATAACCTGTCTAAAAACGTGAAACAGCAGTATGTGATAGTAAGAAGTGTAGTATAACCTACCTAAAACCGTGAAACAGCAGTATGTGATAGTTAATCCTCTACAGGGAGCTTAATACTGTTAATACCAAAGATTCCAAATTGTTCATACTACATCTTACGTAATATTGTGTTCATGAAATGAATTATAAATGGTGCTGATTCAAATTCAGTAATTCAGCAGAAAAATCAACAGGAAAAATCAAAAGTGAAAATAAGTCTTAGGCACAATTGGTCCTAAATTTGTTTCCCATCTTATTTCAATGTTTAACAATAACAATAATAATAATAAAGTTTATTTATGTAACGCTTAATAAAATTGTTTAGAAACAATGATTTCTAAGCGTTGTACATGTGATCAAAGGTTAAAATAGAAACATATACTATGAAAAAAGCCTGCTGGTAATATAAATAAAATTGATTAAAATTTTGTTTTCATTAAAATAATCAATGAGATGAGAAAAAAATGATGAGCGATAAGATAATTAAGATAATTAAAACCTACACGTGCCAACTGCCCAGCACCTAAAAATCCACTATTAAACCTACATATATGAAGTATATACGTCCCGGAAGAGATAGGTTTTTAACTGTGATTTAAATGAGGAGGTAAGATGGTAGGGAGTTCCATACATATGGTAAAGTGGAATTAACGGATCGAGCACCCACTGTTGTTAGCCTACATTTAAAATTGCTCACAAGAGTGTTGGCTCAGTTGAAACGAGTGGTTCGGGCATGCTGAAAAGTTGTGAAAGATTGAGAAATGTAGGAAGGGATGAGATTGGTATGATGGATGTTTTTATGAGCCATGATTGATAACTTGAATTTTGATCGGGACATGATGGGTAGCCAGCGCAGTTTAACTCTGGCTTCAGTGGCTGATGAATAGTGGTTCGTACCTGTGATGCATTTGGCGCAGGATTTTTGAATGACTTTTTTAATGTTTAAGTTTATCCATGTATAGAATAGTTGTAATTTCCATGTATATGCCTAAGATATTGAGCTAGTTTATCCCTGTCACATGAGGATAAAGTTTGGATCCACAGCAAATTCAACTCAGGATTTGGAACTTTGTCAAATATCTGACTTTCAGGAAAGTGCATAGGTTTTATACTATTCAATCGAGGAAAGTTGCTCTACAACCAGTGATATTTGGAGACATTTAAATTATGATTGATTATAACCAACTTACTAATCAGTTTGAATAATTCCTGTTAATATAATTCTGCCGGATGGACTAAATAGTTAGTGCAAAAAGTAAGCGTTCACTTCCAGCCAATAGTGAATTTTTGAGGGACATCACCGTTTACTTTTTTGTTCAAGATAATAAATTTGTTTGTTGAAGAATTGATTGGTGGACACTGTCCACCCTCAACTATCATGTTAATGAACTCTAAAGTTCACACAGAACAAGTTGTGAACGAGAGAGGCTAACTTTGATGTAGGAAATTAAACTAAGTTGGAAAGACAACTCCTAAGGGTCATTTATGGACTGAGAAGTATAATTCACTGAGTGATATCTGATATTTCAGGTTAAAAATAAACCTCAACAGGGCACTATGTGGATCACTATCATTCAGGCAATAGGACATTTAATTGTGGATGATGTTAGGTCATTGAATTATGTATAATATTTGGCGATAGCATGGACTTTAAGTTTAGCTCACATACCCATAAAACTCAACCAATTGCAAATATTGAGTTTGAAAATTGTGATAAATAATGGAGTTCGTCGTGATTAGTCTCATATCAATTTTCACCTTAAAAGGTGTTTTGAAGGGAAACAACTTAAAAACTGATCACAAAAAAGCTGTCAAATGTAAAGCAATTTTCAAGAAAATATTATGAAAACAGAAAGAAAAAAGGTATGTGAATGTATGTATGTGTATAATCAGCACTGGTGGTAACTTTAAATACATTTAAAGCATATGAATAAGGGTTTTGTTGTTTAGAATCATGTTGACTAATACGAATTACAAGAGCTGACACTCACCGACTCCATCAACTGTTCCTTGACAAGTTATTCGTTCGACATCTCCATTCCTTCTAGAGTTTTCTCTGAATGTATGTTAGCTAGTTTCTGTAGTGCTGATATCTGTCAAATCTGATGTCCAGGAGTAAGACGGCATTGGATCATCCTCTATATTACACATCAGTGGAGTTGGTGATTCAGGACTGTTGTCCTCCAATCTTGATGATTTATGAACCCAGTTACGAGTGATATCTAGAATAGTGGCACAAATACAAATTACATTGGCTTGCATAAGGTCATGTATAACAAAATCAGCATCATCAAATTACCACCATAGCAATGGTCAGCTAACCCAAAGTTAAGTAGGAAGGAAGTTCTGATATGAAATGAGTATCAACTCACATCTGGGCCTGATTTCCTTTGTCTTGACCATATCACGGGCCAATCAGTATTTTCTTGATCTGTGCAGCGTTAAGTAAACCCAGCCCTGTCCGCAGGGCTTGTAGTATGTGATCCATCAGGTAATGGAATCACCTCTCCAGATTCTTTCACTAATTCTATAATGACCATCGGACTATGGTTATTGTTTGATGCAGACACGCTTAAAAGTCTTACTTGCTGAAAGGTAACACTAACCTGCTGTGAATAGCACTTACATATTTATTGCATCTCTATTTCCCATTTACCACTTATAAGGTATTCTCCTGGACCCTGTCATACAGGACAGACGGACAGACAGACAGACAGACAGACGGTTGGAAACAGAAATTCGGCCAATCTCCCCTCCCTTTCACTAAGTTACTTATAATGCTCATTTGTTCACAAATTCTGCATCAGTTGGCAGCATCTAAAAAAGTGGCTATTACCCTGTCTGCCAAACAATATATTAATGTGGTGTTGATCGGACTTTAAGTTATAGGAAAGAAAACAATGATAGTTGTTCTGAGTGTTGGTTTGTGTATAGTTACCATATATGTAGGAACTTTTAGGAGAGTCTGACTGACAGCTGACAGTGATAGTCTCATTCTCCACTACAGGGTCCTTATCTAAAGAGATCATAAGGTTCCTTGGTGGTACTGTGTAAATATAAATTACATATTCTTGATATTGTATCATCGCTACAAATATGAAGTCAAAGTCATCGGATGAATGTGTCAAGTGCCTTCCTCTAGAAGAAAAGCACAATGAATAGGCCATGAGGATTTAAAATAAAAGAAGTTGTATTATAAATGTTTAGCTAAGCATTTATATGAAAAACCAGCATGATAAAAAAAACGCAGAATTTATTGTCATTGTTTGTCAGGAATGTTGTATTACTATCACCTAGGAACTCTTGTTTATATAGTAAACTCACGTAAAGGACAACCAAGGTTTCGCAGCAATGCATTAATGGGTAGCAAATAATATGCTGGGCAGCATCAGCTTTGTGTATTACGCGATACAAAACTCAAAGTAGTTGCTGACTCTAAGCTGGGAAACACTTCAGTTTAGGGGAGGTTCCAAGACTTTGCTGTAATAATTATAGAGCACAGGCTAAATAATAACAGGAACAGGAAACTGCTATGTGGTATTCTCTTTAAGCTGAGGTTGAGTACCTGATGGAAGAAATGTTTCGCAAGAATTCTGGCTGAATATTCATCCGAATTATATTTTGTCTTTTTCCCCAGGCAGAAGGTGCAATCTGCTATTATATGGCGGCCCGTAGCACCTTTATTAATGCGCATTAATTAACATGCTAACTCGCTAAGTCGCTAATGCGCATTAGTTAACATGCTAACTCGCTAACTCGCTAATGCGCATTAATTAACATGCTAACTCACTAACTCGGGTTAAACCTGTTTTGGGTAATGACTGTATTATCAAAGATTGGCTTTGTGATAGGCACTTACACCACTACCATACCTGCCATGACCCTGGAACTATTTCAAACTACTTACATGGGAGATTGTGAGATGCCAATTCTTCTTGATCAATCATTGAGTCAATGTCTTATTAGGTCTGGTGTATTATTATTTACATCACACGTTGGTCATGTGATCGCACTCTTATGTGGAGGACACAAATGGATTATGGCTCTTTGGTTTTGGAGTTAGTTAGTGGATCACCATGAGGAGCCTGAAGCAGACAAATTAATGAAGAAACTTATACATAGATAGTCAAATGAGTTAGGGCTGCCCAGCTATAAAGAACCACAAGAAGAACACTTACCAGGTAACATTACTTTACATCAAGGTATCACTCACTCATTTTGGCCAAAGTTGCATGCATGGATAGCCATGGTTTTACATGCAACAGCCCATGGGAATGGGTCTTGATGGATGGCCCTAGCCTAGACTGCTCTGCAATCTTTCTATCCAACCCACAGGTCTACTCCAAAACCTGGGATTTCACTCCAAAATCCCTATTTTCACACCTCAAATAACACAGGTTGGATCACAGGTCTTCTCCAAAATCCCAGGTTTTTGGAGTAGATATGTGATCCAACCTGTGTTATTTGAGGTGTGAAAATAGGGCGACTCAAAATTAGTGACTGGAGTTTTGGCAGGTCTGGTACTTCATTACAGTCAATGTTGTATGACAAATTTCAATCAATCGTTTCGTTATGCGCAGTTCTAAGAATGCGCAGTTTTAAGAATGCGCAGTTCTAAGAATGCGCAGTTCTAAGAATGCGCAGTTTTAAGAATGCGCAGTTCTAAGAATGCGCAGTTTTAAGAATGCGCAGTTCTAAGAATACGCAGTTCTAGAAATGTGCAGTTATAACAATGCGCATTTCTAACAATGCGCAGTTCTAGCAATGCGCATTTATAATAATGTGCAATGTTTTGTGTACTTTTCATTCAGTGATTACTTTAATATGTATTTTGGTTTCTGACCTTATTCATGTTACTGTCATCTCAAGTGGATCACCCTATTCTTCCAAAGAGTAGACAACTCTCCTTTAGTTGCCATACCTTTAGATTTTGTGTGACATATGATGTGATATTATTTCTTGGTAATAAAATCATGATGGCTAATTTAGTCCAGCTCCAAACCTCATATTACGTTTGTCTTGGTTTGATATATTGTTCCAATGTTCCGGGACCTAAATTGTTTCCGCTTACGGTTTTAATAATCTTTTATAGATATTCCATACTATGTCTCCATTACATTAATCTTTGATAATCTTTTTCCCACAGTGAAACCGCTGCATATAGTGTAGTGTCTAGCCTACAGAACTGTTGGGTTAGTCCAGAACATAAGACATGTCTATATACTTGGGTCGAAGTATGAAGAGAGAGTATCCAAGACTGCACAAATCCGCACAACACTTGTACAGTTTCTTCTCACAACAGGGAGAATTCTCCCTGCTCCAAAGCTAAATAATGATACTTTCAAATTTCAAATTAAACTCATTGTCATTTTATTAGGAAAGAGTGTGGTGATTTTTCAGGTTGTTTATTTATTGCAAAATACCTGTTTAATGATAAATATATACATATGATGAAAAATTTTGTTTATTAAATATAAAAATGGAGGAGGAGAAAAATTTAATTGGTTTGATAGCTTTGCTGCAGGAGTCATCGCTCTCACCATTCAGAGTAAGCTCTATGACTTTCTAAAAAGGAGAATAACAACACAGTTGGTTTCCTACAATGCATTTGGTCCAACTACACTGATACATCAGGGATACAGTGCTTCTTTCAAGACTCCTTTGTATTCTAAGGAGTTGTCCTCTCTTGTTCAGAGGTCTCAACTCAATAGTTGAACGATTCGTTAGATTGAATGGTAACAGAGCCAGATGGTACACTCAAAGTAGGGCTCATATAGTAAAAAGTGATCACGCACTTAGAATTTGCCTAGCAATGACCTTTATTATTTGTTTGTTATTTTTGCAGAGAAACTAAGCTAGGACTTACTTGAAAGACCCTACACAGTCTTTAGTGTTTCAAGCAAACTTGACTACCTGAAAATGCCAATCTTAAAATCTGTGTGTCATGTCATGTCATTGTACTGATCCAGATAGCATATCTTGACAAACTTTGTTGGTGCCCCCTCCTCAACCAACATAACCAACATCAAGGTTGTCATGACAGGCCATTAGCTGGTTTACTTACATCTTTTTTTAAGACACTGAAGTTAACGTCGATTCTGATTAGGTGCAGCCCTATAGAGATCCCCCATCTTCTCGATCACTACAGTATCATTGTAACCCAGTGCCCTCTCAGCACCTTCGAAAGATAGACATATCCATTACTAGCAGGCAGCAAAGGCAGTGCATGCAGGCAAACAAAATTGGGGTAAAACATAGCATAGCCTAATAATGCAAGAGATTGGCCTTAGCCTAGCTCAACTAAGTTTAAGTAATTTCTATTTATCTAAACCAAGTTCTCTCAAACTCTTCTCCTTGACAAACAGATAAAAAAAACTGAGCAATGTAGATTGAAATGGTCGCCGCCAACCAGGTAGTATTAATATATTTATCAACATACAAACAACTCACTCTCAATCCTCTGATTTGAGGTTTATCCGAACTCCACACACAATTGTGAATATATCTGCAATAAAAATTAGTATGAGGATACAACACAAATAGGTCTTTATGGCCAATGCCAATGCCAATCTTTTCCTTTCAGTCAAACAATACTGCTCAAGTCTCAAGATCAACTGGATACTGTATCTTTGCTGCAACGAGCTTGATTTCTGTACTGAGACTAAGCAAAGAAAATGTTTACTTACATGTACCAGTCGGTGCTTCCTGAGTAGAACTTATTGGCTTTTTTTTTCTTTTTTTGGGGTCAAAATGAGTCCTTCTTCTAAAAGCAAAATAATTTTGTGTTATCAATTGGTGAAATGTCGGGTACTAATTCTGAAGTCGCATTTTCACTCTTTCTAAAATTAACAACACAAGTGGCAGCTTATAATGTAACTATGGGTTAACAACGGATAGGATCCATGATATTCATCTTGGGCAGGAACCATCTCAAAATTGAAACCTTGGTGGCCAATAACTGTCAACAGATGTTAGTTGATATTGCAGATACCTATAAATATAACGTATAGCTGCTCATAGATGGTTGGAGTTGTCATCCCCTTTTCCGTGACATTGCAACTCCAAGACGATGTCAATAAATTAGACCTGGCTGATAATGATGACTTCTTCCTGTGATGCCAGCTACCAAACTGGGCTACTTTATTGTATTGTCAAAATCAGTGAGGGCAAATCATTATATCAGATGTTTTGGGAAGAGGCTGACTTGAATTTCATTATAATATTATATCTATTCTGAGTCAGATTCATCTGGTTGGCCCGCTACTATGATTATTCTTTGATCGGTCTCTAGGTTGGTAATGTATTTTATCTCATGAATAAATCTTAAATTGTGACTCACCAAAAGCAGTCTTTGGATCTAATGTTGGTAGTGATAAAGGTATACCATTGTCATCATGCCTTCCATTGTTATCATTTGTACCATCGCTCTCTTCTCCATCACCATCATCTTTAAAATATTACAATTGAATTATTTTTTCAGTCCAAGGATTTCACTGGGCACAAAATTGCTATTTTGAGGACCCTAACAAACCGCTGGTCATTTTTACTGTATTGCCAATTGTATTGACAAGGGGTTTGAGTGCAAAAAATCTATGATGGTTTTCATTTTAGGATACATTTTAATATATATATTACAGTATAAAGCAGAAAATAGGGTGAATCAAGGTGTGAAGAAACTGTTTTTTTTACCAATTTACTGCGTCTATTCCCGCCAGCCGGATAATATTGGCAATTCATTATTAGTGCCCTGTTTTAATTAAAGTTGACAAAGGCCTGGTCTTCAGTCAGGGGTTCAATAAAAATAATTAAATCTTATTGGTCAAATCCAATGCTCTCTGGGGGCAGAGGACAAATTGTATCCGAACTGGGCTGGCCTCTACAATGACAATACCTTGACCAGATTGTTTACTAAACTTTGAACTACTAAGAGTAAAGGCTTTGACACAAAGCTCAAATCAAGGCTAAATATCTGAATACAAGGTGTGAAGACTGGGATTTTGGATGTGAAGAAGGTAAAGCTTATAAATGGCATAGTATGGTTACGGTAATGGTCCCATCCTGACAATCCCAGGGAGGGTAGGCTACTCCCATAAAAATTATCCACTAGGCTCATGTTTGTGAATCACATTGACAATCACTCTGAATACATGGGCGCCTGAAGAGAAAAAGTGATGCAATTTCCACTTACCTTGAGAAAAAGGCCAAAAAAACATAAAACCAGGGGTATGTAACAAATATCTTGCTATAAAGGATAATTTGGCTGAATATTTGTGTGCGACCAGGTGGTGTGAACTGGGCATCATTGCATGAGCATTGCACTTCATTTGTTGAAACCTCTTTTTAAGCCTTTATGAATATGATTGGGATTGTAGGCACTCTCTGAAGTTCTAGAACTGGAACTCAATCCCTAAGTTGGCATTAGCTTTTTTAACATGCCGGGATTTACTTGTCCTCCAATTATATATACATCCAATATATGTTGCATTAGATTAGATATTTCTAAATATCTCTCACATTGATCATGAGACGAAACCATACCAATAGAACCACAACAATGACCCTTGCGTCTTGGCCTACAACTAACCCAACATATATATCTTCCTTAATACCTTGATTAGAGCGACATGAGCAAACCATTGACAAAAAACCATGTTTTCCAACTTAAAACATGTCCATTCACAGACAGCAGGTCACTGACAGTTGATTTGATGAGTTGCAGCCTTGTGTGTGTCTGGTTCCCTGATAACACTAGTGACATAGGCCTATGAACAGCTTAGTAGATACTTCATTAACACACAGTTGACACCACAATATGTAGTAGTAACTGTGCAAAATCAATCTGAGGTAGGCCTACTAGTATACTATGCAAGTTGCTAATCAATATTATATCAAGGACTCCTTGATCATATACTTACTCATACTGAGTTTGAAAGGTTATCATTTGAGTACATATAACTGATGGAATAGTCTGCAAACTTTGTCCATCACGCTCTAATGTTGTACCAAACCAGAGAGTTATAGCCTTACCATACTCAGTGATGAATGGTATGAGGATACAGGTGTCATTTACAATAAAACTCCATCAGCAACAACACAACACTTACATTGCTTGGTTTAAATCATTTTTTGGTGGAGGAGTAGTAGAGCAGAGATTAGTATGACCTCTGTGATTGGTCTTATTTTGAAAGTAAGACCAATCACAGAGGCCATATCAAGACAGTGATAGCCCGCACATGCATAAAGACAGACCCAAAAATATTTCTGGAAATCTTTAATTTCTTAATGCGCATTAGCGAGTTAGCGAGTTAGCATGTTAACTAATGCGCATTAGCGACTTAGCGAGTTAGCATGTTAGCTAATGCGCATTAATAAAGGTGCTATGGGCCGCCATAGCTATTAATCAATGGCCATCAATGAGAAGTTGTTTGAAACCTTGGTTGCCATTTAATACAGGTCTGGGCTGGAGAACTTTGGGAGTAGTTCCAAAATCTCCTCTTGCACTGGTTACTGGTTGATTAGACAGCTCTCGTGGGATGTTGAGTTTGACAGTCAGGGTGTTATCACTCTCAAGTAGGTTACACTGATCGCCATTGACTGGAGCTACAATTGGAACTAGCCAATAATTTAGTAGAGTGAATTTTGTGCTTCATCGAACACAATGAATATCTTTATCGGCCAATGTGATAATCATAGCGTGGAAACCTTGAGTCTGTATATCTGAAGTTTTACAAGTAATAGTGAGCAGTTCTCAGAGATAATAACTGGCGCCAGTAGTTGTAGCTTTATTTAACGTCAATGCCTCTATAATCGGAACAAACAATAGAAATTTATTGGATAAGTTTGTGTGTTTGAAAGTCAGTTATCTTATTATCCTAGTATCATATATCTGGGTTTTTTATTCTGCGTTGTGAATTATTAATGCATCACATTTTTGGACCACCAATATTAGATGTTCGCAAATACACTGGTCTACTATTGTTTTCGCTCAAGGCTTTACTACGCTGAAATAATGTATGATGTACTAAATGCACTGCCGGCTCAATTGAGTGCAGTCAATGAAATGTTCTTTTTGTCTTGTAGCTATATTACACAGTAACTCAATCCTTGCAGCAAAGTAGGAGTGTCCAGCTTGGCTCTCCCTAGAACGACTATTATCTTTTTACTCTCTTGTGTATTTTGAGCGATAAAGTGTGAATTAGTCAATTCACAATTTAGTAAGAACTGTGTATTGATTATGTATAATATTTGTACTAATACGAATGGCATAGTTGATAAGTTTTATAGTATTTTACTGCGTTGATCTTTGCTAATCTGATAATTGCGGTTTGTGTTATTTAGTGTTTATGATCTTCACTGGTTGACAAATAAAGAAAGATTCATCATAACACAGCTGATGTGTTGAGTTATCTATCGTATTGCAGGATCACTGGAGATGTAATCGTTGTCACAATATTATCTTATTACTGCCTAGCTATGAGGTTGATAACTGATGTTTGCAAGCATCCATATGTGAGAGGCTGTTATTGATTATGGTATACCCAAAAACATCATGTTCTTCTGGCCTTCGCAGGTGTGAGAAAGCGGAAATATTTTATGGCATTTATTCTTGGAATTGATTCGTTTTCATTCATAACAGAGCCCTATTACGCATTGGTCCCATGGCCTGCCCCTACCCCCTATGTAAAGGTACTGCCCTAAATCAGATGTGGCCGATGCCAAATATATATTCACTGTGTCATCAATTCCTATCGGTATAAATGTCTTTTCTATAACCGAAAAAACAAAACAAGTCTGGTCTTTGTTTGGTGATCATTATTTGTTGTGGCATGCAATCACTCAGCAAGGTCTCACTCACCTGCCGTTCTCTGCTATTTGTCAGACTCTTATAAGCAAAATGTTTTCACAAATCTCAATGAAAAATTTGCAGGACACTTTTAGTAATTGATCATGCCTAAACATCCATTAAGGCTTTTTTTGACAAAGAGACAGTTTATGCCAAGGGTGCCCTCGCCTATGGACTAATTGCACTTTGAGTGCATGGTCAGTATCCAGCGTTCAAGGTTTGCTGGGGTCGCAAGTTAACCAAAAGTTGCACAAACCAAAAAGTTGATTCGTTGTTTATATATCATCAACGCTTCTGTCCAATAAAGCTGGCGCTGTTCAACAGAGTCCCGAAAAGTCCAAAAGTGTCTAATCAGACTTGAACCTCTTCCAGTTTGTGTAACTAATCACCATCTCACAGCTAACCATCAGGTTAATTTTTGAGAACCACCAGTGCGCTTCCTAGCCAATGACTGAGAGAGCAGCTGTCAAAGCACCGAAAGTTGCACTGATCTCAATTCTTAATTTGGCATCTCTGACAGTCTCAGTGACAGACGTATTCTGCCAGTATCCAGTGTTCTCTATCATGGCGGATAATATAAAGTAAATTTGTGACAGGATTTTGAAGG
This sequence comes from Membranipora membranacea, assembly GCA_914767715.1. NCBI lineage: Eukaryota > Metazoa > Bryozoa > Gymnolaemata > Cheilostomatida > Membraniporidae > Membranipora > Membranipora membranacea. The sequence goes on along the minus strand of OU612072.1, from coordinate 798,519 downwards.
TTTACTCCCACTGCTTTGACATTCTTTGTGTCCCTGAGTTCGGAAGGTTCGCAAGGCAACTAGTTATTGATTGAGACAAATAGGAACTAGAGCTCAGAAAAAAAATCTGAATTCCTTGATGAATCCACCATTACTGCATCATGAACAATAACAATACTTAACATAATTATTTGCAACTGAATGTCACTGACATGATGAGAAATCTTAAGTGTAAACAACTGACTCTCAGATATGTGTTAATGATAGTGATCCCAGAAACTCCAAACCATAAAACTCAGTTATTTAAAGTCAAAAATGCTCAGTTGCAGTTATCTCCTCCTTACTTTTCCAAAAGCTATCTCCTTCCTACAGTTTTTAATTCAGAATAACCACATTTGGTCACCTGGATCGTTAGTCAATCAGCTAACCATTCATTTATCTTTTTCTGCAAAAAACTCCAAATCTGACAAAAAATCTCCAAGTTCGTGTTTTTCGGTTTGGGCAGAACTACACTTCGACATGGTAACTCACAGAGATCTGGTTTTTTTGGAGCATCAGTTCATCACATTATCTAAATGAGCTTTTGAGGGCATGTTTGAAATATTTTTTTAACATATTTAAAATTGCGATTTACTTTTTCATTACGGTGTTTATTTCATCCATCAGTGCAGTGGCAATGCTGCGCAAGGCAGTGCAAAGAGCCTATATATTTGTAGTTTCTATGCCATTGTGTACAGTTTCAAACAAATTCTAATTGCCTTTTATCAAAGGAGTGGAGCAATTTACAAATGACAATGGAGATGCTATACTGAACTTAAACAAAAGAATATTTCTGTTGGTTGATATAAGTTTTCAGTATAGATCGTGGTGACCCATCAGTCACCCATCAAATTCTATCAGAATGACTATAGACCTCAAAATAATTAATATTATTAATATTCCGAAACATGGTTTGGATTTGGCTTTTTCAGTGGATAACGTTCAATGATAGCATTTTCAAACTACACCCAAATGTTTGAGCTTAAATTTTACTCGAATGTCATCCCAATATTTTTATTATTGAAACACACTAATGTAACTATGCTGGACGCGTATAGGATTATGATAACTGTGTGTCTGGAGGGCTCACCCTTAATAACACACATGATATTCTATGTGAAATATTCTGCTGCATTTTCAGTGAGCTGGTTTCTGTATGTTCGACCTTGGTGTTTCTATCACCATTAAGGAATTGCAGTCCTGAAATAACCATTGACAGCATTCATGTTACGATTGAATTTGTACATTTGTTTAAAAATCGTGCCCTGGGACTGCATCTATACTGCAACAAGTTATAATGTTGTTACTTTTGAGGATTCGGTTAGCCAAACAGGTGGGCTGCCTCAATAAACAACAAATCTGAGATGGCCTCCAAACAAAATTGGATGCAATTCTTCACGCAGTGCATTAACACTATCCAAGTACAATTGAGACCTCTGCTGGATGAAGATATCGGATTGAGCAATTACAGACATTGTTTTCTCAGAGTAAATTTTCTAATCCCTCAAGAAAATCTTATTTGTAAACAACCAGTGTATTGCAGTCTCTGTGTTTCATTACAGGGAAAGAATTTGTTACTGTTGTGCCTTGTTTATCTTTTCCAAAGGATTTAAAGGCAATGTAATTTTAGAATATCAAAACCTGAGGATTACCTTTGTGTCTCAAGACTTGTTGCTTCTTATGATATTTATGTATTATAGCATTATTACATCAGATTAAAATTGAAGGTTGAATTAAATCAGATGTCTTGTCGCAAGCAACATCCTGGAGCATAGGCGGCAAAATTTGTTGCCTTAGTGGCCAGGCCGCAATATCTGCGCCAGGTTGCTCTCTGTTTGCAGGCAGGTCGGAGCACACCTGGGTTCCAACCATAGCCCAGTGGTAGATAATTTGTAATCCTGCTCAGTCCAAATATATTTTCCAACCAGCATTCCAAGCCCGAAACCCCAGTTCTGATACAAAAAATTTAGCCCATATTGAGTGCCCCATTTTTTTATACCAATTTTATTGCATCTAAAATATCATATCATATTATGTTGAATCAATAGGCTTTAGTGGCTGGCTACTCATATATTTACATTTTTGCAATCGACCATGACACCTTGTCGACATTCAATTATCCACACTCTCTTTACTCAACAAAAACATGGTCCATGCTTCTAAAAAGTTATACAGTGTTGCGATCACGTCACTCTTGGTTAGCCGGGTAAACCTTCTTCCGGGAGTTATTGCACAATCAAGTAGAGGGTGCCCTGGGACTGCATCTATACTGCAACAAGTTATAATGTTGTTACTTTTGAGGATTCGGTTAGCCAAACAGGTGGGCTGCCTCAATAAACAACAAATCTGAGATGGCCTCCAAACAAAATCTGAAGCAATTCTACATGCGGTGCATTGAAATGATCCAAGTACAATTGAGACCTAAGCTGGATGAAGATATCAGTTATAGCAATTACAGACATTGTTTTCTCACAGTAAATTTTCTAATCCCTCAAGAAAATCTTATTTGTAAACAACCAGTTGTATTGCAGTCTCTGTGTTTCATTACAGGGAAAGAATTTGTTACTGTTGTGCCTTGTTTATCTTTTCCAAATGATTTAAAGGCAATGTAATAGTAGAATATCAAAACCTGAGGATAACCTTTGTGTCTCAAGACTGATTAAAATTGAAGGTTGATTTAAATCAGATGTCTTGTCACAAGCCACATCCCGGAGCATAGGCGGCGAAATTCGTTGCCTTAGTGGCCAGGCCACAATATCTGCGCCAGGTTGCTCTCTGTTTGCAGGCAGGTCGGAGCACACCTGGGTGCTAACCAAAGCCCAGTAGATGATGGACCGCAGACACATTTGATATGAGGCCCTTTCGATAAATTTAAGGTTCAATGATTGCACAGACCAAGGGTACATTGTGGCAGCATCATTCAAGGATTGTAATAGTTAATCCTATTGTAAAAACTGCCACAATACTGCCTTCCTAGCTATACCCACCGTATCAGTTTAGCTAGGATAGTTAGGTGTAATTTAAGCATAAAACTTCATGTCTAATTGTGGAGTAAGGCTGTACAAAGAGAAATTTTTACGGGAGAGCCTGCATATTCTATTTTTTACTGTAATCAAAAACTTTGAATTCAGTTCATTCTCCAGAACCCTATAATTGTGACAAATAGATGAAAGGAGTTTTTGGCATCAAGCTTCCCATAACTTTCCCCTTGACGCAAAGCTCGCAGGTACCTTGACCAAGGAGTAAAAATCTCTTTCCTTGACTATTGTTAACTGAATCCCTTTACTATGTGAAGCAGTCTATCCACATGCTTGAAACTAAAATGTTTTACACAGATAGATAGATGGGGTGATAACTCTATACTGCAAATGAGCCACCAAATTTCAGCAATAAGAGAAGACAACTTCTTAGCCCAAGATTTGCCCAAATTGACTTTAATGAACTGAGAAGAGGAAGTTTAGGTCAGTTCTCCTTTCTCCCCAACCAGTTTGATACATCAACAGTCAACAATTTTTGCGACAAATGCATGATGAGTCCTTATTCACATGGGTTATGCTGAATTTCACGTCATAAGTAGGACTTTCATAGAGGACAAGTTTCCTCAAATACTTATTGTTATTGCAAATTGTTATATAGCTACACATTCCTCACACACAATAATTCACTCTGCTGATTGATTTTTGGAAGCTGATTTTTGTTATTTTTAAGAAAACTACATGAAAATCTTGGGTAGACAATAGATTTGATGACTTATTCGTGTCAGACTGTTCATTTTTCTTGTTGGTCACCGTGCATTTAAATATATTGCAAGTTCTCCCGATGGGATTGCAATCAACACGGTTACGGATGAGAGATTTCTACTAGAATTCAAAGCCCCCTATGGTCTTCAAACCTCTGAGACATCTATTTTTACTGCCCCTGATTTGATACCATCTTTTTTTCTAGCAAAGAAGGATGGCCAACTAATCCTAAAGAAGCGTCATGATTATTATTACCAGATCCAGGGATTGCTTGAAGTGTTTGATTTGTCGTACTGTATGCTTGTGGTGGCTGGTCATGAGAGCAAATGTGCTGTGAGAGTAGAGCGAGATAGTGAAATGTTTTTTACAGTAATGCTTCCTAAACAGCGTGAGTTTTATTTTGGAGCGATTCTACCTGAAAGAGTGTATCCTATGAAGCGACGTGGAGGTTTGCGTAGTTGTTTGATGCCTATAGATAGACTGGATTTTGTTGAATGAGTTGATCTGGGATTAGCAATGGGGGTTTGTCTATGCTATGTCATGTTGGGGGAAGGGGGTAGAGCTAGACTTGAGCTTCTTTGGGATGTTGCCTGTCCTTCAAACCTCTTTAATTTGATAATGATTATTTTTCTACACTGTTTTTGTCCTTTTTGATTGAGTTACAGAATGGCAAAAGACAAATAATACTCATAACAACGGGATCTAAGCTATCTGTTACTTTACTGATGATTGTTAGGTAAAAATAACAATAGGTTGTCTTATTATTCACCAAAAAAATATAAATATATTTGTTATGGAGAGGTATACACCCTAGGGTGCTGGGGGCTGGAACAATCAACAATGAAAGCTCCCCCAGTGGGACTCGAACCCACAACTCCTGTTGCACTAATCGCCTGGCAGCGAATAGCAAGCGCGCTAACCGATTGCGCCATCTCACCATCCCCAAAAAAGAATGGGTCGATGGCGCTAATTAGATAGCCTGCTATTCACTACTCGGAGTTGTGGTCTCTCATCCCACAGCACATTTCAATCCACCATTGCCACCCTATGAAACACAGCGTACGTGTTAGGGTTATTGGCTTTACATGGCCCATTGCTGGGACCCCTTGTAGTAGGTTTAGCTGTCTTTCCAGCTTGTCAGCATGTCTTTCCATGCTGTCACATGTCTTTCCATGAGTCAGTCAGTAGACAAGTACACAGGAGAGGTATACACCCTAGGGTGCTGGGGGCTGGAACAATCAACAAATAACAATCAAAAAATAACAATAGGTTGTCTTATTATTCACCAAAAAAATATAAATATATTTGTTATGAACACTGCTGAGCATTGAGGAGAAATGAGAGCGTTATTCATTGCTGCCTTTCAGAACGTTACGTCTTACTCATCGTCTTAGCTACCCCAGAGCAACGACCCCTGTGCAGGACCGGAAAAACCAGACTCTGGAATTTCCAGGTTTTTGGACCTAAATATTGTCAACCCTATAACTACCCAGGAATGAAATTTCAGAATCCTATTTTTTTTCTGCAATATCTCTGATGTGCACAGAAAGAGAGTATCTAAGGTATTTTAACTTCTTTGTCAGTCTTTGCCATTACCTTAATAACAGTGTCACAATATAATGTGTATCAAATTATGAATCAACAGATCATAAACCATAATGCTGCATGCTGAATATGACACAGACATGCCGGGCTAAATGGAATTTCCCACAATGATTGCTTTTATCGTGGCTATAGTGACCAATTTACTGTTTTTAGACACAATATTTTAGTTTTGTTGCCGACAATAAGTAAAAGACACCTTGTCTGCGTAAAAAGAATTTTTGGTGTAGGGACGTTCCAAATTGTGGGCCTAAAGAACAATCATAGTTTTTTGCAATGCTGGGCCTACTCTATCCATGGATATTGAAGTGGCAGTGGCTGTTGGAGATGTGTTGCAGTACCATCAAGAATGAATATTGGGGTCCTCTCTTACCCTATAAAAATTTTCAGGAATAGAAGAAGATTTTAAGGCAGTTCAGCCCCTTTTGGAAGGTTAATTTCAAATTTTGGCTGTCTACAAAAACCACCCTTTGAAGATGCATTGAATGAGGTTGATTATTCATGAGCTACATGATTTAACTTTTCTGCATCAAACATTCTGCACTGTTGCTTACTTCATTTGACAGTCTTAACTTGAGACTTGATGAAAATATTTAGGGCAGCAGCAACATTAGACTATTGGTTATATCTTATGTCACAATGTGCAGTCTTGAAACCAATTGATGACCTGCAACCCTCATACCGTGTAAGAATTGGCAAACAACACCAACTAAACCATTCAAAATCCCATCAAAAAGTCCCCTGTTACTACTAAACTTGAATATTGTCAACTTATTTTCATAACAACAATGCAAGTTTTGCGGGGTATTTCAGAGCCTACCTGCTGAAAATACTAGGGTCATGTTCACTGGCCCCTCCTATCAAACACCAGTTATACAAGCTTCTAGCAATGGGCTCACAGCATTTTAATCAACGATTAGATAAACCAGTACAAGTAATGCCATCATGTGTGACATAGCTGCCGTACTGGATTATCATCAAGGTAACAAGAAATAGTATTCCTTCTTGTCTTCAGTCAATCAAGTACCAACTCAGTGGGTATGGTAGATTGTTTGCGGGTTTGATATTGCCATATATGGTAAAAGCAAGTAACCAAAACCTTGTAGAAAACAAAAAACAGATTCAATAACCTGCGAGCTTGGTCAGATAAATTCTCATGTTGTTGTACAATTATCTAGACATTGTCACATTTAATTCAAGCGTGAGAAATCAACTCAAGAGTGCATGTCATTTAATTTTTAACATATAATTTCCAAGTCATTTAATTTAAACACAATTCAACTCAACAATGCATGTCTCCTTTTACCAAGTTTCATGCTTCCTTAAAAACTAGCCTAACTGCCGAATGAAGGTACAAAAGAGGAGGCCTTTCCAATGACCAACCATGATATATGGCATGGTTCCAGAGACATTAAAAGAACTGCTGATGTACATAAGCAAAAAAACAAGATTCAAACTATTTTTAATTACCACAAAGAGGGTTGATCGGCCGCAAGAGTGGGTTGGTGTAAGTCAACTAATGGTATCATATGCTAATTCTGCATTGTCTCTGTTAGCACCACCTTTATTTAATTGACTCGAGGTTAAATGTACTGCTGATTGTGTACTGACTGTTAACTGTGTGTCCTCGAGTCGAGGTTGAGTGTGCTGTTGATGATATACTGGCTAATATGTTGAATATCCTTATTGTGTCTGACATCGGTATCCTATGGGTAGACAAAGTCTGCTTGCTAGTTTTCTGTTTGCTGCTTTAGATTTGACATCTGCACCCCATGGTTGCGATCGTCCTCAATTGCTATGACATTTCACATGATCTGGCATGTTGTTTGCCGCTCCGTGCTATAGATCTGACAGCTCCTTGTTTTTTCTCCACAGCTTTGGCTATTTATTAGTTCAGTATTGCAGTGATTTTGTGAATTGAAATACCCATTAATCTCGATCCTTGAATTTTTAACTTTTAACTCAATTTTTGCAACTTATCAATATCAATATCAATTGATACAAATTAGAATTTTGTTTCATTTTTATTCTTCTAAATTTCTTGTGTTTTTCTTCCGGTTGAGCAATATAGTTTCTACAGATTCATAAAATTGGTTAAGTAAATTCTGGTTGACTTGCTGCATCGTATATGTTAGTGGATTAGCTCACTGATTCGATGACTTTGATTTATCAAACAGCTCATAATGAATAGCCCACAAGCAGATAAGAGGTTTTCACGGATATCATCTATCATGATGTGTTTAGATAAATGTAAACTAGTCATAATAAGATATTCTCATGACCTAATTAACTCCATTAATCCATTAGTAAAACCTAAAATTATAAATTACCAATTCCACAATTATATCGATATCGAGATATCGATATGTTCATGAGGTGTTGCTCGATGACTTTAACAAGAACATGCAACAGAAGAATGTGTTCATAGCAAATGAACTATCCTCCGTTATATCACAAAAGTTTAATACGAGAAAAAGTAACAGGTTTTCAGGCTTTTGGTTTACTGGTTAGTGGTTATAGACATTGATGAACTCTTTTTTCATCATAACAGGTCAATTTAAAGAATGGTAAGTACATATGTTGGAATTGTAGGATGTCCTTTCTGAGTATTTGTGTGTTTCTGGGAAAGTTAAGAAGGAGATACAGATTCCAAACGTAGTTTGAGCTGACAGCTCTATGTCATTTATATTCGCCCAGGCTTATAACGTTTGTTTGATGATGACCGCCATGGCAAAGTTGTGATCTAGGTTCCACCAGTGAGAGGTACTCCAATAACTTTGCTGGTCTGGGGTTGTTGTGAGGATGATTGATCTCCTGTAGGTACAACACTCCTTGTTGTTCGCCATTTACGACTATGTGACTGGCGATGCTTTCTTCTGGGCTGCTTGTGGACAATAGCAGGTTCTGTAAGCAGCAATACCAATCAGTAATTTATTTGATCAAATAATGTCTTAATAAAGTAGTTGATGTTGATTCGGATGATAATGCACAAGATCAAACATGGGCTAGTATCAGCAAGAAATCTGCTGTGATTTGAATTTATAATCTGTTGTTAGCGTTATTATTATTTTTATATTGAGTGTAAGGAAAAAAGCATGACAAGGTCTATGTTCGTAAATCAAATCAATTGGAATGACAACTACATTACAACCCATGGATAAAGTTAAATATTAATCCAGAGTTTAACTTTTTCCATGATTTTAGTCTTATTTGTATGGAGAAAGTTAAAGTTTGAACTAAAAGTTTAACTTGTTCCATGGCACTATGAGGTGGCACTGGGAAAAAGTCAAACACTTAATGAAATCTTCCAAAGTGAATTTGAATATACTTACTCAACTGATGGTTATGTTGGCCTAAAACAAATTTTACATTCCAAGTTATTACAAAGGGGCTTGATGTGTGGTAAGATGGTTTTGTGAATGGAATATATCTTCACAGCAGATGACTGTTAGGTAAAACATGCAGCATCATTATCACAGTATTTTCCGGATCTGCAGCAAGTTTCAAAGAGGTATATATACTCTGACATAAAATATAATTTCAAAATCTCGGATCCATTGGCATCAGTTATTAGAATGAATGCAAAGCAGGTAGTGCAATTGAGAATAATATATTTACCTTTCTGTTTTTTCCAGTACCAGATTCCAATGATAACAATGAGAAGCAGAGCTACTCCTCCTAAAGCTCCCCCTATAACTGCTCCTATTGGTGGGTTAGTGTTAGTTGATCTGATTTCTTTCCATATGATACGCCATGTAATAGACAATGGACTTAAACCTAAAAGAAGGGAAAAAGAGAGATATTGAAAATTACCAGCCTACCTGCATCAACCAGGTTAAATAACAGGTGATAACATTGAATTGCGTATTGTGATTTCAAACTTGCTTAAATTAAATAAAGATGTGGAACATGAACCATAAAACCACAGTATGATTTCCAGATTTATATTATTAGTATTATTGTTGTAGACCATTGCTAACAAGAGTTTTCTGCCATCGCAACTCCTTTAAATATTTTGATAGCACTCAAAATCAAGCATCACTATGCTGCAGATCAAACTCAACACACTGTTATCTGTCAAGTCAGGATAAGGTTCTGATATTGGACAACCATGATCATCACAATATGCTATCATGAAATCAAGTTATGTTTCAATTGAGCTTTATCCAAGTTAGAAAACAACTCAAACAATAAACTGAGAAGGATAAAGTATTAGTTTTGTTAATGTCACTCACCACCTTTCCCAACTGTTCCAATACATGTAATTTCTTCTGCACTTCCTATTTTTCGAGAGTTATTGCTAAATGATAGCATGCTGGTCTGTGTAGAGGTGATGTCTGTTAGATTAGATGTCCATGAATAAGTTGGTGTAGGATAACCCTCTATATAACATCTCAGTGGAGTTGGTGATTCGGGGTTTTTATCTTCAGATCTTAATTCTGCTTGATCCCAGTTACGACTGATATCTGAAATGAAAGCATGAGTACCACTTTTACTGATAACAGGAAGGCTTTGCATTGATTCTGGCCATAAATATAACAATTCAAGCTTTGGGACATTAATATCCAATACAGCTTTAACTTCAGGTCTTCTTTGCACATTTAGTCAAACTTGATGGGACTCACAGTGAGGCCTGATTTCTTTTGTGTTAACCAAATCAACTTCGTAGGGCCAATCACTATGTCTTTGTTCTGTGCAGCGTACAGAAAATCCATCTCTGTCTGCAGGACTTGTAATGTAAGATCCACCGGGTAATGAAGTCACTTCTCCAGATTCGCGGACTAATTCTGTGTTAGACATCAAATTAATAATGTAATGTGGCCATTTATTGATAAATATTGAGTCCATTCTGACATCTCTCTAATTCTGAGAGGTAATACGCTGCCCTAGAATGCAAACGTCCCAAATGTTGAAATTTAAAGATTGAGATTTTCATATTTTCCACATTATACATTTGCGAGTTTGATGTTACCACGATTTGAAAGATGTCTCATGTTTTAAAATGTAAATTTGCATTGTTTTATATGAAAATAGTCAACACAAAAGGCCAATTATCTCAGCTGACGAAATTATCAATGGGCCGGTTGCATTCTGAGCCAGCGAATAGTCATCAACTATCTGTATATCATAAAATGGCTTCTGTGGGTTTCCTATTCAGGATTTCTTGTTATAATATGTGTTATGAATAAATGCATAGTAACACAGTTATCTAATAACCTCCGACAAGTGTGTGGGTAATAATGAAGCGATATAAAGCGGAAGTAGTGTCTTATGTTTAATCACCATATAAGTAAGAGCTGTTAGGAGAGTCTGAATGACAGCTGACCGTGATAGTCTCGTTCTCAACTACAGGGTCCTTATCAACTGATAACATCAGATTTCTTGGTGAAACTGTATAAATCAAACAGAATTATACCTGTTTATATTATTGCCAATTGTTATTATTTAATATTGTCCACATTATTATCAGGACTTCTAAGATGAGAAAGAAATGTTGATCAAGGTGAAATGGAGTTGAGTGCTTTGAGTTTCAGTTGGTTGAAGCACACACCAAAGATAACCAAATATTGAAATTGTCCTTTTTGTTCTGGAACATTCAAAGCAAAGTTTGAATGATAAGTTTGAGAATCTCAAAACTCTACTAGATGCCAGTACTTTACTTTTAATACCTTCTAAGCGGTGACGCTGATGGATCAGGCATCAGGGGGAGATGAGTGAGTGTTCAAATAAACAATTTTTAAAAGTTTTTTTTTAGCTTTTAACGCCTGTTAGAGTGAAGCTGCAACTAAACTGAGAAAATTATCCATATCCAGTATAACCTGTCACCAAACTATTGCCATCTCACACCAAATATGTTAAAGCTTGTTCTTGACCCGGTGATTGCTGAAAAAATGATTCACCCACCTTTCACAGTTCCCATGACAAGAGACGTGGCTGAAAACTCTGCGGTTTTACCGTCATAACATATCAATGTAAGAGAAGACAGTTCCTGAGATATATTAAACACTATAATAACAGAGTTATCGTTGTTAGGTACATCACAATCTGGTTCGTATGTAACACCTTCAGGTACAGCAAAACGTATGGGTGCCCATTTTCCAGTCAAAGCGTCTCGGTGACAACCTAGAACCTCATCATTGATCCTCACACCTAACTGTACCAGACCTTTTGGTGAGATGACAGATTTTCTACAGGTTACTGTGAGTGGCTGACCGATGTAGTAACTATCACCTGTAGTAGTCTCAGCATTGAATGTCAAGGTGTCTAAAACAGAAACCATCCTCAGTCATGTTTTACCCAAGAGTATAACTTTGAACCAGAGGTAGAAAAAGCTCAACTGAGATAATGCATAATTCAGATTAAGCTTTCAATTGAAATGAACGATTTATTTTCGAACCTATCAATTAGCTTGAAATCCTCGCTTACTTGGGTTTTTCAATTAGACATTGTTGTTCCCAAATAATTCGCTCAGAATTTATATAATTCCGTATAATCCCAAAAAGAAGCCTCTAGGAAAACTCGCTTACTCAGCAAGGAGCGAGCATATAGTGATATTGGTAGTTGTCGATTGAGAGATCCTTATGGATGATCAAGTTTCAATTTTGACCAATTTACTAAAAAAATGGCATATTTACGTATCGTCAGCTTACAGACCTTGCATTGTGACTTGTGGAACTAGTGTTATAACAATGAGAATTCCCAATATCTGTGGCATTGTCCTTGTGACATACCCATATGCCATCACCCTGAAATCACCTGTTACCGAGATCCTGAAAAAATCATGTCAAGTTCGACTCTAGCACAAAACAAGGGTTGGTTTCACCTGATCCATGAGTAGAAATGAATACAAGACTCAAATTTTATTTTTGAGAAAGAAACATAGGGTTTGGGGATAAAAGTTTGCAATGCACCGCTAACCGGATGTCTGTATGGCTTCTACACATGGTGTTTGCCAAAAAGGCATCCGGTAAGCAATCGGACTAACCTTAGATTCATTATCCAGTCACATTTTGAGTTTAATACAACAATTATCAACAATTTTATTTAATCAAACTATGATAATTATGGTTTCCTTGGCTATTGCAAGAAAATGCTGAACACTGGAGGGCAGCTTATACAATGAGAGTTTATTGATAATATATTGAGATAAATGATTTAATTTGCTTGTAGTGTACCTTTCATATTCTACTAAATTTATGACTAACTAAACAAATATTCAACATACTCACTCTACTGCACGTCCGCTACTACTAATAAAAAACAGTAACAGCCATTGTGTAAAGCCAAATTGATGTGTAATAAAAATCAAAAGCAGAAAAGGATTAAAAAACTCCGTGGTAATACCACCACTCCTTTGATTAGGGAGTGGCTGCAATCATTCAATCAATTAAATGATCAACGATCAACTCAAATGGATTACTTAGTTCATTTAATTGACTTTGACTAAGGTGGATCCGTCCAGTACCAGAGTTAGAGAGAGAGAGAGAGAGAGAGAGATCCTACCTACCTGTCCTACTAATACTTACTACTATGCTGTCTGAGGATATGTCTGGTCTGTAGTGCAGCAGCTGTCAACTTGCTGATAGGTTAAGAAGGAAAATATTATCCAGAAAACAAAGATTAAGCATTTAGTCCTCTCTCAAGGTTAGGGTGGATTTAATTCTAACAACTTATAATGATATTATAATTCCAAGTAACCACTTTTGAATTCCATTTTAGGTAGTTGCTTTGAACTTCCTGTTTTGGCAACATGATTTTATAATTGTCCACATCTCAATGATCAATATGAAATCATTACAATATACATGTCTGTGGATCTTCGGATAAAATTAGTAGTTATCCTCTCACTTTTTATAATGGGACAACTCCAGTTTGTATAAAATCCGTTGACTAGATAAGTTTCACCAGGAATACCAGATATACCCTGGTTCCATCCCACCCTCCCTGGTTCCATAATGGGTAGCAATTACTCCAAGATTCAACCGTAGACTCTATGATAAACCTAGACAGGACACCATATAAAGCTAAAGTGAGGCACTTGATTGTGGCTAATGTTACTATAGAGTCTTCCTATCATATTGTTGCATCTAGATGCCAGATCAGGTGACATGTCATAATCGAGGACGATTGCAACCAAGGGAGTGCAGATGTCACATCTGCAGAGCAAACAGGAGCATTTTCTATATCATCATCAGTACACTCAAACTCAACTTGAGGACACGCTAGTAACAGACAGGACATTTAACCTCGATCAAAGTTAACTGAATCAAAGGAACATCGATCAAAGGCAGCTGAGTTAAGTCAAAGTGCTAATTTTAATATCTGTACCCGCTCTTGGGACCGATCAACCCACTCTTGGAGCAGATGTGTTTTGTTGTTTTTCTTGTGTTTGTTTGTTTTTTAATGTGTTTGGAACCATGCTATATAAGAGCATGGTTCACCAATGGAAAAGCAGGATTGATCTGTTTGGGGACCATCTGGCCGACATGCAGCTCTCTTTTGTTTGCAACTTCATTTGGAGACAGGTCAGTTTTTTTAAACATGAAAGTTTTACAAGTTGTTATCATAATATTTTCATTTATTGTATGTTAGTGATATGCCTTGCCTTAGCATTTGATAATGGCACAGTATAACAGTTGGTTGGATTATCTATATAATCAACAAATTTAGTTAAATGAATTAAATTGAGCATGCATGGCATCATTAACTAGAAAGTATAACTTGCTGAAATAAGACATGCATTGTTTAAGTTGAATTGCGTTTGATGTTAAACTTAATAAGAATTAAAAGGCATGCTCTTGAATCAAGCGCTTAATCGAATCAGGGAGTACCACAGGGCTCAGTTCTAGAGCCCCTTTTATTTCTAGTTTATAAAAATGATCTTTTAAAATCAGCTCCGGATCTTAGTTATATTTTATTTGCAGATGACACCAAAATCTTTAGCAAAGACCTGAACTTGTTAAAACCAACATCAATAAAGTAAATCAATGGTGCGTTACAAATAGGCTTATCATAAATTATGACAAAACGCGTTATATTTTATTAAAAGCGCCAAGAAAAACTCATTGTGATGGAAATTAATTTCAAAACGCATATCAAGCTTTTAGCGACAAAACTTAACCTAAATTTGAGGGTGCTGAGAGCTGTACGCCCTTATGTTGATAACAAATTTTTGGTAGATCTTTATTACACTTTCTTTTACCCGTATTTCATATATGGAATTGAGTTTTGGGGTCATGCTTCTGAAACAGCAATGAAATCAATCATGATTTTGAGAAACGCAGCTTTGTGAGTTATTGTTAAAAATAGACCGGGCTTACATGTGACATCCCATTTTGAACCATTGAAAATTATGCTGCTAGAAATGTTATTTGAGTATCGGATGTTAAAATTACTTTTAAAAACTTATGAAAAGATGACATTTCAAATCAAAACTCTGATCATCAATATGATACAAGATTCAAAAGAACTTTTGAACCTACTAAATTCAACAAGAATTGGGATGAGAGGTATCTGTTGTGCAGCGGAATTAAACCGCACAACAGATACCTAATGGGAGTTGAGGCAGGGTTTTGGTCTAATCCGATGAATGGTCTGGCGGAGCGAATGTAGGCCCACAGTGGACGGTGAGGGGCGGCCACACCCTTTCCGAGGCTCATTTATGCGTCCTGGTGTCTTGTGGCTGAAAGTGGGCCAGCTGTCATTCTAGACCCTGGACTAACTAGCTGTTCCATGCCTTTTATATGATATTTTATTTCTTTCCATTACAAACATTCTTTTTTATTTGTCCCCTTGGCAAAACAAAAAAAAGAAAATTAAGTGATATGTATTGTAATACAAGATTTGAGCTACATTGAGATTATTCATGATAAGTATCATTTTTTGAAGCAGGAGTTTTACGCTAACAAGACAGCATACATGTTGTCTAGGCATATGTGATAGTGCATTGCCCAATCCAGCAAGCGAACCTTGTAAACCCTGTATAACTCTTGCAGGCCTGACACAGGGCCTGGCTGCTGAAACATTTTGTGCAAAATCTTGGCCCCTGAAGCATCTGAGAGTAATATTGTGTCAAAACTCTAAACTTTAACCAATTGGTCACATAATTGGTTCAAATCAAGACCAAAATATCTGGTGTTACCCTACCAAATAGTAATATGTACTTGTCATGTTTGTATGCAAGTTAGCATGATTCATATTATACAATGAGGAAATAAAAGTGTTGTACCTCTGGTCTGCTCCTCAACCTCTAAATATAAGTACAGGCCAAATTTAGTAAGTGTAAAATATACAAACAATGAGCCATCTATCTTCATAGTTAATGCTAAATTATATCATAACACAGCCTGAAAATTCACTCACTGTTTTGAATGTCTCCTAGTCCATCAATTCATTAGCTAGTCAATGCTAGTAGTTAATGATTGATCAAAAACTAGTAAAAATCAGCTGAGAACAACCTAAAATCTGATCACAGCATTTCTACTGACATTGAACATTAAGAATATTTAACATATTTGCAACAGAATGTAACAGACAAGATGAAACAACTCAAGTGGAAAAAACTGACACATAACAGTAAAATCAATGGCAGAAAAGCAGTGTTGTGTATATCAAAAGTGGGCTCACTGATAATCATCAAAGAAACATTATCGGTAGAATCGAGCTAGACTCTTATGCAAGTTGACAAGACTTGGATTAAGCCACAATGGCGAAGATGAGTCAGACTATCAATGGTGACTGGCTGAAGAGAACTATGAAAGACCCCCGGTTAGATAAATCCGGCCTGCACCCTGATCCTCCTAAAATTGTAAAAATGCCATATTAACCTATAGTAATTTCATGACTAATATTGTCGAAAGCCTTAGGAAAGTCTAAGAAAAAAACCTGTGCTTCAGTGCTGGCATCAAGTCCTTTGAAAATAAGTTCTTAAACTTGTCAGTGGCAAGAATGGTGTTATTTAAAGGACTAAATCCATATTGGTTATATATTAAAAGATCATGTAACTCAAGATGGTCATGGATTTGTTGGCATATAACTTTCTCAATAATTTTTGAAATTGTGCTTAAAGACTTAGTTTGAGGCTGCTCTTTTGTATCACATCTTATTCTGCATATTTTATTTGATCATGTGAGTGAATTCCAGCTTTAGAATCCAAATATATTTATATATCGGCAGTAAGAATCAGCCGGCAATCCCTATGGTACGTCACAACCATCATACTTATTACGATACACTAATAAATATGTCGATGATCAAAATGTTCAGATCTGTAACCGTCTCGAACCTAGGTCAAAATGGCTTTGCAGGCAACGCGCCAACACTGAGCTATATTGTCTCCAGGCTCAATTAGTTGGTCCAAGTGGCGATGGTAGCGTCGTTGCCTATAGATATGTGGACCCGGGTTCGATTCCCACCCAGGTCTGAAATTTGATCATCATCTTATCTGTGTGATTATTAGTGTATTAACTCTTAATAAGTATGACCATAGGTAAAACATATGTCTATGGTTGTGACGTACCCCAAGGGAAACATCCGCTTATTCCCAATACCGATTAGAGGCCATAACTTCCTCAATATTTGGATTCTAAAGCTGAAAATCTGGAGAATAAGATGTGATACAAAAGAGCAGCCTCAAACTAATTCTTTAAAATTGAAATAGGATGGTTATTTGACATGTCAGATCGGCTTTCTTTTTTCAATAATAGTTTGAAATTTGTGATCTTGAGCCAATTAGGAAATACAGATAATCTGAGGGTTTGATTAACAAGTTCAACCAGCACAGGTTTATATGATGTGATAGTTTGTCAATTGTATGTGCGCTAACTAAATGACATACTCCAGCTTGCTAATTAGAGATAAAATATCTGTTAGACTAAATTCATCAAATTCAAAATGGTGATTTTCTTGGACTCTCTAAAACAGGTAAATTACCAGCATGTGAAGAGCCAATACACTAATGTCTAATGGATCATTTTTGAATTTTTTCATTTTATTTATTGAACAACTACTCCATTATAAACCCTTGCGAGTTTTAATATTATCTTATCTTACCTTATCAGTGACCTCAGAACCATTCTTTTTCATCTTTAAATTACTTTTTTCAGCCTCGTTGATGCGATCTTTTTTTCCTAATTACTCTTTGTTTTTCATTTGTCTTATTCTTACATGACTCAAATTCTTGTGTAAAACAACCTCTTTTAGCATATTTAATTTGTTTCGAAACATAATCTCTTAATTCCTGATACTTTTTCTTGAGTTTAGGTTAAATGGTTTATTTTTCACCTTACAAGAAAGTTGGGTTGGTTCCTGTGTTAGTGAATATAGTTTGATTGTCATCCAAGGCTGTTTGAAATCCAATTCATGTGCTTTGGATGTAATTTCAGTGCTAGTAGCTTTTATTATAGCTTGAAATGTAGCTATGAAATTTTCTATGGAGTTTAACAATCTTTCAAATTTATGACTTTGCTCCAGTGCGGATTTAGGCCTCCTCCTTCAATACCTTGTAATCAATTGAAGTGAAAACATAGGAATTTATGACATTTCAATAGAACCATAGACCTACTAATTTATTATTAGTAGGTCTATGAATAGAACTAATACATGGCTGGTTATCTGTCAACAAAGAATCTAAAGGTAAAGGTTTTGACACTGCAATTGAATGTGTCAATCTTTGATGCTGTCTACATGATCACAACAACGTGTTGGAAAATTTTGATTGCCTAAAATTTTCAAGAATGTTTCTTTTGGCCGCTAAGAATAGCTTTTGTTATTTGAATAAAAATCAATGTTATCAACACCCACCAACAATGAGCAAGCTGGTATTGACTTCTGGATTCCTGTGAGGCCGTCCAAAAACAAAGGCAGCTCACCTGAGGGCGCACGGTATAGAGAAAATGGTGGACAGTCTGCTCACCAAATAAAACAGGTCCACCACAACGGCCTTACAACCTGCTAAACAGGCTGGCGAAACTATTGCCTCGAACATGCGATGAACATAGATACAAACACCCCTTCGGACAAAGCTGAGTTCAGTTGTTTCCTTTTCTGTCTGGCATGGAAAAACCGAGGGTGGTTATATATTTGGAATGCAGTTGTCGTCTTTCCTTGTACATCTTCTCTTGAAGGAGCTCTGATGTGAACTTGCCATGTTTTGTGCCTGGCTGGGGTTTTGCAGTAGGAATCTCTTTCTGAAGGAATTCTTCGAATCGAGAAATTGCGATCTTTGCTCTCATCTCCCTGCAGGTTGCCTTTGAGACCTTGACATCAGCATGTGCATATTTCAGAGAGATAGCTTGATATATTTGCTCTTCTAAAATAGACTCCAGCTGAGTATCCTTTTTTCTGTTGAGCTGAGATGTGCCGCTGCTGAACTGCTTCAAACTCGTTAATCCTGATCTCAAATTTTGAGAGATTTGCAATATAGGTATCCTGCAACTTTTAATCCATTTTTATGTATAACTCAACTATAATAAAAGGTAGCTTTGGCCTTGCCCTGGCCTGCTATGAACTATGTTCGTGTTATGGGAAAATACTATGTAGCTGATTATAACAATGTGAGTAACCATGTTTTGATAATGAAGAGCTTGGTTTCAGTACAACCCTTTGCCTCTAGGACTGAATGCTGAATGAAATGTAGTGGTGACGGTTTCGATGCCTAAAATCTTGTGAAATTTTGATAGTATAGTGATATCGACATGTCACAATTTGTGAATGACAATTGTGAGGGATGCATGAATGGACAATAGAGGATTTGCAAATTTCCAATGATGAGGACTATCACAGATTCTGTAAACAGTCGGAAGCTAATTTTTTTTTATGGATTGGTAAGGTCATTTCTACTAGCTATCAAAAGCATTCAAATAAATGTATTCTTAAGCTGTGACATCATTGATATAAGCAATAAAGAGTGACGGATTTGAATCATTCCCATGATGAACCCGGGTAAGAATTTGACGCTTATCAGACACCATTCACCTTCATGGTTAGAGACCTGTTTGATATATAAATTTCAAAAACAGATGTTGCTGATAGTGTACAGGTGAGTTTCCGAGTAAATTTGGTTACTTACAGTTTACCAGATTTATTCAGTCAAAAGCTTTTCCAATGTCCAGTCCGGCAGCGGTTAAAGTTTAGAGCCATCTTGAGATATAATATATAATTTATAATATATAATATATAATTAATAATATATGTCAGTTTACTCCTCGATTGCATTAGGATTCAGTCATTGGAGCTTTCAGAACTAAACCCAAATTGCCTGCCGCAGGAGAGTATGTCAGACTTCAGAATCTCTACATTTGGTGGGCTACAATTTTCTCACCAAATTTTTATATCAGGCGGTAATAGTTAGCCTGAGTTTGTTTTGCCGTAGTTTTGGCACTACTATCAATCTTATCAGATAAAATGCTGTTTTAAAATCACCATCATGTAGTTGGGAATGATAAAATTCTGTAAAACTTGTAAAACCTTGTCACATTAAAGTTATGCAATTAAATAAAATAAAAATATCTGAATATCAAATATTTGTTATGTGTCTTTCCTTGTTCCTCATGTATTAGTTTCAATCTTCAGCAACAGAAGAACACAAAGGGAAGCCTGACAGGACTGCAGGACTGAACAGCACCAGAGGAGTGAGATAGACAGCAAGTAAGATGCGCGTCCTGACTCCCTCATGTGCACCAACATCTAGAACATCGGTGGGCAACCTTATTTTGAAAAAAGCCACATTTTACGCAGGCTCAACTCAAAAGGCCGCGAAATGTCTTTCAGGAAAAAATTGAAACTGGAATCTGGATTAACAATTTTGACACCTCTTATTTACAATCTCAAAAAGATGTTTTGTTCTGAAACTGTAGTATGTCGCAAGAAACATCAGCTCAACAGAATTACTGAGTTATCCAATCTTCTGAAGTTTTGTGAAGTCACATTACCTCATGATTTGATTGTATATATGTCTGTAACCCTGTGTTTCATATGTATGGAAAGGACAGGGTTGGTGCGGGAGGGTTGCTGTAACAAAATTTTTGCAGTCGGCTGTGAAATGAAATGCCATCTGGAACATTTCAGCAGAAATGAAGCAGGGCTTGTTATAGCAGAACTTTACGAAACAAATCGGCCTTTTTTGTTCAAAATAACAGTGTTACAAAAGAAAATTATTATAATGTTATGGAAAGTTGTAATTTCAACAACCAAAGGTCACTGCTCTTTGTTATTTTGGTAATCACCAGTACAGTTATGATGATTTTGTGTTGAATGGCTTGGGAAGCTTAGCTACATGCATAAAACAGAATTGCCACATTTTTGAACCTAGTGTGCCTACGCTATGCATACTTGGATATCCACATAATGAATGGGGAATCAAAATCAACATGTATAATAACTTTTACCGGCATAAGGCCACAATTAGGCCGCAAATATTACCCATTAGGCCGCACTGGCAAAAAGGCCGCAGGTTGCCCAAAGCTGATGTAGAACATCAGTCAATTCATCCTCTGCAATTAGATGGTATTGAAATTGAATTATGTGATAATGTTAAGTACCTGTGAGTTTAAATTGATAAAAATATATCCTTTTGAGTCTCATGTTGATAATTTTGTTACTATAGCCTCTCAGAGGATGCATATTGTAAAAAAACCTTTTGTCACACTAGTACCAAACTTCTCTCATCAATATAATTTAAAAGTTTTATTATTTCTATTCTCATATACTGTCTGCCTATTTTGTATACTTCCATTTATGCTAAAGACAAGAAACATCTGAGAAAGTTTTTCAAAGATGCTAAACATCTGTAAAATATACTGACATTTTGAGGGTAGTAGCACTCGAACCGAGGCCGCGCAGCAGCGGAGCCATAACAGCTGGGGGGTTTGGGTATACTCGGATCAGTTGAAATTAAGATCATCGTCATGTTTAATGTGAACAATTAGGTGTAAACTTGTTCGACGGTTTTGGTGTACTCACCACCAGTCCTTCCTTGAGTATAATTATACTTACCGCTCTCATAAGCAGGTAAGTCATTGTAAGCTGACCTAACTTCCTGTCTTTTGCTGCTGATAATGAATGCGGTGAGTTTTAAATTTTGCGAATATTCATTTTTTTAATGATGGTTGTTTGGGTGTAATTGCAATCATTATCATTCTTTGTCAGAAGAGTGAGGGGCGGGAAGTTGTAACATTGTATGCAAAAAACTAGATAATTGTCCAAATTCCATTTGTATATGTTTATCAAATTATTTCACCAAAGAATGAGATTGCCTCGCAAAAAAACCTTAAATTCTCAGTCGCCCTTATTCTCCAGTATTTGCAAAAAGGTCTCATTGATTTTCCGCGCTTCTTGGTCAACTTCAAGAGTTGAGCCAGCATTATATGATAATCTGTGTGTTTACCCACAGGGTTGTCCATTTTTAAATCTACTGGTACCTTATAAGTTTCGTGAAGGTTGCCTATAAATGCCAGTGTAAACAAAATGAACATTCTGACTGGCTTATCTTGATTATGACTTCATGGGTAGATAACTTGGATACCAACAATACATCCAATTATGCTTGGCTAAGATGTTGATGTCAATTGAAAGGTAAGCAATTGGCAAATGACACTGTGAAAATCTTGTTCAAATTCAATAAGCTAATCTCATTGAAAATGATCAGGCAGATTAAACTGTGCATTGTAGCCATTAATTGAACTTTATGGTATATGGGTAGAGAGAAGCAAGATTAAAGGGCAACCAAGGTTTCAAATAAGTTCTCACCGATTGATAGCAGATTACAATTTCTGCATCGGGAAAAAGACAAAAATCTAATTCTGATGATTATTCAGCCAGAATTCCTGTGAAACAATTCATTCATCAGGTACTCAAATTCAGCTAAAAGATAATACCACAGAGCATTTTCCTGTTCCTGTTATTATTTAGCCTGTGCTCTATCATTATTACAGCAATGTCTTGGAACCTCCCCTAAACTGAAGAATTACTCAGCTTAGAGTCAGCAACTACTTTGAGTTTTGCACCGCGTCATGCACAAAGCTCATGCTGCTTAGCACATTATTTACTACCCACTAATACATTGCTGCGAAACCTTGGTTGCCCTTTAAATCAAACAGGCCTATCGTTCAATGACACAATAGAACTTGTTAGTACAGAATGTCTGGTGGTCACTGTAAATTCTAAATTTATCAATGCAGCCGATAATAATAATCTGAGAGCTTTGAAAGATTATCTGCCAAAAGGCTGTCCAGGCAATAATTTATCACTTTAAAATTTAACAGCTGCAATGGCCCGGCAAGCCCCCAATATGAATTTGTTGAAATGATTGGAATTTCAGGTTGATAGAACCTTCAACATACCAAACTCTTTGATGCATGCAATTAATGGCTAAAGTGTACAGTTTGATCTGTCTGATCATTTTCAATGAGATAAGCTTATTATTGAATTTGAACAAGATTCTCACAGTGTCATCTGCCAATTGTTTACCTTTCAATTGAAATCAACGTGTTAAGCTGAAGCTCCACGTAACGATGTAATCACAGGCCGATGGCATGTCTAGACATGCTCGGCCGTTCTCACACTGCTACACAGGCCTATGAGTTAGTACTTGATGGTCTAGTGAGTCATAGTGGGGTAATAAATCAGGTGCCTAGATTGACCAATGAACTCCCTCAGTTCAATCGATTGACCAATGATATTTAATGGGCGTGTTAACAAATGACCGGATATAGATGTCATATTAAATCCGGGTCTTTGTCACTTTGAATCTTCACCAAATAAAATTTCAGTCTTCTGTAAAATTGATTTTCCTATGCTATACTATGGATGTCATGTCAGGACAGCTTCCATTTCCAAGTGATACAGCTATTACCTTCCATATTTTCACTACAGCACCACTCCTATCTTTGTAGTTATGGTCTTTTTTATCATAAATAGGAGGATGTGATTTTACTACAGATATTATTATCAACTCCTCCATTTTCGATAGCCTGTCACAATTTGATAGATGGCGTGTTTAACCGCGTAACTATTGAAGCAAGCAATCAACAACCAATCAGCATAGAGGATCGTCCAGATCACTCGGGCAAAAGACCAACAAGTTCGATGTCCACTTAACACGAGTAATCACTCGTGCAGATCCACCGATTAACCACTCGTGACCCCAAATCGATGTAAAAATCGTGTCATGTAGCCATAGCTTTAGCCAAGTATAATTGGATGTATTGTTGGTATCTAAGTTATTTACCCATGAATTCATAATCAAGATAAGCCAGTAAGAATGTTAATTTTGTTTACACTGGCATTCATAGGCGACCTTCACAGAACTTATAAGGTACCAGTAGATTTAAAAATGGACAACCCTGTTGATAAACCCACAGATTATCATATAATGCTGGCTCAACTGTTGAAGTTGACCAAGAAGCGCGGAAAATCAATGAAACTTTTTTTGCAAATACTGGAGAATAAGGGCGCCAGAGAATTTAAGGTTTTCGCGAGGTACTCTGTACAATGATGAGCTTTGAGGCAGAGTTTGGTGAAATAATTTGATAAAAATATACAAATGGAATTTGGACAATTATCTAGTATTTTGCATAAAATGTTACAACTTCCCGCCCCCTCACTCTTCCGTCAAAGAATGATCATGATTGCACTTACACCCAAACAACCATCATTATAAAAATGAATATTCGCGAAATTAAAAACTCACGGCATTCATTACCAGCAGCAAAAGACAGGAAGTTAGGTCAGCTTACAATGACTCCTGTCTCTCTGATTCCACAAGTGTGTCATGATGACTTGTTACAAGTGCAATGGAATGTGTGTGGAAAGTTAACAAACAGTGTTAATTATACTTAATTGGAGAATTAAAAATTTTGACAACAAGGTAGTTATGTAATTATGCCTGTTATTGGCCAATCTCCCTGTTTGTGGCACTCAAGCTGACAGATTAAAATTTATTACATTAAACGGTGTTGCCACTAGTCTAACATTTTAATACTATCTGTACTAGTGCCAACACCTACTAGGGGACTACCATCCAAGAGTGAGAGAGAACTATGCCAAAATTGCTTCCTGTACACCATATAACTGAGATGGCTGAGAATGATATAGTATAACATCAAGAGCTCCATTGTAGACAGGTAATGAACATATACCAGGCTTACGATAGTTGATTTACCTTTGCCTCCCTCAGCCCACATACCATAACATTCAGAGCTAACTCCATGCTCAGAGCATCTTTGGCCAACAAATAGAAATAGCTGAAAGCCATTCACTCTCAATAATCACAAGGAGCGTAGTTTAGACTATGCCAATAATCAGTACTCATACTACTTGCTGTGACACCAAGTTTGAGTTATTTTAGCATCAGTCAGCATATTTTCAGTAGTCAGTGGTTCTGTGGATAATATGGCCTCATTCACATATCACTTCTCTCCACTTAGGCATGTAGGACAGTTGATACAGAGTAATTCCTCGCTCATCTGGGGAGCGATGTTGTACATTTTTATTAGTAGCAAAGTTTTCTGATAATAGGATAGGATAGTTTAGCTGATGTATTCTATTTATGCAGTTGCTCCCAATATTAACAGTTTGCACAAAATATAACGTAGGGTATGGTACAACACAGAAGAGTTGAACATAAGTATTTTGTCGGGTCATCATACTCATTACTAAGAGTTTTCCGTGCTTACAAAAATTGTGAGCCAACAATTCGAATGGAATGCTTTCATTTTCCATCATGATGATACGAAAAGAAAAGATTTGCCCCGGCGGGGATTTGAACGTGGGCCTCCCGCAATATAGATTTTGATGCTACCTTGCACCGCAATATCTATTCATTACAGCCATTGAATTCCATAACTGGAATAGCATCATTAGCTTTCTTTTGCAAAACAAAGGGCTTGCAAAAATAGCCAGTCCCTAGTAGCAATCTAGAAATGCCCTAATCATCGACACTGTATGGCATACTGACTCTCGTGATCTGACTGGGCATGTAGATCACTGATAAACTAGGTTATCATTACCACAAAGAGAATGTCGTAAGGCTAAGTATGTATCATGCGTGACTTGAATTTGCGCATGTGCAAGAACAATGAGTTTAGTCTGGGTTCTAATTGCAATTTTGGTCTGGGGAGATAGGACACCCCCTGCATAAATTGCCAGTCAACTTTAGCTAATAGTGACAATAGAAGATAACTCTTTCTAACAATTCCGCACGCATTTGTGAGTGTGCCAGCAGAGCAGGTAGCCAATCAGATGGCTTCGGAATTCCGAGGCTCAATTTTGCAGAGATCAGCTCATGCCCAGAGCTGAGCATGCGCAGAATGACTGTATGGGGTATAATTACTGTTTGCAATTTTGTAAACAAGACAATTTATCAGGCTAATTATTTATGCTACTAGGGACAGCCAATCAGATAACAGTCAGATTGGTCCCTGTCTTTAGTGTCCTAACCGTATAACGCTATGATACTATTTCCATTCTAAGAGAAGAATCTAATTCAGTGATTACAGCATATCCAATTGTATGATATTGACTAGAACTGTAAAGGCTTATACTATGGCTATACAATATCAATAATGAAAGTAATTTATTTAGCAGGCAGGGTTAATTACACAATAATGGTTGCTGGTTGGGTAATGATATATAGGTCAGTTTCTGACAATTCTAGAATTGTACAGAATTGTCAGACAATTCTTGGGTATGAAACGCAGTGTATTATCCTGATCACTGAAATTGCATACCAATACAGAAGGTTTTTTACTAAGATAAAAAAGAGATTCTATGCTTTTTGTAAATTTAAAGACTTCAAGCTCTCTAGTTACCATAAGCAATATTTTATTTTAAAAAAAAGCCTATTGTTCATATTGTAATCTAGAAGATTGAAATGTTATTTTACTCTACCGTACAAAGGCAGAATATATAGAGTTTTGTACACCTAAAAATCTCATTTTTTCTTGAGCAATGTGACAAGGCGCAGTTATTTAATAACACAGTACAGTGTTATAACTGGTAAAATTGACTAGCTCTAACCTGGCCTTTGAGCCTCATATTTTGTGGTTATCTTATCTTACCTTAAGCATTATCCTGTACCACTGCGCACCTTATAGCGAGTTATGCAAATTTACTTATCTCATCAGTTTGGGATTTTTCACATCCCATTCATTCTAAACAACTGGAGAGACAGGAAATGTATTTACTTTCAAAAGTATCGTCAAGTTAGAAGAGAAATGAAAAACTGAAAAAGAGATCCACACACCGTGCTTATGAAGCAATGCTCAAGCGGGCGATGCTTCCCTTTTCTAGCCATTTTTCATGTCCATCAATATGAGAGAAAATTGTTTTCATACAACGCCTCTGAAAAGCTTACAGCTTGTCGATATCGGATTCCGTCGGGGATGGGTACCATGAAATACATGTGTAAAATATCATTTAATGTGACCTGCAAGTAGCAATGAAAATAAGATGCGCAGTAGAATCTTTTAACCAGCTTTATGTCAACAAATTATGCACATTCAATTTGTCACTTTGAAGTATGTTATTGAAGACATTAATGAATACAATGCAAGAGAAAGAAGGTGGTGGACCATATGTATATATTATATATATATACTTTATTATTGCCGATCAAAGTCAATGACAAATAAAGAAAGAAAGTTATCAGTGCAGTACTGAGAGGCGTAATCGAGTGCTCTTTGAAGGTGGTTGTCGCTGATGCTCACAGTTGCCCGATGAGCAGTAGAGTCAGTCTTTAGACAGTTAGATTTTTATAGCGGATGGTATAATGTTGTGTCATCGGCGTACTTAAGATGTGGTGTTGGTGGTGACAAGTTGTCGATAAATGCATTCCAGAGTAAAGGAGCTAGTACTGTCCCTCTACGGACACCTATATTAATTGAACGGAAGATGGATTTTTTATTGCGAAACCTGAAACATTGTTCTCTATTAGAGAGAAAGTCCTGAACAATAGCTACAAGATATCCATCTATTTTCAGTTTTGGAAGATGTTTGACAGTGAGATCTGGACGCATTTGTTCGTATACTTTAGAAATGTCTAGCATAATTGCCTGAACACCGAGATTGTCATTGCAATCAAGCATGCTAGCCACACTAGAGGAAAAGTTCATTGAAGCATCTGTGGTACAAATATTCCCTGTGTAAGCATATTGGTATTTGAGAGTGAGAAGTTTCTCTGTTATGCGCCAGGAGAGTGTTCTCCCAGCAACCTTGCCTAAATGATGTTAAATACTTATTGGGCAGTAATCTTTATTGTAGATGGATCAGGTGCTTTGTGGATAGGTACGACCTCTGCTCGCATCCACCGCATTTGAAATTTTCTACATTCAAAGATTTTGTTAATGATGTGTACTTAGGCTCAGAGAGGATATGCGAATTAATTTTTGATATCCATGAAGGGTAGTCCTCTGATTGGTTGCCTTAGTGGTATCTATATTTTCCAGGTGGGAGTTGACCGTGTATTCTTCTACCGATGGAATGTCATCAATTGTAACATTATAGTCAGGGAACTCAAAGACATTGTCGTTGTTGGTAAGGTAACTGTTATAGTAACCTGAGAACTCTGCATTTGTGATCCAATTGTTATTGACACTCACAACTGGAGATGAAATGGGAGTTGTTAAGCCTCGAGTCAATCTCTTTATGCTGTTCCACCAATCTATAGATCCTCCGGTTGCCGAATTTATTTCGTTATCAGTATTTTTTTGTAGTTCTTTCTGTTGATGAAATGTCAGGCTTTCCAAGCAGGGTTTTTTTTACAATGAGCCCTGTATTTTTTACGTTACAACTTAGAGGTGATAACAGGTTTGCCGGATATTCTTGATAATAAAATGCTCATCATATAATGACAATACATAATCCTGGAACTTCTCAACTTTAACATTGAGTGAGTTTTCATTGTAAATGAAATCCAAATTTGTCTTGGCTAGCGCCTTTGTCAGAGATACCTTCAAATCAGGGGCTATTCCCCTTTTTGGACAGTATTTGCAGTCTGATGGATCAAGTGAAATTGCACAGTGGTCATTTGTGCTTATTAGAAGAAATTTTTGTGCAATTGTCATAGTACTCGGCGATATCTGTGAAGACGAGATTCAAGGTATTACTCTCTCTGGTAGCAAAGGAGACTATTTGTTTCATTGGGAACAGGACAGATATATGTCTAGTGTCAAGATCATTAACATCACCGCATATGATGAATCGAGCTGATCTACGTGTAGCCAGGAATTTTGCTATACTTGAAACCAACTGATCAATTGTTTCTTCTTTTATACATTCGGATATGTTCGGAGAATGATACACAACTCCAATAATCACTGGATTGTAATTAGAGTTAGCAGGGCAATGTAACAACCGGCAAGCAGATACATGTTGATTAGTGTATCTTTGAAGGGCTTGAAGGACAAAAACTCATTTCTGGCATAAATGGCAACTCCGCCTCCTTTTCCGTTTACTCTATGGGTATAGTGAACGTTGGAATCTGCTATCTCGTATAGTTTCTCTCTGGCCTTAGTTAGCCAGGACTCAGTTAGCAGTAATATCATAGTTTGAAGATGGTAGCTTTAGTTCCTCAAACTGTTCTGAGTTGAGGGATCGCATTTTGTGGAAATAAATGCTTGGATGTCTGTATTCACCATTTGTGATGTTATTGTAATTTATGTTGTCACTTTGCATATATAGTCAAGCGGTTGGAGGTTTCAACGATGAATAACGAGGTTTTTGAACCATCCATATTCAGCTGTAGCTATTTAGTCTTACTCCATTTTGTAAACACTCCTCTAAAAATTGATCATCGGTAAAAACTATCTCGACGGTATGTGTAGGAATAAATTTTGTTAACAATGGGATTACACGCAGCACCTAGATATTTTGCTTGTATGTCTTGCTGCATTGTAATATCGCTGAAGCTGTTAGGGACATTAGAAAGCATTTCAACATGCTTTTCAGGGGTTCTCGTTGCACGAACTTTGGTATTATGCAGGGTATCGGGTTTCCACTTTTCTAACAATGTTTGGGCATCGGCTTCCTTTTTTAGCTGTAGCATGTATTTAGGTTGTGTTGATTCCCAGGCGTACTTGCTGATAGAGACTATCGAAGTTTGTCCCATTAAACTATTTACAGTACACCTCATGGTATCTTTGGTGATTTTCTCTTTATGCTGCATGTTGTAAACTACAACACTACTTTTAGGATTGAGAGGATGCTGATGAAATTGAAATTTTCGTACAGGCTGAAGGGAAGGTAGTTTGGGGGCCTGGCTGGTTGCTGCTGAGTACAGCTTACCTTGAGTAGAAGTAGCTTCATCTTCCATATCTTCTGCTGATGGCGGCGGACCTCCGGATGGAAGAGGCACTCTCGAGCCATCAAAGAAGTTTGACAGCTATTTTCTAATAGCAGCAGCTATTCCTAAGGTTAGGCTATTTTTAATGATAACAATGATGCGTTCATACAGTGCCTTGTTCTCTGCTTCCAGCGCATTCATTTTTATCTCCATTAGCTTATAGCTATAGTCAACATATTCCAGTTCATTACCAGTATCAGTTGCTATCCTCTTTGTCTTGCACATATTTGTACCAGGCGTATCCAATGCCATTACTAGTAATTTGTTGTACTAAAATGTTGTTAGTTGTTTGTTTTTCACTTCGGAATTCAACATTTCGGAACTCATAACTTAGGCGGTATGAGTGATTTAACTCGCAGATAAGGTGGCTCTACTTTAATCTTGCTTGCTCTTTATAGACCGCAACCAGGATTTAGAGTTTGGGTATACGCCAGCGTATATACAATCCTAAAAAGTTCGGAAAAATATTGTAATTATAACAAACCTTGGGGAATGGCCTACCTCTGATAATAATGGCGCAGCTATTGCAGCTTTTTGTTATTACTGGTGCTACTCATATTCACCCTCATGTACCAACCAAGAGGTGTGACGTGTCTAGCGTACATGGACGTCAATTCTCTGCTGGAAGTTAAAAACTCTATTAAGTCAACTTGAATCAGTAAACTTGAAAATTGGGAATTTCTTTGCTGCACAGCAAGAGAAACCTGACCAGAATATTCAGGCTGAGGCTGCGCATACATGACCAACAAACCTTGGGGAATGGCCTACCTCTGATAAGAATAGCTTTGAACTTTTTATACAAGGTGACCTTCAATGCTGAAACTATTACAGGTGATAGTTTCTATATAGGCCAGCCACAAACAGTAACATGTAAATATTCTGAACTCCCAGAACCCCTAGCAAGCTATGACTACGGTGTTAGGGTGATCCCGGATGGTAATGACAATTATAATTATGTTGATTGTCAACTGCCAGCCAGGCCAGCCAGGTGTGGTTTCACTCATCAATTGGTGGGCTCATTTGGGTTTCCATTCGGGTGTGATGTAAAAAGGTCAAGATCACATTATCATTATAGAATTCAATATTTCTCAGGAGATGTCCTTGCTCAATTTCATGTGCTATGACATCATCAATGTGAGACCTCCAAGACATCTCTAACAGATGGAATTGTTAAAGGTGAGTAATTTAGCGAACAGCATTTTCACATTGTCTTTTCATGTGTTTATTGCTTGCTTTAGAAACTAGAATGAGTAAAACGGTATCAAAGGTATACAAAAAGTTAAAAAGCAATGGGACAGTCAGATAGTACGAGGCTAGAACAAAGACTTCCTGACTAGGATGCTCAACGTCACACTCACAGGGAAGCGAGCGAGCAAAACATCTGCAAACGACACACAATCAAACCCCCTCCCACCTAGGCCACCCAAGAAACCAGACTGAGTACATGTCTCCACTCCCATAAGGTACCTGTGGTAAAAGAAGACACCATGGCACAACAGGGTCCTCTCACCTTGCTTGTTTTTGGTATTTTTCCTTTGTAAATTGTTTGATCTAGTATTGTAATCATGGTCTGATTTCAGAGAGTTGATAAACTCATTGGAAAATTTTCTTAAACACAGTTTTAAAGAGCACCATTGGAAAAAATATTCAAAGGCATTATATTTAAAGTCTTAAAAAGGTTGAAACATGGTCTCTGGTTCTTTTGTTCTTTAAAATTACTTTTAGTCTTTTGTAGGACTATCACTCGTTTTCAGTCATTATCAGAGGCATGGCCCCAGAACTCTATTCCATAGAGCAGGTACGGGTAAAAAAGTGAGTAATATAGTTCAATCATTGTTTTTTTGTCCAATTATGGTCTTACTACACACATCATTATCACAACCAAATTTAAATTTTAGCACAATTCATTCATGTGTGACGTAGAAGAAATATTATTTGAATCAAGGATAATACCTAAAAATTGAGATTCATTTTTCAGCTCAAGGGTATTCAGTTTGATGACATGATCATTGGAACTGATAGCTTTTCTTTGGGATTTAAAAATTACATGAAATGTTTTGGAATAGTGAAGTACAAGTTTATTTGGTAAGCACCAATCGTCTACTTTCACTGTTTCACTGTTTTTACTTTTCAATTCTTGTCTTAAAATAGCATGGTCTGTACAAAGTATATTAGTGTGGTCTACATAAAGTATATAATTTAATGCAAGCGCTGCATTCAAGAGGTCGTTCATATAAATCGAAAAATATGTAAAATACTGAATGTTGAATTCTCATGAACTGCAAAGCCTAACTAAGGCAGTAGAAAAATCCTCTCCACACTACAATTGCAAAACAACAACTGAAACTTTATGAAAGAAACCGAAACTACATGTCACATGACTTGACCATGGGATTATGGGATATCTCAACATAAAATAAAAGGGAACATAACTACAATTTATTAGCATATTAGCAAAGATCACACTGTATTAGGAAGTTTAATCTGAATCTAAATCTTTAATCTAAAAGAGTTGTCTTATCTTCTCTCAAATCAGCCAATCAGATTTGTGCTAGCCTCATCTGTCAATTCAGTTTGTGTAAGACTGGCGAACTGTCAACATCAGCCAGCACGGTTATTTTAATGTCGCTCTAAAATATCCTGACTCAGTGTATCTGTATTTAACCATATTCTACATGGTAATTGTATTCAATCAACCATCACAATGAATACTCTGAACAGTTTATAATGGACATCGACCACTGAACACTAAAGCTAGACACCTCTCAATATGGTGGTGAGTTTAATTGTACTCATTTTTCTTATCGTTTTTGGCACTATAAATGTTTTAAAGTTTGGGAACTAAATTAGGTATTAACAATATTGTGTTTAACTCTCTGTGGCAATTCAGCAGTAATGACAGACGTTTTATCCATCGTACGCCTATCTACAACATGTTGCCTGAGTAATATCGATCTAGAAATACCACACTATACTTCGATCCGATCACTTCATCTCCAAGTGTATATCATCAGTAATCATATCGATATGATTATTCAATCACTTATAATGCGGCATCGAGGTCAGGCTCTGCTCGTCGATCACAATCAGTTATTGTCACTGCTTATTATTTTCGTTTTCAGTTGCATCAGGAATTTTAAGAGTGCCTTTAGAGTACAAACTCACCCCATTGCTCGGTTTGACACTTATCCCACCAGTAATTGTAAGTCGTGATTATAAAATCTAAATGTATAATTTTTGTGACGATGATTAAGTAATCCGCAAAACATTGATCATTGCAATTCGACAATATAATTTCGTTTCATGTTTAACTTGATAAAGTTTATCTTCCTAATTCCCGGGATAATATTTTAAATAGTTATCCTGTTTTATAATATGGCAAGAGATTTTTATTTCACCATTGAAATCAAATCCATACCTGTGTTTTAACCATGCACTTTTGTTTTGTCAACAGGGTACAATATTTCATTCAATACAAGAACACCATCTCTTATGACGATCTATTGTTGCCAATAATCACCATTGTCCTATCCGAGCACACACACTTCCCCATGATCTCAAGGTCATACTTCGGATCAGGTGTCATAAATATTGTTACCGCTGAGGGGGATTACGGGCCCTGGCTTGATGATCTTGCTCTCCGACACTCTCATTGTCATGAAAAGAGCTTGCTACTAGCCTTTGTTTTTTTTGCTTGATGTACATTTGCTTAAAAAACAGTCTTTGCCCAATGAGTTGTGATAATTGACATGTCTAAAACGTCCAGAAGGGCAACGTTCTGGAAAATCGTGTATACAATGATCTCCACAGGAAAAACTGCACGTAATTATGGATTTAGCTTTCCGTTCAACGATAGTATTGAGGTCACCTACGTCAAGCTCTAAATGCTTGGCATCTTTGAAAACTTATCGATGTCTACAAAACGTAACAATGAGCACTAACCATTAGCTAGCTTTTAGCAACAGCGAAATGGCCAATTATCTTGTCTAAATAACTTTTTTTTCTTACCTCAATGATTAACAAGATAGCTGGGGGTTCCCTATAGGATAACTAAAGGCTAGTAAATTTTACC
Organism: Membranipora membranacea; assembly: GCA_914767715.1. Taxonomy (NCBI): domain Eukaryota; kingdom Metazoa; phylum Bryozoa; class Gymnolaemata; order Cheilostomatida; family Membraniporidae; genus Membranipora; species Membranipora membranacea. The sequence goes on along the minus strand of OU612072.1, from coordinate 764,750 downwards.
AGTTATAATGCAGTACTGGGTTATTAAATAACTGAGCCTTGTCACATTGCTCAAGAAAAAATGAGTTCTTTATGCGTAAAAAATTCTGTATATTTGTTATCCCCGCTGTGGTAGGACTAGCAATGAGTGCTTAGAAATCAGTTGTTGTTAACCAAAACTAAACTATATTTTGGGAATAAGACCATCAATAGCTTTGTGGAATGTGTTTTAAAGCCATTGTTTATCTCCTAAAATTTTGCATTTTCACCATCAATACTTAATGTTTATGGGAGTGGCATATATTGACACCTGATGGGTCTTCACTTCACGGCCTTGACATTGCCTATATTTTGAGCTGGCTGTGGTCATTTTTATGACTTGGGTCTTTTCGAACACAAATCCGGTGAGCACAATTGGTAAAGTGCCTGCTTAGAGACCTGAGGGTTGTGGGTTTGAGACCAAATCTGGTCATCAAATTTTCATCCTCTGGAATAATCCACTTTAATTGTAAGTTAGGCAATGCCAAGGTTCCCAAAAGTACCATATTATAAGCATCGGCTTTTCTTCTCCCCACCCACCAATAAGAGCCAACAGGATGGCTATGTTATGACTTAAAAATGAAACCCAGTTGAGAAAATCACTAGACTTGTAAATTTTATCTGGTACCGGAAAAAAACAGAAAGGTTAAATCTGAGGGCTTAGCTTTTTCTCTTAATACATTATCATAATATTAATAACAATAAATTTAATGGTCGTGTATAAGGATCTTTGTCCAAATTCATCTAATTGCCCACTTTGACTTCTGAATTGCATTACCTGCTTTGCATTCAATCTTTTAACGTTAACCTGAGATTTTGATAGTAGACTTTCCTGTCAACATATAGATAATGATATCAAGCTTAATGCAGATCCTGACAAACTGTTATGCAATGCTGCATCTGTTAACTGTTCCTGCTGCGAAGATATTTTCCATGTACAAAAATATCTTACGACAATACAAGCTCTTTATTATCACATGGCGTGTAATATTTGTTTGTAGGTCAACAGAACAATCAGCTGGTTAAGTATATTCAAACTTCATTAAACCGACTGTTCACTTTTGGACAGTCGGAACTTTGCTAATTACCCAAAAAGTTTCTGTCTGCTGGGTCAATTCAGGTGAGCATCCCTTCAATAAAGCTTCAATGTATTAAAAAATCCAATAATAATAAGACTTGTCTGTCCAGAGGCAACGAGAGAGCAATCTTCAAAAGAGGTTATTTTGACACTCTTTTGTGGAGTTGCCTCCTCTTGTGACACTCTTTCGCCACAATTCAACTTTTTTGTTATCCACTTTTGCACCTTTTCATTGTTTTTCTCTTTCTATTTTTATTGCACATACGCAGCTGTAATACTGAAAAACTTCTCCTGTCCAAACACAATACTGAAAAAGTTTATTTCTGCATGCTGCTGTTAAATTACTCTAAACTGTTCCTATACTTCTGCAATAACATGATCAATATACAATGGCAAACCGTAGGCCAACTCCTTGTGCCTTTGCACCAACAAAGGATGGGAGAAAGCTTCCATGGGAACTAGGAAGACCTGGTGAAATGAACATTCTACAGACAGTGCCAAGTGATAGTGATTCACATAGCCGCAGTGCTCAGTCCTCTGCAAGTCCCACTCCCCAGAGACCAGCTAGGTTTGAACAATGGTTAGCCCAAGGAGAATTTGAGGAGCCAGTTGTACCAGCACCAGCAGATGATGAAGCACCACCATCACCGCCACCCCCACAAAGGAGGAGACGCCAGCAGTGTACTTGTGGTGAAGCTGGTAGTTGTAGAAATTCAACAAGGTAAGCATCCTCATGATTGTGCAACTTGACAGATATTGTATGTAGGGCTAACCGCTCCCCCTCCAAACCTCCTAACGTATGAAAAATGTATGAAAAAAGATGACAAGCATATAGCCCATCAAGCCAAAAATCATTCAGCAAGTTTTGTTGAAATGTTTACCTCAATGCAAAGCATCATCATTGTGGTACGAATAGTGTTATACCATAACAATAAAGAAGAGTACTCATGTTGCAGTGACAAATAGAGTCATAGACATATCACCGGTACATAAACTCTTTTGTTTTGTGATGATAATGTTAGATTTTCCAACAATGAATATCAATCTTTTAGCTGAGGTATTGCATAGGTTAATTGAAACTTTGGAAAATTGTCTGCTGAAATCTGGCTATATAATTTTGGCCACATCCCAACTGCAAAGACCCTTTGTTGAATGTTGGGATGGTGTTGACAAAATATAACAATTGTGTCTCTGCTCACTTTACAGCAATCATATACAGTTCAACCTGGATACAGAAATATTCATACTCAACGAGGTCTATTCGTACAACCATTACACATGACATCACCTGGCGAGATCAAGGACTGATATCATCTCGAACCTCAGGAGGATGGTACCCATATACACCTATAACTGGCAAATTTGCTCTTCAGGTCGAGTGCATTGGTGTAATTTATAGACTGATCAGTAATACTGCAATCCACTAGCAATATTCATTATTCAAAACTATTTTTGACTGGAACATGTATTTTCTATCGCGTGTAGTGTCATACAGTTTTATAAATAATTCTTATACTCAAGATAACGCATATCACTAATTCTCCACTGAGACAGCACAGCGGGGAATTTTGTTCTTGTCTTGCACAAAAGATGGCTATGTATGAACCCGAAATGTTTTAGTATTTTAAAAGCACACATGATACACAGCTATATATGAAACAATAATTTTATATTTCTTGTTACTATTCTATGTACACTATGTAATACATTAGAATCATGCCAATACATGGCTATACATACACAGCTATATATGAAATAATATTTCAGCTATCCAGTAACAAGATTCAGAATGACTATAGTCAACTATACTTGTACGCCAACACAATTCTTGGAACATGCTTTGACTTATATTATAAGAAAGATATTATCGCCTATTAGTCTGTGAATGAGTAAAACTTTATGGCAATCATATTATATCTAGAGTATAATTGTTCCTAAAATCTCCTATACTTGAAATAATCCTTTACGGCGGTATCAAAATCAGGTTTTCGACATCTTTACTGAGACGAGCTCCACGATCCTGGAAACAACAAAAACAACAAGTTCGATATATTATTATTATCATTTTATTGCAAAGCTCCTTTAAAATGGTTCAGCATAGAGTTCAGCATAGAGTTCAGATCATATACTTGAAATAATCCTTTACGGCGGTATCAAAATCAGGTTTTCGACATCTTTACTGAGACGAGCTCCACGATCCTGGAAACAACAAAAACAACAAGTTCGATATATTATTATTATCATTTTATTGCAAAGCTCCTTTAAAATGGTTCAGCATAGAGTTCAGCATAGAGTTCAGATCATATGTTAGTTATCATTGACAATGCATTGTGGGATATCATATGTTGTGTAGCTGACATGTAAACATTTTTCACTCCTAAAACAGAAATTATGAAGCTCAGTGTGGACAATTCATAGAATTTACATGTTAGGTATGATGACAGTTCATTCATATACTTACCGGTAGCATAGGGTTGGGTGATGTAGTGTGGACAGCGTCACCCTCATTGTAATCCTCAATGTGTGTAGCAGTTATATCCTCTTCCATGCAACACTTCATCTCGATTCTGGTTGGCATCTCTGCTGGGCATTCACCACAAGTACACTGCTGGCGTCTCCTCCTTTGTGGGGGTGGCGGTGATGGTGGTGCTTCATCATCTGCTGGTGCTGGTACAACTGGCTCCTCAAATTCTCATTGGGCTAACCATTGTTCAAAACCTAGCTGGTCTCTGGGGAGTGGGACTTGCAGAGGACTGAGCACTGTGGCTATGTGAATCACTATCACTTGGCAATGTAGGAATGTTCATTTCACCAAGTCTTCCTAGTTCCCATGGAAGCTTTCTCCCATCCTTTGTTGGTGCAAAGGTATAAGAAGTTGGCCTACGGTTTGCCATTGAATATTGATCATGTTATTGCAGAAGTATAGGAACAGTTTAGAGTAATTTAACAGCAGCATGCAGAAATAAACTTTTTAAGTATTTTGTTTTGATAGGGGAAGTTTTTCAGTTTTACAGCTGCGCATGTGCAATAATATAGAAAGAGAAAAACAATGAAAAGGTGCAAAAGTGGATAACAAAAAAGTGGAATTGTGGCGAAAGAGTGTCAAAAGAGGAGGCAACTCCACAAAAGAGTGACAAAATAACCCCTTTTGAAGATTGCTCTCTCTTTGCCTCTGGACAGATATGTCTTATTATTATTGGATTATTTAATACATTGAAGCTTTATTGAAGGGATGCTCACCTGAATTGACCCAGCAGACAGAAACTTTTTGGGTAATTAGCAAAGTTCCGACTGCCCAAAAATGAACAGTCGGTTTAAGGACTCCTTAATATTAGCAAAAGCTTGTTGGTACAATTACGACTGTAGTCATCACTCCAATGATATGTTGATTTTAGTTATACTCATATACTTTGTCTCCTAGCAGTTCATGCTTGCAATCTGACATCCTAGTATGGAAGCAGATACACAGATACACAGATACACGAATTGTTATCATGACAGGTTTCTTGTTTGTTTGTTTGTTTGTTTAATTTATACTCTTTGTCCAAAGATGTTTACATTGAGATAAAAAGCCCCCTTGGAGAGAGAAAATAATGCAATGCAAATACCTGCCCATTTTTATTTCACCAAATTTGTTTTTGCTGCAACGTGTTAAACATCTTGCTATCATTAGGGGATTCATTTTGTGCACGACAGTCCGAATCGACAACATGCACTTTTTACTCATTCATTGATTATACAAATTACTGATTGATAGTGCTGCTTGCAGAACCTGGTATAGTCCCTGTGCTGCCCAGAAGAAAGCATCACCGTCGCCACAAACGGCTCACAACCCAAAACGAGCAAAGTTCTTGGATTACCTCGTACCAGTGGAGCTAAGATCATAACGTTGTAGTGAAAATCATAATCAAACAAACATTATAAAATAAACATTGGTATATAATAACGCAGCTCAAATTCTTCTTAAAATCTTTTTTTTTCTTGTCAACTTTTTCTGTAAACAACAAATCTTTGTGACAATAGATCCCCTACAACTCAACAATTGTCCTGCAAATTATAAACATGAGTGCATCAATGCCTATTTTAAATGAGCAAAATCTGCAACACTGTTGCTTTTTCTTTCGACAAAAATTAAAGTATTGTCGCGAATTGGAATCAGAGAATTGACATATGTGGTCATACAATCTGGATCAAGATCTGCTGTTTTTTGCCATTCATTCACCTTAAGGCTCGCATGATATTAAAAAGGCCTGAGACATCTTTGTAGCTTTTATGAGTCATTACTTTACTCTCAGTTTCTTGAGTTCATTATTCTCATTCTAGCCACTTTTCATTGACTCTAAGTTATTACACGTAATTAAACTAGGTCAACTTGTTGCACCAAACATCAAAACAAATGGATTGGTATGACTGATGAAAATGAGGTTGTAGCAAATCAAAAGCACTGCTGTCGGTGATGTTGAACCCTGTAAATATTGTCAGGTGTTGTCGCAATGTATCGTCGATGTTGATTTCTTGGCGGCATTTTGATTTTGACATTCTGACGAGGTGGCGGGCGCTCATCTAGATCAAGATATTAATTTGCCCTAGTGCCCTAAGGTTAATTGGTATTAATTATTCCTGATGACTATTATTGCAGAACTTTTATAATGATAAACACAGTGAAAAAGGATGGATGAATTTGTTACAGAACACCGACAAACAAGGTGTGAAATTAGTTGTACACACTCATAGTGGCTCCTGTGATCTGACTGGGCATGTAGATCACTGATAAACTAGGCTACCATTACCACAAAGCTTATGTCGTAAGGCTAGTGTGCATAATGCGCAAGTTTGATTGGCGCATGTGCAATGACAAAGAGTTTAACCCAGGTTGTGATATCAATAATGGTCAGGGAGAATTAGACATCCCTCTGCATGAACTGATAATCAACATTAGCTAATATTTTCAACAGAAGACAACTCTGATTGCCAATTCCGCATGCATTTGGAAGCGTGCCGCCAGAGCAGGTAGCCAATCAGATGGCTTCAGAATTCCCAGACTCAATTTTGCAGAGATCAGCTCATGCCCAGAGCTGAGCATGCCCAAAATGGTACAGACTGGCACTGGTAAAAGCCCAAAAGATAGAAAAAGTCAGGTTTTTTTGTTTAGTGTGAGTATCAGATGTCGTTGAAGGCAGTAGTGGCCCAAAACACCCCCATACTTCATGGTGCTGTAACGTCCTGATAGGCATTCATTTAGGAAGACATTCATAAATTGATCCTCATCGTGAATTTATACGGGAGCGAGTGTCTTAGTTTGGGTGGTCATCAGAGCATCAATATCAGAGTGCTCGATGCCTATCTTGATAGCATCTTCAAAAAGTTTACGTATACACATCCTATCACTTTCATAGATTTATGTAAATAGTATGGGTAGACAATAAGTTATGAGAGATACAATGAAACTTTTAAATAACCTATTAGATAGAAGCATGGAATTGAGATACACAAAACTTTTAAGAATGAACATTCTTCGCGAGGCTGTTGTAAACACTGATTGAACATGGTCTTGAAAGAGTAGTTTATCATCAACTGCGATGCCAAGATATCTCATTTTAAGACACATAATAATATCGGTGACATTTAAAAACAGAGCTGGGGTATCAGGTTTGACAAGCTGAGTTGACAACATCATATCTTGAGTTTTAGTACTACCGCACTACACTGAATATGTATTTTGCAATGAGTTAACAGTCTGAATACTTTCACTTAGCTGTAATTAGCTTTGATGTCAGTAGATGAATAATTGCACTCATTCACACTAACATGAGTTTGTGATGGATAATCTTTCAGAAAGAGTTTTGTTGTATTAATTTTCTGAAGTTTGACCATGACCTTGAGATTTTAATGTCTATGTAATTTTACTTCAAACCTGCAGGGCCGCCCTGTACTGGTTTATGCATGTACGAATACCTTCTTTGATTTTCAACTTAGGATGAGAAGTTTCCAAATATCGAAAGAGATGTGAAGACTTGCAGAAAATTATATGCTAAGTTGTAATAAGAATTATAAGTTCTGTTTGATGTACTAGTGACCATGAGATTGGTCAGGAAATTATTTAAATCATAATGTAGAAGTGAAGGTGAGATTGGTCACCATCATCCAAACTCTTTAACTATGATGTTAGATTTTATGATATCTCTGCAATATCACAAGATGACCTCGAGTCATTGCCTTCCAAGACATTTAGCGAGAGTGCCATTGTAAACATCCTATACTTAATGTGGTTCTAACTAGAATCCAGCTTGTTTCTCATCATTGCTCTGTCTTAACCGGCCACAGGCTACAGGCTAAGGCTCACTCCACAAAAGTACTAGTGCCTTTACAGATTTGTTGTTGTGAGACTAATATATATCACTTTTGAATTCGAAAACCTCTCATCAATACAATTAAGATCGCTCATTGGTAACTTATATTTAGCATGAAAATTTGTATTTTCTGTAAATATATATAGAAATGATACAATTGATGCAAAAGATGATAATAAAAATATCAATATTTCACAGCCACTCACCTTTAGTTATTCTTGAATAAATTTTCACATATTTCTAGTTTTATGAATGGTTACTAACTAGAGCTAAAGACTCCATATTTTTAGACTGTTTGTTGATGGTGCTGTTTTCTCTGGTCACAAAGTAATATAATTTGGCGAAATCAATGATAAAAATATTTCCCCATGATTGTGGAAAGATTTTTTAGCACATAAACATCCTGTTTCTCTTCAAAATTATTGTGGGTTACTCGCATTTTTACATCAAATCAAAATTTTTTATCATTAACATTAAAGATTTTGATTCAGATTTTAATTGCGTGAAGCAACAATAGAGGAGTGAATTTTAGGAAGAGCTCATTTGATTTCGGCCAACTTAATGTTAGCTACCACGTATATATAGTAGTATATAATAACTCTATGGTCAAATAAGAGGGTGAGTGAACTGTATGATAGTCTTCTATGTTAGCTATGGAAAGAATGCAAAAAAAATCTTACTTTACACTTCTAGAGTAGACGCAAATCACTCATCTTAAAGTAGCATACAACCCTGGCACCACTAGATATAAATCCACTTGCAATTTCCCTTCACAGCTCGGCAACATACTCAACAATGAAAATCCTAGGTATAAGCTCTGGCTCTGCACCACAGGGCAGTCAGCAGCCCCTATTCCCCAGTGGCTGCAAAAGCAGTGAATTAAATTGGGACTCTAAGTTTTGTTTATAATCTCATAGAAAAGCGTAATTTTCTTATTATTGAAGGCAAAAATGTTGTTTTTGTAGATGATTTTTCAATTGAAATGACTGTTTATGTATTAAGATTAAAGCAGAAAAATGATAGCTGCTTAAATTCTAGAAACAAATACTTTTCTATACCAAGCTTTTCCAGCAATATATTCATTTCAAGGGTATTAACACTTGGCCAATTATATTGGGTATGTCTATTACTGAAACAAAATGGTGGAAGAGAGTTTGCAATTAAAATAATTAGATTTTTCTAATTTAATATTTTTTATGACATGCAAATTTAGAAGGAGCGCATCATTACGCATCAAATATCAAAATATAACTTTTTGTGGTTTTCTGCTACTTTAAACAAATGTCTACTGATTTGGATTTTATTCATGAGATAGTCACCACCTCACCGACTAGCTTCTTCATCTCGGTGCAAGATCTGAATTTTAAGTGGTGGATTGTTCTTCCTGAGTATTGTGCGTCCGGTCACAATAGTGTCACAAGTCACCACGAGGTACACTGATCGAATATCCTTTGACTGTTATACTGTTCACACGTTGATAATTAAGATCGCATGCTAAATCAAGCATTACGGATATGGCTGAATCTAGCTGGAGCGCAAAAGTATCCTATCATAGGTTTTTTTTATTTGCTTTAGGTAGTTTGATGAATAAATATTATATAACTTTATATAATTATGAAATAATATTATAATATTATATAACTAGGAAACAATGTATAATATCTGAAGCCCGTGTCGTTTTTAGAGTCAGTCATTCTTATGAGTCACAACTAGGTAAGCCACTCTTATATTCCATTACTAGTCATCCGGGAGACATTTCACGGTTCAATCCCTCCAGTTACCGATATGAGTGTAGTTATGAACATCATCATGTTGTTTCTGTATGTTTATCCTCTCGTACTCATTATCAAGTTTTCTTGTGACCTCATGTAGATTCTCGTATGTCTGTCTACTAGCGCTTATTAAATTCCCATTCTCATAATCTGGTTATGTGGGTGAGTTTGATACAGCAGCCACCTCCTCATACTCACCAGCTGCTGTGTTCTCTGCTTAAAACATTGAGGTTAAACACAAAATAAGTCTATTTATACACTTTGTTGTATGTTTCAATATCAATAATCAATTATTTCTGGTATTGCTAGACGGCTAGAAATTGGATAGATAGATCAAGAATCTTATGTAGAAGAGGTTTGTATTCTAAATTTCTCTTCTGAACCTATTAGTTTTTAAGTTATGACAATTCTTATAACCTCATGTCACTCCAATGAATATCAACCAGAATAGCTAACAGGAGGGATTATGCCTGATTGTTTAGATGACACAGAAAGGGTTAATACTATCTATATGTTCAACAAAATATATAATAAAAAGAGTCCTCCAATCTACTAATCATTACCATGACCCTTTCAATCCGATTCCCACATTCCTTAAATTATTTATTGATATGATGATTAAATCAAGGCCAGGACTGGATTCCCTCACAATATCTGATACATATATAATTGGTTAACAACAAAGAAACACAATGAATTATATTTACCCCAATATGTGTTCTGTTCTCGGATCTATAAATGTAACAATGAAAAAAACAGTCAGCTTTGAGTCAGTTCTAGTTCATTGATGTGTTTTCTGTGAAAACTAAAAGCGAACATAATTGTGCGATCAAACAGCAAGCGAAAATTTCAAACTTACTTTGTTGATAATTGGTTACTATACTCCATCAAGAGTTAACCAGGGGAAGGGAATTTCTATTTTATTCATGATCTGTACTACTCACCCTTGTAAGATCTATTATTTGTCAATCTTGAATAATCCTGGCATTGAATAAGAGTGATGACAATGATTGATGGTCAAAATAAACTAAGCAATGTCAAGATTAAAATTAGTTTCCTATGTAGTTGAGGATTTCTGCATTTCTGAATTACTCCATTGTTGATCATAGTCCCAAAAAAAAGCTTGCATGTAAAAAGTCAAATGAATTTGTTTAGCAAAATGAGAGCAGATAACTCAAAATTTATACAGCACATGATATGAGTTGGAATCCACAGGTAAAGTATATAAAAGTGGTTCAATAATGTGAGTGGCACTTAGGTGAGTTGGGGGAGTCTATTTTACACACCTATGCAAAAAACTTCATTCAGTCAAATGAATTTAAGGTCATGCTTCGCCAAAATTTTTTTTGGGTTTCTCAATTCACATGATCAATGAAGTCAATTAGCACTCATTTGCCTGAGTAGCAGCAGTAGTTTACGGGTAATTGGTGACCAAGAAAATACTAGTCTCTGAAACTCTTGGGATTATAATTCCTGCTTAATTAGGCTAAAATTAAGTTTGTCCCCGACTGTTTGGTTTGCCGGATCAAGTATAATCCAATCTACCTGCTTTTAAAGTTGCCCTGTTGCCCTGTTACACTGCCAACGGCTCACCAGTAGGATGGATTGGATTGGATCAAACTTGAGCAAGTTGAGTGCTTTGTTTACATTTTTTGACTCATTATTCATTTTTGACCTGTTGCTTTAAAAGCCGTTCACTGCATGTTTAAAACTATTAAATCTGCCTCTTCAATACTTTGGAAATATGGTTGGAGATAATTTTGAATAATCATTTTTTATGAGTGCAACAAAGCCTATTCATATGTTGTTTGTGGACATTGAAAAGGCCTATGATACCACACCATGTAAGCTGATATGGTTTTGCTTACGAATGCGATTGTTTCCAGAGCAGTACATCAACATCATCAAAGACTGTAGCTCCAGTGTTAGGACAGACTCCGGGCTGACAGACAAGATCCATATTGAAGCTGGATCGCATCAAGGATCGGCACTTAGCCCGCTGCTTTTTATCATAACAACGTATGTCATAACAGAAGACAGTGCGATAGTGATCGAGAGACTAGAGTGAAGGAGAGAGAAGAGATATGGAGGGAGAAGATGGAGGCAGCTGGATTGAAGATAAGCCGAAAGAAAACAGAGCATTTTCCAGCAGTTAGAGACCAAGATAACATCAGGATGAAGAGGTATGGTTGTCAAGAAGCGGAAAGCCTGCCTAAATGTTCTCATTTCAAGTACTTGGGCACAACAATCTACTAAGATGGAGGTTTCCGCACGGAGATAAAGCTGAGAACATCTGAGGCATGGAATAAGTGGAGAGAACTGACTGGTGTGCTCTGTGACAAGAAAATGCCTGTTAACTGAAAGTGCTAATGTATAAAATAACTATCAGACCAGCTCTGCTATATGGAAATGAGACATGGCCAATCACGGGATCTCTGGCAGATACGATGTCATCCTGCGATGCGTATGTTGCAATATTGTATGGGTATGACTCTAGAGGACCACAAGAGATATCAGGAAATAACAGCAGATGCCAGAGTGATGCCAATTAATGATCTGGTGAGGAGGAAAAGAATGCAGTGGTATGGGCATGTTAGACGGAGAGAAAGTGAGGACGATATCCTGAGAGTGTCAGAGCTGACAGTCGAAGGAGTGACCTAGGGGGAGACAAAAACAAAGATAGTACTATACAGTAAACTCAGACATTGGATGGCTTGATCTAGATGGTTCAGATGCTTAAGACCGAGTGTGACGGAGGAGTTTGGTAGAACTTGGGGTCAAGCAGAAACCATCCACCCGCGCAGGAACATGGCGGTGAAAGGTGGCCAAAGGTGACCATTTCTTAATTACCTCTGGCTGTTTTGCTTTCCATTTTATTGGTCTTGTTTTTTTTGGGTTTCTCAATTCACATGATCAATGAAGTCTAAACCCGTCTAAACCCAAAATTTGGCGACGTTACGTCATGACGTGACGTCATGACGCGTCACTGAATTTCAACAACATGTCAAAACATATTGTCACTATTGTACATAATAAAAAAACATTGCAAGATCTCAGAGCAAAAAAATGCAGTTAATACATAAAGACTACCCTTATATCATGCTGCCAAAACAGCAATAATGTTCAATGCTTGATTTGACTTGTAAAAAAACGGCATTCAAATTCACATACTGATAGCTAAACCATAAGTGTTGACAATGCTATAAAGAAAGTGAGCTGTGTTAATTGCTGTCCAAGGTGGAAAGATTTGATTACCGTAGTGCCCTCACCAGCCCATTGCTGACCAGTATTGATGAACAAAAATTGATGTGCCAATTGGCAATTTTGAATTATCTTACGTCTAAACTAGTCAACTTTTGACAAAAATCCTCCGAAGCCTTGGTGAGGGCACTACGCATTTATTTTGAACCAAATAAAATTTTTGTGTTGGAGAAGGGGTATACTAAGAATGCCCATCATGCAGTTTTCCAGAAGCAGGCTGTAAACTCAATATTCATTTTGCCAAGCTAACCTCAAATAAAATATGTATTGAGTGAAAAATTGCACGGGAACTCCCTACAAACGTTCACATATCCTTTTTGTATATTCCAAAGTTAAGAATCAACACACTACTCAAATTGAAATAAATGCCTCATGAATACAGAGGAAAATCCAACCCTGATATATTTCTGCACCAGATCTGGTGTAGTAATAAAAGTCTCTAAGTCATTTTGATGTATTTTACAACAGTTCACAAGCTGGCTTATTAATTGCTGTGAGTTATTATAGAACTCTCCTTCTCTAGTACTTGAAATTCAAGTCAAGGCTTGTTCCTAGTATTAATTATCACAAATTAATGTTATTGGGACTACTTTGCGCTGCCAATCCTGGATTGATACAAATAAATGGTTGTGAGGCGTCTGAGCCAGATGCTCCCAGTTATTGACAACTCTTATTGTTTTGCATGGGCAACTGTGGCTTAAATTTTATAAATTGCCATCACATACATAAGAAATTAAATTAAAGACAATTGAGGGTTTGGAAATTGCTAAGCAAGGAATAGCTTCAATTAGAATTAAAAATCAAGGAAATCGGACCGGTAGTTCTCAAGTTAGTATCCTAGGCGAAGCATGGCCTTAAGCTTAATATATACCACTTTCCCATCCCCCTATCAAACCTTGACCCAGTATAGTTGATACAGCTGTTTTGGCCAAGTCAGGTCAGATAAATGATGTCCGGTCACTGTTTTATTTGGTGGATGTTTGTCTCTTGGTAATAAATGCTTGTAAATTTCCGTGACTTGAATCAAACTTTTGTATGGCTCTTGACCTTTGGTGATTCGGTAGCTATATTTATTTGCTTAAACCCCTAAATCCTTGTATTTTTACATATTGTTTTATTATCTTTAGTAACAATTATTATATACTAAATCGACACAGTTGGAACAACATTGTTACAAAGTAAATGGATGTCAATGAAATTATTTCAAAAAAAAGCTAATAACAGTGATAATAATGTACACATACCTGTTAGTAATTCTGCTGTCAGTCAAGTCAATATCTGCTTCCTGTCTAACTATTATATTTTTATCTGCAAAAAGAAGAAAGGGTTATCGTTGTAAGATCGAGTCTAAAACTTGCCATTTGTCGAAGACAGGATAAAGTTTGGTTTGGTTACCTGTATTTCCCTCTCTCATGTATCAACTGATATTTATAGGGCAGATGGGGAAATGTTACCTAGAGAATAGCTGCTACAACTAAATCTTCTTTTACTTTTAAGATATTGTGGTTTAAAATAGTCATGCCAAATTAAAGTAAAAGACAGGAGATATATAATCACTCTGATCTTCATGTACTATATATGACATGTTCCGAGCTCACAATATGGGGCAAGACTATTTACCTTTGCGCTTCTTCCAGCAGCAGAATCCAATGATAGCGATGATAATAGTGAGGACTATAACCCCTCCCACTGCTCCGCCTACAGCTGCTCCGACTTGTGAGGATGTTTGTCCCTCATTAGTACCTGGACTTGGCGAAGGGTTAGTCAGCGCCTCATCATCCCAGGTGATTATCCATGTAATGAGAAGCTGCAGGGCTGAAAAAGAGAAATCACTCAGAATGGAGGAGGAAAAATATACTCGAGGGAACACTTACATACAGGAGACAAGCAAAATGGACCACTAACTGATTTAAGACAGTGTGTTTCGTAAGAAAAGAAACTCAATAACAAACTTACAGACTCCATCAACAGATGCTGTACATCTGATCTCATCCACATCTCCATTCTCTCTAATGTTCATTGAGACTAAAAAGGTGTTTCCAGTCACACTTATTTTGTTCATTGCATTGGCAAAGCTTTGATATGAACAGTGGTTGTTTTTTGCTTTCCTAGACACTTTAAGGCTTCGATCGGGCTATCAAAAATGTAAGTCAAATTTCAGCACACCACCAAATCAGACGACATAGCTTGGGTTATTACCGTATTTATAGACACTCTGATTCTCTATGACTGGTTCAGGATTAAAGCTCATTTTTGAGGTTTGTGGGGGATTCTGAAACATAAAGCAATCAATGATCAAGTCAGGAGTAATACTGAGGACAGAGATTAAAGAAATAGCCTTGTTTCAATGGACTATTTCATGTTGCTAAGACGCAGTGATGATTGACTGAAATGACAAAGATAAACTCATGGATTCTCCATCCATAACAGATACTAATCTATCAAATGTGGGAAGACTCTCTGGGCATAGGTAGGTAGGTAGGTAGGTAGGTAGACAAGCAAAGGGTTCTCAAAAGAGGTTGCCGGTGCTGCGGTAATTATTTTGTGTTCAATCTCAAGATTCAGGGTTACCTGTAGGCAACCTATGGCAAAGAAATACATCAAGTTGCATAGTTTACCATTCATCCTAAAAGTGGTTGGCATCTAGCATAAATGTCTACTCCCAATATAAGAGCCCATTTTGCTTTGCCACCGTAGAAACAATTTAAGACACAAAATTTCACGGCAATATTCTGGAAAGCACGAACTGTCTGGCAGTACAACTCCATGTCTTTCCTATGTGCATGACATGTTTTGATTAATTTTCAAGAGGCTAGGAAATCTGCTTATCACCTATCGCGTGGGGTTTGGGGGGGAGCTATGCTGAAGATTCAACCATAAGCATATAAATACACTCCCATTATATTCCATTTTCAACAAGCGATCTGATTGGACAAAATTATGATTGAATTCTTTTTTTACACATGCGCAATAGCCTGCAACTCCCTCCTATGAAGCAACTTGAAAGCCTTCAAAATCCGACACTTAAAACTCTACTAGATGCCAGTACTTTACTTTTAATACCTTCTAAGCCGTGACGCTGATGGATCAGGCATCAAGGGGAGATGAGTGAGTGTTCAAACAAACAATTTTTAAGCCATTAACGCCTGTAAGAGTGAAGCTGCAACTAAACTGAGAAAATTATCCATATCCAGTATAACCTGTCACCAAACTATTGCCATCTCACACCAAATATGTTAAAGCTAGTTCTTGACCCGGTGATTGCTGAAAAAATGATTCACCCACCTTTAACAGTTCCCATGACAAGAGACGTGGCTGAAAGCTCAGCGGTATTACCGTCATAACATATCAATATAAGAGAAGACAGTTCCTGAGATATATTAAATACTATAATAACAGAGTTATCGTTGTTAGGTACATCACAATCTCGTTCGTATGTAACACCTTCAGGTACAGCACCACGTAGGGGTGCCCAATTCCCAGTCAAAGCGTCTCGGTGACAACCTATAACCTCATCATTGATCCTCACACCAAACTGTACCAGACCTCTTGGTGAGATGACAGACTTTCTACAAAGTTACTGTGAGTGGCTGACCGATGTAGTAACTATCACCTGTAGTAGTCTCAGCATTGAATGTCAAGGTGTCTAAAACAGAAACCATAAAAAGACTGCTAGCAGGAGGAGGTTCTCTAGTCAAAATATTAAAAAAAAAGATTTGATAAATGAAAAGGTCTTTAAATGCCATTTGAACTATAATTATCTGAATTTGTAAATTTTTGTTTCATGGCAAAGATAAAAATGAATATTATTCACAATTTTAGTTTAGTTTTCTCATAAGAAAACGCCCTGTGTTACACTTTGATATGGCTGTATCAATATGATGGTTAAATTATTTGTGTTTGATTCGGTTCGGTGGTGGTGGAGCGACTGATGACGAAAAAAACCAGGAGCTACCACCAAGGGTGAGATGAGGATGTAAAATACAGACTCTGCATATCAAGACTCCATATGTCCCTCCTCGCGGGCACCACTGGAAAGTGGACAACAGGCTAACCATATGGGGATCTCTGGAAGGACATACCCTGAAAATAAGCCAGGAACTTGACACCCTGTAAGGGCAATGTGTATGTAAACCTATAACACCTCTGGCCGGTCACTGTGACATCTGAGGATCTGCACTCGTCTCGGTCTCACCTTGCCAGTACAGTATTTCCCCAACCTGTGGAGAGGGCTGCCCTGACAACCTTCAAAACTCAGAGTAGCCTCACGAATCCTTTGCAAGCTATATTCAAATTCAGATCATGAAATCTCACAAGAAAAGAAATACATATTGGCAGGACGGCGCCCATGATAAAAAGGTCCAAACAACTTGTGATCTGAATTTTGCCTCGAGGAACATACTTGATCGTGACAGACAAGAAAACCTCCACCTGGCTTATCTGACGCGTGTGGTGACATGCATATTGATGGAGAAAACCTTGCTATGGTTAGCAGGTTTAAGTATCTCGATACAACTTTCACCAACAACAACAAGCTCAACATTGAACTGGAGATGCGCGTGTCCAATGCCTCGAAGGCCTTTGGGATACTCAGAGATCATGTATGGAACCATAGGATCTTACTATCAAGACTAAATGTGTTCTGCTATAGGGTGTTGAGGCCTGGGTTGTATACAAGGTTCCAGCTCACAAATTTAGCACATTCATGATGAGACACCTTAGACAAATACTCAACATATTATGGTGGCAGTTTATATCAAATGAAAATATCCTGAAAATGACTTCCTTGCATAGCATGTACGACAACCTCATCAGCAGATGCCTCAGATGGACCGGTCATCTCAACAAACTAAATAACACCAGGATACCAAAGCTTATATTGTACTCACAACTCGCTGATGGTGCACATGGCCAAAGCTGAGATAAAAGGATATCATCAAAAAAAACCTGAAAGATCGATATTTCTCCTTTGGATCTTGGCAGAGCATCTCCTGTCATAATCAGATGCAATGGACAGCTAACTACTACTAGTTTGGTTACCTACATCTTTTTCGGTTACAACAGCTCTCACTCACTCTGCAAGGAGCAATAGTCATAGCATCAAGTTCCGGGGTGCCTACAATTAACTCACCAAGTCAATTTTCATAATATAAAAGGTTTGTCAACAGTATTGCATGCGCCGGTATGTGATCCCAAAGCATAAATGCTCCTAGAAGCAGAGCAATTAAACTAAATGGCACATCCTACTGTGCTTGTGGAGCTATTAGAGGCTGAAAACATATGAACACATGATTTAAGTCCTTAAACAAGAAAGTTAGAGAGCAGAAAAATTTATGATAAATCAATGTTAAGCTCTGCTCATTCCTAAACGACTGCTGCCACACAGGCAAATGTGTGCTTATTCAATTCCCTAAAGCTCAAAACTAATGATTTGTGGCTCAGCAATGTCACCTAATGGAAAAATAATTCCCACAAACTGAACGTAAAAATCAAGGTATGTTATCAATTATCTAGCATAATTATCTACATATTTACTGGTTTACTTGTTGACAATAATGATGGAATCACCCAGTATGTTAATTTCATGCCCGATTTTGAAGATCATTTTGTACATATTATTTACCCATTAGGTGACAATTAAGAGATTCAAGCCTCAATTAACCATCTGTGAGTTATGCAGAATTCAATAAGCACTCATTTGCCTGAGTAGCAGCAGTAGTTTACGGGTAATTGGTGACCAAGAAAATACTAGTCTCTGAAACTCTTGGGATTATAATTCCTGCTTAATTAGGCTAAAATTAAGTTTGTCCCCGACTGTTTGGTTTGCCGGATCAAGTATAATCCAATCTACCTGCTTTTGAAGTTGCCCTGTTGCCTTGTTACACTGCCAACGGACCACCAGTAGGATGGATTGGATTGGATCAAACTTGAGCAAGTTGAGTGCTTTGTTTACATTTTTTGACTCATTATTCATTTTTGACCTGTTGCTTTAAAAGCCGTTCACTGCATGTTTAAAACTATTACATCTGCCTCTTCAATACTTTGGAAATATGGTTGGAGATAATTTTGAATAATCATTTTTTATGAGTGCAACAAAGCCTATTCATATGTTGTTTATGGACCTTGAAAAGGCCTATGATACCACACCATTTGAGCTGATATGGTTTTGCTTACGAATGCGAATGTTTCCAGAGCAGTACATCAACATCATCAAAGACTGTAGCTCCAGTGTTAGGACAGACTCCGGGCTGACAGACAAGATCCATATTGAAGCTGGATCGCATCAAGGATCGGCACTTAGCCCGCTGCTTTTTATCATAACAACGTATGTCATAACAGAAGACAGTGCGATAGTGATCGAGAGACTAGAGTGAAGGAGAGAGAAGAGATATGGAGGGAGAAGATGGAGGCAGCTGGATTGAAGATAAGCCGAAAGAAAACAGAGCATTTTCCAGCAGTTAGAGACCAAGATAACATCAGGATGAAGAGGTATGGTTGTCAAGAAGCGGAAAGCCTGCCTAAATGTTCTCATTTCAAGTACTTGGGCACAACAATCTACTAAGATGGAGGTTGCCGCACGGAGATAAAGCTGAGAACATCTGAGGCATGGAATAAGTGGAGAAAACTGACTGGTGTGCTCTGTGACAAGAAAATGCCTGTTAACTGAAAGTGCTAATGTATAAAATAACTATCAGACCAGCTCTGCTATATGGAAATGAGACATGGCCAATCACGGGATCTCTGGCAGATACGATGTCATCCTGCGATGCGTATGTTGCAATATTGTATGGGTATGACTCTAGAGGACCACAAGAGATATCAGGAAATAACAGCAGATGCCAGAGTGATGCCAATTAATGATCTGGTGAGGAGGAAAAGAATGCAGTGGTATGGGCATGTTAGACGGAGAGAAAGTGAGGACGATATCCTGAGAGTGTCAGAGCTGACAGTCGAAGGAGTGACCTAGGGGGAGACAAAAACAAAGATAGTACTATACAGTAAACTCAGACATTGGATGGCTTGATCTAGATGGTTCAGATGCTTAAGACCGAGTGTGACGGAGGAGTTTGGTAGAACTTGGGGTCAAGCAGAAACCATCCACCCGCGCAGGAACATGGCGGTGAAAGGTGGCCAAAGGTGACAATTTCTTAATTACCTCTGGCTGTTTTGCTTTCCATTTTATTGGTCTTATCCATCGATTTTGACACTAGAATTGAGACTTTCTGACCCTTGAATGCTTTTTAAAACTTTTGTCTTCAAGTTGTCAACGATGCAGTACCGAATCTGAGAAAAAAAAAGACTTGACCAAAATGTAGACAAACTTCTAAGAGAATGACTACTATCATTATGATCAATAAAAGGATACTAGAACACAATGGATAACATCATGTTTCAGCGGAAAAAGCAAAACTGTCCAACTTTGAAGGCAGAAAAGTGATCCCCTCAGCTTCTGAGGTAGGAAGCCCTTCAGTCAATCCCTCAGACTTTAAGAGAGATAGACAGAGATAGACAGAGATTGTGACGAGGTTAAAGGGCAGATCAGAGCCAAATTTTTTGCCCAACACACACCACAGGAAAAGTAAAGGGAATTCAAAATGGGCATTAATATTCCCGATGAAGCACCATGTGAGAGGACTTCATTGATATCATCAAGGATATGAACATTAACTCTCCGCAGCAAATGCAGAAGAGACCGATGACTTTATAGTGGAACTTGGGCCACACCCAGGCCAAGCGATTGGAACACAAACTGTGGAGCGTGCTGTTTGCAGATGATCTGTTTTTATATGATGAGAGTCAACATGCTATAGGAAATAAATTACAGGCTGACTGGAAAGGGAGACTAAAAGTCAGCAGGAATAAAACTGAGTACCTATCCCCAAAAGAAAGCAGAGACAAAATGAGATTGAAAGAGCTTGATCTCTGCTCACGCCATTTTGCTTCACAGAAGCGCATTCAAATGCACGGACTACAATTCACCAGGAAGGAGGATACACGGCAGATGTACAAATGTGTATTGGTAGAACCTGGAATAAGTTGGGGAGTTGATGGGATTATTGTGTGACAAGAAAGTCCACAGAAGCTGATGGTGCTCATCTACAAGACAGTGATACACCCAGTGTTTCAGTATTGTGCTGAGCATTGAATGAAAAAGCATGTATCTGCTAATTCTTAATGATTGCTCTTACAAGCGCCAAATAATAAAGTTAAATGCCTCATTTATGCTCAACAGATCTATGGATTTTAAACTATTTGCAGTATCATAGCGTCAGATTAGAATACAAACCTTGTGACAGAACCTTTTGTATCCCAGTTATTGCAACAATAGCTCCAAATAGCAGCGACAATGACCACACCGATTTTACCATGTCCTGCTACAAATTATCAAAAACAATTCAATTGCAAATTTCATTAGTTTGAGCCCAAAAACCCTTGCTCCTTCCCCCCCCCCTCTTTTGGTAGGATGCACACAACAAGTCAATAATAACATATTGACATAATTGGTAGTTTTAGAACTGGACTTAGTTACTGCTGCTAATATACGTCATCGGCATAATGAACTTCTTATAAAGCAAAGCAAAGATTATTTATTACAAAATTAAACCTATAAAATCTTGGCCATAGCAATAGCTTTTTTTAGTTGTGAAGGTTGCCATATTGCATTGTAGGCTCAATGTAAGATGAATGAGCAGTTATTGTACAAGAAATATATAGCTAAATGAGTGACTGTGACTGTACAAATAAGTTGATAAATAATAGGAGTTATCTGAGATTATCGGTTAAGTGGACAACTCTTTTTTAGAGATCATGTGCATCTACCATGATATAAAAGAACAATGAGTCATCAAAGCGGTTGCAGTTGAATCGGTTCATGAAGCAGCGTTTAAAAAATTTAATTTCAAGCAATGCATTTTTACAGTGCATCATAATCAAACTATATAACTTTTTCATTGGCTAGGGTTGGGAGAGACAGCTTAAATTACCACGGCATTATACTTGGTAGTTTTCACATTAACTGCTTTCATTGGGGTTCTGTCAATTAGAAACAGCCAAAATCGTGATATGATCGCTAGCTGCTGTCTGAAAGGGTCTCACACAAAAATCGCTGACCCATCGATTGAACGATATACATTCTGTGTGAGCAATATGGGAAAAAAATTGTCTAATTGATATAGCGATAATATTGAGCAAGTGGATGTGCCGATTTTCTTTAGTAAACAATTGTTCATTCTAACTGAAAGAACCCCAAAGTATCAGATACTTCTTTAAAATCTCGCACAAGCAAAGTTTGATCAGACATTTAACCTTTGATCAGGTTATTGCAAATGGTTTCCAGAGAGTTGAAAAGGGTGCCAGCCCTTTATCCTTACTAAACTAAAGATTCCAGATTATTAATCCCATCCTGAGCACTATTATGATCTCTCTCTTCTAACCAGATTAGGGTTTCCCAAATCACTGTGTGTGTCAATAAGTTCATCGCCATATATATAAGGTTAACTCACTGTGTTTCATGCAATGCTCTTTGCGCTACTTACTACTTAGAGTCACAGCTTACAGTAAGCCGGCAGACAGTCTATGTGATACACAGTAAGCTACTACTAGCCTACTTCCTTATCAATATAGTTATGTTATCAGTATAAATAGTTTAGTCACAAATTTAATTTATTGCTTCAGTAAATGTGAAGTATGTGACATTTCCTCGTTGGCTCGATGAATTGAACAAAAGTTTGGCTGCCGTTTTTTTATAAAATGTCCCAATGAATAGAAGTATCTGTTGCCCTGCTAGCAAGGTGTGATAATAACAATATAAAGTACATTACATTATGATCATCTGTTACATAATTACATGAGGCTGCAAGGCCTAACTAAGGATCCTTGGCCTAACTTAGGATAATTTGTTATGCAGATATCTGTATCTATTTTTTAAACAATCTATTATTGCAATAACGATTACATTAGGTTATTGCAGTAAAAAGAACAACCTTAACATTATTTGACATATCAACTGAGTATGAAACTGTAGATCACACTAGGCTAAAGTAGCAGTGGGCTAGACTGGACAAAAGATTTTTTAGTGAGTTGAGTTTAAAAAAGAAGAATTGAGCATCAATTTGGATTTATTTCGCCGAATGTTTTAAGGTAGGGCTACATATGTTTATTTTTGTTCCTCCTAAAATCAGCAGTGTGATGTACTGAAGTGAAATCCACTAATAAAAAGAGTAGCAGTAAAATATAAAATGATAAAAACGGTAACTATAAGTTAAAAAATAGCTAGCAAGGAATGTACACTTTATTTTAGGCAAGAGAGCGTACACTCACCTATAAAGCTGTACTGTAAAGAGGCCAAGATCTCTCGTTCAATTTCTCGGCTCAGGGTCCAATCGTCGGTATAGTCTTTAACACTCTCAGTATAGATTTTACAATTCCAAAAATGTGCTAATCTGCTAAAATCTTGGATAACCTAACAAATAAAGCTCTGGTATTTTCAAATTAGTACTGAGCTACAAATTCGGCACCACATTTGAGTGCAGACAACTCGATAACAGACCTGATGTAAAGCGAAATAATGGTTGGATAAATCTTTACAGTTGGTAAGTACGAGCAAAATAAATTTTGCCAGTCTTTTTCAAAAGGATATCACTTTGTCTACTACATCCAACACAACACAAATCTTCAGTTTTGTGTTTATGATAAACGCATGTGTATACAAAACCCAAATCAAGTGCCTCATATCACTTTTTCAAAAAGTGTTTTTGAAAAAAATAGAAAAAACGGCTGAATCACAGTCCTGTGTTCCACCACATATGTGTAGTAAAACCAGATGAGGGTGTGCTATTTATATTTTTTTGTCAGATTTGTGCCATGAAAGCTTGAAATTGATTAAAAACTAAAAAGCAGCTTACTTTACCCATATATCTCCAACATACATCAATGAAAATCAGTAAGCTACAGGGGCTTGGGTGGCCGAGTGGCTAGTCCTGTGCTCGATCACAGCACAAGTAGCCCAAGCTCGATTCCCGGTTGTGACCAAAAAAAAGGGTGAATGTGGATAATCTAATTTTTTTTACATATACCACAATTATAACATGCTTGTTACGCGAGAGGCCCGAGTTTGAATCCCGGTAAAGACGCTTTTCTTTTAATACCCTATCGGCATCTATATCATTTTCAAGAAAATGTTTTCCAAAAATGCCATTAAAAATAACAAAAAATGTTGACTAAAAAAAGTGATCAAATTTACATTTTGTCTATATTACTTCTCGGTGGTTTAACTTGTTTTGTTACATACATACATTACATACAACTATACATTATATACAATTATTTATTATATAAAATAGTATGAGCGGTGGGAGTTCGAATTCCGATGAGACCAGATTAAAAAAAGCAAGGAGGAAACATGGGGAGGAGCCCTTATTTTTATATAATATATATAAATATACCACAATTATAACATGTTTGTTACGTTATATTCTATGGCTGTATTCACTAAAAATAATTGTGGGGGGAGTTCTGCCACATAATAGGAAAACGATACTCCGGCTGTCTACCTCATAGGTGGCATAGAAAGGACAGCCATTTTAATTTGCAATTATAATGACATCGCCAATTGGCCATCCATCATAAACTCAATCGACAACCTCAGTGTATATCATCCACACCCCTGAAGTTTTGTGGCATTTATGATCGCGGCAGTTCTAGTTTTATTATTGAGGGGCACTACGTGTCCATACCCTAAGTTGTTTGCCACTCAGCAGCTGGTTTGATATTCTCAGCTATGGCATCATCTGATGTGACATCGATCTAATTGTAAGGGGGATAGCAAAAAATGGAGCCCTGCTAGCTTATTAAATAGTCTCTGCATGTTAATTATTCAAACGGGGAATGAAAATCACAGCAATGTTCTGATTATCACCTCTTCTGCCCTCCCGACCCCGGAAGGAGGTTGAATGTCAAAATAAGCTGTAGACTGAGACATTAGAATGAACTCTGTAGTAATCATCCCAATGACTAATGAATCTAGAGGCAGCTACATTACATCCCCACATGATTCTTTGTTTGTAGTGTTTCCACACATAGATCATACTGAATCTCATGATTTTGTCTGGGCATCATAGCTAGCTGGTAGCTAGGCATTCATTACCACAAAGAGCACAGTGTAAGTGTAATTATGAATCATGTGCGACTTTGATTTGCGCTTGTGCAAGTACTATCAGTTTAATCCAAGTTCTCATTGACAACGGTACGGGGAAAGAAAACACCTACTGTATGAATTGATTCTATACTTGAGCAAATAGTGACAAAAAATGATAACTTTTACAGCCAATTCAGCCAGGTAGCCAATCAGTTGGCTGCGAAATTTCGAGACTCAATTTTGCAAAGATCAGCTTATAGTGCCATAAAGCAGCTTGGATCGGCTTGTTCTAGCTGACCTTCTTATTTCTCTCTGATACTGTAAGATTTTGCGCTTCCAGTTTTTTTTAAATTCATTTGAAAGACTCCTACTATTATTATCATAATTTTGTTTTATATGGACCGCTGTGACTTTTTGTTGCCCATCCTGTTATTGATGTTATGAAAGGTTTGAGAGACATCAGAGCCAGTGCTCCCGGTTATTAATACCTATAAGATTGCATGGAAACATTAGTGATAGTTTAATGGGCTGGTACGCAATAGGCTAGCCTTGGCAGGCTGTCGTGCCGAGGGTGGGTGTGGAGGGGGGGACAGCCTGGGTACATCCATTTGGTAAGAGAGGACAACACATAAATGAATTGCAATAGTTGTGAATTCGGAATAAAATAAGAGATGTCCGATTTTATTCTATGGTCTATTGGTCATGTGAGCATAAAATAGAAATAGACTAAGTTGATGTCTGTGTATCGATGTCTATTGATCACGATGCTGAGATAAGTAAATAAATTTTCTTCACTCCATCCAGTCTCTACTAGCCAAGCCTAAACTACCTAACAAACTAACAAAGATATTTGTGTTAGTAGTTGGCTCTTGATCGTAAATTGTCTTCTCTGTTGCGAAGTACATGTATATCAACAAGACAAAAAAACCTATGATATTGTGGGATTCCTGGTTAGGGAGTCACCACATTAACTCTCCGCTACTGATATCTGTGCTCACGAGCTCGGTGTGATGATTCTCACTATGTGACACTGACTTATTTACATGCGATCTCCTTTGATTCGATTAAACACTTGATTCAAGAGCATGCCTTTTAATTCTTATTAAGTTTAACATCAAACGCAATTCAACTTAAACAACGCGTGTCTTATTTCAGCAAGTTATACTTTCTAGTTAATGACGCCATGCATGCTCAATTTAATTCATTTAACTAAATTTGTTGATTATATAGATAATCCAACCAACTGTTATACTGTGCCATTATCAAATAATAAGGCAAGTTCTATTTCCCTATAAATATCACTAACATACAATAAATGAAAATATTATGATAACAACTTGTAAAACTTTCATGTTTAAAAAAACTGACCTGTCTCCAAAATGAAGTTGCAAACAAAAGGGAGCTGCATGTCGGCCAGATGGTCCCCAAACAGATCAATCCTGCTTTTCCATTGGTGAACCATGCTCTTATATAGCGTGGTTCCAAACACGTTAAAAAACTGCTGACGCTCATCAGTAAACAAACCCAAGAAAAACAACAAAACACATCTGCCCCAAGAGTGGGTTGATCGGTCCCAAGAGCGGGTACAGATATTAAAATTAGCACTTTGATTTAACTCAGCTGCCTTTGATCGATGTTCCTTTGATTCAGTTAACTTTGATCGAGGTTAAATGTCCTGTCTGTTACTAGCGTGTCCTCAAGTTGAGTTTGAGTGTACTGATGATGATATAGAAAATTCTTCTGTTTGCTCTGCAGATGTGACATCGGCACTCCCTTGGTTGCAATCGTCCTCGATTATGACATGTCACCTGATCTGGCATCTAGATGCAACAATATGATAGGAAGACTCTATAGTAACATTAGCCACAATCAAGTGCCTCACTTTAGCTTTATATGGTGTCCTGTCTAGGTTTATCATAGAGTCTACGGTTGAATCTTGGAGTAATTGCTACCCATTATGGAACCAGGGAGGGTGGGATCAATGAACTAAACCTCCAGGAAGAACAACTCATAGTTAAGCTGGCTGCTGATTGGCTAATTCCGAAAAATTGAAAAATGATGTGCATGCATAAATAATGGTCACTTGAAATTAGAGAGTGATCAGTAAAAAATGAAATTGAAATCACTAGGAGTAATTGTTTATGATGAAACATGGTTATGAGGGATAACAAGACTCATACCTTCAACTGCCTGTCCAACATTCCATGATTTAGAGTCAGATGACACATTCCTCAGCATATCTTGCTTGTATATGCTGATTTTAATGAGTTTTTCATCATTTTACAATCAAAATGTGAATGTTCAATGTATTTACCTGCAAGGTATATGTTCTTTGCAATATAACCCATAGCCACATGTTTTTAGATTGATCTATTATGGGCTCTGCATAGAGATTCCAGGATTGAAAGAGTGAAAAATTAACATTTTAATGACTTTTCTCTGCATTATTTTTGAGGTTTAAGCATTGTATATCTGAAAAGGATGGCACCTCAACTGTCAATGAGCATCTTCTCTATAGTTCAATGTCTCAGTTTAGTGAAATAAACCATCAGTAATGAGAATATTTGGTGTCAACACCATGGCCATCAAGCCTCATCACTAAGCATATTCACAGAATTGCGGTTATTTTCTAGTGAGTCAGTGTATTCAGTGTAACCCACCCCTAATTGCTACAAAAGAACTTGGGCTATCATGGAGTTATGTTTCCAATTTAGTGTGTTTTTGAGAGGACAACTCTGAACCAACTGCACACAACTCAATTGGTCATGTGACTGCAGTTGTTCTTCCTGGAGGTTTAGTTCATTGGTGGGATGGAACCAGGGTATATCTGGTATTCCTGGTGAAACTTATCTAGTCAACAGATTTTATACAAACTGGAGTTGTCTCATTATAAAAAGTGAGAGGATAACTACTAATTTTATCCGAAGATCCACAGACATGCATATTGTAATGATTTCATATTGATCATTGAGATGTGGACAATTATAAAATCATGTTGCCACAACAGGAAGTTCAAAGCAACTACCTAAAATTGAATTCAAAAGTGGTTACTTGGAATTATAATATCATTATAAGTTGTTAGAATTAAATCCATCCTAGCCTTGAGAGAGGACTAAATGCTTAATCTTTGTTTTCTGGATAATATTTTGTTCTTAACCTATTGCTATATTGAAATATTAGTCAAATTCTAATAGCCATCATATATTACTTTGGAGTTGCCCCACCACACATAAATGAAGGCAACTCCCTCCCATTTTTACATGTAGTTGGAATACAAAGGTATAAATAATATGACTCAGCCAGAAACCAGTCAGTCATATAACGGCAACCAGATAGGGCAGACTACTATCATATTTCGTACTGAGGAATCATATTGTACCTTTGTACCAACTGCATATATATAAACATCATTGTATATTATGGATCAAAGCAAATCAACCAAAAACTTGTAGGACGCTACAACAAAAACAGAAAATAAAAACCGACAGAAAAAGCAAATGAAAAAAAAGGAAGAAGGCAAGAATGGGAAAGGGACTCTACTATAACTGCTTACTGTGCAACATGTATACTCATGAGGACAGCTAGATTACTCATATGAGGATTATATTACTTGTAGAGTCACCCAGAAGGCTGGCGGCTAGTAGAGAGGACAATCCACTGATAGCTCTGTACTGAGAAGATCTTGCTTGAGCAAGTCAGACATTTGTAACAGTGATTTGAGGTGAGCCTGTTCTATCGATTGTATTGAGTTTAGTTGTATCGGTTATTCTAAAACCCCTTAGTTTCAGATATAACACTATCAGCAAGTTGACAGCTGCTGCACTACAGACCAGACATATCCTCATCAGCATAGTAGTAAGTATTAGTAACTTATTAGTAGGACAGGTAGGTAGGATCTCCCTCTCTGCTCTCTCCCTCTCTGCTCTCTCTCTCTTTCTCTCTCTCTCTCTAACTCTGGTACTGGACGGATCCACCTTAGTCAAAGTCAATTAAATGAACTAAGTAATCCATTTGAGTTGATCGTTGATCATTTAATTGATTGAATGATTGCAGCCACTCCCTAATCAAAGGAGTGGTGGTATTACCACGGAGTTTATTAATCCTTTTCTGCTTTTGATTTTTATTACACATCAATTTGGCTTTACACAATGGCTGTTACTGTTTTTTATTAGTAGTAGCGGACGTGCAGTAGAGTGAGTATGTTGAATATTTGTTTAGTTAGTCATAAATTTAGTAGAATATGAAAGGTACACTACAAGCAAATTAAATCATTTCTCTCAATATATCAATAAACTCTCATTGTATAAGCTGCCCTCCAGTGTTCAGCATTTTCTTGCAATAGCCAAGGAAATCATAATTATCATAGTTTGATTAAATAAAATTGTTGATTATTGTTGTATTAAACTCAAAGTGTGACTGGATAATGAATCTAAGGTTAGTCCGATTGCTTACCGGATGCCTTTTTGGCAAACACCATGTGTAGATGCCATACAGACATCCGGTTAGCGGTGCATTGCAAACTTTTATCCCCAAACCCTATAATGTTTCTTTCTCAAAAATAAAATTTGAGTCTTGTACTCATTTCTACTCATGGCTCAGGTGAAACCAACCCTTGTTTTGTACTAGAGTCGAACTTGACATGATTTTTTCAGGATCTCGGTAACAGGTGATTTCAGGGTGATGGCATATGGGTATGTCACAAGGACAATGCCTCAGATATTGGGAGTTCTCATTGTTATAACACTAGTTCCACAAGTCACAATGCAAGGTTTGTAAGCTGACGATACGTAAATATGCCATTTTTTTAGTAAATTGGTCAAAATTGAAACTTGATCATCCATAAGGATCTCTCAATCAACAACTACCAATATCACTATATGCTCGCTCCTTGCTGAGTAAGCGAGTTTTCCTAGAGGTTTCTTTTTGGGATTTTACGGAATTATATAAATTCTGAGCGAATTATTTGGGAACAACAATGTCTAATTGAAAGACCCAAGTAAGCGAGGATTTCAAGCTAATTGATAGGAGTGATAGGGTTCGAAAATAAATCGTTCATTTCAATTGAAAGCTTAATCTGAATTATTTATTATCTCAGTTGAGCTTCTTCTACCTCTTGTCCAAAGTTATACTCTTGGGTAAAACATGACTGAGGGTGGTTTCTGTTTTAGACACCTTGACATTCAACGCTGAGACTACTACAGGTGATAGTTACTACATCGGTCAGCCACTCACAGTAACCTGTAGAAAATCTGCCATCTCACCAAGAGGTCTGGTACAGCTTGGTGTGAGGATCAATGATGAGGTTGTAGGTTGTAACCGAGACGCTTTGACTGGAAATTGGGCACCCCTACGTGGTGCTGTACCTGAAGGTGTTACATACGAACCAGATTGTGATGTACCTAACAACGATAACTCTGTTATTATAGTGTTTAATATATCTCAGGAACTGTCTTCTCTTACATTGATATGTTATGACGGTAATACCACAGAGCTTTCAGCCACATCTCTTGTCATGGGAACTGTTAAAGGTGGGTGAATCATTTTTTCAGCAATCACCGGGTCAAGAACTAGCTTTAACATATTTGGTGTGAGATGGCAATAGTTTGGTGACAGGTTATACTGGATATGGATAATTTTCTCAGTTTAGTTGCAGCTTCACTCTAATAGGCGTTAAAAGCTAAAAAAACTTTTAAAAATTGTTTATTTGAACACTCACTCATCTCCCCCTGATGCCTGATCCATCAGCGTCACCGCTTAGAAGGTATTAAAAGTAAAGTACTGGCATCTAGTAGATTTTTAAGTGTCGGATTTTGAAAGCTGTCATGTTGCTTCATAGGAGGGAGTTGCAGGCTATTGCGCATGTGTAAAAAAAGACTTCAATCATAATTTTATGGAGGAAGTTTGCTTCGCAGAATATATTATGATGTGCCCAAATAGCCTGCAGCTGTGCCCGTTGTCCAATCAAATCGCTTGTTGAAAATGGAATATAATGGGAGTGTATTTAAATGTGCTTATGGTTGAATCTTCAGCATAGCTCCCCCCCAAACCCCACGCGATAGATGTAAATTGATAAGCAGATTTCCTAGCCTCTTGAAAATTAATCGAAACATGTCATGCACATGTAGGAAAGACATGGAGTTGTACTGCCAGACAGTTCGTGCTTACCAGAATATTGCCGTGCAATTTTGTGTCTTAAATTGTTTCTGCAGTGGCAAAGCAAAATGGGCTCTTATATTGGGAATATACATTTATGCTAGATACCAACCACTTTTAGGATGAATGGTAAAATATGTAACTTGATGTATTTCTTTGCCATAGGTTGTCTATAGGTAACCCTGAATCTTGAGATTGAACACAAAATAATTACCACAGCACCGGCAACCTCTTTTGAGAACCCTTTGCTTGTCTACCCAGCTACCTACCTACCTACCTACCTATGCCCAGAGAGTCTTACCACAATTGATAGATTAGTATCTGTTCTGGTTATAGAATCCATGAGTTTATCTTTGTCATTTCAGTCAATCATCAATGCATCTTAGCAACATGAAATATTCGATTGAAACAAGGCTATTTCTTTAATCTCTGTCCTCAGTATTACTCTTGACTTGATTACTGATTGCTTTATATTTCAGAATCCCCCACAAACCTCAAAATGAGCTTTAATCATGAACCAGTCATAGAGAATCAGACACTAACAGCAACTTGTTCCTCATCTTCTCCACAGAGTGTCTATAAATACGGTAATAACCCAAGCTATGTCGTCTGATTTGGTGGTGTGCTGAAATTTGACTAACATTTTTGATAGCCTGATCGAAGTATAATTTGTTGTAGGCTATGTTTAAACCAAATCATTTTCATGCAAATAACATGTCGCTCAGTATCAACACTAATGGCACACTTGCGCTGATTTATTATTATTGGGTTATTACTCTATGAATTTTTTCTTTAAGCCACATCTAATCAAGAAGTTCAATAAAAGGCATTTCTATAAGGTATATACTTGCCGAATATCTCATCCATGCACAACTGCAATTTGCTGTTGATATGTCATCAATTCAGTCAGCAAACTGCATCTGACTCTCTGTATCTATGCTCGCTTTCCTATCTTAGAATTGGTGAAAGATGGGACATCCACTGTACTGACAAATGGGGAGCACACTCTCACAACAAAAGACAGGAATGGTTTCCAGATTAGGTGTACAGATACTGGTAATCCTGACTGGTTAGTTGTTGGAGACGTAGTATCTACAACAGGCGTTTTACCAAGATGTAAGTATATATCTTACAGTGTTGGGGGTACTTACTAATGAATCTAGTTGTAATACGCATAATTCTATTGCATCAGCTGTTTCATCATAGTATTTACGACAAACAAGTGATTGATCATTTGTTGTAGATATAACAAGAGACTGGGATCTTCAAGAGTCCCGTGATATGAAGCTCAATCCAGCCAGCCCAAAACCGATTGCTTGTGATATTGAGGGTAATCCAACACCTACTTATACCTGGACTTCTAATGGAACTGATCTAACTAGTGTGACTGGAAACACCTTTTTAGTCTCAATGAACTCTAGAGAGAATGGAGATGTGGAGGAGATCAGATGTACAGCATCTGTTGATGGAGTCTGTAAGTTTGTTATTGAGTTTCTTTTCTTACGAAACACACTGTCTTAAATCAGTCGGTGGTCCATTTTGCTTGTCTACTGTATGTAAGTGTTCCCTCGGGTATATTTTTCCTCCTCCATTCTGAGTGATTTCTCTCTTTCAGCCTTGCAGCTTCTCATTACATGGATAATCACTTTGGATGATGAAGCACCGACTAACCCTCCGCCAAGCCCAGGTACAACTGAGAGACAGAATTCCTCACCAGTTGGAGCAGCTGTAGGCGGAGCAGTGGGAGGGGTCATAGTCCTCATTATTATCATCGCTATCATTGGATTCTGCTGCTGGAAGAAGCGCAAAGATAAAGTCTTGGACCTTGCTTTGAACCAGAAGTAATACAAGGTAGATGAGGATAGTGGACACAGATGGTTTTGATTTCATCTTATTTATTTTAATATATTTACCCTCCATATTAATGCTGGTTTGCCATACCTATCTTCTGAATTTGTTCCAGGTCGGCAAAATACCATTACCGGTAATACAATGTTGCATGTGCAATTTTTCTGTGGCCAGAATGTTCTTCCTTAAGATTCTATGTCTCTCAATTTGATGACTCTTGTTTGCAGAAGATTATTTACTCCGAGGTACACGTGATTAACCAGCCACACCCTAACACTGCTATGGTACGTCCGACACAGAGAGCTGATCGCCCACCTGAGGTGGAATATACATCAATAGACTTCCTTAAGACAGACAAACAGAAGGGTAACCCCGCCCCTAGCCCCGGCCGCCAGCCTGTAGGTATGGAGTACGAATCGGTGGAGAGAGGTACACACGGAGACTACAGACCGTCACAACCACAACCAGCGGCTAGACGAGCACCTAAACCTCCCGTCAACCCTCCACCTACCGACTCGGACTAAACATCCTCCACCTAAGGACTCGGACTAACGATACACCTTGCTCACCATATCAGGAGACAAGGTTAGACTCACCTGTCATATCATAACTTGATAGGCTCTCCAGCTAGCAGATGTAACCCATAGCTGCTTCTGTATGAGACCTCATGAGGCCTCTTCGTGTAGTGGACATTATGAAACAGCTGTTACCTCACAACTAGAGAACTTGGTTGTTTTATTTATACACCGCTCTCAGCTTTTTATGCAAATTAAGTAGAACATGAGCTTCTAGCTTCAATCGTTGTCAGCTCCTGCAATAGTCTTAATTTAACCATCGCTGAATTATGAATATAAGCCATGCGTTAGAGCTGTGAACCTCTCGGTACTGCCGGCTCATAGTATAAGTCTGTGTTGAGGCTGGGCATTATAGCAGCATATCTACAGCGGACTATTCAATGTTAGGATCTCATAGTTCCGCTGAGTTGGGAGACAGTCGGATGTAGGCTTAGTATATGGTAATCATAATCAACAGCAGCCTTCTATAGTACTTTCAGCATATTACACGGTTGGTTAGCCCATATGTTAATTATCTAGACTTTTATGATCTAATATACCTAATCAAATGAACCATTCCACACTAAAACTGGTAACATTTAGTTATCTCTCCTGCTCCTTTCTCTGATGGGGACGGACAATTTTATCATCTAATCAAAGATATAAATAACAGCAGGTTCTGGTCATTTTAATCTTTCTTTGTAGCTCTGCTTGTTTTTATTCTTTATGCAGAAATATGCCTTCTATGCTTAGTTTCTCTGTTAATTTGACCAGACTTTTTAAAACTGCCATCTTCAAAAACTTTTCTTCACTACATAATTTTAATATACTTTTTGAATGGGTTTATTTAGATTTGGGTTTTTGAATACCTTTTTTATATGATAATTCCAAAAATACTTAGCTCATATATTTCTCTACCCTGTTGTTGTCTGGTTTCTGACTTTCCACTCATGATGTTCGACAGGAATCTTCAAAAGCCATTCAGGCTGGTCACGGTCATATTTAGTAGACTTAGTTATTTTGTAATTTGCAATAATTTATTGCCACAGAAGTCTCAATAATCTGATTTTATCATTGCAAAAATTCAAATCAAGTGAAAAACAAATCACATCTACCAGAGGTAGTAGTTTCTGTGAATCAGTCATTATTAAGTTATATAGTAAATAAACCGACGTACCGGACCCTAAATACCAGACTCCAATCATCAGCCAAATCCCAGAAAAATTATAATATGACTGATATCACCAATGTAAAGTGAACAGCAGTCTGAAACAGATATAGCCTGAGTCTGGATAGATCACCAGCTATCCCAGAGGATCCATAGTTAGATATATATATATATATAATATAACCTTACACAATAATACTAATAACAAAGTAATACTATGAAATGATTCATAAAATCATCAGTCTAAAATTGAAAAAGTGAGAGTGATCTAAGAGGAAATAAATGGTCCTGTGATGATATCAATGCACTGATGTGGTAATATGTGTAGTGAGGGTTGTGAGAGGAGAGGGATAGTGTATCACTGTCAATCATCACAAACCTCTCCTTCTCACCACCACAATTCTCAAACATAAGCAGTGTAACAAATAGGAAAATGAAGTCATTATTCACTTATCTCCGACAGGCTCAAGTTGTATCTGGTTATGTAGCCCTTAGTAACATTGCACTGCAGAGTTTAGTTTCAAGGCTGAGTACAGTCACCCAGACCCAGGCAAAGGGGTAGGCCTTACTCTGAGAATTCACACCAGTCGACTACTGCATGGCAGTGGTTTTCATTAGTCACCCTATTTAGCTGCCGTTAACTCTTCCTGCCTCCTTTTTGTGAGGGTTTCTTAGCGGCCGGCCACCAGGACATTTTCCACTGTAGAGTCTCCTTTAGCAGTTTCTCCTCAGCTTTAGTAAACTCGAGTATGACGGCGAGAGCTTTGACTAAGTGTATACACTCTCTGTCCTTACTGACCAGGAAACTGAACAGCACATTCTTCAGATACTCAAAGTTAATATCCTTATGTCCGCAGAACCCGTTAACCTGCAGAATATAACAGCTAGTAATGTTAGATTATAAGAGCTAGTAATGTTAGAATATAAGAGCTAGTAATGTTAGAATATAAGAGCTAGTAATGTTAGAATATAAGAGCTAGTAATGTTAGAATATAAGAGCTAGTAATGTTAGAATATAAGAGCTAGTAATGTTAGATTATAAGAGCTAGTGATGTTAGATTATAAGAGCTAGTGATGTTAGAATATAAGAGCTAGTAATGTTAGAATATAAGAGCTAGTAATGTTAGAATATAAGAGCTAGTAATGTTAGAATATAAGAGCTAGTAATGTTAGATTATAAGAGCTAGTGATGTTAGAATATAAGAGCTAGTAATGTTAGAATATAAGAGCTAGTAATGTTAGAATATTGTAAGGCGAAGTAAGAGGGATAATGTCACTAGGCTAGTGGGGTGTGGTAAGGAGTACCCATGAAACAATCTGCCTGGAATGTCTGTATGATCAGCCCAATAATTTCATACACAGCAGGTTGATCTGCCTGGGAATTCCATTGATATGAATGTGTGGTTATTAGGTAAAATTACTCAGGATGGGGTAGGCTGTATATATCACTGAAATCCGGCATTTATTTTGTTGAAATAGTGTCATTATTGTCATTCCTTGGTACCTTAAATATTCAGATAAGGCGAGTATGGGGTTAACCAGGACCGATCCTGGTATGGACCAGGCACTCAAAGTCAGGGTATCTGGGTATCAGGGTATCTGGGTATTAGGTTAGCTTGTGTTTATTCTGCTACATGACACTCAATGACAAACTTCACCTTCATCTATCAGTTTGAGGTCGGGGATAGAGAGTATAGAATTCTATGACTCAGGACAAAGTTGCCGCTTCTGAGACCTGAATATTCTTGTAATCCCTATTTTATTATAGAAGGAGAGGATTAAGAGTTACTAAGAACTTCCTAGTCTTAGGAAGTATTTATTACTAAATATTCTATCTCCAAGTGGATAGTCAGGCACAGGGGTAGTATCAGAGTAACCCTGATAGTCTTATATGTCATATTAGGACCTTGATTGTCACCACTATTGGGCCGCTCATAGGGAGTCCGATATCCCAAGATAGAAGGATTTATAATATACCTCATAGTTCCCTGTACCTATCGAGCTCGGGACGGGGGGGGGGGGGGTGTCAGGTAGTTTGATGCTCAGTGTGACGTTACGCCTTATTATTTACATATTTTTGAAAGCATCACTTGATGCTTAGTCAGAACATCAGACTGGATTTCATATCAAACTTACATCCTCCCCCCCGCGCTCCTATAGTCTATGTAGGCAGCTCAAAATTTTGAATTGCGCCTTTTCAAACATTTGAATCAAACAATCAATCGAGCACAATGACAAAAACAGCCAAGCTATAAACTCCCCAAGGAATCTTTTGTCCACATACTACAAATGTCAAGTCACTCTTAAGGTGTGGCTACATGTCACGATGTAATCACAGGCCGATGGCATGTCTAGACATGCTAGGCCGATCTCACACTGCTACACAGGCCTATGAGTTAGTACTCGATGGTTTAGTGAGTTATAGTGGGGTAATAAATCAGGTGCCTGGATTGACCAATTAACTCCCTCAGTTCAATCGATTGACCAATGATATTTAATGGGCGTGTTAACAAATGACCGGATATGTCATATTAAATCCGGGTCTTTGTCACTTAGAATCTTCACCAAATAAAATTTCATTCTTCTGTAAAATTGATTTTCCTATGCTATACTATGGATGTCATGTCAGGACAGCTTCCATTTCCAAGTGATACAGCTATTACCTTCCATATTTTCACTACAGCACCACTCCTATCTTTGTAGTTATGGTCTTTTTTATCATAAATAGGAGGATGTGATTTAACTACAGATATTATCAACTCCTCCATTTTTGATAGCCTGTCACGATTTGATAGATGACGTGTTTAACCGCGTAATTATTTAAGCAAGCAATCAACAACCAATCAGCATAGAGGATCGTCTAGATCACTCGGGCAAAAGACCAACAAGTTGGATGTCCACTTAACACGAGTAATCACTCGTGCAGATCCACCGATTAACCACTCGTGACCCCAAATCGATGTAAAAATCGTGACATGTAGCCACACCTTTACAAAGCCTATTACAGCTGGTGTTATCAATTCTCACTCAGCCTTTTTATTCTCTTTTTTACACTGCTCACTTTTTTGAGTAACTATTTTTAGGACATCCATCGTATGAGTCACTGTTATAGAAGGAAGTAGCCTATGTATGTACTAATGGCCATCCCTGTGCGAGGCTCATACTCTACACAGCTTACTGTGATATAACGGGCTTCCTCCAGAGGCACAGAAATAATTCTACTGGTAGTCCGTGTTGCAACAGTGTGTACTGGTATATTTTTTTGCAAACCTGTTTTTATTTCTAAATTGCTATTTGCTCCTTGGAGGGGAATCACGTCAGGAACAGAATTTAAATTCCTACTTGTGCAATAATAAAGTTAGTCATAAAAAGGGCAAAAAATGTTTGCATCACACCAGCGAGATTCTACTCATCGTGTGAAGCCTATGTATAGAGACCAAGAGCCAATTTTCTAATGCTCCAGCCTCCAGTGAAAGAATCAGCTATTCGTTTAAAATATCCCTAGGCTTGTTTAATTTGCTAAGCATTAAGAGCTTAGGCATGTATTTCAAATAGCAAAACAATATCCAAGTGTGAATCATACAAACTGCTCATACTATAGATTAGCACTATTACAGCCTATCCACACACCTGTATGTGTAATCAGCTCAAGCCTATCCACACACCTGTATGTGTAATCAGCTCAAGCTTACAACACTTTCATTTATTCAGCCCAAATACTTTATCAACCTAATCCACATGTTCTAAATACTCATGTTATCTAATAAAGTCATTCCAATGGTACTCAGACATCAAACTAAGGCTCTTATTGTGAGAGTATTGTGTTTGTAGAGTTAGATAAATTAGAGTGTCTCTTTGAGTTTAGTCATGTCCTCATGTCATACTAACACATGGAGGTACTAAAACATTCATTCATGAAGTAGTGTCGCAGCCCTGGCCCTGTACCTGTACCTAATACATGGGGAGTAATTACAACCCCCCCCCCCAGGGACCGCAGAATGTGTTCAGTATAGGGCTACTCTCTAGTCAAAGCATTGTGCTGGTAATAAATCATATCAGTAGAGTAGATATTGGCTCCGAATTCTCAGAATATCTACTTTTTATAACTCTAATGTATTACTCATAGCCTGACATCATAGCGATGATGAGGCAATTCTTATTTTGTATCGTATGAATAACAGTGCCAAGAAACAAAAACATGAACATTATGAATCATAGCCCATCATGTAAACATAAGGTGATATACAAGGGATTAAATCAATCAGATTCTCACTGCTCACATGGGGAAGGAGATGATTCCTAATTATAACGTTAAGTTTCAGCCCTGTAGTGGGGGGGGGGGGGAAGGGTTTAGCCTGAACTATCAGTTTTTTTAGGTTAAGAGGCATTGCTCAACAAAAGCTAGCTTACAGGTAGGTCAGGGGCTACACAGCGGGGACGAGGAAACTTCTAATGACTGAGAATATCGCTCGAACACTGATAAGTATGCTAAAGTACAATCTGCTCACTACAAGGTGACTTGGGCGGCCGATAGATAACCTGTGAAACTCCCCGAAGTAAACAGAAGTATGCTCACTCTGCGCTGCTCGTGATAACGATACACACCATCCAGGGCTAACAAGGAAGTCATTCAGACATACTGTATAAGTGTATAACTAAAGCTCTAAGTGTATATACAATAATAGCCTGTGTAAACTAAGTAGGCAATAAGTAAGCTGACATTTCATAGTCATCAGTCTATGAGCCCAGTATGTGTAACACTACGTAAAACAATATGTAAACACTGCTAGCTTAGCTAACAAAAACACAGTCTGTAACTCATTGATTTTTTGTAGAGCTAGCTGCCTTAGGGAGTTTTTTAGTAAGTAAATAGAATTAAGCTGTCCCAATATGACGAATGATGACAAATAATGCCCTTTTAATTAGAAACACAAACCTCTGGTGACCTATATAAAAGTAGGCCATCACTATCAGCTTATTCTTAGGTTAACTAACATGTCAGATAAGATTTATGGCCATCAGGAGTGAATCGTGTGGAATTTAGAGATAAAATACCTAAAATCTCTGTGAACTGAGAATGGGCTGGGGAACGTTATGACATGCAGCGCTTACAGCTAACCTAACTCAGCGGTCATACTCTGCTAACTCTCTTCTACTTATACATGATGGGGGGGGGGGGGGTTTGATCAGGAAGAAAAACAAGGAACTAATCAAACATGAGGCTCTATCTAATGTTTGACAGATATTTTTGTTTTCTCACTAGTCCGAGGTGTGCTCAATATTGGAGGAGGCCATTCCTATACTGAGACTCCTAAATCTATATCACCTGTTACCAGGATACAGAATTACTCATTAACTCACTCATAACAGACTTATCTAGTTTAGTTCCTTGTAGCCCTGACTAGCTGTACACTGAAGGAGGGACTGTTGGCTGCAGGGCAAGGTTATACACAGAGACAGAGATAAGGGCTAGTTACGTGATAGGCTGGATAGTTACTCGCTGGGTTTTATGGCACTTGAATATCATGATAGCTGTAATTACAGTCTAAGTTTATGAGTTCTACACCTTGCTATCTCAAGTGCTAGCTGACCGTTCTCACAGTCTATACTCCTAGGCCAGGCTGTTAAACCTTTGATTTAACTATTCAAAATAACTATTATGATAAAAGGAAGGCAACCCCCGATTGAGTCAGGGCTCGTTAGTATGTTCCAGCCTGGAGTTTGGGATATAAACTCCCTGGTTCCAGCTATCCAAACCAAAGGCTTACAACTAACAACAATTCTAACCAAGTCTGACTCCAAACCGTGTTGATCAGAAAGAAGTATCCAATTGATTTTGGTTAGCCGCAATTTGAATCACAATCTTAAAGTATCTGGTCATTGTTTTGTAAGCAGAGCGAGGGCTGTCTCTGGGACAAAGGCTACAAAGGTAATAATAATACCTACATGAGCTGTGGATAGACATTACCTTCAGGAGCTGTGGATAGACAATACCTACAGGAGCTGTAGATAAGTTATCCTCTCTTACCTCATGCCTGTATTGTTGAGTTAGAGTGGATGATGTACTATTACTAAGCTGAGCTGATGTAGAGCCGTGTCTGTACAGGGACGGATTACCACTGTGAGGTGATGTAGGGGGTACTCTGTTATTATGTAAGTGACTAGCTCCCCCTGAGTGAGTAGTATTATCCTCCACTGGTGAGTCATATCTGTAAGGATGGATAACGAAAGGTTACCATCGAGAGATAGAGAGAGAGAGAGAGAGAGAGAGAGAGAGAGAGAGAGAGAGAGAGAGAGAGAGAGAGAGAGAGAGATAAAAAGGATACCACAGTCATAGAGACCTGGGAATGTCGGATCAAGTAAAAATTTGGAGACAGTAAATTTCAATTGGGGATTTAAATTTGATTATATTATCAGCACAGCTGCAGATAGGTTCTGTAATAACTATCTGTGACATATAA
This sequence comes from Membranipora membranacea, assembly GCA_914767715.1. Classification (NCBI taxonomy): domain Eukaryota; kingdom Metazoa; phylum Bryozoa; class Gymnolaemata; order Cheilostomatida; family Membraniporidae; genus Membranipora; species Membranipora membranacea. The sequence continues at coordinate 723,952 of OU612072.1, read as the reverse complement.
CAGGGTCTATGGGCATACTATGATATATTACACCGGATATCTGTGTGTATGATAATGGCGGGCTGTGCACAGTAAGAGGCAGGAAGGGTATTTCATTAATATACGTCACTCTGGGGATACTGTGTGTGTATATACACTGAATGTAGTAATGGTAAGGTAGACTGCACAGTCTGACCAAACTATACCCAAAGGACGGTCAGTCAGAAAACAGTGATCGGCAACAAACATCAATAGAAGCCTACACAACACAATCGTTATTTGGCAATTTACCAAATACCATGAATTAATTTGAATACTAATTTAAGATAACAGATTATTTTGCCAAAATCAGCCGAAAAATCCATTACACTGTTACCACTAGTCTTATCGTTCCACGTATTCGTTTATAGTAAACTTGACATCTGAATGATGTGCCAGCTAAGGCAGGTGTCAATAAAAAATGTCAGGTTACCATAAACTCGGGATTTGGCGTCACTGAGCTACCACTTTTATAACCACTTGAAAAGTTTCCAGATTTTCGATGGAAACAAACCGATCTTACTGACACATCAGCGGACCTTGTCTTCATCTCTATTGTAGTTTAATACTGATATAGTTTAAGGCCGACCCTGTATTATATAATCAATGTTTGAGGTACTGAAAATAGTACAATACACAAAGAGCGAGAGCCATTATTAGGAGAGGGGTGGGGTGTTAGAGCCCCTCCCACCTCAGCCTGTAATCTCACCTATCCAGCTCACTAAGTGCTGGACTCGATCTCACTCTGTCCATCGAGTCGTGACCTCTGTTGACCTCTGTCACCTGACCTTGACTGGGGTCATGACCTTTGAGCTCTCGTTTTATCGTTTTCTTGAGATCGTTGATAGTTTGCTGCTGCATTTTGAGAGATTTAGTTTTCTCAGCTATCGTCTTCTCCTGATTACTCAGCTCGTGTTTTAACTCTTCGCTACAAAACGACACAAAATTAGAAACGGGAAACAGGCGAACAGTCTGATACATGATGGCGCCATCTAGAGTATGTGCTGAAAACACTGCCTTGCAGAATGTGCATGAGATGCTGCTATAGGCGACTGAACACCCAATCTGACTGATGTGCTGTATCGCCATGTGGGCTGCTAACATGCAGCATTTGTTGGATTTTGTTTGACATAATGCAAGGGAAATGATGATACCGAGATTTGTTTCTGATGGTTTGAGTAGGGACAAAACCAAACCATAGTGGAATAAAACGTCATGATAGAATGTTTCCATCCCTTCCATAATCAAAGTATACGCTGTCACTCCTGTCCGATAGACAGTGTAACAGTAAGTTGTGTATACATGTCTGGTATATTATTGTATATATCTCTGCTAGCAGGAGAGACAGATATTTATGGATTGTACATATATCAGAGTAGAGATTATTTGTCCTTAAAACAAGATGGCACCCAAGTAATGAAATGTACATCTAGGTCAATAATACACGCATCTAGGCCAGATGTCACAGTTTTAGTAATCTCAGTACTCTGAGGCAAATTATGTTTGTGACTAATCTGTGAGCAGAATAGCAAACCTAGGGACAATGCTCAAACGCAAAAACTACTCAGATGACGGAATTCGGATTGAGATAACCTGGGTAGTGAGCACATTTCTATGATGATACAACGCACTCACAACAAAAGCAAAAAATACAACTAAGAGATGCAACACAACCACAACCACAACCACTAACCAGTGTTACAACTTACAAAAAAGTTAATACTGGTGGGTAGCGATGGCCTTTCATCATCACTGGTTATGTACTTTCCTTGCTCTTGGTATGTTGGCTTAAATGCCAAACACATTGCTTCACTTTAAGTAGCAGGTTCAGAAAAACATAAAAAATGTCATCTACAAACAGGTTTTGTTATTTTTCACAATACCATCTTAGCTTTAGGTTTATCGGAATCATCTGCCTGGCATGGCCCCTCCTGTTACAGCTTGAGCACATTGATAATTGTAAATGTTGCCCAGCCCAGTACTGTCTCACTACTAATCCCCCACCTCCCCCCAGTGTATAAGTCCTGCCACACTACTACCCCCTCCCTAGTCAGTGTATAACTTACATGTTAGTTTGGGCCTGCTGCAGCTCCTCAGCTTGTAACTGACTAACTGTAACCTGCTCCTCAAGTAAAGATAACTTCTCTTCTAAAGCTTCAAACTTCTCCTGATAATTACGCTCGGAGATTTCTACAATGAGAGAACAACTCATATATATAGTGAGTTAGTAAACAGAATTTTATCGATAATCTGCTGGTTTGTATCAAGTTTGTTCGGTATTTTCACATTTAATTTTGGTGTAATGGGCAACACACATGCATTATTCCTTTAATCAACTCCTCCTCCAAACAGCTCTGGAAACGATCGTCAGCAGACATTTAAATCACAACAAGACTTTGGCCCAATACATCAAAGCCAGAAAAAAGGGAAATGAGATGGCCCAGCTGTAGGACAGGATAGAAAGATGCATCAAGACATATTTATAGTTTTACTCTTGATGTGAACCTGCTAATACACCCAGTGATACAATATGACAGTGACTGCGTTAGGACTACTGTGAAAATTCAGATGCGCTATTCATAAATCCCGTTCAAAGTTAGATCGGTTTAAGTGGGTCAGTTCAGTGAATATTAAGAATCCAGCTGAGTTAACATGTCTCATTTCAACTATTAATATGTGACATAAATCTGGGAAAATTTCCATGTTGCACAAGCACTGATACTATATAGTTCAGCCCAAAATACTAGAGAACTGATAGCCAGGAATCATATCCTCCTTACAGAAGTAGTATATCACTGCTTTAGTCTATATATTTTTACACTTTTTACACTACTTTATGGACAGTTTACACCCAGAACAAAAATCATAGTGTTTTTTTAATACTCATGACAAATATATATGAAACCAATCAATCAACCAATCAACCTACTAAAAACAATCATACCAGTATTATATATCTGTGCAGCAGACTGGTGAGGGGAGGGAGGGTCGGGGACACCCCCCACCCTCAGCAGACAATGTTACATACAAAATGTATATTTACACCCAGACATACTTTTGTATACTAACTATATGAAGCCTCCATCTCAATAATTCCTTCTATTAATTTACTCTCACATAGTACTCACAGATAGGAATGTGTTTAGCCTGGTTACATATAATCTCAAATAGACCAACTCATAGCTAGCAGCGATGTTTATCTGCTAACTAAAGTACACGTTTCATGGTCTAGTTGTTCAGACTCGAGTTGAGTGAGTTGTTCTCCCACTAGATTCAGGACTGAATAACTGGTAGCATCTACATTGAACCAAGTTAGGTCCATTTGCCTGCATTTGGAGTTGCTCCCTTCCACCGGTCACGCAGCAGTGACCAGAGGAAGGGGAGCAACAAACATTATCAAAGCGAGCACTAACCACCTACCCTCCCTGCACTCACTAACTCACCGTTAGAATGTATGGCAGACAGGTGAGTTGTCTTCTCCTGCTCATAGTCAGCTTGTACAGACTTCAGCTCCATCTTAGCTTTCTCAAACTCTGAGGATAAATCAGCGTTCCTCAGATACAGCTCATCTCTCTCTAAAATAGGCGACACAAAAACTCATCTCTCTCTTTAATAGGGGACAATAACTCATCTCTCTCTAAAATAGGAGAGAGAAAAACTCATCTCTCTCTAAAATAGGAGACAGAAGACTCATCTCTCTCTTAAATAGGGGACAATAAGGTCCAACACCTCTATTTATTTCCCCATTGCTTTACATGCAAATTATGTTGACTTCTCACCTCCAAAAGCCTGCTTCAGCTTCTTTCAATTCTTTAACCAGACCACTCAAAACGATGGTCTGCTTCTGCTCTGACATACTTGAGAGTATTGAAAGGAAATCAGTTGTCAGATTTTTTCCGCGCTCAAATCACTATCAAATATGCTTTTTAAAAGTTTTATTGTATCACGAATCTCCTATTGCTTACCCATTATTTTTAAAAGCTTGTATGCTACTGACAAGCAACCCCTGTGTAAAATTTTCAAGGACGCTATTAAGTTAGGCATTGAACATCCCGATATTTATACCATGATGGACAATAAGACACGAACACTGGCCTTACGCTATATTCACGATGAGGATCATTCCATCAATGATTTGTTGAGTACATGTCCATCTGGCAGATACCGTACTGTAAAACATAGAAGCTCACTGGGGAGAGACTGTTTTCTGCGTCATATCACTCTTATTTTAATCGAAATACTTTTTTAAACAGAGCCTTGATTTTTTATTACAAGTGTCTTCGCTTTTTCTTGCTGATTCAAAGTGCCAGCAATTACACTGTATTTCGCGACTCATTTTTTCTTTTAATAATGCTGTCAGTGATAGTAATAAAATCCATCCATCCAATCAAACGGAGCAAGTGCATTTTTACAGGTTTTCCAGCTAATTTTGCCTCAACTGACTTGTCTGCATAAAGCGCCCCAAATTGATTTTGCTAAAATTATTTAAAACCTCAAATCACCAAAATTTCAATTGAAAATACAACAGGCAACATTTTCATGCCTCAATATTACTGACTGCAGTAATATCAATTTGCCTGGGTCCTTATTTGTCGTCAGCATACTAGTCATTTTATTTTGGAGGATGGGTGCAACAAGTTGACCTTCACCTAATTACAGGTGTATTACCAAATAGTGAGCATGGCGATTGCCAAAGACATAAATATGCTGTCCTAGTGAGCTACGGCATGTATCCTACAAGAAACCGGGATTTTATGACGATCAAGGCATTACAGACATGTCCAGACATGTTTTAGACACAGGCACTCCATGAGTATTCGCTTACTTTTTCAGCCATCTATTTTCAGTAGTTTCGGAAATATGACCATCTGATAATTGCTCTCTCGGTAACAACGTGCCTTCATTCGGAAACCTGTTTGGAAAAAAGTAATACTGAGGTCAACAGCAGACTCTACCATGTATGTTTCCATATATATTTTGCCTTTACCACGTAAGGAGTTGCCTGCTCTTGATACCCGAGCAAGCAACTCCCATTTACGGGTAACCGTGGGTTGCATGAGCCATTAGAATACCAAGAATACCGCAAAATATGTAAGAATGCGTTTCGACTGCAAGGTAGCTTGTCTAAAATCATGCCACGTTTAAATAAAAATCGAATTGCAAATAAACTTAGGGGATTTCAGCCAGGAGATGATAGAATAGCGACACAAGTGTTTAGCCCATAATGCATCCGCAGGACGGTGAGACTCGAGAGCAGCCAATATAGGCGTATCATTGAGGAGAAAAATGGGTGAGCTTGACTTGACGCATGAAACTGATGTTTTATTGGCTTTGACCAGTTTTTATTCATTCTTTACGGGTGTAGTCACATACACGAGCTAATATATATATATACAAATATATATGAATGAAGACTGTCATCTGCTGGTTTTCTGTTTGCAGACGTCTGGTGGCGAGAACAGCTCGAGGAGAGAATGCTGGTATGAGAGTTCTTCGGCCTCGCGCAACCTGCAAAGAAAAAAGTTTAGAGCAGTCAAATAACGGCAATGAGGCTAAGGGTGTGGGAAACTTTGTGGTCAACATGGACATGATGCTGCATGCGCTGCAGGACTTCCAAAAGCGCCACAGGACATTGGAAACTTGCCAGGAGTGGCTCATAGGTATGAGAGTCACAAGAAAAAAAGGCCTCACATGCAGCATATCCTTAACATGCGGGTCAAAAGGGTGCAGCTTTACTGATGTTTATCCGCTCTACAAAGCAGCGCGGGAGAGCAGGAGGGGGCCGAAGAGGGCAGCTATCAACAAATTATTTGGGCATGCTGTGCAGGATAGCTGCCTTGGCATGCACGGGGCATGTCAGCTGTTTGCATTGCTTGACATGTCCCCGCTGGCTCAATCCAACTGCCAGAAGCTGGCCATCCTTGTGGAAAATGAGATGACAGACATGAATAACAGAGATCTGAACAGACTGGCAGGGGAAAAATTAAATGATAACAAACAATGTGGCCTGAGCGGGGGGAGAGAGGGGGAGATTGCCATATCAGTGGAAAGCCGCTACAATTTGTCAAGGTTTGGCAATAGAAAGAAGATGGGCCTCTGTGCCACACAAGCCGTCACGACTGCCATCGACGGCTGTACAGGGAGCGTATTAGACTACGTCATTGACAACAAGGTCTGCTCAAAGGGGTGCAGGCTGCGCCAGCACAACAAGGCAGCAGTCTGTGCCCATGAACACACGCAGCATGACTGCAGTGCCACCCTGCCTAAAGAGGAGAACATTCTGGAGGGGCCCATGAATACCAAATTGGGCGTGAGCTTGTTGACACGTGGGCTCATCCCGGTGACGGTGACATCGGACAACGATGGGCAGGGTGCAAAGCCCTATCAGGCTTTGTTGAGTGCGAGGCCAGAAAAGTGGACTGTTACTGCCCAGTCCGACCCATCTCACCTGGGCAACTCACAGGTTAGAGCTATAGAGAAGGTGAACTTCAGGAAAGAGACATTCAGTTGCGCCAGGGTAAAGACAATTGACTCACTTAAGAAGTTGCTGGCAAAAGACGTCAAGTACAGTTCAAGTGTCATTGCGCAGCAGTCATCCAAGCTGGGTTTATCAATAATCCAAGTAACTCATCTGGTCAGTACGGCTGTGGAGTGCTTCGGCGGCAATCATCAGATGTGTTCTAGACTGGTTGGCAGCAGCTTCTGCGGGACAGAAGAGGACAACTGGATGCTCAGTAGCTCACTGTTCCGTGCTGCTGGTCTGGGGCATATAAACTGCAACGAAGAAGAGAAAAAAAAACTGTTAGATGTTTTCAATATTCGCCTTCATGCCAAGGCCCTTCAAGCGACAAAGCTTGGCTTTAGTACACAGCGCAACGAGGCATTTAACAGGGCATTGAGTAAAAATATGCCAAAGAATGTCCTATTCAGTAAAAACTACCGCGGCAGAGCCAGCAGTGCAGTTTACCGCAACAATAATGGACATGGCTCTGTGGCAGAGAAGCTTGCCGATGACGGCTGCTCGTTAAGCCAAAATGCCATCAAGCGGCTTCAGTCGTAGCAAAAAAGTATCAAACGTGCAAGAGCACTACATATAAGCGGACAGTATAAAAAGATGAGGGCAATGAGCCGCATGAGAGCAGCCCAAGATTGGATCAAAAGAAAGATAGCCGTTGAAAATCGTGACCATGACTATATCTGCAGCAAAACAACAAGCAGAGTCGCCGCTCGCCTTTCGCGCTCAGTTGAGCATGATTACTGCACGGGCCAAAACGACCTTTTTCAGCCTCAGTGAACATCTTGTTTTTTTCTTTACATACACACAACGTTCTATCATACAATACAATGCTACACAACGTCACACAGTAACATATGAATATATTAAATAAGCAGTAAACATGTCTGGACATGTCTGGGCAGGAATGATGAATAATTATAATACATGCACGCGGGGTCTTCATTACAAATCCCATACGGTGTAATATGTGAGAGTGTGTGTGCAATGAGGGATTATAGCCAGATAATATATTATATGAGAAAGCAAACACCAAATCAGATGGGGGGGGGGCAGGCAGATGAGTGAATACGGTACAGTACCTGATAGTAGTGATAATTATTAAATCAAGCAGTTCGGGTAGCCAGCAGCATGGCCACTGCACTGGCTGTCATGAAAGCACCTCCCGCGCTGCATATTTACCCAGTTTGGCTCTAGGCTCAGGTGGTGGACCGAAAGGCACAGCTTGTTGTGACACAAGTGCGAGGCCTCGTAGCCAACTGGAAGCTGTGTGGTGCGGAGGGAACACATCATCCTTACCCTATGCACACCCAGCACCCTACTCTCCCCATCACTCCATTCAACCCTCTTCATACCATAACCCCTGGATGATGTGCCACCAGTCCACACCAAACAACCCCCAGAGGCAGAAGCCTGCACCCGTGCCATCAACTTGCTGTACCACAAAGCATAAGGTGGCCAAGAAGACATTTGTTTGTTTTGTTTTTCATTCATTTGTAAAGTCAGCTGATTGTCTGCTAATGCCACTATTAGGTCCAACACCTCTATATATTTCCCCATTGCTTTACATGCAAATTATGTTGACTTCTCACCTCCAAAAGCCTGCTTCAGCTTCTTTCAATTCTTTAACCAGACCACTCAAAACGATGGTCTGCTTCTGCTCTGACATACTTGAGAGTATTGAAAGGAAATCAGTTGTCAGATTTTTTCGGCGCTCAATCAAACGGAGCAAGTGCATTTTTACAGGTTTTCCAGCTAGTTTTGCCTCAACTGACTTGTCTGCATAAAGCGCCCCAAATTGATTTTGCTAAAATTATTTAAAACCTCAAATCACCAAAATTTCAATTGCAAACTGAGATTTAAAGTTCTGGAGGAGCTTCACCAGGGTCACCAAGGCATTGTGAAGATGAAGGCACTGGCAAGAATTCATTTCTGGTGGACTAAAATTGATAAAGAGATTGAGGCAGAAGTAAGGAAATGCTCACCATGTCAGCAGAATGCTGAAAGCCCACCTCAACTGTCCCACAACTCATGGGCTTGGCCGGATCAACCATGGAGAAGGGTACATATAGACTTCGCACAGTTTGAAGGAGATTACTACTTTGTCATGGTAGACGCATTCTCAAAGTGGACAGAGGTTATCCTAATGTCAAGAGGTACCAATGCGGAGCACACCATCGAAGATCTGAGAAGTGTCTTCTCAAGACAAGGGCTATGTGAGGACATAGTTGCAGACAACGGACCACCTTTTCCTAGTCTGGAATTACAGAAGTTTCTCCAGAAAAAGGGAGTTAAGAGCATATTCTCAGCACCATTTCATCCATCATCAAACGGAGCCGCAGAAAGGTTTGTAAAAATATTGAAACGAGGGTTAAAGAAGAGCAATGGTAAGTTCTCTAAACTACATCGATTGCATGAGTTTTTATTAGTGTACCGCTCAACACCTCATTCTTTGACTGGCCAAACACCCTCAGAATTGCTCATGGGCCGTAGAATTCGCACTAGGCTTGATTTGGTGAGACCGGATATGAGGGCTCGTATCACATAAGAATCAGGAGGTGTGCAGCATCCCCGTGCATTTGTTATTGGAGATCCAGTAATAGCTCGAGACTATCGAAACATTAGGAAACCTGGGTGGTTATCAGGCGTAGTAGTTGCCAAAATGTCACCTGTCACTTACAGCATACAGGTCGAACTGAGGGGCGAGTTGGTAATTTGGAAAAGGCATGTAGACCAGCTTAAGGCCTGTGAATTAGATGATTTTGAGGAGGGAAAGGAGTTTGAAGTCAATGATAGAAGCAAATCTCTGTTTAGAAATAACATGTCATCTTCTTCTGTTGTAGATAGGGAGGTTGGCCAAATTCCAGCAGAGACTACATTAAACGAGAGACCTGAATCAGAAGAAACTCCCCCGCTAGATTCGGCAGTCACCGGTGCCGCTGCCAGTACTGCGGTGGAGGGTCAGGAATTTACTGAGGTGCCAGCGGCCACACCAGCTCAACAGATAAGACCACGCAGACAACGCCGCCTCCCGACTTTCCTTAACGACTACGATATGACTGTTTAGAATCATTGTTGATGTAATTTTATATAGTGTGGGAGAATGTTATGTATTACAGTTTTGTTATTATTCTTCAGTAGTTTCACTTTGTAAAGTGAAAGTCTTTTATGTTATCTATTACTTGATTGGTATTTCATTATTGTAAAGGCTCTTTTTATTGGCCTATTTTAATCATTCGTCTGCATCCTTTTTGTTAGCTGGATATTAGATGTTAAACAAAGAAGATGCTTTGTTTAATAGGTTAAGAATAAATAAACTTGTTAGCTTAGGGTTTTAAAGCTAGCACAACCAAAAAGATGTCCAATCCATGTACAGCTCAGTCGTCAGCATACTAGTCAATTTATTTTGGAGGATGGGTGCAACAAGTTGACCTTCACCTAATTACAGGTGTATTACCTAACTCATCTCTCTTTAAAATAGGAGAGAGAAAAACTCATCTCTCTCTTAAATAGGGGACAATAACTCATCTCTTGTACACATAAATCCCATTCTTCAGGCACTTGGTAGAGATAATTACTACTGGTGGATATATGAGCTTCTCTGACACATTAGTTAGTGGCTGTTATGAAAGCAGAATGTTGAAATAACCAAACGGAAGCTTCCCGTAACTCATAACATAAATAGATACACTAATGAGTAAAGATTTCCTAGCTGCCTCATAAACTTTAACTCAAGATATTCATAAATTTACAAATATCATGAGGATCAAGCTGGTGTCAACCCACAAAAGAAAATATACCCCTCCCCTGCCTGTACAGGGTGTAATCTACTATAGTTTTTGTTTTCACCAGATACACAGAGGATAGTCATCATTACTCCTACAGCTATGAAAACAATTTGAGATAGTTATCTATATCGGATCGTATCTATACACTCAACAATAAATAAACCTGTTTGTGAGTCAGAATCGTGAAATGTGCTGTTTATTTTGGCACAATGACAGCCCATAAAAAGATTGATAGCTTAGCTTCCTCATAGTGTCCTATCAAACTACGTTACAATATGAAAAGGGTGCGGGTGGGGCGTCCGCGGAAGTGGTGTCTAATCACAGATCATAGGTGAAATAATTACCTGAGTCTACAGATCTCAGTCTATTCTCAGTCTCACTCAGTGATTCAGGCATCTCTGTACATTTAGACTCTAGTTCTGATTTCTCATCATACAGCTGTCTTATCTGTAATATATATATATATATATACTTTTATTGTCAGCAACAATTTATTATTTCAAATGTTTTTCATGATGGGACATAAATGGCAAAAAGAAAAATGATACAAAGATTCAACAAAAAATAAGACTATGCCAATGAACTGAAAAAATGTTGCCTTTTCTTAAACATATTTAAAGTAAGAGTGCTTCTCAATGAAGAGGGTAAAATATTAAAGTTTGTTGCTATTTTGTGGTTTAAGTTGTCTAATGGAGGTTTAAGTAAGTGTGTATCTCTTCGTGGAAATCGGTGTGGTGTGGTGATAGAAAAATCAGAGATGTATGGAGGTGATAAATTATTCAGAGCCTTAAATCCCGTAATGCAAGTAAAATAATTGCTCAGTATTAGAAGGGGTTAAATTTTAAGTGATGTACATAGGTCATTAGTAGGTGACAAATAAAAAGGTATATGTTGAACATTGGCCACAATTCTCAAGGCTCTTTTTTGCAGAGTGAAAATAGGGTTTGTGATATTTGTGCAAAGCTAGGCGTAGCGAGGTTTGGTATATGGTATACAGTATAATATAAGAGAGCAATTTATTTGAACGTCTACTCACCTATAAAGATGTACTGTAAAGAGGACGAGATCTCGCGTTGATTGTCCAAGGTCAAGGTTAATAGCCTGTCAGCACTCTCGGTCTAGATCGTACAATTCCGATAAGGTGCTGGTCTGCTAAGGTCTCGGATAACCTCACATGCCTTTCCTTTTCCTCGTCGCCGCCAGGGAGGAGACAATTCCAAGACAGAATTAATTCAATTTGGACAAATCCATTCCGCAGACTAAAGAGACAATTTACAATTCAATTTAATTTACAATTCCGCTCTCCATGCAAAATCACTTTAATTTCCCCACTGGGTACATGTGGTTATTAATCATTCTCACAGAGACGGTCTGCCTTCCGTAGGAGGTCTTCCTCACTATCCTCCCCCTTCGCCAATTTCTTTTTGGCAATGGACCTAGACATGAGGTTTGTCAACTTCTCTTTAATGTCAAGCTTCTCTTTTAAGGCTTCAAACATGGAACGGGGAGGGGTGGAAGCTGACGGAATTGGACTTGTACTTGGGCTGGCACCGAGTGGTTGACTCATTTCATGCCAAGAGGTATCTTGACACTCCATTTGTTCCACGGACTCAACGGACTCTCCTTGGGTAATTCTACCCGCAAAGATCTCAGGAAGGGGAGGGGCCTCTGGAATAGCTAATTCCGGGGTCGGGGAGTTAATGGACGCGCTCGAAGGAGCTAATTCCTGGGCCGGGTTACTGGGGCAACTTGGCTTCGGGGATGAAGCTACCGGCTCAATTGACTCTGCAGGGACCGGGGAACTCGCAACAGGTTTGGCCATAAGTGAACATTTTAAAAAGTTCATAAATTCTTCTGCCTTGGCCATGGCAGATCTCATCTCACTTTCCTGTGCTTGAGCCTCGAGGATGGCTGCGCGCCGCACCTTTATATCACGTCTTTTGGCTCTATAAATTTTCTCGAGCTGTGCCTCCTCGGCGTCGAGTTCTGCGAGCTGGCGTTCTCGCAATTCCAAATCAGCATTTAAAGGAATCAAAAACTTCGACCAGATCTTGGGCGGTCTCTTTAGAAGGGGCCGGGGATTCGCTGGAGGTATCAGCTAAAGACGGGGCGGGGCGTTTGACTTGTGGGGTAGGCTTAAGCACGGAGGAATAAGTCTTCAAGCCTAGAAGGGACGAGATAGTGGCGGTCGGGACCGTGGGAGGGGCCAACAGAACAGATGTGACTTCTGAACCTAAATCTGCTGGACGGGGGGCTGTGGCAGCGGGGGCTTTTCTCGGGGGCTTGGGTTTGAATGACTTTGTGCCGTTGGGGGTCGACACTTCAATTAACTTCACTTTGGGATTGCCACAGCTATCTTTAAAGTGACCGGGGCCACCACAATTCCAACACAAAACATTAGGACCATTATCCTTGGAGTGTCCGAACTCCCCAAAATGCTTCCAATAGCATTTCAACAAAGGACAATATCCAAACGCATGCTTCGGATTGTGCTTCTTGCACTTCGGGCAGAATGCCTGATTCTGTGGAGACTTACCGTCTGCCATCAGTTACGACTTGCTTCGCTAGTATGAGTATTCTGGTACTAAGTACGGTGAGGGTATTACAGACAATCTGCAAATAGACAAAAGGGAACAATTCATAAGTTCACATTCATAACCATACAGCAAATATAATTTACACATACAATTAACTTCAAAGTACACAAATTCGTCTTTCTTGGTAGGCTTAGGTTGCTTGCCTGACCGAGTTACTGCAGGTTTGGTGGGTTGTAACTCCTCTGTCATAACAGGGTTTCCCATACTAATTGCCAAGTCAGCTTCGGCATTAGTTGCCTCACTGATGGGGTTTAATGGCAACTCAATACTGGGTCCAGCTAGATTATCAATCACAATGTCAGTACTAGCGTCATTATCAGTATTAAGCTCTACTTGTAAATCAAGACTGGGATCAGCTAGATCATCACCCGACGTGTCAGTACTAGCATTAATTTCATCATTACTATCGTGCAAAGCTACATCATCACCCAAAGCATTAGCACTAATGTTGCTTTCTGTCGCTACAGGTGCCTCAACCCCTACTGTATTAGGATCAAAGCTCACACCAGGATTAGCAATAGGCACAACCTCACACCCTTTATCACCTGTTGATTCAAAATACCACTCTAATGCAACAGGCATGATGGAATCGGCTGGCCCACTAATTGGGTGATTGGTTTTCTGTAACAAAAACAAATGTTTACGGTTTCTGCGTACCGTACTTAAGCCTGTTTTAATCCAATAACTTTTAGGATGTGACTCATCCTTATACAAAACAATTCCTTCTTGACCAGCGTCAGTAGGGGCTTTAACCCACACAATTTGGCAATAATTTTGGCAGATATTTAGCATGGTGCTTTTGATTCCACTTATGAAAAGCATCTTTGCGTTTCTGCAAACAAACCTTCTCAAATTGCTAGTAATCAACTTCAATACTTGTTGGATGACCCAGCGGCGGTTTCATACGCCTACCAAACATCAACTCACCGGGCGAAAATCCCTCAGACAAGGGTGTGGCTCGGTAAGCTAACAAAGCAGAAAAAATATCATCAGATTTTTTCAACAAATTCTTAAAGGTACCAACAGAGCGTTCCGCTAAACCATTACTTTGCGGATAACGAGGGCTGCTAAATCTTTGGTCGAAACCCCAAGTCTTAGCAAAATCTCTAAAACTCAGACTAGCATAGCAACCTGCATTGTCACTTCTTAATAATATAGGCACTCGAAAACAAGAAAATATTGACTTAAATTCTTAAATAACATTATAGGAAGACAGCGACAACAACGGTCTAACTTCAATCCACGTGGTATAATAATCTACAACTAATAGATACCACTGGCCTTTAAATTCAAGGGTATCCGAACCAAGTTCTAACCAAGGTCCATCAGGTTAACCACAGTCTCCAATGGGCTCATGCTTAATTTTTCCAAACTTGGTACAAATGTCACACTTTCTAATGAATTCTTCAACTTCCTTACTACAACCTGGCCAACAAAACAATTGCCGCGCTCTTCTTTGACATTTGCCAATATACTGATGACCTTCATGACAATTCTAAGTACTTGCGACGCAAAGCTTTTGGGATATAAAGCCTTGACTCATACATAATTATATCACCATGCAATGTGAGGCTATCTCGAACTTGATGAAACTTTCTAACCTCCACATCAGATCCAGAAATGTCTAATGGCCATACAAACCGAATATACTGCTGTATATCCTTACAAATTGTATCATTCATAATAGCTTGCAACAATTCCCTCTCCTGAAAATTTTCAGGCCAGATATGCTTCATGTTACTAGCTACGTAGAACTGAACAAGACGACATTCTGTAATTTCCTTATCACTACCACTGGGCTGGCTATTAGGACGACTTAAGAAATCTGCGATATACATACAAACACCAGGAGTGTGCGAGATAGTAAAATCATACCTCATAAGCCTCATTTTAAATCGCTGGACTCTTAAGGGGAGTTGGGATAAGTCCTTTTCACCTAACAAGCTGATCAGGGGTTTATGATCTGTCTCGATTTCGAATGTTCTTCCAACAAGATAGAAATCAAATTTCTCACAGGCCCATGTAATGCCTAATGCTTCTAATTCAATCATGGCATGGCAGGAAGTAATTTCCTAGCTGCATACTCAACTGGCTGCCATAATTCGTCGACGGTAAACTGCAATAATACAGCACAAAGAGCTATTCTAGATGAATCAGCTGATACTTTATGCCTTCTTCTAACGTCAAAAGCACAAAGGACAGGAGCACTAGACAACTCTACCTTAATTTCTTCAAATGCTGTTTGTTGGTCGATTCCCCAATAAAATGGGCTGGAATTAGTAGTTTCATAAATAGGCGAACACAATTCAGCCAACTTACTACTTAACTTGTTTAAATAATTGACAATCCCTAAGAATCGTTTAGCTTCTTTCTTAGTAGTGGGGGGGGGGTGAAATTGACATGATGGTTTTGGCCTTTTCCGGGTCTAATTTCACACCTTCTAAACAAATAACATGTCCTAAAAACTTAATTTCAGTAACGCCAAATTCACATTTGTCCTTTTTCAAGGTCATACCAGAATTTTCAATTCTTTCTAGTACCAAACGCAGCCTAGACCAATGCTCTTCTGCGTTTCTACCAAAGACAAGAACATCATCCATCATACAAATAACTCCTTCTAAATCTAGAAGTATCTTTTCCATGGAGCGCTGGAAAATTTCAGGGGCGGATGAAAGTCCAAATGGCAAACGGCGGAACTGATACCGTCCCCAAGGGGTAAGAAAATTTGTCAATGCTCTACTACCAGGATGCAAAACAATTTGCTAAAAGCCAGAATTGGCATCCAACTTGGAGAACAATCGACCTGTCGACAACTTTGATAACATATCACTAACTCGAGGTAGGGGGTAATGTTCCCTTTTTACACCCCTATTTAACGTAGTAAGGTCAACACACATTCTTGTCTTACCGTGGGCTTTGGGCACTATAGTTAATCCCGAACACCAATCAGTTGGATGTTCTACAACTTCAATTACATTCATGGCAAGCATAGTTTGTAATTCAGCCTTGGCCTTTTCTCTTAGACCTATTGCAGTTGACCTGGGTGTGCGGATTTCAAAGGGGGTAACATCCGTCTTCATAATTATCTTATAAGTCTCAGGCATGGTGCCTAAGCCTTCAAATAACTTAAAAAATACCTTAAATGAATCAAATGCTTTACGATTTCGCTGTATGGAATTAACTACTGCAAGTAAATTAAGTCCTCGTATATCTACGATTCCCAACAAATTCCTAGTTGCATTTTTTAAAATCGGTGCAAGCGATTTAATAATAATTCCTTTGTTGTTTAATTCTACTAGGCTTTCGCCAGCAACATTCAATGGAGTCGAATCAGCACCTACTAGAAATCTACTAGGTTCCCTTAATTCTAATTTCAGATCACGAGATGTTTGATCAGTAATGATAGTTACGTCAGAACCTGTGTCTAAAGTAAAATCAACACCTCTACCATTAACTTCGATATAAACTCTAAATTCTAACTCAGCTCTACCTACAGATAGTCAACTATGTTCGAAAAGCTTGTCAGGATCGACATTAACTCTTCTAATTTGCATAAAGTGATTTGGGCTGGATGTACGGCCTCTATCTGGGTAGAGACTGGGTTCACGGCTGCGTAGAGACTTGGGCTGGTCACTACTACTAGACTTGAACTTAGAAGGGCAGTCTATTACTGTGTGACCTTTTTTCTGGCACAAGTGACAAATGGCGTGGGGACAATTTCTAATTCTGTGATGGGGATCACTACACTGGTAACAATAATTCAAGCCGCTACTAGCTTGGGCTTTCCTACCATCCTTATCCTTACTTTTACTTCTATCATGCCTGTCCTTGCTACAACCTCTACTGTCATTGCATGAATTTCGGTCATGAGAATCGTGCCTACTTCTATTGTCACGAGAATCGTGCCTACCTCTACTGCTACTACGACTGTCCCGGCGGGAATACCTTGGGTCATACCTGGCCTCAGCAACTTCCTGTTTAATGGGCACTGCAGGGACAATAATACTGGTACGCTCTAATTTCTGATCTGACTCAGCAGCTGTACCATGGCAGGCCAGTATACTACAAAGGGACTCCCAATCAAGGTCGTTTTTTGCCATTAATTCACATCTTAATTTTAAATCTTGCAGGCCATTAACTACTATAATCTGTGCTAAAGTCTTTCTAATTCCTGATTAGCACCTCTTTTGATTTCAGGGCTAAATGAACTATCAGTGGATTTAAATATGCCTGTGGTACGGGACAAATGTTCCACACGTCTAACATAATCCCTACAATCTTCGCTCGTCTGCTGACAAGCACTGTTAAAGTTCCATAATTTAACATTTAAGGACTCTTCTCTTTCGTAAGCGTTCTTTAAAGCTTTTAAAACCTGGTCATAGGTCAGCTCTTCGCTTGAAAGATCTATACCTTGGGCCTGCAATGCTTGGAAGCCTCCATTACTAATTGCCTTCAACAATGCACATAACTTCATTTCCTTGTTGAACACGTTTACTTCGGTCTCAACTGATCCAGTAGTCACCTTTTTGGTTCCCCTGTTACAAACTTCAAACCTTACTGCGACAGTAAACCTGTCTAAAGACAACTTCCAAGAACCAAATACCTCCTCGGGGTTAATCTCCAAAGTAGGGAACTCTCGATATTTCAAGCCCATGGTGGCTATTTGGGTTTTAATATACTTTTTGTTTTGTTTAGAGTAGGACACTTAAACAATAACAACAAACAAATTCCCCCAGGTTCACTATACAACAACACTATAACAAACTAACTTCACAAACCAACTACTACTAATCACTAGTAGTTCACCACAAACTAACTCAACGACCACTAACTAACCACTAACTAACTCACTAACCACTAACTCACAACTCACAAACTGACCACAAAAATCACTCACGATTTCAATGTGGTTTAATTTGAACCTGCACCTCTTCTCATGAGATGATGCTGATTCACAGTTTATCCGAAGCCTTCCCCAACTTCAGAAAGCCTGCAGACTTTCCAATTTTGGAGACCGGGAATGGGATTTCACTCACTGGACTAACTTATGGTTAGCCAATGTCTACAAACAAATAATATGATATGAATATGGGTTTTCTATTTTGATATTTTGGCTCTAAAGCCGACTGCCCCATGCAAAGCTAGGCGTATCGAGGTTTGGTATATGGTATACAGTATAATATAAGAGAGCAATTTATTTGAACGTCTACTCACCTATAAAGATGTACTGTAAAGAGGATAAGATCTCGCGTTGACTGTCCAAGGTCAAGGTTAATAGCCTGTCAGCACTCTCGGTCTAGATGGTGCAATTCCGATAAGGTGCTGGTCAGCTAAGATCTCGGATAACCTCACAATTTGATGCACATAAGTTGTAATATATATGGATACCATAAATGAGATAACAGTGAATAAATTGAAAATAAAATTGTTTAGCGGAATGTGTGGTCAAGTAGGGTCTGCATAGCTTAAGTAAGTTTGTATTTTTTGACACCTTATCCAAAACAGTCTCACAATGGCCATTCAATGAAAATGATTCAGATATCTTAAAGCCAAGAAGTTCAGTGTCATGCCTTTGAAATATTTGGTTATTGTCAATTTTTAAATTTAATGATGAATCCTCCCCAAAAGAACTTAAAAAGTGTGATTTTTTATAATTTATTGTCATGTGATTAATTTTGCACCACTTGTTGATTGAAACCAAATCTCGATTACAAATTTGAACTAACGTAGAGGGAACAGAATGGCTTGCTACAAAAACAGTGTCATCAGCATATGCATAAGAGTTCGAGGAGAGCGGTAGATTTAGTAGATCATTTATATAAATCTGAAATAAAGTTGGTGCCAGTATTGAACCATGCGGAACCCCAATATTGATGTCAAGTATTGATGACACTGCACCATCAAAATGAAGATACTGAGACCTGTCCTGTAGAAATGATGATAGCAACAAAAATGCCTTGTTCTCAAAATTAAAGTTCTGTAGTTTATTTTTTAATATTTGGTGATCAACACAATCAAATGCCTTGCAAAAATCAATAAACAGAAAAATACTCTTCTTTTGTTTGAGTTTCTCAGAAGAATAGTCAGAAATAATTTTATGAACGGCGTCGCTGCATGAATGTGCAGCGCGAAAACCGGACTGCGATGAAGATATTAGATGGTTTTCATTAAAAATTTCTGAATATTAATATTTACATGTTTTTCAAATATCTTTGAAAGAACGGGTAAAACTGATATAGGTCTATAATTGTCTGGGTCATCTTTTGACCCTGACTTAAAAATAGGGGTTACGCGAGCAATTTTCCAGCCTTTTGGAATTACTCCTTCATCTAAAATTCTATTGAAAATATCTGTGAGCACTGGACCTATGTAGGGAAATGTTTTGTTTAACATCCGAACTGAAATCTGGTCAGTGCGTTTGCCTATGGGTATTGATTTTAGAAGCTTATGCAATGAGACTGTTGTAAATTTTGGAAATTGTTTGAAACCTTTGTGGTGGTAATTTGGTAAAGTACTAGAAAAATCAGAAATCAAAGAAAAATCTTTTGGTAGCTTCGCAGCGATAGATGTAAAATGCTCGTTCAAATTACTGCTAGAAATATCAGCAGCATTGTCAATATAAGTTTTAGTTTTGTTTCTGATATTTAGCGCATTCCACAATGATTTGGTATTATGGCCTTTGGAATTTTCAACCAGTTTTGTCATATACTTCTTCTTTTTTCTTTTTATCATGTTAATGACTAAGTTTCTTTCAATTTTATAAAAATCCCATAAATTTTGAGATTTATACTGGTCTCTTAGTCTCATATGATCACGCTCTTCATCATCAATCCACATAGGAAGGACCTCAGATTTGACATAGCGAGTCCTCCGTTTTATAAGTTTTGATGTTAAATTTAAGAAAGTTTCACTGAAATTCTCTATGACATGGTTGATGTTGCTGTAACACAGAGATTGGTGCCAGTCAACATTGCTGAAATATTTGTGTATATTTTCATCGGTAAATTTGCTATAATCGTTGAAATTTATCTTAATTCTTTTCTCTGATTTTACAACACTCTTTTTTCGTATTGCCATAATCAAAAAAGGATCACTTAAAGAGTATTTCAGAACTAAGCTAGAACGAACATTGGCTGGTTGGTTGGTGTATATGTGTCAATGATAGATTCAGAATTTTCTGCAATTCTTGTAAAATCCTTTATTAGTTGTGTAAGTCCAAGTCGATTTATGACATTTCTAAACCACCTGACCAATGTGCTGTTATGACTGAGGTCAACATTAAAATCACCCAAAATGATTACTTCCCTTCAAATTGATACAATGTTCTCGATGTAATGAGTGAAGACATTGTTCCAATCAACAAGTGCGCTAGGTGGGCGACAAACGAAGCATGTTAAAAAAGATTGTGAGTGGGTTTGGGAGATTTTCAAAGTAATTGACTCAGGCATTGAATGGTTCGCAATATTGATCTCTTCAAATGAAATACCAACACGTATGCAGCATAGCAAACCTCTTCCTTGACCAGTATTCCCATCCTGTCTTACAATATTATAGTTCAACATATGGAAAAAACTATTTGATTTAGACTCATTTAGAAAAGTCTCAGATAAACAAAAAATATCAAGATCATTTTCATGTAAGATCTTTTTGACTTCATCAATTTTGCTTGTAAGCCCTCTAATATTTAGATGAGCTATTTTCATGCCTTGAGTAAAATAACTAGATATTTGGAGTTGAAATTTCTGATAGGTGGCAATATATGAATAAAGATTTGAGTGGTATACCATTGTGTTTGTGATGCGAATTTTACCTTCACAGTGCGCAAGGTCTTACCACCTTTTGAGAGTCTCTCAATAGTGGCCTCCGGATAAACTGCTTTGACATCTCGCTCTATATCATTGTTACTGCCTTCTTTAGGGGCATTGTACTTCATGGCACAGTTTAAATTCTGAGTCTTGGGGTCTTGCGGTCTCCTTGCAGTCAATCCACCAAAGAGGAGACAATTCCGTTCCGTTACAATTTTTATAGCTGTAGCAGTATCTCTAAATTGAATGGCCAGTTTTGGATGATCTGACATTTGATATTAACGATAATGTTTCTTTCAGGTGCAAATGGTTCTCTATGCGTTGACTGTGGATGGTCTGAGCTGTGTTGGTCCCTACTGGATGATTTGAGTTTTGACTTTCTGCTGTGAAGGGTATTATTGTTTGGTGATCCACTATGGTGTGGCGAATGGGAAGGCCGGCCGTGGGATTGGAAGGATGGTGGTCGGGATAAAGGGTTTGCCTGGTTTTGTTGAGTCCAAGTGTGTGGTGTTGGTATGGAGGGGGAAACATGAGCACCAGTGTCGTGCCTTTGTGTTTTTCCACTTCCAGCAACCTCTGCATACGTTCCAAATTTCTGGTTGATGGAAGATTCCAGTTGTTGTTTTACACAGAACAGTTGATGGTTATATTTCTGCTCCATAGTTTCTGAGAAATGGCTCAGGTGAGCACGTAATGTGTCAATGGTTAATGGTCCGATGTTTCTGCTCTCCTGCATTTGTTGGATGATCTTGGTCTGGTTATTGACTACCTCTTCCAGTTCTTGAATTCTTGACTGCAGTGACTTGTTCAAAGCCTTGCACATATCTAGACTGCTGTCTGGAATTTTGGTAGGTGGTGAAGAAATCGGTGGGTAAGAACTTACGTCAGAGATTGGTGGAGGGATCGATTTATTGAGAGGAGATCTTGATTTTTCTCTTGATTTCTTTGGTGGAGTGAGTTGGTCATGCATTCCTGTCTCAGCTTGTCTCCTGTTAAAGGTTGCAGATTTAAACTGTTGGTTGATGGGAGAGGAATTTGTTATAGCGGTTCGAACATGAGTGATATCTATGTCAGACTGGATAATAGGAGATGAGGTGTTGGGGATGGGTGATATAGGATTGGCGGTATTGTTGATTGGGTACTGGTTTTTGACTGGGCTCTGTTGGGAAGGGGTGGTGGAATGGGAAGACAAACCCTTTGATGACTCACTTTCAATGTTTGATGAAGTTGATGGGACAGGGTGAGATGGGAGCGATGGCTCAGTAGCTCCATCTTTGCTATGTGTGAAAGATGGACTATTGATTGATGTATCCATATTACTTTCGTCTGAGAAGCTATCTCTTTCATAGTTTTTTACACTAGCCAGATCTGTGTGGCAGATTGATTGATAATCCTGGTTGGCAGCATCAACAACGTGATGAGGCATCTTAGACATTAGTTCCTCGTAGTGAGCCATGAAATAGTTAAAGTACTAGGCTAATGAGGGGGTACACGGAAATTAATCATAATTAGTGTTTTCTGGTGACAAGCAAGACCATTGGCTGATCAGTGTAATAAGAGGCGGAGAATGACCTTGGTCTCCGCCTCTTACAGCCAGTCCACGTTGCGATCTCAAGTGGTCAAGTGTGTTATATAAGAAATTGTGATTCGCAGACACCCATAAATAAAGTTGAATAGAAGCCTATGATATAGCTATTGTTATGTTGGATCATCCCACTGGGATTATAGGATTTAATTACAACGGTCAATTTCAATGTTGACAACGGTATCTAGGCAACCTCTGAAACCATAAATCATAATGTCAAAATCGACCAATAAGAGCTTGTTTAATTTGAAGCGGATGATTTGGAATCATTGGAACTGGGAGTTTTTGGATGATATCAGGTGTATTTTCACCGCTTTCCGATGCAATTTTTGGAAGGAAAATTTATTGGGCGTGTGTATCACACAATTACGCATCAGCTCATCTGATTCCTATTAAAAAAAATCACTACTGCTCCTCTTATTTCTGAAAAAGCAGGAGGAATTTGAATGCTGCTAACCTCATTTGAAATTGATATGGCTGGGTGATCGCTTTACATTGACTGGCCCTTATATACCGGTCGAGCCACTTTAATATCAGAATTTCCGTTCACCAAAATAGTGGATGTCGTATTAAAATAGTTGATAGTATAAACTTTTTTTTTCCTTTTTTTTTTAGCTTTTTCGAAACACTTATACATGTTTGGTTAAAGGTACTATCCAGCTTCTTCTGAATGGCATTTGGCACTAAGTGGTTGACATGTTCCTCAGTTGATTTAGGCTTCATTGTGAAAACCAGTGTAGGTTCAGAGGAAGATGAAGTACTATCCGAGTCTAAGTCATTGCTATTCTTTTTCCGCGCTCGGTGAAAATGCTCCAGGGTAATAAGGTAACTGGTTCGGAATTGCCCTCTCACGTTAAAACCTTCCAAAATGAAGAGTTGCCCTCTCTCTTCGAATTTTCACAGGCTTTGATATGATTGGCCCATTACATCTTACTTTTTTCTTATTGGCCTGTTCAATAACTTCATACTGATTACAATATCTGTGTTGGGGAACACTGAGTTAGTTATCGATATTGCTAGTAGTCAACTTTCTGAACAGCAGTCACACTCATTTGCACCAATCAGTTACTTCACAGACACATAAGACCACGATGAAGAGATGATGAGCCAACTCAGCTTCACAAGAAGAAGAAGAATGAAATTAGAACAGCTGTGAATGGACTTGATTGAATCAATTTGTTGTAGCTCTCAGGTAAATAAATGTTATTTAGTATTTATATTTGGTACACTACTATTCTACTACTCAGTTGTGAGTGAAAAATGAGTAGACTAACTAAGAAGTCTAGCTAGTAACTGTTAGTTACTATCACTACTAGTAGCTTTCTGTAGTTTGCCAATGGTACCAGTCCAATGTACATGTGCAGTGTAATATCAAGCAAGGAGAAGGACTCCTAAGAGTTGTAAGAGGGGGGGGGGAAGGCTCATACAAGTCCAAGGAGTTTACTCCTTACTCCTCGCTTTGTTGTTTGTTGGTGGTGGCATGTTGAGGTGGGCAACTCTCGTGCAACTAATTGTCTGGAACTGTTATTGCTAATCTACTATGGCTACATGTAGGCCTACATATTTTACATTGTAAGGAAATGCCCCCTCTCTTTACTACAACTACAGCCTATGTAGGCTGGGTCTTGAATTTGTATAAAGTGTGTGCATAGGCTTTGCCTCGGCGCAACTGACGGATCACTATTGCTTCATGTCAACCATTCCCAACTGTCTGAGACTGGTGGGGTCACCCTTAAATACAAACAGCAAAACTATATACATATTAGTATACACTTTATTTACTGATCAAGCATGTGCATATAAGACCAAGTGGTACATCATCATCTAGCTTAGTAGGCGAGACCTGCTTTTGGCTTCGTTCGAGAATTGGCCACTAATCAATTGAACTATGCTCACTCTTGTGTGAACTATTTGCGAACAAATTTATCTAAGGAGCGAGGATATTGAGCATTTAAGTTGTAATGATCTTTTGGTTTACAAAGCACAGCTCATGCTAATTGAAATATTCCCTGGTCTATAATGTAATAAAGAATATACCAACCCCGATCACCAGAGGAAGGAAACCAGTGCAGACCTTGCCTTTTGCTAATGGTATTGAATTCGAATGATTTGTTGGCTGTACAGAGTCTCAACTGCGTCACAGTGGTAATTTCATTATAATAAGCAGTGATCGGGGAGGGGGGCGGATTGCATATAATATTACATGTGCGGGCTCTTTGAGTTGCAAGCATGTACTTCGCCTTAATTCAAGGTCAACCACTGACAACCATTGGTTATAGTGGTCTGTAGTTGGAGAGTAGAGAAATTTGTTACTAAGAGAAACTAGACCATTGCCAGCTTGCACACAATTGCAAAAGTTTCCCAAATGTAAATCTTCATCAATAGAATGGTGTATTCAAGTGTTGTAGAGGTACTAGCTCTCTAGAGTATAACGCTGGTTTAATTATTCGTCTTGTTAATTTGGGAAAAAAGTAGATAGGCCTAGATACAAGAAATGACTCCTTTTGATTGCAGATTTTTTTGTATTTTAGTCTACATTGTAAACCGCAGAATAGTACTGAGAACAGTACAATGAAGAAGAGAGTGTTTGGGTGGTTTATAGCAGATGTGATACAACTCGTAGTATCAATAGTCGTTCAGCTTACTCAATTCAAACAGGTAAGGAGACAATCAAATTTTCATTTTCGGTTGTAAAATTTGATTAAGTTGCAGCAGGGAACTGACCCAGAAAGGCTTGAGATGGCTGGGGTTATAAGCATCGATATCTCCACTGTTACACTTGCATCGAGCATCGTTAGTAATATAATGATATAAATGTCAGGTGATATGTGTAGGCTAACTGATGATAATTGCGTCGGTGTAATCGTTGAAGTATCATGGCATAAATTTGGTAAAAACTGCTTGAACACTGGCAGGCCTCAGCAAGAAATTTTCATTGAAGCCGGCCAGTTAGTGTAATTAGGAGTTCAGTGACTATCGGAGTTGTGCTCTTTTTTTCATGGAGGGAACAACTCATTCCATCTCGCAACATCAAGTCACCTCTTCCCTATATTCCACCCTCCTTGCCACAGCTCATTATCTTGAATGATCATTTTAGTTACAAATTTGCTGGCGTTATGTGCTGATCAAACCTATAGATCGAGTGTTTCCATTCCAAGACACCAGATATAAAATTTCACAAACTTCTTCACCAACGGCTGGCAAATCTGTTTCCATCATAGGGATTGTAGATTTAACCAGGTCTTTAAGTGTTGTGTTATTTGTAATTTGGCAACATGCTAGAATCAGGCTCTCAATGCAGAGAAAATTGAAGGGTCCAGGGATGAACCTTGTAGCAGCAAAGCCTTGTTATAAGACTGCAAATAATTTGAATGCAAATAATGTACTTAGGACATTGGAATGTATTATATTCATACTTTATCACATCATCAACTAAATATTTGTTGCAGAGAATACAGGAGAAAGACTGATTCAGTATGGCATGATAATGGCAGAGTTACGCATCAGAACCTTTGGTGGTTTGAATTCTGTCCTGAGAAATCTTGATGTACGGAGTGAGTGTCTGAGTGTCAAATAGTTACATTATTATGATTCATGATGGGTCATGATATACTCTTCGCTACCCTGACGCAGTGATCATTTGTATTTGATTGTCCAAATCAAGGATACCATCGCAGTGATCATTTGTATTTGATTGTCCAAATCAAGGATACCATCGCAGTGATCATTTGTATTTGATTGTCCAAATCAAGGATACCATCGGTAGCCTGATTGGTAACCATATCTCATACTCATTGAAAGACCCCCCTCCCTCCCTCCCTTCACCTGCTATCTACCTTATCAACCTAATTAGTGGTTAACTAATTAGATTGATAAGGTCGATTGCAGGTGAATGAAATGATAATGAAATCTGTCTCTTAAAGTATTGTCAATTGTTCGATTGTGGTTATCATGGGGCATTTAACTTCCCAACATATGTTGGTGTGTGGATAATTCTAGGTCACAGGCCCTAAAAAAAATTAAACAGCATAAAACTTGTTTCTAATTTATAGTCAACTAAACGTATAGCCTTGGGAGTAAGTATTAGCTAAAGTTTAGTTTAGCTAGTCTTGAGATGACTTAATGTAAGCTAGCATTAAATTTTGGCTAGTGAAGGTTGAAGTCCATAAAAAGAAAAAAAGGGTGGGCGTATGTTTGCTACTCTTGAAGTTAGCTTTTTCAAGCCTGCGCAAAATGAAGAAAATTTCCTCCTGTGAATACTTTACTCCTCTATGGAACTTTTTATGAACATTATATCTGCTTGATTTTGATTACTGTACCTTACATTTTAGAACGTACCTGAGGCATTGGATTAGCAGGATGTTGGCACCTATTGACATTTGACTACCGCGTCAAACAACTTGAAGGCAGTTAGTGTAGGAAGAACAAGTATTCATCAGATAAAGTGGTAAGCTACTCTCACACTACTCTGTAAGTCTACTCATTCTTCACGACTGAGTAGTAGAGTAGTACTCTACTACTCAGTCGTGAAGAATGAGTAGACTAACTAAGAAGTCTAGCTAGTAACTGTTAGTTATTATCACTACTAGTAGCCTTCAGTAGTTTGCCAATCAGGGGTGTCTTTCAATTAGAAAGAGCGATACTTTACTAAAGCAATTTATCACTATCGCATCACTCGAAATTATTGCCCACTTGGTCTTTCAATTAGACAAAATCACTCCCAAATCGCTCGCTCAGAATGTATATAGTTCAATCATTGACTGAACGATTTGAAAGTGAGACCCCTAGCAGGTATTGCTCACTCACCTGGTGAGCGATCAGATTGTGATTTTGGTTTTTAAGTGTTGTGTTATTTGTAATTTGTTAAAATGTTAGAATCCGGCTCCAAATGCAATGATCTCAGTGCCCTAACTTCATATCTAGATAGGGTGAAAGAAAGAGGGCTTACACGGTTTTCATCAGTAATAATACATCTGGTAAAAAGATCCAAAACTAAGAATTGCGAAAAAAATTCATCCTCAGCCATTCATATTTGTTGAGCCGACCTCAGCTGTTTCAGGGGAAACAATTGGTCCATAGTCAATATGTTATATAATATGTGCCGAAATGTGAGTTGCTGGCAGTCAATGTAACATTGTGTATATTTGCAGCAGGGAAAATTCACAAATAGCTACATTTAAAGCAAGCTAACATTTGCTCTCATTTCTTCATATAGACTCCCTACTCCGCTAGAGGAGTAATTTACTGCAAATCATCTTTAGATAACTATCCTGAATATTATGTAAGATCAAGTTTATCGTCCTATTGTATTTAGAGTGATATATGAATATCTCAAAAAACTCAATATTCACACCCGTGTGTGTGTGTGTGTGTGTGTATATATATATATATATAATATGTGGTTTTAGATCAGAAGATGATTTGATGGTATTCAGTAGCTAATAAACCATGGCTTCCCGCCAGAAATTGCCAGAAGATTAAACCGTGAGTTACTTCAATACCATTGGACCCCACTTTCAATGATGGGATTACTCTAGTGGAGTAACGTTAGTTCAATAGGAAAAGTCTGCATTTCGAGAAAATGGCTTGGAGTAATAAAATTATGGCTAGCCAACATTTTCTCAACTCCGTCACTTGACATTAACTTCCAGTGGGTGACCTCACGTTCAAAGTTTTAAGATACTTGGGTTTTAATGAGCTCATTGGATGGTTGTGATGGGGTTGTCACATCCAATTCTTGAGAAAGGCACCCAAGTGCCTTCGGAGTTCACCTCTATTACAAAAACTAAGTGCAGACAACCATTGCAGTACTAACAGTCTGCTGAATAACAATAAAAAAAGCATGTCTGTAAATGCTGTTGGCAAATTCCCACATGATTATAATATAAGTTGTATGTCAATTAAATTATTTTCACCCCTGCATTTCCGGTTGCTCCAATCCTAGTAAAATTCAAGTAAAACGATGTTGTCTTGTGTTGATGGCTGGAGGGGGAGCAGCTCCAAATATATGCAAATTAGATTAAAATTTTTCTTGAGGTAGAGAATGTTTTACTTTTTGTCACCATGCTCAGTAAATAACCTAACAAAGAGTCAAGTAGATGTCGAGCACATAGTGCTTGCTTTCCAATCTAGTCAATGCAATGTCACAGTGTATGTTATGTCATTATCCCTATCGTTTTATCCAATTTTTCTGCATTTGGATTCGCTTCTGGTGTCACCAGTAAAATGGGAGGAACTTGAAATGTAGGCATTTATCACAGAACTTGTAATGGTTCTGGATCAAAGAAAGAAGAAATATGTCTTCATCCAACCAACTTAACATTATTGATCGCCAACCACCCAACCAACGCTACTCCATATTGAAAAGTTTCCCCACTCCTGATTGCTAAAATGAATTATTCTGAGCCATGAATTTCGCGTCATATTGTGTACTCTGATCTAAACTTCAACAGTGCCTCTGTTAGAAGGGAATTAGGGGGGGGGGGGGTTATTGTATGACATCTGAAGCTTTTGAACAAACCATCGGAGTGAGCATTTGCTAATGTTGTTTCACCTTGGGCCTGACACTGAGCTTATATATATTATATCTGCTTTCGCTTTGCATACTTTTGTCTTTTGTGATAGTATGGTACTTCAAAAAGTACTGTTTTGATGTGGCCGCGTGGGCCTACATACATCTCAATTCGGAGTTTAGTGGACAGTCATAGCTTCATCATATTCTATAGACGGCATACAATAGATAGCTGTCAGGAGGTCATTTCTCACAGATATACTCATATATGGTGTCCCAAACTCCGCACATAATTTTTTTCTACAACAATCTTACCGTTTTTTTGACTTCACATCATGAATTAATTTCTACATACAAGATTATTTTTTACAGTTTTACTATTTGGAGGAGTGAACGTAGAATGGGGACAGTGACTCAGAAGATATACGACAGAGCATCATACTCAGCAGTTTTCTCACACCTTGTCTTCCACCACCAATAACTCCAGCTTCAAAGAAGCACACTCTGCTGATGCTCTCTTTGTTACACTTGGAACTGAAGTTGTGAAGACACCAGGGACAAATACCCCCCCCCCCCCCCACCCAAGGTATGTATGGGCTTGAATGATCACCAATGCTTATCTATCAATATTTTGGGAGTCACCAGCAAAATTATTATGTCAAACAATGTAATCCTCTGATTCATGATTGTTGCTACATCACTTAGACGCGTATTATATATAGTTTTGTTTGGTGATGGGTTGCGGTAAATATCGAATATACCAAATATATCAAATTGAGGATACTTTAGCCAGCGACACGTTGACACCCTCCCACTAATTTAGCCACAATCGCTCTGAAAGTATGACACGGTGATTGATATACATTTTTCTTCTTTTCAGACTATAATTGAGACTCATGGTGGTATAGAGCGGACACCAGTCATGACACATCGAATATGCACCATAAGCACCTCCTCCGATAGTGAACTGTCACAAAAGTCACACTCTTATATCTGCGCAGCACTATGTTGTCACTGCACACTGTTGAATCAATAGATCAAAAAGTAGTGCCACATAAACTTTCCCCATATGATAATTGATAGGGATGGGCACATGCTCTCATTTTATCAAAGTTTCAAGTTGTTCAGTGTTCACATTTGTATTGATATATCAATTGACTTTAGGGAATTTCTTGCGCCTAATGGTATTTTATAATCCTGTTGACAATCGCAGGAGGCCTTCTAGGGTTGTTGATTGTGAATGCCAATGTTTTGTGGGTTAACATATGCAAGAATAACATCTAAAATTTTTAGTATTTTTTACTGATTCAATTTTTTTTTTGGACAGTTTATTGTTCTCACCTCGTCGATTATTCATAATTTTTCATTCCAATGCTTTGCATCCTATTCAGGTATCAGTGAACTTTAGTTCAATGCAGGTATTCCTACTGTGGATTAACATGTATATCAGTTATATTTAAGAGTACAATGAGTACGACTTGTTTTTTAAAATAAACAGCTTTCAATTCATTTCCAAAACATGATCAAAAGGTTCATCACTCGACAAATAGGCTGAGCACTAGGCTCATGTTGATGCACTGATCTTACATCTTGTCATATATCATTACATGATACATTCGGTTGTCGGTTGTCACTGAACTGTGTGGGTGAGTCCGGTTGAGGTTGGTGAGAGGGTCGGTCTACCTCTGTATGTCCGAAACAAGAAGTGTCATTTGTATAGCGCACACATACATATTGAGGTTTGATCACAGCAATGAACTCCCTCTTCATTGATCACAGAATGGTTTCTCAGGCATTGTGTTTAGCAATGGCAGGCAAATTTACTAGTCGGTTTATCCCTGTTTTAAGCTTCTTATGGCTCATAGAGGGTTGCAGTTAGGTGGGAATCGGTGCTGCTAGTACACATTTTTTGGTTAGTGAGGTCCAAGACTACTATCCTGGTTAGTAGTTAGTACAAGGCAGTTTAATAATTTTTAGAAATTAGTACAAAGCAGCTTACCAATTGATAGAGGATTATAGTACAATGGCACTGCTTGCATAAACTTTGCTAATATTGAACCCTCCTTGCTATAATCATCACCATGGTAGTATCATTGCTCGTAAAGAGTTAGTTATTTTTTTATTTCTCATCTAAACAAAATTCCCTGTCCAGTGGTACAAATTATGATTCTGTAAGACCGGTGTGAGAGTATTTGTGTTCAGATATATACAAAATAAGTCTAGTTGTACACTTTTTTGTGTGTTTCAACACCTCATCAATCATTTCAGTTATTGCTGGGTGGTTAAAAGTTATATAGATAGATCAGGAATCTTGTTTAGAAGAAGTTTAATTTAAACTTTCCTTCTACACCCTCTAGATTTTAAGATATATCAATTTTTACAACCCCTTATCATTTTTAGGAATTTCAACAAGAATAGCTAACCAGAGGGATTATATAGATGACACACTAAGGGTTAATCTACGCTCCTTGGGATTTTTTAGCGTGGATGGCTTTCATTATCTGTTTGTTGGATGAAGATGTTCTGGGCATGGAGCGCAAGCTCTGAATTTTATGGAATGTGGGTAGAGAGAAGTAAGGGTAAATCAAACCAAGGAGTAACAGCTTCCCCTGTTACTTCTTGATCAAACAGACCTATAGTTCAATGACACAATAGAACTCGTACTTGTACGGAATGTCTGATGGTCACTGTAAATTCTAAATATATCAATGCAGGCGATAATATTAAGCTGATAGCTTTGAAAGATTATCTGGTACAAGACTGTCCAGGCAATTATTTATCGCTCTAAATCTTAACTGATGTAATGGCCCTACAAGCCCCTAATCTGGCAACCCAGCCGCCTGTCTAAGCTACCGGTCTCATATATAACAGAATAAATATCAGTGTGGGTATTCCTTTGGCAGGAATTTGTTGAAATGATTGGAACAAGGAGTAAAAGTACTCCTTGATTGGAACTCCAGACTATAGCTGCATTGTGGAAATCCTGTCGTAATGGTCGAAACTTCTAGGAAATGTATTTGGTAGATCACATGGAACTGATGCATCGATGTTGTTTTGCCCGATACTAGCCACATCACTCAATTACATGCAATTGATTTGAAATTAAATGCTAAAAAAATTAAACCTTTTTAGTTGAAAATTGTATTAATCTGGAGTAGGTTGGTGAAATCAGTCTTGATATTCATTGATAAACCTTTAGGTTGAAAGAACTTTCAACATACCAAACTTTTCAATGCATGCATTCAGTGGCTACAATGTACAGTTCAATCTGCCTGATCACTTTCAATGGGATTAGCTTATTGAATTGAACAAGATTCTCTGTGTCTATTTGCCAATTACCTTTTACTTGACATCAACATCTTAGCCAAGCAGCTGAGATCAAGCATAATTGGATGTATTGTTGTTATCCAGGTTGTTTACCCATGAAGTCATAATCAAGATAAGCCAGTCAGAATGTTAATTTTGTTGACATTGGCATTCATAGGCAACCTGCACAGAACTTAAAAGGTACCAGTAGATCTAAAAATGGTTAACCCTTTGAGTAAACACACAGATTATCGTAATGAGCTAGCAGCAGATTATCAAGAGCTGAGCCAGATACAACCACTGTATGTTGTATCGGGCTCAGCTCTTGTAGTTGACCAAGTAGCAGAGGAAAATCAATGAAACACCGGATAATAAGGGCGCAAGAGATTTTTTTGCAAAGCAATCTCATTTTTGGCATAGTTACTCTGTACTATGATGAGCTTGGAAGCAGAGTTTGGTGAAATAATTTGATGAAAATATACAAATGGAATTTGGTCAACCATCTAGTATTTTTCATAAAAGGTTAAAACTTCCCGCCCCCTCACTCTTCTGTCAAAGAATGATCATGATTGTACTTTCACCAAAACAACCATCATTGTAAACATGTACATTCGCAAAATTAAAAACTCACCGCATTCATTATCAGCGGCAAAAGACAGGAAGTTAGGTCAGCTTACGATGACATCCTGTCTCTCTAATTCCACAAGTGTGTCATGATGACTTGTTACAAGTGCAATGGAATGTGTGTGTAGGATTAACTACCAGCGACAATTAATTCGATAATTAAAAATTTTGACAAGGAATATTGAGGTAATTAAGTCATTATGCCTGTTAAAGGCTAACCTCCCTGCTTGTGGCACACAAGCTGACAGCTTAAAATGTATTACTGTAAACGTTGTTGTCTTGTCACTAGCCTAACATTTAAATACTATCTGTACTAGTGCCAACACCTGCTAGGGAACTACCATCCAAGAGTGAGAGAGAAAAATGCCACAATTGCTTCCTGTACACCATATAACTGAGATGGCTGGGAATGATAAAGTTTAACATCAAGAGCTCCTTTGTAGACAGGTAATGAATGTATACCAGGTTTACAATAGATTTACCTTTGCCTCATTTTACCCACATACCATAGCATTCAGAGCTAAATCCTTGCTCAGAGCCATTCAATCTCAAAAATCCCAAGGAGCGTAGATTAAGACTATGCCAATAATCAGTATTAATACTGCATGCTTTGACACCAAGTATGTTTTCTAGCCAGGGGCGTATATTCTAACGGAAATTTTTGCATATCGGTAGCAAAATAGTGCAAGCAGAGAGGTATTTCAATAGCTCACTAAGCTGTTGGGTACTTTCAGAAAACAACTCAATAGCAGTAGAAGATTACGGTAAAAATGCTCCAGTTATAAAGCACCCATTTGAAAAAAAACTGACCCCGAAGGGATTCGAACCCACAACAATCTTATTAACAGTGATTATCAGGCAGACGCACTACACACTGAGCTAATATGAGTGCTAATAAACGCCACTGTTTCTAGCATCAGTCAGCATATTTTCGGTAGTTCTGTGGAGAATTTGGCCTCATTCGCATATCACTTTTCTCCACTTAGGCATGTAGGGCGATTAATACAAAGTAGATCCTCGCTCAACTGGTGAGCGATGATGTACTTTTTTATTAGTAGCAAAGTTTTGTGATCATTCTGCTAGCATAATTTAGCTGATGTATTCTATTTATGCAGTTGCTGCCTACATTCTCAGATTGCACAAGATATAGCTTAGGGTAGGCCTACAGTACAACACAGAAGAGTTGAACATAGGTATTTTGTCGGCTCATCATACTCAATACTAAGAGTTGTGCTTACAAAAATTGTGAGGAGGACAATTCGAATGGAATGCTTTCATTGTAGCAGCTAACTTGCCTGGTCATCTAAATACAAACTCATTGAATACAATGTCAATCCAATTATATAATATTGACTAGAACTGGGCTAGAACTGTAAAGGATTATACTATAACAATACAATAGCAATAATGAATGTAGTTTATTTGGCAGGCAGGGTTAATTATACAATAATGGTGCTGGTTGGGTAATGATATATGGGGCATGAAACTCAGTGTATGTCCTGAAAATCTGAGGTCTTTAGCTCAATAATTGCTTATTATGCCAGCTACAAAAGAAGCTTTCTCTAAAGCATCACAAATCAGTAAAATAATGTGTAGGCACATTTTCTTTTTAGCAGCAGCATGGCTTCGAATGGTCTGACACCACAAATTTTTATATCATTGGATTGCTCATCTTCTGAGGAACGCAGTGGTTACTTTCTTTAGTAAACAAGGAAAATATCTATTAACATATCGGAAGCTTTATGGAAAACAGTTAAAAAATGATATAAATTGCTGCCCTGCTGCCGGCTTATGTATGCAATTATTCCACTTTCATGGGGGCAAAGAAATTCACAGTTTGTGAGTGTGTCCTGAAAATCTGAGGTCTGTAGCTCAATAATCGCTTATGCCAGCTACAAAAGAAGCTTTTTCTAAAGCATCACAAATCAGTAAAATAATGTGTAGGCACATTTTCTTTTGAGCAGCAGCATGGCTTCGAATGGTCTGACACCACAAATTTTTATATCATTGGATTGCTCATCTTCTGAGGAACACAGTGGTTATTTTCTTTAGTAAACAAGGAAATTATCTATTAACATATCGAAAGCTTTATGGAAAACAGTTAAAAAATGATATAAATTGCTGCCCTGCTGCCGGCTTATGTATGCAATTATTCCACTTTCATGGGGGCAAAGAAATTCACAGTTTGTGAGTGTGTCCTGAAAATCTGAGGTCTGTAGCTCAATAATCACTTATGCCAGCTACAAAAGAAGCTTTCTCTAAAGCATCACAAATCAGTAAAATAATGTGTAGGCACATTTTCTTTCGAGCAGCAGCATGGCTTCGAATGGTCTGACACCACAAATTTTTATATCATTGGATTGCTCATCTTCTGAGGAACACAGTGGTTATTTTCTTTAATAAACAAGGAAAATATCTACCAACATATCGAAAGCTTGATGGAAAACAGTTAAAAAATTATATTAATTGCTGCCCTGCTGCCGGCTTATGTATGCAATTATTCCACTTTCATGGGGGCAAAGAAATTCACAGTTTGTGAGTGTGTCCTGAAAATCTGAGGTCTGTAGCTCAATAATCACTTATGCCAGCTACAAAAGAAGCTTTCTCTAAAGCATCACAAATCAGTAAAATAATGTGTAGGCACATTTTCTTTCGAGCAGCAGCATGGCTTCGAATGGTCTGACACCACAAATTTTTATATCATTGGATTGCTCATCTTCTGAGGAACACAGTGGTTATTTTCTTTAATAAACAAGGAAAATATCTACCAACATATCGAAAGCTTGATGGAAAACAGTTAAAAAATTATATTAATTGCTGCCCTGCTGCCGGCTTATGTATAAAATTATTCCACTTTCATGGGGGGCAAAGAAATACACAGTTTGTGAGTGTGTCCTGAAAATCTGAGGTCTGTAGCTTGATAACTTTTTATGCCAGCCACAAAAGAAGTTTTTCGCTTTATAATTTATATGAATTTTGGCCTTTTCGAGATGTGGAGATAACTCGGGTTCACAAAATTACCTTATATGCCCTGAGTGTTTTATCATTTGTTAAATATTACTAGTATAGGTTTTACTAAAAACAATGTCAGAGCAGTTTTTTATTGCTGCTAGCTGCTTCGCTAACAACAATCAGAATCACAACAATCAGAATCACAACAATCAGAATATATAAAGATGTAGTCATCTCAAAATATATGGACCTTGTAATAACCTTGCAGTTGTTTGCCTCGTTACAACTACATAAAATTATCATCCAATTAGAAACGATCTGACCAATAGTTAACCAATCAGCATTCTTCTTCTCCAACTAGTAGTCGATGCAATGATTATTATTATGACAGACAGAAATGTATCAAAATGTTTTGTTTTGAAGAAGTAAGTAGGACAGCTGTGGTCAGGTCTGTGCAGTGTGGTGGGAGGGCATTAGCATGTAACACATAGTGTGCACATTCCTTGATCATTATATTGCCTGGGCGGCTAGATATTGTGGTTAAATGACAGTGGGCTTGTGATGAGATTTGGCTATAATCTGTGTTTTGTTTCCTAAATTAATCCAGGCCTGTTCACCAACAAGCCACGTGGTTACAATACGCGACCTTACGGTACAAATCTAATGTGGGAGGGGGTGCCACCACCCTATAGCTGCGCTGATCATGTTCTATACTTTTGCATATACATCTCTGATTGATAGTGTTCCCCAAAGCACCATTGGCAACAGCAACTGATATTCACCTGGTTTTGGGACTGCTCTTTACTATAAGAGAATTCTGATTCTATTTCAGCTATCCTTTTATCCCTATTTGTAAGTTCTATCTGTATCAAATCAATCTCTTTCTTCTTACTTCTTTCGAGCTGTCTGACCTCCCCTGTCAGATAATATATATATATATATATCATTTAATATACACATAATATGATAGATGATGAAGATCTTAACTTTATACATTGTAAACTCGTTGCTGTGAGTGAGTAATCAGTACAACCATGTCAACTGGCTAAAACATCATGAACGCCACAATTCAAAAGATGGAGAGGAGAATATTTATTTCGAAGCTTTCATTACTCCCTCTCCGTGACCTGCCTCCCTTCAGCACGAGGAACTGATACGCAAAGTTGTGGTAATTAAAATACAAGTTACAGCGTAAATGATTATATTCAACAGAATTTGCCTCATGTCAGTGGTGTGCCTTAGAGGTCCTGGTACTAATAGTACGCTTTGAGTGTTCTATCAGTCTCCAGGAAGAGATTATGATACGATACAATTCTTTTTCCGCTGCAGCTCCACTAATGATTGTTATGCCTGTAGAATCTTCTGTATTTGTATTCAGTAATTGACGTTTTTCATATCCCAGAATATTCTGTATGTGTTTACCTCGTAGTCCTGATAACTGCTCATGCAGGTCAGTGAGCTGCTTCTCATCATCTAATTGTTTATCTAGAGCTTCTTCTCTCAGACTATCTAACTCTTCCTGTGATCACAAACAGTCATCATGTATACAAGAAAACGAATATACGGGTATACATGTATATAAATATAAATATATACAGACATACATGTATAAAACAGACTATAGTAGCTTGAGCAGCAGATTTAAGATTTATTCTAGACACAAATGCCGAGTAACTGGTAATCAAAGTGAATGAAGATTAATGTATAGATCAAGTGTTAAATAATATAATGCAATCCTACAAAAAAAGGTGATATTATAAGCAACAGGGACTGGTAATAGAGGGTTGAGATTGTGACAGGATAATACACTGCGTTTCATTCCCAAGAATTGTCTGACAATTCTGTACAATTCTAGATTTGTCAGAAACTGACCTATATATCATTACCCAACCAGCCACCATTATTGTGTAATTAACCCTGCCTGCTAAATAAATTACTTTCATTATTGCTATTGTATAGTCATAGTATAAGCCTTTACAGTTCTAGTCAATATCATACAATTGGATTGACATTATATTCAATGAGTTTGTATTTAGATGACCAGGCAAGATATGCTGTAATGAATAGATATTGCTGTGCAAGGTAGCATCAAAATCTATATTGCGGGAGGCCCAGGTTCAAATCCCCGCCGGGGCAAATCTTATCCTTTCGTTTCATCATGATGGAAAATGAAAGCATTCCATTCGAATTGTGGCTCACAATTTTTGTAAGCACAGAAAACTCTTAGTAATGAGTATGATGACCCGACACAATACTTATGTTCAACTCTTCTTTGTTGTACCATACCCTACGTTATATTTTGTGCAATCTGTTAATATTGGCAGCAACTGCATAAATAGAATACATCAGCTAAACTTTGCTACTAATATAAATGTACAACATCGCTCCCAAGATGAGCGAGGAATTACTTTGTATCAACTGTCTTACATGCCTAAGTGGAGAGAAGTGATATGTGAATGAGGCCATATTATCCACAGAACCACTGACTACTGAAAACATGCTGACTGATGCTAAAAAAACTCAGACTTGGTGTCACAGCAAGTAGTATGAGTACTGATTATTGGCATAGTCTAAACTAGGCTCCTTGTGATTCTTGAGAGTGAATGGCTTTCAGCTATTTCTATTTGTTGGCCAAAGATGCTCTGAGCATGGAGTTTGCTCTGAATGTTATGTTTTAAGAGTCATCATATGAGTCAAAACTATGAAATTTACTTGAAGAACTGAAGTCATCTGAACAACTGTATTGAAAATGTTTGCCATTTAGATGCAGGACAGGATGGTTTTTCGTTCCTGTCAGCAAGAGCTAAGGTGAAACCAGATCCATTTCCAAACGTTCTTAAACACAAAGAACTGTCTGGTATGTTCAATGACATGTGGGAGACGGATACTTTATTTTAACAAAAAATTGGACCATAACTGGAATGACCTCATCTTTTTGCACTGTTTTTAATAGATATGGAAACTTGCATGATGATTGGTTTTTTATAGCATTGATATGTATCATTTGTCGCTGAGTATCAAGTAAATCTTTGAATAGAAAACTCACATACATACCTATCCAGACTGACTCCAAATTTTTCAGAACAAACACTCACTAATGTGACATTTTAAGTGGACGGATATTTCTGATTTCTTACCATACTTGAAATAAGGGACCATTTGCTTCAGAGCGGTCTTTGTGGATGTTTGATACAATTTTCTGGTATGATTATTATGACTATGGTTGTTGGTTTGTGTTTGTAAATTAGTTGAGATGGCAACTTCAGCATCATACATAATATTTTGTATATACTCCAGTCAAGGCGCTGGCAGTTGAGGTATATATGTGTATTTGTTTGCATAGTTTTGAGGGAAGGGGGATTAGTGTAGTAGTGTTCAATCCTATGAAATGACCAGAGTTAGCATTTCATACAGCTGTGATTCTCTGTCAGAAATGGATTGATGCTATAAAAATATAAGAGAGGCAACCAGAAAGTGATCTTATGAGCAATGAGGACTCACAGTAACACCACATCTGATTTTAGCAGCAAATCTGAATCTTGACATTATGTACTTTGTGACTGAAAATGAGGCAAGCTGCAAAACTTTACACCTCCGATCACTTATTCACAGGCTACTCGTACTTCTTTTAATCAAAAATGAAACAAACCCATTGAATGTGTAACGTGAGTAAGAGAGAGACAGGACACAGCTTATATGGCTGGCAAGTGGCAGTAGAAATAACAAGCTAGCCCGGTAATTAATTTTCATCACAATGATGTGTTTGCGGTTGGGGCTTTGGCTTATTTTCATGGGAAAACATAGAACATTTTTCCAATGGCTGCAAGTGAAAATACCTACAAGTGTTCCACATAGTGTGCCATGAAAATTTTTCCGAAAAAATGCCTTTAAGTGCTCTAAAACTTAAATTTTCATACCCAATTCCTAAATCCTCAATGATAAATTATATAATACAGGCACTGGCCATGCACAACCAGATTGCGTCGCGTCATGGATTTCGCAATAATTAAGTAGGACAAAAACTGATGCTATTTTTGTACACATTGTCCACTCTAGAGTATATAATAACTCTATGGCAGTTACTCACAGGCACATCACAAAAGTGGTGCAAAATATTCATACTTTGTCAGAGTGGAAAATTTATCATCCTTATCCCAGGTTCATCAATACAAAAGATGATTAAACAGCTAAATCATTCGCATACACATACTGCATGAAACATATCTAATGCACATTTTAGTCAATGTATAGTTACAGCTATCGTTGGTCCGAGGTTTGCGTTGGTGAGAGCAGCGACCCAGCGCAAAGGGGACTGCTTAATCGATCGACATCTAGGACATCGCTATGTTAAGAAGAACAGGGATTAATAGCTACTTTAGCAACATCCGACTACTGGACATTAACAATTTTCCTGATTTTGGAAAAATCTGCCAATAAATAGCAACTGACAAACACAATAATAAAACCATGAATCGTACTGAAATTGTCTGTTGGCTTGACATTACTACTGTATACTATCCTGATCTCTTGACAGAAAGTGTTTATTGATTCTACCAGGCAGAGAATTTAGTCAATGCGGATACCTTTGCCCCGACAGTAACAATTATTGATAGGGCTGTTAAGAAGCTTTATCAAGAAACTGCAGGTATACCTCAATCTGCAAATCACAGAAACTTGCCCGTTTGATACAAAGGAGAAAGGTTACCACGGTACAGTCACAGCCGGTCAGCTTAAGTTTCAAGGCACATGGTGCATCAAAAGAGTTGGTACAGAACTATGCATGTCGCGGTTGTCACGGGCAAAAATGGGCTCTCTGCAAATAATATTAAAATTCATGGTAAAACACTTTTTCTAAATTTCTTATTAAAGTTAAAATTATTTCGAATATGCGTTAATATGCCAAAAATTAAGACCATTCATTTGGCGTCAATAACTCAGTTAATTAAAAGTAATTTGGCTTTAAGTTGCTGTAGAGTTATCTTCTCATTTTCATACAATTTTGTTCTTATTATGAACTAGAAGTTATCCAACTTTAACCAATTTTTCATACTTTCTTACAAGAAAAATGTTTAAGAGTTGATTGGGCAGTGCTTCTGATTTGAGCAAAAATAAATGTCACATTCAAATCCCAAATCCTTCCCTCAAAGAAGCCCTAATAGTAGTAGTATTGATATTATAGAGGCATATTATATCAGATATAAAATATACGATTATGATCAGGTAAACACCAGAGAAGGCATGAGAGGGATTTCATTTTGCAGCTTAATTTGAGCTAGAATATTCCCAA
The DNA here is from genome assembly GCA_914767715.1 of Membranipora membranacea. Lineage (NCBI taxonomy): Eukaryota > Metazoa > Bryozoa > Gymnolaemata > Cheilostomatida > Membraniporidae > Membranipora > Membranipora membranacea. The sequence goes on along the minus strand of OU612072.1, from coordinate 682,965 downwards.
ATGCAGTCACCAATAGCTCCTTGGCCATATGCCATCAACAGCTTGAAGTCAATATGGTTAGTTGGGTATCCAGATAAATCACAGTATGAAAGGTATTTACTATGGTACCTACCTGTCATGAGGATATTATTGTTCACCGTGTTGAGGGCTGTGATGCCATACAGAGAGCAAGGACCCACAGGTAGCGCTGTCACGATTTTGTATTTGGCTGGGACTGCCTCGATTCTGATTGTGGCATCGATTTTCCCGATTTCGATTTTTCGAATTTACACCTTCCCTTTCAACCAACCCTTGTCCCAATTTCGATTTTCGACTATAGTAAATGTGACAATGAATTTACCGCTGTGCAATCGACTTCAGCTGTCACCTTAGTGACAGCACTAGTTACAGGGGTCTTAGCCCATGATTATATTCAAAATTATATTGCGCTAGCCTAAATTATTAGCCATTGTTTTGTAAGCCCAATGCCAGCAACGACTCCTGGTATGCCTACCTGTAAATATGCGAGCACTACATAGCAAATCATTTGATTGTAGGACTAAACAGAATTCAATTACAAATTAAGTTGTTTACCAAATTTTAGCATGGCTGTGTCTGTGGGTGTTAACATGTTGATAAACAATGTTTGAAAATCCTTTTTCCAACAATTATAACAAGCGGCTCACAAACCACACGTTTATGTTCAACTTGGTTTCCTTCAACATATGAAAGATTTCTATATGAAAGAATCATATCTAATTCTGCACAGATATTCATCTTACAATATTATCTTTCAGTTGCCTAACTCCCCCGGATTCCTGGTTGGAGATGTGAGAGGGCCATCAGGGGCAGAGCACTCATTTTTGCGACTGACAAGTAGCTCAGACTTCTTACAAACTCGGAAATATGGTAATTTAAGTGTTACTGCAAAGTAACAATGCAGATATAAATATTTCATAGTCAGATCTCATAATACGAAACTTTATAATATCGATGGTGTATCTTGCTATGTAAATCAAACAGACTGAGGGCAGGAAGCACCAAACTTTTTAATTGAAGGAATCATTGCCACCGAACCTGAGCCTAGGTTCAAGTGGTTCACTGTTGTCTGTAGAAGAGAATAACTACATTGTGAGCAACTACCTTATGTATATGTCCTTATGTCTTCAAAGCAGCAGGCAGACTATTTCATGGATAGATATACTGATCAATTAGCGACAGGTTACCCACTGATCAGACTTTTCCGTTTAAAATCACGCCATTATTTGTTGCAAACATATTAATATGTTTAAGTTGAAATAAAATATTTGATAAATATTCAGAAATTCCACCTGTGCAGGTCGTAAAGTGGTTACCTGACCTTTTTTTCAACTACTTACCTCGGATTTGAAAATTGAAGAGCCTCACTTTAATGACCATGCCAATTATTCCCTATAGCAGGATTAATCGCTTGGATTTAAGATCTTTGGTCTGTGGCTGATTTTAAGATTTAATGTAGTGGAAATAAGATTTTAAGCAATTGTTTACATTTTTCCCTAAAACGATTAACCTCTCCAAACTAGTAGCTTGGTATAAAAAATCTCTTGAGATCTTTTAATAAAGTGGGCAGTTGGCTCTCAGTTGTACTTTCATTCAGCTCTCTGTTAACCCTTAAATTGGATTGAGTTTTGTCTGTAATTGTACATAATTGTCAACATAATGGCGCAGGTATTGCAGCCTTTGTTTATTCTACTGCTGCTCATAATCACCCTTATTTGCCACCCAAAAGGCGTGAAGAGCTTAAAATACGCTGACTACAACTCTATCGTGGATATAAAAAATTCTCTGAGTCAGGACTATATTAGAAATATATGGAACTCACAGTATAAACAGCTGATAAAATAAATAGAGCCTGGATTATTATGATCTAGGAAGCGGGGCAAAAGAGCCGGGGTTCGTGTTCGTCATTCAACATGCAACAGTAAAGTCCCCCTACCAGCAATAAAACTCACAAATGCTCAATCTATACTAAACTAGACAAACTGCATGGACTATTGAAAACAAAACAGCTGTACAATCAATCTCAGATCATCTGTATAACTGAATCCTGGTTAAAACCTGAAATTGCTATAAGTAAAACTGAATTGGAGGGCTACGATCAATTTTGTAACGACAGGGACGCAGATGCAAGTGGAAACAGTTGGAACAACAAATTAATGGCTAAACAAATGATAACGTTTTGTTGATGATCATCATTTACTTCCTTTCGCCCCTTCATCTCATAATTATTCAAAGGATACTGGTACACACTGCTTGTTGGCTTTTAAGAGAATGTAGAGGATACTATTTATAGGAATATATTACTGTTTCTATACTATCATTTACTCTGAAATTGTCTTACTCTATTTGTAACATACCTCTTACTGCATTTGTAACACTTTTCTTTCACTTATATAGTAAGATTTTAAATAATATATACTGCACACTGGGATAGGAAGCCACAGGGTCTTAAATTTTCTCATATCATTCCGTGACAACAATGTGAAAGTAAGCAGAAATATGTTGTTTTATGCATGTATGTTGTAATGTGTCATTGCTGATAAAATAATTCGTTGGTTGAGCGCCTTGGTAAAAAAAAAGAAGATATAAATAAACATCTAAAATGTCTACTTAAATAATCTGTTTAAAAGGTACAGCTTGGTGTCTAAAACAGAACTTCCTCAGGTTTGTTCTATGCTTGGGTAAAATGAAGCTCCAGAGGGGTAATTATCTAAATTCATAGGTGGATTATTCAGATGAATCATCCGAAGGCATTTTTTTTCAGTCAAGATTTGTAAAGTTCATTTATTGATTTGGATGCTAGTTTTTCGCCGCTAAAGTTGAGGGTATACGGACTTGACTATTTAGATCTTTAATATCATCGGCATGCTGATAGGTGTTTGAAGGTCACTGCCAGATGGAAAGTGATGACGCTTTCAATGAACGCCTCATAGGCTCGCTTGATGGTCTAAGGGCTTACATCTAGATTTGATAAAAACGTTTGCTAAGTTTACCTGTTACTAGATTAGTACTCTCTGTGAATTTAAGTTTGAGGTGACTATGGTGGTATTTATATTTCTTGACTCGTTCAATGCTAATCTCTTTGAGGGTGAGTGGGTCTGGGTTGATGCTGTTGATTTGTGAAGAGCAGTTCTATGGTTTTGCTAGAGTTGATAATAATATATTTGTTATCACACCAGGAGGCGATGTTGTTGACTTCGACATGCATGTTTGAGTCTTCCCCTCTATTTATATGTTCTAGGATGGTGGTATCATCAGCAAATTTCAGTATGGAGAAGTTGGTTTGAGATTCATTCATTGTCTCAACATACATAGTAAACATAATTGGAGAGAGCATGCAGCCCTGTGGTGTACCAGTTGATGTTTCTTCTGATGTTGATACATCGCCACCAGAGGTTACGGCTCGTGTTTTGTGTGTGAAAAAGCTGGAAAGTGATGTTAGAGTTGACGTTTTTATCTTTCAGCTTCTCGATCATGAGCGTGCTGTTACTTATAGTCATTGTAATGGAATTTTTGTTGAGTGTAGCACTTATCAGGGATTTAACTATTTTGAGTGGGTGAAGTTACGTGCTGTTTGTATCTTCTGAGCTTGATGCTTGCAATATTAAAATCCCCTAAAGCTATGATTGCAGCATCTGGGTTTAGTCGTTCTGCCTCTTCATGTAACCTAGCAACCACTTCCTTGACTTTCTATGTAGATGGCGCACTGAATATTGGACAGTAGATTGTGATGAAGAACATACTAGTGATATATCTAGGTAGCCAGAAGGGTCGCTCCGCAACGACCATTGCTCGAAGTGAACTGATAAGATTTGGTAGGAGTTATCAAAGCTTCTCAGAGGAGTTAAAAGTTTTATTGTTTCTATTCTTACATACTGTCTGCCTGTTTTGTACACCTCCATTTATGCTAAAGATAAGAAACAACTGAGAAAGTTTTTCAAAGACGCTAATAATCTGAATATTCCAAACATAAGTGACCTTGATGACACTATAGATAATAGAACCAAAAACCTGACACTGAACTACATTCTTGACGATGATCATTTCATAAATGACTGTTTACAAAAGCTTCCATCAGCAAGATCTAGGGCAATAAAATATAGGTCTTCATGGGGGAGAGACAGTTTTTTACTCAACATGATTTTATCCCTCAATAATATTATTTAAACCCAACCCACGATTAGATGTCAGTTTTTCTTCATGTACTTTTTTTTTCTCTTTGCTCCATTTGAACAGCAGTGTATCAAACACCGAATTTCGCAACATACTTGTATGTGAGTGACAAATAAACCAATCAATCAATCAATCAGGGTTTTCAATGACATAAAGATTTGACTGGCAAATGAAATAATCTAAAACTGCTGCATAAAATACTCATCTTTAGTCACACCCCATTCACAGTGAATTTAGTTGCAACTGATGAGGTTTTTTTTATTTGGTTTATTGTCCTTTTTGTTTTAATCGAAATGAAGATTAATACTTTGTATAGTTATTCTTTAAGCATATTGGTCAATTTTGTCTATTACTGAGAAAACCGACAAATTTCACTTAGCAGAAACCAAGACACTTGTACAGCAAAAGTTTCCCTTTATGACTTAAATAACTTACAAAAGTTTGACCTTATTATCAATTATCAAAGGAGGTAACTATGAAAAGAAAAATCCCCTAAATTGGTAAAAAGTATTGACATTCAGTTCAGTGAACTTGGTTCAACGTGACCTACAACCATATATTGTGAATAAATATATTGAGATAAGTCAAATCAGGATGACCAAAAAGAATAAGTAAAGTTAAAAATTCAATATTGTTAATGTCCTATATAACATTGTTGATCAGACAGGATAATAAATGAACCCAGGTTTCGACAGCATGGTTCTGATTGTTTACTTAAATATATCTTTGCCTATACTGTATATTTAAACAATTGGTATTACATCATCAACGTGTTGTCCTGCTGATCCTTGAAGAACTCAGTTCCTGTATATTCAGATGAGTGGTTGATTTTGATAGTTCATTTCCTCCAATCACCAACATGAGTGTAGTTATGTACATCATCCTTCCGTTTCTGTATGTTTATCCGCTCGTACTCATTATCAAGTTTTCTGGTGACCTCAGATAGATTCTCGTATGTTTTTATATTAGAGCTCATTATAATACCGCCATTCACATAATCTGGTGATGTGGTTGAGTTTGGTACAGCAGCCACCTCCTCATACTCACCAGCTGCTGCGTTCTCTGCTGAAATTATTGAAGCTAAACACAAAATAAGTCTATTTATACACCTTGTTGTGTGTTTCAATATCAATAAAATTATTTTTGGTATTGTTAGCAGGCTAGAAATTAGAAAGATAGATCAAGGATCTTATGCAGATGAGGTTTATTTCCTAAGCTTTCCTTCTAAACCCCTTAGTTTTTGAGTTATGACAATTTTTACAACCTCATGTCATTCCAATGAATATCAACCAGAATAGCTAACAGGAGCGATTATATGCCTGATTGTATAGATGACACACAAAGGGTTATTACTATCTATATGTTCAACAAATTATAAAAGAAAAACAGTCCTCCCATCTATTAATCATTACTATGACCCTTCCAATCCAATTCCCAATTGATTTACTGATATATTGACTAAATCAAGGCCATGACTGGATGACCTAATATCATCTGATATGTCAACAACAAAGAAAGACAGTGAATTATATTTACCCCTAATATGTGTTCTGTTCTCGGATCTATAAATGTAGCAATGAATAAAAAGTTAGCTTTGAGACAGTCTTAGTTCATAATGAATCGAAGTGTTATCCGAGAAAACTAAAATCGAACATAACTGTGCGATCAAACAGCAAGCGAAAAGTTTCAAACTTACTTTGTTGATAATTGTTCGCTAATAAACGCAGCTGTGTTGGCCAAGTCTGGTCAGATTAATGATGTTTGCTCACTGTTGTATTTAGTGGATGTTTGTCTCTTGGTATTGAATGCTTGTAAATTTCCTTGATTTGAATCAAATTTTTGTATGACTATTTACCTTTGGTGATTCGGTAGCTATATACACTTGCCTAAACCCGTAAATCCTTGTGCTTTTCCTTATTGTTTTATTATTATTAGTTCCTACTATTATATTCTAAATTGACACAGTTGGAACAACATTGTTACAAAGTAAATTATTTCAAAAAAATCTAAAAACAGTGATAATATTGTATACACACTGGAGATAAGTGAGATTGTGGGTGCTGTGACAACTGCATGTCATGGCATCAGCTGGGAAGCAAACCGGTGGTTCTCAAAGGAAAGCCCAAAGGTTAGACGGGAGATGGTAGTTGATGAGGTGCGCAAGATGGAAGAGGAGCGCCGCCAGACACAAGCTGTAGGCAAAGCCCAACAAGGCAGGTGGACTTGTTGGGAGGCTGTTGAGCAGCGTCAGCTCAAATGGACAGAAATGTGGTCGATGGAGCCACAAAGGATCAGCTTTCTGGTTGGTGCAGCTTATGATCAACTACCGACCCCGGCGAACCTGGAACGCTGGAAGTTGACCGATAACTCGACGTGCGCCGGGTGCTCGGCCAAGGGCACACATCGACATATTCTGTCGAATTGCCCGCAGAGCCTTGGAAGATACACATATAGGCATAATCGAGTCCTGAAAGTGTTGTGTAAATATGTCACGGAGAAGTGTGAATATGCTAATGCTGGTGGTGAAGCGCGTGAAATGATTTTCTGCAAAAAGGGATTGATAAACAGCGGAGAATTGCAGGTGAGATGCGACCTCACAGAGCAGCTCAGCATGCCACAGCATATTGTGATCACGAACCAAAGACCAGACTTAATTGTCTGGTCTGACAAAGAAAAAGCACTAATACTGATGGAATTGACGGTGCCTTGGGAAGAAAATCTCTCAAACGCGCATGAGAGAAAACTGACAAGATACGAAGATCTGGTGACACAATGCCAAGACAAAGGTTGGAATTGCGAATTATTCGCAGTGGAAGTTGGCTGCCGTGGATTCATGGCTAGATCAGCTACCAAATTTCTGACTAGAGTTGGGCTGTCGGGCAGAGAACTCGAACAAGCCACAAAAAGCATAGTACATGAGGCAGAAAGCGCATCTGCATGGATTTGGCAACAGCACTGTGTGAAGACAAAAGCTAAGTAATCCTATTGCTTGTAAGCTGGGGTTTAACACACTCACTTTGTTTTGTGGAGTTTGCCAGCATTTAATTCCTTTGTTTATAATCCTTGTAAGGATTAGATTGAGGGGATTAGGTGATGATTAGCAAACTGATCGGGGTAGAAGGCTAGGCGGGATTATGCCTTTAATACTCAAATCAAATCTCTGCAGGGTGAAAAACCAAAGTGAGTCTGAGTTAGATCTAAGGCATTACAAACATAGGATTAAAAGCTTGGCCATCGCATAAAAGGCAGGCAGAGCGAGACAGGAGATCACAGTCAGCCCAGTCATCTCTCTGATTTGTGTATGAGTTGTACTATGCTCAATGTGAATTTGAGTAGTGAACTATGCCTTGACGATTAGCAATGTTGCGCCGATGAGTTGAAGGAAAGCAAACCTCCCTGCACTGGTTTGGCTTAGAGTATAAGCATGAGAGTGATGGAGCGAACATTGTTACACTGAAACGATGACGAGTTGGCAGCCTCCCTGGTTGCGCAACAGCGTAAACACACCAATTATGTCAAACCACCGAAGCTGGCAAAATGCACTGAGGGATCGATGATATTGATTGAGATGCTCATCAACACACAGGGGTGGCTTCATGCTGCTGGGGCCGGCCATGAGGAGGTTGTACTAGAGAAGGCCTCGAAACAGCGCTTGACTCATGGTTTCTAGCTGAAGACCTGTGTGTTGTGCAGTGGTACGCGCACTACTGTATGTTGTATCTACACACCTGTTAGTATTTCTGCCGTCAGTCAGATTAATACCTCCTGCTTGTCTTACTAATATATTTTTATCTGCAAAAAGAACAAAGGGTTGTCGTTGTAAGATCGAGTCTAAAACTTGTTATTTGTCGAAGGCAGGATAATGTTTGGTTTGGTTTCCTGTAATTCCCTCTCTCATGTATCAACTCATATTTTAGGGCAAATATGTCCATTTACCTTTGCGTTTATTCCAGCAGCAGAATCCGATGATAGCGATGATAACGATGAGAACTATAACCCCGCCCACTGCTCCGCCTACAGCTGCTCCGACTGGTGAGGCATTTTGTCTCTCAGTAGTACCTGAACTTGGCGGAGGGTTAGTCGGTGCCTCATCATCCCATGTGATTATCCAAGTTATGAGAAGCGGCTGTGGCAGGGCTGAAAAAGATAAATCACTCAGAATGGAGGAAAAAAAACACATATGAGGGAACCCTCACAGACTGGAAACAAGCAAAAGATTTTTTTTTAATTTATGCAGCATTGAAGGAAACTCAATAAACAACACTTACTGACTCCATCTACGGATGCTGTACAAGTGATCTCCTCCGTGTCTCCATTCTCTCTGGAGTTCATGTTGAGTCTCAAGGTGCTTCCTGTCTCACCAGTAAGCACAGTATCATGAGAAGTCCAGGTGTAAGTAGGTGTTGGATTACCGTCAATATCACAAGATAACGTTGTTGGGATGGTTGGATTGAGCTTAGTATTACGGGTCTCCAGAAGACCCCAGTTTCGTGTTATGTCTACAAAAAATATTCAATCACTTGGATTTGGTAAATGTTATGATAAAACAGCAGATCTTATCAAATCCTTCTAAGGATTAAAATGTTTCCCCGACGCCGTAAGATAATCACTTACATCTTGGTACCACTTCTGTTGTTGATACTATGTCTCCAAAGACTACCCAGTCAGGATTATCAGTATCTGTACACTTAATCTGGAAACCATTCCTGTCTTCTGTTGAGGGAGTATACTCTCCATTAGGCAATACAGTTGAATTCCCATCTCTCACCAATTCTGTGATAGGGAAGCATAGCTTTGAATATCACTTTAGTTTAGTAGATAATGACATTTTTCTCGACTTGATGAGCAATCTTTGAATATCTCGAGGCAAAATATTACAGTACTCTCACATAGCTATTTTCTGAAGTTAATCTTACTAATATTCTTCCATAATAAAATTTGCAGCAATGGCAAATGATCAGCACAGGCAATGAAAGCTATAATAATAGGCTCATTTGTAGCCACCTTAATCAATGTCTGTCTTGGCAGCATTTGTGATCGAGTATTCCATTTTTGCTGTAGGATTTTTAAATTGGACAATGTTCATGCATCCAGCACAGCCTTTTACTGGTATATCAATACAACACAGAACTTGACTCATTGAGAGTTTTAGATACTTGACAATTGCACACAGTATTTACCATATTTATAGACACTCTGTGATGAAGAGGAAGAACAACTCGCTGTTAGTGTCTGATTTTCTATGATCAGTTCAGAATCAAAGGCCATCGCAAGATTTTGGGGTGGTTCTAAAACATGAAGAAAATGAATGTTTTTCATGGGCAATGCGCAAAGTTTCTCCTGTGAAATGATATTCTTAACATTGCCTTCCATATTTTTAGGATATCTTAAACAAATCAAACAGCTTAATCCAGTAATACTTACAAATACTACATAGTTGTACAAAGGGTATGTCTATGTATCATCATCTGTAATTGGAACTACCTTTGATCTCTGTATCAATGCTGTTTGCTAAATTACTCACCTTTAACATTCCTGACTGTGAGAGATGACTCGGAGATCTTACCAAAGATGGCGTCAAAGCACTTGAACTTGAGCAAGGACATCTCCTGAGTAATATTGAACACTACAGTGACAGCATTATCATTAGCTGGTACATCACAGTCGATTGGAAGATTAGGAGTGAACGTACCAGAGCTTGAGAGAACCCACGTGCTCCACCCGGGTGGCAGTTGACAACTAACATAATTATAATTGGTATTACCATCCTCGTCCATTCTAACACCAAAACTGTAGCTTGTTTGTGCTGGGAGTTCAGAATATTTGCATGTTACTGTGATGGTCTGGCCGATGTAGAAACTATCTCCTGTAGTGGTCTCAGCATTGAAGGTCAGGGTTGCTACAATATAAATACACCACCATGTATGAAGAGCTTTACTTGCCCGAAACTCTTGGGATTATAATTCCTGCTGAATCAGGCTAAAATTCAATCTGCCGGATCAAGTATGATCCAATTTACCTGCTTTGAAAGTTGCATTCGCCAATAGGATGGTAATGACTCGGAGTGCGATTGGATCAAACTTGAGCAAGTTGTGTGCTTTACTTTTTCACCTGTTGCTTTTAAAAACCGTTCACAGCATTTCTAAAACTATTACAGAGAGAGAGAGACTAGAGAGTAGGTTAGAGTTATGGAGAGAGAAGTTGGAGGCAGCTGGATTGAAGATAAGCCGAAAGAAAACAGAGCATTTGCTAGCAGTTAGGGATCAAGAAAACATCAGGATGAAGAACTATTGTAGTCATGAAGCAGAAAGCCTGCCTAAATGTTCTCAGTTCATGTACATGTGCACAACAATCCACTAAGATGGAGGTTGCCGCAAGGAGATATTGCTGAGAACATCCAAGGCATGGAATGAGAGGAGAGAACTGACTGGTGTGCTCTGTGACAAGAATGCCTATTAAACTGAAAGTGCTGATGTATAAAACAACTATCAGACCAGCTCTGCTATATCGAAATGAGACATGGCCAATCACAGGATCTTTAGCAGATAAGATGTCATCCTGCAAGTTGCATATGTTGCAATATTGCATGGGTATATCTCTAGAGGACCACAAGGGATATGAGGAAATTACAGCAGAGGCCCGAGTGATGCCAATTAATGATCTGATGAGGAGAAAAAGAATGCAGTGGTATGGCGGGTTAGATGAAGAGAAAGTGAGGACGGCATCCTTAGAGTGCCAGAGTTGACAGTCGAAGGAGTGTGACCTAGGGGTAGACCAAAACAAAGATGGTGCGATACAGTGAACTTGGACTTTGGATGGCTTGATCTATATGGTTCAGATGCTGAAGACCGAGTGTGATGGAGGAGTTTGGTAGAACTTGGGATCAAGCAGAAACCCGCCATCCGCGCAAGACCACGGCGATGAAAGGTGATCAAAGGTGATCATTTCTTAATGACCTCTGGCTGTTTTGCTTTCCATTTTTTGTCTTATCCATCAATTTTGACACTAAACACAGCGAGTTATTACATCACTCAACATGTCAAAATCATTGAGCACTTCAGCTGGAAGCCCTCAGGGATGCGTCGTCAGCCGACTGCTATTCTCCTTTAATGTTGTCGATATGCCATCAACAAGCAACATCACACTAGTAAAATATGCCGACGACACTGTGATCATTGAATTGTTGACAGAAAACCAGCCAACTGAACTGTGGAGTAGTCATATCATAAGGTTTGTTGTCATGTTGTCATACATGTACTTTGTACATGTATCTTGGAGTTGTCCTCTCTGTACATACTAAGGAGTTATCATCAGCTGCCCTGGCCTATATATGACAGAGACTGACTTGACCGTGACCTTGATTGAAGAGACACACATGAGCACTTGTATACTGACTTTCATGGTGAGCGGACTGCTTTATATCTTGCCATCCTGATAGAACCCAACTTCGCAACATGGTGTCAGTTGTGAGATATACTTAGGAGAGGTGAAGGTGAAGTGCTAGGAGAGGTGTAGAGGAGAAAGAGAGGTGTATAGGAGAGGTGGATGAGTAGGAGATAAGGTGTTATTGAGGAGAGGAGTAAGGAGAAAAAGGTGTGTAGAAAAGGTGTTTAGGTGAGTAACTAACTAGGAGTGGAAAGCCCTAGTTTAGGTGAGGAGGAAGTGCTGCCAAGGTGTATGAAAAGTGAAACATCCAAAAATCAAACAACAAAAGATATTTTCCTCCATCTTTGTTCACAAATTTTGGCTGGAAATTTGAGTAAAAGTTTTCTTTGTGTTCTTGAATACAATTTGAACTTGTGTCGCTTGAGTATACCCTAGCTTACTATTGTATAGGGTGTACACTGGTGCCATGGCTAGTATCTTTGCTAGTCTACCTGTGTTTGTTGCAGACTCATCCAATGTCCATGGCAGGGGGGTATCCTTCAACTTTTGGTTGGTAGGGCCAAGCGGCCACACAACCCAGCTGGGGGGTTTGGGGGGCGCTGTAAGCCCCCCCAACAGGGTCCGGGCGGAGTCCCGGACGCCAGAGCTTTTTAGGCGAAATCATCGCACAAGAACACTATTATTTGCATTACAAGGCTATCTTCTGGTTTGGGTTTATGTGTGAGTTTTATTGTAACTGTCTATACCAATTATTCTTTATATTATGCCAACAAAAATATTGATATATCCATAACTATCGAATTGACCAAGCCTTACTTATACACCGCAATGGAACTTTCTCTACTTGGATGACACTGAACAAAATCTCTGATGACAGATTGAATGTCCAGTGTATCCGTTTTGTTCTTGTAAACATGTAGCAGTAATAGATGATTAAATCTATCCTGCATCATTGATGTACACCCAGCTGTCTTGAGCCTACTGAGAGCAAAGAATGAGCGCTCACTAGAGGCATTTGTGGCGGGTAACACTACAATCAGTTTCAAAATTTTGAATATGATAGGATATAATGACTTGTTTATTATTAGGTTATTTTTATAAGACGCTATCACAGTTGTGATATCGTCTTTCACAATGTCGTCATCCTTCTTATAAACCCTCAATTCGGCCTCAAGATCAAAGCTATCAAAGCCATAAGCATCACATATTGTGGATGTGACAGCAGTTGCACCAGGGCAAAGGAGCAACTCGATCTGCAAGAGCAATTTGATGCCCTTCTGCTCGAACCTGGCTTCGATGCCGTTTATGGCCAGGTCAAAAACCTCCATATAAAGCTGGTGACTTTTCTCTTTTATGGATAACATCACACCAGTCCCATTACAGTCGTCTAACCGGACAGGTGTCCTTCTCACTCGGCCTTCCTTTGGCGGATCAACATCTGACAAATATGCACAGCTTTTATTGTGAGGTTGATGAAACAATGCCATATAGCATTAGCTTGGGAGCAATTTATTGATTACGCCACATGAAGTTGAACAATGACACCAAATTCTGGCTATCTTTACAACTCCTCTCCTAAGCATTGACATGTCTATCAATTTGTGCTATGAGCTGAATCCCATGAGGCAGCATGGATAGTTACATCCTTGATGCCGGGGCACTTCTGCTCCCTTGGACAGGGAGGGTAACTTTCCACTTACATTTGAATCTATTGTCCAATGGATCTGCCAACAGTAAACTCTCAACCTCACTTTGGTTGGTTAGTCTAGAGAAGATGTGGAAAATGAACTCAGTCTCAGTGTGGGCATAATTTGGTAGGAATAGGAAGGAACTGCCAGTTTAGCCATGAAATATTTGCTTTGCATGTACCAGCTCACCTGTAGATGAATGCTTGAAGCTTTTTCCTTGCAGAACTTGCAGAAGTTGCTTTAAATAAGCTGGATGTATCCTACGTTCTTGCCACAACTTTATAAGAATGCCTTTATATGACCTTAACCTGACCATGAGCTCTTTACATAACAATGTTGATAATAGACTGATGAAATTCATTAGCTATCATTGAGGGCTTTGGGAAATCCAAAGTTAGCCCTAAATACCTAGCAGTTGGATAAATTAACTGGGTGATGGGTTGTACTTCACTCTAAGCAAAATGATCATGTCTGATCAGTGAGATGAAATAAGCTAATGTTATTGTCATGTTGTCATTAAACTGAGTGATTATGAAAAATTGTGTAAGGGGGTCATATGTTATATTGGTTTATTACCATTTTCGACCTTTTCTCAACTTTGATAATTATCTATTATTGGTAGGGCCAGGCCCTAGCAGCCGTGCAGTAGGATACGGCCCTGGTCCATGGGTCATTTAAGCAGTGGTTTGTTGAGTTTAATCTGGCTTTAAGAATGAAGTCGATTGAACTTGGCTATGACATCGAAAAAGTGACTACTGGCACTGGTGGTTCTAGAGTTACCGAAAAAGTGAGGGTGCCTCGCTTCGGTGAAGATGCAAAGCCGGCGTCTTTCCTCTGGTGTATGGGCAGTGATGCTCGTGAAGTAGTGTCATCGCTTGGTGTTGACTTGTTTTCCACATCTTTGGAGTTCATAGATGTGTGGAACTTGTTGAGAGAACACTTTGAGCATGACGAGTCTGAGTATGTTAAGTTGGACAAGTTTGTTACCTGCCAACAACTTGACAATGAAGATGAACGCGCTTATCTTCTGCGTGTTGAAGGACTGAGTAGGCAATGTGATTTCTCCGGTGGCAATGTCAGAGAGAGATTTGCATTGTTGATCACAGTAAGAGGTTTGCGTAACTCAAAATTGAAGTTTGAGATGATGGCTGATGATGAGTTGAACTGGGTCAAGATCAACAAAGTTTTAAGGGCAAGACTAGCTGCGCAAGAGTGTTTGAACGCCTTAAATAGATCAGACCCGACTTATGCGCTGTCAGAGAGTAAACAGGTCCCTGCTAAAATACCTGTTAAAGTTGAAGTACACGCTGAGTCTAGTGTAGTTTGTGATCCAATCAATGTTGTACCAAATGTTACTGTTATACAGGTGCATGTTGGTGAAGTGAAGTGCTGTCCTCACCGAGAGAGAAGTGATGAGAGTAGTGTAAGTAATACTTATCATGATGCTTATAACCATTCTAATCGAGGTTCTGACAACAAGAGATTTTGTAGTGACAACCATCGTTATAATGGTGATGGTGGGAGTGATCATGATGATTACCCTTCACCTGACCGTGAAAGGAGGTATGTAAGTCATAGTAGTAGTCAGCATTCTGGCTGTTATATATGTCATAAAAATGATCATATTGCGCGTTACTGTCCTGAAGGCGGGTGTTTCAGATGTCAAAGGATGTCACATCACCAGCAGGATTGTACTGATGTTTATAGATGTAGGTTTTGTTTGCGTGAAGGCGTCTCGGCAAGAGATTGCAGTTGTAGAGTAAATGGGAGCTCAGACCAGAGGTACAAAGAGCGAACTAAAAGAAAGTCATGTGATGATCGCTCTCCACCTAGGCAGAGCTCAGGTAGTAGTGATAGTAATTGGCGGAGATAACTTCCCTCTGTAAATTCTAATCTAGTGAAGAGCTGTTGTCACCTTTTATGTAAACATACTTGTTTTAAGTTGACATCCTATCCGCTTTTCGTTATTGCTTGTGTGATTGCTGACAGTTGTCGGTAGTCCCCGTAGTTGTGTGATAACCCTGATGGTGGGCCACAGAGTATGAGTAAACCACCCTTTCTCAACGAAAGGGCATGTGAAGTCTCTCAACCCTGTTAGGGTTATAGAGTATGTGTCAAAAAACCCTTATAATAGTATGGGCATGTGGAGTAGTCCTATCATAAGGTTTGTTGTCATGTTGTCATACATGTACTTTCTACATGTATCTTGGAGTTGTCCTCTCTGTACATACTAAGGAGTTATCATCAGCTGCCCTGGCCTATATATGACAGAGACTGACTTGACCGTGACCTTGATTGAAGAGACACACATGAGCACTTGTCTACTGACTTTCATGGTGAGTGGACTGCTTTATATCTTGCCATCCTGATAGAACCCAACTTCGCAACATGAACTTCAAACAATGACTAAATACCATCAACTCATGGTGCACGGATAATGACCTAATACTCAATGCAAAGAAAACAAAAGAAATGGTCATGTGCAATGCAAGGGATAATCCAAGCTACCCACAACTGCTTGTAAACGATACTTCAATTGAGCAGGTAGAACAATTTACATACTTAGGCACCATTATTACCAACAAACTGTATTTTACTCTGAACACCTTGAAAACTACAGCGAAAGCTCGCCAAAGGCTACATATAATCGCCAAGCTATACCATCTCGGTGTCACTGAGAAACTAATAACGACCTGCTACAAGTCCTTCATAGAGTCAGTAATCACCTACCACCTGGTTGTGCTATATAGTCATCTGAGCGCAGACTCTAAGAAAAAGTTACAATCTGTGATAAGAACTGCAGGTTACCTATCAGGCGAACTTACGTTCACACCCGTAGACGACCTTTACTCTAATATACTGAAAGTAAAGAGCCTCCGTATGATTGCCACCGAAGATGAACCACTACTCCGTCTTAACCAGCTGCCGTCAAGCAGATATCAATCAGTCAAGTTCCGCGTGCAGATCCGTGCCAAATGTTTTAGAGCAGAATGTATCAAATACCTAAATAGTGTCTTCAAAAAGTAATAGTATTTTTTATGGTCTTATCATTCTATTTATTTTTACAGAATCAACAGTTTTAATAATTTTTACAGAGCACCCTACAGAGACAGTTTTATTTCTCAGAGATTGAGACCAAAAATAAACTAAACATACATACATACATACATACATACATACATACATACATACATACATACATACATACATACATACATACATACATACATACATACATACATACATACATACATACATACATACATACATACATACATACATACATACATACATACATACATACATACATACATACATACATACATACATACATACATACATACATACATACATACATACATACATACATACATACATACATACATACATACATACATACATACATACATACATACATACATACATACATACATACATACATACATACATACATACATACATACATACATACATACATACATACATACATACATACATACATACATACATACATACATACATACATACATACATACATACATACATACATACATACATACATACATACATACATACATACATACATACATACATACATACATACATACATACATACATACATACATACATACATACATACATACATACATACATACATACATACATACATACATACATACATACATACATACATACACACACACATACATAAAGTTGGGACTTTCTGAACCTTAAATGCTTTCAAAAACTTGTGTCTTCAAGTTGTCAACAATGCAGATGCCGAATCTGAGAAAAAAAGGATTTGACCAAAAAGTAGACAAACTTCTAAGAGAATGAATTTTGAGCACTACTATCTTCATGATTCATAAAATTGAAGGATACAGAATACAGAATGGATAACATCATGTTTCAGCGGAAAAAGCAAAATTTTCCAGCAGGCAGAAAGGTGATTTTCTCAGCTTCTGAGGTAGAAGGCCCCCTCAGTCAATCCCTCAGACTTGGGGAGAGAGAGATTATGACGAGTTCAAAAAGCAGATCAGAGCCTGATGAAGCACCATGTGAGAGGACTTCATTGATATCATCAAGGATATGAACATTAACACTCCACAACAAATGCAGAAGAGACAGAGAAGGTTATAGTGGAATTTGGGCCACATCCAGGCCCAGCGACGGGGAAGACAAAGTGTCTGTGAATGAGATAGTTGCAACACTCCTTTCGAATCAGTCTTGAATAACACAAAACAAACCTAGCATAAGGCAAATGAGAAGAAGAAGGTCGCAGTGGTCATGTGTGCAGAAGAGGGAAAGAGATGCTGAGATCAGAAGAGTACATGATATGTCAGTCATGAAAATGAGAAATCGAGGATGTCCGAAGTATAGGTTGGAGGACACAATAAGGAAGGATCTCCAATACTGTTCCCTCAGTGAAGAGGATACTCAGGACAGGATTAGATCAAGAAATTGTATTGGACTGAGCCTCCAGCAGGCATCCGCTTCCTGTACAGGACAGAGCAAAGATAAGTGAGAATCCTTGTAGGGCAGCCCGGAAAACTTCCTTATAGACAAGCATTGAATAAAATAGCATGTATCAGCTAATTCTAAAAATTCTAAATTTATTCTTACAAGCGCCAAATAATATAGTTAAAACGCCTAATTTATGCTCAACAGATCTGTGGATTTTAAATTATTTGCAGTATCGTAGCATCAGATTAGAATACAAACCTTGTGACAGAACCTTTTGTGTCACAGTTAATGCAACAATAACTCCAAATATCAGCGACAAAGACCTCATACCGCACCAAATTACAATGTCCTGCTACAAAATATCAAAAAAAGGTTGCAAATTTCATTGGTTTGAGCCCCCAAAACCCTTGCTCCCTCCCCCCCTTCGACAAAACCGGTAGTTTGTAGAAATGGACTTAATTACTGCCGCTTATATCTGTCATCAGCATAAAGTTATGATACCAACGTTGTCCAATTTGGACATTTCATACATCGTTGGAATCCTAATCAACTACTGATTCCGGAAAAATTGGCTTCAGCATGATGTCATGTCATGCCGTTGTGCTATTTAAATAAAGGGCAGGATAAGAGTCTTTCAGGAGGACTTTTTAGATTGATGAGGCGCAGATACAATGGTTCATATTGGACTGTCAACTGAATAATGTTTACAAGACACCTCAGGAGCACCCATGAGGGACAATTCCTGGATCCTGTGGCGTTGTGCACCAAAGGAAATTTGATCTTTTTATGAATTGGTTATTAGCTTTTTTTTTGGCGCATTGGTTTAATGGATGAGGCACCAATGTTATGCAGACCACACTCAGAAAAGACAGGTTTTTACTGTGGGAAGACCCTATGCTACATGTTATGACTAATACATAACATCGGTACCAAACATATTAGGAGTTGCCCCCTCTGTCAGAATGCTTATAATTGTATTATGTCGGACAACCATGGTATCATAACCATAATGAACTTGTTGAAAAGCGAAGATTAATTATAATATTAAACCAATGAAATTTTATCCATAAATTAGTAACTGCAAAGCTTTCGTTAGTTGTGAGGGTTGCCATTAATACAGAGAAGGCTCAATGTAACATGAATGAGCAAACATTGTTCAAGGAATACATAGGTAAATGAATGATGGTAATAATTGTCCACTAAACTTGGTAAATAATTGTAGGAGTTATCATCCCTTATCAGTTAACTGGCAAATCCTTTATAGATTAATGTATCATCACAGTATCTGGTTTGTGAAGACGCCACAAAATTTATAGGTGGCTCAACATATTATTTTGGTGAAATATACCAAACTATAGAAATGACGCTATGTGCTACCTGCTAGGGGCTCGAACACACATCTGTCAATCATTGATAGAATTAAAATTCTGAGTAAGCATTTATTCTGAGATGAATTTGAAATTGATAGACCTAATCTGCTATATTTGTTGCCGATGTGACAGCCATAACTTGCACATATTACTTCTTCAACGTAATAAATATTGTGAAAGCCCATTTGTTACATTTAAAGGGAAAAAAGTTCTTGCCCCTAAATACTGCATAACGAGTTTATAAGGCTCTGACTGACAGGTGAATTACACACTACTCTATTCTTCTATAACACAGTCATTCGGGAAATCCAAACCTTGTTAGCACAGAAAGATTCTAATATCAACCAGGTTGTCATGTATTGCCCAAAGGTTTAAGAGCCCTGGCACCAGAGATGTATGGCGGACAAATCAATCATGCCCGTTCCCGTCCATCTTTATATCTAGACCGTCCTTGTCTGTCCATTAGGCAAACTTGGGCATTCCATGCCCATTCCTGTCCATCTGTTGATTTTGTCAATCCATTTCTGTCCATCCATCGGGCAACATTGGACAAGTTTTTTTGTTCGTTACTGTCCATATTTTTGCTATCCTTCCTATGTCCGTCTATTTTTTAGCAACGTACATGCAAGTTTATCAATTTCCATCAATGTCATTCAATTTATATTTGATTTCCAGGGCTGTCCACACATATTGCATGTTTGAAATCGATTAGCTTCTCTAACTCAAACTATATGTCAAACGCACTCTCTGAGGCAATCGGTTTTGTTTTTTAGGCTATTCTATTAATAAATCAAAGCGCTTAAGTTTCATTACAATAAAGTCTCCCAGTGCAATATTCTGGCTCCAACCTGGAATACCCAAAGCTACGGAATAACTTGTGCAATACTGCAATTAGTTCCTTTACTGTACTTACAATACTTTCCCTAACTGTAGTTACTGTACTTACTGTGCTTACTGTAGTCACTGTACTTACTGTAGCTATTGTAGCTATTGTAGTTACTGTACTTACTGTACTTACTGTAGTTACTGTACTTACTTTAGTTGCTGTATATACTGCGCTTACTGTAGTCACTGTACTTACTGTACTTACTTAAGTTACTGTATTTACTGTACTTACTTTAGTTACTGTACTTACTGTACTTACTGTAGTTACTGTACTTACTGCAGTTACTGTAGTTACTGTACTTACTGTACTTACTTTAGTTACTGTACTTACTGTACTTACTGTAGTTACTGTACTTACTGCAGTTACTGTAGTTACTGTACTTACTGTACTTACTGTACTTACTGTAGTTACTGTACTTACTGTACTTACTGTACTAACTGCACTTACTGTACTTTGCTGTACTTACTTTACTTACTGTAGTAACTGTACTTTGCTGTACTTACTGTACTTACTGTAGTTACTGCACTTACTGTACTTACTGCACTTACTGTACTTCGCTGTACTTACTATACTTTATTGTATTTGTTTTGCTTCTTTTAATACTGTAAGGCTGGAAGATTATTAATTACAGATTGTTCATTGAAATATAAAGTGCCATGAATTAATATGTGAGTTGAGAGATCAATTAACTATGCTGACCATATCTGTATTGGTAAGGTGTTAAAAGTTGCAGTAAATTTTTGTCTAATTTAATCGCTGTGATGATGATAGATGTTTGTCTCTTAAAAAAGTTTGTAAGCTAGGTGTAAGAAATCCTTCAAGAAGGAAACCAGGTATCATCCAATGCAAAATTTGAAAATCACAACTACATGTGAAATGGTTAGCAAGGAGAAGAAAAGGAATCAGACCAAGAGATGTATGTAATCTCTTGTATGGATTAGATGATACAGGGTGTTGATGACATTTGCTATTATGCGGAAAGTCCTCTTTTGGAGCAAGTATACTCTTACAAATATATTTCCTGGTGATAGGTTGCTATATACATAGCCATTATATCGTATGATAAAATACATACTGGAAATAAAAGTTAAGAGATAATTTACCGTCTAAGAATGACCTACAAATCTGGTCTACATGATCATCCCATGTCAATGAGTCATTCAAAGTAAAACCAAGGGGTTTGGTCTTAACATTTCAATTAAGTTTTTCTTGTTAATTTCTAGATCTAAATCTTGAGATGTGGCTCTGTGAGAGGGTTGTACAAGCATAAGTGAGATTTGTTTATGTTTAACCAAGTTCTAATATTTCTACACCAACTTTCTATCAAGTGAAGATCAGTATCACATAAATCATTAAGTGTATCAAAGTTATCAGATTTTGATAGCCTAAAAATTTTAGATAGCACAGAGAGTTTTGATATAGGGCGATAATTAGATGGATGTTAATTTGTTACAATTTCGCATGTAAGGCCTTGTTTCTTCAAAACCCGAACATATAAACCATCATGACCAGTTGCCTTACTGTCAGAATTATTTTATAGATATTTGAAACAAATTTCTGGAGTAAAGCGTGTCAATTGAAAAAAAGTTTTGGTATTCACTGGTTTAACAATGTCATATTCATGGGAGTTCTTCTACTACTACACAATTGATGATAACACCAATGCTACTACAAAATTGAAGAAAACACCAAATACAATTGAGCAAAAGTAAATCCTAATTTCATCAAAATTTGTTTGTTAACATTCAGTGAGGTGTAACAGATCAGTAGTTCTAGGGGAGGCAGAGAGGCACTGCCTCCCCTAGAAAGCTAAATATAGTGACATAAAAACACAATAATTGAGTAATCTATGTCAGAATCAGCTCCTCTGGAAATTCCATTTGCTAATTATATGCCTTAAATTGCTTTGAGTGGAGCTTACAGCACCCCTCCTGGTGCTGATTCGGATAAGCCTCTCACTTTTGTCTCCCCTAGCATTTTTTTCTAAACTACGGCCCTGTGTAATGTACATTTTGAACTCAAAAGGTTTTCAACCTAAACTTAAGCTAAAGACTTCTTTTGGTTGCCGCAATGCAGCCTGCAGGGAATAGCAAATGAGACATTTTCACACAGATTTTACACTAGAATCCACTCGGAACCAAGTTCTATTAACTCCCCCTCTGAATAATTTTTTTGGGTACCTACTTCAGTTTTCACCTGTCCTGGACCCACTCACCTCTAACTATGCTAACCTCACTATTCTTCAACAACTTTTGAGACTAAAATTCTGCTATAGAATATTCCACAGTATTGCATTACAGTTTTACTATGCTGAAGCCTGAAGAGGTGGTATGAAAGATGCATCATTCTAAAATAACCTCATACCAAATGTTTCCCTTGCAAAAAGTGTTCTCCCTACAATAGGTGACCGTCAGCATGCGTATCACAAAGGAAAATGCACAACAGATGCTATTTTGGCCTCGATAAACAAATGGACAGAAATGCTAGATGAAAAGAACTGTCACACTGTTCCTACAGCTTTCCTGGACATATCGAAGGTTTTTGACAGAATGGACAAAACGGAAGTAAAAGAGATTCTTGCATCGAGAAGAGTTTTCAAAAAACTAATGTTTATTGTGCATAACTTCCTGAATGGCAGAGAGCACAAAGTAAGGTTAGGCAACTCCATCAGCCGAACCTCCAAAACAAACGGAACACCTCAGGTCACCCTCCTTGGGCCAATTTTCTGGCTGTAACTGTACATCGACTCACTGTCAAGGGACCATTGTGAAATATGCGGATGACCTCACCCAAGGTCGCCAATACTGCTGACTCAGATCTGCTATGTGCTATAGAAGACATTACCAACTGGTGTGATAATCACAATATGCTAGCTAATGCAAAGAAATCAATGATCATGCACCTCTTAAACATTTCTTATTGTTGCGCTCCTTCCCCCTAGCTCATTCACCATGAACAGGAAGACAATTCAGAATGTTCAGGATGCGAGGTTTCTAGGTTTGGTTATAGACAATTGTAATATGATTTCAAAACCCATATCGAACACATAGTAAAAAAAAACATGCCCATTAATTTATACGCTGATCGATTTTAAACGCTCTAGGCTTCCTATGAATGCCATGAAACAGTTTTGTATATCGTGTATCCAACCTATCATCATGTACGCCGGTCCATCATGGTTTTCCATGCTATCCAACGAACAGCAGCAACAATTAGAGAGGATAGAAAATCTAGACCTCAAAGTGTTAGACCTTCAAAGCACACATTATGAGGAGAGTGTCAGCCGTAACAAAATGACACAAATCCTCGAGCTACCGGACCATACCAGCAAACAGTACATAGGCAACACAAGACCAAATGGCACCAAATGATAAACACAAACACTGCCTGCGTGATCTATTCATGAGTTACACACCGGCAAATACCACACGTCGATCAACCCGCCTGAAAACAGTCACCAAACCAACATCAAGAACAGTGCTCAGGTCGAAATTTCCCATCTTCTATTCTGGCGCGACTTCAATAATACTGCCCAATATTTCTATTGTTGCTCTGTTGTTTTTATCACTGAGATACATTTTTATACACCATGCGTTTTTCTCAGCTCTCTCATTTATTGAACACTTTCAACCTTATAAGAAAGATCAGCAATGTATTTTTTTAATTGTTGTCTAAATCCTTAATCAATAATAAAGCCAGTTAAATAGGATTGGTTAGTTGTTTGTTGTCATCTTTTAGAAATAGAAAGTCATCTTTCATCTAAAATAATTTAATTGACTGTAAAATGTCCTTCCCTTAGAGTATCCATGCATGAGGAATGTTTTGGTGCTACTTTTCTTTGTCAGGCTAGAGAACAAGATCACATTTGGCTATCGAAATATGAAAGTAGTGTAGTTTAAAGGCTCAGGGCTACAGAAACTTTTCCGGACTGGCTCGTAGGGTGCATTGATGCCCTGGTGCACCCTTCCAACCATGTCCCTCAGGCCTCCCTGAGTGAAGGAAGCCCACATCCCCTCACAGGAGCCTGCTCCCACACTCTTCCAATTGGCATGTAGGCCCTCAACCACCCCTCTATGAGGACAGGAAACCCCTTGTTTCTCCTGTTTCAGATTCATTCATGTAACTCTCATTGCAGTTTTTGGTTAGCAAGTCAGTTATGGCTGATCTTAAAACAATTGTGATGCCATCGGAAGATCATTACAGTAGTCTGAGGGTCTAAGGTTCCATATTTTCGTAACATACAGTTGTGAGAAAGAGCAGCTGCCTTGAACTCCACAATCAGGACAGCAGGTTATGTACATACAGAAATATATAAGACTGTTTTCCCCTCTGCTAGTGCATTGTCCAATGGTGGTATTAATATCAAGTTCAAAAAAGCCAATAAAGCCTCGCTTCGACAAAAGCCCCAAATATAACATTGTCAAACTGGCGCAGCGAGCAGTTACTCGCCAAATTTTGTCAATAAGTTCATAGCCATAAATATAAGGTTAAACCACTAGGTGGTTCAATATTACTTATGCATCACATTATTCTCTGATTCTTCACCTCAGTAATGATATGTTTTTTTAAAAAATTGGTCCACTGTAAGTGCATTATATAGTTATTGCAGTAGAGGCCTTCCTAAAAATGCTCGCATAAAATTAACCCTGAAAAGGGTGTGATATTTGACGTCACAGAGCTGTAAGTGCGCTGCGTTGATAGAAATTCCTCAACAACTTTAGCTAAATAGGTCACGCATCAACATCTTTGTTGACTACACTCAGTATCCTAGTGGATGCGGTTATGTCTACATGGCCAATGTTTTATAATCTTTGACAAGGCTGGCCCCACATAAATGATCACATCGCTGTCAAAACAAACATTATTGCGGCTCATATAAATTACCTCATCGATGACTGCAAAATATGCTCACAGAGTAAGGATATATCCTTACTCTGTGATATGCTCATCGTATAAACATACATGACCATAGAATGATACAAGCCCGAATTCACAAAGCCAGAGTTAGTTTATTAGCGACGATCAAGTTGTCTAACATTATTCAACATTTGTTATTAAATTTACGATCCTTAGTTTTGGGCAAAATATTTTGATGGCAATAATGTCGCGAGATAACTGATGTTATCTAAGTGACGAATCTGTTGATTCAGAAAATGAAGCTTCTGGGTCCATTTTAGGGGAATAGGGCAGGCAATTGATGGTGAAGGATTATGTTTTTTTCACAAGAACTGACCATGGAGGATATGCATGCAGAGGTAGGCTTGTTTCTCAAGCGGAATAACAATAATATTTCAATGGACATTACAATAATTGATGACAAATAGATTTTGATTTACATAACCAGCAAAAATTTGTGTCTTGGTTGATGTTTTGTGTTCTGGCCATTTTTTACAAAAAATCAAGAATCTTTGTCACAGTTAGCCGCAGCACAGTATTTTTCGGATATACCTCGGCTCGCCATCTACCCAGCACATTATTTAAAATTTTATCATCACATAGAATTTTTGTCTGCTGATAAAGTTTTATCAATTAAAAATCTTCAATTATAAATATACAATGGATGGCAAACAGCAGGTCCTCACCAAAAGTTTTTAGTCCAGTTCACATAATTATACATAAGGCATACTATAAGCTGGTCAGTTTCAAGAATATGAGAACAGTAACACAGTTAATGTCTAAAGCTTTGTCTAAAGTCTAAAGCTATAACATATTGGAATGCTAAAGTCTAAAAATTCTTGATCTCCTTTCCCTTCGCCTTATTTTCACTAACTTTGTGCAGCCAATGACTCAGCTATCGCTGGATTATTTTATTATCTGACCTGCGTCTTACCTCAGTTTATAGTATGTGTCATTTATTCTCAATCGAACACACACACACACACACTGCCATGCTCGTTGTAATATAAAATTCCAAGTTTGTATACTTAGCCAGTGGATCTCAGTGGAGTATTGTATTAAATGGGGGCCTTTCATAAAATACCTTACTACACAATATAGCCTTAGTTTGGTGCTCTGTGTTGACCTACATTTGCAGAAATCACACAAATAAGCTGACTTTTTAGACCATCATATCTCAAATTTGGGGATGGGGATGCCAGTGCCCTTCCATGAGGTTGCAATTGAGATGTGGGTGCATAGGCTCATAGTGGAAAATGAAAATCAGCACCATGGATTTTCTGCTGTATTGAATACAAGATAGCTCTGTTTGTTTTGATTTTACAATAGGCTGATCACTCAAACAGCTCTCTGACGTCACAAAACGTTAGCCTGGCTTGATGTGAGCGTTTTCGGGAAGGCCTCTACTGCGATAGGTATAAAATTCACTAAGAGTGGGCCAATTTTCTAAAGAAGCACATCATTACGAAGCTGAAGAATCAGAGAATAATTTGATACATGAATAAAATTGATCCATAGTTGTTTAACTCACTCTGTTTTACGCGATGAGTTTTCTGCTACTTACTACTTAGAGATTCAGCTTACCGTCACCCAGCAGACAATCTATGTGATACACAGTCAGCTACTACTCTTACCAGCCCACTACTTCCTCTTTAATATGTTATCAGTATAAATAGTTTAGTCACAAATTTAATTTATTGCTTCAGTAACTTTGAAGTGTATGACACTTCCTCATTGGCTAGATGATGAATGTATGTACGAAATTGTGACTGTATTTAAAATGTCCTAGTCTATGCACTTTGCAGGATATGCTTGTATTTTTCCTCTTATTACATCTACATTAATCTTACTTCGTATAGCCCAGGGTCCAATAATACACATTGTATGACCTTTTGTCAATGTCATGAATGACCGCCCTTATTCAAAATGAAAGAAATTCTGGCTGACATTTTCTTCACTACTTGGCAGTGAATATCTCTGCTCATGGGTATTTCCCAAACATGAGGCTACTTTTCCCGGAGTCTGACTGGAAAACTCTCATACCTGGAGCAATATAGTAGGTGGCATGAATAGAAATCAATAGATATTGCAGTTTTAGTGCTCCCCTTGATTAACTTCTAACACTCAAGGGCAGACAACTCCAGCAAGATCCTGCATTGTCAGACTTGCCAACCTAATTTTTCCAAAATGCTTACAAAAATTTGCAAAATGCTTAAAAATGCTGACAAAACTCCAGGGTGCCTTAAATGACCTGAAATTGCCCAAAAAAATGCGAAAAGTGCTTCTTTCACAGAACACAGACTATAGTAGCGTGGGAATGTGGTTCGCTCAACACTTGTCTTTGTCCCTATGTGTAAGGTGCAATCTGCTAATAATCAATGAAAAGTTGTTTGAAACCTAGCCTGCCTTGGCAAGACAGGCTATTTGAAACCCTGGTTGCCCTTGAAACACTGGGGCAGGAAATCTGAGTTATCCCACCCCAACAAGGAGGTGGGCAACTTTGTTACTCTCATTAAATAAAAGTTGTAAGTTGACTCATTTAAGACTTGAGCAGGTAAAAAGTCCACATAACATCAACACAATGGTTTTCTGAAGGCAAGACCAGAGTTTTAGACCAAGGAGTTAGTCATTGTTTTGACTATTAATCAACAATGTCAAGATTATGCAAGTAAGCTGAAGCAAACACTAAAGATGCGTTTTTGATAACCTAATTAGATGAACAAGTGTTTGAAAAACCATAAATGCGTACAGCTAGCGTTTTGCGTGTAAAACTCAATTAGCGTCAAATAATCGTTTATAAACGCTTTATGCGTACAGGTTGGCAAGTATGCATTGTTCTCAGACTTTCTCTCGCCCCGGCGGGGGGGGGGGGGCGTAAGGACGAGAGGCAAAAGTCTGGAGGGGGTCAGACTAAAAATGTCCCAATGAATAGAGCTTTCTGTTGCTAAGCTTTAAATGTGTGACAATAGCAAATTAAAAGCACAACACATTGTAATCTATTGTTAAACCACTATGTAACCGTTACCCAATATCATTTATGTTTCACATTATTCTCTGATTCTTTGCCTCCGCAATGATGAGTTTCTTTAAAAACTGATCCACTCAAACTGGAGGCTTTTCCAAAAACGCTCACATAATGTCAACCTTGAAGTTTGTGTGATATTCGGCGTCAATGTTCTGTTAGTGCTCCGTATTGAAAGAAATTCCTTAACAAATTTAGCGAAATAGGTCACGCATCCACATCTTCGCTCAGTCTAGAAACTGTGACTTTTAGGTAATTCTTTAATGATATTATTTGAAACATTGCAAAATGTCCCTCAGGTATTCAGAAATAAGCAAAAAGCAATTAACGAACGCCGCATCCATCAAGCCAAATATGTGGTACAGTGACATTATTTATCAACAAGATCAAGTACCACGATATTTGAGTGCAGAGTGCGATGAATAGTCAAATTAAGCTAGGTTACCATATATTTTCAGTGTTAGAAATAAGTGGGAACTGGTGGGAACGGAGTTCCCACAAGGAAATATTTAAGTGGAACTCTAAGAACACATTTCCCATTAAATTCTGCGCTTATAACAGTGTGAAAATGGTTATTTTTGACCAGTAGGCCCTACATGATCACTAGAATGCAAAATTGTTAAGATATAATCGACAGAATCAAAGCTGCAGACTGCAATAACAGAGTAGACCCTGAAACTACTCAAAAAGACACAATCACTCCAATATAACCAAAGGGAAATCCATCCATTACTAATTTTATCTTGCACTGATTTTGTGCTAGATCATACTGACTCTTGTAATCTTGACTGAGCCCGTAGATCACTGATGAATAAGACTGCCGATACCTCATACTGATTGCTGTAAGTGTAATCATACATCATGTGCACATTTGATTTGGGCCTGTGCAAGTACAATGATTGTAACAAGCAGTGTCATGAAATTCATCGGTTTTGCACGGTCAAATATATTTGCATCATATTCACTATTGTTTTGTCATATTGACTAATATTTAAGATATAATGATAAACTAAAGGCTAGAGATAGACAGTTACTCTTGCCGATTGTTAATCTGCATCACATTGTTTAGAGTTGAGCACCTCTGTTGCCAGCCCCATTCCTCTCTCCCTCAGAACCTCACCTGCCAGTTATTCCTTTCATGTACACCATATAGATTGCAGAGACGGACAAGGAACTCAGAACATGGATGTGAATATGGTGTTATCAAAGCAAAGAGAAGGAATAACACTCTCTAAAGGATTATACACGGAGCGCATGTCAACAACATAAAAATAAGTCTACCTGACTCCCAGGGTTGGCTTCTCTCCGTCATCAATGCATATGCAGGGAATCATTAGGAGTTGTCTGATACTGATAGTGGTGGTGACTCTAATTCTGTCAGTGGGGACACTTGGGAAGCCTGAAAAAAACAATTAGTATTAGGTGCTGAGCAAGGAACAGACTAGATATGTAAAGTCATGTTTTTCAAACTAACCATTGGCAGTAAAGGGCGTTTTCTGGGCTGAAATTTCACTTTGCAGTGATCAAATTACCAAGGTGAGTAATGCAGAGTTTGTAGTAATGGAAGATGAGAATGCATTTTTTATGCATGTTTGCATGAGCTAAACCAGGAGGTATCCTATAACACATATCTGACATATGAGTAATAAATCATTTGTACCAATAATACTTGGACTAGGAAAAAGTGGCCTAGTATTAGCTCTCCATGAATCACTGTAGCGTAGATTTTTGTTGTATCCTGTGGCTGTAGGAAGTGATTTTTAACCCCCCCCCCCCCCCGGGTAGCAGTAGAAAACTTGCTGTATGTATGTACCTTTATTCGCTCAAATTGCATCAAAACGTTTTGTAGTTTACATATAATACTAAATAAAGAAAGGGAAGAAACTAAATGAAAAGATCTAAAGAGTTCTAAAACAGTCTTTGCGGAGGTTAATGTTGTACCGTAGAGGCTTAAAACGACCAGATTGTAGCGTGTCGAAGGAGAATAGAGGGTTAGATGCGTTGGTGGCCAATATTCTGAGGGATTTGGTTTTAAATTGGTGTTTGACTGTGTCTGCTAGTTTGGGGGGGGGGGGAAGCTTTGGACAACGATCTTGGGCGGAGAGATTATGGTATATGGTTAGTATATTGTGCACTAGTCCGCTTTCAATGAATGTTTTATAGCATTTGGTAGCGAGTTTATCTGACGTTCCCATAAAACATAGTTTGTTTTACCACATGCAGCTTCTTACGAGCTTTTTTGACGAGATTTCAGGTGTTTTTGAAGAATTTTACCATGTTTGTTATTGTGGTTCCTAGATATTTATGTTCCTTGACTTGTTCGATGACAACACCACTTAGAGATAACTCCTCTGGACTGGGATCGTCCCTCACATTAGAGGGACTGCACACATGCGATTGTTTACAGCTTCGCAAGGGAAAACTGTTTGTTTAGTGGTCTAAGTTCCGCCCCTTTTATAGTAAGCGGCTTATAATTACACGCTACAACACTTCTCGCAGCAGATTATACTGGGCCATTATTAGGCCAGCGAGAGAATAGTCTCATTGGTTAATTAACAGTTACCATTTGTATTTTTCATGACATTTATGACGGGAATCATTAAAAGGCTTTGTTATAGAATATCATTGGCTGATAACTAACCTTTTGATTATCTTGCTGCTTGTAAACACTCTTTGTGTCTGCAGTGAAAAATGAGGAGATAATAAGCAAAGCTAGAATTTCATGCTCTATTTTATGTTTACTAGCTCAGGTTTTCTAGCTGGTCTGTGGACGGTGGTGGTAGGTGAAATAAAGTCTTCAGTCTTAAATTCTTCATACCTACAAGCTCGTAGGGCAATAGATTTGTCATCAAAATTAGTTGAAGGCTTTTCAACAGAAATGAATGTGGGGAGATGATCTGAGATATGTGACAAAATTGTGCCAGATGAAAATAACTTATTTGACATTGTTATTGTTGATATGATCAAGACAGTTTCCAACATGAGTTGATATGATCATGTGGTTTGTGAGGCAGAAAGCAAAGTCTCAATTAGTATGTTAGTATTTATATCACCTGTTATGATGTGAGGGGATTTGGGTTGAGTGTGGAGGAGAAATTATTCAATGTCACGAAGGAATCCATCCTTGTCAGCACTAGGAGACATATAGACCACCCTCAGAGCCAGGTCATCTTCAGATCCTCACACTCACCACCCCCTAGCTTCAAGTCCAGTACTTAACATCCAGACATTGTCACATTTCGCTTCTCGACATTGAAAGCAAACCTGTCACGCAAATAGACCCCCACACCTCCTCCTCTCTTAATTTACCGATAATATAAATGACTGTAACATTATGAGTCGGGTGAAATCATGAAATCATAAAAATAATTTTACGAGATCTTTGCAATAACGTAAGGCTAGAGCTTTAAAGCTATCCTCGTTATATTATTTTATTTTGAATCGGCGCATGAGGCATTTTGTAAAATTTTATGATCATATATTATTCAGAGATGATAATAGAAGAACTTCTTGCTTCTGACCATTTTATAACTTAACTATGTAAATCCCGAAAAAACAGGCAAAATTCATTTTCCCTATATATGTGACATTTTAATAGTCGATTTTCACCCAACAGCTTGATAAATGCAAAATGACACTTTCACCTAATATATTTTTACATCTTGAATTGAGGTGCTTTGTGGTACTTCTTCAGGTTCACCAGCATCAAATAAACCCATGCTTACACAGCCAATATTCTAATTTTGTTTGCAGAACTATCGCAACATTGAATAATTGGTTTGGCATGGATTTGGTGAATGTCATTGATATTTGGACTGCTAACAGCTCTTACTTTACAAGTGGAGGCAGAAGGTTTGTGATGACATGATACTGATGACAATAGGATCCATTTCATTCAATTTGGCTTACCTGGATCTTAAAATCAAATTTTCATCCTTATGAGTTTGATGTATTGAGACTTATACTGTACAAAGTAGACTTATTTGTTTAAGATTTAGAATTGGCTGCACTGACTATTTCAGCAGAAACAAAACAAAAGCCTAACCATATGATCAATTTTATAACTGACCAACTCATCTCCTTTCTCCCCATTGATGATAGGGAGTACAAACTGTACGTTGATTATTGCAGCGACTTTGACATTCAATTCTGATACCACTACAGGAGATAGTTACTATATGATTGGTCAGCCACTTACAGTTACCTGTAAAAATTCTAGTATCCCAGCTGCAGGTCTTTATAGATTCGGCATATCTTTTAATAATGCAGCTAGCAATGTCCTTTGTGCTCGGTCATTTGAATCTTTGGAATGGGGAGAGCCGCAGGACGCTGCACTTCCGGATGGATTTGAGTACCGAGGAGATTGCTAACGATGACACTGTTACCATAGTACTTAATATTACCCAGGAGTTGCCACCAATCAATTTAAGGTGCTTCCCTCATCGGAACTGATTCTGTAAAAGGTAATTATATTAAATGTAATATAGAGTCAACAGCACAATGCCACTTCACTAAATCATTGTCATATATCATTGAAATATCTGTTGGGTAAAATATTTAGTATAAGTTATTAAACCCTTTCATCTCTTTAATAAATAGACCCATGCCAATAACCAATAACCTATAGGCCTACACTGTATTCTAATCAATGTTCGAATTTATCTTCTAATTCTTTGCTCAATGTTACAGAACCCCCACAAAACCTTGTGATGAGCGTCAGTCCTGAACCAATCATAGAGAATCAGACACTCACAGTCATTTGTTCTTCATCTTCCTCAGAAAGCTCTTATAAATATGGTATGCTAATGACCCTTATTGCTATTAGTCACTTCTGGATTTTTGCTTAATGCCTGGCATTCAGAATATATCGAATTGTATAAACACAATTTAGCAATATCATTTTCACCCAAAAAATTCATATTTTTGTTCCATTTTGTGTTTATTGCATATTGTATACTCCAAGCTGGAATATATAATAATTATTCCTCTTCTATCACAGAATTGTGCCACAAAATCCCTAACCTACTACCTCACTAGAGGACAGGAGGCGCAGTTATCAGAATACAGTTTGGGAAAAAACTACACTTGTGATGATTTTCTCATCAAGCTCAGATTTAGTGTAATATTCGCTTTCATGTTACAGAATTAATCAAAAATGGTGCAACTACAGAAATTCAAAGTAGGGAATATACACCCACATCTGAAGACAGGAGTAACAGTTTCATAGTTAAATGTTCAGATACTGCTTATGAAGACTGGAGACTTTTATCTGTTTGTGATGTAGAAGTAACGACTGAGGACTTCCCGAGATGTAAGTATTAATCTAAGTGTTCACATTACAAAAGGGTTTATCATTTTCAGTCGCCCTTACCTTACTCTCATTCATTCATTGTAGACATAACAACAGACCTGGATATTGAAGGTAATCCATCACCTACTTACACTTGGAGCTCCAACAGAACTGATCCTACTGGTGTGGCTAGGAAAACTTTATTATTCGAGATGAGATCTAGAGAGAATGAGGATGTCGAGGAAGTCTCATGTACAGCATATGTAGATGAAGTCTGTAAGTTTGATTTACTGAGTTTCCTTCAATGCTGAACAAACTAAAAGATATTATTTTGCTTGTCTCCAATCTCTAAATGTTCCCTCAGGTATGACTTTGCCACCATTTTGATTTCTATTTTTCAGCTTTTGTCCACCATTCTGAGTAACTTTTTTGTTTCGCTTTTTCAGCCCTGAAGCAGCCGCTTCTGATCACTTGGATAATCATATGGGATGATGAGGCGCCTACTAACCCTCCACAAAGCTCAGGTACTACTGAGGGTCCGAAAGGTTCTCCAGTCGGAGCAGCTGTAGGCGGAGCAGTAAGCGGAGTTATAGTCCTCATTGTTGTCATCGCTGTCATCAGTTTCTGCTGCTGGAAAAAGCGCAAAGTTAAGTTTGTTTACCGAAGAAATATCAGTCAGGCGTGTAAACCTAGACAGAGCACTACGCAGCGTTAGTATTAGGCCACTGTTGCATTAATTTGATTGCAGTGTTACGACTTGAATCGCATCATTGCTACTACAAAAACCAATGTAACAAGGCCTACAATTAAGTGCCTCACTTAGCTATGTAGAGTGTCCTGTCTAGGTTTATTATTGAAACTATGATTATAAATGATGATACAAATCTAGTGATCTTAGTTTGACTTCATCTTATAATCCTTGCAGAAGGTTAAACATCTCCTCTTTATTAATAGCACTAAAGCTCAAACTCATTGATCTCTTTATTTCAGATTATCTAGCATCAGCCAGTAAAAAAACAGGTTTTACCTTTAATGAAAACAGGAACACTATGGCAACAAGGCAAGTATGTTATGTATATACGAGCATCACTATAATTGTTTTAAAAATAATACAGTAGACCAGCCCCCTAATGTTTTCTCATATCAAGGAAATAGGTAGGGATGGAACGGATCAGAGTTAGACAATCTTGGATTGAATCTCAGATTGGTCTATGAATTCAACGTCGAATCGGATTCGGATTACGTGTAAGACGCTAGATTCACCAGTCACATCAGTTTTACATAAGTACCATAATATATGATTAAGGTCATTGCATACATGGATAAACACCGTCAACAATCTCTTCTCTGAGCCATCACTTTAATTTAAATGTGCAGATAACTGCTCGGATATAATACTCGGTTCATTTAAAATAAAAGCAAGGATCACATTATCATTCAAACACCGCAAGAATCACATAATCAGTGTATGTGCAAGGATAATTTGATTACAAGCATTTGTACGTAGTTACTCAATTTGCCAGGATCACTCAAACCCCGGTGTTAATAATCACTAAAGTTTGAACAAATTCCATGCTCCTATGTCCCAAACTCTGTGCTGTGATAGGAATAGGAATTGTCCCACTACTTTGAATAAGAAGCAGATTCAATCAGCAACAATACAGATAGCTATGAAAATGAGATAGGTATTGAATGCCTGCTGAATCACTACTGAGTGTTTTTAGCCAAACTCAATTATCTTAACTGGACTCCAAATTATTGTCTGTGCATACTTCCTTCTTTGTCATTTTAAGTGAGATAAATGATGCTAAGTAAGTGTTGATTAAAACAGTTATCATCATCATCATCTTGGATCAGACATAAAACATATCAGATCGGTTTGTGGATTGATCCGAGATCAAATATCCGAAAATCAACTCCCGCCACAAGAGGCTGTCCCACCCCTAAACGTAGATTCTAGGTTTTTAGTTTTTTGGGTTTGGGTGCCTGGGATGTGATTGCCAGATTCAGATACAGAATGACCAATCAATAGAATTTTCAAAAATGATTAGCGATGCAAGGTTTTCGACCACATTTTGTAGACATAGTTACAGAGTTTTGGTTGACAAGAATTGTTTAAAATAAAAAGGTTGGCCTTGAAAATGGGTAGAACATCGCATCTTTCAGTTTTTTTAGCTTTAAGGATTTGGAAATCAGCCCAGTGAGAAACCTATGAACGATATGTCATGATTTGTTGACGCTCTGGCTATTGGTGTTCATCCTTTTTTGATAAACTGTTGTGAAAAGATGAAATTTGATAATTTTACATAGCTTTATTTGACAGATTTGTTCACCGGTGGTTAATAGGTATAATAGCTGATTGCGTTTCCCAAATTGTAAAGCAATATCTTTTGCCAAAAATAAAGCCACAAGGAAAGAAAACAGTTTAGCTTCTGATTTATTTCACAACATGATGCAGGTCACCATTTATTCGAACTGTATAGTGACTGTTCAACATTTATTCTGCATTGCTTTTTCATTAAAAAACCCAGTTTTCAGTTTTCTCAAATTGTTTTGGGGGTGAGGAGGCCAAAATTGTCCCGAACATTGATCATGTAGAATTTTGATATAAGTTTATAATGTAAAATAACCGATTCCCCAGGATGGTCATTAGAATCAAGAGAGGACGATAGCTATGCACTTCAGCCTTGTCACCCTGGTTGTGTAATGGGCGAAAAAGGGCAACTTTCTCACAGTCAGGGAATACTGAATGCTGTATTACTAAATTAATCATTAATGTCACAAAAAGGACCAAAGGAAGTACTGTTTTCTTTAAAATGCTTCATTGAAATTCTGTCGTACCCTACAGATGTTTTCATAGACGACTGATTAAGAATGTTCAATGTAATTTCATCAAAAGGAGGGGGTGATAGGTCTTGTGCATACTCAGAAATCTATTTTAGTGGGTCAATAATAGAAAAAGGAAGTTCGGCGGCGAGAGTGCTTCCAACTTTGGTAAAAAAACTCATTGAATTTCCCAGCAATTTCATGATTTTCTATTATTTTTTGGTCGTAAAATTTCAAACAGCCAGATGTATCATCATGACAAAGCTTTCTGCTTAAAACTGTGTTGACAATCTCCCATTTTTTGTTAGGGTCAGAACTTGTTTCAAATTTCTCATTTTTATTATCTAAGATAGTCGTTTAGAATTGTTAACTGTAGCGAGAAGTACACCACCTCATCATAGTGCACATACGCCTGTATTAGGTTAAGTTTACCGGTAATGGAATTTGCGTTCATTGACATGATTTGTAGCTTAGCCATGGTTGACCTGTGGGGATGATTCAGTGTGCGGGTTGGCAATTGAATGCGGTTTTTTTTTAACATTCATAGGCATGCACTCTTCTGGGGTGTTGTTCAAACTAAAATATTCACCACTTATAACCTGACAGATCTCATTAAGGCGAACTTTACCCGGCTGGGTCATTGGCGGATCTTAGATGATTTAGCTCCCTGAAGAGCATCCTGTCCTGATATAGACCTGCGTCATCCAAATATGATCACGCAGAGACAAAGTTAAACTCATCAGAGGATCTGTGACGGTCGATCTCTTTTATAAACATCCATTTAGCTTGTTTTGTGACATATTTATTGACAATCGGTGGATTACGATTTGGTTGACCTGGCATTCTCTCAGCATTCAGTATTTCAGTATGTTGGTCAGGGGACTGTTGTGGAGGCATCACAGGATTATCATGAAATCTGTTAGGAGGAGGAAATCTAGGGTTCATTTGGAGATGACGATGTGGGGGTAGGTCAGGGAGCTGATTATTTCCAAACCTAGAAGCTAGGTGTTTGAACCAGGGATTTTGGTTATTAGAGATTGTGGATCGTGGATTGTGGATTAAGGTGCTCAGCATGGATAAAATTCACGCGGCGTGACTTTGGTTCTCTCTGCTGCCACATTCCTATGTTTCCTATGTTATTTTCAAGATTTTTGTTATTAGATTGATCATGAATTGATTGAATTGTGTAATTTTTTCGTCATTCAAGTTTTTAAAAAGTTATTTTGGTGGCCAGGTTGTAACCGAGACGTTGATGATTATGTAACTAAGTGTAACATCTGTACCAAGTTTTCCAAAGTTTAACATCAACCAATAGAAGACCATAAGTTACCTGATGGCCCATGGCTAGAATTAGGTTCAGATACATTAGAGTTTAAAGGTCAGTGGTGTCTACTAGTAGTGGATTATTACACTAAGTGGATAGAAGTTAAGCCACTGCTGTCCTTATCATCCCAGAGTGTAATTGACCAGTTCAAAGCTATATTTTCATGCTTTGGTGTTCCAGTGTTGTTAAGATCTGACAATGCAGGTTGTTATGCTAGTGAAAGTTTCAGGAACTTTTCAAATACCTGGGGGTTTGACCATAGATTTACTAGCATGGTTACCTACAAAGCAATGGCTTAGCTGTAGGTACTTTTAAAGGCTTGTTAAAAAAGTCTGGTGATATCTATGCTGCTTTGTTAGCATAGAGAGCTACCCCATTGTCTGAAGGCTATTCCTCAGGCGAGTTGATGTATGGTAGACCTATGAAAACACCCTTAGGTCATCCCAAAGATACACAGGTTAACTACCAACAGTTTGAAGATGTTTGCTTGCAAATGAAGGAAGATGCATTTCTTAAGTGGAATAAAAAACACTGTGCCAAACATCTGCCTGAATTGTTGCCTGGCCAGTTAGTTTGGATGAAAGCTCCTACAGATTGTGGTAGTGAAGGAGTTGTAGTTAGAAAAGATGAGTTACATCCACAAAGTTATTGGGTTAAAGTCGGTGATAGTGTGTTACGCCGTAATAGGAAGCATTTATTTTCTTTGCAGAGCCCTGTTGATCAAAGTGAGGATGATTCTATTATGCCACTTGCATTGGAATCCTTAAGTAAGCCTGCAAATGGTAATGAGTGTGCTAATGATGCTAACCCTGGTGTGCGCTTTAACCCTGAGCCATTAGTCACAGGCAAGTAGCCCTGGCAGAAGTAGCGGTTCAGAGCGACTTGAGGCCGGTGGTGATAGTTCTTTAGATTTAGATCTATCTGATTCGGTGTTAGACCATGCTTTACCTGATTTAATTGATGAAACTGATGATTTATTTTCCAAAACTAACACTGATGCTAGTGGTGATGGTAATGTCGAAGTAGTTGCTAATGAAAACCCGACTGCTGTTAATATTGATAGCCCAGAGTCACCTGTTATCGTTAGCAAACCACCAACAATGACCTGCTCTGGTACATCGAGTAAACCATATGAAGATCCCAATTTCCCAATGGTGAGACATTAAACTGTTACGCATATAATGTGGGTGTTTATTTTCTTTTGTTGTAGATTTGATGTAATAAACCCAACGCGAGTCACGACTCATCAAAACAATCCAAATCTATCATTCCTTACTCTCTCATCATGAGCCAAGGTAACATGAACTTTTGTTACATTTGTGACAAACAAAATCTGCCCTGCCTTATCTGTTTGGAGTATGAAGACTGGACTACCAGCTTTTCCATCGTATTTTCAAAGAGAGCAAAGGCTTGCTCAGGGTTTTCACTGTCATAAATTTCGTTCCAATTTTCTGGCTCTTTTACTATGTTGGCTAACAAGCAATGGTCTAGTTTAGTGACTGTCATTGGTGATGAGCTAGGTTTGCCTTGCAATTTTGGCATATGAATGCACCCAGCAATGGGCAATATTGGTTAGCTTACATATTTGTTAAAATGGTACATGAGGAAACTTTACACCCAGTGTCATTTATAATAAAAATGATCTAACAAACTAAATTTTGAATTGGCTAGTCTTTTAGATGATTATATAATATTAAAGAAACCATTGCAGCTCAAAATTCTTAAGTTATCATGTGTTATATAGTTAAGAGTTTTGTCAACTTGATCTTTTGGAAGACAACTCCAAAAGTCAAGCACATGTTATATATTTTGTCAGCCATCTTGGTTATTCTATCTTATTGTACAAGAATACAATTATTAACTCTCAGCAATATAAGAGACTTGTAAGAACATACTAATGGCGACGAGGATGGGATCTAAGAGATAACCAAAGAGCAGAGAGAAGAGAATAGCTTTTTAGAAAGGTAAACTTCATCTAAACACTCTCTCTGAGTGAATCAAGTGATGATCACTGTGACTGTTGTGTTGATTGAGACTGATCAGACAACAACAATGCTAACAGGAATACAAGTCTATTGTTCATTCATTCAGCAAAGACTAAGAGTGAATATATCTATGAAGACCTGCTAGACAACAAACATAACCGGGTGAATTGTCAGAATTAATATATTAGTTAGGAAACTCAGCTCTGGTAATCAGTCATCATGGAATTCAGAGGGCCTGAAAAATTTGTCCAAGATGGTAATGCCTCATCAGTCTCCCTCAGATGGAGATCTTGGATTGAGGAATTTGAGTTATACGCAGATACCAAGGGATTCTTCAACGATGAATGGGAGGGTGGAACCAAAGCTGAAAAACAGGCAAGGAGAAACCACAGAAAACAAAGGAGGGCCTTATCTTGTTTCATATTGGGCAGCAAGAGCGGGACATTTTAAACAGCTGGAAAATACCGGGGAAAATGATTATTACCACAGTGCTGTAGTTGCACTGCACAAACAGTTCATTGCGCAAACAAATGTGGTGTATCAAAGACACATGTTCAGAAAGGCCTACAAAAACAAAGATGAGACCATTGCCCAATTTTGTACAAGGTTGAGAGTCATGTCCGATGGTTGTGAATACCATTATCTCAATGATGAATTGAGAGATCAAATAGTGAGTGGATGTCATGATGAGAAGCTTAGATATAAATTCTTAGATAAAGGTTCTGGGCTTACTCTTGATAAGCTTTGCGAGCTAGTTACCAACTATGAGTCAGTACTGTTGCAAGCTAGAAGCATGGCACATGAAAGCACCGGTAGGTACGAAAAACCGAACCACGAACTCACAAGCTACGAACCTGTAAAAAACCGAACCTTCAATGTGTCTGATAACATAATTTCGGCCAATGATGTTCTTTGTAACAAAAAGTCAAAACTTTGATGAACAGTTATCCTCTATTGCACTTTGGCA
Organism: Membranipora membranacea; assembly: GCA_914767715.1. NCBI lineage: Eukaryota > Metazoa > Bryozoa > Gymnolaemata > Cheilostomatida > Membraniporidae > Membranipora > Membranipora membranacea. The sequence continues at coordinate 642,670 of OU612072.1, read as the reverse complement.
AATGGTAGAGGACAACTCCAATCCCAGCAGAGAGTTTGGGACATATGAGCAGGGAGAGTGGGAAGGGAACAGGGAGTTTGTCCCCGACTGAACAAAGAAGAGACACCAGGCTAGATCATGGCCTGAACGATTTCCAGATTGAGACAGAGGTTCCGGAGAGCTGGGAGCCACCAAGTTCAAACTTAGTGATTATTACCATGGTGGTGCGACTGATCCTGGATAATTGAGTGATTATGCACAAATGCACGCAGTGATGCTTTTACTTACTAAATGATGCTTGCAAATATACTGTTTATGTGATCATTGCACTGTTTGAGTGATAAGGTGATCCAATCAGAAAACATATTTTATGCGCATTCAAATAAAGGTAATGGTTCAGAGAAGAGACTGTTGATGGTGTTTGCACGTGTATTCAATGAACTTATTTGTATATTATGGTGCCTGAAAAAGCGGCAAAATTAGAGGCAGGAAAAAAGGCCTGAGAGAATAGTAATGGCTCAGGTGGATTAATACTGAAGTGTGAGCATTCATGGCTGTGAATACACATGTGATGGTAGACCATCGGGGACATAAAGCAGTTCCTATCCAATCATAGTGGCAATGTACGTTGTTAATGACAGTAAGCTAACTATCAAGCCATCACTGTTGCATAACAGCTATCACTAGGATTGTGCTGTGACTTCTGGTACTGCGTAACTAAAAAAACAGAAAATATCAAATTCAAAGAGAGGTGTTTGATATCATATGTCATGATATTATCAGTTAAAATCTAAAACTCACTTTTTGCTCACTGCGCTCTACTCATAGCTTTAGGGCAGAATGAGGCAAGCTCCCCGTTTCTTCATTGCCGGTTAATATTATTTGCTTTTTTATGGCTAGATGGTGACTGGTGAAGCTCACACCACATTACATTATCAATCATGCTCGACTGGGATAAAATGAATAATACACCAATCAATTTTGGTACATACCTGACCCAACTTGCAGCTTAATTACACAGAGCACAAGAGAAACATTGATTTTATCATGAGAATTGATACAAATATATACATACATACATACATACATACTATGTAGTTGTTTTACATGAGGCCTTTTCAGAAGACTAGGATATTATCATTATCAATTTAGTCCGGGCCACCACAGCTTGAACCTGACTTCGTTACACAGCTATAGTACAGCATGTTAGTCTGACCATCAGACCAAAATGATTTTGAATTCTGTGGTACGAGTCAGAGAAATCAATAGCTGAGGTTGTAATGAGTAAGGGCCCGCATGGATATCTACAAACACAAGATTTCTTATGTTAGTTATTACAGAATATGCAGTTAATATATAGTATTTGCCTAACCACTTTCATACTAGTAGGATCATTTCATAGATGATGAAGCCTGATCAAGCTAATGTAAATTTCAGAGAGGCAACACTGATCTGATATCTCTTAGAGTAGCACAAAATGGTGTATGTAAGACCTAACAGTTAACAGTTATAGTTATATATATAGTAAATAAGCTCAATTTTTTATAGAAGAATTTTAATGTATATTAGAGGTCCTACTTTCCCCCTCATGCTTTGTTTGAAACCAAAGAACAGCCATGAACTTTCAAAACAATATTTCAAGAAAGACCAACACCCAGAGTACATACTTGTTAACTCTGTTGAGAGGTGATGATTCAGGAGGCAGCCTTCTGCTCCTCCTGGGACGAGTCAAAGGGGCTCCAATTTACTAAACTGTGACCATTTCTAATAAATAAGTGTGGTGTGTCCTCCATTACAGCCTTCTGTAGTAGCTCCACATACTCCCAATAGTCAAACCATTCCTCTCTCCAATGCAAAAGCTCATTTGGATTCATGATGACTAATTTGACAATGACATCTACTTGGTGTGTACCAAATTGTGCCATCTTGCTCTCCATAATTTTTCATCAAGTGACCTTGAGCTAGTGCACCTCGTTAGGATGCAATGAGCTCTGTTAAAAGTCAAAATTTGATGTCTGTTATATTATTGGTCACTTATCAAAAATATGACATTTCATTGGCTACTGACAATTTAAACTTTGAGCAAATTGATTTAAGCAGGAGAGGATAATCCTGAGTTCGGTTTTTAGAGGGTTCGTAGTTCGTGAGTTCGTGGTTCGGTTTTTCGTACCTACCCATGAAAGCACTGCTGAGATAAATAGGTTACATGATTCAGGGGTCTGTAGATGATGTGCTAGGAAAGGTCACAAGGCTAGTGATAAAATGTGTCCAGCATGGGGAGCAACCTGCCATATTTGCAAAAAGAAGGATCATTTTGCTGCCGTATGCAGGTCAGGTCGTGATAACTCCCGTAAGGTCAGGTCTGTGGCTGATGAGCAACAGTCTGCAAATGCAGAATATGACGGGGATGTTAAGTATGGCTACATGGTAAGGCGAAAAAAAAATGCCCCATGGTGTGAACTCTCAGTTGGTGGTGTTGGAACCAGCATGATTATTGATAGTGGTAGTGGCTGTAACTCTGTCAGTGCGGGTACTTGGGAAGCCATGAAAAAGCAAAGTATTAGGTGCATGAGCAAGAAAGAGACTAGAAATGTAAAGTCATACTGTTCAGATAAACCATTGGCAGTAAGAGGTGTTTTCTTGGCCAATATTTCACTTTGCAGTGATCCAAGTACCAAGGTGAGTAATGCAGAGTTTGTAGTAATGGAAGATGAGAATGCAGAGTCTTTACTAAGTCGTGATGTAGCAGAAGCACTAGGATTGATAGTGTTTAATGTCAGGCAAGTAAGTGGTACCAAGATGGGTGATGGAAGTTTGGATGCAGGCTATACAAAGTTGAGCTCACAGTTCCCTGAGGTGTTTACTGGGTTTTGATGCTTAACCGATTCAGATGTCCATTTAAGTGTTGATCCAGCTGTTAAACCAGTGGTTCAAAAGGCCCGTCATGTTCCATATGGCCTTCGTGCTAAGGTTGAGCAAAAGCTTATTGAGCTCCAGGACCTTGATGTGATTGAGAAGCTCCATAAGCCTAGTAAATGGGTATCTGCTGTAGTTATAGCTCCGAAGGGTAGTGATGTGAGAATATGCGTTGACATGAGGATGGCAAATAAAGCTATTGTGAAAGAAAAACATCCTATGCCTACTATTGAGGATGTGTTGACTAGATTAAATGGAAAAAAGGTGTTTTCAAAGGTTGATTTGAAACATGGTTTCCATCAGCTCAAACTTGAGGAGTCATCCTGTGAGATAACCACATTCGCTGTTCTTGATGGTCTCTGGAGGTATAAGAGGTTGAATTTTGGGGTCACAACGGCCCCTGAGATTTATCAATCAGTAATGCAAAGACTGGTTGGAGATATTCCCTGTGTGGAAGCTTATCTGGATGATATCATTGTGTCAGGAGATGACAAAGAGCTCCATGACAGAAGCCTGTTGTTGTTGTTGGAGAGACTAAAACAAAAGGGTCTCAATGTCAATGTTGATTGAGTGTGTATTCGGTGTTTCTCATTTGGAGTTCCTAGGTCATGAAATTGATGCATCAGGTGTTAGTCCTTCAAAGAAGAAGGTTGAAGCTGCCCAAAACTTCAGACTGCCCAAAGAGGTGGGAGAGGTACGTAGCTTCCTCGGTTTAATAATGTACATGAATCGGTTCCTGCCAAATGTGGCTGTAATTTCTGCTCCCTTGAGACAGTTGATAAAAGATCAATGCAGAGGTATAGATTTCCACATGGGTCCTGCGGCAATTGAGGCTTTTGAGAAACTGAAGCAGTTGGCTGTGGAACATGTTAAACTAGCATTCTTTGATCCTCAGTGTCCAACCCAGTTAATATGCGATGCCGGGCCTGTGGGTTTGGGTGCTGTTTTGCTCCAGACTCAAGGGGAGGGAGAAGTTGTTATAGCATTTGGAAACAGGAGTCTGAGTGATGTTGAGATAAGATACAGTCAGAATGAAAAGGAAGCCCTAGCTTTGGTGTGGGGGTGTGAACATTTCAGCGATTATCTGGTAGGTACAAAGTTCACCCTCATGACAGACCATGAACCATTATTGACTATATATGGTGATAAGGCACAAAAGCCAACTAGTGCAAGGGTTGACCGCTGGGCTCTAAGACTCCAACCATTCTTGTTTGAGGTGAAGTACATAAAAGGTGAAGCTAACATAGCTGACCCTCTATCTCGACTGGTGAGTTGTAAGACATTCAGGTCAGGTGTCACCAAGTGCCAGGATGATGTGTTTCTCCAGGTAAGAACAGTCGTAGAACATAATCAGCTGAAAGCATTGACTGCTCATGAGATCGAGAGAGTCTCGGTAAGTTAGTGCTACGGGGCAATAGGATTGTCCTTCCAGAATCACTGAGATTGAGAGCCATAGAGCTTGCACATGAAGGTCATTTAGGAATTGTTGGAACCAAGGCTGCTCTAAGGTCAAGAGTTTACTGGCCACGCATGGATCAAACAATAGAGCGGTATGTTAAGGGCTGCATAGATTGTCAAATAACCGATAGCTCCAGGACACTAGTCGAAATCAAGCCAACAGAGCTCCCTAGTGGTCCATGGCAAGCGGTTGCAGTTGATTTTCATGGTCCCCTTCCAAGTGGTGAATATATTCTTGCTGTAGTTGATTACTATTCTAGATATGTTGAGATTAGGTACTTAAGGATGATCACAGTTGAGAAAACAGCCAATGCCCTCGATGATATATTTTTCACTCATGGGTGTCCCTATAGTATCTGCGCCGACAGCGGGGGCCAATTTCGTGAGAAGTTCCATGATTATTGTAAGGTCAGAGGGATAGATGTATTTAATGTCACTCCAAGGTGGCCACAGGCTAATGGTGAAATAGAGTGACAAAATAGGTCATTTGGGAAGCGCATAGAGATCGCTTATTCTAAAGATAGCGGCAGCTACAAGAGTGAAATTAGGAAGTATCTTCAGGCCTACCATAATTTAGAACATCCAGGAACAGGGAAATCTCCAAATGAGTTGACATTTGGACGCAAAGTCAGGGTTTTGTTACCTGATGCAGTGTTAGCACCAAGAGCAGATCAGCAGGTGCGCGACAGAGATGCAGAGTACGAGGGCGCATATCAAATGGAAATAGATCATGGTATAAAAGCAGGGGATGCTGTTTTTGTAGAAAATGTTGTCCAAAATAAGTCTGACTCACGTTACAATCCAGTCCCAGGACAAGTTACAAATGTAAGTGGTTCCAACATAACCCTGAGAAGACCTGACGGTAGAGTTTTTGATAGAAATGCTAGTAAACTGAAACAGGCGCTACCTTCTGTGAATGTTTCTGTTACAGAATCGGGTGCAGCAAGTGGTTACAGTGCAAACAGTACTGATGCTCCTCGAGGCCAAGTGAATACTGAATTGGAGTGAGTGAACCACATGATGTTGAACAGGCCGAATCTTATAAAAGTCGTCCGAGAAGGGAGAGAAGACAACCTACACGATTCGGTGAAACTTATCATCATTAAACTTTGAAGAAACCTAGTGACGCAGAGTATAAAGAAAATATGACACCGTAACATTAGCAGAGAATACAGCTATCTGCCGCACCACAACATTATTACAAAGCCGGAATGGAAAATCCAAAGCTTATTATATTGACTGTGCTGGACTGTAGCTACTACCCCATACACAGTTACAATGCTATTCCAGATACCATTGTTTTCTTATTTTGAGTTCCTCATAAAACTTTTGCATTGTATGGAGAAAAGAGAAGATGTTATATAGTTAAGAGTTGTGTCATCTTGATCTTTTGGAAGACAACTCCAAAAGTCAAGCACATGTTATATATTTTGTCAGCCATCTTGGTTATTCTATCTTATTGTACAAGAATACAATTATTAACTCTCAGCAATATAAGAGACTTGTAATATTGCCTAAGGTATTTTCCATATTTAAGTCAAAATTGAGATCGCCAACAACTACAGGGTTTTATTGGAGGGTAGGCAACAAAACCAAAAATTCATCCAGAAAGACCGATGGCTGTACAGATGGGGTCCTATACATCGCCAGTACAGTAGTGATTAACCTACCAGAGCACCCGATCGGGACAATAATAGCCTCCGCTCCAGTCTATCGTACGTCTGTCATACCAGCGTCCAACTTCTCTGACATATACATACACACACCTCTGCCAACACCCTGAGGTAGAGTACTACAATGTAGATGGTAGCCTTTTAAAAAATATTTTGGTAAGACTTTAAAACATGAAAACCAGGTTTCAGAAGTGGCAATGCAAGATAGAAATAAGCTGTGATAAAAACAGTTCAAAAGCAGGCATCTTTTTTATAAACAAGACTTCTTATGTAAAATTGACAGAATTTTGTCAGGAATCTATTTTGAATAAGTTTTTTTTTTGTATTCAACTAAGCCAGAGAGCCAGCGGCCATCATCTGTAGGTATATTAGATCGCATGTTGTCGTGTTGTTGCAGCTAGTTCGTCTAACATTAGCGATGATATAACTTTGCCAGGATCTTTATCTTACCGAATCTACGGGTTATTGTTATAGGTCTTACAGGGTGATCTAGAATATGTGCATTAGACAGATTTCCATTTTAAGATTATTATATTGTTGTAGCATTGTTTTTTTATGACCATCAATTATGGTGGCACTTCAATATTTATTCTCGGAAAAGCATATTTTATTGTGAACAAGGCAAAATCGGCCACAATGTGAAATTTGCTGTATCTTTCGATGGTGAATTACATACTAATTTCTTTCGCAAAGAATCTTTATAATTATTACCAATTTCACCACAATCGTCCTAAATGAAAATTATTTATTAATTTATTACAAATTTTGGCTTGGATTTCTCATGAACCTTGATACCTTTTACACACAAACAACTCCTCCTTAACAGGGATTGAGCTTACTACACTTTCACATCCAATAATAAATTACCTGTTGATAGCTTGAGACATGCTGACTCTCGTGATCTGACTGGGCATGTAGATCACTGATTAACTAGGCTATCATTACCACAAAACAGATGTCGTAAGGCTAAGTATGCATCCTGCGTGACTTTAATTTGCACATGTGCAAGAACAATGAGTTTAGTTTGGGTTCTGATTGCAATTTTGGTCAGGGAAAATGAGACACCCCCTGCATGAACTGCCAATCGAATTCAGCTAATGGTGACAGTAGAAGATAACTCTTGCTGACAATTCCGCATGCATTGGGGAGTGTGCCACCATAGCAGGTAGCCAATCAGATGGCTTCGGAATTCCGAGACTCAATTTTGCAGAGATCAGCTCATGCCCAGAGCTGAGCATGCGCAGAATGAGCTTGAGAAATTTTCAGACCAATAAAAGACTTCTAATCTTTATTAGTCAAGTGAATTTCTATCAAATCTTTCTTCAAATCTAAGTGGCAGATCTAGTTCTACCTTATAGCAGAGATCTGATTTCTGTCGAGTAACTCATAGATAACTCATGTTATCCTCAAAATCAATTTGACTTATGGCTAGTTGAATAAAGCTACTTCATATCTATTGGAAAGTCTGAAATAAACCTTGCAGCACGAGGTCTTTTTAGGCTTGTATCATCTAGAAAAATTCGAGCAATCCTCCTATTTCGACTATTTGACTTATGGGTGGTTGAGTAAACCGCCTCCAAATATATTGGAGAGTCTAAAACTAACATTACATTAGCTCATAGCAGCAGTTCAGCACCAACTCTACGCTAGCCAGAGTTGTCACTCTAGGATATCAGCAGGTGAGATTGCAATCTCTTTCCTTTGGTCCCATGCCAGACATAAACTGGAATCTATGTGCACATAATATTGTTCGAATATGATTGAATGTCCAGTTGACTCCTATTTATATATTAAGCGATTGCTTCTCTTTTTCAGTTGAAGAGGGCCAAGAAGACCAGAGAACCTGCCACAAAGAATCGGACGATGCAGATTACCGTTGCGTTCATACATATATATATAATATTATATTGTTATCTCGCTGTTGCTCCACAATAAAATGTTGTTAATTATTTAATTTCTGTTTTCTCTGCTTCAATTGAAATTAAGATGATGTAACTAGATGCTAGCCTAGAACAAGTACCATACAACAGCTTTTATTAAGGCTCGCAGGCAACCCCGAGCTGAACCACAAGCTCGAATCTGAAATTACAACATTAGCATATTAGGTTGACACAGCACTAGGCCTCATAGTTCATAGATGTGAAAGTAGGACAATTCCTAACACTATACAGAATGCTTACCCAGAAGTGCTCTGAATTTTCTAAATGTGAAAATATTGCATAATTACTGCAAAGAATAGCTGCCAGACAATATATTGCTGTGGTCCTTAAATCGTCATTCATCCACAGCACAAAAGAAATATTTAAATGACTCCACACAAACAATCAGCAGTATCAGACTAAAACGATGCTATACTTAGAAAAAATGCCGCAGCTTCTTTATTTTTTATGATTTTAAGTACCATTTTAACCCAGAACACCCCGTGATCCATTTTAATTTTCACATGGTTAGAACAAGAAAATCCATCACAATCGAGCGAAATGCTACAAAGCACCATCAATGCTGAAGGCATCAAAGCAAGACTTCAACAGCGTAATCCATACAAAGCCACAGGGCATGATGATGTAAGCCTCCGCTTGCTTAAAGAACATGCAGACGTGCTTGTTTCACCACTAGTAATGCCCATACAAAGTTCACTCAACAAGCTGCTGTCCCTGGAGATTGGAAAAAAGCTTGCGTCACTCCACTTTACAAAAAGAGTGATAAATATCTCAATCAAACTACCGGCCCATCAGTCTCACCTGTGTAAGCTGCAAAATCATGGAACACATTGTAACTAGTCAATTGACAAAAAAGCTCCCAAAATTCAGATGTTGTGCAAGCCAGCTGACAGAACTGAGACATATCACGGCAGCTTTACCAAGGTAAGGAAGTGAATGCCTTTTTCCTCGACTTCAGTGAAGCTTTTGACGAAATCGATCACAATAAGTTTATTCAGAAACTCGCTAATATTGAAGTTACTCCTCAAATTAATTCCTGGGTACAGAGTCTACTAAAAAGTCGATCCCAGGGAGTCACAGTTGATGGTCAAAGTTCTAGCCCATGCCAAATATCATCTGGTGTCTCCCAGGGCTCTGTAATTGGCCCATTCCTGTTCCTGGAGTACGGATAAACGACTTACCTGACTCAGTAATATCCAAAACCCGCAAGATAGCAAACGATATTGTCATCTATTTGACTAATGGAAACCTCCATCAGCTCCAAAAAGATTTAGAGACCCTCGAATTATGGGAGAGTAGCTGGAAGATAGAGTTCAATCCTTTCAAGTGCAAACATGTTTAATTTACCAGAAAGAGAACTAACAATAGCTACCATTCCCCATCCCCATTCTCCATTCCCCATGAACTAAAGGGTTTAGTTCATTGATGAAACAAACATGCATAAATCAAACGGCGTAAAATACTTTGGATTAAAGCTGGAGAGCTCTCTTAAATGAAAGGAAAACTCAAAGTATATTTCTTACAAAACATCAAGCTGTTTAGAGTTCATATAAGAAGATCAATACACTAGTCTCTGAAACATCTCAGAGCAAATGCTTACTCCATACTTATCTGGCCCATGCTAGAATACACATCATCAGTATGGGATGGTAGCCTGACGCAGTCACAAACATCAAAGCTCAAAGCCGTCCAACGCAAGGCCGCGTGCATTATTTTATAATAAAATCCCGTGGTCAGACCACAAAACTAGTCACTCGCAGCTGATCGAACAACTAGAATTAACATCCTCAATACCAGTACCTTTTGACACTTGTAGATCTATCTTCCTGTGGCAGGTTAAGGTTCCTGCCAATGTTGAAAATCTGGTTATACGATTTATGACACAGAATGATTACCAATAGATGGGCCTGAAACATTGCTGGAACCTTTACCAGAAGAAGCGATATTCAGTCTAAAATTAACATGTTAGCGGGAGAGGTGATCTAATATTCTTTCTGTTTCTTACATACATACATACACTCCATTATTCCTATTGGCCTAGCCTGTGGCAACAGGCATAAAGAATACATGAATTTCAGTCATGGCTTTAAGTGCGGATATATATATTTTTTTCAATACTTTACTGGCATCTATATGTGTTATGCTGAATAAATGTTACGTCTGTTGCCCTAGCAAGTAAGTGTTGCCTGTGGTAATGTGAGGTAATTGTTCCTCCATGGAGCTGGTGATCAGTTATCAGGTTACATAGAAGAACAATCATATCTTAATGACATAAAGGAAAAGACAAAAAAACTAATCAGTAAGCCCGTCGCAGAGAGCGAGACTAATTCGGAGTGATCATTATCATTTTCTGCTAGCCCACCATGGTATGTATGTGTATGGTCAGTCTGAGACATGTTTGGTTAAGGGGGGTTTGGACCAAAGTATAGTATACCTGCCTGAAAAAAACCCTCCTGAACTCAATTCTGTTACGTTTCACAATCATTGACTTAGTAAAATTCTGTGGTTTAAAATGAATACTAAGATAGGAATATGAGTTATCCCACCTCAACATGGAGGTAGGCAACTCTCGTGTATATGTATGGCAGACCAATCAGGAGGCTCAGAATTCCCCTTTCTCATTGGTCAGCAAGCCTCCTGTCTTTTTATGAACTGCGCCGCATCAGCTTGTGTCTGTGCGGAGTAAACAGGAAGTTAAAATTCACCAATTGTAGCAAGGTCACAGCAAGTTTCCAACAACGAACACACTCTCAGTCAGACTTGGACTTAGTTAGGTGAAGAATCATACACAGACTGATAATGATTGATCCCAGTGTGTGCTAAAATTACAACAACTATTGTGTTCCCGTGACTACCGGATTACAAACTGAGTGACACGCTGACTGGGAGCAAGGATAAAGCTCAGTCTCAGCTGTTAGTGTGACAGGGTGGGTTCAGTTGTCGTTGAATGAATGTGTCGTTTGTTGTAACACACAGACAGGTCTATCTACTACAAAACCTGGGTCTATGGCAATGTTTGGCTGCCTCCTTTAGTTTTTGTTGTACAAATGCACAAGGGGCGGGCCCAGGGGCTGTCAAACATTGCCAGAAACCCATGTTTCGGAGTGGATTGTTTGTAAAATATTTGTTGAATAATAATGAATTATTATACGTATTGATTAAAGGGCAACCAAGGTTTCAAACAACTTCTCATTGATCAATAGCAGATTGCACCATCTGCATAGGGAAAAAGACAAAATCTAATTGGGATGATTATTCAGCCAGAATTCTTGTAAAACGTACCACCCATCAGGTACTCAAACTCAGCTAAAATAGAATATATTTAGCCTGCGCTCTATCATCATTACAGCAATGTCTTGTAACCTCCCCTAAACTGAAGTGTTACCCAGCTTAGAGTCAGCAACTACTTTGAGTTTTGCATCGCGTAATGCACAAAGCTGATGCTGCCTAGCACATTATTTACTACCCATTAATGCATTGCTGCGAAACCTTGGTTGCCCTTTAATAATAATACTAATTAATAGATAGTGGTGGACAGTAACAAGGCATGGTATGGGCAGCTGCACTGCTACCAAAACCACCGACTCAATAAAGTACATACTAGATTGATTGTAGGTTATTACTCATTGCCGTGGAATTGTAACCTGTGGTGTTCCACTTCCAGTTCATTGATGTAACTGTTATTGGTGATCGAATGAGTGACTATGCTATGGCCACTACTATGGAGAAACAGGGGATTGAATCGACCTGTGTACCTTATTGTGATTGATTGTTAGTTAGCAAAAGCCTCTTCTGAAAACTTTTGACCAACATAGGCCTACTGTATTTTGGAAAATTATTGGTCCATCATCAATCAAACTAACAGCTAATTGATCATTGATGTAAGGAAGTACTGACCAAAGTAGCTGCAATGATGCAGGAAGGTCTATGTTATGAAAGTATAGTGGCCTAGATCTAGGGCCTGCTGGTTCAACTGTAGGCCATATGCAGTGTGCCCTGCACTGGTACTAGTCAGTAGTTCCTAGGCCTACTATATGTATGCCTACAAGTAGTGGGCCAACAAAACAGAGAATTTCTGCATTTATCAAATCAGCACATAGTTTTCGGATTTGTACTGAACAGTACTTTCATCATAGTTTAATGAAACCAGCCTTTGCCATCAAAGCTATTAATCAAGCGCAAATAAAACACAGATTACCCGATATTCTGAAATGGAAAGAATTTGGTTTAACACAGTTCATATATAAAAAAAAAGCCTGATGTGACCTCAGACCAGGACTCTTCGTTCAAGCAAGTAAATACTGTAAGAATAAACTTCAATGCTTTGTTACACAGTTTCTAGTGGTCCCAGAGAGTCAGTTTCGGGTTTGTTTCAAAGCTGATCAGCTGGAAAGACAGCGTCAGCATATGATGAGCATATATTATTTTCATGGATGATTTGAACTCCCACCCAAATATCACTGAAAATGGGCAGTTATTGAGTGAAATTTCTGAGCAGATTATTGAACCGGGTATTGTATCCCACAATTTAATCAGCACATTCCATCTTCATATAAATGGTCACTACTGCTCTTCATATTAATACGGACAAAAAACTGTTTAATGGTATCAACTATATATGCATTTGATATGGTTGATTGATGGCTTAGTGTTGACTGGGCCGCTTATACCTTTTAGACTCAGACATGATCGTGATATCAATAACAAGCCTGGTATGTTGACCACAAGTCAATGATAACAACAATGCTAATACACAATTCTATGTCGAAATGTCACCCACAATGAGATAATAATGCTCCACACATTGTCTTGTCCAGGTTTGTTGTTGATTTTGATTGTTGTTTCTAGTTGATGGATTTTCCCTATTATTCAGTTATTCAGAAGGAGGCTTTCCCATCTAAACGGGAATGGCAATTAGTTGTGGTATAACAACACTGTCGGTGATAATGGAAGTGATCATCACATTAACTCTGGTTCAGCAAGTCAGAGCCCAGGGTTCGTATTCAATATCAAATTAATTTGGATGACGTTCAATTTATGTCCATTGTTTTTGATGCACCGCAAGAGAATAAACTGCCTGGAAGATTCAGACTGAGTCAGCGCACTATACCTGACCAAGCGTTTCGGGCAAGTAAAGCTCTTCATACATGGTGGTGTATTTTTCTTGTAGCAACCCTGACCTTCAATGCTGAGACTACTACTGGAGATAGTTTCTACATCGGCCAGACCATCACAGTAACATGTAAATATTCTGAACTCCCAGCACAAACAAGCTACAGTTTTGGTGTTAAAATGGACGAGGATGGTAATACCAATTATAATTATGTTGGTTGTCAACTGCCACCCGGTCAGAGCACGTGGGTTGTCTCACACTCTGGTACGTTCAATCCTAATCTTCCAATCGACTGTGATGTACCAGCTAATGATAATGCTGTCACTGTAGTGTTCAATATTACTCAGGAGATGTCCTTGCTCAAGTTCAAGTGCTTTGACGCCATCTCTGGTAAGATCTCCGAGTCATCTCTCACAGTCAGGAATGTTAAAGGTGAGTAATTTAGCAAACAGCATTGATACAGAGATCAAAGGTAGTTCCAATTACAGATGATGATACATAGACATACCCTTTGTACAACTATGTAGTATTTGTAAGTATTACTGGATTAAGCTGTTTGATTTGTTTAAGATATCCTAAAAATATGAAAGGCAATGTTGAGAATATCATTTCACAGGAGAAACTTTGCGCATTGCCCATGAAAAACATTCATTTTCTTCATGTTTTAGAACCACCCCAAAATCTTGCGATGGCCTTTGATTCTGAACTGATCATAGAAAATCAGACACTAACAGCGAGTTGTTCTTCCTCTTCATCACAGAGTGTCTATAAATATGGTAAAAACTGTGTGCAATTGTCAAGTATCTAAGACTCTCAATGAGTCAAGTTCTGTGTTGTATTGATATACCAGTAAAAGGCTGTGCTGGATGCATGAACATTGTCCAAATTAAAAGTCCTACAGCAAAAATGGAATACTCGATCACAAATGCTGCCAAGACAGACATTGATTAAGGTGGCTACAAATGAGCTTTTTATTATAGCTTTCATTGCCTGTGCTGATCATTTGCCATTGCTGCAAATTTTGTTATGGAAGAATATTAATAAGATTAATTTCAGAAAATAGCTACGTGAGTGTACTGTAACATTTTGCCTAGATATATTCAAAGATTGCTCATCAAGTCGAGAAAAATGTCATCATATGCTAAACCAGTGGCGTATATTAGCACTCACGGCCCACGGAGTTCCGTGAGTGGCTGAATAGCTCAGTGTGTAGACCGTCCGCTTTATAATCACTGATAATAAGATTGTTGTGGGTTCGAATCCCATCAAGGTCAGTTTTTTTTTCAAATGGGTGCTTTATAACTGGAGCATTTTTACCGTAATCTTCTACCCAACAGCTCAGTGAGCTATTGAAATACCTCTCTGCTTGCACTATTTTGCTACCGATATGCAAAAATTTCCGTGGTGGGAGGGCGCTTAAGCGCCCCTCCCACACCCTCCCCGCCACGCCTACGGCGTGTGGATCGGGCTGCGCCCGATTATTATGCTCATCTCTGAAAAGTCAGTGAGTGAAATTTTTTTGAATATACGCCCCTGTGCTAAACTTAAGGGATATTCAAATCTATGCTTCCATATCACAGAATTGGTGAAAGATGAGACATCAACTATACTGCCTAATGGAGAGTACACTCCCTCAACAGAAGACAGGAATGGTTTCCAGATTAAGTGTACAGATACTGGTAATCCTGACTGGACAGTTGTCGGAGACGTAGTATCTACAACAGGCGTTTTACCAAGATGTAAGTATATATCTTTCAATGTTGGGGGTACTTATGAATGAATCTAATTGTAATATGCATAATTTTATTGCATCAGCTGTTTCATCATAGTATTTACGACAAACAAGTGATTGATCATTTGGTGTAGATATAACAAGAGACTGGAATCTTCAAGAGTCCCGTGATATGAAGCTCAATCCAGCCAGCCCAAAACCGATTGCTTGTGATATTGAGGGTAATCCAACACCTACTTATACCTGGACTTCTAATGGAACTGATCTAACTAGTGTGACTGGAAACACCTTTTTAGTCTCAATGAACTCTAGAGAGAATGGAGATGTGGAGGTGATAAGATGTACATCATCTGTTGATGGAGTCTGTAAGTTTGTTTTTGAGTTTGTTTTCTTACAAAACACACTGTCTTAAATCAGTCAGTGGTCCATTTTGCTTGTCTGCTGTATGTAAGTGTTCCCTCGGGTATATTTTTCCTCCTCCATACTGAGTGATTTCTCTCTTTCAGCCCTGCAGCTTCTCATTACATGGATAGTCACATGGGATGATGAAGCACCGACTAACCCTCCGCCAAGCCCAGGTACAACTGAGAGACAGAATGCCTCACCAGTTGGAGCAGCAGTAGGCGGAGCAGTGGGAGGGGTCATAGTCCTCATTATTATCATCGCTATCATTGGATTCTGCTGCTGGAAGAAGCACAAAGGTAAAGTCTTGGACCTTGCTTTGAACCAGAAGTAATACAAGGTAGATGAGGATAGTGGACACAAATGGTTTTGATTTCATCTTATTTATTTTAATATATTTACCCTCCATATTAATGCTGGTTTGCCATACCTATCTTCTGAATTTGTTCCAGGTCGGCAAAATACCATTACCGGTAATCCAATGTTGCATGTGCAATTTTTCTGTGGCCAGAATGTTCTTCCTTAAGATTCTATGTCTCTTAGTTAGGGTTTCAGTAAATTTGATGGGTGATTGAGATGATGCCCCCCAAAAATCACGATCAATTAGAGAAGTAGAGGAAAACTGGTCATTGATTAATAACTTTCTTGAGCTCAATGTCCTCTCTACTAGTGACACCTGTTTGTCAAAAAAGCCCAATAGGTGATGGCTGTTACAATAGCAAAGCACAGAGCTGGTTTTGGAAATGTTAGCTTACCTCATTGCTTACAATATGTGGGACAATTAACTAAAGCCCCCCAAGAAATAGTGAGCCATGTGTTTATCTGAAACATAGAACTGACCAACTGAAAACCATCATTATTGAGTTGAGTTGTCACTCACATAACTTCAAACAATTGTTCATATTCGATTCAACATAAATAATGAGTTACCTAGAATTGATACTTGGCCTTCTGGGGCTAAGATGGTAGCTAGAGTTGTGATTACTACATTATATAAGCTTATATCTATCTATATTTCCAGGCTTAGATGTGGTGTTTAAGCAAGTTGTCTCCAATTTCCTAACCACCACATATCAGACGGATGGGCTGATTTCAGTGTATCTTGATGATTGCACAAATCGATTTTTGTAGTATTGCATAAGTACTCATAAATGATATCTTGTGTTTTAGTTTTACAGAGTCTCAAATCCTCACTTTTTGTCCCCGTTTGTTAGAGACACCACAATATGCGGCTTCATGTTTATTTTCTTTTTTCAGCTTCTCAGGAATCTGGAGAGAAGGGAGCAGATCTACCTCTTAATGAGAACGGAGACTCCAGACCACCAAAGTAAATATATGCACAAATCTTACAACTGACAACTCTGATAATAGCTCTGAATAATTCATAATTACTCACTACTTGAGGTTATAATGTAGAAAGCAAAGCAGTAATCAATGCTAAGTTATCAAAGCTTTTTTAATCTTAACTTTGTCCATGATCTCACAATTTTGTGTTTTATTTTATTTTACAGTCGCCCGACTAAAGGTGAGTGTTATATAGTTGCCTCTCGTTCTTATATGTCTCTGTAGTGTATTTTTATTCCGTTTCAGGGAGAGCACCTACAAATGATAAGAAGCCTCTGAATGATGTAAGTAATACCATCCTTTGTCTGAGCCCCAATATGTTGATGTTGTGTAGAGTGAGGTTAGACCTGAGTTTTTGGGCTGACAAGTGTGAAGCATTCAATGCCAGCTTGTATTATATAAATAGCTACCACTTTATTTCCTGTGACAAACTTACTGCTTGCTGGCTAGCCTCAAGCATTGCTGAAACCTAGGAGGGCCTAGGCCCAATACCTGTAAGATTCAGTTTGGGGGAGGGCAAAACTTTACTCATATGATGTGAACCAGGCCCTTTGAATGTTCTGATCAACGTTCTAACCAAGGCGATCAGTAAAGAAAACCTCTTATTTTGATGACTCTTGTGATTGTAGGAGATTATTTACTCCGAGGTACACGCGATTAATCAGCCACACCCTAACACTGCTATGGTACGTCCGACACAGAGAGCTGACCGACCACCGGAGGTGGAATATACATCTATAGACTTCCTCAAGACAGACAAACAGAAGGGTAACCCCGCCCCTAATCCCGGCCGCCAGCCCGTAGGTATGGAGTACGAGTCAGTGGAGAGAGGTATACATGGAGACTACAGACCGTCACAACCACAACCAGCAGCTAGACGAGCACCTAAACCGCCCGTCAACCCTCCACCTACCGACTCGGACTAAACATCCTCCACCTAAGGACTCGGACTAACGATACACCTCGCTCATCATATCAGGAGACAAGGTTAGACTCATCTGTCTTATTATAACCTGATAGGCTCTCCAGCTAGCAGATGTAACCCGAAGCTGCTTCTGTATGAGACCTCATGAGGCCTCTTCGTGTAGTGGACATTATGACACAGCTGTTACCTCACAATTAGAGAACTTACCATTGGTTGTTATATTTATACACTGCTCGCAGCTTTTTTATGCAAATTAGGTAGAAATGATCTTCTAGCTTCAACATGTTGCCGGCTGCTGGAAAAGTCGAACTGAGTTTAACTATCGCAGAATCATCAAAATAGCCTTGAGTTATATCTGAGGAGCACTCCGCTGTGGCTCCCAGTCTAGGTATATGTAAATACATGACATTAAAGCTGCATATCTACAGCGGACTTTTCATAGTTAGGATCTCATGTATCCTCAGAGTTCCTCAGAGTTGAGAGGCAGTCGAGGGTAGTATATGGTAATCATAATCCACAGCAGCCTTCTCTAGTACTTTCAGCATATTACACAGTTCGCCCATCAGTTAATTTTCTAGACTTATATAATTTAGTATACCTAATCAATTAAACCATTCCACGCTAAAACTGGTAAC
Source organism: Membranipora membranacea (assembly GCA_914767715.1). Taxonomy (NCBI): domain Eukaryota; kingdom Metazoa; phylum Bryozoa; class Gymnolaemata; order Cheilostomatida; family Membraniporidae; genus Membranipora; species Membranipora membranacea. The sequence goes on along the minus strand of OU612072.1, from coordinate 624,553 downwards.
ATTTAGTTATCTCCCCTGCTGTTTTCTCTGATGGGGACGGACAATTTTATCATCTAATCAAAGATATAAATAACAGCAGGTTCTGGTCATTTTAGTCTTTCTTTGTAGCTTTGCTTGCTTTTATGCGTTATGCAGAAATATGCCTTCTATGCTTAGTTCCTCTTTTAATTTGACTTTTTAAAACTGCCATCTTCAAAAACTTTTCTTCACTACATAATTTTAATTGCTGTATATACTTATTGAATGGGTTTATTTAGATTTTTTATAATTTATGATAATTCCAAAAATACTTGGCTCATATATTTCTCTACCCTGTTGTTGTCTGGTTTCTGACTTTCCATGTTCGGCAGAAATCTTCAAAAGCCGTTCAAGCTGGTTACAGTCACTAAGTAGACATAGTAATTTTTTAATTTGCAATCATTTATTGCCACAGAAGTCTCAATAATCTGATTTTATCATTGCAACAATTCAAATCAAGTGAAAAACAAATCACATCTACCAGAGGTAGTAGTTTCTGTGAATCAGTCATTAAGTTGTATAAAAAATAAACCACCATACCCGACCCTAAATACAAGACTCCAATCATCAGCCAAATCCCAGAAAAATGATAATATGATTAATATGACCAATGTAAAGTGAACAGCAGTCTGAAACAGATATAGCCTGAGTCTGGATAGATCACCAGCCATCCCAGAGGATCCATAGTTAGATATATATATATATATATATATATATAACCTTACACAATAATACTAATAACAAAGTAATACTATGAAATTAATTATTCATAAAATCATCAGCCTAAAATTAAAAAAGTTAGAGTGATCTAAGAGGAAATAAATGGTCCTGTGATGATATCAATGCACTGATGTGGTAATATGTGTAGTGAGAGTTGTGAGAGGAGAGGGATTGTGTATCACTGTCAATCATCACAAACCTCTCCTTCTCACCACCACAATTCTCAAACATAGGCAGTGTAACAAAAAGGAAAAGTGAAGTCATTATTCACTTATCTCAGACAGGCTCAAGTTGAAACTGGTTATGTGGTCCCTATATAGTAACATTGCACTCCTGAGTGAGGTATCAAGGCTGAGTACAGTCACCACGGTCACAGCACACAAGTCAACTGCTGCATGGCCACGGTTTTAGTTTGTAGCCCTATCTAGCAGTGGTCAACTTTTCCTGCCTCATTTTTGTGAGGGTTTCTTGACGGCCGGCCACCAGGACATTTTCCACTGTAGAGTCTCCTTTAGCAGTTTCTCCTCAGCTTTAGTAAACTCGAGTATGACGGCGAGAGCTTTGACTAAGTGTATACACTCTCTGTCCTTACTGACCAGGAAACTGAACACCACATTTTTCAGATACTCAAAGTTAATATCCTTATGTCCGCAGAACCCGTTAACCTGCAGAATATAAGATAATAGTCATGTTAGAATATTGCAAGGAGAAGTAAGAGGGATAATAGTCGCTAGGCTAGTGGGGTGTGGTAAGGAGTACCCATAAAACAATCTGCCTGGAATGTCTGTATGATCAGACCAATAATTTCATACACAGCAGGTTGATCTGCCTGGGAATTCCATAGATATGCTGTCTGGTTATTAGGTTAAATTACTCAGGATGGGGGTAGGCTGTATATTATATATAATATATTATATCACTGAAATCTGGCAACTATTTTGTCGAAATAGTGTCATTATTGTCATTCCTTGGTACCTTAAATATTCAGATAAGGCGAGTATGTGGTTAACCAGGACCGATCCTGGTATGGACCAGGCACTCATACTCTGGGTATCAGGGTATCTAGGTATCTGGGTCTCTGGGTATCAGGGTATCTGGGTATCTGGGTATCAGGGTTAGGTTAGCTCGTGTTTATTCTGCTACATGACACTCTATGACTAACTTCACCTTCATCTACTGTTTGAAGTCGGGATAGAGAGTATAGAATTCTATGACTCAGTCGGACAAAGTTGCCGCTTCTGAGACCTGAATATTCTTGTAATCCCTATTTTATTATAGAAGGAGAGGATTAAGAGTTACTAAGAACTTCCTATAGTCTCAGGAAGTATTTATTACTAAATATTCTATCTCCAAGGGGATAGTCAGGCACAGGGGTAGTATCAGAATAACCCTGATAGTCTTATATGTCATATTAGGACCTTGATTGTCACCACTATATGGCCGATCATAGTTCCCTGTACCTATCGAGCTCGGGAGGGGGGGGTATCAGGCAGTTCGATGCTCAGTGTGACGTTACGCCTTAATATATACATATTTTTGAAAGCATCACTTGATGCTTAATCCGAACATCAGGCTGGATTTCACGGTTCATATCAAACTTACATCCTCCCCCCCCCCCCCGCCCACGCTCCTATAGTCTATGTAGGCAGCTCAAAATTTCAAATTGCGCCTTTTCAAACATTTGAATCAAACAATCAATCAAGCACAATGACAAAAACAGCCAAGCGATAAACTCCCCAAGGAATCTTTTGTCCACATACTACAAATGTCAAGTCACTCTTACAAAACCTATTACAGCTGGTGTTATCGATTCTCACTCAGCCTTTTTATTATCTTGTTTACACTGCTCACTTTTTTGAGTAACTATTATTAGAACATCCATCTTATGAGTCACTGTTATAGAAGGAAGTACGTGTGTACTAGTTGTACAGTTTGCTTACTGTGATATAATTGGCTTCCTCGAGAGGCACATCAACAATTCTACTGGTAGTCTGTGTTGCAACAGTGTGTACCGGTATATTTTGGCAAACCTGTTATTATTTCTAAATTGCTATTTGCTCCTTGGAGGCGAATCACGCCAGGAACAGAATTTAAATTCCTACTTGTGCAATAATAAAGTTAGTCATAAAAAGGGCAAAAAATGTTTGCATCACACCAGCGAGATTCAACACATCGTGTGAAGCCTATGTATAAAGACCAAGAGCCAATTTTCTAATGCTCCAGCCTCCAGTGAAAGAATCAGCTTTCCGATTAAAATATCCCAATATTGTTAGGCTTGTATTTCACATTGCAAAACAATATCCAGGTGTGAATTATACAAACTGCTCATACTGTAGATGAGCACAATTACAGCCTATCCACACACCTGTATGTGTAATCAGCTCAAGCTTACAACACTTTCATTTATTCAGCCCAAATACTTAATCAAAGTAATCCACATGTTCTAAATACTCTTGTTATCTAATAAAATCATTTCAATGTGTACTCAGACATCAAACTTAGGCTCTTATTGTAAGGGTATCAGTCAGGGTATTAGTCAGGGTATTGTGTTTGTGGAGTTAGATAAATTAGAGTGTCTCTTTGAGTTTAGTCATGTCCTCATGCTGTCATGTCACACTAACACATGGAGGTACTAAAACATTAATTCATGACGTAGTGTCGCAGCCCTGGCCCTGTACCTGTACCTAATACATGGGGAGTAATTACAACCCCCCCCCCAGGGACCGCAGAATGCGTTCAGAATAGGGCTACTCTCTCTGGTAATAAATCATATCGGTAGAGTAGATATTGGCTCCGAATTCTCAGAATATCTACAATTTTATAACTCCAACGTATTACTCATAGCCTGACATCATAGCGATGATGAGGCAATTCTTATTTTGTATCATATGAATAACGAGTGCCAAGAAACAAAAACATGAACATTATGAATCATAGCCCATCATGTCAACATAAAATACTAGGGATTAAATCTATCAGATTCTCAATGCTCACATGGGGAAGGAGATGATTCCTAATTATAACGTCAAGTTTCAGCCAGCCCTGTAGTGGGGGAGGGTAAGGGTTTAGCCTGAACTATCAGATTTTTAGGTTAAGAGGCATTGCTCAACAAGAGCTAGCTTACAGGTAGGTCAGGGGCTGCACAGTGGGGACAAGGAAACTTCTATTGACTGTGAATATCGCTCGGACACTGACCCAAGTAATGAAATGTACATCTAGGTCAATAATACACGCAGACTCCCCCTTAAATCTAATCTAGGCCAGATGTCACAGTTTTAGTAATCTCAGTATTCTGAGGCAAATTATGTTTGTGACTAATTTGTGAGCAGAATAGCAAACCTAGGGACAATGCTCAAACGCAAAAACTACTCAGATGACGGAATTCGGATCGAGATAACCTTGGTAGTGAGCACATTTCTATGATGATACAAGCAACAAAAGCAAAAAATACAACTAAGTAAGAGATGCAACATAACCACAACCACTAACCAGTGTTGCAACTTACAAAAAAGTTAAATACTGGTGGGTAGCAATGGCCTTTCATCATCACTGGTTATGTACTTTCCTTGCTCTTGGTATGTTGGCTTAAATGTCAAACACATTGCTTCACTTTAAGTAGCAGGTTCGGAAAAACATCAAAAAAGGTCATCTACAAACAGGTTTTTCACAATACCATCTTAGCTTTAGGTTTATCGGAATCATCTGCCTAGCATGGCCCCTCCTGTTACAACTTGAGCACATTGATAATTAGGTAAATGTTGCCCAGCCCAGTCCTGCCTCACTACTAACCCCCCCCTAGTCAGTGTCTTACTTACATGTTAGTTTGGGCCTGCCGCAGCTCCTCAGCTTGTAGCTGACTAACTGTAACCTGCTCCTCAAGTAAAGATAACTTCTCTTCTAAATCTTCAAACATCTGATAATTACGCTTCGAGATTTCTACAATGAGAGAACAACTCATATATATAGTGAGTTAGTAAACAGAATTTTATCGATAATCTGCTGGCTTGTATCAAGTTTGTTCGGTATTTTCACATTTAATTTTGATGTAATGGGCAACACACGTGCATTATTCCTTCAATCAACTCCTCCTCCTCCAAACAGCTCTGGAAATGATCCTCAGCAGACATTTAAATCACAACAAGACTTTGGCCCAATACATCGAAGCCAGAAAAAAGGGAAATGAGTTGGTCCAGCAGCTTTAGGATGGGATAGAAAGATGCATCAAGACATATTTATAGTTTTACTCTTGATGTGAACCTGCTAATACACCCAGCGATACAATATGAGAGTTACTGCAATAGGACTACTGTGAAAATTGGCATGCGCTGTTCATAAATCCCATTTTAAGTTAGATCAACTCTTTCGCTCCTGCCCATTGTTAATGTTAATTAGTGGTCGGATACTAGGCGTTTTTTCCAAAAAATGCCTATGTTTACATAGACATTTCTTTGTAACCAGTTGTGCTATCCACAATCTGTAAAAATATATGAATTCTCCAGCTCTTTATCTGTTAGGATTTGAATTTTGGTATGCATTGGACAATGCATGTATACATACTGCCCATTGACCTAAGGGAGGAATAAAGCATTTGTGATTTCTGAAGTTTTATTTTCAAACTCACTTTATGACATTTAGTCACAGTACAGATCGCCCAATAGTGTCTGAGTTGGATTTATATGCACAGATGTGTTGGTTATTGATTTGCGATATATGATCTTATGATATTTATTGCTGTAAAGCTGAACTTACATAAAAAACAGCAAAAAATGATTGTTATCGATTTGAAAAAAATATTTTCTGATGATCAAAATATTATTTTAGTTTTTGATAGTAAAAACAAAAATGACTACCATACATCAAAAGTATGAGTCACCATCAGAGTTGTCAATCTCACCAACATGACTGACTACAACCTGCTCCTGAGGTGCCGTTCTGCCTCAACCAGCTCTCCTTTGTCGACCCGCCCTCCCAGGAGCTCTATGTCCAGCCCCAACTATAGCAACTTTTCGTGGTGGGGAGCCTGAAACAACAAAACAGGAAAGCGTGTTATGTTGTTGTGTATAACATGTGAAATACAATAATTGTTACACAAGGTGTGTGGTTTATACTGTATACTGTATTGGGGGGGGGGAGACTCACCATCAAAATCAGAATCATCAGCATCAACGTCTGTTGCAGAGTATCGGTTATCCATCTCATCAACTTCAACAACTTGACTATCCTCTTCTCATTCACTCTCTGTCACTTGACTAGTAAAAGAAAAAGTTACTTTGTATAGTGAAACACATTGCATATCATGAACCAGAAAATTTGGTGTAGTGGTAGGCTTACTAGTTGCACAAGTATATTTTTATCTTTTGACAAATTGAAGTTGATAGAAGGTCAGGTGAATGACATTTTTCTCATATATATATCATCATGTTATAATTTAGCAATTTTATTTAGATATTCAGATTCACCATAATTTGTAACCCTACTCACCTCATTTTCATCATCAAGCTCTGAGCCAACTCCTCCTGAACATTCATCAAGCACACCAGATTCATGAATCCTAGTCCTAGAGCTTGCCATTGAAATATTTTTGTGACTGAAATTTTCTGAAATCCTAACTTGAGTTTTGTTTTTTTGAAGTGAAAGCAAAGTGAGTCCCCAAATATATTTTCTAAAACTCTACCCAATCACATAAGAGTATGAGGAAGATGATCCAATAAAGATTTTGAAGAAAAAACTGCACTATCATTGGACATTTGGTTGTCACAGTGACTGAGCGTATATATCCGTCATTAGTATTAGACCACACACTGTATGAATGCGTATATATACGTCATTAGGAGGCAATGGGTCAGTTCAGTGAATATTAAGAATACAGCTGAGTTAACATGTCTCATTTCAACTATCAATATGTGACATTAATCTGGGAAAATTTCCATGTTGCACAAGCACTGATACTATATAGTTCAACCAAAAAAACTAGAGAACTGATAGCCAGGAATCATATCCTCCTTACAGAAGTAGTATATCACTCTACTATAAGCAATCATATCAGTATTATATATCTGTGCAGCAGACTGGTGAGGGGAGGGAGGGTTGGGGACATCCCCCACCCTGAGCAGACTGGTAAGCGGAGGGAGGGTCAGGGACACCCCCCACCCTCAGCAGACTATGTTACATACAAAATGTATATTGACACCCAGACATACTTTTGTATACTAACTACTATATGAAGCCTCCATCTCAATAATTCATTCTATTAATTTACTCTCACATAGTACTCACAGATAGGAATGTGTTTAGCCTGCTTACATATAATCTCAAATAGACCAAGTCATAGCTAGCAGCGATGTTTATCTGCTAACTAAAGTACACGTTTCATGGTCTAGTTGTTCAGACTCGAGTTGAGTGAGTTGTTCTCCCACTAGATTCAGGCCTGAATAACTGGTAGCATCGACATTGGAGCAAGTTAGGTCCATTTGCCTGCATTTGGAGTTGCTCTCTTCCACTGGTCACTCAGCAGTGACCAGAGGAAGGGGAGCAACAAACATTATCAAAGCGAGCACTAACCACCTACCCTCCCTGCACTCACTAACTCACCGTAAGAATGTACGGCAGACAGGTGAGTTGTCTTCTCCTGCTCATAGTCAGCTTGTACAGACTTCAGCTCCATCTTAGCTTTCTCAAACTTTGAGGATAAATCAGCGTTCCTCAGATACAGGTCATCTCTCTCTTTAATAGGGGACAATAACTCATCTCTCTCTAACATAGGAGAGAGAAAAACTCATCTCTCTCTGAAATAGGAGATAGAAGACTCATCTCTCTCTTAAATAGGGGACAAAAAGGTCCAACACCTCTATTTATTTCCCCATTGCTTTACATGCAAATTATGTTGACTTCTCACCTCCAAAAGCCTGCTTCAGCTTCTTTCAATTCTTTAACCAGACCACTCAAAACGATGGTCTGCTTCTGCTCTGACATACTTGAGAGTATTGAAAGGAAATCAGTTGTCAGATTTTTTCGGCGCTCAAATCACTATCAAATATGCTTTTTAAAAGTTTTATTGCATCACGAATCTCCTATTGCTTACCCATTATTTTTTAAAAGCTTGTATGCTGCTGACAAGCAACCCCTGTGTAAAATTTTCAAGGACGCTATTAAGTTAGGCATTGAACATCCCGATATTTTTACCATGATGGACAATCAGACACGAACACTGGCCTTACGCTATATTCACGATGAGGATCATTTCATCAATGATTTGTTGAGTAAATGTCCATCTGGCAGATACCGTACAGTAAAACATAGAAGCTCACTGGGGAGAGACTGTTTTCTGCGTCATATCACTCTTATTTTAATCGAAATACTTTTTTAGACAGAGATTTGATTTTTTATTCCAAGTGTCTTCGCTTTTTCTTGCTGATTCAAAGTGCCAGCAATTACACTGTATTTCGTGACTCATTTTTTCTTTTAATAATGCTGTCAGTGATAGTAATAAAATCCATCCATCCATCCAATCAAACGGAGAAAGTGCATTTTTACAGGTTTTCCAGCTAATTTTGCCTCAACTGACTTGTCTGCATAAAGCGCCCCAAATTGATTTTGCTAAAATTATTTAAAACCTCAAATCACCAAAATTTCAATTGAAAATACAACAGGCAACATTTTCATGCCTCAATATTACTGACTGCAGTACTATCAACTTGCCTGGCTCCTGATTTTTCGTCAGATTACTAGTCATTTTATTTTGGAGGATGGGTGCAACAAGTTGACCTTCACCTAATTACAGGTGTATTACCCAATAGTGAGCATGGCGATTGCCAATGACATAAATATGCTGTCCTAGTGAGCTACGGCATGTATCCTACAAGAAACCGGGATTTTATGACGATCAAGGCATTACAGGCATGTCCAGACATGTTTTAGACACAGGCATTCCATGAGTATTCGCTTACTTTTTCAGCCATCTATTTTCAGTAGTTTCGGAAATATGACCATCTGATAACTGCTCTCTCGGTTACAACGTGCCTTCATTCGGAAACCTATTTGGAAAAAAGTAATACTGAGGTCAACAGCAGACTCTACCATGTATGTTTCAATATATATTTTGCCTTTACCACGTAAGGAGTTGCCTGCTCTTGATACCCGAGCAAGCAACTCCCATTTACGGGTAACCGTGGTTTGCGTGAGCCATTAGAATACCAAGAATACCGCAAAATATGTAAGAATGCGTTTCGACTGCAAGGTAGCTTGTCTATAATCATGCCACGTTTAAATAAAAATCGAATCGCAAATAAACTTAGGGGTTTTCAGCCAGGAGATGATAGAATAGCGACACAAGTGTTTAGCCCACAATGCATCCGCAGGACGGTGAGACTCGAGAGCAGCCAATATAGGCGTATCATTGAGGAGAAAAATGGGTGAGCTTGACTTGATGCATGAAACTGATGTTTTATTGGCTTTGACCAGTTTTTATTCATTCTTAACGGGTGTAGTCACATACACAAGCTAATATATATATATATACAAATATATATGAATGAAGACTGTCATCTGCTGGTTTTCTGTTTGCAGACGTCTGGTGGCGAGAACAGCTCGAGGAGAGAATGCTGGTATGAGAGTTCTTCGGCCTCGCGCAATCTGCAAAGAACAAAGTTTAGAGCAGTCAAATAACGGCAATGAGGCTAAGGGTGTGGGAAACTTTGTGGTCAACATGGACATGATGCTGCATGCGCTGCAGGACTTCCAAAAGCGCCACAGGACATTGGAAACTTGCCAGGAGTGGCTCATAGGTATGAGAGTCACAAGAAAGAAAGGCCTCACATGCAGCATATCATTAACATGCGGGTCAAAAGGGTGCAGCTTTACTGAAGTTTATCCGCTCTACAAAGCAGCGCGGGAGAGCAGGAGGGGGCCGAAGCGGGCAGCTATCAACAAATTATTTGGGCATGCCGTGCAGGATAGCTGCCTTGGCATGCACGGGGCATGTCAGCTGTTTGCATTGCTTGACATGTCCCCGCTGGCTCAATCCAACTGCCAGAAGCTGGCCAAGCTTGTGGACAATGAGATGACAGACATAAATAACAGAGATCTGAACGGACTGGCAGGGGAAAAATTAAATGATAACAAACAATATGGCCTGAGCGGGGGGAGAGAGGGGGAGATTGCCATATCAGTGGACAGCCGCTACAATTCGTCAAGGTTTGGCAATAGAAAGAAGATGGGCCTCTGTGCAACACAAGCCGTCACGACTGCCATCGACAGCTGTACAGGGAGCGTATTAGACTACGTCATTGAGAACAAGGTCTGCTAAAAGGGGTGCAGGCTGCGCCAGCACAACAACACAGCAGTCTGTGCCCATGAACACACGCAGCATGACTGCAGTGCCACCCTGCCTAAAGAGGAGAACATTCTGGAGGGGCCCATGAATACCAAATTGGGCGTGAGCTTGCTGACACGCGGGCTCATCCCGGTGACGGTGACATCGGACAACGATGGGCAGGGTGCAAAGCCCTATCAGGCTTTGTTGAGTGCGAGGCGAGAAAAGTGGACTGTTACGGCCCAGTCCGACCCATCTCACCTGGGCAACTCACAGGTTAGAGCTATAGAGAAGGTGAACTTCAGGAAAGAGACATTCAGTTGCGCCAGGGTAAAGACAATTGACTCACTTAAGAAGTTGCTGGCAAAAGACGTCAAGTACAGTTCAAGTATCATTGCGCAGCAATCGTCCAAGCTGGGTTTATCGATAATCCAAGTAAATCATCTGGTCAGTACGGCCGTGGAGTGCTTCGGCGGCAATTATCAGATGTGTTCTAGACTGGTTGGCAGCAGCTGCTGCGGGACAGAAGAGGACAACTGGATGCTCAGTAGCTCACTGTTCCGTGCTGCTGGTCTGGGGCATATAAACTGCAACAAAGAAGAGAAAAAAAAAACTGTTAGATGTTTTCAATATTCGCCTTCATGCCAAGGCCCTTCAAGCGACAAAGCTTGGCTTTAGTACACAGCGCAACGAGGCATTTAACAGGGCATTGAGTAAAAATATGCCAAAGAATGTCCTATTCAGTAAAATCTACCGCGGCAGAGCCAGCAGTGCAGTTTACCGCCACAACAATGGACATGGCTCTGTGGCAGAGAAGCTTGCCGATGTCGGCTGCCCGTTAAGCCAAAATGCCATCAAGCGGCTTCAGTCGTAGCAAAAAAGTATCAAACGTGCCAGAGCACTACAAATAAGCGGACAGTATAAAAAGATGAGGGCAATGAGCCGCATGAGAGCGGCCCAAGATTGGATCAAAAGAAAGATAGCCGTTGAAAATCGTGACCATGACTATATCTGCAGCAAAACAACAAGCAGAGTCGCCGTTCGCCTTTCGCGCGCAGTTGAGCATGATTACTGCACAGGCCAAAACGACCTTTTTCAGCCTCAGTGAACATCTTGTTTTTTTCTTTACATACACACAACGTTCTATCATACAATACAATGCTGCACAACGTCACACAGTAACATACGAATATATTAAATAAGCAGTAAACATGTCTGGACATGTCTGGGCAGGAATGATGAATAATTATAATACATGCACGCGGGTCTTCATTACAAATCCCATACGGTGTAATATGTGTGAGTGTGTGTGCAATGAGGGATTATAGCCAGATAATATATTATATGAGAAAGCAAACACCAAATCAGATGGGGGGGGGGGCAGGCAGATGAGTGAATACAGTACAGTACCTGATAGTAGTGATAATTATTAAATCAAGCAGTTCGGGTAGCCAGCAGCATGGCCACTGCACTGGCTGTCATGAAAGCACCTCCCGCGCTGCATATTTACCCAGTTTGACTCTAGGCTCAGGTGGTGGACCGAAAGGCACAGCTTGTTGTGACACAAGTGCGAGGCCTCGTAGCCAACTGGAAGCTGTGTGGTGCGGAGGGAACACATCATCCTTACCCTATGCACACCCAGCACCCTACTCTCCCCATCACTCCATTCAACCCTCATCATACCATAACCCCTGGATGATGTGCCACCAGTCCACACCAAACAACCCCCAGAGGCAGAAGCCTACACCCGTACCATCAACTTGCTGTGCCACAAAGCATAAGGTGGCCAAGAAGATATTTGTTTGTTTTGTTTTTCATTCATTTGTAAGGTCAGCTGATTGTCTGCTAATGCCACTATTAGGTCCAACACCTCTATTTATTTCCCCATTGCTTTACACGCAAATTATGTTGACTTCTCACCTCCAAAAGCCTGCTTCAGCTTCTTTCAATTCTTTAACCAGACCACTCAAAACGATGGTCTGCTTCTGCTCTGACATACTTGAGAGTATTGAAAGGAAATCAGTTGTCAGATTTTTTCGGCGCTCAATCAAACGGAGCAAGTGCATTTTTACAGGTTTTCCAGCTAGTTTTGCCTCAACTGACTTGTCTGCATAAAGCGCCCCAAATTGATTTTGCTAAAATTATTTAAAACCTCAAATCACCGAAATTTCAATTGTAAATACAACAGGCAACATTTTCATGCCTCAATATTACTGACTGCAGTACTATCAATTTGCCTGGGTCCTTATTTGTCGTCAGCATACTAGTCATTTTATTTTGGAGGATGGGTGCAACAAGTTGACCTTCACCTAATTGCAGGTGTATTACCTAACTCATCTCTCTTTAAAATAGTAGAGAGAAAAACTCATCTCTCTCTTAAATAGGGGACAATAACTCATCTCTTGTATACATAAATCCCATTCTTCAGGCACTTGGTAGAGATAATTCCTACTGGTGGATATATGAGCTTCTCTGACACATTAGTTAATGGCTGTTATGAAAGCAGAATGTTGAAATAACCAAACGGAAGCTTCCCGTAACTCATAACATAAATAGATACACGAATGAGTAAAGACTTCCTAGCTGCCTCATAAACTTTAACTCAAGATATTCATTAATTTACATATATCATGAGGATCAAGCTGGTGTCAACCCACAAAAAAAGATATACCCCTCCCCTGCCTGTACAGGGTGTAATCTACTATAGTTTTTGTTTTCACCAGACACACAGAAGATAGTCATCATTACTCCTACAGCTATGAAAACAATCTGAGATAGATATCTATATCGTATCGTATCTATACACTCAACAATAAATAGACCTGTTTGTGAGTCAGAATCGTGAAATGTGCTGTTTATTTTGGCACAATGACAGCCCATAAAAAGATTGATAGCTTAGCTTCCTCATAGTGTCCTATCAAACTACTTTACAATATGAAAAGGGTGCGGGTGGGGCGTCCGCGGAAGTGGTGTCTAATCACAGATCATAGGTGAAATAATTACCTGAGTCTACAGATCTCAGTCTATTCTCAGTCTCACTCAGTGATTCAGGCATCTCTGTACATTTAGACTCTAGTTCTGATTTCTCATCATACAGCTGTCTTATCTGCAATATATATATATATATATATATACTTTTATTGTCAGCAACAATTTATTATTTCAAATGTTTTTCATGATGTGACATAAATGGCAAAAAGAAAAATGATACAAACAAAGATTCAACAAAAAATAAGACTATGCCAATAAACTGAAAAAATGTTGCATTAGCCTTTTCTTAAACATAATATTATTTAAAGTAAGAGTGGTTCTCAATGAAGAGGGTAAAATATTAAAGTTTGTTGCTATTTTGTGGTTTAAGTTGTCTAATGGAGGTTTAAAGGGCAACCAAGGTTTCAAACAACTTCTCATTGAGGGCCATTGATTAATAGCAGATTGCACCTTCTGTATGTGGAAAAAGACAAAATATAATTTGGATGATTATTCAGCCAGAATTCTTGTGAAACATTTCTTCCATCAGGTACTCAAACTCAGCTAAAAGAGAATAACACGTAGCAGTTTCCTGTTCCTGTTATTATTTAGCCTGTGCTCTATAATTATTACAGCAAAGTCTTGGAACCTCCCTTAAACTGAAGTGTTACCCAGCTTAGAGTCAGCAACTACTTTGAGTTTTGCATCGTGTAATGCACAAAGCTGATGCTGCCCAGCACATTATCTGCTACCCAATAATGCATTGCTGCGAAACCTTGGTTGCCCTTTAAGTAAGTGTGTATCTCTTCTTGGAAATCGGTGTGGTGTGGGAATAAAAAAATCAGAGATGTATTGAGGTGATAAATTATTCAGAGCCTTAAATCCCGTAATGCAAGTAAAATAATTGCTCAGTATTGAAAGGGGTAAAATTTTAAGTGATGTACATAGGTCATTAGTAGGTGACAAATAAAAAAATTATGTTGAACATTGGCCACAATTCTCAAGGCTCTTTTTTGCTGAGTGAAAATAGGGTTTGTGATATTTGTGCAAAGCTAGACGTAGCGAGGTTTGATATATGGTATACAGTATAATATAAGAGAGCAATTTATTTGAACGTCTACTCACCTATAAAGATGTACTGTAAAGTGGACGAGATGTCGCGTTGATTGTCCAAGGTCAAGATTAATAGCCTGTCAGCACTCTCGGTCTAGATGGTACAATTCCGATAAGGTGCTGGTCTGCTAAGGTCTCGGATAACCTCACATGCCTTTCCTTTTCCTCGTCGCCGCCAGGGAGGAGACAATTCCAATGCAGAATTAATTCAATTTGGACAAATCCATTCCGCAGACTAAAGAGACAATTTACAATTCAATTGAATTTACAATTCCGCTCTCCAAGCAAAATCACTTTAATTTCCCCACTGGGTACATGTGGTTATTAATCATTCTCACAGAGACGGTCTGCCTTCCGTAGGAGGTCTTCTTCACTATCCTCCCCCTTCGCCAATTTCTTTTTGGCAATCGACTTAGACATGAGGTTTGTCAACTTCTCTTTAATGTCAAGCTTCTCTTTTAAGGCTTCAAACATGGAACGGGGAGGGGTGGAAGCTGACTGAATTGGACTTGTACTTGGGCTGGTACCAAGTGGTTGACTCATTTCATGCAAAGAGGTATCTTAACACTTCATTTGTTCCACGGACTCAACGGACTCTCCTTGGGTAATTCTACCCGCAAAGATCTCAGGAAGGGGAGGGGCCTCTGGAATAGCTAATTCCGGGGTCGGGGAGTTAATGGACGCGCTCGAAGGAGCTAATTCCTGGGCCGGGTTACTGGGGCAACTTGGCTTCGGGGATGAAGCTACCGGCTCAATTGACTCTGCAGGGACCGGGGAACTCGCAACAGGTTTGGCCATAAGTGAGCATTTTAAAAAGTTCATAAATTCTTCTGCCTTGGCCATGGCAGATCTCATCTCACTTTCCTGTGCTTGAGCCTCGAGGATGGCTGCGCGCCGCACCTCTATATCACGTCTTTTGGCTCTATAAATTTTCTAGGGCTGTGCCTCCTCGGCGTCAAGTTCTGCGAGCTGGCCTTCTCGCAATTCCAAATCAGCATTTAAAGGAATCAAAAACTTCGACCAGATCTTGGGCGGTCTCTTTAGAAGGGGCCGGGGATTCGCTGGAGGTATCAGCTAAATACGGGGCGGGGCGTTTGACTTGTGGGGTAGGCTTAAGCACGGAGGAATAAGTCTTCAAGCCTAGAAGGGACGGGATAGTGGCGGTTGGGACCGTGGGAGGGGCCAACAGAACAGATGTGACTTCTGAACCTAAATCTGCTGGACGGGGGGCTGTGGCAGCGGGAACTTTTCTCGGGGGCTTGGGTTTAAATGACTTTGTGCCGTTGGGGGTCGACACTTCAATTAACTTCACTTTGGGATTGCCACAGCTATCTTTAAAGTGACCGGGGCCACCACAATTCCAACACAAAACATTATGACCATTATCCTTGGAGTGTCCGAACTCCCCAAAATGCTTCCAAAAGCATTTCAACAAAGGACAATATCCAAACGCATGCTTTGGATTGTGCTTCTTTCACTTCGGGCAGAATGCCTGATTCTGTGGAGACTTACCGTCTGCCATCAGTTACGACTTGCTTCGCTAGTATGAGTATTCTGGTACTAAGTACGGTGAGAGTATTACAGACAATCTGCAAATAGACAAAAGGGAACAATTCATAAGTTCATATTCATAACCATACAGCAAATATAATTTACACATACAATTAACTTCTTAAGGTAATGTCAAAGACCGATCCGAATATCAACATATCATATACCGTTGGAAAGCTGCCGAGCTACTGAAAACGAATACCTGAACAAAAACTTGGTTCAATGACGTTGTGTCATTTTAGGGAGGAAATGAGGCAGAAAATGCTGTTTTTGTCAAAGCAGATGGGGGAGTCAAATTACATGCAAAAAATTTCAGACCAGGTGGAATGCATACGTAGAGATTGCATTCATCGTAAAATTTGATTTTCTTTGATATATGACTAGTCTAAACTGATTTTTTACTTCACGCCATACAATGCATTTTTTTTGTGAAGCCGTGAAAATATGTGAAATTTAAATCATTAATTCAGAACAGATCATAGGCTCGAAACAAAATTAATTATGATTTTCCCTTAGAGTACATACACTTCAAATGCCATACCTATTAATTTTCAACAAATTAGCTTGCATATTGCGAAAACAGAAGACTCTCGAATACAGCTAATATTTTTTGCAACTTTTGCATAACATCAAATGTGCTGTCCAAATGACCATTATTGTGGCTAAACAAAGTTTTTTTGAAAGTTCTCACATACGAAGCCGCTTTCATTAGCCATGGTGCACACAGGAAATGCCAAAAGATTTTTTCCCTGCATCCTCGTTTTTCCTGAATTTAACGCAAAAGAATGCCAAAAAACAGCTATTTTTTGGGACTTTTGAGGAGTTTTTGGCCATTCTTTTGCGTTAAATTCAAGAAAAACGAAGATGCAGTGAAAAAATCTGTTGGCATTTCATGCGTGCACCATGGGTAATAAAAGCGGCTTTGTATGTGACAACTTTCAAAAAAACTTTGTTTGGCCACAATAATGGTCATTTGGACAGCACATTTGACGTTATGCAAAAAATGCGAAAAATATCAGGTGTATTCGAGACTCCACTGTTTTCGCAATATGCAAGGTAATTTGCTTAAAGTCAATATGTATGACATTTGAAGTGTACTCTAAGGGAAAATCATAATTAATTTTGTTTCGAGCCTATGATCTGTTCTCAATTAATAATTGAAATTTCACATATTTTCATGGCTTCACCAAAAAAATGCGTTGTATGGCGTGACGTAAAAAGTCAGTTTAGACCAGTCGTATATCAAAGAAAATCAAATTTTACTATGAACTCAATCTCTAAGTATACATTTTACCTGTTTTGAAATTTCTTGCAATTAATTTGACTCCTCCATCTGCTTTGACAAAAACAGCGTTTTCTGCCTCATTTCCTCCCTTTAATGACACAACGTCGTCGAATCAAGTTTTTGTTCAGGTATTCATTTTCAGTAGCTCGGCAGCTTTCCAACGGTATATGATATGTTGATATTCGGATCAGTCTTTGACATTACCTTAATCTGCAAAGTACACAAATTCGTCTTTCTTGGTAGGCTTAGGTTGCTTGCCTGACCGAGTTACTGCAGGTTTGGTGGGTTGTAACTCCTCTGTCATAACAGGGTTTCCCATACTAATTGACAAGTCAGCTTTGGCATTAGTTGCCTCACTGATGGGGTTTAACGGCAACTCAATACTGGGTCCAGCTAGATTATCAATCACAATGTCAGTACTAGCGTCATTATCAGTATTAAGCTCTACTTGTAAATCAAGACTGGGATCAGCTAGATCATGACCCGACGTGTCAGTACTGGCATTAATTTCATCATTACTATCGTGCAAAGCTACATCATCACCCAAAGCATAAGCACTAATGTTGCTTTCACCCGCTACAGGTGCCTCAACCCCTACTGTATTAGGATCAAAGCTCACACCAGGATTAGCAATAGGCACAACCTCACACCCTTTATCACCTGTTGATTCAAAATACCACTCTAATGCAAGAGGCATGATGGAATCGGCTGGCCCGCTAATTGGGTGATTGGTTTTCTGTAACAAAAACAAATGTTTACGGTTTCTGCGTACCGTACTTAAGCCTGTTTTAATCCAATAGCTTTTAGGATGTGACTCATCCTTGTACAAAACAATTCCTTCTTGACTAGCGTCAGTAGGGGCTTTAACCCACACAATTTGGCCTGGCAATAATTCTGGCAGATATTTAGCATGGTGCTTTTGATTCCACTTATGAAAAGCATCTTTGCGTTTCTGCAAACAAACCTTCTCAAATTCCTTGTAATCAACTTCAATACTTGTTGGATGACCCAGCGGCGGTTTCATACGCCTACCAAACATTAACTCACCGGGCGAAAATCCCTCAGACAAGGGTGTGGCTCGGTAAGCTAACAAAGCAGAAAAAATATCATCAGATTTTTTCAACGAATTCTTAAAGGTACGAACAGAGCGTTCCGCTAAACCATTACTTTGCGGATAACGAGGGCTGCTAAATCTTTGGTCGAAACCCCAAGTCTTAGCAAAATCTCTAAAACTCTGACTAGCATAGCAACCTGCATTGTCACTTCTTAATAATATAGGCACTCCAAAACAAGAAAATATTGACTTAAATTCTTGAATAACATTATAGGAAGACAGCAACAACAACGGTCTAACTTAAATCCACGTGGTATAATAATCTACAACTAATAGATACCACTGGCCTTTAAATTCAAGGGTATCCGAACCAAGTTCTAACCAAGGTCCATCAGGTTAGCCGCAGTCTTCAATGGGCTCATGCTTAATTTTTCCAAACTTGGTACAAATGTCACACTTTCTAATGAATTCTTCAACTTCCTTACTACAACCTGGCCACCAAAACAATTGCCGCGCTCTTCTCTGACATTTGCCAATATACTGATGACCTTCATGACATAATTCTAAGTACTTGCGACGCAAAGCTTTTGGGATATAAAGCCTTGACTCATACATAATTATATCACCATACAATATGAGGCTATCTCTAACTTGATAAAGCTTTTTAACCTCCACATCACATCCAGAAATGTCTAATGGCCATTCAAACCGAATACACTGCTGTATATCCTTACAAATTGTATCATTCATAATAGCTTGCAACAATTCCCTCTCCTGAAAATTTTCAGGCCAGATATGCTTCATGTTACTAGCTACGTAGAACTCAACAAGGCGAAATTCTGTAATTTCCTTATCACTACCACTGGGCTGGCTATTAGGACGACTTAAGAAATCTGTGATATACATACAAACACCAGGAGTGTGCGAGATAGTAAAATCATACCTCATAAGCCTCATTTTAAATCGCTGGACTCTTAAGGGGAGTTGGGATAAGTCCTTTTCACCTAACAAGCTGATCAGGGGTTTATGATCTGTCTCGATTTCGAATGTTCTTCCAACAAGATAGAAATCAAATTTCTCACAGGCCCATGTAATGCCTAATGCTTCTAATTCAATCATGGCATAGTTCTTTTCAGCAGGAAGTAATTTCCTAGATGCATACTCAACTGGCTGCCATAATTCGTCGACGGTAAACTGCAATAATACAGCACCAAGAGCTATTCTAGATGAATCAGCTGATACTTTATGCCTACTTCTAACGTCAAAAGCACAAAGGACAGGAGCACTAGACAACTCTACCTTAATTTCTTCAAATGCTGTTTGTTGGTCGATTCCCCAATAAAATGGGCTGGAATTAGTAGTCTCATAAATAGGCGAACACAATTCAGCCAACTTACTACTAAACTTGTTTAAATAATTGACCATCCCTAAGAATCGTTTAGCTTCTTTCTTAGTAGTGGGGGGTGAAATTGACATGATGGTTTTGGCCTTTTCCGGGTCTAATTTCACACCTTCTAAACCATGGGTGGGCAACCTTTTCTTAAAAAAGGCCACATTTTAAACCAGATCAACTCAAAAGGCCGCAACATATTTTTCAGGGATAAAATTGGAACTGGAATAGCAATTTTGGCATTTCCACTTGTGTAAAAACTAAAACAGATTTATGTCTAAAAACTGCAGTATGTTGCAAAAACCATCAACATAGCAGAAATATTGGTTTATCTAATCTTCTTGAGTTTTGTGATGTCATTTTACCTCATGATTTGATTGTGTACATGTCTGTATCCCCATGTTTCATGTGAAAGACAATGAGGAGGGTAAGTGCGGGATGGACAATGAAGTATTTTCGCGGAGCGAAAATATTTTTTTTAAATATTTTTCATCTCCTGCCAAAGTTTGCACCTCACAGCTCCTGCCCTCTCTCAAGGTAGGGAAATTTTCGCAAATGATTGTGAAATGAAGAATTCAATATGGAACATTTCAGCCATAATGCAGGAGCACTTGTCACAAAGGGAATTTTTGTTCACAGAGACTGTTTTGCAAAAAGAGAAATTACTATTATGTTTGAGAAACTTGTAATTTTAACATTCAAAGGTCACTGTTTTGTGTTATTTCGAAAGGACAACAACTTAATAAAGTAGTAAGAGTGACTGGGAAGCTAAGCTACAAGCATAATGCAGAATGGCCACTATTTAGAAATATTTTGAGCTTACAGAGCACTATGCATACTTGGTTCTCCACATAACAAAAGGGGAACAAAATTAATGTATAAAAAGGTTTACAGGCATACGGCCACAATTAGGCCACAAAACATTACCCATTAGGCCGCACTGGCAAAAAGGCCGCAGGTTGCCCACAGCTGTTCTAAACAAACAACATGTCCCAAAAACTTAATTTCAGTAACGCCAAATTCACATTTCTCCTTTTTCAAGGTCATACCAGAATTTTCAATTCTTTCTAGTACCAAACGCAGCCTAGACCAATGCTCTTCTGCGTTTCTACCAAAGACAAGAACATCATCCATCATACAAATAACTCCTTCTAAATCTAGAAGTATCTTTTCCATGGAGCGCTGGAAAATTTCAGGGGTGGATGAAAGTCCAAATGGCAAACGGCGGAACTGATACCGTCCCAAAGGGGTAAGAAAAGTTGTCAATGCTCTACTACCAGGATGCAAAACAATTTGCCAAAAGCCAGAATTGGCATCCAACTTGGAGAACAATCGACCTGTCGACAACTTTGATAACATATCACTCGAGGTAGGGGGTAATGTTCCCTTTTTACACCCCTATTTAACATAGTAAGGTCAACACACATTCTTATCTTACGGTGGGCTTTGGGCACTATAGTTAATCCCGAACACCAATCAGTTGGATGTTCTACAACTTCAATTACATTCATGGCAAGCATAGTTTGTAATTCAGCCTTGGCCTTTTCTCTTAGACCTATTGCAGTTGACCTGGGTGTGCGGATTTCAAAGGGGGTAACATCCGTCTTCATAATTATCTTATAAGTCTCAGGCATGGTGCCTAAGCCTTCAAATAACTTAACAAATACCTTAAATGGATCAAATGCTTTACGATTTGGCTGTATGGAATTAACTACTGCAAGTAAATTAAGTCCTCGTATCTCTACGATTCCCAACAAATTCCTAGTTGCATTTTTTAAAATCGGTGCAAGCGATTTAATAATAATTCCTTTGTTGTTTAATTCTACTAGGCTTTCGCCAGCAACATTCAATGGAGTCGAATCAGCACCTACTAGAAATCTACTAGGTTCCCTTAATTCTAATTTCAGATCACGAGATGTTTGATCAGTAATGATAGTTACGTCAAAACCTGTGTCTAAAGTAAAATCAACACCTCTACCATTAACTTCGATATAAACTCTAAATTCTAACTCAGCTCTACCTACAGATAGTCAACTATGTCCGAAAAGCTTGTCAGGATCGACATTAACTCTTCTAATTTGCATAAAGTGATTTGGGCTGGATGTACGGCCTCTATCTGGGTAGAGACTGGGTTCACGGCTGCGTAGAGACTTGGGCTGGTCACTACTACTAGACTTGAACTTAGAAGGGCAGTCTATTACTGTGTGACCTTTTTTTCTGGCACAAGTGACAAATGGCGTGGGGACAATTTCTAATTCTGTGATGGGGATCACTACACTGGTAACAATGATTCAAGCCGCTACTAGCTTGGGCTTTCCTACCATCCTTATCCTTACTTTTACTTCTATCATGCCTGTCCTTGCTACAGCCTCTACTGTCATTGCGTGAATTTTGGTCACGAGAATCGTGCCTACTTCTACTGCTACTACGACCGTCCCGGCGGGAATACCTTGGGTCATACCTGGCCTCAGAAACTTCCTGTTTAATGGGCACTGCAGGGACAATAATACTGGTACGATCTAATTTCTTATCTGGCTCAGCAGCTGTACCATGGCAGGCCAGTATACTACAAAGGGACTCCCAATCAAGGTCGTTTTTTTGCCATTAATTCACGTCTTAATTTTAAATCTTGCAGGCCATTAACTACTATAATCTGTGCTAAAGTCTTTCTAATTCCTGATTAGCACCCCTTTTGATTTCAGGGCTAAATGAACTATCAGTGGATTTAAATATGCCTGTGGTACGGGACAAATGTTCCACACGTCTAACATAATCCCTACAATCTTCGCTCGTCTGCTGACAAGCACTGTTTAAGTTCCATAATTTAACATTTAAGGACTCTTCTCTTTCGTAAGCGTTCTTTAAAGCTTTTAAAACCTGGTCATAGGTCAGCTCTTCGCTTGAAAGATCTATACCTTGGGCCTGCAAGGCTTGGAAGCCTTCATTACTAATTGCCTTCAACAATGCACATAACTTCATTTCCTTGTTGAACACGTTTACTTCGGTCTCAACTGATCCAGTAGTCACCTTTTTGGTTCCCCTGTTACAAACTTCAAACCTTACTGCGACAGTAAACCTGTCTAAAGACAACTTCCAAGAACCAAATACGTCCTTGGGGTTAATCTCCAAAGTAGGGAAGTCTCGATATTTCGAGCCCATGGTGGCTATTTGGGTTTTAATATACTTTTTGTTTTGTTGAGAGTAGGACACTTAAACAATAACAACAAACAAATTCCCCCAGGTTCACTATACAACAACAGTATAACAAACTAACTTCACAAACCAACTACTACTTATCACTAGTAGTTCACCACAAACTAACTCAACAACCACTAACTAACCACTAACTAACTCACTAACCACTAACTCACAAACTCACAAACTGACCACAAAAATCACTCACGATTTCAATGTGGTTTACTGTGAACCTGCACCTCTTCTCATGAGATGATGCTGATTCACAGTTTATCCGAAGCCTTCCCCAACTTCGGAAAGCCTGCAGACTTTCCAATTTTGGAGACTGGGAATGGGATTTCACTCGCTGGACTAACTTATGGTTAGCCAATGTCTACAAACAAATAATATGATATGAATATGGGTTTTCTATTTTGATATTTTGGCTCTAAAGCCGACTGCCCCATGTAAAGCTAGGCGTAGCGAGGTTTGGTATATGGTATGCAGTATAATATAAGAGAGCAATTTAATTGAACGTCTACTCACCTATAAAGATGTACTGTAAAGAGAACGAGATCTCGCCATGACTGTCCAAGGTCAAGGTTAATAGCCTGTCAGCACTCTCGGTCTAGATGGTGCAATTCCGATAAGGTGCTGGTCAGCTAAGATCTCGGATAACCCCACAATTTGATGCACATAAGTTGTTATATATATGGATTCCATAAATGAGATAACAGTGAATAAATTGAAAATAAAATTGTTTAGCAGAATGTGTGGTCAAGTAGGGTCTGCATAGCTTAAGTAAGTTTGTATTTTTTGACACCTTATCCAAAACAGTCTCACAATGGCCATTCAATGAAAATTAGTCAGATAACTTAAAGCCAAGAAGTTCAGTGTCATGCCTTTGAAATATTTGGTTATTGTCAATTTTTAAATTTAATGATGAATCCTCCCCAAAAGAACTTAAAAAGTGTGATTTTTTATAATTTATTGTCATGTGATTATTTTTGCACCACTTGTTGATTGAAACCAAATTTCGATTACAAATTTGAACTAACGTAGAGGGAACAGAATGGCTTGCTACAAAAACAGTGTCATCAGCATATGCATAAGAGTTCGAGGAGAGAGGTAGATTTGGTAGATCATTTATATAAATCTGAAATAAAGTTGGTGCCAGTATTGAACCATGCGGAACCCCAATATTGATGTCAAGTATTGATGACACTGCACCATCAAAATGAAGATACTGAGGCCTGTCCTGTAGAAATGATGATAGCAACAAAAATGCCTTGTTCTCAAAATTAAAGTTCTGTTGTTTATTTTTTAATATTTGGTGATCAACACAATCAAATGCCTTGCAAAAATCAATAAACAGAAAAATACTCTTCTTTTGTTTGAGTTTCTCAGAAGAAGAGTCAGAAATAATTTTATGAACGGCGTCGCTGCATGAATGTGCAGTGCGAAAACCGGACTGCGATGAAGATATTAGATGGTTTTCATTCAAAAATATCTGAATATTAATATTTAAATGTTTTTCAAATATCTTCGAAAGAACGGGTAAAACTGATATAGGTCTATAATTTCCTGGGTCATCTTTTGACCCTGACTTAAAAATAGGGGTTACGCGAGCAATTTTCCAGACTTTTGGAAATACTCCTTCATCTAAAATTCTATTGAAAATATCTGTGAGCACTGGACCTATGTAGGGAAATGTTTTGTTTAACATCCAAACTGAAATCTGGTCAGGACCAGTGCTTTTGCCTATGGGTATTGATTTTAGAAGCTTATGCAATGAGACTGTTGTAAATTTTGGAAATTGTTTGAAACCTTTGTGGTGGTAATTTGGTAAAGTACTAGAAAAATCAGAAATCAAAGAAAATCTTTTGATAGCTTCACAGCGATAGATGTAAAATGCTCGTTCAAATTACTGCTAGAAATATCAGCAGCATTGTCAATATAAGTTTTAGTTTTGTTTCTGATATTTAGCGCATTCCACAATGATTTGGTATTATGGCCTTTGGAATTTTCAACCAGTTTTGTCATATACTTCTTCTTTTTTCTTTTTATCATGTTAGTGACTAAGTTTCTTTCAATTTTATAAAAATCCCATAACTTTTGAGATTTATACTGGTCTCTTAGTCTCATATGATCACGCACTTCATCATCAATCCACATAGGAAGGACCTCAGATTTGACATAGCGAGTCCTCCGTTTTATAAGTTTTGATGTTAAATTTAAGAAAGTTTCATTGAAATTCTCTATGACATGGTTGATGTTGCTGTAACATAGAGATTGGTGCCAGTCAACATTGCTGAAATATTTGTGTATATTTTCATCGGTAAATTTGCTATAATCGTTGAAATTTATCTTAATTCTTTTCTCTGATTTTACAACACTCTTTTTTCGTATTGCCATAATCAAGAAAGGATCACTTAAAGAGTATTTCAGAACTAAGCTAGAACGAACATTGGCTGGTTGGTTGGTGTATATGTGGCCAATGATAGATTCAGAATGTTCTGCAATTCTTGTAAAATCCTTTATTAGTTGTGTAAGTCCAAGTGGATTTATGTCATTTCTAAACCACCTGACCAATGTGCTGTTATGACTGAGGTCAACATTAAAATCACCCAAAATGAATACTTCCCTGCAAATTGATACAATGTTCTCGATGTAATGAGTGAAGACATGGTTCCAATCAACAAGTGCGCTAGGTGGGCGACAAACGAAGCATGTTAAAAAAGATTGTGAGTGGGTTTTGGAGATTTTAAAAGTAATTGACTCAGGCATTGAATGGTTCGCAATATTGATATCTTCGAATGAAATACCAACACGTATGCAGCATAGCAAACCCCCTCCTTGACCAGTATTCCCATCCTGTCTTACAATATTATAGTTCAATATATGGAAAAAACTATTTGATTTAGACTCATTTAGAAAAGTCTCAGATAAACAAAAAATATCAAGATCATTTTCATGTAAGATCTTTTTGACTTCATCAATTTTGCTTGTAAGCCCTCTAATACTTAGATGAGCTATTTTCATGCCTTGAGTAAAATAACTAGACATTTTGAGTTGAAATTTCTGATAGGTGGCAATATATGAATAAAGATTTGAGTGGTATACACTTGTGTATAGCGTGTTTCATGTCATCGGTTTGTGATGCGAATTTTACCTTCACAGTGCGCAAGGTCTTACCACCTTTTGAGAGTCTCTCAATAGTGGCCTCCAGATAAACTGCTTTGACATCTCGCTCTATATCATTGTTACTGCCTTCTTTAGGGACATGGCACAGTTTAAATTCTGAGTCTTGGGGTCTTGTGGTCTCCACCAAAGAGGAGACAATTCCATTCCGTTACAATTTTTATAGCTGTAGCAGTATCTCTAAATTGAATGGCCAGTTTCGGATGATCAGACATTTGATATTAACGATAATGTTTCTTTCAGGTGCAAATGGTTCTCTATGCGTTGACTGTGGATGGTCTGAGCTGTGTTGGTCCTTACTGGATGATTTGAGTTTTGACTTTCTGCTGTGAAGGGTATTATTGTTTGGTGATCCACTATGGTGTGGCGAATGGGAAGGCAGGCCTTGGGATTGGAAGGATGGTGGTTGGGATAAAGGGTTTGCCTGGTTTTGTTGAGTCGAAGTGTGTGGTGTTGGTATGGAGGGGGAAACATGAGCACCAGTGCCGTGCCTTTGTGTTTTTCCAGCAACCTCTGCATACGTTCCAAATTTCTGGTTGATGGAAGATTCTAGTTGTTGTTTTACACAGAACAGTTGATGGTTAAATTTCTGCTCCATAGTTTCTGAGAAATGGCTCAGGTGAGCACGTGATGTGTCATTGGTTAATGGTCCGATGTTTCTGCTCTCCTGCATTTGTTAGATGATCTTGGTCTGGTTATTGACTACCTCTTCCAGTTCTTGATATCTTGACTGCAGTGACTTGTTCAAAGCCTTGCACATAACTAGACTGCAGTCTGGCATTTTGGTAGGTGGTGAAGAAATTGGTGGGTAAGAACTTACGTCAGAGATTGGTGGAGGGATCGATTTATTGAGAGGAGATCTTGATTTTTCTCTTGATTTCTTTGGTGGAGTGAGTTGGTCATGCATTCCTGTCTCAGCTTGTCTCCTGTTAAAGGTGCAGATTTAAACTGTTGGTTGATGGGAGAGGAATTTGTTATAGCGGTTCGAACATGAGTGATATCTATGTCAGACTGGATAATAGGAGATTAGGTGTTGGGGATGGGTGATATAGGACTGGCGGTATTGTTGATTGGGTACTGGTTTTTGACTGGGCTCTGTTGGAAAGGGGTGGTGGGATGGGAAGGCAAACCCTTTGATGACACACTTTCAATGTTTGATGAAGTTGATGGGACAGGGTGAGTTGGGAGCGATGGCTCAGTAGCTCCATCTTTGCTATGTGTGAAAGATGGACTATTGATTGATGTATCCATATTACTTTCGTCTGAGAAGCTATCTCTTTCATAGTTTTTTACACAAGCCAGAGCTGTGTGGCAGATTGATTGATAATCCTGGTTGGCAGCATCAACAACGTGATGAGGCATCTTAGACATTAGTTCCTCGTAGTGAGCCATGAAATAGTTAAAGTACTAGGCTAATGAGGGGGTGCACGGAAATTAATCATAATTAGTATTTTCTGGTGACAAGCAAGACCATTGGCTGATCAGTGTAATTAGAGGCGGAGAATGGCCTTGGTCTCCGCCTCTTACAGCCAGTCGACGTTGCGATCTCAAGTGGTCAAGTGTGTTATATAAGAAATTGTGATTCGCAGACACCCATAAATAAAGTTGAATAGAAGCCTATGATATAGCTATTGTTATGTTGGATCATCCCACTGGGATTATAGGATTTAATTACAACGGTCAATTTCAATGTTGACAACGGTATCTAGGCTACCTCTGAAACCATAAATCATAATGTCAAAATCGACCAATAAGAGCTTGTATAATTTGAAGCGGATGATTTGAAATCATTGGAACTGGGAGTTTTTGGAAGACATCAGGTGTATTTTCACCACTTTCCGATGCAATTTTTGGAAGGAAAATTTATTGGGCATGTGTATCACACAATTACGCATCAGCACATCTGATTCCTATTAAAAAAAAATCACTACTGCTCCTCTTATTTCTGAAAAAGCAGGAGGAATTTGAATGCTGCTAACCTCATTTGAAGTTGATATGGCTGGGTGATCGCTTTAATTTGACTGGCCCTTATATACCGGTCGAGCCACTTTAATATCTGAATTTCCGTTCACCAAAATAGTGGATGTCCTATTAAAAAAGTTGATAGTATAAACTTTTTTTTCCTTTTTTTTTAGCTTTTTCGAAACACTTATACATGCTCCACTTTTATCAACAGTTAACTTAGAACACACACCTTCAATGTCTTTAGTTTTGAGAAAGTTTGAGTGAAGTTTTGATCCACTCGAATGCAGCGGTCTTACATACAATCACTATCTGCGGGTTTTTGGTAGTGCCCTTAACTTCTATAGTTGATGTTTGGTTAAAGGTACTATCCAGCTTCTTCTGAATGGCATTTATCTTGTCCAGATAATATGGCACTTGGTTGACATGTTCCTCAGTTGAATTAGGCTTCATTGTGAAAACCAGTGTAGGTTCAGAGGAAGATGAAGTACTATCCGAGTCTAAGTCATTGCTATTCTTTTTCCGCGCTCGGTGAAAATGTTTTATCATTTGTTAAATATTACTAGTATAGGTTTTACTAAAAACAATGTCAGAGCAGTTTTTTATTGCTGCTTGCTGCGTCGCTCACAACAATCGGAATCACAACAATCAGAATATATAAAGATGTAGTCATCTCAAAAACAAAACTGTACACTCTGTCACTGCCGCACAAAGCTAGACACAACCCTAACTACGAAGTTGTTCAGCAACTTCAAAACTCCTTGTAAACATAGAGTGATAACCTGAGATAACGCCTCTCCACCTGCTCCTCAATGATTGCTGCCGGCTATAACTATGAGGAGACAACTCCCAAACACTGCCAAATCATATTTGTACTTGACTTGAATGTTGAGATTGATCAAGACCCTCGGACGTGTTTGCCCATTACATTTTTATGATGAGAAATATATGTAGCCATCTTTGGCAATTATCTGAGGCGTACAGAATGAGCTATGGTGATTTATAAAATTGATGGTGACCAAACCTCAGCACTCAGATCTGCACTGAAACTGGTGGTGGCTAGTGTAAGAATAAGAATGATGCAGAGGCAGCGTTATGGTAGGACACTAGTATGATACCTGCCGCTCTGATAAGTAAGACAGAGTGCTGAGGTGGGGATAACTACGATATGGACAGTAGAGATGTCATCTTACTACCGTAAGGTCGCCTATTGTAGCCGCATGGTTAATGTCCATGAGTGGTTAAAACTTAGTCAAGCATACCGCGGTAATAATAAGGGCATTGCTTCCAAATTCTATAGGCAGGCGGCTAATGAGTGAACATACATACTAACTCAGTTGTAACATGCTAGCATCGACTATATATCTCTTATTTTTATTGACAATATCCGACCTCAGAAGAGACATATAAAATTGGAGAGCTCAATGTATTGACCTTGTAATAACCTTGCAGTTGTTTGCCTCGTTACAACTACATAAAATTATCATCCAATTAGAAACGATCTGACCAATTGTTAACCAATCAGCATTCTTCTTCTCCAACTAGTAGTCGATGCAATGATTATTATTATGGCAGACAGAAATGTATCATAATGTTTTGTTTTGAAGAAGTAAGTAGGACAGCTGTGGTCAGGTCTGTGCAGTGTGGTGGGAGGGCATTAGCATGTAACACATAGTGTGCACATTTCTTGATCATTATAATGCCTGGGCGGCTAGATATTGTGGTTAAATGACAGTGAGCTTGTGGTGTGATATGGCTAAAATCTGTGTTTTGTTTCCTAAATTAATCCAGGTCTGTTCACCAACAAGCCACGTGGTTACAATACGCGACCTTACGGTACAAATCTAATGTGGGAGGGGGTGCCACCACCCTATAGCTGCGCTGATCATGTTCTATACTTTTGCATATACATCTCAGATCGATAGTGTTCCCCAAAGCACTCTGGGCAACAGCAACTGATATTCACCTGGTTTTGGGACTGCTCTTTACTAAAAGAGAATTCTGATTCTATTTTAGCTATCCTAATATCCCTATTTGTAAGTTCTAACTGTATCAAATCAATCTCTTTCTTCTTACTTCTTTCGAGTTGTCTGACCTCCCCTGTCAGATAATATATATATATCATTTAATATACACATAATATGATAGATGATAAAGATCTTAACTTTATACATTGTAAACTCGTTGCTGTGAGTGAGTAATCAGTACAACCATGTCAACTGGCTAAAACATCATGAACGCCACGATTCAAAAGATGGAGAGGAGAATATTTATTTCGAAGCTTTCATTACTCCCTCTCCGAGACCTGGCGAGGAGACTATCAGCCTTCCTTCAGCACGAGGGACTGATACGCAAAGTTGTGGTAATTAAAATACAATTTACAGCGTAAATAATTATATTCAACAGAATTTGCCTCATGTCAGTGGTGTGCCTTAGAGGTCCTGGTACTAATTGTACGCTTTGAGTGTTCTATCAGTCTCCAGGAAGAGATTATAAGTATGATACATTTCTTTTTCCGCTGCAGCTCCACTAATGATTGTTATGCCTGTAGGATCTTCTGTATTTGTATTCAGTAATTGACTTTTTTCATATCCCAGAATATTCTGTATGTGTTTACCTAGTAGTGCTGATAACTGCTCATGCAGGTCAGTGAGCTGCTTCTCATCATCTAATTGTTTATCTAGAGCTTCTTCTCTCAGACTATCTAACTCTTCCTTTGATCACAAACAGTCATCATGTATGCAAGAAAACAAATATACGGGTATACATGTATATAAATATAAATATATACAGACATACAAGTCTGTATAAAACAGACTATAGTAGCTTGAGCAGCAGATTTAAGATTTATTCTAGACACAAATGCCGAGTAACTGGTAATCAAAGTGATTGAAGATTAATGTATAGATCAAGTGTAAAATAATATAATGCAATCCTACAAAAAAAGGTGATATTATAAGCAACAGGGACTGGTAATAGAGGGTAGAGATTGTGACAGGATAATACACTGCGTTTCATTCCCAAGAATTGTCTGACAATTCTGTACAATTCTAGAATTGTCAGAAACTGACCTATATATCATTACCCAACCAGCAACCATTATTGTGTAATTAACCCTGCCTGCTAAGTAAATTACTTTCATTATTGCTATTGTATAGTCATAGTATAAGCCTTTACAGTTCTAGTCAATATCATACAATTGGATTGACATTGTATTCAATGAGTTTGTATTTAGATGACCAGGCAAGATATGCTGTAATGAATAGATATTGCTGTGCAAGGTAGCATCAAAATCTATATTGCGGGAGGCCCAGGTTCAAATCCCCGCCGGGGCAAATCTTTTCCTTTCGTTTCATCATGATGGAAAATGAAAGCATTCCATTCGAATTGTGGCTCACAATTTTTGTAAGCACAGAAAACTCTTAGTCATGAGTATGATGACCCGACACAATACATATGTTCAACTCTTCTTTGTTGTACCATACCCTACGTTATATTGTGCAATCTGTTAATATTGGCAGCAACTGCATAAATAGAATACATCAGCTAAACTTTGCTACTAATATAAATGTACAACATCGCCCCCAAGATGAGCTAGGAATTATTTTGTATCAACTGTCTTACATGCCTAAGTGGAGAGAAGTGATATGTGAATGAGGCCATATTATCCACAGAACCACTGACTACTGAAAACATGCTGACTGATGCTAAAAAAAACTCAAACTTGGTGTCACAGCAAGTAGTATGAGTACTGATTATTGGCATAGTCTAAACTACGCTCCTTGTGATTCTTGAGAGTGAATGGCTTTCAGCTATTTCTATTTGTTGGCCAAAGATGCTCTGAGCATGGAGTTAGCTCTGAATGTTATTGTATGTGGGCTGAGGGAGGCAAAGGTAAATCAACTATCGTAACCCTGGTATATATTCATTACCCGTCTACAAAGGAGCTCTTGATGTTATACTACATCATTACCAGCCATCTCAGTTATATGGTGTACAGGAAGCAATTTTGGCATATTTCTTTCTCACTCTTGGATGGTAGTTCCCTAGTAGGTGTTGGCACTAGTACAGATAGTATTAAAATGTTAGACTAGTGGCAACCCCGTTTAAAGTTATAAATTTTAATCTGTCAGCTTGAGTGCCACAAGCAGGGAGGTTAGCCAATAACAGGCATAATTACATAATTACCTTGATATCTTTGTTGTCAAAATTTTTAATTGTACAATTAAGTATAATTAACAATATTTGTTAATCCTTCATACACATTCCATTGCACTTGTAACAGGTCATCATGACACACTAGTGGAATCAGAGAGACAGGAGTCATTGTAAGCTGACCTGACTTCCTGTCTTTTGCTGCTGATAATGAATGCGATGAGTTTTGAATTTCGCGAATATTCAATTTTATAATGATGATTGTTTGGGTGTAATTGCAATCAAGAGCATTCTTTGTCAGAAGAGTGAGGGGCGGGAAGTTGTAACATTTTATGCAAAGAGCTAGATAATTGTCCTAATTTCATTTGTATATTTTTATCAAATTATTACACTAAACTCTGCTTCAAAGCTCATCATTGTACAGAGTTATTATGTCAAGAATGAGATTGCCTCGCAAAAAAAAACCTTAAATTCTCTGGCGCCCTCATTCTCCAGTATTTGCAAAAAGGTTTCATTGATTTTCCGCGCTTCTTGGTCAACTTCAAGAGTTGAGCCAGCATTATATGATAGTCTGTGTCTTTACCCACAGGATTGTCCATTTTTAAATCTACTGGTACCAGTCCTTATAAGTTCTGTGAAGGTTGCCTATGAATGCCAGTGTAAACAAAATGAACATTCTGACTGGCTTATCATGATTATGACTTCATGGGTAAATAACTTGGATACCAACAATACATCCAATTATGCTTGGCTAAGATGTTGATGTCAATTGAAAGGTAAACAATTGGCAAATGACACTGTGAGAATCTTGTTCAAATTCAATAAGCTAATCTCATTGAAAATGATCAGGCAGATTAAACTGTATATTGTAGCCATTAATCTGGAAGTTACATCGTAAACAGTCATTATCTATCACATACAAATTTAGAGGAGTTATCTTTCTATATGTTAATGGATATGGGAGAGGGTGGGGGCATGGCTGCATAGTGCTTGCTAGCTGGGAATTTTTAGACTTGGTTTCTAAATATTTGTAATGCCTGCCGCCGCCGCCCCTCACATTCAACAACCATTGTCTTTGTGATCTCTGACATATTATATATCATATCATACACTCAATTAAAATTAAACTAGCTTTTAAAACAGACATTTGACCTATCAACGATAAAAGATCACCTCACCTGTCACATTTTATACTTTTTTTAATTCTCTAAACATTAGACAGTTGAGTATTTTTAGCAGCCTTATAACAAAGTCAGCAAGCAGTTATCTGAGTATTATTACAGTGCTTCACCTAGCTGACCCCCTCCCCACAACTGACACTCGATCAAGTGCTTGACCTGTAACCTTTACTTGGTACTGACAGTACACCAGGTGGTATTCATATCAGCCTAACTACTATGTGATTCTCTGACAGACCTGATAGAGATCAGTCTATCTATCTATGTACCTGAGTATAGTACCTAATAGAGATCGATCTATCTATCTATGATGGTATCTGAGACTTATATCTATAATAAGATAAGTCTGCAGTACTCCCAATGTACTCCCAGTGTACTCCCAGTGTACTCCCAGTGTACTCCCAGTGTACTCCCAGTGTACTACCAGTGTACTCCCAGTGTACTCCCAGTGTACTACCAGTGTACTCCCAGTGTACTCCCAGTGTACTCCTAGTGTACTCCCTGTGTATTCCCAGTGTACTCCCAGTGTACTCCCAGTGTACTCCCAGTGTACTCCCAGTGTACTACCAGTGTACTCCCAGTGTAATCCCAGTGTACTCCCAGTGTACTCCCAGTGTCCTCCCAGTGTACTCCCAGTGTACTCCCAGTGTACTTAAAATGCTAACTTTGCATCCTACTCCCAGTGTACTCCCAGTGTACTCCTAGTGTACTCACTGTGTATTCCCAGTGTACTCCCAGTGTACTACCAGTGTACTCCCAGTGTACTACCAGTGTACTCCCAGTGTACTCCCAGTGTACTCCCAGTGTACTCCCAGTGTCCTCCCAGTGTACTCCCAGTGTACTCCCAGTGTACTTAAAATGCTAACTTTTCATCCTGCGGATCCTTTAGTCATCTAAGGTAGTAAGGAGATATTGCATAATATGATAAAAAACCGATGGGCGGTTTTTCGTATTTCTAACACCCTATGATGTTCAGTGGAGCGTCCGTCTCATAATAAAAAACAGGACAATGAGACTGTGTGTGTACCAGTCAATGCTGGAACTAGAGATGTGATGGTTCCGAACCTGAGACGGAGATGTTATGGAGGCCCAAATTTATAGTAGTAGTAACTTTATATAAGGTATACTTGATCCAACCGAGTGAACTTAAATTATAACTGACAGATTAATCTGACAGGAGGTTACTCTTACAAGCCAGCTTGTTACAGATTTTGCAGCTCTCCAAACCACCGACATGTAATACAAAGTACCGACCCACCTACCAACATCTCACAGTAACTGTGCAGACATGCTGAGGGCATAACTCTTAATACAGACCTATACAAAACTTACTACGTTCATTGATTTTATACCTTCTCCAGCAGAAGATTTACCCAAAGATCCCCCCCCCCCCCAATTAATTCATAGGCGATGCATCAATTGTCATTCAAAATGAGTCATTGTTAGCAAGCGCAGTCAATAAAATTGTAATAATTGCATTGTTCAAATGAATGCATTCACAGTCAATTGAGCATGGCTTCCATTGTATTTGAGAAAAAGAAATTTATTGACCTATTTTGATCGAAGCTATTTGGCTATTTGCATAACAAAAGAAATTTCAAACAGGTTTTTTCCACTTTCTGGTAGGAGTTTCAGAGACTTTTTGATAGCATTAGAAAGCCACAAAATAGCTTAAGTTGAACTACAAAGAAAAAGAAAATTTAAAAAAATTACATGATTTCCATCAATGTATTAACTCAGGAAGAAATGTGTTAGTCAACAGAGGTGTCACATTAGTTGCTCTTGGTTTGCAGACAGGCTGTTTACAAATTAAGTTGTTTACCAAATTTGAGCATGGCTGTGTCTGTGGGTGTTAACATGTTGATAAACAATGTTTGAAAATCCTTTTTCCAACAATTATAACAAGCGGCTCACAAACCACATGTTTATGTTCAACTTGGTTTCCTTCAACATTTGAAAGATTTCTAATTCTGCACAGATATTCATCTTACAATATATCTTTCAGATGCCTAACTCCCCTGGATTCCTGGTTGGAGATGTGAGAGGGCCATCAGGGGTCAGAGCTCTCATTTTTGCGACTGACAAGTAGCTCAGACTTCTTACAAACTCGGAAATATGGTAATTTGAGTGTTACTGCAAAGTAACAATGCAGATATAAATATTTCATAGTCAGATCTCATAATACGAAACTTTTTACCGATGGTGTATCTTGCTATGTAAATCAAACAGACTTAGGGCAGGAAGCACCAAACTTTTTAATTAAAGGAATCATCGCCACCGAAACTGAGCCTAGGTTCAAGTGGTTCATTGTTGTCTGTAGAAGAGAATAACTACATTGTGAGAGATGCATGGGCCCTGGTAATGTAGGAAGTCATCCTGTTTCAATGAACAGCATCTACCGATGCCGTAGGCGCAATATTGAATTTGCATGTTTGCAGGTCTTCCTATCATTTGTCACCTCTTTTCATAATATTGTTGTATTTTCAATGTATTATAATAATTCTTCAGCATGATTATTTCCAGTTGTAGGGGTATATATGGAACCTTCAAGTTGTTAAACCTTTTCAACAACTTCTGACAATCAACGGCTTTGTGAGAACAACCAACGGGAGAAAGCAACTACCCTATGTATGTCCTTATTTCTTCAAAGCAGCAGGCAGACTATTTAAATGTTAGATATACTGATCAATTAGCGACAGGTTACCCACTGATCAGACTTTTCCATTTAAAATCACGCCATTATTGTTGCAAACATATTGATATGATAGTTGAAAAAAACAGTTTGGAAAACATTCAGAAATTCCTCCTGTGCAGGTCGTCAAGTGGTTACCTGATCCTTTTTTCAACTACTTACCTCAGATTCGAAAATTGATGAGCCTCACTTTAATGACCATGCCATTTATTCCCTATAGCAGGATTAATTGCTTGGATTTAAGATCTTTTGTCTGTGGTTGATTTTAAGATTTAATGTAGTGGAAATGAGATTTTATGCAATTGTTGACATTTTTCCATAAAACGATTAACCTCTCCAAACCAGTAGCTTGGTATAAAAAAAGATCTTGAGATCTTTTAATAAAATTACTATGCAGTTGGCAGTTGGCTCTCAAAGCGAGAGGTTTTATTTTCATTCAGCTCTCTGTTAATACTTAAATTGGATTGGGTTTTGTGAGTAATTGTATATCTGTCAACATAATGGCGCAGGTATTGCAGCCTTTATTTATTCTACTGCATGCTCCATAATCACCCTCATTTGCCACCCAAAAGCTGTGAAGAGCTTAGAATACGCTGACTACAACTCTGTCGTGGATATTAAAAATTCTCTAAATAAGCACTATATTAGGAATATATGGAACTCACAGTATAAGCGGCTGATAAAAGAAATAGAGCCTGGATTATTACGATCTAGGAAGTGGGGCAAAAGAGCCGGGGTTCGTGTTCGTCATTCAACATGCAACAGTAAAGTCCCCCTACCAGCAATAATACTCACGAATGCTCAATCTATACTAAACTGGACGAACTGCATGGACTATTGAAAACAAAACAGCTGTACAATCAATCTCAGATCATCTGTATAACTGAATCCTGGTTAAAACCTGAAATTGCTATAAGTAAAACTGAATTGGAGGGCTACGATCAATTTTGTAATGACAGGGACGCAGATGCAAGTGGAAAAAGTCAAAGTGGAGGTATTCTTGTATACATAGACCGGAAATGGGCCACAAACAATCAAGTATTATTTAATCATACAAACAAGAACTGTGAAAGTCTAACTGTTAATTCCCGTCCACACTGGCTGTCACATGAATTTACATCAATTATATCTATATCATGCTACACTCCATTCACTGGACAATCTCGACTAAAACAAGATGCTACCAAAACAGCTAAATTTGTCTCTTCTCATGTTAAACAGATGGAAATCAAATATCCTACTCATGCATGATAGTCATGGGTGACTTCAACTACCACTTCGTCTAAGTGAATATTTTCAAACTGTAACTAAACAAACACGTGGATTAAAACACTTGATAATTGCTACACCAGAATCAAGGGTACATATATTCACTGCAACCAGCTAGCTCAACTCAGAGACTCTGACCATCATGTTATGCACCTTCATATAAACCACTTTCAAAATCTAAACCAACTTATATCAACAGAAGAATATACTCAGATGAAATTTTAAACCATGCTTCGATACTTCTGAATGGGACAATTTAATAACTACTGAAGATAATATGGATACTCAAGCGGATGTAATCACGGATTATATTAGATTGTGTACTGATCTATGCCTTCCTGTTAAAACTGTCAAAACGTATGAAAACCATAAACCATTGATGACCAGAGAACTCTTAGATTTAATGGATGCAAAGCAACGAGCCCATGAGGACGGAAAGAAGAAACTCTATCACAAACTTAAAAACAAACTATCCTAAGGAATGAAATAATCTCGGGCAAAAAACACCCATAAAATCCAAAAACACCTGGCGGACGACCTGACCAATGCCTGGAATCACATAAAAAAGCTAACTGGATTACCACCAAAAACTTTAACCAGCCTACTGACCCTAGCTTTAGCCCAGATGAACTAAATTCTTTCTTTGCCAGATTTGAAAAGCTAGATATTACCTCTCCTCCCCAGCTGAACCAAACCCATGTGCGACCACATTGAATATAACTGAAGATTCTGTCGTCAAACAATTAAAGCGGCTGAATTCAAGAAACGGTGCCGGCCCTAATGGACTTATCCCTAAGGTTAACAAGCTGTGCGCCGATCATCTAGCCGCCGTCATTACAAGGCTATTCAACAATTCTCTAGATTCAGAAACAACACCTAAAATATGGAAAACTTCAAAAATCAAACCTCTATCTAAAATCATCAAAGCTGATCAGCTGAAGCACTTAAGACCTCTAGCACTGACAAGCTGCTTATGTAAACCATGGAACGCCTACTTAAACCATGCATAACTGAGAATACACCACTAGATAAACACCAGTTTGCCTACAGAGCACGCCGCTCCACCCAGGATGCCGTATTATGCTTCACAACTACTGGCACTATTTTCATAGACCAACACTCATCATATTATACACGCTGCCTCTTGTTAGACTTTTCATCGGCATTCAACACCATAGATATCAGGCATCTACTACCAGAGCTGCAACATCTTGATTCGCATGTAACAAACTAGGTAGCAAGCTTCTTGACCTGCAGAATGCAAAGAAAAATTGTCAATAATATCATGTCTCAATCTATCACAACATTTATACAGGAACATTACAAGGCTCAGTACTCAGTCCTCTATTGTTTTCCATATACACTAATTGGCTGGTCTCTGAGTGCATTAAAGTCTCAATACTTAAATACGCAGATGACACCTGCATAATATGATGTATTTCCGACAATAATGATCTGCAGGTATATTTCAAAGAGATGAAAAGAGTGTCAACTAGATCTTTCTTTAAATCCATCCAAAACTCAAGAAATGCTTTTGTGTACCAAAAGAGATAAGCCCGACAGTCCAACTCTGCAATTAGATGGTATTGAAATTGAACTATGTGATAATGTTAAGTACCTTGGAGTTTTAATTTTTTATTAAAATAGTTTTGAGTCTCATGATGATAATCTTGTTACTAAAGCCTCTCAGAAGATGCATATTGTAAGAACCTTTTGTCACACTAGTATATATATAATCTTTATTACTGAAACAATGATCATCTTCTAAAATTAGAGGCGACCTTTAGAGGTTTCATCACAATATAAGTAAGGAAGGCAACCTGGGCATGAAAATAAAAACAGAAAAAAATTAATTCTTAGACTTTATAATTTAAACATCCGGCATTGCTGTAACACATGAGTGAAGTGTTGCCTCTCAATTCAGTTCGTGATCTGGTGTTGAGGCACGTTGTATGTCTACTAGGTTTGCGAGCACTCGGTTGAGGTAGTAAATGATGCAGGCAGTGCCCAGGTGTCTTGATCTTGTCGATGTGTTGATGGCACATAGAGTCAATATATTCGTCTAGTGGTATGATGTTTAGCAGGGCTGTCCCTCCACTATACTTGTCTCAGCCTGGGGCTATAATTTTCAGTGAGAGTTTTTCCAGCTGGATTACTCGTTTCTTCTGTTGGTCAGTCATCATGCAGAACCAGGCTGTGCTTCCATATGTCATACGAGGCCGCATACATATAAGGTAGAACCTTGTGAGTAACCGCTGAGATACACCAGAGCTCTGACGTTCTTCAGGATCGAGTCGACATGGTCTTCGAAAGACAGATGCTGATCGATAGTGATTCCTAGAAATCTAGTCTTAGTTGTCGGTGGTATTTGTTCTCCATTCAGCTTCAGAGATGGTGGTTGGAGTTGGTATCGAGCATGTTTGTTAGTTAGATGCATAATAGATGACTTTTTTGCATTAGCCACCATATTATACTTATCGCACCATGTCGATACTGTGTCTAGAGAGGTTTGGAGGTCCAGTTGTTGGTTTAGTGTTTTAGCGGGCAGGCCAGTTAATATCAGGTCATCTGCGTATTTTATTATGTCACATTCGACTTCAAGGCTGTCCACCTGCAAAAGCCAGAAGACAGAACTTAGCAATGTTCCCTGGGTGTTCCATTTATAACTGGTAATGTTCGGCTGGTATTGTTGCCGATGCGGACTGATTGATATCGGTGTGTGAGGAAGCTGTTGATGATTTGCACTAGATTATAGTTGATACCAAACTTCTCTCATCAATGCTATTCATAAGTTTCATTGTTTCTATACTTACATACTGTCTGCCTTTTTTGTACACATCCATTTATGCTAGAGATAAGAAACGACTGAGAACGTTTTTCAAAGACGCTACTAATCTGAATATTCATAAACATAAGTGAACTTGATGCCATTATAGATAATTGAACTAAAAACCTGATACTAAATCAACTACATGATGGTGAACATTTTATAAATGAATTTTTACCAAAGCATTTATCAGGAAGATACAGGACATTTAAGTATCGGTCTTCTTGGGGGAAAGGTGGATTTTTACGCAACATGATTTTATCCCTCAATAATATTATTTAAACCCAATCCAAGATGAGATGTCAGCTTTTTTTCACATATTTTTACTTTACATGTATCCTTTACAGTGTATCAGACAGCGAATTTCGCAACAGACTTATATGTGAGTGATAAATGAACCCATCAATCAATTGACTGATGGGTTTATTTATCACTCACATATAAGTATGTTGCGAAATTCGTTGTTTGGTACACTGCTGTCCACAAGGAGCAAAGTAAAAAAAACACTGAGACTGTGTGTATCTAAATTTGGGTTTGGTGTATTTAAAAAAATGCCTGACTGCTTATAAATTATATTTTCCATTATGCCTTTTTGCAGGTGTTCAATGAGGTAAAAAAAAGTCAATCTCAATGATCAAACCATCATCATCAATTTTGAGATAGGTACACAACTAAATTATTCATAAAAAAATATCAAAGCACACCTGACTGAGCTGTAAAAATTTGAAATAGAAGCTGTAATTTTTAATTTACAAGATGTAAATGATGAAGTCTTGTTTTGGTGTTTGTTAATTGAGGGCAACTTCTTCTTTGCAACAGTGTTCTTGTTCTGTGTAATATTTCCTTGACCGATCCTCCGATTTGTATAAAACATAGGACATTTAATGCCTCGTGCAGTGTTATCGTAAAAAACTAATCTCATTAAACTGTTTAGGGATCTGGACTGCTGCTTCCGCAGCGTTTGAAGGACTGCGAATAGTTGGATGTAACTTCCATTTCCGGAATTGCATCTGGCGCAGGGTGCAGAAGCTTGGTAAGAAGTCAACATTATGCATAAATTATTATAACTATGATTAATAATAATATTATGATTATAAATATGCCACAAACCGATACATTAATAAATAATGAATATCAAATTTACACTTCTAATAAAGTTATTTAGTCATCATTGAGAGAGCACAAAACAGTCTCTCTACTAGGTAAGTAACGACGATAA
This sequence comes from Membranipora membranacea, assembly GCA_914767715.1. Classification (NCBI taxonomy): domain Eukaryota; kingdom Metazoa; phylum Bryozoa; class Gymnolaemata; order Cheilostomatida; family Membraniporidae; genus Membranipora; species Membranipora membranacea. The sequence goes on along the minus strand of OU612072.1, from coordinate 583,465 downwards.
AAGAACTTTATACTAGCCTTACTTATCACATCCGCTCAACCTCAAAAACTTGATAATGCATGGTAAATATTTCAGGTCTCGTGTCAGGCTACCGCCATCAACATAACAGTCGTCGGTTTCTGTGGGGGCTCTCCTACCTACCTGTCCAATTGATTCAGGAAGCATATCGTTATGTGGTTGCGGAGAACAACGCGCCTCATTTCATTCAGCTGTTTGAGTATTTTGAGATTGCATGGCTCAATTGAAGGTTTGAGCCTTAATTCTGGAGTGTGTATGGACAGACAATAAGGACAAATAACTCTCTGAAAGGTAACGATCGTTCGATTTCACAATTCCTTTTAAGGTTGTTGTCTTTATATTTGAACATCTGTAAAGCATTCTTCACTTGATCAAAAAGGTTCATCACTCAGTATGCAATGAGCAACGATCAACATTTTGTTTTGTGTTTTATATGCTTTAAATCATTAAGTTAAAGCTATATTAGCGCCTTTTGGTTTATGACATATGCTTAGGTAGAAAACGAATTGCTAATAACATGACAATAAAAATTTATTTTTCCCTTATTCATTGAGCAATGCTCTAAAATTAGAGGATTTTATATGCAATTTCATGTGATAAAGAGATAAAGAGCGGACAACATTACCAGTTCAGAAAAATTGAGAAAGATTTTCTATTCAATGAAGCCCATTGGTACAACTGAATCATTAGGCTATTTAAAATGTAGCCATAAATCCTATTGGAGGTATCTGGCTCGGGCCAAGTTTGACTCGGGCCAAGTTAGACCACTCATAACTACCACTGGCATAGAAACACTCCAAGATAATGTCAAGAGTAAGCTCCTCTCTTACTGATGTCAAAGCACTGTGGGGAGGAAAACTAGTTTTGTGAGGTATTTGAAACGAAACAGATTACAGAAGCACTGGAGAGGACAATGGCACAAGCAATGGACAACTACTACTTCCACTCTGCAGGATGATTTTGTGTTCGGGATGCTGCCTCAAGTCTAGTTTGAGAAACAGGGTGCTATCCAAAAGCTAACAGAAAGGACACCGAGACGTGTTGGAGCAGCACTCTCACTGTGACCTAAAGTTGTACAAATACAAGCTTGGCTTGACCTACAGCCCTACCTGTTTATGCCTCACGGAGGATCAATCTGCAGGTCACTTTGGCAAAGTGGGATCACAGATGTATATTTAACTCTAGAAAATTTTCTTCATACGCCTCACGAGCAGAATTTGTTGATTTCATGTCAATACACACAATATTAGTCATCATTACATTGGTTAATCAATCATATTTGTAACAATTGTTGGCTATTCATTAATACCTCGCCAATCAAGGCAGTTCATGTGATAACCCATTGTTTGCTATTTTCTTGCCACAGCACTTTAGTTCGCCAAACTGTAATTTTAGATCTAAAAGATCTACCTTTAATACGGATAATGATCATGTGTTTATTTGTCTCATCAATTAGAGAAATAAAATGCTTCATGTGAGTGCTCTCTTGTTAAAAGTATGGACGGTAAAATAAATGGATAACAATTCGTATAAAAAGTTTACTTTTTTGAAAAAACGCTATTTAGATAGTGAACACAGTTAGCTCTAAAACAAAGTTTGCGAAGGTTTACTCTGTAGCGGATGGTAGAATATCGGCCTGATGGGCATTGAGTAAATGTCAACATGGGAGTTTGTTCGGTTGCCACCATGCGAAGACTCTTTGTAGCGAGTTTGTTGTGGTAGAGATCGGCTACTGCGGTGAAGGCGATATCTCCTGCAAGGCAACCGGCTGAGCGCACCACTCGCTGTAGATGTTTTTTAGAGTCTGCACTAAGATGAGAATATATCACTACTAGATGGTAGAGTAGGATGCTATCGATGAAGGATTTGTAGCGTGATGTAGTTAATCTGGTATCTATTCCCAGATGATACAGCTTGCTCATAATATGAAGTTGAGTTCTAGCTTTCTTTACAGTTCGGTTGGCAGTGGCTGTAAAGTCAAGTTTAGTAGTTAGCGTAGTACCAAGATACACGAACTCCGTTACTTGATCGATCGGGGAACCATTTATTACCAGCTGTTGTGTGGTCGGGTTATCCCGTGCATTGCTGAAAACCAGTTCTTTGGTCTTCTTTGAGTTAAGAAGCAGGTCATGTTCGCAGCACCAAGCATATAGATGATCTGCTTCTTGTTGGAGACACGATGGCTGGGTACTCGTGAGAAACTCTAGTATGACTGTGTCATCAGCATATTTGAGGATTTCGGTATTGGAGTTGAGTGTTGGCATACTGGATACATAGAATGAGAAAAGTAGCAGACTGAGCACACAGCCTTGAGGGCTCCCAGTAGATGTTGTCGTAGATGCTGATACATTGGACGTTGTTATAACACGTTGTGTGCGATTTGTGAGGAAACTGTAAAGCCAGTTAAGAATATTCGGATTAATATCATAATCACAGAGTCTGGAGATTAGCAGGGACGGATTTAAAGTATTGAAGGCGCTGGTGTAGTCAATGAATAGTGTTCGAACATAGTTTTTAGCATTATCGTCTGGATGGAGACTTACTGAGTCAATAAGAGTGTTGGGTGCATCTTCAGTCGACCGATTCTGCTGATATGCGAACTGTGATGAGTCATCGAGATGTGGGGCTATGCGCCTCACTATCAGCTTCTCCATACACTTTGCTACGACTGATGTCAAAGCTATGGGCCGGAAGTCTTTCGGTTCTGATACACCGGACAATTTTGGTAAAGGCTTGATAGTGGCTGCTTCCCATGCTGATGGCATAGTACCTTGCTTCACTGACATATTGAACAACGCCAGCAGCGGTTTGGTGAGCGAGGATGCAGCTGTCTTCAGCAATCGTGCTGTCAGATGTTCTGGTCCAGGGCTCTTATTTGTCTGGAGACTGCGTACTACAGCATAAACTTCAGAAAACGAAAAGAAATCATCACAGTTAACAATATCAGGCAAAAAAGGACTTTCATTAGCCTTTTCAATACGATTATAGAAAACATTCAAAATATCAGCATCGAGAGAGTGTTTAGAATCTTTCAATTTCAATAAAGATTTCAAATTAGACCATGCCATTCTGCTATTAGATTGCATAGATTGTTCAACAGTGGAGGCATATTGTCTCTTGGCATGTCTGATTTCCCGTTGCACCGGGGCTTTCAGTTTAGGGTGGTCAGAGGACTGATCTTTAAAACATTCATTTCTGTTATCAATCAACCTTTTGATTTTTGGAGTAATCCAGGTTTTATCATTTGCTGGGATTGTCACATTTACTGTTGGAATGCATTCTTCAATGCAAAAGTTCATATGGTTTGTTTTATAATGCAGACACAGCCGGGGCTTCATTGCCTGTCGGGCTGCCATTGAAGTTTTTTGCCCTCATACCTACCATGGCGTCAGCTAAGGCGTGGTAACTAAAATTTTAACACCTGTACATGGGGAACCACTAACATGTTTCTCCACAACTACAGAAAATCTATATTTTACATCAACACTCGAATCTCATACAACATGCATAATGTCCTCATTTTATGTTGTTTTATTAAAACATTTTATTTTTGACAATAACACAAATATGTAAAATATGCAAAATATGTAAAGCAAAATGACAGGTGCGTATACAGTCAAATATTCATCACATTCATAATATATACTTATTCATACATATTCTGAACTCCCAGAACCACAAGCGAGCTACGACTTTGGTGTCATGATGATCGAGGATGGTAATGACAATTATAATTATGTTGGTTGTCAACTGCCAGCCAGGCAGAGCGTGTGGTTTCACTCATACATTGGCGTGCTCATTTGGGTTATTCCATTTAGGTGTGATGTACCAGGTAATGATAACACTATCACTCTAATATTCAATATTACTCATGAGATGTCCCTGCTCGATTTCATGTGCTATGACATCACTAATGGTGGGATCTCTGAGTGATCACTAACAGTCGGGATTGTTAAAGGTGAGTAATTTAGCGAACAGTATAAATACAGAGATCAATGGTAGTTCCAATTATAGATGATGATGCCTAGAGACATACCTTTTTACAAGCGTGTATTATTTCTCATTATTATTTAGATTACTGTATATCACAAAGCCTCATATGTATGTAATTGTAGTTCGTTTATCATAGTTAGCTTTAAGTTGACATCCAAAGGAAATTACAACAAATAATTTTTTATTGCCCAATTTCATTTTGTTGATATCTTGATATCCCATCGCTGGAACCTGATGGTCGAAATTAATTAGCCTGTAAATCTCTCAATCTGACTCAGTAGGAATAATGTATAATATGTATAATATCTTTATGTTATTACAGTACCACCAAGGAATCTTACGAAAACTCTTGATAAAGACTCCATAGTTGAGAACGAGACTATCACTGTCAGCTGTCAGTCAGACTGAAAACTACTTATATGGTAATTATACATGAGACTTGTTGGCAAATGCTCTACCCTCTATATAGTTGTGATCACAACATTTTTTCAATATTTGCATAAAAAACCTATTTTGTACAAATAAGCACAGATCCTGAATCAGATAAGATAGTTCATAATATGTTCAGTAACTATGTTTCCTTGGCCAGCAGTTTCATGATCTGACAGTTACTTTTTCCTTCACACCAATGAACTAACGCTGCTTGCACATCCCAATTTCTTACAGCAAAGTTACCGATGTTTGATTGTTTGATGGTGTGATTGATTGATCGATTTATTAGCTAAACCAAACATTAAACGTTTCGAAAAAAGGAAGCATATCTTTTTTCGTAAAATGAGCTTGCTACTAGCCTTTGTTTTTATTTTGGGTGATGTACATTGCTTAAAAAACAGTCTGTGCCCAATGAGCTGTGATAATTGACATGTCTAAAACGTCCAGAAGGGCAACGTTCAAGAAAATCGTGTATTCAATGATCTCCATAATAAAAACTGCACGTAATTGTGGATTTAGTTCGCTGTTCAACAATAGTAGCGAGGTCACCTACGTCAAGCTCTAAATGCTTGGCATCGTTAAAAACTTATCTTAGTAAATTCTTGTCCTTAGCATATATGCTTGTGTGCAGAACAGGCAGACTATACATCAAGAGAGAAACTATACAACTATTGATCAGCATGATGGCTATTGGCTTTGATCTTCGAACAAAAACTTTTTTACAACATACATCCTTTGACTTGCTTTGACAGTTATCTTTTGCACATAATCTTCGAATCTAAGTTTGTTGTCAATGTTTACATAAGGTATTTTGCTTTTTCAAAAACGATATATCAGTGCCATCTATAATCAGTTTAGGAGTATAAGGTTTGAGATGTTGAGTAGATAAAAGCATCTCCTTTGTCTTAGAAGCATTAAGAAGTAAATATAAATCAGTGCATTGTTTCGATATTCTATTAATTTCAGAAAAATATATACACAAGTCTAAATCAATTCCAACTAATACTATCACACAATTTATGTACACTCTTTTTGTGCTGTGTGTATGTATGTATGTAGGTTGTGTGTTTCCTCTAGTGCCTTTCAACTGAGCCTAAAAAAGTAAGCAGCATAACAAGGTGTCAGCTTACAGGAAAGGTTGTTGCTTTTGCGGTAAAGTATTTCATTTACAAAGTAAAATCTACATGGTGGTCATACATTTAGTTGAAACCAAAATACAGACTCAGAAATGTTCAATTCATAGGCTGAAATCTTAGCAAAGTAGATTCCATGCTCCCTTCAAAGCCGCTGTTGAGCAAATGAAGCTAAAAGGCGTGATAACTGCTCAAAATTGTTCAATTGCCAAAGCTCCACTTAATAAGGGTCTTTTATTCTTCTATGAAGAAAACTGCCAGCATAACGAAGCGTATTCCCCTCACATCTTTATTAAACAGGATTTTTGACATTAGATTGACTTTCGTCTACTATTATAATTATCATTATAATAGGTCCTTAAGCATTAAGATATAACTTCGATAAGTAATTTGTAATTTGTAATAAGTCAACAATAATGGTATAGAATGATGACCAATCTGCCAAATGTGCGAAGCTGATGATGAGATAGGTTTGTGATTGCCTTGAAATGCAAGTTATCTAATAGTGAAATTCTAATGTTCAATACAGAACTAGTCAGAGAATCTGGAAGAGTGACTTCATTACCAGGTGAATCATACACTACAAGTCCTGTAGACAGAAATGGGCTTACGGTACGCTGCACAGAACAAGGAAATAGTGACTGGCCAACCAAAGATGATTTGGTTAAGAAAAACGGAATCAGGCCTCTATGTGAGTCTATATTTATTTGATATCAAGCTTGACCAAAACTATTACACTCATTAGCAGTATGTATGATGTAGATGTAACTCTATGTTGAAGATTTGTATGTATGATCCACTAAGTTTCAAGCTCTGTTAAACTAAACTATAATCATGCTGAATTTTAGATATTTTACAGCCACTCACCTTTAGTTTTTCTTCGCATATTTCTAGTTTTATGAATGTTTACTAACTAGAGCTAGAGTCTCCATATTTTTAGTCCGTTTGTTGATGGTGCTGTTTACTCTGCTCATTAAGTAATATAATTTGCCGAAATTAATCATAAATATAGTAGTATATAATAACTCTATAATAAATAAATAATAAATAAGAGGGTGAGTAAACTGTAAGATAGTCTTCTATGTTAGCTATGTAAAGAATGCAACAAAAAAAATCAAACATAATAGATATGGCTGAATCTAGCTGGAGCGCAAAAGTATCCTATCATTGGTTTTATTTATTTGCTTTAGGTAGTTTGATAAATAAATATTATATAACTCTATAGCCTGTGTCTTTTTTATAAGTCAGTCATTCTTATGTATTCTTAAGAATCACAACTAGGTAAGCCGCTCTTATATTCCATTACTAGTCATCCGGGAGACATTTTACGGTTCAATCCCTCCAGTTACCGACATGAGTGTAGTTATGAACATCATCATGTTGTTTTTCTATGTTTATCTTTTCGTACTCATTTTCAGGTTTTCTTGTGACCTCATGTAGATTCTCGTATGTCTGTCTATTAGAGCTTATTATATTCCCATTCTCATATTCTGGTGATGTGGGAGAGTTTGAGACAGCAGCCACCTCTTCATAATCTTCTACTGATGTGATCTCTGAAATAAGAGAGCCTGGTTATCGTGTGTGAATATGTGAAAGAATCATTTAGGATAGCCAAATTGAAAATGTTAGAAATACATACACATTCGTCTAGAGTATTTGATTATCACTCCATTTTTTTACAGATTCAATGACCAATATAAGGCCTTGAAGTAAAGCAAATGCAAGAAATAAAGATTCTTATCTGTTGAATTCAGAACTTCCTTTGTGAGATGATACCGAAGTGATACTGCAATGGTTCCTACCTCTGGTTGATATCCTGCTGCTTAATCTAAAAGAGAAAAGTAAACAAAGCTATCTAGAGCAAAGTAGGGTCCGCATTGGGCATTTACTTTAATCCAATTTTGTAGAGGAAGACTGAATGCTTACTCAATATAAACCAGTGAAATTTGAATTACCAGATTTACGCTTACCTGTATCCAGCGCAATAAGGTGAAAATTGAATATCTTCAAATTAATTCAGATTTATGCAACACAAAAGCTGTGCAGAAAATAAAATGATGACGGCTGTTTATTTGTGTGTTAGTTAATGGATAAGCAACTCGGTTAAAATTTTTGACTGACACACTGAATAAACACCGATCACCATTGGATCAATAGTATTATTATTTTAAGGGGTTAACAAAGGCATCTTATAAAATATGAAACAGTATTCACCATCTAGTTTTCACGCAAAATGCTTTGTAACTCTTCAGAGGTGATGCTTGCATCCTCACATGACCATGGTAATAATAAGGAATATACACACCTAGTTTGGTTGGTATTGCCAGTTTCGGTTAGGGTTATTACTCTTTCTTTTCCTGCTGATGTTTGGTGATCTGCAACAAATTGATCATAGTTTACAGCAATATCCTGTTGAAATAGGCTTATAAATGGAATATTAACAACTCGGTGTACCGCTACGGCTCAATACCTGCTACCACCAGCAACAAATGATTTGGTATAATTTTTCGAGACTGATTGTTATGTTAAATTAGGGATTGCATGTTATCTTCTTGAATCTGATGGCCAAATGAGAAAAAACTTAAATGTTCAGTTCAAATGATAAAATAGCGACACAGACCATTGTCGGATTGTTATCCAACCAAATGGAATGAGCAGACAATACCTATGTACATGTATAAGTCAAAGTTTATTATCGTGTAGTGTATCTTGTTCTGTAGTGTAGCAATTGTATTTTATACTCAGTGAGGTGAGTAGCGGGCTATCTAATTAGCGCCACCGACTCATTCGTTTTTTGGGATGGTGAGATGGCGCAATCGGTTAGGGCGCTTGCTATTCACTGCCAGGCGATTAGTGCCGCAGGAGTTGTGGGTTCGAGTCCCACTGGGGGAGCTTTCATTGTTGACTGTTCCAGCCCCCAGCACCCTCGGGTGTATACCTCTCCTGTGTACTTTTCTACTGACTGACTGACTCATGGAAAGACATGTAACAGCATGGAAAGACATGCTGACAAGCTGGAAAGACAGCTAAACCTACTACAAGGGGTCCAAGCAATGGGCCATGTAAGGCCAATAACCCTAACACTGGGGGAGCTTTCATTGTTGATTGTTCCAGCCCCCAGCACCCTCGGGTGTATACCTCTCATGTGTACTTGTCTACTGACTGACTGACTCATGGAAAGACAAAAGACAGCATGGAAAGACATGCTGACAAGCTGGAGAGACAGCTAAACCTACTACAAGGGGTCCCAGCAATGGGCCATGTATAGCCAATAACCCTAACACGTACGCTGTGTTTCATAGGGTGGCAATGGTGGATTGGAATGTGCTGTGGGATGAGAGAACACAACTCTAAAGTGAATAGCAGGCTATCTAATTAGCGCCATCGACCCCAAGCTTTTTTGGGGATGGTGATAAGTGCCGCAGGGGTTGTGGGTTTGAGTCCTACTGGGGGAGCTTTCATTGTTGATTGTTCCAGCCCCCAGCACCCTCGGGTGTATACCTCTCCTGTAGCAATTGTATTTTATACTCAGTCAGGTGTATGTGGCTTCATTGGAGGGAAAGCTTATTGCTGTGTGTCATTGTTGACTTTACCTAGGTGAATACTTTTAACTACTGTGCAGAAATCAAAACAATATTTTCTCTTTATACGGTGTTCTTTTTACAATAAACTTGATAAAAAACCTTGACTGACACTGCATGCATAACGCAAAATGTCATTGAATTGTAGAGCTGCGATGACGCTTACATTTCTTAACGGCTCTCAAGCCAAGTTTTCGATTGGTAGCTTGATCAAGTTGGATCGGATTTGGAGATTGGAAATTAGAAAAAGGAAGAAAAGGCAGGAGAGAAAAGTTGTCTGTGACTCTCACAACAGAGAATATTACATGTCTACCAGTCATGACCTCCTTGTGTATCTCACTGATTTACCCGCAGCACCAAACGACCTACACGGATACTGCAGGAAAAATTAACTAAGTTTGACAGAATACCACAAAGCTTAACATAAGCCTGTATAGCATCAAAAACAAAAGAAATGAAATCTTGATGGGATGTCATGGGCAGACAGTTTATGATTGACTCACATTTCGTACTACTTTCTCTTGCTCTAACTATTATTAATGAACATTGAGTACTTTTGTGATAATAACGCGATTGTCATTTGTAAGGTGAATAATGCTTACCAAGCCTATCCAGATTAAAATTTGTGTCCTATTAAAATGAGAATTTCTGATGTCTTGCTTTTCCCAATTGTTGATCGTAGTTCCAAACGAAAAGCTTGGAAGTAAATAATAAATTCTGTTTTTTAGAGGTTGTGGGACTTGGAGAACTCAAAAAACATACTGGGTCGTTTTTTTTTTTTAAATTTGAATACTTAAGTTTTCTCCCAAAAACTTAAGTTTGTTGACTCAACTTCTTTTATATAGGCTTTGGGACTTGGAGAGCTGAGACTAGATGAATTTAATGGAAAACGCCCCAAATGGCCCTCGGGAGACAACGGCCCAAGGCCCTAAACGGCCAGCGGCCTAAAATAGCGAAGTATAATTTTTGAGTTCTCCAAGTCCCAAAACCTCTAAAAAAGAAGTTAACCCAAGAAACTTAAGTTTTTGGGAAAAAATTTAATTTTTTTAAATTTAAAAAAAAACGGCCCAGTATGATTTTTGAGTTCTTCGAGTCCCGAAACCTCTAAAAAACGCCTTAAGTCAACAAACTTAAGATTTTGGGGAAAAACTTAAGTTTTCAAACTTTTTCAAAAGAACGGCCCGGTATGATTTTTGAGTTCTTCGAGACACGAAACCTCTAAAAAACGTTTTAAGTCAACAAACTTAAGTAAGAAACAGGTGTAGTTTAAGCATAAAACATCAAATCTAATTACGGGAGAACCTGCATATTCTATTCTTCGCTGCAATCAAAAACTTTGAACACATTTCATGCTCCAGAACCCTAAATTTGTGGAACATAGATGAGAAGAGTTTTTGGCTTCAAGCTTCACATAGTTTTCCCCTTGCCACAACGCTTGCAGGTACCTTGACCATAGAGTAAAATTTCCTCTTTATTCCTTTAATGAAGCAATCAAGCCACCTACTTGAAAATATTTTACACAGATAGATGGCTTCATATAGATTAATCTGCAACCAGCAGCTAGAATTAACATACTTTCCATGGTCAACACAATGTTTCGCAAACGATTCTAGTTTTGAAAGCTGCAGTCATACGGCACAGCTTGTACATATGGCCATGTTATAATGTGAAGTGGTTGTAATGATCAGAGGATAAGAAATAATTCTCTACAACTAACAGGATTTTTAGGATCAGCTTCAGACATGGTGCTGCATGTAATGGCCAATTTTTCACAATGAATGGTAAAATACATGGGATGATAACTCTAATTCGCAAAACAGCAAACCAAAATTCTTAGCCTAAGATTTGCCCAAATTAACTTTAATGAACTGAGTTAAGTTTTTTCCCCAAAACTAAAGTTTGTTGTCGCAACTTGTTTTATATAGGCTTTGGTACTTGGAGAGCTCGTTTTTTTTAGACTTTCGGGACTCGAAGAACTCAAATATCATACTTGGCCGTTTTTCTGAAACATTTTTAAAATTTTATATTTCACAAAAACTTAACTCTGTTGATGTAACATGTTTTTTAGAGGTCTTGGGACTTGGAGAACTCAAAAATCATCCTTTGCCGTTTTTTTGAAAATTTTGGAAAATTTATTTTTTTCCGAAAAACTTAAGTTTCTTGGCTCAACTAGTTGTTTTGAGGTTTTGGGACTTGGAGAACTCAAAAAATCATACTGGCCGGCTTTTTTTAAATTTTTAAACTGAAGTTTTTTCCCAAAAACTTAAGTTTGTTGACTTAAAACGTGTTTTAGAGGTTTCGGGACTCGAAGAACTCAAAAATTATACTTGGCTGTTTTTTGAAAAGATTTAAAAATTTAACTTTTTCCCGAAAAAACTTAGGTTTCTTGGCTCAACCTGTTTTTTAGAGGTTTTGGGACTTGGAGAACTCGAAAATCATACTGAGCCAGTTTTTTTTTAAATTTGAAAACTGAAATTTTTTCCCAAAAACTGAACTTTTCTCCCAAAACCTTTAGTTTGTTGACTAAAAAAATTTTTTAGAGGTTTCGGGACTCAAAGAACTCAAAAATCATACTGGGCCATTTTAGGTCGCTAGGGGCTTGGGCCGTTTTCTCCCTAGGGTCATTTTGGGCGTTTTCCGTTTTCGGACATGGATAACTTAGAAACATACTTGGCCGTTTTTTTGAATAATTAAAAAATTCAATTTTTTTTCAAAAACATAAGTTTGTTGACACAACTTGTTTTTTAAAGGTTTTGGGTCAAGACGAACTCAAAAATCATGCTAGGCCGTTTTGGGCCGCGGGCCAGTTTTTGGCCTCAGGCCGTTTTGGGCCACGGGCCGTTTTGGGCCACGGGCTGTTTTGGGCCGCGGGCCTTTGGGGACTGAACCATTTCAATGTTTTTTTCTTTAATTTACACAGTCATGCAAAGACTACACCCATTAGAATTGATTTAGGCTAAATATACCATTTTCCTAGCCCCATATCAATCATTGACCCTGTATAGTTATTTCCACTTGTTCCAATCGACCATGTGAATATTTTTTGTGTATGCAAATGGGACGAGACATGGTCTGTGTTCTGAATCATGTGTGTCAAGGACTATGTCATGCAATAGAATGACAAGAGGGCTCATGCTTAAGAATAATCACATCAGTGTTAACGATCTGTTAGTACTCCATATCAAACTGTTGAGTTATCATTGATTAAGTGCTTTTTAAGATCACACAACCTTATTAATCACCTCTCCACTAATACCTAAGTTGAAACATGCAAAATACAGGGCTCATCGTAAAATCAACCCTGCTTGGAAAGCCCTGTCAGCCCTGGAGACCATTCTGCCAAATATGTTCACAAATGAAGCAAAAAGAGCCTATTCACAATATGGGTGAAACAACCTCCCAGTTCACTCATGGAATTGACTTCCTTGATGTACGTAAATAATTTAAGTTGAGCAGTAGGATGATTCAAACCAACGATAGGCGACAACTGGCCTCATAATGCTTACAAAACTCTATGAGCCCATACAAACCATTAACTGGAACACTTAAATATATTTATCTATCTAATCATCAGTTTATCAACCTGGCTGCTTTAAAACTCATACCTTCACCTTCACCTTTGTCTCCCCAGGTATTGTAGTGTTGAGCTACTGAGTTATAATAGGGGAACTCAAAAATTCAAACCCTTTGTACAGTCAGGCAAATTATATCAAGCTTTATCAAGAATTGTTTTGCTGACCTGATGCTAGACTCACACAGAGGTCCATTAGATAAATAAATCATATAGAGAGAGAAATTTGCTTATAGATGGACTGTAAGAAGTTATATTGAAAAAAGGAATTCCGAACTTCGAACAGGTCGTTATGTATCATCCTTAGTCTAAGTCCGATAGTATAACATGCTTTAGTCTTTTGGTAGACTTCAAACATGTACATGCACATGTTTGTTGTGACCATTAAAGAATGACATTGTATCACCAGACACGTTATTTTGCCGACCCGAAACAAATTTAGCAGAAACCGATGATGTCATGCAAACCACCATTCAAAAGAGGATAAACCTTTACAGAGACGGTACCTACCTACTTTATAGAGTTGTGGGTATAAGATGGTCAAACCAAGTCTCTGTCATTTTGCTAAAGTAAAAGACAAATGTTTGATAACTTTCACCTTCAACTACCATATATGACCAAATATTTCAAAGCACACGATTTTGGCCAAAACTATTTACCTTTACGTTTTTTCCAGCAGCAGAATCCGATGATAACAACAATAATTATGGCCCCTATAGCCCCTCCTACTACTCCACCTATAGAAGCTGCTGATATTTGTGGTTTTGGCCCAGCGTCAGTGGGTACTGTTGGTGGAGGATTGGTCGGTGCCATGTCATCCCACATGATTCGCCATGTTATAGACAACGGACTGGAACCTATAAGAAACAAAATCAGACATTATAAACCACTGGTCGATTTGCCTTAATATATTTTAAATGCTGTGGGGGGCTGTGTGGTGTTACACCATACTTGCCAAGTAATCTAAATACAAAATAGGGAGATTTCATTTTACGGCGATACTGCACCACAACGTGGTGCTTCGAGGGTGCGAAGCACACGAGTCACCCACCTGGGGTTTGGGGGGCGGAGCCCCGTCTGCAGAAGCTCTGAGAGCGTTTCCAGCCACTAGGAAGGGCTGAAAAGGTATATTTGACCCCAAATAATTTCATGTTTGTACTAGTACTAAAATATCAAACGGAGGTGAAATACACTTTAAACAATTACAATCAATCCATGGGCCCCTTGGACTCTTACATACATGCCTTTACATTTTCAATGTCCAGTATCAAACACCCCATTGGCAAAGTAGAGGCATGTAAGTCCCAGAGGCCCTTGCCTGTCAAGACAGGCTACAAGTGTCCATGAATCATCAAGATCTGAAAATGTGCTCAGTCACAGACAGTGAGATTCCAGATAAGGTACTATATTCCTGTTTGACTAACATTAATATGTTTCAAAGTGTTTGGTCCGAGCTTTGTTAAATTGTAGTGGACCTACCTTTGGAATTGTTAGGTTTCTATTTTTCTAGTCTAGACAGTACAAAATTATTACTAAAAAATGTGTGATCTGAAAGGAAATGAAAACTAAATGTATGCACTTGACTAGCTAATTTATATCGTGACCAATGACAGTCAGTGTTGTGAGTTATGAGAGGATGCTATTGGTCATTTACAATAATAGGCTCAATCTTAACAAAACAGGTAAATTTGTTAGGATTGTTTAATTTGATAATTCCTTTCAATTTTGTGTGCAAAGACCTTAACTAGTAACTAGTCAACAACAACATGTGGCTGGATAACTATCAAAAATTGTGATTGGACTGATTTCTCTAAAATCTGGAGGAAATAGTGAGATTTACAAAAAGTGGGAGGTGGGTGTAAAAATCTGGAGGGTCACGCCCAAATCGGGAGACTTGGCAAGTATGTGTTACACATTACTATAACCATGATCAAAGTTATATAAAACAGGATCATAATGAATGACACATTGTAATTTGGGAATATCTGATAGAAACACAGCAGAAAGAAATATTCTGTGGTTCACTTGTATATCACTGTTTTTTTTTAATCAGGAGCAAAAAACGAAGGAAGAGCATGCGAACCAGTACTATCATGTTGCCAATGAATACCACTTTGTGCCAGGCCTGAGGGTTGCTCGTAAGCTTACCTAGACTTGTGATCACTGGACATTAAACACACCTTTTTTACCTCTACCGAGACATGGGTAACTCAATATTAAGAAATGGAAGTCAATATATAACTGTACTATAGGAAGCATGGAATTATCAGTTCTAGTTATAGACCGATGTGTTTTGAAAGCTGTCCTATCCACTGACAGGATATGACTATATATCACAGTTTATAGTTGCTACTGTGCTTCCTGGATGCTATGTCATACACAAAATGTGCTAGACTGCATCAAACGTAGGGTCTACATAACAGGACCATATTCACATGGTATGTAATTAGGTTACGTAGTGTGAATCGGTAGAGTAAACACTCACCAGCTCCAGCAACAGATCCTTCACAAGTAATCTCTTCTACCTCCCCATTATCTCTAGAGTTGTCGCTAAATGATAACATGCTGGTCTGCGTGGAGGTGATATCTGTTAGATTTGATGTCCAGGAGTAAGTCGGTGTAGGATAACCTTCTATGTCGCATCTCAGGGGAGTTGGTGATCCAGGGTTGTTATCTTCAGACCTAAGTATTGTCTGAGTCCAGTCACGGGAGATATCTGAAATTGTGTCAAATTCAAAGTCAAGCTGATAGCAGGAAAGCTTTCCTTTTCGTTTGAGCACCAATGGGGAACTACTTAAATACTACAAAAGTAGAGCATATGAGACTCACATCTGGGCCTGATTTCCTTTGTCTTGACCTTATCACTTTCTACCTGCCAATCAGCATTTTCTTGATCTGTGCAGCGTACAGTAAACCCATCTCTGTCTGCAGGACTTGTAGTGTAAGATCCACCAGGTAATGAAGTCACTCCAGATTCTCTGACTAATTCTGCATAAAGATAACAATAATATTGCTTTTGATTGACAATTAAAGAGGATTAAAAGTTTGAGCTGAGCCAATGTATATTCTGAATAATCATTTGCAATTTCGGTTTGAACAGCCAAGAATGGGAGCTGCATCATAAGAGTTGGTAGAAAGATGACAATCTCGTATTGTGGCGATATATGTTTGCAGGGCATAGTATTACAAATGATGACTAATGTATAGTTACCATAAACATAGGTGCTCAACGGAGAGTCTGACTCACAGCTGACAGTTATCGTAGCATTCTCAACTACAGGATCCACGCCAACAGATATCATAAGATTTTTCGGTGGTACTGAAGAAATAAATGAGTTACATATTGTTGTCGATTTTGCTTTTGCTACAGTTATCATAGAATCCACAGAAGGCTCCAGATATTTGGCATGATTCGTAGGCTAACCATCAATGTGACATGGAGAATATTTTTTGAAAGTATTACAGAACAATGAATGTTTAGAATAAGAAAGATTTACTTTGACGCTGTAGCTTTATAAAAGAAACTACACAATAATTAAAAATATCAGCGTGTGGTTTCATCGTGGATACAAGACCTTTGCTTGCACATCATACTCACTTAATACAGGTTGGGGCTGGATAACTACCAAAGTAGTTCCTTGTGTCGTACTTGCACAGGTTATTGATTGAGTAGACAGATCTTGTGTGATGTTCAGTTTGACAGTCAAAGTGTTATCATTGTCAGGAAGGTTACACTGCTCATCATTGACTGGAGCTTCAACTAGAACTGGCCATTTATTCGCAAGAGTAAATGTCGTGCTGAATCGAAGACATTGAAGCTCTGCATCGTCCAACTTCATAACCAAACCATATATACTACCAGAAGCCGGTATCTCTGAAGATCTACATGTTATTGTGAGTGGTTCTCCGAGATAATAACTGTTACCTGTAGTTGTAGCTTTATCCAGCGTCAATACCTCTATAATGTAAATGAATAAACAGTGCTTGGATGACTTGATAACATTTTCTTGTAAATCACATCAGTGATAGATAATTATAGTGTTCCTGGTATAATGGTTATGTCATCAAACTTTTTTTCAAAAGCAAATAAATCCGGATGGGTCGATATATTTCTATAGAATTCAATGAAGTAGACATGTTGTTGATAATGAAAATTATATAAACTTGACTGACGTGAGGATGCTTTTTTGAGCAAAGGTGGATCAGTTTCAAAACGCATACAGGTTCACAGCCATCGAATATTCATACATGGCAAAGTTTTTAGAATAACAAAGTTCACTAAAAATGCTGTCATTTGGGTGCACATCAAATAGTTTAGAAGCAACAAACCTGCAGCTGCAAATTGCAATATAGTAACCACAGATATGCACATAACTGTAAGACATTGTCTTGATTCAGTCGATGAAATCATCTTAGTGCATCAAAATGTGAACTGAAAAAAAGAAATATTTTAGCAACAAATGTTAAATCACAATCGAGAGGTGATAAATCACAATTACCCATATGATATGATTATTGTGTTAACCAATTCCAAACAGGTCTCTTCATTCAAATAATCAATTCTAGCAGTTTATCGTTTTTTGGTCAGGTTCATGGTCGAACAACCGTTTCTTGTTTCCCTATAATGTGTTATGCATTAACGTATCAAACAGAAGCTCATTACAAAATCAAGTCAGTTTTGTAAGGTACGGCTTATTTGGTGAAGGTTGTCAGCGCTGACAGTTTGAAGTAAACCTGTGATGATAAAGCCTATATAATCTATATATATGGTGGTATTTTGGGCTGTTGTATCGTAATGGCAATGACGTAATGACATCATGGTCGACTTTTTTAGCTGATTAAGAGAGAGACAAAATCATTCTTGAACACTGCCAAAGGACAGCCACTAAATCTATTTATAATGTTATTGAATGTTATGAAGAGCGATAATCTGTTTAAAATATGGCTACTGGCAATTATTTTATTATTATTAGCAATCCGAGCCATCCACTTTATAGTCGTGTTTTAGAACATCGTTTTGCAGACCTATGATTTTTAGACCTGAAAGTTATAGGCCTGAGAAGAGAAAGAACAACATTTTTTCAGTTTTTTTATGAGACACAACAACTCATAACTCTTTTTTTTAATAATACTTAGCCTAATGTTATTGTTGCTCCAATGATAGATGGTTTAAAAAAATTGTGATATTTTTTTTTGCATTAGTCATAAATCTGTTAGTAAACGAAATTAATAGGGTTTAACATTTGTGATAATTGATTTGAGTGTTTTCTCCCACTTTTAGTACTAGCATTAATTTGATGACGGCAAATTGAGGTACAACAGTTTTCACCTTTTCAGCACCTGATTTTGATATGCTTTTAATTTCAGTTTCACGATATCGATACGAATAATTATCTGTGAACTTGAGATAACCACCATTCCGATTAATCCACCCACCGATGGCCAGTACATTTGTGATATTGTACTATATAGTGGTATTCGCTGAGAATGAGTTTCCATCTGTGCAGTCGAGAGGGGGCAACTCCCGACTCTAACCTAGCATTGGGGCCAAAGACTGTTTGAAGTGCAGTGTGACATGTGATGAGTATAAGTTTATTGTCAATCAAACACTTAGCAAATTTCTTCAGTGCAAACATGATGCTGAGAACTTCTCTGTATGTCTGAACGTAGTTTGATCAAGGAGTAAAAGAGTTATACTCATTGGTTTGATTCTGCATCTGATAGCGTTCTGGAGGCATAGGCTATTGGAGTCTCAGAGATCCATCATCCTTTCTTAGTGAGATTATGACTCCGACACCAATAGGGACTTTTTTGCATCAAATGCCATCACCAGCTGTTTTCTAGGGTCAAGTACGGTGAGAATTGCCTGTGTGCACAACTCCTCTTTCAGATTGTTGAATTCTTGTTGGCACTCTTTTGACCAAGTGAAGTCAACTCTATGCTATGAAATTTCCATAGTAATTGATCATTACAATGAACTGCTGCACATCATTGACTTGCTTAGGAGTATTGGCTTCTCTCATAGATTTCACTCTGTCTTTGTTGGGTACTATACCAGATTTACTGAGAACATGACCAAGATATATAATGGATGACTGCATGAACAAACATTTGTGTTCATTCACTGGGATACTTTGTTTTTTTCCAGGCGACCAAAAACCAATGTTAATGCATCACTTTTTCAACAACGCATTTGATTATTGCTAACTTGCAAACCACAAATCAGTTAATAACAGAGACCTAGACGATGGTATAAAGATCACCTGTACCATGCACGTATGCTGAGTTTTGAGATGGCTACAATATAATCTGTAACAGATTCATTCAGGCAATAGATTTTTCATGTCAAACATAAGAAGTTCGGACACCCCATTGACTCCAACTCTAAAATGTCCATCCAGCAATGTAACAATGTAACATGCATCAAATCTTGAATACCCCACTTATAAGCAAGTTTTGTTGCCTATCACAGCCCAAAAAATGATTTTTCTTTTCAGCATCATCCGTTACCTTGTTGGCTTCTAGCCAAGAATTCAATCTCAGTTTATTTGATGGTCATTTCTCTTTACAATCAGATGCAGTTACCTAACATATTGACATGTTGTAGCAGGTTCTCTCAGCTGCTCTATCTACAGTGTATAGGATTGCCAGAATGTACCTTCTAGTTCACTTTCTATCTACTGAATGCCTCCCTCATAGTCTGAGTAAGCTTTCGCCAGTCTGTGTCGTTATTTAGAGTACCCTATAGGAGTTTAGTTTTAGTTTTCGGGCATTTAGGATTTGCTTTTCGCCGTTGTCGCCTAGGTTGCGAAAAGACATAGTGTATCTTGAATTAAACTTACTCACCATAGATTCATAAACAATGTACAATTATACAGGAATACACCTTATCTAAGCATGCGAGCTAGTGTGGTGTAGTGGTCTAAGTATCTGACTTGCAATCAGATGGAGATTTATACCCTGGGTTCGAATCCTAGCTTGGACATCTTTTTTTAATTTTCACTAGTAAGCCTACTAGCGAAATTTAGTACTAGTGAAATTTATTACCAGGTCCAGATAGCAAAATTAAACTCTAGCTAAACTAAACTCCCATAGGGTATGTTGGTTTGTGATGTTTACAGATTCATTTTGGGAGCAATCAGAGAGACATTTAGCATGTAGCATGGTTCAGCATAAAATGAAATAGCTACTTCATTGTGGTCTACATAATAGACAAAATAATAACGAAATAACACCCTGCCATGTGTATTAACAGACTAACTAATTGCAGGTTAGCCGTTGTCATAGTCATGGCATATGTAACAAATCTGGTTTCTTCCCCAATGATTTTAACCAAACAACTATTTCACGTAACTCAGTTTCCAATTCGACAGTTACTCTCTCGACAAATATGAACATACTGCTACATGACCGCGCTGCCTATTTGCTTATCAACAATGTGACATGGTGAAACATTACTGATTCCTACTGTATCTTTCCTGCTAAATTGACGTAATGACCCTGTTCTTCAGGAGTTGCAGACCATTTTGAAACCCTTGTCTTTTATCCTGACTGAGCAGGCTTACCTGAGACAACGTTTGGTAAATTTTATCTCTGGCAGTCTATCCAGTCACGTTTGTTGCCTTATTGATTGTCTAACACACATACATCTTCTGAAATTAACCCTAATCATTAAAAATTGAAGCGAAGATTTAAAATAAATTTGACTTCTCCAGTCTTCCGAGGTGCCTGTGATAGTGATAAACTCTGAATGGTACACTTTGGGGTGTACACTAACAACTGGTTAATGGCAAATGCTCAATTTATATAAATATACAACTTGCCGAATTACACTATTTTATCTCTGAACCGACAACAATCAAAGTAATTTAATCCTGATCGACCTGTCCTGTTACGGTGATATCAAACCTAGATAGACAAAACACGGGTGAGAGACAACATCATGATAGAAAACATATACAAATATGAAGAGAACAAGATATTAACTCGCAAGCACAATCACGCAATCATGTTGTTGTTGTTTGTTGTTGTTTGTTGTTGTTTGTTGTTGTTTGTTGTTGTTTTTTCTGTTATTTTCTGGTGGTTTTCTGGTGTTTTATAATACTATCTAATACTGAATATGTGGCTAGATATCTGGGTGCTGCTGCCACATATTTCAGCTCCAATTAATGTTTATGATGTGCCCAGTTCTCTCGGTGGATCAAGAGTCCCCAAGCTAAGCTCTTTACTTCCTATTAATCATTCACTCACTCTCCCTAATCATTCATGTTCACTCATGTATGAACTAGGGGTTCCCATTCATACCGTTAAGATATTTGTAATACATTGTAGTTGTCTTCTCATCATGTTCATGAGAAGATGACTGGCAAAAGCAATACCTAAATTCCTCATACTCACAATCTCTACTAGCATTCACAGTACGCATAACCACATTCATCTAAATTCGTTCACAATATCAGGGTCTTGGTGCTGGCAAGGAATCCAAATTCAGTTTTAGTTTGAGTTTCACTTTCATAAATGCACATGATGCCTGTAATATAATTCATTCAAAATCACAAGTTGGCTCAATACTCTAAACCTGGATGAGCAAACTATTACAGGGTTGAGAAGAAATTAAAATACTTTGCATGTTAGATAGACTCACTTAGTTGTGCTTTACAGTTTCACCAGTTTACCTGCAGTCACACAAGCAGACAGTCTATGTATAAGTATAACTGAACAGTGACTGCTACTACTACTCAACTACTTCCTTGTCAATGTGTTATCAATAGAAATAGTTTGGCTTTAAAAGTGACTCACACATTATAATTATAGGTTCTATTATTGCTCACTTGTTATCATGTGAGATGTGAAGTGTGTGATACTTCCTCATTCGGTTTATGCAACATTTGTTAGACAAACTTTTGCTGCAATCAAACGGTCACAGTGAGCATGGTTCCCTATCACCCATGCTATTATGAAGGTTGCTGTCTCCTATACATTGCACAATTCATGGCTATTATTAAATGTACATGTACATTGGATACTGTAAGGCCTTAGTAAGGGTGACTTTTTATCTCTCAATATGAAACAAGCAGTTCTATTTGTAGCTGTGCAATGCGATTCAAGCCTAGCTCTAGTCTCCGTCTTTGTGTAAAGGCAAACCTGTACCAAATACCTACTTCATAGGAACAGAGCGTATGCCCACGCTTGAAGAGCAGTCTGTGATGAGCTTATGAAGATGGTATAGTATGTCGATCAAAGACAGGTTTTGTCGTAACCTGGTGAAACAACAACACATTAAAAGGCTGGACGCGATTGAAAAATGTGGTCTGTCTTTTTTAAAGCCACTGTCTAACTATGACATGGTAGTAAGTTTCCAGTTTCCCTGGGTTGTTTTATGAGAGATGAATTACCAAGTAATCTGACGCGTGTGAGGGGAGTGATGAATTTGGATTGAATTGGTCCTGCAGAGCACTGGACAGCTTGGTGGAAAAACATTTACAGTGATAGTTATGGGTTTCCACCATCGGAAAAGTTTCTAGATAGTGTCGGATATCAGGTTATAGAGTATAACAACTTAGATATCCAAAATAGTCAGGATCCACCCCTATTCAGACATGCATGCTTGGGGTTTTGAAAGCCATGCGTGCTGGCAATACCCAGAAAAAGTTCTGCTGAGTATTTATCGTGTATAATAAACAATGCCAGTAAATCATTTCAACGAAGCGCCATCCTCCGGGATGGATATTGATGAGGTACTGGATGAGGTTGAATATCAGCTTAGGTTTCAAAGCTCTCAGATCCCTCGGGTGATGAAATGTTGGTTTCCACTGTTGGCAGTGACATGAGAGAGTCAGAAATAACTCCGAGTGCTATAAACAATAAATTACTTAAGTACATCATTGCGTATAGAAGTGGTTATCCAATTTTTTTTCTAAGCCATTAACATTCGAATATGATACAATACGATAGGGTGAGCCCCCAACCCCATGTCACAGATCAGTTTGAAAAGATGAAAAGCAGTTACTTATAGGTGCAACCATGCGTTTTCTTGATGAGCTGAGTGAAGCCAAGGGTGACAGCAGAAACAGAGCCACGGATCCTATATGGTTGGTTACACAATCGAAAAAGTGTTGGTAGAGTCAGAGCAGCCCGTATTGAATTATATCTCTGACAGGAAGCGAAGTTAGGTCAGAGAAGAAGTAAAAGTCATTCAAATTAAATCGCATTTTAAGACAATTTATAATGTATTTTACTCAAGGGTACCAAAATTTTACTCAATGGTACCAAAATTTTACTCATGGGTACCAAAATGTTACTCAGGGGTACCAAAATTTTACTCAAGGGTACCAAAATTTTACTCAGTACAAATATACTTTTTAAAATTTTTGATATAGCTTTTGTTTCTACAATTCATGGGTAAAATAGCCAAAAACACTTAACATCCATATCAGCCGATTTGTACATGCTGGGCACCCTTTCTCTGCTCTTTCGGTCATCAATTAACATTTAAGCATTAGCGTTCTGACAGATTACCAAATTTCTCTCTGTAAACTTTGGAGAAATATAGCTGGAATAAACCAGTTAGTGCCTGCCTTGAAAAAACAACAGGGGGCGGAAACATCTGGTCATTTTCCAGCATAAAGTCATCATACACCACCAGACTGATTAAAGATTTCTTGGCTCAATCTCCCGTGATAGGAACTCAACACCCTCCAACCTCCTTAGAAAATCGTACATATTTTGATTAGGGGTGTTGGTAAAATATCCATTTATTATCCCATCCAAAAAGTTTGATTATTTAATATATACTCTTTGTCCAAAGATGTTTACATCGAGATAAAAAGCCCCATTGGAGAGAGAAAATAATAAATAATAAATTGTAAAACAGAAACAATTTAAACTTGTAAGGCTAGATAGTCTTTGTTTTTTAAGATTGCCTTGCTACATTTCACAGTTTGTGACCGTTTTATATACACATCATTTTGACACTTTCTTACAGATCTCTGTGGTCTTGCGTTGGTTTTGTTATTTAGGCAGTTTCTAAGCAGATGTTCTGGAATATTGACGATTCGCAGCGCATAGGTTGAGCATACGTCATGGAGTAAATCGCAAAGTGGTGTTAACTTAGCAGCGTTGAGTCTATCGATATAATGTTCAA
The DNA here is from genome assembly GCA_914767715.1 of Membranipora membranacea. NCBI lineage: Eukaryota > Metazoa > Bryozoa > Gymnolaemata > Cheilostomatida > Membraniporidae > Membranipora > Membranipora membranacea. The sequence goes on along the minus strand of OU612072.1, from coordinate 559,594 downwards.
GGTGATTGAAAATTATTCGCAATGCTAGTTTCTGGATCTTAACAGCCTGTTCCTGAGATCGTCTGCTAAGAAAGGATACCAAGCTGGAGCTGAGTAGGTTATTGTTGGCAGTATTTGGGCTCTGTACATCATCACAAGTGTTTCTGTGTTAACCCCAGATTGTTTCAGGACTAACAATCCGTAGATTTTACGATTTGCAGCCTTTCGTACCTCGGACACATTTTCGCTGAATGTAAGGTGGCAATCAAGTGTCACGCCTAGTAATTTTGTACTTGAGACATTATTGACGCTCTGGTTGGTGTTCATAACGAGTTCAGAGTTCATGTTTAGAGGTTTTCTGAGGGATACATTGAGCGACTTGGTTTTTTGGACATTAAGACGCATCTTATTCCGATTAGCCCAATCACTGCACTCTCTGATTAGTTATTGTCCGACTTCAAGAGGTATAAAGTCGACTTCTGATCGAGTGCAGCTAGTGGTCTCAGTGGTGGATTTCATCAGCGGATAGTAGGTGGTCGTATCATCTGCGTATTTGATGGTGGCGCCTTGTGAGAATTTGAGCGAGTTTACAAATGCCAGAGTGTGGGTCCACAGAGTGTGCCCTGAGGGACTCCAGTGTTGCATATTCGGTAGGTTGACTTCACATTGTGGCATCTTAGAGTGACACAGTGTGATCGGTTACATAGATAATCTGCGACGAGAGATATTAGTGCATCAGACTATTAGTTTTGTGAGTAGAAGTTGATGATTCATCAAGTCGAAAGCCTTGCTAAAATCATACAAGATCAGTTGAGCCCCATGATTGTCAGTATCATCGAGCACAGTAGTCACATCATCCAACAAGTAAACCAGAGCATCTGTGCAGCCTACACCCTTTCTGTACGCAAGCTTACCTTTCATTGCTGTCTTAAAAAATCCGCTCGTGAATTATTCAGTCAACTTTAAGTGATCGATAGCGATAAGATCTTTGTTATCTCTATAAGCAATACCATGCTGCTCTGTCTATGCTTTTCCCTGGTGGGTTATCGGGTTATAGTGAGAGTCTAGTCCTACGCTGAGCTTTGTTCCTCCTGGTCCACAAAAGTTGTATCAAGGAACGTGGAACTCATTTCCGGTCTTATCAATTAATTTAGAAATTTCCCCACCTTGCTTTGGCTCTGCAGGCAAAAATTTGTATTTTAAACCGCTACACCTTTTACAGCACACTAGTATCCGTTTTTAGTGGAGGTAACAATAGAATTGACATCGATACGTTGAACAATATATAATATAATCTTTATTTCAAACCATTTGGTATGCTACCGTAATAAAAAGTGGACAACCTTACAGGTTTTTTTACAATAAAAATGATAAAATGCATTTTTTTTGTTGGCACCTTGGATAAAAAAGGAAATAAATAAATGTACTAATATAAAAAGATTCTCACTTATACATATTTCACACATTTATTGTTGACGAAAGAATAAAAATTTATTATTTCCTCGGGGAATAATAACAAGAGTGTTTTAACCATACACTTCAAAATTGCTTTTCTGTTTTGGGAAAAATGCCACTTTGTGAAACGAATGTTAACTCCCATTGGTTTTCTTATCAAGCTTTTCATACACAAAAATCTTGCGCCAGACCCTGGTCCAGCAATATATTTGGGCATGTTACACTTAAGACTCATATAGATCCAAGCAGGGCTGTATCCATTGGTTTTGAAGTGGTAGGGCCAGGCAGGGTGGGTGCATGAGGGGTGCTTTGGCGCCTTTCCGCTAGGGGGTGTGGGGGCCTCCACCAGAAAATTTTCAAAAAATCAGAAGCAGTTTTAAGGCTTTTCAGCGGCCTTTTTAAAAAGAAAATTGACAAGAAATTTGCCCCCAGGACTTAAGTGTAACTGAAAGGGATATCATCATATCCCTACTGTGATTGATCTTACAATTGAAAAAAAATTGGTGAACATATTTTGGAAAGAGGAAGAACAGTAATTTGTCACATTTTAAAATGGTGGTTGATCTTGAATGGAGGTACCAGATCTTGAATTACAGTCAATATAATATGTGATATTATTATATTATTATTATTATTGCTTTCATGTCATACGCACCTGATCGAAAAGTCATGCTCCTTTGTGCACTTATATGTGTGTTCTTAAAGTGTATTTTAACTTGTTATTGGTAGTGGTAATATTTGGTCAAGTGTAATACATTGAAAGCCCTTGTATGGCAATTTTACCTAGACCGCTTAAATAGGAGTATCAAGCTCCGCTTTTAAGTTGGTACCAATCCCGCTAAGTAACAATGTATCTTCTTCCATTTATTATTAAAATAACTTTTCCGACTGATAATATTTGACCTAGTCAGTAGCTCATCGTTTAAGCAACTTCTTGCGAGTATCCTGAGCCTAATTAATTAGATCTAGATTAGTGTTCCCCGCATTCTTAGAAGCAAGCAACATGGACAAATGATCAGCAGGGCCCACTCCAACTGCAAACCTCTCATTGTTTGCATCAGTATACAGACTACAGAATAGAATCCAGGTCTTTATCCGCCTCTTCAAACTGGCTCTAATCCTCAGTTCCATCCTCCGCCTCAAATTCACGAACATCCTCAGTTTCCAATTCCTCTTTTGCTTGAGTCAATGTCTGTTGGTTAGTACCCGAGTTGCTCGTATAAAACTCATTAAAATTGATGAGTCTGGTCTTGAATTGCTGTGTCTGCATATAAGTAGGAAGCATGTCAATGTTTTACCACCTTGACCTTAAAATATGAGAGACTCAACAACACCATATTTTAACATTTCTGCAATCGGTGCTTGGTAGATCCCATCCTTATATAAAACCAAAACAGTGTTAAACAGGTTGTCATATTGGTATATATCTGTAAAAAGTATTCTATGTACGTATTCTTTTGACAGCGAAATTTTAATGGTTGTCACATGAGTGATTTTTTCAATCGCTTCCACAATGGGAGTGACAAAAGGCACTGCCTGAGCCTTAACCTTTGCTTCCTTCAGTGCATTCTCAATTTTCTCATTTAGAAAACGCTGTATAGCTAGGTGTCTCTGCTTAGCAAGTTCTTCATAAAGTTTATATTGATCTTCCATTTATTATTACTTTTTAACCCCTTTTTCAAAGTTGAATCGCTCTGTATCCATAGGCGGAACCTTTAAGTACAAATTAGCACAATCTACTGGTCAAAAATAGATTTCCTATTTATTATACTAAAATGATCTTTGACCCTAGAAAAGTTTTAAAATTATTTGACAACTTGGGCAAATCCGTCGTGACCTTGTTCCATCATGTTCATAAATTTGGATTTAAGATACAAATATCTTTGTTAGTTTGACCACGGAGTAGTCATTGGTTTAACCTTTTAATTCTTCTTCCTATTCCATGTGATTCCCTGTTCACTTGGCATGCCATACTGTTTGTAAAACTACTTAGGCTTAACTAGTAGAGACTGGCTGGAGTGCAGGGGCGTATATTCTAAAAAATTTCACTCACTGACTTTTCAGAGTTGAGCATAATAATCGGGCGCAGCCAGATCCACACGCCGTAGGCGTGGCGGGGAGGGTGTGGGAGGGGCGCTTAAGCATATCGGTAGCAAAATAGTGCAAGCAGAGAGGTATTTCAATAGCTCACTGAGCTGTTGGGTACTTTCAGAAAACAACTCAATAGCAGTAGAAGATTACGGTAAAAATGCTCCAGTTATAAAGCACCCATTTGAAAAAAAACTGTCCTTGATGGGATTCGAACCCACAACAATCTTATAAACAGTGATTATTAGACGGACGCTCTACACACTGAGCTATTCAGCCACTCACAGAATTCCGTGGGCCGTGAGTGGTAATATACGCCACTGCTGGAGTGAAGAAGACTTTATTTTAATTCAGCACCTCGATCAATAGACATTGATACAAGACATTTAATTAGTCAATTTTACTTTAGACATTTACTTAGTGAATTTTCAAAACACAAAAATTGAATCACAGCTCTCAATCAATGTTTTTGGGAGTTGCTCTCGACACAGACCTCAGATTTCATACCCATGCTACTAATGTTACAACTAGAGCAAACAAACTAGTCTATCTCATTTCTAAACTTGAAAAATACATGAATGTTGAAGAATCCCTTAAAAGTTACTAAAGTATAGTATGAATCATTTTTTACAATTGTTAACCTCTGACCCCACAATGATTTTAATCCTTTATATGCATGCTATGTAGTATTCAATAGAACATGAATCAGTTAGTGTTTAACCCTATACAAGTCAACACGTTTATTTAAACGTCTCACTATAAGCTACAACCCCAAGTGAAGATAATTCTATCTATATCAATCAAACACGTACTGCGTCAGCCGTCATTCAACATTCATAACGAACAATAATATCATAAAAGCATTGTCCGACCAATTTTAGAATATTGCTCAGCAATTTACCTAGATGCTACACAAAAGGTCACTGGAACAACTGAGAAATTTCAAAATAGTGCAATCAGAATTATTATATCTGCTCCAAAGAAGTTTTCTGTCACAACTGGTAGATCGCTTTTAAATTTACCTACACTAAAAAGTAGACGACGATATTTATTTCAAAACTTTACACATAAAAAAGTTGCAAAAAACAAAGCTTCTAAGCATATCCTTAATCTCCTGACTTTTAATTTACCTGGAATATGATACAGTAAACTCATAGTTTGAACATTTATATCTTTACCCAATGTTTATTGTGCGGCTAATCTAATCAGCTCCTTAACTGCAACACTATTATCCAAACTTTTTTTCGTCAATACTTTTTTTATTTCATAACTCATACCCACAAATATTGTCACATGTTTATTTATTATAATTAACTCTGTGTTTAATTTTGGTAGTAAGCTTAATCTGTTTCTTTTGCTGTTTTCAGAGGTAAACAAGTTATCTATAATAGAATTCCTTTTGTTATTTGTCTACTTTTAAGAAAACCTCTACAAATAAATAATAAGAGTTACTCAACAGTAACCAAAGGAGTTGTCTGCACTAAATTAATTACAGCACATGTGCTGACAACCCCTAGTCATTGACATGGATAATCACTTTGGCGTCTTCCCTTACAAATGTCTATTGAGCAATAACAGGAAGTTTGCTCACTCTCACATTAGGACTGAGTAGTAAGACACTCTCTATATTTATTTGAAATTCACATTTATAAAGCATACCATAATCAAGTTTTGAGCACAAGTTTATGCTGTGCCTTATTGGGCCCCAAACGTCGTTTAACAGTTCATATCACATGCAGCTTACAGTACTGTTCCATTGATTGTGAGATGTGAGTATCCATAACATCATAAATTTCATAGATAGATTAGTTCGGATCCTCACAATTTTAATTTTGGGACTGCTAAGTAAGCGTATTGAAGAGTGAGTAGAACCACAGGGGCTGGTTTCAATTAGAGATTTAGCCGTGCTTTCACGGCTACAGGCCAGCTAAAGCTCAGCCACTCACCAAATCGGGTTTCAATTAGGATAAATATAACACACTCATAGCTGATCCTGAGCCGAATCTTGACTGTTTTGTTTCAGATGGCTATCACTCAGCCACCATGCACTTTTATATGTAAGATATGCTAATTTATTGAATTATATATTATCATACTATCGTAATTTATGATAAATTACGATTCATCAAAGTGTAATTAATCTGCAATGACACTAGACATAAAAAACCACTAACTCATAAACTCTGTCGTGATTAGTGATAATGTGAAATCTCTCCAAAATGAATATCAATCTACTAACCTGAGTGACAACTGAGTGGTAGCAGGGCCTAATTGAAACATGATTAAAGTGGCTGCTAAGATCTGGCTACAGCTCAGGTATACGTTGTGCTAAATACAATTTAGCCGGATCCTAATTGAAACCAGCCCCAGGTCAACACAATGTAATTATAATTAAAAGTAAGCAATCAGTTGGCTGAACGAAAGCAGTTCTCTATTCAATTCCATAACAAAGAAACATGAAAGGGACCGAGGTTAGTCAAACTGACTGATCCAAGTTAATGCCATCTAGTAGTATCCAACTAATGCAGTAAATGTAATGTCATTATACTATATATTATATATCATATGACATGTATGTTATGACATATGACTGGAGACAATTTCAAACTTTTTATCACATCTTCATAATAAGTCAACACAATTGCATTACAAAATAAAGTACAGTTGTAAATTACCCTTAAACAGGGGTTCCTACATATTGTAGCACAGGTGGATTGTGTATACCCACAAATGTGAGGAGCAAGAGTGGAGAACTGAGGCTACCATAAAGGTTCCCCAACCATCGATCCAACCATCCAACATGTAATCAGACAGGCAAACTTTGCCTGCCATTGTACTCATTTGTTCACCAAACAAAGAGCCTTTTGTTATACAACTCTCATCAATGAACTACCTCTCAGAGGTAGTTCATTGGTCCCATAGCAGTTAGGTGTCTTGGGACATGTTTGGAGACAGACTCCCAGACATAGGCCCTCAGGGCCTATCCAACAGGGCATTTTAGAACTGTAGTCTATTTTGTAATGTGATATTACATTTCTACCCACATCTGGAACTGGTCCGCCACATGACTAGTAGTGCCATGTCCATTTCCTAACATACAAGATAAATACTAGTAACATAACTATGTGGGGATCCTTTCTATCTTTTCTAGTCTTGAACCACCCTTAATATGAGTTTATGGCTAGAATTGAGGAGGTGTTTTGCAGTGATCTGCATCTTTGTGACGACTATGATGCACTCCTCAGCTGAAGGTAAGTGTTAGCCTGACATACATTAAGGTGACATTAACAGCTGTACCTGAACCCAATCTTCAATTATTGCACTCATAATTTGTCATTTAAATTACTAGTAATTAGAGTTGTTTCTTGTTTGAAAAACTGTAATTCACATGCTTTAAACAATCAAATAGATTTAGTGTGAAGAGTGATAAAATTACGATATGTTACAATATATATATTTAGATCATATTAGTTTAGATTTCACCAAGATAACAAGTCCGATCGTTCAATAATTAGAGAATTCAAGCTTTAAAAATACACATCTTACTCTGTCATTGTGGATGCCTTTATTGTTATAGAGTTTACACTGAGTAACCATACTACTACTGGTGGCAGTTATTATCTCGGAGAACCGCTCACAGTAAAATGTAAAAGTTCAGTTGTACCAGCCACTGGGTCATATCTTATGTACTTGGCCTTAGACACTGCAAACAACAACTTCCGAATAACATGTACACGAGTAGACAACGGTCCATGGGAACAGTTAAATACTTGGCCCTCTTCAGTTCCAGTCGATGAAGCTCAGTGTAATCTTCCTGCAAACGAAAACACGATGACTGCTAGATTTGACATCACAGAAGCTCTATCTTCACTACCGATAACTTGTCGAAGTTTTTCCACATCAGGAAATTCTGAAATAGAAGTCAAACCCATACTCAGTGAGAAAAATATGGAATACGAATCAATCTTACATTATTTAGACTATTTGATATCACAAAGCTGGGTAATCAGGTATTTGTTCTTTATCTATCATAATAACCGATGCATTTTTTTTTAACATTCAATGAAAATTTTACTAAAAAAGTTTTCACAATCATTGTTATTGGCTAATTTAATTATCTTTTTCTTGATATGACATTGGTGAGACCCGATGAATGAAACTTGAATTGAATTTAAATTAGCTTTTACCTCACTTACTTTGACTTACAGAATTGATGAGGGGATAATGTATTTTTTGTTTTTATAGTACCACCGAGGAATCTGACATTATCTGTTGATAGAGATCCTGTGGTGGAGAACGAGACTATCACTGTCAGCTGTCAGTCAGACTCTACTGAAAAATACTTATATAGTAACTATACATTGGACACTATTATCAATTAACTGTATCTTATCTTAACATATTCCCTATCAGCTATATGATGTTCTCCGAATGAAATCCCTCCACAGTGAATCAAATGCGCTATCATTGCAAATGGGTAAAATATAAAAATTTTTTCTTTCAATGATTTTCAGTCCTGCTTCAGCTAGGCACACCAACTTCTGACAAAATCTTCCCAGCTACACACTCTTGTAGGGGCCATTTTTGAATTATAGACAAACTATGAAAAACATCTCTTAAAACTAATTTTTTATTTTTACTGATCTTAAGGCTGCCCCAATGACAAAAACTTATTCTGCTCATACTGAGCAAGTCACTCAAAATTCATTGAACAATGATTATATGCTTTTGGACGTTAACTTCAATAACCAACATTATTACTGATAATCATGTTACTGTGACTTATGTGGGTCAAAATGTGGATTAAAAATCGCAAGTTTGTTTCTGCCCAAAGACTGAGAAATACAGGTGCCTTAAGGGCACGGACGCTATATTGGGCGCCAAGTTCCATTCAGTTTGCAGGCAGGTTTGAGCACACCTGGGGCATCAATTGAGCCCAGCAGTCAGTAGGTTGCAGCGGGATTCGAACCTGAGACCTCCAACCATTGCACCAGAGGAAAGGGGCTCTAACCGACCGAGCTACCCCCTACTCCTGTCTTCATTAATTCTATTCTACGGCTTTGGTTGCAAAAAAAATTCAAATTAAGAAAATATAATCTTCACAGTGATCATACATGATGGAGATGATTAAAACATACAGACTCAATAGGCTGAATTCTTTGCACCCTAGTTTCCAAGCTTCCTTGTTTGCCATTGTTGAGCCTCCCCTCCCATCACTTTAAAAATCCCAGCATAATTTAGAGTAGAGAATAGAGCCCAGAATCGACCTATGGACACAAATGAAGCTAATAGGCTCAATATTTATGAGATGTCTTCAATATTTTTGAACTTTGGTTCATCCCTCCATATGGGTTTTTAAGTTCTATGTAAGAAATCTGCTCAAGTTACAAAACATGGTCCTCGGATATCTTTGTAATTGCCTTGGAAGTCCAAGTTATCCAATAATAATATTATGGTGTTTGATACAGAATTAGTCAGAGAATCTGGAGAAGTGACTGCATTACCAGGTGGATCATACACTACAAGTCCTGTAGACAGAGATGGGTTTACTGTACGCTGCACAGAAAGAGGACATAGTGACTAGCCGAACAAAGAGGATTTAGTAAAGACAAAGGAAATCAGGCCTCGATGTGAGTCTCATTAGTTCGATAATATTTCTAACTCTAATATGTACTTTTTTTCTGTTTAATGAAGTTTTCCTATGATGCGGCACCAGCTTGACTTTGTATTTGTAACACAATTTCAGATATCTCCCAAGACTGGAACCAGCTATCACCGATATCTATAGAGAATGATCTTAAATCACCAACTCCACTGATCTGCAATATCCACGGTTATCCTACACCTACTTATTCCTGGACATCTAATTCAACAGATATCAGCTCTGCAGATACCAGCATCTTAACCTTTGGGGAAAACTCAAGAGACAATGGGGAGGTAGAAGAGATCACATGTAACGGAGCAAATGATGGAATCGGTGAGTGTTTACTTGTCCTAACTTTTTTCTTTGCTGATTTTGTGTGTCTTTGGATCCGCTATAACTTTTCTCATTGTAATTATTTTTTTTGCTCTGCCTTTGATCAAAAAGCAATATCGTTGAGCATGGAACACCTGAGACAGTGATGTCTCTATATGGTGTCTGTTTTATTAATAAAACTATGCTCTCAGTAATATATGAAAATAATTTTAGTTATGAGTATTATCAATCACTTTTGCTCATAAACACATTATATGAATCACGTTGTATCATCCTTTATCTGGATGAATATTGGTACATTTGTGTCGATGAGGCTACAGACAATACAAAACTACCAGAAAAAAATTACAGGCAAGTAGAGACCTAACCAGTAATCATAAAACCTGTATATCATTTCTTGTAGGTCTAAGTCCGCTATCTATTACATGGCAAATCACGTGGGATGACACCGCACCGACCATCCCCCACCAACAGTATCCACTAATGCTAAACCCCAAGCCCAAACATTAGCAGCTACTATAGGTGGACTAGTAGGAGGGGTTATAGTCGCAATTATTATTGTTGGTATTATCGGATTCTGCTGCTGGAAAAAACGCAAAGGTGAGTCATCTAAGGTCATGCTTTATAAATGTCATTCATATGATGTGTAGAACTAAAATGATTTGACTTAGACTCAGAATAACACCAAATGACTGATGAAGTTCGGATTTCCTTTTGTATTATAAATTCAAGGAGTGTTCCTATTAAAAATTGACTTTGTCATGCTTAAGGTCAGCAACATCATTGATTGAGCTTAATATAATTTGCCTGAACTTTCGGTCAATCCTTATTTTACAAAGTGTCACTTGACTTTTCCCTGTTAGGTAGTATCAGCACAGTGAATTTTAAACCATTACCAGACCAGAAAATACCTTTATCTTTACTTGCTGGGAATATAGGTTGGTTAAATTTAACCATCATCCATGGCCCTCACTCTCATTTGATGTCGAGAGTATTCAAGAAACTTAAATAGTAGATGTTACAAGGGTGAGTGGTACAAACCACTTCAGAAATTGGCTTCTGTTACATTTTATGGTTTTGTGTTTACCGTTGCAAACTGGGTTACTCTTTTCTGCAGTTTGCATGTAAATCGTTTAGTATTGATGTAAATCAGTGAGATATACAATAAGATCATGTAGCAACAGGTTACTGACTGGTAGATGTGTCATACTCTATGTTTGTCAGAGTCACAAACGAACTTATCTCCCCTGCGTTTTGTACCGTTTTCAATTTTTGTTTCATTTTCAAACTCCAAAGCTGGTCGAAATTGATGGAGTCATCAACAAAGAAGCCGAATTGTGAGCTGTAAATCAATGTAAACATTGCAGCTATACAATTCAATGGCACAATTAACTTTTTTTTACGCTGTATGCTATGTAGGTGAGGTTTCTTATAAAGTTTATGGTTAATATAAAGACAGTTTAAGTAGAATATGGTCTTAGTTTATGAATCAAGCGTAAAGCGTACTTCCCTAGATGAAGTCAACAGTCTAGCCACCCTCTGCATACATCTCTCTGAGTATCAAACACAATCGCTGGTCTTTTCCAGTATAACACACTTTGTAGACATGTACAAAGAAGTCTAAGATTGGCCCATATATGCTTTACAAGTTCCTGCAACCCTGTCGTACCCATCCATCATCAAGCTCAAGGTTACATCCATGATCTATGATAATAGTTATTCTAAAAACTGTAACTCTAAACTGTAATACTTATTGTTGTGCATCTGGTGGTAGCAGGTATTGAGCCTTAGCCATACATTTCCAATTTATCGAAACTTGGTTTGATATAGAAATGGAAATAAACCAATACCAGCACCAGTACCAGCACCAGCACCATCACCAGCACCAGCACCAGCACCAGCACCAGCACCAGCACCAGCACCAGCACCAGCACCAGCACCAGCACCAGCACCAGCACCAGCACCAGCACCAGCACCAGCACCAGCACCAGCACCAGCACCAGCACCAGCACCAGCACCAGCACCAGCACCAGCACCAGCACCAGCACCAGCACCAGCACCAGCACCAGCTCCAGCACCAGCACCAGCACCAGCACCAGCACCAGCACCAGCACCAGCTCCAGCACCAGCACCAGCACCAATACCAATACCAATACAAATACCCAGTTTTATATTTACAGGCTATATGAGTTTACAAAAACTATGCTAAATCTTTTGCAGATGACCTAATTTCTGCAGGAAAAAAGAAACAAGTATCAACCTGACCGAGAATGGCAATACCAACAAAACGAGGTGTGTATATATCTTATTATTATCATAGTTACAATTTGTTTTGACTCAAAGTTATCTGGTATACTGGTAATAATGCCTCTTTAACGAATATGAGCCTGCCTTTGTTAGACCCCAATAATGAAAAAAGATATCAATCCAATGATATTGGGACTATTTTTCTGTGTGCCTGTCAAAATTGTCAACAAAAAGTAGCTAATCTATTAAATTGCACATAAAATAGACGGGTTATTAGTTTATTTTCTGCACAGCGTTTCTGGTGGATAAATCCAAATTAATTTGAAGAACGTTAGTTTGCTTTCAGTTTCAATTTTCATCTCAGCGTAAATCGGGTGATCTCCTCTCTCACTGGTTGAAAATAAGTTTGCATTTAATATCCTCTTCAAAGTATTTGGATCAATGTGAGCGCCCAATACTTACGTGGTTTCGAATAGCTTTGTTTATTTTTCTTTTTTAGATCTAGCGAAATGATATTAAACAGAGGTAGGAATCGTTGCAGTATCACCTTTGTTGCCTTTGAATTAATCTGGCAGAGGATGTTTTGAATACAAGAAAATAAATTTCTTTTTCTTACAAACTCAAGGCCTTGATATGGCTATTGTGTCTGTAAAAAAATAGAATACTCTTCGTTAAAGACTACCAAAATACCAATGCATTATTCAGTCAGGCAGTTACATCAGGTTACATCAGGTTACATAGGACAATTTTATGTAAGATTTGGGTGGTGAAAAAATCCAAACTCCCCGGGGAGATATTAATGATGGTATTGAGAGTTGCCTCAATCAGTGATGGCACAACTCCAGTACCTTGCTATGAGAGAATTAATCATATCATATCACAAATAGCATTATGACTACAACAAAAATTAAGCGTTAATTTTTAGCAGAGGATTTTTACCTATTAACCATGATGAATGTTCGGATAACACCAACCAAATAGTCTTTAGGAAACTATTGATTGCAAATAAGTTTATTAAGTACAAAAAAACAAAAGTACTGCTCCAGAAAACCAATATTATTTTGAAAGCCATGAACTGGCCGGCCAACTCTACTCTGTTAAGAGTAAATTTTCTGTCTCTCTCTGATTCTTCTCTGTAATTTTCATTTTCAGATTCAGTTAAAAACAATTGAAGTAATGTCTTTTATTCATAATCCCGATCCCCATTCAATACCTTTTCATGTTCAAGCTTCATAGCTATGATTACAATCAAATATCACTACGTTATAACTTTTGTTCATTGGTTTATGGTTTCATGTATACCCCTCAGGGGAAGCCTTGAGTGCCATGGGCTTGCTGCCCTAAATATCTACAAAGCCACCTATAACTCCGATTTAATCTACTAATTTTCAACCAAATTAGTTGGGAGCCCTGGGCATGAATATTACATATCACATCGCTGCCACCATACCCATTAAAAAGCAGGGAGCCATTTCTCCTCTCCCCTATTACTTGCATTTTGTTGTTGAGCTTTCCTTTTTCAATCCTTCTTTTCAACTTCATATGGATACATTTTCCGTCACTGGAGCAGCTCAAAACGAAAATGGGCCCCCACTGGGGTTTGATCCAGCAGCCTGTCTATCAAAAGGCAACTTGCCGACCTATTGCTCTATATGCCCCTGTTACTCCATGTTGCTACCAAGTTATGTAATGAATAGCAGATGAATAGATAGCATTGAAAATAGAATGCTAAATAGTTTGATGAGGAGTGCTGATACTACAGCATAATAGAAAACTTTATGCTGGACAGACAGGTTTCTGGGAGATTTTATCGTGAAACTCATCATTGAGTGCACCAATTCAAAACTGAGGATGGGCAACTCAGAAATCAGATTGCATCTTGAGAGGATAACCAGTGTATCAAAAAAGTTTAAACTATCTCAGATGCTCCTTTCACAGCTAATTTAACCTGTTGGAGGTAACACCTGTTTATTATTTTGGTTATCTTTGAGATAAACATTATAATATATATTTTTGAACACTCTCAGTATTTAGCTATACCCCTATTCTGGACATCTTTCTTACACATTCACAGATGATAAGCAGGCTTTCTTATACAATTTTCAGAGAACCACACCGCTGACGGCTTTTGCTGCTGTACCAAACTCACCCACACCACCAGATTATGTGAATGGGGATATCATAACCTTTAATAGACAGACATACTAGAATCTACCTGAGGTCACCAGAAAACCTGATAATGTGTACGAGAGGATAAACATACAGAAACAGCAGGATGACTATGCACATGTTGGTAACTGGAGAGAATGAACTACCAAAATCAACCACTTATCTGAGTCACTCAACTTTTATATCGCAAGGTTTATGGATTATTCTTGATATTCCCTACCAGTCCGTACCAAAAATATGAATTGCCTGTTTTTATATTGTTTGCATGGAAATATGGAATATTTTGTGTAGAAACCAATATCGATAGTTGTAACCCATTGGGGTGTTCATGTTACACTGTTTACATTTTTTTTACTTTGACTGTTAAATTACCATGATGATCAAAAATCAGATTAAGCATGTGGTGGCTCTAGATTTTATATTTTCACATTAGTAACGACAGCTTAAAATTATAAAGACTATTTCTTTTGTAATTAGTTAACAAATGGCTAACAAGGACTCTTGACGTTTAAGTGACAATGTCAGTTGTGTAGATGGTAGTATGACTCTTTGGCCACCTCTATAACAGTCATTGTCTCCTGTAACAATAGTCATTCGCCAACCTCATGGCTACACAATTCAGACCAGATTAGACAGGATTGATTTATATGATGCTTTAGTATCCATCCCATATCCCTTACTGTCAGGGGACTCTTTTAGGACATCAGTTGACGGTTTTAATGACTCAACAAACTTCTGAATTCAAATTCATTAGAAACTACAACATTTCGATAACTAAACACAGCAGCATCTCGATAAAATAAGCTGACAATATTAATGATTGGTTATTATTATGATAGGGCATTACTTTTTTAGAATGAATTTATCCTGTACTTCTACTTCTATATAACATCAAAGAGGGTAGCCTTGACATCGGAATAAAATCATCAGTTTTAGAATTCTATGAAGTTTGTAGAAAAAGCTCCAATTACAATTTTTTTTGTTATTTTATCATTGAATAAAGGGCAACAGCAGGGAAAAATGAATCTTCTGTTTTTGTGTCATTTGACTCTCAAAAATTTCTCAGAAGTCACCAGTTATTAAATTATTTTACATCAAGACTAGGGTCTTAGTAAATGTGTCAAAATCAAGTTCGATCATGTTTATCTTCATTATACTAGCGTTCAAATGTCACATGACAAAGAAGAAGAGCATGGAAGCCGTATAGATATGAATGCAGCCAAAGGACACTGTGAGCTAATTCATTGCCACCTACTTCTTAATACTTGCATTTTTATTCTTCATTATCTCCATAAGATAGTAAATTTTTAGTACTTGCATTTTTATCTTTTACATTTTATTTTTCGCCATAAAATAGTAAATTTCTTAATTGTGATAATCTCATTTACCTGTATTTCTTGTATTTTTATACCTTTGTGTGTTCCTATTGTTTCACACACACTTTAATAACTTACTCAATTTGCACTTCTCTTTTATAAGAAATTCTTTTTATCTTTGTTTTCTGGACAAAAGTCCCTGGACTTAAAATTCACCAGAATAAATATGTAATACATAAATTGTGTGCTGGTCTGGTATTGAATGGTTAGTCGGAAAACATAATAAAATTATAAATCAAACTGTCGTTTTGAATTATTTCTCAACATAGGTTTCAGGCAGAGCTGACATGCAGTTCAAATGTCGGCGACATTGTGGCAATGTGTGTGATAACTCAATGAACTTGGTCACAGTAATGGTGCATTTAGATGAATGCAACACTGACAGTAAGCAAATGATTATCAGGCTATTCGAGAATTTGGTTCACATAGCCCGTCATTATATATTTTAACACCAGCTGTCCGCAGATTACACCTTATGCATAGGGAAAGCGATGGATTAATCAGTGAGAAATCATTTAAAACATTTTATCCATGAGGTGCTAAATGAATCTCAAATGCTGTTCAATCTCAGCTAAAATAGAACCACACAGAGCAGTTTACTGTTCCTGTTATATTTAACCTGTGCACTATTACTATTACAGCAATGTTTAGGAATTGTTTATGCTATTTCTTCTTTAAAACATCTTTTCTGCTTAAAATTAATATCAAACTATTCAGGACATGCTGCTAAATCAATTGTAATATTCAAACTCAAAATCCAATCACAAAATATCCATTTATCCACAAAAAACCCTGGATTTTTGACAGTAAATCAACGACAGCCTCATTGCTTCTACACGTTCCAATGTTGTTACGTCGTCCAAAATTAAATGCCTTAGTGCCTCATGTACCATATAGTGTCCTGTCTAGGTTTGTTATTAAATTATGGTGTCGAACGGCTGATATTACCTCACATCTCAGAAAAAAATAGCAGATGAGAACCAGTTTGCCTAAAAATGCAAAAGAGGTACTAGCATAGCCCTGATGATGCCCATTGATAAATTATCACAGCATCTTGACCTGAATGCTCAGAAATACAGGCAAGCAGTCTTCATTGATTTCAGTAGTGCATTTGATACCATCAACAGCACGCTCATTATCGAGAAGCTGTAAGATAAAAACGGTGATGTATCAACATCAGCAGAAACATCAACTGGCACGCCACAGGGCTGCATGCTCTCTCCAATCATGTTTACTCTGTATGTTGATACAATGAATGCATCTCAAACCAACTTCTCCATACTGAAATACGCTGATGATACCATCATCCTAGAACATATAAATAGAGGGGAACACTCAAACATGCATGTCGAAGTCAACAACATCGCCTCCTGGTGTGATAACAAATATCTTATTATCAACTCTAGCAAAACCATAGAACTGCTCTTCACAAATCAACGGCATCAACCCAGACCCACTCATCCTCAAAGAGATTAGCATTGAACGAGTCAAGAAATATAAATACCACCATAGTCATCTCAAACTTAAATTCACAGAGAGTACTAATCTAGTAACAGGTAAAGTTAACAAACGTTTTTTATCAAATCTAGTTGTAAGCCCTTAGACCATCAAGCTAGCCTTTGAGGCGTTCATTGAAAGCGTCATCATTTTCCATCTGGCAATAACCTTCAAACACCTATCAGCATGCCGATGATATTGAAGATCTAAATGGTCAAGTCCGTATACCCTCAAACTAAGCGGCGATAAACTAGCATCCAAATCAATAAATGAATTTTACAAATTTTGACTTTAAACAAAATGCCTTCGGAAGATTCATCTGAACAATCCACCTATGAAATTAGAAAATGACCCCTCTGGAGCTTCATTTTACCCAAGCAGAGAACAAACCTGGGGAAGTTCTGTTTCGGACACCAAGCTGTATCTTTTTAAACAGTAAAGACAAGAAGGAACTATCGAAGGAGACTGTTGTCTGCCTGTATTGTCAAAAGGGTCATAGACTGTATAAGTGCTCTGATTTCAGTAAGTTATCATGCAAATATAGACATGCGTTTGTGCTGAATAACAAACTGTTGGTGTAGTGCTTAAACTCACACGACGGTAAGCCCTGCTCATTCAAATCGCTATTCTGCAAGAGTTGTAATCAAAGGAGTGATCATAATACCCGGTTGCATGGAGCCCTTGCTGGTCAATACAAATGATCATAAAGTAAGTCCAAACCCGGTCCGTTATGTGGTCTTTTGGAATGCCATGCCATTGCAGATAATCATGCTGACTCAAATGATGTATTGAGTTGTCATGTATCCAATAGTACTTCCATGATAGTGCCAGTCTATGTTTCGCATAAGCAGAATCCTGAACATGAGGTTCTGACGTATGCCATGCTCGACTCACAGTCCGTGTTCAAATTTGTAACAGATGACCTGGCAGGGAAGCTGTCTAGACCATTCTCATCTACGACAATAGGTCTCACAACTATGACATCAGTGAATGAAACCTGTGGAGTGCAAATTCTTTTCAGGTTTGAGAGTGAGAGGATTTAATCAGTCAGAGAAAGTTTCTCTTAGACTGCCTCATGGTTGCCAGTCAATCCCTAGCGATTTACTGGTTCAAGTCCATTCGCGACTTAAGTCACTTAACAAGAAGTTCAGTGACACTCAGATCTACAGCAAATATGATCAGTTCATGTCCAACCTCATTGAGAGTGGTGACGCTGAGGTACCTTAGGACCAGCTCAATGCTAACAACAAGTGGTATTTACCATACCATAGTGTCATAAATCCGAAGAAGCCGAACAAAGTAAGGATCGTCTTTGATGCAAGCTATGAATTCAAAGACATATATCTCAACCAGACTCTATTGAGTGGACCTGATCTCAACAACACATTGATTGGGGTTTTGACTAGGTTCAGAGAGAGAGATGTAGCCATCGCCTGTGATATCGAGAAGATGTTTTATCGATTTAAAGTTCACACAGAGCATCGAGACTTTCTCAGGTTCCTTTGGTATGATGCTACTCATTATATCAAAGAATACAGGATGGTGAAACACATCTTTGGAGCCACATCAAGCCCTGGATTTTCAAAGTTTGGTATCCTAAGGATTGCTGCAAATTATGGTAAAGATATGGAGAAGCTGTCAAAGTATTACCTGACACTACCAAAATCTGTGCTGCCGCTGGTCTCAAGGTTCACAAGCTCATGGGAAATGGAGCTTGGGACTTGGGACTTGGGACTCGATCTGCAGTTGTTTGAGGGGGGAGGTTCGGTGACCGAGAGAGCTCTGGGGATGGAGTGGATGCCCTCAACTGATGAATTTTCATTCACTTGTAAAAACTCTGGCAGTTCTAGTGGTAAAGTCACACGGAGGAAGATGTTACAGGTTATAGAATCGCAGTTTGATCCTCTTGGTCTCATAGCTCCTGTGATTTTCTCTGGGAAACGCATACTTCGAAGGGCTTGTCATGGTTTGGACTGGGATACTCCAGTGGCTGATGACATCGCTCAAGACTGGCGCTCTTGGCTGACGGACCTGGAAGGTATTTCAAACATCAAGATCCCTCGATGTTTGAAACCCGCAGGATTTGGGTTGCATATCAAACACGCGGAAGTTCATACCTATGGCGACGTCAGCGAGAAAGGATACAGTGTCTGTGTATACCTGGGGTTGATCAATGACAGCAGCATAGAGTCCAGTAGTCTGTTGTTTGGCAAGGCACACGTCGTGCCATCGAAGGGGTGCACAATTCCAAGGCTTGAACTTCAAGCTGCTGTTCTAGGTGCCAAGGTTTCTGTTCAGCTCTGTCAGGAACTCTCTATTCCTATCAATGCTCAGTATTTTTGGTTGGATAGCCATATTGTTCTGGCATACCTGCAAAATACCAAAAAGAAACTGAAGGCATATGTCAAGAATAGAGTTGCCTGCATCCCTGACGGTAACCCTGAAGTTAGCCCAGAGAAGGTGATCTGTCATACAGTCACCACCCAACAGTCGCCTCTATTCAGTTTCATCGAGAGAGTGACCTCCTGGTCTCTCGCTATCAAGGTAGCTAGTGTCGTAAACCACATTGAGGACTCTAAGAAGTTCCAGAAATACCGCAGCTCAGTCTGTAATAATTACAGGCTGGAGAGGATTTCCTCATACAGCAAGTCCAGTCTGCGTACTACTCAGATGAAGTTAGAGCTCTAAAGCAAGGGAAAGCATTACCTTCAAATTCTTGTTTATTCCGTTAAGATCCATTTCTTGATGGATCTGGGCTCCTCAGATTCGGAGGGAGGTTAAAGGAAGCAATTATTCCTGAGCTTGAGAAACATCCCGTGGTTATCCCAAAGAAATGTCACATTTCTGAACTCATCATCAGACACTATCATGAGAAGACTGCCCGCCAGGGGAGAGGGATAACTATGTCAGCCGTGCGCTCCTCTAGAAACTGGGTGGTCAATCTCAATTCGGCCGTTTCATCCCTCATTCATCCCTGCCTCACTTGCAGTAAGTTGAGGAGACATCCTGCGAGCCAGAAGATGTCAGCACTGCCAGCTGAGCGAGTGAACCTCTCTTCTCTTCATGTGTATCTCTTAATTAGTTAGACGGGCAATCAAATTTTATTCTTTTAAGCACTGTTCTTCCGTTGTTTTGGAAAGGCCGTTTCCTAATCCCATAACGGGCATAATGACCCCCTATCTATCCCTCTTAGCTAACAGATAATATTATTGTTCTGATAGGTGTTGGTTTATTGTTGCAAGTTGATTCCCCAGCTAATGTTTCATGTAAAAATCAGCATCAAAGCTGTTTGTGTAAATGCACAAAAGTTTGTTCTCACACATCGTCATCCACTCGTCATCCTAGTGCAATGCACTTTGCAGGAACTTCCTTTATAGACACAACCAAAGGTGACCACTCAGTATCATTAAAATTCCTAGATATCTTAGTAATTAATAGACTATGGTCAGAGCTGTTGCTCCTTGGTCAGAGCAGCCCTTTGAATTTCAGCCTAGGCAATTTATAAGGTGTATTGACTGTCGATAGCAAGCATTACCTTAAAATTGGAAATTTTGCAGTTCTTGGCTCAAAAGTTCAAATTCAAGTTCAAATGAAAATCACAAGTGGCCTATTGGCTTTAGAATATTTGTTTGGGGTGTGGCTCCTACGAGTTCAGAATTAAACAGAAGGTATTTCTACCTTTTGGTTATTAGCCTTTGAACCGTAGAAATAGATTTGAATCATTTATATTTCTTTTGAGACAGATTTTAAACATTTTGCCCAGGCACTTAGGCTTAAATGATTTACTCAGGTATGACTGCCCTTTTACATATTAACCTTTGAACCATTGAAATTTCTATTAGAACAAATTTAAACCATAGATATTTAGATATATAATCATAGTGCTTCAAAACAAACCAATCATATTACAGTAAAATAGTTGAGACCAGCTGCATCTAGCAATTTTCAGGAGTGATTGTCCATTCAAAGTGCTTCAAAACAAACCAAGCATGATAGAATCACTGAGGTCAGACCAGCTGCATCTAGCGATTTTCAAAATAATCGCCACAAAAAGCCAAAATCCTTGCGCTGGCTGTTGGAAGTTTTCTATGTCATAGGATCAACTGCTGTTGTTCATACTACTCACAAAGAGAAGACCAGGTATGAATCTAGTTCTGTTCACAGCCAGCACTTAAAAGCGTTCGGGATGGCGATCGCGGCCGTAGGCGGTCGTTAAGGGGGTGGGTGGGAAGCTAGGAAACTCCGTTTTTTGCAATTTATTACTTTTTTAACTTTAGCACCTGTTTACAGCAATTTTGCCTCGTCTCACAGAGTTCTAACCCTGTTTTTCAGACTCCTCATACCTTAAAACATACATGTATGTTGTCACATCAAAAAATTAACATAAATTTGCAGACTTATTAATGGTTGTCTTCTCCTGTGTCTGAACATTCTCAGACACGGCACTTTTCGGAGACTGCTAGCATGTTTAAAATGAATAAGACTCGTTATATTTTATTAGGAGTTATCGTTTCGGTCAGATTTTATTGTCATTGGAAGACAACTATTTAATAAGCATGGGAAAATATAGGGAAAAAAGAAGACAATCTCATATCACAACATATAACATAGCCTAAGGACCATTTCTAGCGAGCCCTAATTTACATAAATCATCTTCGAGTCTCCGAAAAGTGCCGTGTCTGAGAATGCCCAGATATAGGAGAAGACAACCATTAATAAGTCTGCACATTTATGTTTTTTTATTGATGTGATGTGATGTGATGTAAGCTGGATGGGCAAAACTGTAGGTATTTATTGTGTGCAAAAATAGGGCTCAGCTGCCACATAAGATGTTTGAAGTCCCCTATTAGATGTCTATTAGAGTTGGGGATAAGATGTCTAGTCTATTCGCACCCACACATGTTATCATAAAACAACTCCAAACACTAATTGTGTTTAGAGTTGGGGATTAGCATGATGTTGGCATACTCAAATTCTTCCTCAATTAATTACTAGCGAATGTAGCAAACTTGGCAGCACATGATTACATACACTCTCATAAAAGGGGGTAATAGGTAAGTGAGTAACCTTGCCTGATCACTGATCTAGCAGAGACATGCTAGGGTTTCGCGATAAAGTTATTATATACTCTAGAGTGGACAATAAAGTGCTCAAAACCTCCTACCTAATTATCGGCAAATCCATGACACAACGCAATTTGGTTGTGCATGGCTTGTGCCTGTATCATATAACATACCATTGAGAATTTACGTATTGGGCATGGAAATTTAGATTACTAGAGCGCTTCAGTTCAATGACGCAACGGAATCTGGTTGTGCATGGATAGTGCATGAATCACTCAGTTATTTAAAATCAAAAATGCTCAGTTGCAGTTATCTCCTCCTTACTTTTCCAAAAGCTATCTCCTTCCTACAGTTTTTAATTGAGAATAGCCACATTTGGTCACCTGGATCGTTAGTCAATCAGCTAACTATTCATTTATCTTTTTCTGCAACAAACTCCAAATCTGACAAAAAATCTCCAAGTTCGTGTTTTTCTGTTTGGGCAGAACTACACTTCGACATGGTAACTCACAGAGATCTGGTTTTTTTTGGAGTATCAGTTCATCACATTATCTAAATGAGCTTATGAGGGCAGGTTTGAAATATTTTTTTAACATATTTAAAATTGCGATTTACTTTTTCATTACGGTGTTTATTTCATCCATCAGTGCAGTGGCAATGTTGCGCAAGGCAGTGCAAAGAGCCTATATATTTGTAGTTTCTATGCTATTGTGTACAGTTTCAAACAAATTCTAATTGCCTTTTATCAAAGGAGTGGAGCAATTTACAAATGACAATGGAGATGCTATACTGAACTTAAACAAAAGAATATTTCTGTTGGTTGCTATAAGTTTTCAGTATAGATCGTGGTGACTCATCAGTCACCCATCAAATTCTATCAGAATGACTATAGACCTCAAAATAATTCATATTATTAATATTCCGAAACATGGTTTGGATTTGGCTTTTTCAGTGGATAATGTTTAATGATAGCATTTTCAAACTACACCCAAATGTTTGAGCTTAAATTTTACTCGAATGTCATCCCAATATTTTTATTAATGAAACACACTAATGTAACTATGCTGGATGCGTATAGGATTATGATAACTGTGTGTCTGGAGGGCTCACCCTTAATAACACACATGATATTCTATGTGAAATATTCTGCTGCATTTTCAGTGAGCTTGTTTCTGTACGTTCGACCTTGGTGTTTCTATCACCAATAAAGAATTGCAGTCCTGAAATAACCATTGACAGCATTCATGTTACGGTTGAATTTGTACATTTGTTTAAAAATCGTGCCCTGGGACTGCATCTATACTGCAACAAGTTATAATGTTGTTACTTTTGAGGATTCGGTTAGCCAAACAGGTGGGGTGCCTCAATAAACAACAAATCTGAGATGGCCTCCAAACAAAATCTGAAGCAATTCTCCATGCGGTGCATTGAAACGATCCAAGTACAATTGAGACCTAAGCTGGATGAAGATATCAGTTACAGCAATTACAGACATTGTTTTCTCACAGTAAATTTTCTAATCCCTCAAGAAAATCTTATTTCTCAGTTCATTAAAGTCAATTTGGGCAAATCTTGGGCTAAGAAGTTGTCTTCTATTATTGTTGAAATTTGGTGGCTCATTTGCAGTATAGAGTTATCATCCCATCTATCTATCTGTGTAAAACATTTTAGTTTCAAGCATGTGGATAGACTGCTTCACAGAGTAAAGGGATCCAGAGTAAATTTTTTAACAATAGTCAAGGAAAGAGTTTTTTACTCCTTGGTCAAGGTACCCGCGAGCTTTGCGTCAAGGGGAAAGTTATGGGAAGCTTGATGCCAAAAACTCCTTTCATCTATTTGCCACAATTATAGGGTTCTGGAGAATGAACTGAATTCAAAGTTTTTGATTACAGTAAAAAATAGAATATGCGGGCTCTCCCATAAAAATTTCTCTTTGTACAGCCTTACTCCACAATTAGACATGAAGTTTTATGCTTAAATTACACCTAACTATCCTAGCTAAATTGATACGGTGGGTATAGCTAGGAAAGCAGTATTGCGGCAGATTTTACAATAGGATTAACTATTACAATCCTTGAATGATGCTGCCACAATGTACCCTTGGTCTGTGCAATCATTAAACCTTAAATTTATCGAAAGGGCCTCATATCAAATGTGTCTGTGGTCCACCATCTACTGGGCTTTGGTTAGCACCCAGGTGTGCTCCGACCTGCCTGCAAACAGAGAGCAACCTGGCGCAGATATTGTGGCTTGGCCACTAAGGCAACGAATTTCGCCGCCTATGCTCCGGGATGTGGCTTGTGACAAGACATCTGATTTAAATCAACCTTCAATTTTAATCAGTCTTGTGACACAAAGGTTATCCTCAGGTTTTGATATTCTAATATTACATTGCCTTTAAATCATTTGGAAAAGATAAACAAGGCTCAACAGTAACAAATTCTTTCCCTGTAATGAAACACAGAGACTGCAATACAACTGCTTGTTTACAAATAAGATTTTCTTGAGGGATTAGAAAATTTACTGTGAGAAAACAATGTCTGTAATTGCTCTAACTGATATCTTCATCCAGCTTAGGTCTCAATTGTACTTGGATCGTTTCAATGCACCGTATGGAGAATTGCTTCAGATTTTGTTTGGAGGCCATCTCAGATTTGTTGTTTATTGAGGCAGCCCACCTGTTTGGCTAACCGAATCCTCAAAAGTAATAACATTATAACTTGTTGCAGTATAGATGCAGTCCCAGGGCACCCTCTACTTGATTGTGCAATAACTCCTGGAAGAAGGTTTACCCGGCTAACCAAGCGTGAAGTGATCGCAACACTGTATAACTTTTTAGAAGCATGGACCATGTTTTTGTCGAGTAAAGAGAGTGTGGATAATTGAATGTCGACAAGGTGTCATGTCGATTGCAAAAATGTAAATATATGAGTAGCCAGCCACTAAAGCCTATTGATTCAACATATTATGATATGATATTTTAGATGCAATAAAATTGGTATAAAAAAACGGGGCACTCAATATGGGCTAAATTTTTTGTATCAGAACTGGGGTTTCGGGCTTGGAATGCTGGTTGGAAAATATATTTGGACTGAGCGGGATTACAAATTATCTAGCACTGGGCTATGGTTGGAACCCAGGTGTGCTCCGACCTGCCTGCAAACAGAGAGCAACCTGGCGCAGATATTGCGGCCTGGCCACTAAGGCAACAAATTTTGCCGCCTATGCTCCAGGATGTTGCTTGCGACAAGACATCTGATTTAATTCAACCTTCAATTTTAATCTGATGTAATAATGCTATAATACATAACTATCATAAGAAGCAACAAGTCTTGAGACACAAAGGTAATCCTCAGGTTTTGATATTCTAAAATTACATTGCCTTTAAATCCTTTGGAAAAGATAAACAAGGCATAACAGTAACAAATTCTTTCCCTGTAATGAAATACAGAGACTGCAATACAACTGGTTGTTTACAAATAAGATTTTCTTGAGGGATTAGAAAATTTACTGTGAGAAAACAATGTCTGTAATTGCTCTAACTGATATCTTCATCCAGCAGAGGTCTCAATTGTACTTGGATAGTTTCAGTGCACTGCGTGAAGAATTGCATCCAATTTTGTTTGGAGGCCATCTCAGATTTGTTGTTTATTGAGGCAGCCCACCTGTTTGGCTAACCGAATCCTCAAAAGTAACAACATTATAACTTGTTGCAGTATAGATGCAGTCCCAGGGCACGATTTTTAAACAAATGTATAGATTCAACCGTAACAAGAATGCTGTCAATGGTTATTTCAGGACTGCAATTCCTTATTGGTGATAGAAACACCAAGGTCGAACATGCAGAAACCAGCTCACTGAAAATGCAGCAGAATATTTCACATAGAATATCATGTGTGTTATTAAGGGTGAGCCCTCCAGACACACAGTTATCATAATCCTATACGCATCCAGCATAGTTACATTAGTGTGTTTCATTAATAAAAATATTGGGATGACATTCGAGTAAAATTTAAGCTCAAACATTTGGGTGTAGTTTGAAAATGCTATCATTGAACATTATCCACTGAAAAAGCCAAATCCAAACCATGTTTCGGAATATTAATAATATTAATTATTTTGAGGTCTATAGTCATTCTGATAGAATTTGATGGGTGACTGATGAGTCACCACGATCTATACTGAAAACTTATATCAACCAACAGAAATATGCTTTTGTTTAAGTTCAGTATAGCATCTCCATTGTCATTTGTAAATTGCTCCACTCCTTTGATAAAAGGCAATTAGAATTTGTTTGAAACTGTACACAATGGCATAGAAACTACAAATATATAGACTCTTTGCACCGCCTTGCGCAACATTGCCACTGCACTGATGGATGAAATAAACACAGTAATGAAAAAGTAAATCGCAATTTTAAAAATGTTAAAAAAATATTTCAAACCTGCCCTCATAAGCTCATTTAGATAATGTGATGAACTGATACTCCAAAAAAAAACAGATCTCTGTGAGTTACCATGTCGAAGTGTAGTTCTGCCCAAACAGAAAAACACGAACTTGGAGATTTTTTGTCAGATTTGGAGTTTGTTGCAGAAAAAGATAAATGAATAGTTAGCTGATTGACTAACGATCCAGGTGACCAAGTTTACATATATTTCAGATTTCTCACCATACACAAAATAGGAGATCATTTAATTCAGGGGTGGGGGGGGGTGGTTGTGATGCAATTTTCACTGATAGTTGTTTATCTGTTAATGTAAAGTAGATTAGACGGTTACTTCAACATCATTTACAACATTTTTTAAGTACTTCATGAAAGTTCAGTAATGATTGAAATATTTGAAGTTGACGTATATAGTCAATATGCCCACTGAGTGTGTGACGTGTGACAGGACACAGCTAATATGGCTGGCAAGTGGCAGTGAAAGAAAATTGAGATATCCCGGTAAGTTCTATTTCATTACAACAATGTGTGTGCGGTTGAGATTTTGGCTTATAGAAACATTTTCCACTGGCTGCAAATGAAAATACCTGCAAGTGATCCACATAGTGTCAAATGAAAAATTTTCTGAATATATGGCTACAAACGCTCTAAAAATCTAAATTTCAATGCCCAATATGCATATTCTCAATGATAAGTTATATGATACAGGTACTAGCCATGCACAACCAGATTGCGATGTGTCAGGGACCTAGCAATCATTGAGTAGGACGAAAACTGATGCTATTTTTGTACATATTGTCCACTCTAGAGTATATAATAACTCGGTATCAGTATCGCTCACAAATAGCTCACCCATCTTTGAAACTATATACATTATGACTGCCCAATTTAGAGCAGCATCTAATTGAAAGCTTAACATGATGTGAAGGACTTCAAATTTGTCATCACTACGCAAAATGCAAATGGGCCGATGCGTTCATGTGGGCAAATTGGTCACTGCAAATTTTGAATCCGAAGTGACAGGCTTCTGTGCATTGTTGCCTTCATGGAAATACCCACTATAAATGTTTCGATTCAATTTAAGGTTTTTATGTTGACGAGGTACTTCATCAAAATGTATCTTCAAATCATGGCACCAGCAACCTACACAGATGATGAAATCCTCACCTTTTTAAATTGTATTATTGATTCAAACAGTGTTAAATTGATTGATTGATCATATGACTGCTGAATCATATGAGTATACAAACTAATAATGCAAATTACTGTAGTGCACATAAAATCAAACAAGCAAGAAAAAGACTTGCTCTTGAGTCCATGATGATTGATGGATCAATGCATGAGGGGGATTATGCAATGGATAGCCCAAGGTCCAGCGAGAAAACTAGAGACAGCTCACAAACAACTTATATTGTGCAGCCACTGTCTATGATGAATGTGTGGTGATGCTCATCGTGGTTTCACTGACCACAGTGAATCCGGATGGAGCCTCTTGGTGGTTTCAGTGTGGTAATTAATACAGATAACACCAGTTACATCACTAAATTTATACACCTGTATTGGATGGCTTTGTGCAAGAGGCCTGAGTTCACATCCCGTTGAAGCCAAATTTTATTTACCTATCATTTCTTAAAATATACACCCCTGGAGTTTTGTGGCATCTATGATCTGGCATTTCTAGTTTATTTAATATATAGTATTGATTGATTGATTGATTGATTGACCGACCGACCGACCGACCGACCGATCGATCGATTGATTGATTGGGTTTTAAAAAAATATTAGTGAGGGTCAAAAATCATGGTGTGTAAAAAGCTGTCTTTCCCCCAAGAAGACCTGTATTTTATTGTCCTTTATCTTCCTGATGGTAGCTTTGGTAAAAAGCCATTTATAATAATGTTCATTATCATTTATGTAATGTAGTAACAGGTTTTTAGTTTGATTATCTGTAATCCTATCAGTGGTGTTCGTTGGGGTAAGAAAATTTGTTTATTATTCATTTTTGTATCATCATTTTTGTGGTCACTTTGTGCAGCTGACAAGCTCCTGACCGTCACTACAACGGTTATTAAGGAAGTACAGTAGTGAGTAGGTACCTATTGTGGTAAAGGCACTGTATAGCCTGGGTTTTCCAACAAAATTAAAGTTCTGCTGAGCACTGATCAAGACCTATCTATATTTTTATGATATGAATCTTAGAGACTGAGGCTAGGTCAAGGTTATATTTATATGTAAAGAAAGATTTTTTCTCTTTCATACATTCATTCATTCCCCATGAAATATGGAGAAGAAACAACAGGGTTTATTTAGGTTCTTTAAAGGTTAGTATTCATCTCTATTCCATGATGGGGTATGTGTTTACTTACACAATCTTCCCTGGCTGAACATACAACAATATCCATTTCCATTTATAATGAGGCTGAGAAAGGAAAACTGTTGGCCCAAGGACAGTGAAACACTACACTTACTGAGGCTTTGCTTTGGGATCACCAATCATAATCATTATTGTCAATGTTATCATCATGGCAAAAAGGGAGGAAGACTGTCTCACAGGATAATTGGTCAGTCTAGTCTAATATTCTTCCAGTCATCCTTCCAATGCAAGGAGTCTGTGTTCTGTGGTGTGGTCTGTCATCTTGACATGACTGACAGGCTTTGATATATAGTAGTCCATTAGTTAGTGTTTGAAGATACTGATGAGCTTCCTGTGCTGCAGCGTTATTTATTGCACATATTAATTGAATCCACAATTGATACTTATGTTCTTAGAGCGAAGACAGCTGTTGCTGATGATCCGGCTGATGATGCCACAGTTGAGCCGCTGCTTCCTGGGTAAGTAACTATATTGTCCATATGCTCGGCCAGGCCCAGAGTACATAGATGCACGGGGATTATAAAAAGAGCCAACAAGACTAGGCTCGCTACATGATATCATTTTTCAGGTACAGCATCATTTAAGTTTTTATAGTCAGAGCAAAACCTGTCTCCTGTAAATGTAGACGGTACTGCTTATATAAACAAATCTGACCTTATGAAGCAGTCTGATATCACCCTTCTCATTTAGTTGATACAGTGTTATGCATGCATGTAAAGATGTAAACATTATTATGTTTTATAGAACTGATGATGTAAATGAAGAAGCTCCTTCAACTTCAACAAAAACCTGTGCACTCGTTGACCGTATGGTTGAAATGTAAGTAAATATACATCTAGTGGCCCGATCAGCATGAAAACATAGTCGATAGTTATATCCATAATCCAACTATTAGCCTGTAGTGTAGGGCATGCATGGGCAGTCTCTATACATATATAGCTATTTAAAGCATGTCATTGGTCCAGTCAAGGATTTTCAAATGAAATGAACTGAAATTCCTTGGTCCAGTATGGCTCATCATCTTTTCTACAGGGCTAAGTAGGCCTGCATATCAAATAATCAATAGGCCGAAGTAGGATTTTCTCTCTGAAATCAACATAATAGGAAATATATTAATTTTTAGACTCAACGATAGTGATGGCGATGACTATAACCAGAATACAGAGGAGGAGGATTCCGATGGCAGTGGGCCCACTACATCAGATGCTACTCAAGTAGTAATGGTAATCTTTGATTCTACATGTTTCTCAATAATTTCTTAATCTGAAAACGTTATGCTTTATGTTTATGCCTAGTAACATGGAAAACTGTAGACTGTAAATATCTGCATGGTCAGTAGCCTAAGGTACACAAACATAGAACACATAGCTGAACATGATCAGGATAGCCACAAGCCTTACACGCTTTTATCATATTTATTCGGACTCTTCGTTTCACTCCAGTGGTAAGACCTTTTTTTAAAGGCTCAGTACATCGAGAGGAGTAAGACTCATGAATCTAACTAATATTTTTCTCATTCTGTTAGGGAGAGTCAATCAGGCCGGAAGTGTATCCTGCAGAAGATTGGAGGAATAAGAGGGATACCTATCCTTGGCTTACATCAAACTCAAAAGGTAATTTGCTTTGCTCTGTATGCACCAAAGTGGGCAGTCAAAAAGCTGAGAGAGCCAAAGGGATTTACATACGAAATCATTGGTCAACTACCGGTATAGCCCCCAGTGAAGGTGATCCCCAGAAAAGAAAAACTTCCTTGCGTCGTAAAATCTTCGACCACAAGAAATCAAACTCCCACACATATGCAGAGGACATAATGCAGGAAGCATCTCAGAAGAAACTAGAGCATACATTCTTACAGCAACAGAAGGCCATACAGGAAACAACAAGTCGTCTTATGCGCACAGCTCATGCCATCGCTAAACACAATAGGCCATATGTTTCATATGCTGAAATGTGTGTGTTATATATGCCATGCCTTAACGATGACAGTCAATTAGTCTGCTAACAGACATCACAGGACGTGATGTCAGATTCTATTGTTCTTTCATAATAACCACAATGCAGTGGCTATTTCCTTTCTATGTACACCATGCTACCAGTAAGATGCCTCTGCTAGATGCTCCCAATAAAATATCGTAAAACATCACCAACACACAAACTTAATAATGGCGACACAGGCTGGTGAAAGATTACTCATACTTTGAGGGAGGCACACAGTAGATGGAAGATGGTATAGAAGGCACATTTCTGGCAAAATTATACACTGAAGATAGAGAGCCTCAGAGAACCTGCTACAACATGTCAATAGGTAAGGTACCGGAATATGATTGTAAAGATAAATGGCCCACATATAAACTGAGATTAAATTCTTGGCTTCAGGCCAACGAGGTAAATGAGGATGCTAAAAAGAAAAACATTCTTTTGGCTGTGATAGGTAATGAAACTCTGGACTTGCTTAAAAGCTTGAGTGTCCCAAACGAAGTAGAGGAATCCACGTTTGATGCTCTTGTTACATTACTAGATGAACATTTTAGAGCTGGAGTCAATGCGGTGTCGGAATCGCTTAGGTTTGACATGAGACATCAATTGCCTAATGAATCCCTTTCAGATTATATTGTAGCCATATCAAAACTCAGCATAAATGCATGGTTCGGTACAGGTAACGCTTTATACAATCGTCTCCATAATAAACTGATTTGTGGCCTGCATGTTAGCAATAATCGCATTCGTGAGGCATTGTTGAAAGAGATGCACTAACATGGATTAATGCGAAATCTATAGCCATGACAATGGATGTGGCACAAAAGCACCCTAGCTCAGACAAAAGCAAACCAGCAGCAAGCAGCTTTAATACTGGAGTGAATAGAATGAGTCGTAAAAAAACTAATGATAATTTATAGAGAAACGCGCATGAAATGTACACGCTGTGCTGGTCCCCACAAGGCTGACCGCTGTCCAAATAAACACATGATATGTAGCAAATGTTCTAAATGTTCAAAAGAGTAAATGGGCCTCACCACTCGTATGTGTACCCAAGGATCAAGGCAAAAATTTAAGAGTATGCGCCGACTACTCCATTTTCTGTTAACAAGGCTATTGAAGACACTGTTTGCCCACTACCGCTGCCAAATGATCCCTTCACAATGATGAAAGGAGAAAAATTCTCTAAGATTGACCTCGAATCTGCCTACACACAGCTAAAGCTAGACAAAAGCTCTCAGAAAATTCTCACAATGAATACTCCTAAAGGGTTATTAGTGCCTACCAGGTTGCCGTTTGATGTGAAAGTAGCAAGTATGCAGTTTCAGAAAGTCCTAGATCAGATTTTGTCAGGTATTTCTAACACATGTTGTTATATCGATGGTTTTCTTGTAACAGGTCCTAATGATCATGAGCACTTGAAAACGCTAGATGAAGTTTTTGATCGGCTTGAAAAACATGGTATCACAGTGAATAAACACAAAAGTTCGTTCTTGCAGTTGTCGGTTCCATATCTTGGTCATGTTCTCAGTAAATCTGGCATAGCACCCAATGAAGACAGAGTAAAAGCTATAAAAGAAGCTAAGACTCCTAAAAAAGTCCAAGACATGCAGCAGTTCATGGGAATGATCAACTACTATGGAAAGTTCATTGAACAAGTCGCTACCAATTCGAGCCGTTACATAATCTAACGCGTGATGGAGTTGACTTCGTTTGGACGGATGAGTGCCAACAAGCATTCAACAATCTGAAGAAAAAGTTGTGCACCCAAACACTACTCACCAGATTTGACCCTAGAAAACAGCTAGTGATGGCGTGTGATGCAAGTGTTGGAGCTATAATCTCACATAGAGAAGAAGATGGATCTGAAACACCGATAGCCTATGCCTTGAGAACACTCTCAAATGCAGAATCAAACTACGCTCAGACACACAGAGAAGCTCTCAGCATCATGTTTGGACTGAAGAAGTTTGCAAAGTATCTGATTGGCAACAAATTCATACTCATCACAGATCACAGTGCACTTCAGATAGTTTTCGGCCCTAATGCTAAGCTAGAGTCTGGTGTTGCCCTCTCTCGACTGCACAGATGGAAACTCATTCTAAACGAGTACAACTATACAGTAGAATATCGCAAAGGTTCTGACTTATGTCATGTTGATTATCTGTCGAGAGCTCCACTCAGTCCTAATGAAAGTTTTGAGATGGAAGTAAATTATTTCTCAATAGTTGATAATCTCCCAGTGACTGCTGATGAAATAGCTCATGAAACTCGTAGATGTCCTATTCTCAGTAGGGTTCGAGACTTTGTGAAATTCGGTTGGCCTAAACATGTATCAGATGTAGAGTTAGACCCATACCTCCGTAAGCTCGGTGATCTCGCAGTTGACAAAGGATGTATATTGTATGGTTGTAGAGTTTTCCTACCCTATTGTCTTATCGATAGAGTTATGTCAGAGTTACACCAGGATCACGCTGGTGTTGTCAGAATGAAATCAGTGGCTCGTAGTTATTTCTGGTTTCCAAATGTTGATAGTACTATAGAGACTATAGCGAAAGAATGTTTTGAATGTCAAAGGGTTGGTAATTCACCACCCAAAACTTGGTATCGGTTTCAGTTTGAGAACAAGCCATGGTTCAGGTTTCATGCTGATTTCTCTGAATATGATGGTCAGAATTATTTGATTGTTCTCGATAGTTATAGCAAATGGTTACATGTAGCGCCCATGAGCAGTATTACTAGCTCTAAGGCTGTCCTTTCGCTAAGACAATTATTCTCAACACATGGGTTATGTGTAATATTGTATACAGATAATGCTAAGTCATTAACATCCGGAGAGTTTGAGGGATTTCTCAAGTCTAATGGAATAGTTCACAAATATTCACTTCCATATCATGCTGCATCAAATGGTCAAGCAGAGCGTTGTGTGCAGACAGCTAAGAGTTTTCTCAAGAAAGTGAAAGGTAGTTCTAGGGATAGGAATTTAGCACTGTTGAGGTTTCTGTTAGGATATACCACCAATCATGCTACAGCAGGTCGTGCTCCATGTGAACTGTTAATGTGCAGACAACTACGCACTTTATTTACTCTCATGAAACCCAGTCTGCTAGCAGATGTTGATAAGTCTCAGGATCGTAGTTATGTCGATGGTAGTAATTCCAAGTCTCGTGAGTTTAAAGTCGGAAATTCTGTCAAGGTCAGGAACATGATTGGTCGAGACAAGTGGTTTTTTGGCACTGTAATAAAACGCTCAGGTATCTAGTCAGGATTGGTTCTAGAGTTCGGTATTGTCATTTGAATCATTTAGTTTCTGCTGGTACACACATTGATGATTGTGACTATGATGATTTAAGCCAACCCCATAATTCTAATGTAACAAGACAAGATCTATATCAGGATACCTTCAGCGAAGACGGTCTAAAAGCAGCAACCACTTTGCCCCAGAGGTCCTCAGATGCTGACGGTACAGCTGATGGTTCGAGCACTGATACAGATACAAGCCTTACACCCAGTACTAGTCCGATGGTTACAACGCAGAGACAACGTACTCAAACCTCTGAGACGTTCAGCTCGAATAAGCAAACCGCCCTCTTAAAGGGAAGGCAATGTTATATATGCCATGCCTCAACGATGACAGTTAATTAATCTGCTAACAGACATCACAGGACATGATGTCAGATTCTATTGTTCTTTTATAATGACCACAATGCAGTGGCTATTTCCTTTCTATATAAACCATGCTACGAGTAAGATGCCTCTGCTAGATGCTCCCAATGAAATATCGTAAAACATCACCAACACACAAACTTAATAGTGTGAACTCCAAGAGGCGAATGGCACCAACCTGGGTAAGTGTCAGCACTCTTGGCAGGTTACGACGGCAATGATAGATTGCATATCAACTGAAATGAAGAAGAACCTATGTGCATTGATTAAACAGAGATCTCAGAAGATCAGTGTTATGATCGACGAAACCACAACAGTGAGCCGTAAGGCTTGTATGGTGAAATACATTAGAATAGCATGGCCTTTTGATGGAGAGAATGGTTGCTTTGCCTTTCCAGTATCTCTAGTAGAGCTGGAAGTCTCTGTTGGAATATTTGACAGGTCATGGATTTGACCATGATTTTTTAAAAGAAAATCTGATAGGTGCCTGCTCTGATGGAGCATCAGTTATGCTAGGGAAGAAGAAGGGGGTACTGACCCAGCTGCAAGATATGTTTCCAAACATATTTCTATGGCACTGTATGTGTCATAGAATTGAGCTGGCCATTGGAGTTGATGTGGACTCTGTGTCGCAGGTTAATCACCCCAAGTCATTACTGGAAAAGCTATATGCTATATTCAGTCAGAGTTCCAAAGCACAGCGAGAGCTGGAAGAGTGTGCACAGTCTGTACATGCAGAGGCACTAAAGATCGGCAAGGTATTAGATGTCCGATGGGTGGCATCAAGCTACAGGAGTTGTATGCTGTGTGGCGAAGCTACCCTGCACTGTATGAGTTCGCTGTTAATTCTGATACTGCCAGGTCACAGAAGCACAAGGCAACTTTTGCAGGAATTCAAGCACAGCTGGAGTCTACTCATTTCGTCAAAAATCTCGCTATTATGTTGGATGCACTGCAAGCAGTGTGAGAGCTATCTAAAGCCCTACAAAATGAATACAGCATCCTGACTACAGCATACAAGATGGTCCAGAGGACAATCAGAATACTGGAAAACCAAAAGTCAGGAAGGATGGGGGAGTACTATAAGATCTTCGAAGATTCTGAAGACAAGTTCAAGGGTGTGCGGCTCACATCAAGCAGGAGGCAGCAAATAAACAAATCAGCTCTCCTACAAGCACTAATTGCCAACTTAAATTCCAGAGTATACAGAAATGTAGGGCAAACAGATGATGGTGGAGATTTTTTGGCAATGCTGGAGGAGATTGATATACTCGATTGCAAGAGATGGAATCAAGAGAAGCCTTTAGAGATTATATTGATGATCCGATTATCATGCCAGCAGAGCTCAGCAGACTGAAGACTGTCATCGATACACTGCCAGCGACGAGTGCAGATTGTGAGAGAGGGTTCTCTACAATGAACGTTATTTGTACTGATCTAAGGAACTCCCTTACTGTGTCCAACATAGATAACTTGATGTTTATCTCCCTAGTCGGCCCTCCTGAGAGGCAGTTTAAGCCAGATCCTTATGTAAAGATCTAGCTTCTGTCTCACAGGTCTGCTGACTTCAGAAAGAATTGTAAAAAACCTAGTGCTTCAGCTGAGAGATATGAGAAATTATGGAAATTGTTTCGAGTTGTGTGCCCTTGTTTTTGGAAGTCCTATAAAGTCTTTACTTGCAATAAAATAGTATATCAAACACATTGGACATTGAGTTTTATTACATTATTTACTTATTGTCATATAGGCCGGCTGTGTGGGCACCAAAAGTCAAGTACTTTGATGAGAAACATTCGTACCTTCTTATGAGAGCGGTAAGTATAATTATACTCAAGGAAGGACTGGTGGTGAGTACACCAAAACCGCCGAACAAGTTTACAAAATTGTTTACTAATTGTTCACATCAAACATTGACGATGATCTTAATTTCATCTGATCCGAGTATACCCAAACCCCCCAGCTGTTATGGCTGCGCTGCTGCGCGGCCTCGGTTCGAGCGCTACGCGCCCTCAAAATGTCAGTATATTTTACAGTTGGGGTAAGAACATTTTCTCTGGGACACCACTGCATCAAGGTTGCTTATGTTTTGAATATTTAGATGTTTAGCATCTTTGAAAAACTTTCTCAGACGTTTTTTGTCTTTAGCATAAAGGGAAGTATACAAAATAGGCAGACAGTATATGAGAATAGAAATAATAAAACTTTTAAATTACATTGATGGGAGAAGTTTGGTACTAGTGTGACAAAAGGTTTTTTTTGCAATATGCATCCTCTGAGAGGCTATAGTAACAAATTTATCAACATGAGACTCAAAAGGATATATTTTTATCAATTTAAACTCACAGGTACTTAACATTATCACATAGTACAATTTCAATACCATCTAATTGCAGAGGATGAATTGACTGATGTTCTAGATCAGCTTTGGGCAACCTGCAGCCTTTTTGCAAGTGCGACCTAATGGGTAATATTTTGAGGCCTAATTGTGGCCTTATGCCGGTAAAAGTTATTATACATGTTGATTTTGATTCCCTATTCGTTATGTGGATATCCAAGTATGCATAGCGTAGACACACTAGGTTCAAAAATGTGGCAATTCTGTTTTATGCACGTAGCTTCCCAAGCCATTCAACACAAAATCATCATAACTGTACTTGTTATTACCAAAATAACAAAGAGCAATGACCTTTGGTTGTTGAAATTACAACTTACCATAACATTATAATAATTTTCTTTTGTAACACTGTTATTTTGAACAAAAAAGGCCGATTTGCTTCCAAAAGTTCTGATATAACAAGCCCTGCTTCATTTCTGCTGAAATGTTCCAGATGGCATTTCATTTCACAGCCGACTGCAAAAATTTTGTTACAGCAACCCTCCCGCACCAACCCTGTCCTTTCCATACATATGAAACACAGGGTTACAGACATATATACAATCAAATCATGAGGTAATGTGACTTCACAAATCTTCAGAAGATTGGATAACTCAGTATTTCTGATGAGCTGATGTTTCTTGTGACATAATACAGTTTCAGAACATAACATCTTTTTGAGATTGTACAAAATAAGAGGTCTCGAAATTGTTAATCCAGTTCCAGTTTCAATTTGTGCCTGAAAGACATTTCACCGCCTTTTGAGTTGAGCCTGCGTAAAATGTGGCTTTTTTCAAAATAAGGTTGCCCACCCATGTTCTTGATGTTGGTGCACATGAGGGAGTCAGGACGCGCATCTTTGTGTTCTTCTGTTGCTGAAGATTGAAACTAATACATGAGGAACAAGGAAAGACACATAACAAATATTTGATATTCAGATATTTTTATTTTATTTAATTGCATAACTTTAATGTGCGAGGTTTTACAAGTTTTACAAAATTTTATCATTCCCAACTACATGATGGTGGTTTTAAAACAGTATTTTATCTGATAAGATTGATAGTAGTGTCAAAACTACGGCAAAACAAATTCAGGCTAACTATTACCGCCTGATATAAAAATTTCGTGAGAAAATTGTAGCCCACCAAATGTAGAGATTCTGAAGTCTGACATACTTTCGTGCGGCAGGCAATTGGGTTTAGTTCTGAAAGCTCCAATGACTGAATCATAATGCAATTGAGGAGTAAACTGACATATATTATATATTATATATTATATATTATATATTATATATTATATCTCAAGATGGCTCTAAACTTTAACCGCTGCCAGACTGGACTTTGGAAAAGCTTTTGACTGAATAAATCTGGTAAACTGTAAGTGACCAAATTTACTCGGAAACTCACCTGTACACTATCAGCAACATCTGTTTTTGAAATTTATATATCAAACAGGTCTCAAACCATGAAGTTGAATGGTGTCTGATAAGCGTCAAATTCATACCCGGGTTCTTCATGGGCCTGATTCGAATCCGTCACTCTTTATTGCTTATATCAATCAGAGACTATAGGTATAGAGACCTTCCACTTGCGCATAAAATGTGAATAGCCAATCTGCGTTATTTAACGGTCACGCCCACTTCTGGTTGTAAAGTAAGCGCTGCTGCCTTGGACAGCGATGGGTTTCTCAATAAAATTTTATTTGAGGCAAAATAACCACAATCTTGATGACAAAACCAGATCAGACAGCAACAAAGTCACTATCAACTTGTTGTTGCATTCTTAGCCAGAGATTTATATTATACAGGCCTGTATCTTTGTAAGAAAGTAAGGGGGCTGTGCAGTATAATCCATCATTGTTGCCCACTGCGATGTAATGATGGCCTGACATAAGTTAGCTGTTGTGATGAGTTTCATGGACAAAGTTTTCATGTCTGATGACAAGAGGAAGAGGGCTTCTCTTTGTTTGTTAATATATGCTCTAAGATTAATATAAAAAATTTAATC
Organism: Membranipora membranacea; assembly: GCA_914767715.1. Lineage (NCBI taxonomy): Eukaryota > Metazoa > Bryozoa > Gymnolaemata > Cheilostomatida > Membraniporidae > Membranipora > Membranipora membranacea. Next base: position 520,902 of record OU612072.1, on the reverse strand, counting down.
ATGGTGACTAGTACCAACCAGACACACACATTCAAAACTGAAGTAAGAATGGCATCAGAGTAAAGTGCATCGTCAGCAGATTCATACTGACAATTCAATGCTGACAAATGTAAAGAATTTACTGCATTGAGAGATAGAAGACCTCCCTCTCTGCCTCAAAGTCATTTTGGGATGGTTGGGGCTATGAAAAGCTTTTTTTTACAAATCGCTTTGAAAACTTGTTTGGGCTTCATAGACAGATTCAGAGCAGTTCAAAGCACATGTCTTCAGGCAACAATCAGCAATATGCTGACTTTAAACGGGAAAACTTAGACTTTTGTGCTGGCCTAACTGATGAATTCAATTCAGTCACCGGAAATGGAGATTATAACATCAGTGCTTGTTCACATTTAACTATTTTCACATTGAATATTCAATTTTCTATACATATGGGGGCTACATTACCAAAAGGTTTTATCATCCACCAAGTATTTTGTTTCCTTGATGCCTATATTTTATATAAAAGTCACATCTTAGATTTCATTTGTCCCAGTTGATATTATTGAGAGTTTAGTGTGAATGTACTAACAAAATAAACAACGAAATAATTCACCTTGTCAATTTTTGATAGTAAATTCATAGCACTGGGTACGCTGACCTCCAAGCGATTACCACCAGAAAGGGGCGGAGCCTTATTTTCAACGTGTTTGCATCGGTTATGTACGTTATCATGGCAAGTGTAAGGTCTCATTACCTATAGTCTCTGTATCAATGATGTCACAGCTTTTGATAGCTAATAGAAATAACCCTACCAATCCATAAAAAAAAAATTAGCTTCCGACTGGATAATTGCAATAAATTGTTACTAGGTGATCTATACCTCATTCACCTGTTCAGAACAAAGGGTATTGAAAGTTATTGACACCTGATTTATCATGACAAAGATCTGTTACAGTTGGACTATGACTAGCAAGGATTAGCAAAGCAATAAATAGAAGTTTGAATCTGATTGGCGTAATAAAGGTTGTTTGTCAAAGACGTCTCCTTGTGCTGACAGAATCTGTGATAGTCCTCATCATTGGAAATTTGCAAATCCTTTATTATCCATTCATGCATCCCTCAAAATTGTCATTCACAAATCATGACATGTCGATATCACTATACTATCAAAATTGCACAAGATTTTCAGAAAGAGATTCCTACCGCAAAACCCCAGCCAGGCACAGAACATGGCAAGTTCACATCAGAGCTCCTTCAAGAGAAGATGTACAAGGAAAGAGTACAACTGCATTCCAAAAACATAACCTACCTCGGTTTTTCCATGCCGGACAGAAAAGGGAGCAACTGAACTCAGCCTTGTCCGAAGGGGTGTTTGTATCTATGTTCAGCGCATGTTCGAGGCTATAGTTTCGCCAGCCTGTTTGGCAGGTTGTAAGGCCGTTGTGGTGGACCTGTTTTATTTGATGAGCAGACTGTCCACCATCTTCTCTATACCGTGCGCCCTCAGGTGAGCTGCCTTTGTTTTTGGACGACCTCACAGGAATCTAGAAGTCAATACCACCTTGCTCATTGTTGGTGGGTGTTGATAACATTGATCTATATCCAAATAACAAAAGCTATTCTTAGCGGCCAAAAGAAACATTTTTGAATATTTTAGGCAATCAAAATTTTCCAACACGTTATGGTGATCATGTAGACAGCATCAAAGATCATCTTGCTATTGACACATTCAATTGCAGTATCAAAACCTTTACCTTTAGATTCTTTGTTGACAGATAATCAGCCATGTATTAGTTCTATTCATAGACCTACTAATAATAAATTAGTAGGTGAAATTGAAATGTCATAAATTTGTATGTTTTCACTTCAATTTATTACAAGGTTTTGAAGGAGGAGGCCTAAATCCGCACTGGAGCAAAGTCATAAATTTGAACGATAGTTAAACTCCATGGAAAATTTCATAGCTACATTTCAAGCTATAATAAAAGCTACTAGCACTGAAATTACATCCAAAGGACATGAATTGGATTTCAAACAGCCTTAGATGACAATCAAACAATATTCACTAACACAGGAACCAACCCAACTTTCTCGTAAGGTGAAAAATAAACTATTTAACCTAAACTCAAGAAAAAGTATCAGAAATGAAGAGATCATGTTTCGAAGCAAATTAAATATGCTAAAAGAGGTTGTTTTACACAAGAATTTGAGTCATGTAAGAATAACACAAATGAAAAACAAAGAGTTATTAGGAAGAAAAGATCGCATCAACGAGGCAGACAAAAGTAATTTAAAGATGAAAAAGAATGGTTCTGAGGTCACTGATAAGGTAAGATAAGGTAATATTAAAACTCGCAGGGGTGTATAATGGAGTAGTTGTTCAATGAATAAAATGAAAAAATTCAAAAATGATCCATTAAACATTAGTGTATTGGCTCTTCACATGCTGGTAATTTACCTTTTTTAGAGGGTCCCAGAAAATCACCATTTTAAATTTGATGAATTTAGTCTAACAGATATGTTATCTCTAATTAGCAAGCTGGAATATGACATTTAGTTAGCGCACATGCAATTGACAAACTATCACATCATATAAACCTGTGCTGGTTGAACTTGTTAATCAAACCCTCAGATCATCTGTATTTCCTAATTGGCTCAAGATCACAAATTTCAAACTACTATTAAAAAAAGAAAGCCTATTTCAATTTTAAAGACTTAGTTTGAGGCTGCTCTTTTGTATCACATCTTATTCTCCATTATTATCTTATTCTATCATGTGAGCAATTTTCAGCTTTAGAATCCAAATATTGAGGAAGTTATGGCCTCTAAAACTTCCAGGGTGATTGCCTTCAATCGGTATTGGGAATAAGCGGATGTTTCCTCTGGGGTACGTCACAACCATAGACATGTGTTTTATCTATGGTCATACTTATTATGAGTTAATACACTAATAATCACACAGATAAGATTATGATCAAATTTCAGACCTGGGTGGGAATCGAACCCGGGTCCACATATCTATAGGCAACATCGCTACCATTGCGCCACCTGGACCAACTAGTTGAGCCTGGAGACAATATAGCTCAGTGTTGGCGCGTTGCCTGCAAAGCCATTTAGACCTAGGTTCGACACTGTTACAGTTCTGAACATTTTGATCATCGACATATTTATTAGTGTATCGTAATAAGTTTGATGGTTGTGACGTACCATAGGGATTGCCGGCTGATTCTTACTGCCAATATATATACATATTTGGATTCTAAAGCTGGAATTCACTTACATGATCAAATAAAATATGGAGAATAAGATGTGATACAAAAGAGCAGCCTCAAACTAAGTCTTTAAGCACAATTTCAAAAATTATTGAGAAAGTTATATGCCAACAAATCCATGACCATCTTGAGTTACATGATCTTTTAATATATAACCAATATGGATTTAGTCCTTTAAATAAACCCATTCTTGCCATTGACAAGTTTAAGAACTTATTTTCAAAGGACTTGATGCCAGCACTGAAGCACAGGCTCTTTACTTAGACTTTCCTAAGGCTTTCGACAATATTAATCATGAAATTACTATAGGTTAATATGGCATTTTTACAATATTTTTAGGAGGATCAGGGTGCAGGCCGGATTTATCTAACCGGGGGTCTTGCATAGTTCTCTACAGCCAGTCACCATTGATAGTCTGACTCATCTTTGCCATTGTGGCTTAATCCAAGTCTTCTCCAGGGTAATAAGGTAACTGGTTCGGAATTGCCCTCTCACATTAAAACATTCAAAAATGAAGAGTTGCCCTCTCTCTTCGAATTTTCACAGGCTTTGATATGAGTGGCCGATTACATCTTACTTTTTTCTTAGTGGCCTGTTCAATAACTTCATACTGATTACAATATCTGTGTTGGGGAACACTGAGTTAGTTATCGATATTGCTAGTAGTCAACTTTCTGAACAGCAGTCAGACTCAGTGGCACCAATCAGTTACTTTACAGACACATAAGACCACGATGAAGAGATGATGAGCCAACTCAGCTTCACAAGAAGAAGAAGAATGAAATTAGAACAGCTGTGAATGGACTTGATTGAATCAATTTGTTGTAGCTCTCAGGTAAATAAATGTTATTTACTTTAGTATTTATTTGGTACACTACTATAACTATTCTACTACTCAGTTGTGAGTGAAAAATGAGTAGACTAACTAAGAAGTCTAGCTAGTAACTGTTAGTTACTATCACTACTAGTAGCTTTCTGTAGTTTGCCAATGGTACCAGTCCAATGTACAGTGCAGTGTAATATGAAGCAAGGCGAAGGACTCATAAGAGTTGTAAGAGGGGGGGGGGAAGGCTCATACAAGTCCAAGGAGTTAACTCCTTACTCCTCGCTTTGTTGTTTGTTGGTGGTGGCATGTTTAGGTGGGCAACTCTCATGCAACCAATTGTCTAGAACTGTTATTGCTAATCTACTATGGCTACATGTAGGCCTACATACTTTACATTGTAAGGAAATGCCCCCTCTCTTTACTACAACTACAGCCTATGTAGGCTGGGTCTTGTATTTGTATAAAGTGTGTGCATAGGCTTTGCCTCGGCGCAACTGACGGATCATTATTGCTTTATGTCAACCATTCCCAACTGTCTGAGACTGGTGGGGTCACCCTTAAATACAAACAGCAAAACTATATACATATTAGTATACACTTTATTTACTGATCAAGCATGCGCATATAAGACCAAGTGGTACATCATCATCTAGCTTAGTAGGCGAGACCTGCTTTTAGCTTCGTTCGAGAATTGGCCACTTATCAATTGAACTATGCTCACTCTTGTGTGAACTATTTGCGAACAAATTTATCTAAGGAGCAAGGATATTGAGCATTTAAGTTGTAATGATCTTTTGGTTTACAAAGCACAGCTCATGCTAATTGAAATATTCCCTGGTCTATAATGTAATAAAGAATATACCAACCCCGATCACCAGAGGAAGGAAACCAGTGCAGACCTTGCCTTTTGCCAATGGTATTGAATTCAAATGATTTGTTGGCTGTACAGAGTCTCAACTGCGTCACAGTGGTCATTTCATTATAATAAGCAGTGATCGGGGAGGGGGGCGGATTGCATATAATATTACATGTGTGGGCTCTTTGAGTTGCAAGCATGTACTTCGCCTTAATTCAGGGTCAACCACTGACAACCATTGGTTATAGTGGTCTGTAGTTGGAGAGTAGAGAAATTGGTTACTGAGAGAAACTAGACCATTGCCAGCTTGCACACAATTGCAAAAGTTTCCCAAATGTAAATCTTCATCAATAGAATGGTGTATTCAAGTGTTGTAGAGGTACTAGCTCTCTAGAGTATAACGCTGGTTTCATTATTCGTCTTGTTAATTTGGGAAAAAAGTAGATAGGCCTAGATACAAGAAATGACTCCTTTTGATTGCAGATTTTTTTGTATTTTAGTCTACATTGTAAAGCAACACAGACCGCAGAATAGTACTGAGAACAGTACAATGAAGAAGAGAGTGTTTGGGTGGTTTATAGCAGATGTGATACAACTCGTAGTATCAATAGTCGTTCAGCTTACTCAATTCAAACAGGTAAGCAGAGAATCAAATTTTCAATTTCGGTTGTAAAATTTGATTAAGTTGCAGCAGGGAACTGACCCAGAAAGGCTTGAGATGGCTGGGGTTATAAGCATCGATATCTCCACTGTTACACTTGCATCGAGCATTGTTAGTAATATAATGATATAAATGTCAGGTGATATGTGTAGGCTAACTGATGATAATTGCGTCGGTGTAATCGTTGAAGTATCATGGCATAAATTTGGTAAAACTGCTTGAACACTGGCAGGCCTCAGCAAGAATTTTTCATTGAAACTGGCCAGTTAGTGTAATTAGGAGTTCAGTGACTATCGGAGTTGTGCTCTTTTTTTCATGGAGGGAACAACTCATTCCATCTCGCAACATCAAGTCACCTCTTCCCTATATTCCACCCTCCTTGCCACAGCTCATTATCATGAATGATCATTTTGGTTACAAATTTGCTGGCGTTATGTGCTGATCAAACCTGTAGATCGAGTTTTTCCATTCCAAGACACCAGATATAAAACTTCACAAACTTCTTCACCAACGGCTGGCAAATCTGTTTCCATCATAGGGATTGTAGATTTAACCAGGTCTTTAAGTGTTGTGTTATTTGTTATTTGGCAACATTCTAGAATCAGGCTCTCAATGCAGAGAAAATTGAAGGGTCCAGGGATGAGCCTTGTAGCAGCAAAGCCTTGCTATAAGACTGCAAATAATTTGCATGCAAATAATGTACTTAGGACATTGGAATGTATTATATTCATACTTTATCACATCATCAACTAAATATTTGTTGCAGAGAATACAGGAGAAAGACTGATTCAGTATGGCATGATAATGGCAGAGTTACGCATCAGAACCTTTGGTGGTTTGAATTCTGTCCTGAGAAATCTTGATGTACCGAGTGAGTGTCTGAGTGTCAAATAGTTACATTATTATGATTCATGATGGGTCATGATATACTCTTCGCTACCCTGACGCAGTGATCATTTGTATTTGATTGTCAAAATCAAGGATACCATCGGTAGCCTAATTGGTAACCATATCTCATACTCATTGAAAGACCCCCCTCCCTCCCTCCCTTCACCTGCTATCTACCTTATCAACCTAATTAGTGGTTAACTAATTAGATTGATAAGGTAGATTGCAGGTGCACCTGCTATCTACCTTATCAACCTAATTAGTGGTTAACTAATTAGATTGATAAGGTAGATTGCAGGTGAAGGAAGGGGGGGGGGGGGGTGAATGAAATGATAATGAAATCTGTCTCTTAAAGTATTGTCAATTGTTCGATTGTGGTTATCATGGGGCATTTAACTTCCCAACATATGTTGGTGTGTGGGTAATTCTAGGTCACAGGCCCTAAAAAAATTAAACAGCATAAAACTTGTTTCTAATTTATAGTCAACTAAACGTATAGCCTTGGGAGTAAGTATTAGCTAAAGTTTAGTTTAGCTAGTCTTGAGATGACTTAATGTAAGCTAGCATTTAATTTTGGCTAGTGAAGGTTGAAGTCCATAAAAAGAAAAAAAGGGTGGGTGTATGTTTGCTACTCTTGAAGTTAGCTTTTTCAAGCCTGCGCAAAATGAAGAAAATTTCCTCCTATGAATACTTTACTCCTCTATGGAACTTTTTATGAACATTATATCTGCTTGATTTTGATTACTGTACCTTACATTTTAGAACGTACCTGAGGCATTGGATTAGCAGGATGTTGGCATCTATTGACATTTGACTACCGCGTCAAACAACTTGAAGGCAGTTAGTGTAGGAAGAACAAGTATTCATCAGATAAAGTGGTAAGCTACTCTCACACTACTCTGTAAGTCTACTCATTCTTCACGACTGAGTAGTAGAATAGTACTCTACTACTCAGTCGTGAAGAATGAGTAGACTAACTAAGAAGTCTAGCTAGTAACTGTTAGTTATTATCACTACTAGTAGCCTTCTGTAGTTTGCCAATCAGGGGTGTCTTTCAATTAGAAAGAGCGATATTTTACTAAAGCAAATTATCATTATCGCATAACTTGAAATTATTGCCCACTTGGTCTTTCAATTAGACAACATCACTCCCAAATCGCTCGCTCAGAATGTATATAGTTGACTGAACGATTTGAAAGTGAGACCCCTAGCAGGTATTGCTCACTCACCTGGTGAGCGATCAGATTGTGATTTTGGTTTTTAAGTGTTGTGTTATTTGTAATTTGTTAAAATGTTAGAATCCGGCTCCAAATGCAATGATCTCAGTGCCCTAACTTCATATCTAGATAGGGTGAAATAAAGAGGGCTTACACGGTTTTCATCAGTAATAATACATCTGATAAAAAAATCCAAAACTAAGAATTGCGAATTCCTCAGCCATTCATATTTGTTGACCCGACCTCAGCTGTTTCAGGGGAAACAAATTTGGTCCATAGTCAATATATTATATAATATGTGCCGAAATGTGAGTTGCTGGCAGTCAATGTAACATTGTGTATACCCTAAGAGAGTTAAGTATTTGCAGCAGGGAAAATTCACAAATAGCTACATTTAAAGCAAGCTAACATTTGCTCTCATTTCTTCATTTAGACTAGAGTAATTTACTGCAAATCATCTTTAGACAACTATCCTGAATATTATGTAATATCAAGTTTATCGTCCTATTGTATTTAGAGTGATATATGAATATCTCAAAAAACTCAATATTCACACCCGTTTATATATATAATATGTGGTTTTAGATCAGAAGATGATTTGATGGTATTCAGTAGTTAATAAACCATGGCTTCCCGCCAGTAATTGCCAGAAGATTAAACCGTGAGTTACTTCAATACCATTGGACCCCACTTACATGATGGGGCTACTCTAGTGGAGTAATGTTAGTTCAATAGGAAAAGTTTGCATTTCGAGAAAATGGCTTGAAGTAATAAAATTATGGCTAGCCAACATTTTCTCAACTCCGTCACTTGACATTAACTTCCAGTGGGTGACCTCACGTTCAAAGTTTTAAGATACTTGGGTTTTAATGAGCTCATTGGATGGTTGTGACAGGGTTGTCACATCCAATTCTTGAGAAAGGCACCCATGTGCCTTCGGAGTTCTCCTCTATTACAAAAACTAAGTGCAGACAACCATTGTAGTACTAACAGTCTGCTGAATAACAATAAAAAAAGCATGGCTGTAAATGCTGTTGGCAAATTCTCACATGATTATAATATAAGTTGTATGTCAATTAAAATATTTTCACCCCTGCATTTCCGGTTGCTCCAATCCTAGTAAAGTCCAAGAATAACGATTTTGTTTTGTGTTGATGGCTGGAGGGGGAGCAGCTCCAAATATATGCAAATTAGATTAAAATTTTTCTTGAGGTAGAGAATGTTTTACTTTTTGTCACCATGCTCAGTAAATAACCTAACAAAGGGTCAAGTAGATGTCGAGCACATAGTGCTTGCTTTCCAATCTAGTCAATGCAATGTCACAGTGTATGTTATGTCATTATCCCTATCGTTTTATCCAATTTTTCTGCATTTGGATTCGCTTCTGGTGTCACCAGTAAAATGGGAGGAACTTGAAATGTAGGCATTTATCACAGAACTTGTAATGGTTCTGGATCAAAGAAAGAAGAAATATGTCTTCATCCAACCAACTTAACATTATTGATGGCCAACCACCCAACCAACGCTGCTCCATATTGAAAAGTTTCCCCACTCCTGATTGCTAAAATGAATTATTCTGAGCCATGATTTTTGCGTCATATTGTGTACTCTGATCTAAACTTCAACAGTGCCTCTGTTAGAAGGGAATTAGGGGGGGGGGGGGTTATTGTATGACACCTGAAGCTTTTGAACAAACCATCGGAGTGAGTATTTGCTAGTGTTGTTTCACCTTGGGCCTGACACTGAGCTTATATATATTATATCTGCTTTCGCTTTGCATACTTTTGTCTTTTGTGATAGTATGGTACTTCAAAAAGTGCTGTTTTGATGTGGCCGCGTGGGCCTACATACATCTCAATTCGGAGTTTAGTGGACAGTCATAGCTTCATCATATTCTATAGAGGGCATACAATAGATAGCTGTCAGGAGGTCATTTCTCACAGATATACTCATATATGGTGTCCCAAACTCCGCACATAATTTTTTTCTACAACGATCTTACCGTTGTTTTGACTTCACATCACGAAATTTCTACATACAAGATTAATTTTAACAGTTTTACTATTTGGAGGAGTGAACGTAGAATGGGGACAGTGACCCAGAAGATATACGACAGAGCATCATACTCAGCAGATTTCTCACACCTTGTCACCCACCACCAATAACTCCAGCTTCAAAGAAGCACACTCTGCTGATGCTCTCTTTGTTACACTTGGAACTGAAGTTGTGGAGACACCAGGGACAAATACCCCCCCCCCCCCACCCAAGGTATGTATGGGCTTGAATGATCACCAATGCTTATCTATCAATATTTTGGGAGTCACCAGCAAAATTATTATGTCAAACAATGTAATCCTCTGATTCATGATTGTTGCTACATCACTTAGACGCGTATTATATATAGTTTTTTTGGTGATGGGTTGCGGTAAATATCGAATATACCAAGTATATCAAATTGAGGATACTTTAGCCTGCGACACGTTGACACCCTCCCCCTAATTTAGCCACAATCGCTCTGAAAGTATGACACGGTGATTGATATACATTTTTCTTTTTTTCAGACTATAATTGAGACTCATGGTGGTATAGAGCGGACACCAGTCATGACACATCAAATATGCACCATGAGCACCTCCTCCGATAGTGAACTGTCACAAAAGTCACACTCTTATATCTGCGCAGCACTATGTTGTCACTGCACACTGTTGAATCGATAGATCAAAAAGTAGTGCCACATAAACTTTCCCCATATGATAATTGAAAGGGATGGGCACATGCTCTCATTTTATCAAAGTTTCAAGCTGTTCAGTGTTCACATTTGTATTGATATATCAATTGACTTTAGGGCATTTCTTGCGCCTACTGGTTGACAATCGCAGGAGGCCTTCTAGGGTTGTTGATTGTGAATGCCAATGTTTTGTGGGTTAACATATGCAAGAATAACATCTAAACTTTTTAGTTTTTTCTACTGATTCAATTTTTTTTTTGGACAGTTTATTGTTCTCACCGATTATTCATAATTTTTCATTCCAATGCTTTGCATCCTATTCAGGTATCAGTGAACTTAAGTTCAATGCAGGTATTCCTACTGTGGATTAACATGTATATCAGTTATATTTAAGAGTACAATGAGTACGACTTGTTTTTTAAAATAAACAGCTTTCAATTCATTTCCAAAACATTATCAAAAGGTTCATCACTCGACAAATAGGCTGAGCACTAGGTTCATGTTGATGCACTGATCTTACATCTTGTCATATATCATTAGATGATACATTTGGTTGTCGTTGTCACTGAACTGTGTGGGTGAGTCCGGTTGAGGTTGGTGAGAGGGTCGGTCTACCTCTGTATGTCCGAAAAAAGAAGTGTCATTTGTATAGCGCACACATACATATTGAGGTTTGATCACAGCAATGAACTCCCTCTTCATTGATCACAGAATGGTTTCTCAGGCATTGTGTTTAGCAATGGCAGGCAAATTTACAAGTCGGTTTATCCCTGTGTTAAGCTTCTTATGGCTCATAGAGGGTTGCAGTTAGGTGGGAATCGGTGCTGCTAGTACACATTTTTTGGTTAGTGAGGTCCAAGACTACTATCCTGGTTAGTAGTTAGTACAAGGCAGTTTAATATTTTTTAGAAATTAGTACAAAGCAGCTTACCAATTGATAGAGGTTTATAGTACGATGGCACTGCTTGCATGAACTTTGCTAATATTGAACCCTCCTTGCTATAATCATCACCATGGTAGTATCATTGCTCGTAAAGAGTTAGTTATTTTTTCATTTCTCATCTAAACAAAATTCCCTGTCCAGTGGTACAAAGTATGACTCTGTAAGACCGGTGTGAGAGTATTTGTGTTCAGATATATACAAAATAAGTCTAGTTGTACACTTTTTTGTGTGTTTCAATACCTCATCAATCATTTCTGTTATTGCTGGGTGGTTAAAAGTTATATAGATAGATCAGGAATCTTGTTTAGGAGAAGTTTATTTAAACTTCCCTTCTACACCCTCTAGATTTTAAGATATATCAATTTTTACAACCACTTATCATTTTTAGGAATTTCAACAAGAATAGCTAACCAGAGGTATTATATAGATGACACACTAAGGGTTAATCTACGCTCCTAGGGATTTTTTAGCGTGGATGGCTTTCATTAGCTGTTTGTTGGCTGAAGATGTTCTGGGCATGGAGCGCAAGCTCTGAATCTTATGGAATGTGGGTAGAGAGAAGCAAGGGTAAATCAAACCAAGGAGTAACAGCTTCCCCTGTTACTTCTTGATCAATGAGACCTATAGTTCAATGACACAATAGAACTCGTTTGTAAGCAATGTCTGATGGTCACTGTAAATTCTAAATATATCAATGCAGGCGATAATATTAAGCTGATAGCTTTGAAAGATTATCTGCTACAAGACTGTCCAGGCAATTATTTATCGCTCTAAATCTTAACTGATGTAATGGCCCTACAAGCCCCTAATCTGGCAACCCAGCCGCCTGTCTAAGCTACCGGTCTCATATATAACAGAATAAATATCAGTGTGGGTATTCCTTTGGCAGGAATTTGTTGAAATGATTGGAACAAGGAGTAAAAGTACTCCTTGATTGGAACTCCAGACTATAGCTGCATTGTGGAAATCCTTTCGTAATGGTCGGAACTTCTAGGAAATGTATTTGGTAGACCACATGGAACTGATGCATTGATGTTGTTTTGCCCGATACTAGCCACATCACTCAATTACATGCAATTGATTTGAAATTAAACGTTAAAAAAATTAAACCTTTTTAGTTGAAAATTGTAGTAATCTGGAGTAGGTTGGTGAAATCAGTCTTGATATTCATTGATAAACCTTTAGGTTGAAAGAACTTTCAACATACCAAACTTTTCAATGCATGCATTCAATGGCTACAATGTACAGTTCAATCTGCCTGATCACTTTCAATGGGATTAGCTTATTGAATTGAACAAGATTCTTAGTGTCTATTTGCCAATTGTTTAACTTTTACTTGACATCAACATCTTAGCCAAGCAGCTGAGTTCAAGCATAATTGGATGTATTGTTGTTATCCAAGTTGTTTACCCATGAAGTCATAATCAAGATAAGCCAGTCAGAATGTTAATTTTGTTGACATTGGCATTCATAGGCAACCTGCACAGAACTTAAAAGGTACCAGTAGATTTAAAAATGGTTAACCCTTTGGGTAAACACACAGATTATCGTAATGAGCTAGCAGCAGATTATCAAGAGCTGAGCCAGATACAACCATGTTGTATCGGGCTCAGCTCTTGTAGTTGACCAAGTAGCAGAGGAAAATCAATGAAACACCGGATAATAAGGGCGCAAGAGATTTTTTTGCAAAGCAATCTCATTTTTGGCATAGTTACTCTGTACTATGATGAGCTTGGAAGCAGAGTTTGGTGAAATAATTTGATGAAAATATACAAATGGACTTTGGTCAACCATCTAGTATTTTTCATAAAAGGTTAAAACTTCCCGCCCCCTCACTCTTCTGTCAAAGAATGATCATGATTGTACTTTCACCAAAACAACCATCATGGTAAACATGTACATTCGCAAAATTAAAAACTCATCGCATTCATTATCAGCAGCAAAAGACAGGAAGTTAGGTCAGCTTACGATGACATCCTGTCTCTCTAATTCCACAAGTGTGTCATGATGACTTGTTACAAGTGCAATGGAATGTGTGTGTAGGATTAACTACCAGCGACAATTAATTCGATAATTAAAAATTTTGACAAGGAATATTGAGGTAATTAAGTCATTATGCCTGTTAAAGGCTAACCTCCCTACTTATGGCACACAAGCTGACAGCTTAAAATGTATTACTGTAAACGTTGTTGTCTTGTCACTAGCATTTAAATACTATCTGTACTAGTGCCAACACCTGCTAGGGAACTACCATCCAAGAGTGAGAGAGAAAAATGCCACAATTGCTTCCTGTACACCATATAACTGAGATGGCTGGGAATGATAAAGTTTAACATCAAGAGCTCCTTTGTAGACAGGTAATGACTGTATACCAGGTTTACAATAGATTTACCTTTGCCTCTCTCTACCCACATACCATAGCATTCAGAGCTAAATCCTTGCTCAGAGCCATTCAATCTCAAAAATCCCAAGGAGCGTAGATTAAGACTATGCCAATAATCAGTATTGATACTGCATGCTTTGACACCAAGTATGTTTTCTAGCATCAGTCAGCATATTTTCGGTAGTTCTGTGGAGAATATGGCCTCATTCGCATATCACTTTTCTCCACTTAGGCATGTAGGGCGATTAATACAAAGTAGATCCTCGCTCAACTGGTGAGCGATGTTGTACTTTTTTATTAGTAGCAAAGTTTTGTGATAATTCTGCTAGCATAATTTAGCTGATGTATTCTATTTATGCAGTTGCTGCCTACATTCTCAGATTGCACAAGATATAGCTTTGGGTAGGCCTACAGTACAACACAGAAGAGTTGAACATAGGTATTTTGTCGGCTCATCATACTCAATAATTGACTAGAACTGGGCTAGAACTGTAAAGGATTATACTATAACAATACAATAGCAATAATGAATGTAGTTTATTTGGCAGGCAGGGTTAATTATACGATAATGTTGCTGGCTGGGTAATGATATATGGGGCATGAAACTCAGTGTATGTCCTGAAAATCTGAGGTCTGTAGCTCAATAATTGCTTATTATGCCAGCTACAAAAAAAGCTTTCTCTAAAGCATCACAAATCAGTAAAATAATGTGTAGGCACATTTTCTTTTTATCAGCAGCATGGCTTCGAATGGTCTGACACCACAAATTTTTATATCATTGGATTGCTCATCTTCTGAGGAACACAGTGGTTACTTTCTTTAGTAAACAAGGAAAATATCTATTAACATATCGAAAGCTTTATGGAAAACAGTTAAAAAATGATATAAACTGCTGCCCTGCTGCCGGCTTATGTATGCAATTATTCCACTTTCATGGGGGCAAAGAAATTCACAGTTTGTGAGTGTGTCCTGAAAATCTGAGGTCTGTAGCTCAATAATTGCTTATGCCAGCTACAAAAGAAGCTTTGTCTAAAGCGTCACAAATCAGTAAAATAATGTGTAGGCACATTTTCTTTTGAGCAGCAGCATGGCTTCGAATGGTCTGACACCACAAATTTTTATATCATTGGATTGCTCATCTTCTGAGGAACACAGTGGTTATTTTCTTAAGTAAACAAGGAAAATATCTACCAACATATCGAAAGCTTTATGGAAAAAAGTTAAAAAATTATATTAATTGCTGCCCTGCTGCCGGCTTATGTATGAAATTATTCCACTTTCATGGGGGGCAAAGAAATACACAGTTTGTGAGTGTGTCCAGAAAATCTGAGGTCTGTAGCTCAATATTTTCTTATGCCAGCTACAAAAGAAGCTTTTTCTAAAGCATCACAAATCAGTAAAACAATGTGTAGCCAAATTATCTTTTGAGCAGCAGCATAACTTCTAAAGGTCTGACAGCACAAATTTTTATACCATTGGATTCCTCATCTCCCGAGGAACATAGCGTTAATTTTTTTAGTAAAACAGGAAAACATCTTCCAACATTTCGAGAGCTTTAGTGAAAACAGTTTGAAAATGATAAAATTGCTGCCCTGCTGCCGGCATATGTATGCAACTACTCCATTTTCATGGCGGGCATTTTTTGAGTATGATCTGAAAATCTGAGGTCTGTAACTCGACAACTTATTTTCTTTGCAACAAAAAGGATTCCTCTTTACAATCATTATGATTTATAGCCATATTGAGATATTGAAATTTGGCACCAACTCGAACCCAGAGCTCTGCGTTGACGAAATAGAGAATTATCCACTGAGCTACACAGACGTGTTGTATCAAAATAAGAGTGTCTGCCTTAAATTCAGTGGAGCATGAATTCTGTATTACAATAATTACATTACATTACTGATGATGAATACACACACAATCGGCATATTTGTGCACAGCTAAATCATCGCAAATCAATAAAATAATGTAGAAGCGCATTTTCTTTTGAGCAGCAGCATGGCTTCAAATGGTCTGACACCACAAATCTTTATATCATTGGATTGCTCATCTTCTGAGGAACATAGTTGTTATTTTCTTTAGTAAACAAGGAAAATATCTACCAACATATCGAAAGCTTTACGGAAAACGGTTAGAAAATGATATAAATTGCTGCCCTGCTGCCGGCTTATGTATGCAATTATTCCACTTTCATGGGGGGCAAAGAAATACACAGTTTGTGAGTGTGTCCTGAAAATTTGAGGTCTGTAGCTTGATAAGTTTTTATGCCAGCCACAAAAGAAGATTTTCGCTTTATAATTTATATGAATTTTGGCCTTTTCGAGATGTGGAGATAACTCGGGTTCACAAAATTACCTTATATGCCCTGAGTTGTCAACTTGCATAAGAGTCTAGCTCGATTCTACCGATAATGTTTCTTTGATGATTATCAGTGAGCCCACTTTTAATCTACACAACACTACTTTTCTGCCATTGATTTTACTGTTATGTGTCAGTTTTTTCCACTTGAGTTGTTTCATCTTGTCTGTTACATTCTGTTGCAAATATGTTAAGTATTCTTAATGTTCAATGTCAGTAGAAATGCTGTGATCAGACTTTAGGTTTTTCTCAGCTGATTTTTACTAGTTTTTGATCAATCATTAACTACTAGCATTGACTAGCAAATGAATTGATGGACTAGGAGACATTCAAAACAGTGAGTGAATTTTCAGGCTGTGTTATGATATAATTTAGCATTAACTATGAAGATAGATGGCTCATTGTTTGTATATTGTACACTTACTAAATTTTGGCCGTACTTATATTTAGAGGTTGAGGAGCAGACCAGAGGTACAACACCTTTATTTCCCCATTGTATAATATGAATCATGCTAACTTGCATACAAACATGACAAGTACATACTATTTGGTAGGGTAACACCAGATATTTTGGTCTTGATTTGAACCAATTATGTGACCAATTGGTTAAAGTTTAGAGTTTTGACACAATATTACTCTCAGATGCTTCAGGGGCCAAAATTTTGAGCAAAATGTTACAGCAGCCAGGCCCTGCGTCAGGCCGGCAAGAGTTATACAGGGTTTGCAAGGTTTGAGTGCTGGAGTGGGCAATGCACTATCGCATATGCCTAGACAACATGTATGCTGTCTTGTTAGCGTAAAACTCCTGCTTCAAAAAATGATACTTATCATGAATAATCTCAAAATGTTGCTCAAATCTTGTATTACAATACATATCACTTAGTTTTCTTCTTTTTGTTTTGCCAAGGGGACAAATAAAAAAGAATGTTTGTAATGGAAAGAAATAAAATATATCATATAAAAAGCATCGAACAGCTAGGTAGTCCAGGGTCTAGAATGACAGCTGGCCCACTTTCAGCCACAAGACACCAGGGCGCATAAATGAGCCTCGGAAAGGGGTGGCCGCCCCTCACCGTCCACTGTGGGCCTACATTCGCTCCGCCAGACCATTCATCGGATTGGGTATCTGTTGTGCAGTTTAATTCCACTGGACAACAGAGACCTCTCATCCCAATCGTTGTTGGATTTAGTAGGTTTAAAAGTTCTTTCGAATCTTGTATCATATTGATGATCAGAGTTTTGATTTGAAATGTCATCTTTTCATAAGTTTTTAAAAGTAATTTTAACATCCGTTACTCAAATAGCATTGCGAGCAGCATAATTTTCAATGGTTCAAAATGGGATGTCACATGTAAGCCGGTCTATTTTTAACAATAACTCACAAAGCTGCGTTTGTCAAAATCATGATTGATTTCATTGCTGTTTCAGAAGCATGACCCCAAAACTCAATCCCATATATCAAATACGGGTAAAAGAAAGTGTAATAAAGATCTACCAAAAATTTGTTATCAACATAAGGGCGTACAGCTCTCAGCACCCTCAAATTTAGGTTAAGTTTTCTCGCTAAAAGCTTGATATGCGTTTTGAAATTAATTTCCATCACAATGAGTTTTTTTGGCGCTTTAAATAAAATATAAAGCGTTTTGTCATAATTTACTTACTTTACTTACATTGTACCATCATCAATATGTGATTTATATTTATACAGTACCACAATGAAATCTCACAATATAAGTTGATCCTTTTATTCAGCGTATACAGAGCAGCTGAACTATGAATGGTGGCTGGCTTGCAGCATTCTGCATATCAGTGATCTGTATATTGCAATTGTCAGGTCAAGGTTTGTGGTAAACTTGCAGATATTTTTTTGGAGATGGTACAGTATATTATGTCCAATCTAGAATTAAATTATAGTACAGGCTTCATCATGGTTTGCCACTGAAAGGTTTTAAATCCCCTGTTGTGACTGAACCCGGCGAATTAACTGCATTAGCTTGAGACAGGCACATCGTCGTTACATTTTAATTTGTGTCACTGAAAAGTCTCTGTTATGATCCTGTAATTTATATGTATGTTACTTGGTTGGATGAAACTATTTGACAACTCGGTGAATTAAATGATATTTTTTTCCCAGTTTAGGGCTGAGCATTGCAATAGATATTTCTTCATTTTGGCATATTGAGACTTATTCCTAACTTTTTGGTTATTGAAGTTAACATCCAAAAGTATATAACCAGTGTTCAGTGATTTTTGAGTGACTTGCACAGTATGAGCAGAATAAGATTTTGATATTGGCGCAGACCTAAAACCAGGAAAGATCAGACATTAGTTTTTGGAGATGTTTTCCATAGTTTGTCCATAATTCAAAAAAGCATAAAAGTCATCTACAAGTGTAAGTGGCTGGGAAGATTTGGTCAAAAGTTGATGTGTCTAGCTGAAGCAGGACTAGAAATAATTGAAAGAAAAATAATATATAATTGTTGATCATTGCAATGATAGCGCATTTAATTCACTGTGCAAAGACAATAATTGATCCTGTGTAACCTACTTGAGAGTATTAAAAATCAGACTGCCAAATTTACTTCCAGAGGATGTCATATACTACTTTCAGCCCGTGACTCGCACATTTTACTCAAAATTGGAACATCACCGATATGAGATATTTATTAATACAGCACTACAATGAAATCTCACAACAAAAGACATTCATTCATTGTTCTCTACCTTGTCTCTTAGTCATTGTTTTTAAAACATTGTAAAACATGATCTTATTTGCTTCTCTGCACTGATTGGTTCAATATTTTAATACTATGATTGTAGAAGTAATCACAATAAAAAAAGCTACAACTACAGGTCACAGCTATTATCTTGGAGAACCGCTCACAGTAACATGCAAATCTTCAGCGATAGAAGTTGATGGGATTTATACCATGTATATCCAAATTGGGACAAAGCTTGTATTCTGCTCAAGGGTCCACGGGGTCTGGTATGTGTCTGGTAAGACGTTGGATATTCCAATTGAGGAACCTGTTGATAATAGTGATTGTAATCTTTATGAAAAGGATAACACCATGACTCTCAAACTCAACATCGTAAAAGAGCTTTCTTCCAGACCAATAACATGTTTAAGCACTGCAAACGAGACGCCAACTTCTCCGATAAATGTCAAACCCATATTAAGTGAGTAAGTTATATATTATTTGAGATTCTCAAACTTATCATTCAAACTTTGTTTTGAATGTTCCAGAACAAAAAGGACAATTTCAATATTTGGTTATCTTTGGTGTGTGCTTCAACCAACTGAAACTCAAAGCACTCACCTCCATTTCACCTTGATCAACATTTCTTTCTCATCTTAGAAGTCCTGATAATAATGTGGACAATATTAAATAATAACAATTGGCAATAATATAAACAGGTATAATTCTGTTTGATTTATACAGTTTCACCAAGAAATCTGATGTTATCAGTTGATAAGGACCCTGTAGTTGAGAACGAGACTATCACGGTCAGCTGTCATTCAGACTCTCCTAATAGCTCTTACTTATATGGTGATTAAACATAAGACACTACTGCCGCTTTATATCGCTTCATTATTACCCACACACTTCTCGGAGGTTATTAGATAACTGTGTTACTATGCATTTATTCATAACACATATTATAACAAGAAATCCTGAATAGGAAACCCACAGAAGCCATTTTATGATATACAGATAGTTGATGACTATTCGCTGGCTCAGAATGCAACCGGCCCATTGATAATTTCGTCAGCTGAGATAATTGGCCTTTTGTGTTGACTATTTTCATATAAAGCAATGCAAATTTACATTTTAAAACATGAGACATCTTTCAAATCGTGGTAACATCAAACTCGCAAATGTATAATGTGGAAAATATGAAAATCTCAATCTTTAAATTTCAACATTTGGGACGTTTGCATTCTAGGGCAGCGTATTACCTCTCAGAATTAGAGAGATGTCAGAATGGACTCAATATTTATCGATAAATGGCCACATTACATTATTAATTTGATGTCTAACACAGAATTAGTCCGCCAATCTGGAGAAGTGACTTCATTACCCGGTGGATCTTACATTACAAGTCCTGCAGACAGAGATGGATTTTCTGTACGCTGCACAGAACAAAGACATAGTGATTGGCCCTACGAAGTTGATTTGGTTAACACAAAAGAAATCAGGCCTCACTGTGAGTCCCATCAAGTTTGACTAAATGTGCAAAGAAGACCTGAAGTTAAAGCTGTATTGGATATTAATGTCCCAAAGCTTGAATTGTTATATTTATGGCCAGAATCAATGCAAAGCCTTCCTGTTATCAGTAAAAGTGGTACTCATGCTTTCATTTCAGATATCAGTCGTAACTGGGATCAAGCAGAATTAAGATCTGAAGATAAAAACCCCGAATCACCAACTCCACTGGGATGTTATATAGAGGGTTATCCTACACCAACTTATTCATGGACATCTAATCTAACAGACATCACCTCTACACAGTCCAGCATGCTATCATTTAGCAATGACTCTCGAAAGATAGGAAGTGCAGAAGAAATTACATGTATTGGAACAGTTGGAAAAGGTGGTGAGTGACATTAACAAAACTAATACTTTCTCCTTCTCAGTTTATTCAATGAACTCCCTCTTCATTGGTTTATTGCTTGAGTTGTTTTGTAACTTGGATAAAGCGCAATTGAAACATAACTTGATTTCATGATAGCATATTGTGATGATCATGGTTGTCCAATATCAGAACCTTATCCTGACTTGACATATAACAGCATGTTGAGTTTGATCTGCAGCATAGTGATGCTTGATTTTGAGTGCTATCAAAATATTTAAAGGAGTTGCGATGGCAGAAAACTCTTGTTAGTAATGGTCTATAACAATAATACTAATAAAATAAATCTGGAAATCATACTGTGGTTTTATGGTTCATGTTCCACATCTTTATTTAAATTAAGCAAGTTTGGAATCACAATACGCAATTCAATGTTATCACCTGTTATTTAACCTGGTTGATGCAGGTAGGCTGGTAATTTTCTCTTTTTCCCTTCTTTTAGGTTTAAGTCCATTGTCTATTACATGGCGTATCATATGGAAAGAAATCAGATCAACTAACACTAACCCACCAATAGGAGCAGTTATAGGGGGAGCTTTAGGAGGAGTAGCTCTGCTTCTCATTGTTATCATTGGAATATGGTACTGGAAAAAACAGAAAGGTAAAATATATTATTCTCAATTGCACTACCTGCTTTGCATTCATTCTAATAACTGATGCCAATGGATCCGAGATTTTGAAATTAAATTTTCTGTCAGAGTATATATACCTCTTTGAAACTTGCTGCAGATCCGGAAAATGCCGTGATAATGATGCTGCATGTTTTACCTAACAGTCATCTGCTGTGAAGATATATTCCATTCACAAAAGCATCTTACCACACATCAAGCCCCTTTGTAATAACTTGGAATGTAAAATTTGTTTTAGGCCAACATAACCATCAGTTGAGTAAGTATATTCAAATTCACTTTGGAAGTGTTTGACTTTTTCCCAGTGCCACCTCATAGTGCCATGGAACAAGTTAAACTTTTAGTTCAAACTTTCTCCATACAAATAAGACTAAAATCATGGAAAAAGTTAAACTCTGGATTAATATTTAACTTTATCCATGGGTTGTAATGTAGTTGTCATTCTAATTGATTTGATTTACGAACATAGACCTTGTCATGCTTTTTTCCTTACACTCAATATAAAAATAATAATAACGCTAACAACAGATTATAAATTCAAATCACAGCAGATTTCTTGCTGATACTAGCTCATGTTTGATCTTGTGCATTATCATCCGAATCAACATCAACTACGTCTTTATTAAGACATTATTTGATCAAATAAATTACTGATTGGTATTGCTGCTTACAGAACCTGCTATTGTCCACAAGCAGCCCAGAAGAAAGCATCGCCAGTCACATAGTCGTAAATGGCGAACAAAAAGGAGTGTTGTACCTACAGGAGATCCATCATCCTCACAACAACCCCAGACCAGCAAAGTTATTGGAGTACCTCTTACTGGTGGAACCTAGATCACAACTTTGTCATGGCAGTCATCATCAAACAAACGTTATAAGCCTGGCCGAATATATGACAAAGAGCTGTCAGCTCAAACTATGTTTGGAATCTGTATCTCCTTCTTAACTTTCCCAGAAACACACAAATACTCAGAAAAGACACCCTACAATTCCAACATATGTACTTACCATTCTTTAAATTGACCTGTTGTGATGAAAAAAGAGTTCATCAATGTCTATAACCACTAACAAGTAAACCAAAAGCCTGAAAACCTGTTACTTTGTCTCGTCTTAAACTTTTGTGATATAACGGAGGATAGTTCATTTGCTATGAACACATTCTTCTGTTGCATGTTCTTGTTAAAGTCATCGAGCAACACCTCATGAACATATCGATATCTCGATATCGATATAATTGTGGAATTGAAAATTTTAGGTTTTACTAATTAGATTAATGGAGTTAATTAGGTCATGAGAATATCTTATTATGACTAGTTTACATTTATCTAAACACATCATGATAGATGATATCTTGAAGACCTCTTATCTGCTTGTGGGCTATTTGTTATGAGCTGTTTGATAAATCAAAGTCATCAAATCAGTGAGCTAATCCAGTAACATATACGATGCAGCAAGTTGACCAGAATTTACTTAACCAATTTTATGAATCTGTAGAAAGTTTATTGCTCAACCGGAAAAAAAACACAAGAAGTTTAGAAGAATAAAAATGAAACAAAATTCTAATCTGTATCAATTGATATTGATATTGAATAGTTGCAAAAATTAAGTTAAAAGTTAAAAATTCAAGGATCGAGATTAATAGGTATTTCAATTCACAAAATCACTGCAATACTGAACTAATAAACAGCCAAAGCTGTGGAAAAAAAACAAGGAGCTGTCAGATCTATAGCAGGGAGCGGCAAACAACATGCCAGATCATGTGAAATGTCATAGCAATTGAGGACGATCGCGACCATGGGGTGCAGATGTCAAATCTAAAGCAGCAAACAGAAAACTAGCAAGCAGACTTTGTCTACCCATAGGATACCGATGTCAGACACAATAAGGATATTCAACATATTAGCCACTATATCATCAACAGTACACTCAACCTCGACTCGAGGACACACAGTTAACAGTCAGTACACAATCAGCAGTACATTTAACCTCAAGTCAATTAAATAAAATTCAAATTCTTGTTTTAATACCGGTACGACCCTTACGCCACAATGCAGTAAAGGTGGTGTTAACAGAGACAATGCAGAATTTGCATATGATACCATTAGTTGACTTACACCAACCCACTCTTGCGGCCGATCAACCCTCTTTGGGGTAATTAAAAATAGTTTTGAATCTTGTTTTTTTTGCTTATGTACATCAGCAGTTCTTTTAATGTCTCTGGAACCATGCCATATAACATGGTTGGTCATTGGAAAGGCCTCCTCTTTTGTACCTTCATTCGGCAGTTAAAGTCATCATGTAGCTCATGAATAATCAACCTCATTCAATGCATCTTCAAAGAGTGGTTTTTGTAGACAGCCAAAATTTGAAATTAACCTTCCAAAAGGGGCTGAACCGCCTTAAAATCTTTTTCTATTCCTGAAAAATTTTATGGGGTAAGAGAGGACCCCAATATTCATTCTTGATGGTACTGCAACACATTTCCAACAGCCACTGCCACTTCAATATCCATGGATAGAGTAGGCCCAGCATTGCAAAAACTGTGATTGTTAGGCCCACAATTTGGAACGTTCCTACACCAAAAATTCTTTTTACACAGACAAGGTGTCTTTTACTGATTGTCGGCAACAAAACTAAAATGTTGTGTCTAAAAACAATAAATCGGTCTCTATAGCCACGATAAAAGCAATCATTGTGGGAAATTCCATTGAGCCCGGCATGTCTGTGTCATATTCAACAGCATGCAGCATTATGGTTTATGATCTGTTGATTCATAATTTGATACACATTATATTGTGACACTGTTATTAAGGTAATGTCAAAGACCGACAAAGAAGTTAAAATACCTTAGATATTCTCTTTCTGTGCACATCAGAGATATTGCAGAAAAATAATAGGATTCTGAAATTTCATTCCTGGGTAGTTATAGGGTTGACAATATTCAGGTCCAAAAACCTGGAAATTCCAGAGTCTGGTTTTTCCGGTCCTGCACAGGGGTCGTTGCTATGGGGTTGCTAAGACGATGAGTAAGAAGTAACGTTCTGACAGGCAGCAATGAATAACACTCTCATTTCTCCTCAATGCTCAGCAGTGTTCATAACAAATATATTTATATTTTTTGGTGAATAATAAGACAACCTACTGTTATTTTTACCTAACAATCATCGGTAAAGTAACTGATAGCTTAGATCCCGTTGTTATGAGTATTATTTGTCTTTTGCCATTCTGTAACTCAATCAAAAAGGACAAAAATATGTTTTAGAAGCAAGTCATTTGATGTTAACATGCAACTGAGATCATAGGTGCTAAATATGTTATGATGAAGCTGAATGTTATATTTATTTACATGTAGAAACAGTGTAGAAACATAATCATTATCAAATTAAAGAGGTTTGTAGGACAGCCAGCATCCCAAAGAACATCAAATCTAGCTCTACCCCCTGCCCCCAACATGTCATAGCATAGACAAACCTACATTGCTATTCCCAGATCAACTCATTCAACAAAATCCATTCTATCTATAGGCATCAAACAACTACGCAAACCTCCACGTCGCTTCATAGGATACACTCTTTCAGGTAGAATCGCTCCAAAATAAAACTCACGCAGTTTAGGAAGCATTACTGTAAAAAAACATTTCACTATCTCGCTCTACTCTCACAGCACATTTGCTCGCATGACCAGCCACCACAAGCATACAGTACGACAAATCAAACACTTCAAGCAACCCCTGGATCTGGTAATAATAATCATGATGCTTCTTTAGGATTAGTTGCCATCCTTCTTTGCTAGATAAAAAGATGGTATCAAATCAGGGGCAGTAAAAATAGGTGTCTCAGAGGTTTGAAGACCATAGGGGGCTTTGAATTCTAGTAGAAATCTCTCATCCGTAACCCTGTTGATTGCAATCCCATCGGGAGAACCTGCAATATATTTAAATGCACGGTGACCACCAAGAAAAATGAACAGTCTGACACGAATAAGTCATCAAATCTATTGTCTACCCAAGATTTTCATGTAGTTTTCTTATAAAAAACAAAAATCAGCTTCCAAAAATCAATCAGCAGAGTGAATTATTGTGTGTGAGGAATGTGTAGCTATATAACAATTTGCAATAACAATAAGTATATGAGGAAACTTGTCCTCTATGAAAGTCCTACTTATGACGTGAAATTCAGCATAACCCATGTGAATAAGGACTCATCATGCATTTGCCGCAAAAATTGTTGACTGTTGATGTATCAAACTGGTTGGGGAGAAAGGAGAACTGACCTAAACTCCCTCTTTTATGGTTTGGAGTTTCTGGGATCACTATCATAAACACATATCTGAGAGTCGTCAGTTGTTTACACTTAAGATTTCTCATCATGTCAGTGACATTCAGTTGCAAATATGTTAAGTATTGTTATTGTTCATGATGCAGTAATGGTGGATTCATCAAGGAATTCAGATTTTTTTTTCTGAGCTCTAGTTCCTATTTGTCTCAATCAATAACTAGTTGCCTTGCGAACCTTCCGAACTCAGGGACACAAAGACTGTCAAAGCAGTGGGAGTAAATCTTCAAAATCCTGTCACAAGTTTACTTTATATTATCCGCCATGATAGAGAACACTGGATACTGGCAGATTACATCTGTCACTGAGACTGTCAGAGATGCCAAATTAAGTATTGGGATCAGTGCAACTTTCGGTGCTGTGACAGCTGCTCTCTCAGTCATTGGCTAGGAAGCGCACTGGTGGTTCTCAAAAATTAACCTGATGGTTAGCTGTGGGATGGTGATTAGTTACACAAATTGGGACAGGTTCAAGTCTGATTAGACACTTTTGGACTTTTCGGGACTCTGTTGAACAGCGCCAGCTTTATTGGTCAGACGCGTTGATGATATATTAAAAACGAATCAACTTTTTGGTTTGTGCAACTTTTGATTAACTTGCGACCCCAGCAAACCTTGAACGCCTGATACTGACCATGCACTCGAAGTGCAATTAGTCCATAGGCGAGGGCACCCTTGGCATAAACTGTCTCTTTGTCAAAAAAAGCCTTGATGGATCTATAGGCATGGTCAATTACTAAAAGTGTCCTGCAAATTTTTCATTGAGATTTGTGAAAACATTTTGCTCATAAGAGTCTGACAAATAGCAGAGAATGGCAGGTGAGTGAGACCTCGCTGAGTGATTGCATGCCACAACAAATAATGATCACCAAACAAAGACCAGACTTGTTTTGTTTTTTCGGTTATAGAAAAAGACATTTATACCGATAGGAATTGATGGCACAGTGAATATATATCTGGCATTGGCCACATCTGATTTAGGGCAGTACCTATACATAGGGGGTAAGGGCAGGCCATGGGACCAATGCGTAATAGGGCTTTGTTATGAATAAAGACGAATCAGTTCCAAGAATAAATGCCATAAAATATTTCCGCTTTCACACACCTGTGTCAGTACATGATAACTAATACATTAATGTGCAATTTTATAATATAATGTTTTACCACTTTTAGCTGTTATTTCTAATTTACTTGAGATTATTATAGATTTTCATATTTCAGATACTAACTTCTATAATATTTTTATGATTCAATGTATGACATTATTTTAGATTCTCATGATTTTAAATTCCAGATGCTACAATGTTTTATGATTTACTGCACGATATTACTTTTCTTAGCGTTGATAATTTTAGCAATGAACTAAACCTAAGGTTTAGTTCATTGATTTTAGATTCTTAAGCCATATAAAGATAGAGCGACAATAAAATCCCTTGCGAAACCAAAATTTTATGGTTTAAGAGCTAACGTCTGAATAAGATCACTCAGTGCCGATGCTATTGAGAAATCATAACAGCCAGGATGATGAAAAGAATACTATCTTATGAGGGACAATAGTCAAACTGAAGCATGAACGTTTGAGAACTCTATAAGAATGTTCGAGAGCCCTTTAGAAAGGTAGCAAGACCTTTGTATGCAGGCACAAAGAAAGTGTCGCAATAATGTCAACATTTAAGCGACGTATTGGAACGATTAAGGATCGACCCCTGCTGTGACCAATCAGCTCCCTCTCCTCATTCCTGTGACTATATAAAGAGTAGCAGAAAACGCAAGCAGTAGCTCATCTTAGGAATAGTTTAGGATTAGTAAACATTGATTTATCTGATAAGAATATTGATTTTTAAACTTATACTTTCAATAAAGATAAAGCTCATTTTTTGTACAGCCTTGACGAAGGTTGTTTTATGTGCAATTTACTTGGATTAATTTTTATGGAATAATTATAATTAAATAAATGTCTACTTCACATTAAGAACTTGGTAAAATTACTGAACTACTCAGAAACATACATATTGAATTCCGGCCGACGGGAGCGAGCACCTTTCCGTCAGAAAAATTGACGAGGTAAGTTTATCACAATTGTGAAAACTCTTATTAATATTGCGTGGCAATATTCAGGTTGAAATTTGTTTGATAAAATAATTATTATAAAGATCCAGTTCAAGGCAAAGGTAAGTCCTTGGTTGTATCGACTGATCATCGGTTACAATTTTGTTGAAGCTCCATCTTATTGGCGAGTCTGCCATTTGTAATTTCCTGCAGAGGATTAAGTGAATCTTGTGTCTTATTAAAGGTGAAGTTGTCACCTCATACATTGAGTCGTCCTGGCGAGCATATACTTTTAATATTGAACTTTAGACGATCATTTTAGTTTCAGAGTACGGGCAACCACTTGTTCGCCACTCAACCACATGTTTAGGCCGAAGTTTGCGGAATCACACATAATCAAGTTAATGATTGCTTAGGTGGATTTCAGAGGTCCATAAAGTTAATATTGCTAACCATTACACATTACATAGTAACATCATTACATATACACCATTACACAAAATAGAACCAAAATTTACCTTGTGTCAAACCAATCAAAGCTATAATTATTGTATTAATATTTGAATTATAAATTTATATGACAAACACAAGAAGTGTGCAGGATGGGACCGTACACTCCTGTAATTAATATTAAAGTTACGGGAGTGTGCGTTTTTCGTCCCTCACAAGTGGGATTCTGTGAAGATTTGAATTTGGGTCGCAAACCTTAGCAATCTAAACTTGATTATGCCTCCGATTAGGAATGCATTGAATCAGTTTATAGGCCGTAGATCCAAAAGTGCTGACTACTCTCGGCGTGCTAGAAATTTAGGCTTGAGATATAATCATGACCAGCATAAATATTTAAATACTTTTATTGAACCCCAGAATTTAGGTGGAATGGAAACTGATGGCAAAAACTTGAGATGTACTAGGAAAAGAATAGTGACAGAAGTAGAAGATGAACCATCTGAGAAAAGACCCAGGAAATCCAGAGATAAAAACAAGGGTAGCGAAAAGATGAGGGAGCGAGAGCAGCAGACCAGTGCGGAATCATTTGAGAGGATTTTAGAGATACTACAACCACCGCCGATGTTTAGAGATCACAGAGAGCTCCAACATAGGCCTCCTGAAGCGTTGAATCATTCAGAGGAAGAGTGTTTAACGGCAAACAATAGACTTGATAGAAATACACACCCATCAACTAGTTCGGTAAGTACTAAAACTTTCAATAATAGACATATGAGAGAAAATGCTGTTTACACATCCAGTAATTATGAAGGGAGACCGTATCATAATTATCCACCCCAACATGTACCAGTGTCAACCCCAGTTAGACACCCACCAGGTTTACCATTACCACAACACGTAGACACGAATCATTATGCATCCACCCCAATACATGACCCAGGACCACAACCAAATCAAACAAATAATAACCCTGTTGCAGATCTGATTGATGTGATCCTAAACGACCTGAATCAACTCAAAAATGTCTATCAAAATTAAAAACTCCACAAATACATCTAACCATCAACCCAACCAATGCTCATCTAGTAAACATGTTAAATTAGACCATAATGTAATGGACATTGAAAATGGAGAACAGCTGATAAATTTACCTTTGAACAGCACTGAGTTTTCATTAATGCATAGGGATTATGCTGGATTTCCTAAACACCAAGCTAGCGGTCCTTATTTTATGCCTCAATTTACACCCCATAAACCTAGTGCCAAAACAACTGATCAGGCTGATAAGACATTTATTGACGATGTCAGTCAAACAGCACAAAAGGCTAGGCACTCACTACTTGAAAAGGTTATCACAGCCAATCTCTGTAACAATAACATGAATCCTGAGTGTACTGACTTTCACTAGGACAATAAGTCTAATCAAGGCTCTAATTTACCCTTCAATACTTATCGCCCATCTAGAAATAGAAATCTGAATTATTCATCCAACAATCCCTCTGATCGGCCAAGGGAATCTTATCATGAAGATTTGTATAATTGTGAGGCAGCTAGTTTTCCTCAAAGTAATCCAGTTTCATCTGAACCTAACCCTATAGAGCTACCTAGAATAGATAAACCTAGAAATACACTGAGTGAAACAGACCTTTACTGCTATGAAAGTCTTTCTGAACCATTTACAGAAGTAAGGCCAATTACCCCTAAACAACAACTAGTTCCACCCCCAATATGCTTATCCTGTAACGCAAGCAATCCTGATGCCCGCTATCAAGAACTGTTAGCTATTGTAGATATTGGCCCTTCAATTTTAGACAACATAGAGCGCAAACAGATTGGGTATGAGAAGAAAACTCCAAACAAAAAGAAGACAGATCCAGATAAACCAAGACACAACCCTAGTAGCAAAACAAATCGCAGAGCAAGACAGAATGGTGGAGGACCAGCTGATGATGATCCCTCAGGCTCTGACAATGACGAGGACACA
Source organism: Membranipora membranacea (assembly GCA_914767715.1). Taxonomy (NCBI): domain Eukaryota; kingdom Metazoa; phylum Bryozoa; class Gymnolaemata; order Cheilostomatida; family Membraniporidae; genus Membranipora; species Membranipora membranacea. The sequence continues at coordinate 490,708 of OU612072.1, read as the reverse complement.
AACAGAAGTAGGAATGGACGGAAAAGAAAGAGGAAGGACAAAGATTCACCCCCTCACGACAGAAAGAAAGGAAGAAAAAGACCATCCAACAGATATACAGAAGAAGACTATGATGGAGACCCATCAGATCCCAGTGAAGATGACGTTGATGACTCTTCGTCGAACAGTGATGGCAATGGCAAGGACAGAAAAAGAAGAAGGTCAAATAGGGTGAGTCCAACTATAAAATTAGTAAGTTTTCACGGGCAAACTTCTGATCTAGAGAAATTCACAAATAGCTACCTTGATAAAAGATCCTTCCTAGAATTCATAGAAGATTTTGAACTAAAATCGCACGGCCTGGCAATAGATTGCCAATCTTGGCCACGCATATTAGCTACATATCTTACTGAAGGTGCATTACTTATATATAGACAAATCATTACCGAGAAACCCTCATGGGCAGATAATTACAAAAAATTGGTCAAGGCCCTCACTGAGAAATTCTCTAGTAGAGGCGGTTTGGTCAGTTCAATTGATTTATTTACCAGGACAAAACAAAAGGGCGAATCTGTAAGGAAATATTTCAATAACATTATCAGTTTAGTTAGACAAGGATTCCCAAACATGGATAGCAATGGACAAGATGATTTAGTTAGATCAGCTTTTATTCATGGCTTACCTAAACACAGTAGGAAACATTTACTCAACAAAGACCCTCTTACAGCTTATGAAGCTTTTGACATTGCACAAAGAATAGAATCTACAGATGCTATACTATTAAAAACTGATCATAATCAGCAAGGCAGGACAGATATCAATAATATAGGAATGAATTCCCAGGAAAATGTCTTGGAAAATGTCTCCCTAGCCATGTTGGAAAGGCTTGCATGTGATCGTGATAGAATAAAATTAAATGCAAGTAGCAATAGGAATAGTTAGAATTACAACAAGCAAAATAATAAATATTATAGGCTTAGAACTAGGAATAGATGTAGGAAGAGACGTTATAATCAAGGTCCATATAAACCATTTCCAAGGGAACCATTTAGGAACCAAAATCACTGTAGCCCTAATTATCAAAATGGACGATCACTGTATCACCAGGCAAAAGGTGGAAACTATCAAGGATATTATCCTAACAATAAGCCACACATAAAGCCAAACAAAGATAAACTTAGGCAATCATGGAACTATAATAGAGAGAATGCAAACAAACACAAGACAATGCATGGAAACATAGTAAACAAAAATTAGAGAAACTCTGATTCCGCCCATAGAGATAATTGTGACAATGAGACACCAGTACCACGCTAGTTACCCTTCATGCTCAGATAGAATGCTAGTATGTGGAAAATGTCTACTTATTGGACATAATGCTGCAGCGTGTAATCTCAGCAACATAAGTGGCGATGATAGAAATGCCCCAAATCATATGCCGTATGTGCAGACCAATAATAACCAAACTGCTAACATGGTGGCTATGATAACTAACGACATAGCAAAAACAGAAAAATATTTAGGTCAGGTAACGTTAGACTTAACCGGCCCAAAAGTAACAGTGCAAGCAATAGATTTATCTAGTGAAATCTTACTCAAGTGTAATAGTCCATACAATGGTAGGCCTTGGCATGTTTTAGCTTATAAATCAGTATGCCATGATATCAAACCACTTGCCATATTAAAAATTAACACTGAAAATATACTCCAATATATTTCCAATAATCAATTAGAACCATATGCTTTGCTAGCAGCTTTGGATTTTTGGACTAAACAATTAGCTGGCAGAAAGATTTCTTGCTACATAAAATATCTAGATAGCCTCAATTTACTTATGAATCATTTACACAATACCCAAAACACGAAAAGACACAAATTCCATGACATAACGGACAAACTCAGGGAGTCCTATATAGTTCTTATTTTGACAGATGAAGTAGAAGTGGATGGAACTTGGAGCGAAGAGGGAGTTGATAGATCTTTGAAAAGTACATACGAAAATGAGGAGGTACAATCCATTATCAATCGATACGTTAAGCCACTAGAAGATGACGTATTCACGGATGCAAGGAAACAGGAAGATTCACCAACTATTCCAGTTGAAATCAATACAGTTGGAGAAAATCCAGACAAAGTGGAAATACCAGCTTACAGGTCAGAGAAACCAGGTATGATACTTAGTACACCCATAGTATTGGCAGCATTAGCCCTATTTATCTCATGCACCAAGAGCATGACAACTCCAAACAACCAGATAAACGCATGGAATGTAGTAGCAAACTTTATATTGACATCATGTATACTCCTTTGTATCATAGTACATGTATTAATTTTAGATTTGGGAATGCCGGTAAGAAATCGAAGAAGAGCTGATTCCAATCATCACTCACCTGTAAGCGCTGAGATGTTTGGTATAGACGAACATGATGGTGTCAATCTTTATCGAGGACCGGAGACGATAGGTGAGATCACGTGGAGAAATAATCCGTTTAAGATAGCATTGATAATGGCGGAACTACTTTCGCCTGACAGTTTACTTAATGAGGAGTTTGAAGACACACTACCTCCTTGCCTAGAATGTGTAGCTATGATTGACACAGGTAGTGCTTGCAATGTTATCTCAGAGGATTATTCCAAAGCATTGAAATTAACAATAGACCCCACTAATCAAACTCTGTTTTCTTATTCAGGTCACTCAATTAAGGCTTTAGGAGAAACAAATGTGATGGTCAAAATTGCTGATATAATATTTATGCATAGGTTTATTGTAGTGAGTGAATCTGATGTCTCAAGAAAAGTCGTTTTAGGATTATGTTCCCTATGGAGTTGTAAAAATGTAACAATTAGCATTTGAAATGGTACCATAAATTTTGATGGAAGAATTGTAAATCTTTTAGGTTCACGTAATGAAAAATCTAGTACCAATATCGATGTACAAGCCGACAATCAATATGAGACTAGCAGTCATCTGGATGATATAGCTTTCAAAGAAAGAGATCCAGAAGATTGGGATGAGTTTTGGGGAAGTGACTTTGTTTGGTAGTAATATTGTAACATTTTTTTTATCAAGAAAATCCAAAAAAAATGATAAATATCTATTATATACTATTATTTTACCGTAATGATTGAATTATTGGAAAATCTTTTAGCAAGAGATCAGCCATATCGGAATTTTAGCTTGCGTTGACACATTTTCTCCATCTTGATAATCTTGGTTTAAAAATAAAAAGAAGCCTTTACCCAGGGAGCATCAGGACAATAAACTTATATGTTTGTTGGACAGGATGTGATCACAAGTTTACTCTTATTTCCTCATGAAGGGATTTTAAGATTGATGCTTTGTATCCCAGGTAAGCCGAAAATTAAAAACAAACCTTTACCTAATGAGCATCCGGACAAAGAACTAATAAAAACTCGATAGTCAAATGTGATCAAAATTTTATTCTTATTGCCTCAGGCAGGGCTTTAAAGATTGATGCTCTGTATTCCGGGTGAGCCGAAAATTAGGCTAAATCTTTACCCGAAGTTTTAGGATGGGGAGATGACTTAATTTTGAGCTTGAATTCCGTATGCAATGAAATATTTTGGCTGATTTGTCTTGCAAAGATAAATTACAAAATTATATAGAAATTTGAGTTTTTCTCATGTCAATTATTCTGAGCCCCACTGTGACTTATGGTAAAGCAATGATAGGAAGGTAAATGTATGTTGCCGGTTAGATCAAGGGGAGCCAACTCCAAAGTATACAACAATTTCAATCTAGAGATTTTATTTTTTTGCAAAATGTTAGAATCTCGATTGCTTTTATGTATTTTTTGAAGATAATATCTATTTCTATTTTTCTCTTTCTTTTTAATTTTAATTATTATGCATTGAAATTTGATTTGTTTTATGAATTATCACTCGTTTGTAAGTTTTAAAAAGCGGGTCGCTTTTTTTGCTAAGAAGGCGGAATTTGTAAGTACCTGATAACTAATACATTAATGTGCAATTTTATATTATGATGTTTTACCACTTTTAGCTGTTATTTCTAATTTACTTGAGATTATTATAGATTTTCATATTTTAGATTCTAACTTCTATAATATTTTTATGATTTAATGTATGACATTATTTTAGATTCTCATGATTTTAAATTCCAGATGCTACAATGTTTTATGATTTACTGCACGATATTACTTTTCTTAGCGTTGATAATTTTAGCAAGAAACTAAACCTAAGGTTTAGTTCATTGATTTTAGATTCTTAAGCTATATAAAGATAGAGTGACAATAAAATCCCTTGCGAAACCAAAATTTTATGGTTTAAGAGCTAACGTCTGAATAAGATCACTCAATGCCGATGCTATTGAGAAATCATAACAGCCAGGATGATGAAAAGAATACTATCTTATGAGGGACAATAGTCAAACTGAAGTAAGAACGTTCGAGAACTCTATAAGAATGTTCGAGAGCCCTTTAGAAAGGTAGCAAGACCTTTGTATGCAGGCACAAAGAAAGTCTAGCAATAATGTCAACATTTAAGCGACGGATTGAAACGATTAAGGATCGACCCCTGCTGTGACCAATCAGCTCCCTCTCCTCATTCCTGTGACTATATAAAGAGTAGCAGAAAACGCAAGCAGTAGCTCATCTTAGGAATAGTTTAGGATTAGTTAACATTGATTTATCTGAGAAGAATATTGATTTTTGAACTTATACTTTCAATAAAGATAAAGCTCATTTTTGGTACGGCCTTGACGAAGGTTGTGCTATGTGCAATTTACTTGGATTAATTTTTATGGAATAATTATAATAAAATAAATGTCTACTCCACATTAAGAACTTGGTGAAATTACTGAACTACTCAGAAACATACATATTGAATTCCGGCCGACGGGAGCGAGCACCTTTCCGTCAGAAAAATTGACGAGGTAAGTTTATCACAATTGTGAAAACTCTTATTAATATTGCGTGGCAATATTCAGGTTGAAATTTGTTTGATAAAATAATTATTATAAAGCTCCAGTTCAAGGCAAAGGTAAGTCCTTGGTTGTATCGACTGATCATCGGTTACAATTTTGTTGAAGCTCCATCTTATTGGCGAGTCTGCCATTTGTAATTTCCTGCAGAGGATCAAGTGAATCTTGTGTCTTATTGAAGGTGAAGTTGTCACCTCATACATTGAGTCGTCCTGGCGAGCATTTAGTCAGAGTATACCGGTTATTTTATTACTAGTCGCGCTACCTTTTGATAAAATCCAATATTTTATAACTGCAGTCATATTTATCCTTATTACCTATAAATTATATTTTTAATATTGAACTTTAGACGGCCATTTTGTTTGATAAAATAATTATTATAAAGCTCCACACTGCGTTTCATACTCAAGAATTGTCTGACAATTCTGTACAATTCTAGAATTGTCAGAAACTGACCTATATATCATTAACCAACCAGCAACAATTGTTGTGTAATTAACCCTGCCTGCTAAATAAATTATTGTCATTATTGATATTGTATAGTCATAGTATAAGCCTTTACAGTTCTAGTCAACATCATACAATTGGATATGCTGTAATGAATTGATATTGCTGTGCAAGGTAGCATCAAAATCTATATTGCAGGAGGCCCAGGTTCAAATCCCCGCCGAGGCAAATCTTTTCTTTTCGTATCATCATGATGGAAAATGAAAGCATTCCATTCGAATTGTTGGCTCACAATTTTTGTAAGCACGGAAAACTCTTAGCAACGGGTATGATAACCCGACGAAATACTTATGTTCAACTCTTCTGCGTTGTACCATACCCTACGTTATATTTTGTGCAATCTGTTAATATTGGGAGCAACTGCATAAATATAATACATCAGCAAAACTATGCTAGCAGAATTATCAGAAAACTTTGCTACTAATAAAAATGTGCAACATCGCTCCCCAGATTAGCGAGGAATTACTTTGTATCAACTGTCCTACATGCCTAACTGGAGAGAAGTGATAGCTCTTGATGTTATACTATATCATTCTCAGCCATCTCAGTTATATGGTGTACAGGAAGCAATTTTGGTATAGTTCTCTCTCACTCTTGGATGGTAGTCCCCTAGTAGGTGTTGGCACTAGTACAGATAGTATTAAAATGTTAGACTAGTGGCAACACCATTTAATGTAATAAATTTTAATCTGTCAGCTTGAGTTCCACAAGCAGGGAGATTGGCCAATAACAGGCATAATTACATAATTACCTTGATATCCTTGTTGTCAAAATTTTTATTTCTCAAATTAAGTATAATTAACACTGTTTGTTAATCCTTCACACACATTCCATTGCACTTGTAACAAGTCATCATGACACACTTGTGGAATCAGAGAGACAGGAGTCATTGTAAGCTGACCTAACTTCCTGTCTTTTGCTGCTGATAATGAATGTGGTGAGTTTTTATTTCTGATCTCTGGTCTGTTATTGGTTCTATATATATGCTGAAATACTGCTCGTGGTAGAGTGTTGTATGAGTGAGACGAAAGTGCAGCTAGGACAGAGATTGAAAGATTGTGTCATCAGTGATCTTGACCATGTCAGACTCCTTGGTTTTCTGCATCAAGATCTGGCTGTGGTGGGTCCAGACATACTGGTAGTTGAGATCTTTTCTCCATTGCCTAGCCTTGAAAAATAGTGTGTTAGCAGCTTTTGTCAGGGATTCGTTGATTATATTTCATTGTCACCTGAAATGCCAAGTTTCTGCACTGTTATTTTTTTTTTGCCCAGTAATTTTCTGCAGTTGTAGAATTCATCTCGTTTGATCAGTGAGCTAAATCTGACGAAAATGGTAATTGATGGGGACTGATCAAACTTTTTCGGTCTAAATACAGTCTCCAGGTCTGAAATATTCATTTGGGAGCAGTATATCTGACAGGCCAACTTAGAAATGATGTATGTATGTATGTATGTATGATGTATGGGTTTTAGGTATTCCACAGATCCTCAGTGTTTTCAGTGATCTATCGCATTTGAATTGTCTGACCATGTCACTATCAGCAGCTTGATTATCTTCCAGCTCACTAAGCTTATGTTGCAGCAAATCTAACTCATCCAACTTGCCTTTAATATCCTTTATCACATGACCACAAGAGGTCAGTCCGTTTATTATTTGTCACTATTATTACACTATTGTACATCACAACGCCTCGTATGTATGTGTGTGTGTGTGTGTGTGTGTGCGTGCGTGTGTGCGTGTGTGCGTACGTATGTATGTATGTATGTATGTATGTATGTATGTGCGTGTGCGTGCGTGCGTGCGTGCGTGCGTGCGTGTGTGCGTGCGTGCGTGCGTGCGTGCGTGCATGCATGTATGCATGTATGTATGTAGGTATGTATGTATGTATGTATGTATGTATGTTTATTTTTGGTCTCAATCTCTGAGAAATAAAACTGTCTCTGTAGGGTGCTCTGTAAAAATTATTAGAACTGTTGATTCTGTAAAAATAAATAAAATGATAAGACCATAAAAAATACTATTACTTTTTGAAGACACTATTTAGGTATTTGATACATTCTGCTCTAAAAAATTTGGCACGGATCTGCACGCGGAACTTGACTGATTGATATCTGCCTGACGGCAGCTGGTTAAGACGGAGTAGTGGTTCATCTTCGGTGGCAATCATACGGAGGCTCTTTACTTTCAGTATATTAGAGTAAAGGTCGTCTACGGGTGTGAACGTAAGTTCGCCTGATAGGTAACCTGCAGTTCTTATCACAGATTGTAACTTTTTCTTAGAGTCTGCGCTCAGATGACTATATAGCACAACCAGGTGGTAGGTGATTACTGACTCTATGAAGGACTTGTAGCAGGTCGTTATTAGTTTCTCAGTGACACCGAGATGGTATAGCTTGGCGATTATATGTAGCCTTTGGCGAGCTTTCGCTGTAGTTTTCAAGGTGTTCAGAGTAAAATACAGTTTGTTGGTAATAATGGTGCCTAAGTATGTAAATTGTTCTACCTGCTCAATTGAAGTATCGTTTACAAGCAGTTGTGGGTAGCTTGGGTTATCCCTTGCATTGCACATGACCATTTCTTTTGTTTTCTTTGCATTGAGTATTAGGTCATTATCTGTGCACCATGAGTTGATGGTATTTAGTCATTGTTTGAAGTTCATGTTGCGAAGTTGGGTTCTATCAGGATGGCAAGATATAAAGCAGTCCACTCACCATGAAAGTCAGTAGACAAGTGCTCATGTGTGTCTCTTCAATCAAGGTCACGGTCAAGTCAGTCTCTGTCATATATAGGCCAGGGCAGCTGATGATAACTCCTTAGTATGTACAGAGAGGACAACTCCAAGATACATGTACAAAGTACATGTATGACAACATGACAACAAACCTTATGATAGGACTACTCCACATCCCCTTACTATTATAAGGGTTTTTTGACACATACTCTATAACCCTAACAGGGTTGAGAGACTTCACATGCCCTTTCGTTGAGAAAGGGTTGTTTACTCATACTCTGTGGCCCACAATCAGGGTTAGCACACAACTACGGGGACTACCGACAACTGTCAGCAATCACACAAGCAATAACGAAAAGCGGATAGGATGTCAACTTAAAACAAGTATGTTTACATAAAAGGTGACAACAGCTCTTCACTAGATTAGAATTTACAGAGGGAAGTTATCTCCGCCAATTACTATCACTACTACCTGAGCTCTGCCTAGGTGGAGAGCGATCATCACATGACTTTCTTTTAGTTCGCTCTTTGTACCTCTGGTCTGAGCTCCCATTTACTCTACAACTGCAATCTCTTGCCGAGACGCCTTCATGCAAACAAAACCTACATGATAAACATCAGTACAATCCTGCTGGTGATGTGACATCCTTTGACATCTGAAACACCCGCCTTCAGGACAGTAACGCGCAATATGATCATTTTTATGACATATATAACAGCCAGAATGCTGACTACTACTATGACTTACATACCTCCTTTCACGGTCAGGTGAAGGGTAATCATCATGATCACTCCCACCATCACCATTATAACGATGGTTGTCACTACAAAATCTCTTGTTGTCAGAACCTCGATTAGAATGGTTATAAGCATCATGATAAGTATTACTTACACTACTCTCATCACTTCTCTCTCGGTGAGGACGACACTTCACTTTACCAACATGCACCTGTATAACAGTAACATTTGGTACAACATTGATTGGATCACAAACTACACTAGACTCAGCGTGTACTTCAACTTTAACAGGTATTTTAGCAGGGACCTGTTTACTCTCTGACAGCGCATAAGTCGGGTCTGATCTATTTAAGGCATTCAAAGACTCTTGCGCAGCTAGTCTTGCCCTTAAAACTTTGTTGATCTTGACCCAGTTCAACTCATCATCAGCCATCATCTCAAACTTCAATTTTGAGTTACGCAAACCTCTTACTGTGATCAACAATGCAAATCTCTCTCTGACATTGCCACCGGAGAAATCACATTGCCTACTCAGTCCTTCAACACGCAGAAGATAAGCGGGTTCATCTTCATTGTCAAGTTGTTGAGAGGTAACAAACTTGTCCAACTTAACATACTCAGACTCGTCATGCTCAAAGTGTTCTCTCAACAAGTTCCACACATCTATGAACTCCAAAGATGTGGAAAACAACTCAACACCAAGCGATGACACTACTTCACGAGCATCACTGCCCATACACCAGAGCAAAGACGCCGGCTTTGCATCTTCACCGAAGCGAGGCACCCTCACTTTTTCGGTAACTCTAGAACCACCAGTGCCAGTAGTCACTTTTTCGATGTCATAGCCAAGTTAATTCGACTTCATTCTTAAAGCCAGATTAAACTCAACAAACCACCGCTTAAATGACCCATGGACCAGGGCCGTATCCTACGGCACGGCTGCTAGGGCCTGGCCCTACCAATAATAGATAATTATCAAAGTTGAGAAAAGGTCGAAAATGGTAATAAACCAATATAACGTATGACCCCCTACACAATTTTTCATAATCACTCAGTTTAATGACAACATGACAATAACATTAGCTTATTTCCTCTCACTGATCAGACATGATCATTTGCTTAGAGTGAAGTACAACCCATCACCCAGTTAATTTATCCAACTGCTACGTATTTAGGGCTAACTTTGGATTTCCCAAAGCCCTCAATGATAGCTAATGAATTTCATCAGTCTATTATCAACATTGTTATGTAAAGAGCTCATGGTCAGGTTAAGGTCATATAAAGGCATTCTTATAAAGTTGTGGCGAGAACGTAGGATACATCCAGCTTATTTAAAGCAACTTCTGCAAGTTCTGCAAGGAAAAAGCTTCAAGCATTCATCTACAGGTGAGCTGGTACATGCAAAGCAAATATTTCATGGCTAAACTGGCAGTTCCTTCCTATTCCTACCAAATTATGCCCACACTGAGACTGAGTTCATTTTCCACATCTTCTCTAGACTAACCAACCAAAGTGAGGTTGAGAGTTTACTGTTGGCAGATCCATTGGACAATAGATTCAAATGTAAGTGGAAAGTTACCCTCCCTGTCCAAGGGAGCAGAAGTGCCCCGGCATCAAGGATGTAACTATCCATGCTGCCTCATGGGATTCAGCTCATAGCACAAATTGATAGACATGTCAATGCAAGGAGAGGAGTTGTAAAGATAGCCAGAATTTGGTGTCATTGTTCAACTTCATGTGGCGTAATCAATAAATTGCTCCCAAGCTTATGCTATATGGCATTGTTTCATCAACCTCACAATAAAAGCTGTGCATATTTGTCAGATGTTGATCCGCCAAAGGAAGGCCGAGTGAGAAGGACACCTGTCCGGTTAGACGACTGTAATGGGACTGGTGTGATGTTATCCATAAAAGAGAAAAGTCACCAGCTTTATATGGAGGTTTTTGACCTGGCCATAAACGGCATCGAAGCCAGGTTCGAGCAGAAGGGCATCGAATTGCTCTTGCAGATCGAGTTGCTCCTTTGCCCTGGTGCAAATCCTGTCACATCCACAATATGTGATGCTTATGGCTTTGATAGCTTTGATCTTGAGGCCGAATTGAGGGACTCCGCCCGGACCCTGTTGGGGGGGCTTACAGCGCCCCCCCCCAAACCCCCCAGCTGGGTTGTGTGGCCGCTTGGCCCTACCAACCAAAAGTTGAAGGATACCCCCCTGCCATGGACATTGGATGAGTCTGCAACAAACACAGGTAGACTAGCAAAGATACTAGCCATGGCACCAGTGTACACCCTATACAATAGTAAGCTAGGGTATACTCAAGCGACACAAGTTCAAATTGTATTCAAGAACACAAAGAAAACTTTTACTCAAATTTCCAGCCGAAATTTGTGAACAAAGATGGAGGAAAATATCTTTTGTTGTTTGATTTTTGGATGTTTCACTTTTCATACACCTTGGCAGCACTTCCTCCTCACCTAAACTAGGGCTTTCCACTCCTAGTTAGTTACTCACCTAAACACCTTTTCTACACACCTTTTTCTCCTTACTCCTCTCCTCAATAACACCTTATCTCCTACTCATTCACCTCTCCTTTACACCTCTCTTTCTCCTCTACACCTCTCCTAGCACTTCACCTTCACCTCTCCTAAGTATATCTCACAACTGACACCATGTTGCGAAGTTGGGTTCTATCAGGATGGCAAGATATAAAGCAGTCCACTCACCATGAAAGTCAGTATACAAGTGCTCATGTGTGTCTCTTCAATCAAGGTCACGGTCAAGTCAGTCTCTGTCATATATAGGCCAGGGCAGCTGATGATAACTCCTTAGTATGTACAGAGAGGACAACTCCAAGATACATGTACAAAGTACATGTATGACAACATGACAACAAACCTTATGATAGGACTACTCCACAGTTCAGATGGCTGGTTTTCTGTCAACAATTCAATGATCACAGTGTCGTCGGCATATTTTACTAGTGTGATGTTGCTTGTTGATGGCATATCGACAACATTAAAGGAGAATAGCAGTCGGCTGACGACGCATCCCTGAGGGCTTCCAGTTGAAGTGCTCAATGATTTTGACATGTTGAGTGATGTAATAACTCGCTGTGTTTAGTGTCAAAATTGATGGATAAGACAAAAAATGGAATGCAAAACAGCCAGAGGTCATTAAGAAATGATCACCTTTGATCACCTTTCATCGCCGTGGTCTTGCGCGGATGGCGGGTTTCTGCTTGATCCCAAGTTCTACCAAACTCCTCCATCACACTCGGTCTTCAGCATCTGAACCATATAGATCAAGCCATCCAAAGTCCAAATGCACTGTATCGCACCATCTTTGTTTTGGTCTACCCCTAGGTCACACTCCTTCGACTGTCAACTCTGGCACTCTAAGGATGCCGTCCTCACTTTCTCTTCATCTAACCCGCCGTACCACTGCATTCTTTTTCACCTCATCAGATCATTAATTGGCATCACTCTGGCCTCTGCTGTAATTTCCTCATATCCCTTGTGGTCCTCTAGAGATATACCCATGCAATATTGCAACATATGCAACTTGCAGGATGACATCTTATCTGCTAAAGATCCTGTGATTGGCCATGTCTCATTTCGATATAGCAGAGCTGGTCTGATAGTTGTTTTATACATCAGCACTTTAAGTTTAATAGGCATTTTCTTGTCACAGAGCACACCAGTCAGTTCTCTCCTCTCATTCCAAGCCTTGGATGTTCTCAGCAATATCTCCTTGCGGCAACCTCCATCTTAGTGGATTGTTGTGAACATGTACATGAACTGAGAACATTTAGGCAGGCTTTCTGCTTCTTGACTACAATAGTTCTTCACCCTGATGTTTTCTTGATCCCTAACTGCTAGCAAATGCTCTGTTTTCTTTCGGCTTATCTTCAATCCAGCTGCCTCCAACTTCTCTCTCCATAACTCTAACCTACTCTCTAGTCTCTCTCTCTCTGTAATAGTTTTAGAAATGCTGTGAACGGTTTTTAAAAGCAACAGGTGAAAAAGTAAAGCACACAACTTGCTCAAGTTTGATCTAATCGCACTCCGAGTCATTTCCATCCTATTGGCGAATGCAACTTTCAAAGCAGGTAAATTGGATCATACTTGATCCGGCAGATTGAATTTTAGCCTGATTCAGCAGGAATTATAATCCCAAGAGTTTCGGGCAAGTAAAGCTCTTCATACAAGGTGGTGTATTTATATTGTAGCAACCCTGACCTTCAATGCTGAGACCACTACAGGAGATAGTTTCTACATCTGCCAGACCATCACAGTAACATGCAAATATTCTGAACTCCCAGCACAAGCTACAACAACAAGCTACAGTTTTGGTGTTAAAATGGACGAGGATGGTAATACCAATTATAATTATGTTGGTTGTCAACTGCCACCCGGGCGGAGCACGTGGGTTCTCTCAAGCTCTGGTACGTTCACTCCTAATCTTCCAATCGACTGTGATGTACCAGCTAATGATAATGCTGTCACGCCATCTTTGGTAAGATCTCCGAGTCATCTCTCACAATCAGGAATGTTAAAGGTGAGTAATTTAGCAAACAGCATTGATACAGAGATCAAAGGTAGTTCCAATTACAGATGATAATACATAGACATACCCTTTGTACAACTATGTAGTATTTGTAAGTATTACTGGATTAAGCTGTTTGATTTGTTTAAGATATCCTAAAAATATGGAAGGCAATGTTAAGAATATCATTTCACAGGAGAAACTTTGCGCATTGCCCATGAAAAACATTCATTTTCTTCATGTTTTAGAACCACCCCAAAGTCTTGCGATGGCCTTTGATTCTGAACTGATCATAGAAAATCAGACACTAACAGCGAGTTGTTCTTCCTCTTCATCACAGAGTGTCTATAAATATGGTAAATACTGTGTGCAATTGTCAAGTATCTAAAACTCTCAATGAGTCAAGTTCTGTGTTGTATTGATATACCAGTAAAAGGCTGTGCTGGATGCATGAACATTGTCCAATTTAAAAATCCTACAGCAAAAATGGAATACTCGATCACAAATGCTGCCAAGACAGACATTGATTAAGGTGGCTACAAATGAGCCTATTATTATAGCTTTCATTGCCTGTGCTGATCATTTGCCATTGCTGCAAATTTTATTATGGAAGAATATTAGTAAGATTAACTTCAGAAAATAGCTATGTGAGAGTACTGTAATATTTTGCCTCGAGATATTCAAAGATTGCTCATCAAGTCGAGAAAAATGTCATCATCTTCTAAACTAAAGTGATATTCAAAGCTATGCTTCCCTATCACAGAATTGGTGAGAGATGGGAATTCAACTGTATTGCCTAATGGAGAGTATACTCCCTCAACAGAAGACAGGAATGGTTTCCAGATTAAGTGTACAGATACTGATAATCCTGACTGGGTAGTCTTTGGAGACATAGTATCAACAACAGAAGTGGTACCAAGATGTAAGTGATTATCTTACGGCGTCGGGGAAACATTTTAATCCTTAGAAGGATTTGATAAGATCTGCTGTTTTATCATAACATTTACCAAATCCAAGTGATTGAATATTTTTTGCAGACATAACACGAAACTGGGGTCTTCTGGAGACCCGTAATACTAAGCTCAATCCAGCCAGCCCTACACCGTTATCTTGTGATATTGACGGTAATCCAACACCTACTTACACCTGGACTTCTCATGATACTGTGCTTACTGGTGAGACAGGAAGCACCTTGAGACTCAACATGAACTCCAGAGAGAATGGAGACATGGAGGAGATCACTTGTACAGCATCCGTAGATGGAGTCAGTAAGTGTTGTTTATTGAGTTTCCTTCAATGCTGCATAAATTAAAAAAAAATCTTTTGCTTGTTTCCAGTCTGTGAGGGTTCCCTCATATGTGTTTTTTTTCCTCCATTCTGAGTGATTTATCTTTTTCAGCCCTGCCACAGCCGCTTCTCATAACTTGGATAATCACATGGGATGATGAGGCACCGACTAACCCTCCGCCAAGTTGAGGTACTACTGAGAGACAAAATGCCTCACCAGTCGGAGCAGCTGTAGGCGGAGCAGTGGGCGGGGTTATAGTTCTCATCGTTATCATCGCTATCATCGGATTCTGCTGCTGGAATAAACGCAAAGGTAAATGGACATATTTGCCCTAAAATATGAGTTGATACATGAGAGAGGGAATTACAGGAAACGAAACCAAACATTATCCTGCCTTCGACAAATAACAAGTTTTAGACTCGATCTTACAACGACAACCCTTTGTTCTTTTTGCAGATAAAAATATATTAGTAAGACAAGCAGGAGGTATTAATCTGACTGACGGCAGAAATACTAACAGGTGTGTAGATACAACATACAGTAGTGCGCGTACCACTGCACAACACACAGGTCTTCAGCTAGAAACCATGAGTCAAGCGCTGTTTCGAGGCCTTCTCTAGTACAACCTCCTCATGGCCGGCCCCAGCAGCATGAAGCCACCCCTGTGTGTTGATGAGCATCTCAATCAATATCATCGATCCCTCAGTGCATTTTGCCAGCTTCGGTGGTTTGACATAATTGGTGTGTTTACGCTGTTGCGCAACCAGGGAGGCTGCTAACTCGTCATTGTTTCAGTGTAACAATGATCGCTCCATCACTCTCATGCTTATACTCTAAGCCAAACCAGTGCAGGGAGGTTTGCTTTCCTTCAACTCATCGGCGCAACATTGCTAATCGTCAAGGCACCCGCCCCTCGTGCCATAGTTCACTACTCAAATTCACATTGAGCATAGTACAACTCATACACAAATCAGAGAGATGACTTGTTTGCGCTACAGCCAGTGGGCTGACTGTGATCTCCTGTCTCGCTCTGCCTGCCTTTTATGCGATGGCCAAGCTTTTAATCCTATGTTTTTAATGCCTTAGATCTAACTCAGACTCACTTTGGTTTTTCACCCTGCAGAGATTTGATTTGAGTATTAAAGGCATAATCCCGCTTAGCCTTCTACCCCGATCAGTTTGCTAATCATCACCTAATCCCCTCAATCTAATCCTTACAAGGATTATAAACAAAGGAATTAAATGCTGGCAAACTCCACAAAACAAAGTGAGTGTGTTAAACCCCAGCTTACAAGCAATAGGATTACTTAGCTTTTGTCTTCACACAGTGCTGTTGCCAAATCCATGCAGATGCGCTTTCTGCCTCATGTACTATGCTTTTTGTGGCTTGTTTGAGTTCTCTGCCCGACAGCCCAACTCTAGTCAGAAATTTGGTAGCTGATCTAGCCATGAATCCACGGCAGCCAACTTCCACTGCGAATAATTCGCAATTCCAACCTTTGTCTTGGCATTGTGTCACCAGATCTTCGTATCTTGTCAGTTTTCTCTCATGCGCGTTTGAGAGATTTTCTTCCCAAGGCACCGTCAATTCCATCAGTATTAGTGCTTTTTCTTTGTCAGACCAGACAATTAAGTCTGGTCTTTGGTTCGTGATCACAATATGCTGTGGCATGCTGAGCTGCTCTGTGAGGTCGCATCTCACCTGCAATTCTCCGCTGTTTATCAATCCCTTTTTGCAGAAAATCATTTCACGCGCTTCACCACCAGCATTAGCATATTCACACTTCTCCGTGACATATTTACACAACACTTTCAGGACTCGATTATGCCTATATGTGTATCTTCCAAGGCTCTGCGGGCAATTCGACAGAATATGTCGATGTGTGCCCTTGGCCGAGCACCCGGCGCACGTCGAGTTATCGGTCAACTTCCAGCGTTCCAGGTTCGCCGGGGTCGGTAGTTGATCATAAGCTGCACCAACCAGAAAGCTGATCCTTTGTGGCTCCATCGACCACATTTCTGTCCATTTGAGCTGACGCTGCTCAACAGACTCCCAACAAGTCCACCTGCCTTGTTGGGCTTGGCCTACAGCTTGTGTCTGGCGGCGCTCCTCTTCCATCTTGCGCACCTCATCAACTACCATCTCCCGTCTAACCTTTGGGCTTTCCTTTGAGAACCACCGGTTTGCTTCCCAGCCGATGCCATGACATGCAGTTGTCACAGCACCCACAATCTCACTTATCTCCAGTGTGTATACAATATTATCACTGTTTTTAGATTTTTTTGAAATACTTTACTTTGTAACAATGTTGTTCCAACTGTGTCAATTTAGAATATAATAGTAGGAACTAATAATAATAAAACAATAAGGAAAAGCACAAGGATTTACGGGTTTAGGCAAGTGTATATAGCTACCGAATCACCAAAGGTAAATAGTCATACAAAAATTTGATTCAAATCAAGGAAATTTACAAGCATTCAATACCAAGAGACAAACATCCACTAAATACAACAGTGACCAAACATCATTAATCTGATCAGACTTGGCCAACACAGCTGCGTTTATTAGCGAACAATTATCAACAAAGTAAGTTTGAAACTTTTCGCTTGCTGTTTGATCGCACAGTTATGTTCGATTTTAGTTTTCTCGGATAACACTTCGATTCATTATACACTAAGACTGTCTCAAAGCTAACTTTTTATTCATTGTTACATTTATAGATCCGAGAACAGAACACATATTAGGGGTAAATATAATTCACTGTCTTTCTTTGTTGTTGACATATCAGATGATATTAGGTCATCCAGTCATGGCCTTGATTTAGTCAATATATCAGTAAATCAATTGGGAATTGGATTGGAAGGGTCATAGTAATGATTAATAGATGGGAGGACTGTTTTTCTTTTATAATTTGTTGAACATATAGATAGTATTAACCCTTTGTGTGTCATCTATACAATCAGGCATATAATCGCTCCTGTTAGCTATTCTGGTTGATATTCATTGGAATGACATGAGGTTGTAAAAATTGTCATAACTCAAAAACTAAGGGGTTTAGAAGGAAAGTTTAGAAAATAAACCTCATCTGCATAAGATCCTTGATCTATCTTTCTAATTTCTAGCCTGCTAACAATACCAAAAATAATTTTATTGATATTGAAACACACAACAAGGTGTATAAATAGACTTATTTTGTGTTTAGCTTCAATAATTTCAGCAGAGAACGCAGCAGCTGGTGAGTATGAGGAGGTGGCTGCTGTACCAAACTCAACCACATCACCAGATTATGTGAATGGCCGTATTATAATGAGCTCTAATATAAAAACATACGAGAATCTATCTGAGGTCACCAGAAAACTTGATAATGAGTACGAGCGGATAAACATACAGAAACGGAAGGATGATGTACATAACTACACTCATGTTGGTGATTGGAGGAAATGAACTATCAAAATCAACCACTCATCTGAATATACAGGAACTGAGTTCTTCAAGGATCAACAGGACAACACGTTGATGATGTAATACCAATTCTTTAAATATACAGTATAGGCAAAGATATATTTAAGTAAACAATCAGAACCATGCTGTCGAAACCTGGGTTCATTTATTATCCTGTCTGATCAACAATGTTATATAGGACATTAACAATATTGAATTTTTAACTTTACTTATTCTTTTTGGTCATCCTGATTTGACTTATCTCAATATATTTATTCACAATATATGGTTGTAGGTCACGTTGAACCAAGTTCACTGAACTGAATGTCAATACTTTTTACCAATTTAGGGGATTTTTCTTTTCATAGTTACCTCCTTTGATAATTGATAATAAGGTCAAACTTTTGTAAGTTATTTAAGTCATAAAGGGAAACTTTTGCTGTACAAGTGTCTTGGTTTCTGCTAAGTGAAATTTGTCTGTTTTCTCAGTAATAGACAAAATCCCTGATAAGTGCTACACTCAACAAAAATTCCTTTACAATGGCTATAAGTAACAGCACGCTCATGATTGAGAAGCTGAAAGATAAAAACGTCAACTCTAACATCACTTTCCAGCTTTCTCACACACAAAACACAAGCCGTAACCTCTGGTGGCGATATATCAACATCAGCAGAAACATCAACTGGTACACCACAGGGCTGCATGCTCACCCAATTATGTGTACTATGTATGTTGAGACAATGAATGAATCTCAAACCAACTTCTCCATACTGAAATTTGCTGATGATACCACCATCCTAGAACATATAAATAGAGGGGAAGACTCAAACATGCATGTCGAAGTCAACAACATCGCCTCCTGGTGTGATAACAAATATCTTATTATCAACTCTAGCAAAACCATAGAACTGCTCTTCACAAATCAACGGCATCAACCCAGACCCACTCACCCTCAAAGAGATTAGCATTGAACGAGTCAAGAAATATAAATACCACCATAGTCACCTCAAACTTAAATTCACAGAGAGTACTAATCTAGTAACAGGTAAACTTAGCAAACGTTTTTATCAAATCTAGATGTAAGCCCTTAGACCATCAAGCGAGCCTATGAGGCGTTCATTGAAAGCGTCATCACTTTCCATCTGGCAATGACCTTCAAACACCTATCAGCATGCCGATGATATTAAAGATCTAAATAGTCAAGTCCGTATACCCTCAACTTTAGCGGCGAAAAACTAGCATCCAAATCAATAAATGAACTTTACAAATCTTGGCTGAAAAAAAATGCCTTCGGATGATTCATCTGAATAATCCACCTATGAATTTAGATAATTACCCCTCTGGAGCTTCATTTTACCCAAGCATAGAACAAACCTGAGGAAGTTCTGTTTTAGACACCAAGCTGTACCTTTTAAACAGATTATTTAAGTAGACATTTTAGATGTTTATTTATATCTTCTTTTTTTTCACCAAGGCGCTCAACCAACGAATTATTTTATCACCAATGACACATTACAATATACATGCATAAAACAACATATTTCTGCTTACTTTCACATTGTTGTCACGGAATGATATGAGAAAATTAAAGACCCTGTGGCTTCCAATCCCAGTGTGCAGTATATATTATTTAAAATCTTACTATATAAGTGAAAGAAAAGTGTTACAAATGCAGTAAGAGGTATGTTACAAATAGAGTAAGACAATTTCAGAGTAAATGATAGTATAGAAACAGTGATATATTCTTATAAATAGTATCCTCTACATTCTCTTAGAAGCCAACAAGCAGTGTGTACCAGTATCCTTTGAATAATTATGAGATGAAGGGGCGAAAGGAAGTAAATGATGATCATCAACAAAACGTTATCATTTGTTTAGCCATTAATTTGTTGTTCCAACTGTTTCCACTTGCATCTGCGTCCCTGTCGTTACAAAATTGATCGTAGCCCTCCAATTCAGTTTTACTTATAGCAATTTCAGGTTTTAACTAGGATTCAGTTATACAGATGATCTGAGATTGATTGTACAGCTGTTTTGTTTTCAATAGTCCATGCAGTTTGTCTAGTTTAGTATAGATTGAGCATTTGTGAGTTTTATTGCTGGTAGGGGGACTTTACTGTTGCATGTTGAATGACGAACACGAACCCCGGCTCTTTTGCCCCGCTTCCTAGATCATAATAATCCAGGCTCTATTTATTTTATCAGCTGTTTATACTGTGAGTTCCATATATTTCTAATATAGTCCTGACTCAGAGAATTTTTAATATCCACGATAGAGTTGTAGTCAGCGTATTTCAAGCTCTTCACGCCTTTTGGGTGGCAAATAAGGGTGATTATGAGCAGCAGTAGAATAAACAAAGGCTGCAATACCTGCGCCATTATGTTGACAATTATGTACAATTACAGACAAAACTCAATCCAATTTAAGGGTTAACAGAGAGCTGAATGAAAGTACAACTGAGAGCCAACTGCCCACTTTATTAAAAGATCTCAAGAGATTTTTTATACCAAGCTACTAGTTTGGAGAGGTTAATCGTTTTAGGGAAAAATGTAAACAATTGCTTAAAATCTTATTTCCACTACATTAAATCTTAAAATCAGCCACAGACCAAAGATCTTGAATCCAAGCGATTAATCCTGCTATAGGGAATAATTGGCATGGTCATTAAAGTGAGGCTCTTCAATTTTCAAATCCGAGGTAAGTAGTTGAAAAAAAGGTCAGGTAACCACTTTACGACCTGCACAGGTGGAATTTCTGAATATTTATCAAATATTTTATTTCAACTTAAACATATTAATATGTTTGCAACAAATAATGGCGTGATTTTAAACGGAAGAGTCTGATCAGTGGGTAACCTGTTGCTAATTGATCAGTATATCTATCCATTAAATAGTCTGCCTGCTGCTTTGAAGACATAAGGACATATACATAGGGTAGTTGCTTCCCCCATTGGCTGTACTCACAAAGCAGTCGATTGTCAGAAGTTGTTGAAAAGGTTTAACAACTTGAAGGTTCCATCTATACCCCTACAACTGAAAATAATCATGCTGAAGAATTATAATAATAATTATATTGAAAATACAACAATATTATGAAAAGAGGTGACAAACGGAAGAAGACCTGCAAACATGCAAAGTCATTATTGGGCCTACGGCATCGGTAGATGCTGTTCATTGAAACAGGATGACTCTCTACATTACCAGGGCCCATGCATCTCTCACAATGTAGTTATTCTCTTCTACAGACAACAGTGAACCACTTGAACCTAGGCTCAGGTTCGGTGGCAATGATTCCTTCAATTAAAAAGTTTGGTGCTTCCTGCCCTCAGTCTGTTTGATTTACATAGCAAGATACACCATCGATATTATAAAGTTTCGTATTATGAGATCTGACTATGAAATATTTATATCTGCATTGTTACTTTGCAGTAACACTTAAATTACCATATTTCCGAGTTTGTAAGAAGTCTGAGCTACTTGTCAGTCGCAAAAATGAGTGCTCTGCCCCCTGATGGCCCTCTCACATCTCCAACCAGGAATCCGGGGGAGTTAGGCAACTGTAAGATGAATGTCTGTGCAGAATTAGATATGATTCTTTCATATGTTGAAGGAAACCAAGTTGAACATATTCGTGTGGTTTGTGAGCCGCTTGTTATAATTGTTGGAAAAAGGATTTTCAAACATTGTTTATCAACATGTTAACACCCACAGACACAGCCATGCTCAAATTTGGTAAACAACTTAATTTGTAAACAGCCTGTCTGCAAACCAAGAGCAACTAATGTGACACCTCTGTTGACTAACACATTTCTTCCTGAGTTAATACATTGATGGAAATCATGGGCAAAGAAGGTCTATATGTAATTTTTTTAAATTTTCTTTTTCTTTGTAGTTCAACTTAAGCTATTTTGTGGCTTTCTAATGCTATCAAAAAGTCTCTGAAACTCCTACCAGAAAGTGGAAAAAACCTGTTTGAAATTTCTTTTGTTATGCAAATAGCCAAATAGCTTCGATCAAAATAGGTCAATAAATTTTTTTTTCTCAAATACAATGGAAGCCATGCTCAATTGACTGTGAATGCATTCATTTGAACAATGCAATTACAATTTTATTGACTGCGCTTGCTAACAATGACTCATTTTGAATGACAATTGATGCATATAGACTATTTTTGCCAATGGAAATAGCAAAATCTGATTTTTCTGCGATATTTTTTGAACTGCCTGTTTGACCATTAATTTATTGACGCCAAATGAATCGTCTTAATTTTTGACATATTAACACATATTCGAAACAATTTTAATTTTAATAAGAAATTTATAAATTTGGAAAAAGTGTTTTACCATGAGTTTTATTATTATTTTTATTATTATCTGCGGTAGCCCGTTTTTGCCCGTGACGACCGCGACATGCATAGTTCTGTAGCAAATCTTTTGATGCACTATGTGCCTCGAAACTTAAGCTGGCCGGCTGTGACTGTACCGTGGTAACCTTTCTCCTTTGTATCAAACGGGCAAATTTCTGTGATTTGCAGATTGAGGTATACCTGCAGTTTCTTCATAAAGCTTCTTAACAGCCCTATCAATAATTGTTGCTGTCGGGGCAAAGGTATCCTCATTGACTAATTTTTCTGCCTGCTAGAATCAATAAACACATTCTGTCAAGAGATTAGGATAGTATACAGTAGTTATGTCAAGCCAACAGACAATTTCAGTACAACTCATGGTTTTATTATTATATTTGTCAGTTGCTATTTATTGGCAGATTTTTCCAAAATCAGGAAAATTGTTAATGTTCAGTATTCGAATGTTGCTAAAGTACCACACAATCCCTGTTCATCTTAACATAGCAATGTCCTAGATGTCGATCAATTAAGCAGTCCCCTTTGCGCTGGGTCGCTGCTCATACCACCGCAAACCTCGGACCATCGATAACTGTATCTATACATTGACTATAGTGTGCATTGTATATGTTTTATACGAAGGATTTAGCGGTTTAATCATCTTTCGTATCAATGAACCTGGGATAAGGATGATCAATTTTCCACTCTGACAAAGTATGAATATTTTGCACCACTTTTGTGTTGTGCCTGTGAGTAACTGCTGTGAGCCAAAAACAGTGGCAGTATTATTACTAAAGCTAGATCCTGATGCTGTATCATTTGTTGAATTTTCTTGTCAGCAATTATAATATATGTTACAGACATTTAGAATATGATGTCTCATAACATTTTTACCTATCATCGTCAAGTCTTGCCTCCTCCGATAGTTGAGCTGCATCTTTTTTTTTCGGAAAGAGATTCTGGTGCAATTGATATTTTTGGAAAAAAAGAATAAAACAGGACAATTTGAAAGATTTACATAAAACGACATCATGTCTTAGAAACTGACTTGCTCATCAAACAGGTCTACCCTTACTGTTCACTTGACTGAGCCCATGATCCAAAGAATACAGAACAAGACAATTAAAGAGCTTTTTCATCAGTGATACACAAAATAACAAATTTAATACCTCCGCGTTGACCAGTTGTTGCTTTGATTTGTCTGTCACTTGTTGCTTTGACAAAATAACCATTCTGTGCAGCCGAACCTATTTGTAGAAAATAAGAAATTGATCGATGAGCCAATGCCATAGACTTTTTATATAGATATATAATGTTACGATAATGTAATGATACATATCAATGCTATAAAAAAAACCAATAATCATGCAAGTTTCCATATCTATTAAAAACTGTGCAAAAAGATGAGGTCATTGCAGTTATGGTCCAATTTTTTATTAAAATAAAGTATCCGTCTCCCACCTGTCATTGAACATACCAGACAGTTCTTTGTGTTTAGGAATGTTTGGAAATGGATCTGGTTTCACCTTAGCTCTTGCTGACAGGAACGGAAAACCATCCTGTCCTGCATCTAAATGGTAAACATTTTCAATACTGTTGTGCAGATGTCTTCAGTTCTTCAAGTAAATTTCATAGCTTTGACTCATATATTGACTCTTAAAACATTCGCTGTGGCAACCGCTCATGTTGCTTTATTTTATGCTCATAGATTGGTTGAACGTCGAGTTGGATATATGAGGATAGAATAATCAAATTATGAATATCTGTGGTTGGCTTAGAGATATACCTCCAGTTGTTTTGGATCTGTATCCTGAGAAACTGTTGGTGTCGTCTAACCTTTAGAAATTTTCTTAAGTATTTTTCAGACTGAACTCAATCTAAAACAATGTATCAAGTATCCCATCCCATTTCCAAATTTCAGGGTTGTCTAGCTTTCTATAAGGATATGACAACTCCAACTTAATTTACTACTTTTGTTGCCACAAGTTTATCATGTGACCACTGTCTATTGAATTGTGGGAACTCTAAAACTACAAGTCCTTTGATTGATTGCCCTGAATCTGAGAACTACTGTATCTCTGTTACCTCTGCAGCTGCCTGAGATTACTTGGAAGACAGGACTTCTTTTACATTGGTAAGTTGCTAGGTTGTGTTTTCAAACCTATGTTGAGATTGTTTGAGCTGACCTCAAGTATGAATAAATTGAATAGATATGTACTGTAATGACCTCATAATCCTACACTACAGAGTATGAGCCAAATATTAAACTTAACTAGATAGCTTCTTTACAAGTACCGCAATGGCAACACAGATTAGTCTTGGATTTAACTGCTTTTCAGTCCTTCCTCTCATCATCAACCATTATTTTAATCATTTCCCATCACTCTCAGAGCACACCAGTAATAAAAACCAAAATGCAGTTTATGACAAAGAATTGCTACAGAAATATATATATAAGGATACAAGGACGAATGTCTTGTTCCACCTATCCCAATATTTGCCAAATGAACCAATCATTGTTATGGCGCTTTCATTTTCTCTCTTTCCCATCCTTGGCATAATTCTGGTGCGGGGAAAATATTAGACCCTGCAGACTTGTATTGAATTGATTGCAAACTTGAAAATAATTTGTATTCTCGGTGTGTAGACATTATTGGGCCACTTAATGAGGCAACTGTCAACGGCGATTTGTTTTATGGCTGTTAAATTTCTAATCATTGTTTGGCAACAAAGTATCTCAATGACATTGCTATCTAACCAGCATATTGATTGTGATTAATTTTTATGATGACTAATTTTGTTTCTTTGAATATGTTCTGTATGTAAGCGTGCTCACTGTGTTGACGGCTTACAGCACAACCATGGAAGGTTTACGGTATGAGTGACCAACAATTTTTACATTCCTGGCAATTGACAAATTTAGATAGAATCCCGAACTAGCCTCTTTATCCTTCAAATTTCAACAACCCTGCTTTCGTGTTGTAATAGGTTTGCGACAAGGCCAGAACTAACAGGAAACAATTTAGACATACTTACTTGCCAAACTTGTCGGTAACCATCCAATTGAAAAAAAACAAAAAACAAACTGCAGCTCAATTCTCTTCTTTGGCTGCTAGTAACATGAAAAGGTTAGCTTGATATGATAATTACTATCTTAATATGTTGCAATGTGTTGCCTTGTTCTGCTGGGTTTTATTTATATTTTCAGTTTCAATCAGAACACCAATACAATCAATACATTCAAGCACGAGAACTGGATAGTGAATAGAACTGGTCAACACTAAATCTTCAAAAAGTAGTGATCTCCTATCATTAGGCCATGATGTAAATCAATTTGCTAATCAAATCTATATAGTTGTGAAGAACTGATGACTATCATGCCCTACATTGCTAAAACTAAAAGAATTTCAGCTGATTTAATTTGAGGCTTTGGCATCTACAAATTTAGTTTCCAACTCGCAGCCTTAGATAGCTTATTTGAGTTTAAAGTTTGAAAGGCACGACAAATGAATAATGCTCCTTACGTTGGTGGTAACTGAATGTAACCAGTCTTCAGATGAACATTACAGACATATTTTCATATCTTTGAACATATTATTATCATCACTTAGGGTGTATAATAATTCTCATCAACACATATGGGTGGCTTCATGCTGCTGGGGCCGGCCATGAGGAGGTTGTACTAGAGAAGGCCTCGAAACAGTGCTTGACTCATGGTTTCTAGCTGAAGACCTTTGTGTTGTGCAGTGGTACGCGCGCCACTGTATGTTGTATCCCCCTAGTTAATTAACTTAGCCAGCTCAAGCACTCCTCCAAAAACCTTCGGTGGATTGAAAAAAAAAAGTTTTCCAACCTTTCTGACATGAATAACAGGGAGTTACTGTTAACTGAGTTTTTATTTCTAGCTTTCTGTGTTCCTGAGTACCAGGGCAAGCGTCAGATCATTCATCATAACTGCAGACGATATAATATTATTTTGCGCTTTACGAATTTCTATCTAATCCTGATATGTAGCCTATATCATAAAATTAACTACATAATAACTATACAAAAATAGCTATATTATAAAAAAAAGCATCAGATCATTCATTGTACCTGCAGATGATATAATACTATGTGCGTCTGATGATTTTCATGTCTTATTCTGTTTATAGCCTATATTATAAAAAAAATAGCTACCCGGCGGCAGTGTGAACTCAATTTAAATTGGATTTAGTTTGAGAAAAAAGCAAAGCAGTCATACATACGAGAAATAAAGCTCTATTCTAGCAAAATCTAGGTAAATATTATATGAAAATTGGATGGCAAATTCTGGTATAAATGTAAGTGAGTGTATACCCATATAATAATAAAATCAGGGTATTAAAGTGTTTGTAAAGGGAACAGGTTTTTAATATCATTCTAGAGCTCTCAGTCTAGTTTAGAACATTATGCTATGTGCAAATGCAGCCTGTGGCCCAGTTAAGAATTATTTTCACTCAAAGTTTGGATGAGAAGGTACTAAAAATGTACTATTTTTCTCCTTTGGAGTTGTGATCGCTTGTAGAAAACAGTTCCTTTTTAGTACCTTAGATTATAATGGGAATATACAGTATCTCGTAAATAAGACTTTGTGTTATGACACAGTGGTTTTGATATTCCCTGCATACAATTTTAAACCACGCAGAATTTATCTATTGAATGAATGAGTGAATACAATGCAAAGTTAATCTGTCCCATGTTATGTGGCTTAGCTGGTAAAATGGGATAGTGTATAAAATTTCATAATTGAATCACAAAGCAAACGATCGAAATCAAGCACGGCAAAGATTACAACTCTAGCTCATCCAACAGCAAGAGTGAAAATTATAGGGAGATTAACAGATCCAGTGAGAGCGAGATTGAATATCATTCAGGAGGCAATTGTAGCAAATCGACGTCGAGTCCATGTGATTATCATAGGGAAAATGTCCCTGAGGTAGTCACACCACTCATGTTTAAATCTGTATGATTTCGGCCACTTGAAATAACCCACAGTGCTTTGACAGATACTACATTTTCTGTTAACCATGGTTACTGCTCGAGATAGAAATTGGCAATATAAAGGCAGATCAATACATCGCTAAAGTATTTCAAGGTTTTGTTTATATTTTTTGATGAATAAATGAGATTGTGGCTACATGGATTGTATTGCAGATTATAATATACTAAGATATGACATTCCAATCAAACTCTGTCTTCAGCCGTTATGCTTTATGATTAGTGGCTTTCAATAGAATTTCAATGGAAGATACAAAATTTACACATGTAGACTGGATGTTTTTCTAATTTGCACAAAAATCTAAAATAATTTGTTTTTAAATCTCGACATTTCAGGCATTAGGATGATGTTAAAATCCAAAGCATGCGATGATTAATACTGAGTGATTTGAAGTTTTGAGTATCTTTACAACAATTTTTGCAAATATTCTGATGTTTGGACTCACAAGATTTTCTCGTGTAAACTTTGTTGTTTACATCAAAAACTGGAATTTACAAGTCACAAAGTAAATTGAAGTAAATGAAATTGTCATCTAGTTATTTCGGACTTCACGGTGATGAAAAATGTAAATGAGTGTGACTGCCTCCTAAAGAGAGGAGTATTGATAATCGTGTAAGCAGTGGAATACCTTGAGAAACTTTCTATATTATTTTACATCAGATCTTGTCCATCTGTTCATCACAGATACTCAGCACATCTAAACATGGACTATCAATATTACTGACTGAGTGCAGCAGGCCATATGAGAACCTTGTAAAAGCACACATCAGTCACATAGGAAATTAATTTGTCGAGTTTTTGAGTTATTTCATCAGTATGGATCTTATTTGGGGGGATAGTGTTGGATATTATCGCAAGATTTGGTACTAACCATAAAGCATTGTATGGACCACTTTTAGGTAAATCTGAAATAAGCAAGTCTTTGTCAGCAGGAAGAATCCATTGCTCCAGTGTAATCTTATTTTACAGAGCAAACAAGCGGCGGTATTAAATGAAAATCACTCGCTTGAAAAGCTGTGGACAGGGAATGGGTCATAGTCATTGATTGTAATGTACAGTCAGTATTTATAATCTTTGGTACTGTGGTTCTTCTAATCTATTCTTCAACATGGGCTCATAACAGAAATGAAGGTTGTTTTGATTAGCGGTCTTAACTCATTAAATTTGAACTTTTATGTCATCGACAGACTTGTGAGTGACTTTGTCATGTATTTGCAAAATTTGTTATCTAACCACAATAGTCACTAATATTACTGTATTTCCCCCATAATAGGCTCGTTGCAAATCGCCTGGACAAGTTGGGCTGTGCATGAGTAGGCAACTCAATAGTGTTAACTTATAACCCCCAAACCTACCAGACCAAGTAACCCTGAAGACTTATTTTTCATGCAAATGCATGTGTGATAGCTGTCTTAATCTCATTTCAAGCTCAAAAATGATACCAAGAACCCTGTTCCTTTACAAACACTTTAAAGTTAAAAAATAATGAGCATCATACCCAATAAAATAAAATCCTTTTTTAGGTGAACAAGCATCTTCTGAAATTTCACTACAATAAATAGCAGATTATGCACTTACATTGTTTTATCTGTCCCATGCATATCGGAGTAGGGTGATGAATCTTGATAGCGCCAAATTTCCAGATCAGTGCTTCCATCAACAAAACGTGACGCGTGGATTACCATATTTGTTTTTCTTTTCCTATTGAAAGGACAGAATAAGATGTTGAGCATAGTTTAATGTGGTGACGCAATGTATTAAATTGTTTGGCACCGAAATGGGAGTACACTGGGAGTACACTGGGAGTACACTGGGAGTACACTGGGAGTACACTGGGAGTACACTGGGAGTACACTGGGAGTACACTGGGAGTACACTGGGAGTACACTGGGAGTACATTGGGAGTACACTGGGAGTACTGCAGACTTATCTTATTATAGATATAAGTCTCTGGTACCATCATAGATAGATAGATCTCTATCAGGTACTATACTCAGGTACATAGATAGATAGACTGATCTCTATCAGGTCTGTCAGAGAATCACATAGTAGTTAGGCTGATATAAATACCACCTGGTGTACTGTCAGTACCAAGTAAAGGTTACAGGTCAAGCACATGATCAAGTGTCAGTAGAGGGGAGGGGGTCATCTAGGTGAAGCACTGTAATAATACTCAGATAACTGCTTGCTGACTTTGTTATAAGGCTACTAAAAATACTCAACTGTCTAATGTTTAGAGAATTAAAAAAATTTAAAATGTGACAGGTGAGGTGATCTTTTATTGTTGATAGGTCAAATATCTGTTTTAAAAGCTAGTTTAATTTTAATTGAGTGTATGATATGATATATAATATGTCAGAGATCACACAGACAATGGTTGCTGAATGTGATACTCGAGTCCAGACTTCTTATTTTAGCAGTCTGGGCGGCGGCAGGCATTACAAATATTTAGAAACCAAGTCTAAAAATTCCCAGCTAGCAACCACTATGCAGCCATGCCCCCACCCTCTCCCATATCCATACCAATATCCAGAAAGATAACTCCTCTAAATTTGTATGTGATAGATAATGACTGTTTACGATGTAACTTCCAGATTAATGGCTGCAATGTACAGTTTAATCTGCCTGATCATTTTCAATGAGATTAGCTTATTGAATTTGAACAAGATTCTCACAGTGTCATCTGCCAATTGTTTACCTTTCAATTGACATCAACATCTTAGCCAAGCATAATTGGATGTATTGTTGGTATCCAAGTTATTTACCCATGAAGTCATAATCATGATAAGCCAGTCAGAATGTTCATTTTGTTAACACTATCATTCATAGGCAACCTTCACAGAACATATAAGGACTGGTACCAGTAAATTTACAAATGGACAACCCTGTGGGTAAAGACACAGACTATGATATAATGCTGGCTCAACTCTTGAAGTTGACCAAGAAGCGCGGAAAATCAATGAAGCCTTTTTTCAAATACTGGAGAATTTAAGGTTATTTTTGCGAGGCAATCTCATTCTTGACATAATAACTCCGTACAATGATGAGCTTTAAAGCAGAGTTTAGTGAAATAATTTGATAAAAATATACAAATGTAATTTGGACAATTATCTAGCTCTTTGCATAAAATGTTAAAACTTCCCGCCCCTCACTCTTCTGACAAAGAATGCTCTTGATTGCAATTACACCCAAACAATCATCATTATAAAATTGAATATTCGCGAAATTCAAAACTCATCGCATTCATTATCAGCAGCAAAAGACAGGAAGTCAGGTCAGCTTAAAATGACTCCTGTCTCTCTGATTCCACAAGTGTGTCATGATGACTTGTTACAAGTACAATGGAATGTGTATGAAGGATTAACAAACATTGTTAATAATACTTAATTGTACAATTAAAAATTTTGACAACAAAGATATGAAGGTAATTATGTAATTATGCCTGTTATTGGCTAACCTCCCTGCTTGTGGCACTCAAGCTGACATATTAAAATTTATTACTTTAAATGGTGTTGCCACTAGTCTCACATTTTAATACTATCTGTACTAGTGCCAACACCTACTAGGGAACCACCATCCAAGAGTGAGAAAGAAATGTGCCAAAATTGCTTCCTGTACACCATATAACTGAGATGGCTGGGAATGATATAGTATAACATCAAGAGCTCCTTTGTAGACAGGTAATGAATATATACCAGGCTTACGATAGTTGATTTACCTTTGCCTCCCTCAGCCCACATACCATAACATTCAGAGCTAACTCCATGCTCAGAGCATCTTTGGCCAAAAAATAGAAATAGCTGAAAGCCATTCACTCTCAAGTATCACAAGGAGCGTAGTTTAGACTATGCCAATAATCAGTACTCATACTACTTGCTGTGACACCAAGTTTGAGTTTTTTAGCATCAGTCAGCATGTTTTCAGTAGACAGTGGTTCTGTGGATAATATGGCCTCATTCACATATCACTTCTCTCCACTTAGGCATGTAGGACAGTTGATACAAAGTAGTTCCTCGCTCATCTTGGGAGCGATGTTGTACATTTATATTAGTAGCAAAGTTTAGCTGATGTATTCTATTTATGCAGTTGCTGCCAATATTAACAGATTGTACAAAATATAACGTAGGGTATGGTACAACAAAGAAGAGTTGAACATAAGTTCTGTGTCGGGTCATCATACTCATTACTAAGAGTTTTCTGTGCTTACAAAAATTGTGAGCCACAATGCGAATGGAATGCTTTCATTTTCTATCATGATGAAACGAAAGGAAAAGATTTGCCCCGGCGGGGATTTGAACCTGGGCCTCCCGCAATATAGATTTTTATGCTACCTTGTGCAGCAATATCTATTCATTACAGCATATCTTGCCTGGTCATCTAAATACAAACTCATTAAATACAATGTCAATCCAATTGTATGATATTGACTAGAACTGTAAAGGCTTATACTATGACTATACAATAGCAATAATGAAAGTAATTTATTTAGCAGGCAGGGTTAGTTACACAATAATGGTTGCTGGTTTGGTGATGATATATAGGTCAGTTTCTGACAATTCTAGAATTGTAAAGAATTGTCAGACAATTTTTGGGTATGAAACGCAGTGCATTATCCTGTCACAATATTTACCCTCTATTACCAGTCCCTGTTGCTTATAATATCACCTTTTTTTGTAGGATTGCATTATATTATTTAACACTTGATCTATACATTAATCTTCATTCACTTTGATTACCAGTTACTCGGCATTTGTGTCTAGAATAAATCTTAAATCTGCTGCTCAAGCTACTATAGTTTGTTTTATACAGACTTGTATGTCTGTATACATTTATATTTATATACATGTATAACCGTATATTTGTTTTCTTGCATACATGATGACTGTTTGTGATCACAGGAAGAGTTAGATAGTCTGAGAGAAGAAGCTCTAGATAAACAATTAGATGATGAGAAGCAGCTCACTGACCTGCATGAGCAGTTATCAGGATTACGAGGTAAACACATACAGAATATTCTGGGATATGAAAAGAGTCAATTACTGAATACAAATACAGAAGATCCTACAGACATAACAATCATTAGTGGAGCTGTAGCGGAAAAAGAATTGTATCATACTTATAATCTCTTCCTGGAGACTGATGGAACACTCAAAGCGTACTATTAGTATCAGGACCTCTAAGGCACACCACTGACATGAGGCTAATTCTGTTGAATATAATTATTTATGCTGTAGCTTGTATTTTAATTACCACAACTTTGCGTATCAGTCCCTCGTGCTGAAGGGAGGCTGATAGTCTCCTCGCCAGGTCACGGAGAGGGAGTAATGAAAGCTTCGAAATAAATATTCTCCTTTCCATCTTTTGAATCGTGGCGGTTGGTAAAACCATCTCATGATGTTTTAGCCAGTTGACATGGTTGTACTGATTACTCACTCACAGCAACGAGTTCACAATGTATAAGGTTAAGATCTTTATCATCTATCATATTATGTGTATATTAAATGATATATATATTATCTGACAGGGGAGGTCAGACAGCTCGAAAGAAGTGAGAAGAAAGAGATTGATTTGATACAGTTAGAACTTACAAATAGGGATAAAAGGATAGCTAAAATAGAATCAGAATTCTCTCTTAGTAAAGAGCAGTCCCAAAACCAGGTGAATACCAGTTGCTGTTGCCAAGAGTGCTTTGGGGAACACTATCGATCAGAGATGTATATGCAAAAGTATAGAACATGATCAGCGCAGCTATAGGGTGGTGGCACCCCCTCCCACATTAGATTTGTACCGTAAGGTCGCGTATTGTAACCACGTGGCTTGTTGGTGAACAGGCCTGGATTAATTTAGGAAACAAAACACAGATTTTAGCCAAAATACACCAGCAAGCCCACTGTCATTTAACCACAATATCTAGCCGCCCAGGCAATATAATGATCAAGAAATGTGCACACTATGTGTTACATGCTAATGCTCTCCCACCACACTGCACAGACCTGACCACAGCTGTCCTACTTACTTCTTCAAAACAAAACATTATGATACGTTTCTGTCTGCCATAATAATAATCATTGCATCAACTACTAGTTGGAGAAGAAGAATGCTGATTGGTTAACTATCGGTCAGATCGTTTCTAATTGGATGATAATTTTATGTAGTTGTAACGAGGCAAAAAACTGCAAGGTTATTACAAGGTCAATACATTGAGCTCTCCAATTTTATATGTCTCTTCTGAGGTCGGATATTGTTAATAAAAATAAGAGATATATAGTCGATGCTAGCATGTTACAACTGAGTCAGTATGTATGTTCACTCATTAGCCGCCTGCCTATAGAATTTGGAAACAATGCCCTTATTATTACCGCGGTATGCTTGACTAAGTTTTAACCACTCATAGACATTAACCATGCGGCTACAATACGCGACCTTACGGTAGTAAGATGACATCTCTACTGTCCATATCGTAGTTATCCCCACCTCAGCACTCTGTCTTACTTATCAGAGCGGCAGGTATCATACTAGTGTCCTACCATAACGCTGCCTCTGCATCATTCTTATTCTTACACTAGCCACCACCAGTTTCAGTGCAGATCTGAGTGCTGAGGTTTGGTCACCATCAATTTTATAAATCACCATAACTCATTCTGTACGCCTCAGATAATTGCCAAAGATGGCTACATATATTTCTCAACATAAAAATGTAATGGGCAAACACGTCCGAGGGTCTCGATCAATTTCAAAATTCAAGTCAAGTACAAATATGATTTGGCAGTGTTTGGGAGTTGTCTCCTCATAGTTATAGCCGGCAGCAATCATTGAGGAGCAGGTGGAGAGGCGTTATCTCAGGTTATCACTCTATGTTTACAAGGAGTTTTGAAGTTGCTGAACGACTTCGTAGTTATGGTTGTGTCTAGCTTTGTGCGGCAGTGACAGAGTGTACAGTTTTGTTTTTGAGATGACTACATCTTTAAATATTATTCTGATTATTGTGATTCTGATTTTTGTGATTCTGATTGTTGTGAGCGACGCAGCAAGCAGCAATAAAAAACTGTTCTGACATTGTTTTTAGTATAATCTATACTAGTAATATTTAACAAATGATAAAACATTTTCACCGAGCGCTGAAAAAGAATAGCAATGACTTAGACTCGGATAGTACTTCATCTTCCTCTGAACCTACACTGGTTTCCACAATGAAGCCTAATTCAACTGAGGAACATGTCAACCATATGCCATATTATCTGGACAAGATAAATGCCATTCAGAAGAAGCTGGATAGTACCTTTAACCAAACATCAACTATAGAAGTTAAGGGCACTACCAAAAACCCGCAGATAGTGATTGTATGTTACACCGCTGCATTCAAGTGGATCAAAACTTCACTAGCAAACTTTCTCAAAACTAAAGACATTGAAGGTGTGTGTTCTAAAGTTAACTGTTGATAAAAGTGGAGCATGTATAAGTGTTTCGAAAAAGCTAAAAAAAAAGAAAAAAAAAGTTTATACTATCAAATTTTTTAATACGACATCCACTATTTTGGTGAACGGAAATTCAGATATTAAAGTGGCTCTACCGGTATATAAGGGCCAGTCAATGTAAAGCGATCACCCAGCCATATCAATTTCAAATGAGGTTAGCAGCATTCAAATTCCTCCTGCTTTTTCAGAAATAAGAGGAGCAGTAGTGATTTTTTTTTGATAGGAATCAGATGTGCTGATGCGTAATTGTGTGATACACATGCCCAATAAATTTCCCTTCCAAAAATTGCATCGGAAAGTGGTGAAAATACACCTGATGTCATCCAAAAACTCCCAGTTCCAATGATTTCAAATCATCCGCTTCAAATTATTCAAGCTCTTATTGGTCGATTTTGACATTATGATTTATGGTTTCAGAGGTTGCCTAGATACCGTTGTCAACATTGAAATTTACCGTTGTAATTAAATCCTATAATCCAAAGTGGGATGATCCAACATAACAATAGCTATATCATAGGCTTCTATTCAACTTTATTTATGGGTGTCTGCGAATCACAATTTCTTATATAACACACTTGACCACCTTAGATCGCAACGTGGACTGGCTGTAAGAGGAGGAGACCAAGGCCATTATCCGCCTCTAATGCGGTCTTGCTTGTCACCAGAAAATACTAATTATGATTAATCTCCGTGCACCCCCCCCCCCCCCCCCATTAGCCTAGTACTTTAACTATTTCATGGCTCACTACGAGAAACTAATGTCTAAGATGCCTCATCACGTTGTTGATGCTGCCAACCAGGATTATCAATCAATCTGCCACACAAAAACTATGAAAGAGATAGCTTCTCAGACGAAAGTAATATGGATACATCAATCAATAGTCCATCTTTCACACATAGCAAAGATGGAGCTACTGAGCCATCGCTCCCAACTCACCCTGTCCCATCAACTTCATCAAACATTGAAAGTGAGTCATCAAAGGGTTTGCCTTCCCATCCCACCACCCCTTCCCAACAGAGCCCAGTCAAAAACCAGTACCTAATCAACAATACCGCCAATCCTATATCACCCATCCCCAACACCTCATCTCCTATTATCCAATCTGACAAAGATATCACTCATGTTCGAAACGCTATAAAAAATTCCTCTCCATTCAACCAACAGTTTACATCTGCAACCTTTAACAGGAGACAAGCTGAGACAGGAATGCATGACCAACTCACTCCACCAAAAAAAACAAGAGAAAAATCAAGATCTCCTCTCAATAAATCGATCCCTCCACCAATCTCTGACGTAAGTTCTTACCCACCAATTTCTTCACCACCTACCAAAATTCCAGACTGCAGTCTTGATATGTGCAAGGCTTTGCACAAGTCACTGCAGTCAAGAATTCAAGAACTGGAAGAGGTAGTCAATAACCAAACCAAGATCATCCAACAAATGCAGGAGAGCAGAAACATCGTATCATTAACCAATGACACATTACGTGCTCACCTGAGCCATTTCTCAGAAACTATGGAGCAGAAATTTAACCATCAACTAATCTGTGTAAAACAACAACTGGAATCTTCCATCAACCAGAAATTTGGAACGTATGCAGAGGTTGCTGGAAAAACACAAAGGCATGACACTGGTGCTCATGTTTCCCCCTCCATACCAACACCACACAATTCGACTCAACAAAACCAGGCAAACCCTTTATCCCGACCACCATCCTTCCAATCCCACGGCCGGCCTTCCCATTCACCACACCATAGTGGATCATCAAACAATAATACCCTTCACAGCAGAAAGTCAAAACTAAAATCATCCAGTAAGGACCAACACAGCTCAGACCATCCACAGTCAACGCATAGAGAACCATTTGCACCTGAAAGAAACATTATCGTTAATATCAAATGTCAGATCATCCAAAACTGGCCATTCAATTTAGAGATACTGCTACAGCTATAAAAATTGTAACGGAATGGAATTGTCTCCTCTTTGGTGGATCGACTGCAAGGAGACCACAAGACCCCAAGACTCAGAATTTAAACTGTGCCATGATGTACAATGTCCCTAAAGAAGGCAGTAACAATGATATAGAGCGAGATGTCAAATCAGTTTATCCGGAGGCCACTATTGAGAGACTCTCAAAAGGTGGTAAGACCTTGCGCACTGTGAAGGTAAAATTCGCATCACAAACCGACATGAAACACGCTATACACAATGGTATACCACTCAAATCCTTATTCATATATTGCCACCTATCAGAAATTTCAACTCCAAATGTCTAGGTATTTTACTCAAGGCATGAAAATAGCTCATCTAAATATTAGAGGGCTTACAAGCAAAATTGATGAAGTCAAAAAGATCTTACATGAAAATGATCTCGATATTTTTTGTTTATCTGAGTCTAAATCAAATAGTTTTTTCCATATATTGAACTATAATATTGTAAGACAGGATAGGAATACTGGTCAAGGAGGGGGTTTGCTATGCTACATACGTGTTGGTATTTCATTCGAAGAGATCAATGTTGCGAACCATTCAATGCATGAGTCAATTACTTTGAAAATCTCCCAAACCCACTCACAATCTTTTTTAACATGCTTCGTTTATCGCCCACCTAGCGCACTTGTTGATTGGAACCATGTCTTCACTCATTACATCGAGAACATTGTATCAATTTGCAGGGAAGTAATCATTTTGGGTGAATTTAATGTTGACCTCAGTCATAACAGCACATTGGTCAGGTGGTTTAGAAATGTCATAAATCCACTTGGACTTCCACAACTAATAAAGGATTTTACAAGAATTGCAGAAAATTCTGAATCTATCATTGACCACATATACACCAACCAACCAGCCAATGTTCGTTCTAGCTTAGTTCTGAAATACTCTTTAAGTGATCATTTTTTGATTATGGCAATACGAAAAAAGGGTGTTGTAAAATCAGAGAAAAGAATTAAGATAAATTTCAACGATTATAGCAAATTTACCGATGAAAATATACACAAATATTTCAGCAATGTTGACTGGCACTAATCTCTATGTTACAGCAACATCAACCATGTCATAGAGAATTTCAATGAAACTTTCTTAAATTTAACATCAAAACTTATAAAACTGAGGACTCGCTATGTCTTATCTGAGGTCCTTCCTATGTGGATTGATGATGAAGTGCGTGATCATATGAGACTAAGAGACCAGTATAAATCTCAAAAGTTATGGGATTTTTATAAAATTGAAAGAAACTTAGTCACTAACATGATAAAAAGAAAAACGAAGAAGTATATGACAAAACTGGTTGAAAATTCCAAAGGCCATAATACCAAATCATTGTGGAATGCGCTAAATATCAGAAACTAAACTAAAACTTATATTGACAATGCTGCTGATATTTCTAGCAGTAATTTGAACGAGCATTTTACATCTATCGCTGCGAAGCTATCAAAAGATTTTTCTTTGATTTCTGATTTTTCTAGTACTTTACCAAATTACCACCACAAAGGTTTGAAACAATTTCCAAAATTTACAACAGTCTCATTGCATAAGCTTCTAAAATCAATACCCATAGGCAAAAGCACTGGTCCTGACCAGATTTCAGTTCGGATGTTAAACAAAACATTTCCCTACATAGGTCCAGTGCTCACAGATATTTTCAATAGATTTTTAAATGAAGGAGTATTTCCAAAAGTCTGGAAAATTGCTCGCGTAACCCCTATTGTTAAGTCAGGGTCAAAAGATGACCTAGGAAATTATAAACCTATATCAGTTTTACCCGTTCTTTCGAAGATATTTGAAAAACATTTAAATATTAATATGCAGATATTTTTGAATGAAAACCATCTAATATCTTCATCGCAGTCCGGTTTTCGCACTGCACATTCATGCAGCGACGCCGTTCATAAAATTATTTCTGACTATTCTTCTGAGAAACTCAAACAAAAGAAGAGTATTTTTCTGTTTATTGATTTCTGCAAGGCATTTGATTGTGTTGATCATCAAATATTAAAAAATAAACTACAGAACTTTAATTCTGAGAACAAGGCATTTTTGTTGCTATCATCATTTCTACAGGACAGGTCTCAGTATGTTCATTTTGATGGTGCAGTGTCATCAATACTTGACATCAATAGTGGGTTCCGCAAGGTTCAATACTGACACCAACTTTATTTCAGATTTATATAAATGATCTACTAAATCTACCTCTCTCCTCGAACTCTTATGCATATGCTGATGACACTGTTTTTGTAGCAAGCCATTCTGTTCCCTCTACATTAGTTCAAATTTGTAATCGAGATTTGGTTTCAATCAACAAGTGGTGCAAAAATAATCACATGACAATAAATTATAAAAAATCACACTTTTTAAGTTCTTTTGGGGAGGATTCATCATTAAATTTAAAAATTGACAATAACCAAATATTTCAAAGGCATGAAACTGAACTTCTTGGCTTTAAGATATCTGACTCATTTTCATTGAATGGCCATTGTGAGACTGTTTTGGATAAGGTGTCAAAAAATACAAACTTTCTTAAGCTATGCAGACCCTACTTGACCACACATTCTGCTAAACAATTTTATTTTCAATTTATTAACTGTTATCTCATTTATGGTATCCATATATATTACAACTTATCTGCATCAAATTGTGAGGTTATCCGAGATCTTAGCAGACCAGCACCTTATCGGAATTGTACCATCTAGACCGAGAGTGCTGACAGGCTATTAACCTTGACCTTGGACAGTCAACGCGAGATCTCGTCCTCTTTACAGTACATCTTTATAGGTGAGTAGACGTTCAAATAAATTGCTCTCTTATATTATACTGTATACCATATACCAAACCTCGCTACGCCTAGCTTTGCACAAATATCACAAACCCTATTTTCACTCAGCAAAAAAGAGCCTTGAGAATTGTGACCAATGTTCAACATATACCTTTTTATTTGTCACCTACTAATGACCTATGTACATCACTTAAAATTTTACCCCTTCCAATACTGAGCAATTATTTTACTTGCATTACGGGATTTAAGGCTCTGAATAATTCATCACCTCCATACATCTCTGATTTTTTTATTACCACACCACACCGATTTCCAAGAAGGGATACACACTTACTTAAACCTCCATTAGACAACTTAAACCACAAAATAGCAACAAACTTTAATATTTTACCCTCTTCATTGAGAAGCACTCTTACTTTGAATACGTTTAAGAAAAGGCTAATGCAACATTTTTTCAGTTTATTGGCATAGTCTTATTTTTTGTTGAATCTTTGTTTGTATCATTTTCCTTTTTGCCATTTATGTCACATCATGAAAAACATTTGAAATAATAAATTGTTGCTGACAATAAAAGTATATATATAATATATATTACAGATAAGACAGCTGTATGATGAGAAATCAGAACTAGAGTCTAAATGTACAGAGATGTCTGAATCACTGAGTGAGACTGAGAATAGACTGAGATCTGTAGACTCAGGTAATTATTTCACCTATGATCTGTGATTAGACACCACTTCCGCGGACGCCCCACCCGCACCCTTTTCATATTGTAAAGTAGTTTGATAGGACACTATGAGGGAGCTAAGCTATCAATCTTTTTATGGGCTGTCATTGTGCCAAAATAAACAGCACATTTCACGATTCTGACTCACAAACAGGTTTATCTATTGTTGAGTGTATAGATACGATACGATATAGATATCTATCTCAGATTGTTTTCATAGCTGTAGGAGTAATGATGACTATCCTCTGTGTGTCTGGTGAAAACAAAAACTATAGTAGATTACACCCTGTACAGGCAGGGGAGGGGTATATCTTCTTTTGTGGGTTGACACCAGCTTGATCCTCATGATGTTTGTAAATTTATGAATATCTTGAGTTAAAGTTTATGTGGCAGCTAGGAAGTCTTTACTCATTAGTGCATCTATCTATGTTATGAGTTACGGGAAGCTTCCGTTTGGTTATTTCAACATTCTGCTTTCATAACAGCCATTAACTAATGTGTCAGAGAAGCTCATATATCCACCAGTAGGAATTATCTCTACCAAATGCCTGAAGAATGGGATTTATGTATACAAGAGATGAGTTATTGTCCCCTATTTAAGAGAGAGATGAGTTTTTCTCTCTCCTATTTTAAAGAGAGATGAGTTAGGTAATACACCTGCAATTAGGTGAAGGTCAACTTGTTGCACCCATCCTCCAAAATGAAATGACTAGTATGCTGACGACAAATCAGGACCCAGGCAAATTGATAGTACTGCAGTCAGTAATATTGAGGCATGAAAATGTTGCCTGTTGTATTTACGATTGAAATTTTGGTGATTTGAGGTTTTAAATAATTTTAGCAAAATCAATTTGGGGCGCTTTATGCAGACAAGTCAGTTGAGGCAAAACTAGCTGGAAAACCTGTAAAAATGCACTTGCTCCGTTTGATTGAGCGCCGAAAAAATCTGACAACTGATTTCCTTTCAATACTCTCAAGTATGTCAGAGCAGAAGCAGACCATCGTTTTGAGTGGTCTGGTTAAAGAATTGAAAGAAGCTGAAGCAGGCTTTTGGAGGTGAGAAGTCAACATAATTTGCATGTAAAGCAATGGGGAAATAAATAGAGGTGTTGGACCTAATAGTGGCATTAGCAGACAATCAGCTGACTTTACAAATGAATGAAAAACAAAACAAACAAATCTCTTCTTGGCCACCTTATGCTTTGTGGCACAGCAAGTTGATGGCACGGGTGCAGGCTTCTGCCTCTGGGGGTTGTTTGGTGTGGACTGGTGGCACATCATCCAGGGGTTATGGTATGATGAGGGTTGAATGGAGTGATGGGGAGAGTAGGGTGCTGGGTGTGCATAGGGTAAGGATGATGTGTTCCCTCAGCACCACACAGCTTCCAGTTGGCTACGAGGCCTCGCACTTGTGTCACAAC
This sequence comes from Membranipora membranacea, assembly GCA_914767715.1. NCBI lineage: Eukaryota > Metazoa > Bryozoa > Gymnolaemata > Cheilostomatida > Membraniporidae > Membranipora > Membranipora membranacea. Next base: position 448,754 of record OU612072.1, on the reverse strand, counting down.
AAGCTGTGCCTTTCGGTCCACCACCTGAGCCTAGAGTCAAACTGGGTAAATATGCAGCGCAGGAGGTGCTTTCATGACAGCCAGTGCAGCGGCCATGCTGCTGGCTACCCGAACTGCTTGATTTAATAATTATCACCACTATCAGGTACTGTACTGTATTCACTCATCTGCCTGCCCCCCCCCCCCCCATCTGATTTGGTGTTTGCTTTCTTATATAATATATTATCCGGCTATAATCCCTCATTGCACACACACTCACACATATTACACCGTATGGGATTTATAATGAAGACCCGCGTGCATGTATTATAATTATTCATCATTCCTGCCCAGACATGTCCAGACATGTTTACTGCTTATTTAATATATTCGTATGTCACTGTGTGACATTGTGTAGCATTGTATTGTATGATAGAACGTTGTGTGTATGTAAAGAAAAAAACAAGATGTTCACTGAGGCTGAAAAAGGTCGTTTTGGCCCGTGCAGTAATCATGCTCAACTGCGCGCGAAAGGCGAGCGGCGACTCTGCTTGTTGTTTTGCTGCAGATATAGTCATGGTCACGATTTTCAACGGCTATCTTTCTTTTGATCCAATCTTGGGCCGCTCTCATGCGGCTCATTGCCCTCATCTTTTTATACTGTCCGCTTATTTGTAGTGCTCTGGCACGTTTGATACTTTTTTGCTACGACTGAAGCCGCTTGATGGCATTTTGGCTTAACGGGCAGCCGACATCGGCAAGCTTCTCTGCCACAGAGCCACGTCCATTGTTGTGGCGGTAAACTGCACTGCTGGCTCTGCCGCGGTAGTTTTTACTGAATAGGACATTCTTTGGCATATTTTTACTCAATGCCCTGTTAAATGCCTCGTTGCGCTGTGTACTAAAGCCAAGCTTTGTCGCTTGAAGGGCCTTGGCATGAAGGCGAATATTGAAAACATCTAACAGTTTTTTTTTCTCTTCTTTGTTGCAGTTTATATGCCCCAGACCAGCAGCACGGAACAGTGAGCTACTGAGCATCCAGTTGTCCTCTTCTGTCCCGCAGCAGCTGCTGCCAACCAGTCTAGAACACATCTGATGATTGCCGCCGAAGCACTCCACGGCCGTACTGACCAGATGATTTACTTGGATTATCGATAAACCCAGCTTGGACGACTGCTGCGCAATGATACTGGAACTGTACTTGACGTCTTTTGCCAGCAACTTCTTATGTGAGTCAATTGTCTTTACCCTGGCGCAACTGATTGTCTCTTTCCTGAAGTTCACCTTCTCTATAGCTCTAACCTGTGAGTTGCCCAGGTGAGATGGGTCGGACTGGGCCGTAACAGTCCACTTTTCTGGCCTCGCACTCAACAAAGCCTGATAGGGCTTTGCACCCTGCCCATCGTTGTCAGATGTCACCGTCACCGGGATGAGCCCACGTGTCAGCAAGCTCACGCCCAATTTGGTATTCATGGGCCCCTCCAGAATGTTCTCCTCTTTAGGCAGGGTAGCACTGCAGTCATGCTGCGTTGTTGTGCTGGCGCAGCCTGCACCCCTTTGAGCAGACCTTTTTCTCAATGACGTAGTCTAATACGCTCCCTGTACAGCTGTCGATAGCAGTCGTGACGGCTTGTGTGGCACAGAGGCCCATCTTCTTTCTATTGCCAAACCTTGACGAATTGTAGCGGCTGTCCACTGATATGGCAATCTCCCCCTCTCTCCCCCCGCTCAGGCCATATTGTTTGTTATCATTTAATTTTTCCCCTGCCAGTCTGTTCAGATCTCTGTTATTTATGTCTGTCATCTCATTGTCTACATGCTTGGCCAGCTTCTGGCAGTTGGATTGAGCCAGCCGGGACATGTCAAGCAATGCAAACAGCTGACATGCCCCGTGCATGCCAAGGCAGTTATCCTGCACGGCATGCCCAAATAATTTGTTGATAGCTGCCCTCTTTGGCCCCCTCCTGCTCTCCTGCGCTGCTTTGTAGAGCGGATAAACTTTAGTAAAGCTGCACCCTTTTGACCCGCATGTTAATGATATGCTGCATGTGAGGCCTTTTTTTCTTGTGACGCTCATACCTATGAGCCACTCCTGGAAAGTTTCCAATGTCCTGTGGCGCTTTTGGAAGTCCTGCAGCGCATGCAGCATCATGTCCATGTTGACCACAAAGTTTCCCACACCCTTAGCCTCATTGCCGTTATTTGACTGCTCTAAACTTTTTTCTTTGCAGGTTGCGCGAGGCCGAAGAACTCTCATACCAGCACTCTCTCCTCGAGCTGTTCTCGCCACCAGACGTCTGCAAACAGAAAACCAGCAGATGACAGTCTTCACTCATATATATTTGTATATATATATATATTAGCTTGTGTATGTGACTACACCCGTTAAGAATGAATAAAAACTGGTCAAAGCCAATAAAACATCAGTTTCATGCGTCAAGTCAAGCTCACCCATTTTTCTCCTCAATGATGCGCCTATATTGGCTGCTCTCGAGTCTCACCGTCCTGCGGATGCATTGTGGGCTAAACACTTGTGTCGCTATTCTATCATCTCCTGGCTGATATCCCCTAAGTTTATTTGCGATTCGATTTTTATTTAAACGTGGCATGATTATAGACAAGCTACCTTGCAGTCGAAACGCATTCTTACATATTTTGCGGTATTCTTGGTATTCTAATGGCTCATGCAAACCACGGTTACCCGTAAATGGGAGTTGCTTGCTCGGGTATCAAGAGCAGGCAACTCCTTACGTGGTAAAGGCAAAATATATATTGAAACATACATGGTAGAGTCTGCTGTTGACCTCAGTATTACTTTTTTCCAAATAGGTTTCCGAATGAAGGCACGTTGTTACCGAGAGAGCAGTTATCAGATGGTCATATTTCCGAAACTACTGAAAATAGATGGCTGAAAAAGTAAGCGAATACTCATGGAATGCCTGTGTCTAAAACATGTCTGGACATGTCTGTAATGCCTTGATCGTCATAAAATCCCGGTTTCTTGTAGGATACATGCCGTAGCTCACTAGGACAGCATATTTATGTCATTGGCAATCGCCATGCTCACTATTGGGTAATACACCTGTAATTAGGTGAAGGTCAACTTGTTGCACCCATCCTCCAAAATAAAATGACTAGTAATCTGACGAAAACTCAGGAGCCAGGCAAGTTGATAGTACTGAAGTCAGTAATATTGGGGCATGAAAATGTCGCCTGTTGTATTTTCAATTGAAATTTTGGTGATTTGAGGTTTTAAATAATTTTAGCAAAATCAATTTGGGTCGCTTTATGCAGACAAGTCAGTTGAGGCAAAATTAGCTGGAAAACCTGTAAAAATGCACTTTCTCCGTTTGATTGGATGGATGGATGGATTTTATTACTATCACTGACAGCATTATTAAAAGAAAAAATGAGTCGCGAAATACAGTGTAATTGCTGACACTTTGAATTAGCAAGAAAAAGCGAAGACACTTGGAATAAAAAATCAAATCTCTGTCTAAAAAAGTATTTCGATTAAAATAAGAGTGATATGACGCAGAAAACAGTCTCTCCCCAGTGAGCTTCTATGTTTTACTGTACGGTATCTGCCAGATGGACATTTACTCAACAAATCATCGATGAAATGATCCTCATCGTGAATATAGCGTAAGGCCAGTGTTTGTGTCTGATTGTCCATCATGGTAAAAATATCGGGATGTTCAATGCCTAACTTAATAGCATCCTTGAAAATTTTACACAGGGGTTGCTTGTCAGCAGCATACAAGTTTTTAAAAATAATGGGTAAGCAATAGGAGATTCGTGATACAATAAAACTTTTAAAAAGCATATTTGATAGTGATTTGAGCGCCGAAAAAATCTGACAACTGATTTCCTTTCAATACTCTCAAGTATGTGAGAGCAGAAGCAGACCATCGTTTTGAGTGGTCTGGTTAAAGAATTGAAAGAAGCTGAAGCAGGCTTTTGGAGGTGAGAAGTCAACATAATTTGCATGTAAAGCAATGGGGAAATAAATAGAGGTGTTAGACCTTATTGTCCCCTATTTAAGAGAGAGATGAGTCTTCTGTCTCCTATTTTAGAGAGAGATGAGTTTTTCTCTCTCCTATTTTAGAGAGAGATGAGTTATTGTCCCCTATTAAAGAGAGAGATGAGTTTTTGTGTCTCCTATTTTAGAGAGAGATGAGCTGTAGCTGTAGCTGATTTATCCTCAAAGTTTGAGAAAGCTAAGATGGAGCTGAAGTCTGTACAAGCTGACTATGAGCAGGAGAAGACAACTCACCTGTCTGTGGTACATTCTTACGGTGAGTTAGTGAGTGCAGGGAGGGTAGGTGGTTAGTGCTCGCTTTGATAATGTTTGTTGCTCCCCTTCCTCTGGTCACTGCTGCGTGACCAGTGGAAGGGAGCAACTCCAAATGCAGGCAAATGGACCTAACTTGCTCCAATGTAGATGCTACCAGTTATTCAGGCCTGAATCTAGTGGGAGAACAACTCACTCAACTCGAGTCTGAACAACTAGACCATGAAACGTGTACTTTAGTTAGCAGGTAAACATCGCTGCTAGCTATGAGTTGGTCTATTTGAGATTATATGTAACCAGACTAAACACATTCCTATCTGTGAGTACTATGTGAGAGTAAATTAATAGAAGGAATTATTGAGATGGAGGCTTCATATAGTAGTTAGTATACAAAAGTATGTCTGGGTGTAAATATACATTTTGTATGTAACATAGTTTGCTCAGGGTGGGGGGTGTCCCTGACCCTCCCTCCGCTCACCAGTCTGCTGAGGGTGGGGGGTGTCCCTGACCCTCCCTCCCCTCACCAGTCTGCTGCACAGATATATAATACTGATATGATTGCTTTTAGTAGAGTGATATACTGCTTCTGTAAGGAGGATATGATTCCTGGCTATCAGTTCTCTAGTTTTTTTGGTTGAACTATATAGTATCAGTGCGTGTGCAACATGGAAATTTTCCCAGATTAATGTCACATATTGATAGTTGAAATGAGACATGTTAACTCAGCTGTATTCTTAATATTCACTGAACTGACCCAATTAAGCTGATCTAACTTAAAATGGGATTTATGAACAGCGCATCTGAATTTTCACAGTAGTCCTATTGCAGTAACTCTCATATTGTATCGCTGGGTGTATTAGCAGGTTCACATCAAGAGTAAAACTATAAAAATGTCTTGATGCATCTTTCTATCCCATCCTAAAGCTGCTGGACCAATTCATTTCCCTTTTTTCTGGCTTCGATGTATTGGGCCAAAGTCTTGTTGTGATTCAAATGTCTGCTTGGGATCATTTCCAGAGCTGTTTGGAGGAGGAGTTGATTGAAGGAATAATGCATGTGTGTTGCCCATTACATCAAAATTAAATTTGAAAATACCGAACAAACTTGATACAAGCCAGCAGATTATCGATAAAATTCTGTTTACTAACTCACTATATATATGAGTTGTTCTCTCATTGTAGAAATCTCCGAGCGTAATTATCAGGAGAAGTTTGAAGCTTTAGAAGAGAAGTTATCTTTACTTGAGGAGCAGGTTACAGTTAGTCAGCTACAAGCTGAGGAGCTGCGGCAGGCCCAAACTAACATGTAAGTTAGACACTGACTAGGGGGGGGGGGTTAGTAGTGAGGCAGGACTGGGCTGGGCAACATTTACCTAATTATCAATGTGCTCAGGCTGTACCAGGAGGGGCCATGCTAGGCAGATGATTCCGATAAACCTAAAGCTAAGATGGTATTGTGAAAAACCTGTTTGTAGATGACATTTTTTATCTTTTTCCGAACCTGCTACTTAAAGTGAAGCAATGTGTTGACAATGACAATGACAATGACATTTAAGCCAACATACCAAGAGCAAGGAAAGTACATAACCAGTGATGATGAAAGGCCATCGCTACCCACCAGTATTTAACTTTTTTGTAAGTTGCAACACTGGTTAGTGGTTGTGGTTATGTTGCATCTCTTACTTAGTTGTATTTTTTGCTTTTGTTGCTTGTATCATCATAGAAATGTGCTAACTACCAAGGTTATCTCAATCCGAATTCCGTCATCTGAGTAGTTTTTGCGTTTGAGCATTGTCCCTAGGTTTGCTATTCTGCTCACAAATTAGTCACAAACATAATTTGCCTCAGAATACTGAGATTACTAAAATTGTGACATCTGGCCTAGATTAGATTTAAGGGGGAGTCTGCGTGTATTATTGACCTAGATGTACATTTCATTACTTGGGTCAGTGTCCAAGCGATATTCACAGTCATTAGAAGTTTCCTTGTCCCCACTGTGCAGCCCCTGACCTACCTGTAAGCTAGCTCTTGTTGAGCAATGCCTCTTAACCTAAAAATCTGATAGTTCAGGCTAAACCCTTACCCTCCCCCACTACAGGGCTGGCTGAAACTTGGCGTTATAATTAGGAATCATCTCCTTCCCCATGTGAGCAGTGAGAATCTGATAGATTTAATCCCTAGTATTTTATGTTGACATGATGGGCTATGATTCATAATGTTCATGTTTTTGTTTCTTGGCACTCGTTATTCATATGATACAAAATAAGAATTGCCTCATCATCGCTATGATGTCAGGCTATGAGTAATACGTTGGAGTTATAAAAATTGTAGATATTCTGAGAATTCGGAGCCAATATCTACTCTACCGATTTGATTTATTACCAGAGAGAGTAGCCCTATACTGAACGCATTCTGCGGTCCCTGGGGGGGGGGGGGGTTGTAATTACTCCCCATGTATTAGGTACAGGTACAGGGCCAGGGCTGCGACACTACGTTATGAATTAATGTTTTAGTACCTCCATGTGTTAGTGTGACGTGACAGCACGAGGACATGACTAAACTCAAAGAGACACTCTAATTTATCTAACTCTACAAACACAAACACAATACCCTGACCAATACCCTGACTGATACCCTTACAATAAGAGCCTTAGTTTGATGTCTGAGTACCATTGGAATGATTTTATTAGATAAAATGAGTATTTAGAACATGTGGATTACTTTGATTAAGTATTTGGGCTGAATAAATGAAAGTGTTGTAAGCTTGAGCTGATTACACATACAGGTGTGTGGATAGGCTGTAATTGTGCTGATCTACAGTATGAGCAGTTTGTATAATTCACACCTGGATATTGTTTTGCAATGTGAAATACATGTGTAAGCTCTTTATACTTAGCAAGTTTAACAAGCCTAACAATTTGGGATATTTTAATCGAAAGTCTGCATCTTTCACGGATGCTCTTAGGCTGGAGCATTAGAAAATTTGCCCTTGGTTTCTATAGTTGGTAGTAGGCTTCACACGATGTGTAGAATCTCGCTGGTGTGATGCAAACATTTTTTTGCCCTTTTTATGACTAACTTTATTATTGCACAAGTAGGAATTTAAATTCTGTTCCTGACGTGATTCGCCTCCAAGGAGCAAATAGCAATTTAGAAATAATAACAGGTTTGCCAAAATATACCAGTACACACTGTTGCAACACAGACTACCAGTAGAATTGTTGATGTGCCTCTTGAGGAACCCGTTATATCACAGTAAGCTGTGTACAGTATGAGCCTCGCACAGAGCTGGTTATTAGTACATACATACTTCCTTCTATAAGAGTGACTCATACGATGGATCTCCTAAAAATAGTTATTCAAAAAAGTGAGCAGTGTAAACAAGAGAATAAAAAAGCTGAGTGAGAATCGATAACACCAGCTGTAATAGGCTTCGTAAGAGTGACTTGACATTTGTAGTATGTGGACAAAAGATTCCTTGGGGAGTTTATAGCTTGGCTGTTTTTGTCATTGTGCTCGATTGATTGTTTGATTCAAATGTTTGAAAAGGCGCAATTCGAAATTTTGAGCTGCCTACATACACTAGAGCTGACACTGAGCATCGAACTGCCTGACACCCCCCCCCCCCCCCGTCCCGAGCTCGATAGGTACAGGGAACTATGAGGTACATTATAAATCCTTCTATCTTGGGATATCAGACTCCCTATGATCGGCCCAATAGTGGTGACAATTAAGGTCCTAATATGACATATAACACTATCAGGGTTATTCTGATACTGCCCCTGTGCGTGCCTGACTATCCCCTTGGAGATAGAATATTTGGTAATAAATACTTCCTGAGACTAGGAAGTTCTTAGTAACTCTTAATCCTCTCCTTCTATAATAAAAAAGGGATTACAAGAATATTCAGGTCTCAGAAGCGGCAACTTTGTCCTGAGTCATAGAATTCTATACTCTCTATCCCGACCTCAAACTGATAGATGAAGGTGATGTTAGTCATTGAGTGTCATGTAGCAGAATAAACACGAGCTAACCTAACCCAGATACCCTGATACCTAGATACCCTGACTTTGAGTGCCTGGTCCATACCAGGACCGGTCCTGGTTAACCACATACTCGCCTTATCTGAATATTTGGTACCAAGGAATGACAATAATGACAATATTTCAACAAAATAAATGCCGGATTTCAGTGATATATACAGCCTACCCCATCCTGAGTAATTTTACCTAATAACCAGACAGCATATCAATGCAATTCCCAGGCAGATCAACCTGCTGTGTATGAAATTATTGGTCTGATCATACAGACATTCCAGGCAGATTGTTTCATGGGTACTCCTTACCACACCCCACTAGCCTAGTGACATTATCCCTCTTACTTCGTCTTACAATATTCTAACATTACTAGCTCTTATATTCTAACATTACTAGCTCTTATATTCTAACATTACTAGCTCTTATATTCTAACATGACCAGCTCTTATATTCTGCAGGTTAACGGGTTCTGCGGACATAAGGATATTAACTTTGAGTATCTGAAGAATGTGGTGTTCAGTTTCCTGGTCAGTAAAGACAGGGAGTGTATACACTTAGTCAAAGCTCTCGCCGTCATACTCGAGTTTACTAAAGCTGAGGAGAAACTGCTAAAGGAGACTCTACAGTGGAAAATGTCCTGGTGGCCGGCCGCTAAGAAACCCTCACAAAAAGGAGGCATGAAAAGCTAACGGCAGCTAGATAGGGTGACTAATGAAAACCACTGCCATGCAGTAGTTGACTGGTGTGAGATCTCAGAGTGAGGCCTACCCCTTTGCCTGGGTCTGGGTGACTGTACTTAGCCTTGAAACTAAACTCTGCAGTGCAATGTTACTAAGGGCTACATAACCAGATACAACTTGAGCCTGTCTGAGATAAGTGATTGATGACTTCACTTTTCCTTTTTGTTACGCTGCCTATGTTTGAGAATTGTGGTGTTGAGAAGGAGAGGTTTGTGATGATTGACAGTGATACACAATACCTCTCCTCTCACAACTCTCACTACAAATTACCACATCAGTGCATTGATATCATCACAGGACCATTTATTTCCTCTTAGATCACTCTCACTTTGTCAATTTAAGGCTGATGATTTTATGAATAATTCATTTCATAGTATTACTTTGTTATTAGTAATATTGTGCAAGGTTATATATATATTATATCTAACTATGGATCCTCTTGGATAGCTGATGATCTATCCAGACTCAGGCTATATCTGTTTCAGACTGCTGTTCACTTTACATTGGTCATATTAGTCATATTATAATTTTTCTGGGATTTGGCTGATGATTGGAGTCCCGGTATTTAGGGTCGGGTACGTCGGTTTATTTACTATATAACATAATGACTGATTCACAGAAACTACTACCTCTGGTAGATGTGATTTGTTTTTCACTTGATTTGAATTTTTGCAATGATAAAATCAGATTATTGAGACTTCTGTGGCAATAAATTGTTGCAAATTACAAAAATAACTAAGTCTACTAAATATGACCGTGACCAGCCTGAATGGCTTTTGAAGATTCCTGTCGAACATCATGAGTGGAAAGTCAGAAACCAGACAACAACAGGGTAGAGAAGTATATGAGCTAAGTATTTTCGGAATTATCATATAAAAAAGGTATTCAAAAACCCAAATCTAAATAAACCCATTCAATAAGTATATACAGCAATTAAAATTATGTATTGAAGAAAAGTTTTTGAAGATGGCAGTTATGAAAAGTCTGGTCAAATTAAGAGAGAAACTAAGCATAAAAGGCATATTTCTGCATACAGAATAAAAACAAGCAAAGCTACAAAGAAAGACTAAACTGACCAGAACCTGCTGTTATTTATATCTTTGTTTAGATGATAAAATCGTCCGTCCCCATCACAGTAAACAGCAGGGGAGATAACTAAATATTACCAGTTTTAGTGTGGAATGGTTTAATTGATTAGGTATACTAAATTATATAAGTCTAGAAAATTAACTGATGGGCTAACTGTGTAATATGCTGAAAGTGCTAGAGAAGGCTGCTGTGGATTATGATAACCATATACTACCCTCGACTGCCTCTCAACTCTGAGGAACTCTGAGGATACATGAGATCCTAACTATGAAAAGTCCGCTGTAGATATGCAGCTTTAATGTCAGGTATTTACATAGACCTAGACCTAGACTCGTACTCCATACCTACGGGCTGGCGGCCGGGATTAGGGGCGGGGTTACCCTTCTGTTTGTCTGTCTTGAGGAAGTCTATAGATGTATATTCTACCTCCGGTGGTCTGTCAGCTGTCTGTGTCGGACGTACCATAGCAGTGTAAGGGTGTGGCTGATTAATCGCGTGTACCTCAGAGTAAATTATCTCCTACAAACACCAGTTATCGATATTAGTTAGAACGTTAGAAGGTTAGAACGTTGATTATCTCCTACAATCACCAGTCATCAAAATAAGAGGTTTTCTATACTGATCGCCTTGGTTATGATGAGGGTGAGACCATCCAGTATGTTCATTGTAATATACCTCACTGATCAGAACATTCAAGAGGCCTGGTTCACATCATATGAGTAAAGTTTTGCCCCCCCCCCTCCCCAACTGAATCTCACAGGTATTGGGCCTAGACCTACCTAGGTGTCAGCCATGCTTGAGGCTAGCCAGCAAGCAGTAAGTTTGTCACAGGAAATAAAGGGGTAGCTATTTATATAATACAAGCTGGCATTGAATGCTTCACACTTGTCAGCCCAAAAACTCAGGTCTAACCTCACTCTACACAACATCAACATATTGGGGCTCAGACAAAGGATGGTATTACTTACATCATTCAGAGGCTTCTTATCATTTGTAGGCGCTCTCCCTGAAAGATAAAAGGAATAGTCTCACATTAATCTGTGGGAGCGCAGTGGATAATAAGGGCAGCATGGTCGCCAAGCAGAATATAAAGATATTAACCAGGTTTCTCTCTCTATTTGGGGTCTATGAAGGCATCTGGGTTCAAAAAAATGTCCTCCATAATATACTCCTCACAAAGATACTTTGACTTATAGAAGAGGAATCAGTGCAAAGACACTGTTGGGTTCAATTAAGCAGTCCCTCTTAAGTGCTCAGCTATGGTGAGTTCAAATTTACCGCTGAAAAATTATTAAGATCTAATTGGTTGGTTAGCAATTTGGAAGCTCACTGCCTTGTCCTCAACCAAAAGTATCAGTTGTGGTAAAATGCTATATTTAGGCCTATTTATGGTACATAGTGATGAGCTATAATAACCTAGTAGCGTTGAATACATCATTACTTGATCTTATTGGTCACTGCTATTTATGGTTCTATGTATAGCAAAATAGTCATAACAAACATGACCAGGTTTCAACATCTATTTATGCGCAATTTTAACTAACACCACATGGACTAGGCAATGAACTAGAGGGAAGTTCATTGGACTAGGAGTGGCTAGTCAAAAGCCATTTACATTGTTTATAACTAGCTGTTACCTTGAAGATCACAAGGGAGAGGAGGCCTACTAGATGCCCCTTCAATGTGGGGCATGGGATGTATGGTCCTATTTACAACACATAGGGGACTGTCATGCTAAACAAGTTTTTGGATCATGCATTTTCTCCAACAACATGAACTACAACTGATGGATAAGCAGTGTACAAGGTGGTGATGAGAATACTTCTGTGTGCCTCACACCATGCCTGGTTAGCTGATGTGCGTGAATATAATCTGAAGGGTTTTGCGTTCACTGAACCACAGGCTAATGTTGCACACAAGGGGTTACCAGTCAGCCAAAACATTATATTTCTTGGTATCGCTTCCAAACTAAGTTTCTTAAGACCACAGACGCCACAACGGTAGCCAAGACCCACAGCCTGCAGGTGTTTACTTGGTGGGCAATCTTACCAACTGTAGGAGGGTAACGGGTCTATGGAGTAAAATGTATCTAACACTCAGTAAAGGTTTAATGCAAGCTCAGAGCATAATTCATAATCGATAACGCAACAACAACAATAAAACACACAATATTAAAGTTATAGAGTTGGTAGCGTACCTATCTCTAAATGTTATCATGACCTAGGAGGAGATTGAGAACAACTCGTTAATGTAACGGAGCAAGGATAGCCCAGAGAAGGCTTACTGGCTTACAGCCCTCAAGTTACAGAGTAGGCACTATCACTGCAGACCAGCATGGGCAAATCTACCGATTACACAGGATAAAGCCCAGCATGATGCGATTCATAACCTAGCATTCAATAAAATCAGAATTTGGTAGGGGGCCTGATTGTTTGAGTGATAGTGAATTAATAGACCACTACAGTTAAAATCAGTAAGCAGACACCACACCACACCACACCACACCACACCACACCACACCACACCACACCACACCACACCACACCACACCACACCACACCACACCACACCACACCACACCACACCACACCACACCACACCACACCACACCACACCACACCACACCACACCACACCACACCACACCACACCACACCACACCACACCACACCACACCACACCACATAAACATGCAGAAGTGTTCAGGCTAGGTGCACCGGACTATTTTACCCAAGAGTCCTACATTTCTTCAGTTTTTCTAATGGCAGAAACAATAGAAGAATTTTCCGAGCCTAAATGCTCAAATTCAAATATCTAACATGACACTTCACACTAAGATGTTCCTGTTATCTGTGAGAGCTTAGCAGGCCACACTACAGAGACACATAAGGAGAGACTGTTATAAACACTCACCTTTAGTCGGACGACTGTAAAATAAAATAAAACACAAAATTGTGAGATAAAGTGGACAAGTTTAGATTTAAAAAGATTTAATAACATCCAACTTAGCATTGATTATTGCTTTGTTTTCATGGACCTGAAATAATGAGAAATTTTGAATTATTCAGAGCTATTATCAGAGTTGTCAGTTGGGAGATTTTTGTATATTATTTACCTTGGTCTAGTGTCTCCGTTCTCATTAAGAGGTAGATCTGCTCCTTTCTTTCCAGATTCCTGAGAAGCTGAAAGAAGAAAACAAACATTGAGCTGCATATTGTGGGGTCTCTAGCTATCGAGAACAAAAAGCGAGGATCTTAGTGTCTGTAAAACTAAAACACAAGATATCATTTATGAGTACTTATTTAATACCACCAAAGTCGATTTGTGCAATCATAAAGATACACTAAAATCAGCCCATCCACCTGATCTACGATAAGTCTAGAAATATAGATAAGCTGATATAGTGAAGTTATCACAACTCTGGCTGTCACTAGTAGAGAGGAAATTGTGCTTGTGAAAGTTTTTAATCAATGACCAGTTTTCCTCTACTTCAAAATGGTTTCAATTGGGATATCGGTCAACTTATTGATTGTGATTTTTAGGGGCGTATCACCTCAATCACCTATCAAATTTATTAAAACCCCAACCAAGAGACATAGAAGAACATGATCGATTCTTGCCATAGGAAATTTAGGCCCTACACATGCTTCATTGTATTACCAGTAATGGTATTTTGCCGACCTGGAACATATTCAGAATATAGGTATGGCAAACCAGCATTTATAGAGAGGGGAAATGTTACCTAGAGAATAGCTGCTATGACTGAATCTTCTTCTACATTTGAGGTGTTGTGGTTTAAAACAATCTTACCAAAGTAAAGTAAAAGACAAAAGATAAATGATCACCCTGATCTTCATCTACCATATATATATGACATGTTCAAAGGTCACAATATTGGCCGAGTCCATTACCTTGGCGCTTCTTCCAGCAGCAGAATCCGATGATAGCAATGATAATAATGAGGACTATAACCCCTCCCACTGCTCCGCCTACAGCTGCTCCGACTGGTGAGGCATTTTTTCCCTCAGTTGTACCTGGACTTGGCGGAGGGTTAGTCGGTGCCTCATCATCCCATGTGATTATCCATGTAATGAGAACCGGCTGCTGCAGGGCTGAAAAAGAGAAATCACTCAAAATGGTGAAGAAAAAACATACCTGTGGGTACAGACTGGAGACAAGTAGAAGATTGTTTTGTAAATTGTGCAGCATGGAATATTAATCAATAGATCACACTCACTGACTCCATCTACAGATGCTGTACATGTGGTCTCCTCTATATCTTTATTCTCTCTAGAGTTCATTTCGAATGACAATGTATTCCCAGTCACACCAGAGAGATCAGTTCTGTTGGAAGTCCAGGTATAAGTAGGTGTTGGTCTGCCCTCAATATCACAAGATAACGGCTGTGGGTTTGCAGGGTTGAGCTTTATCGGGCGGGATTCTGACTGATCCCAGTCTCGTGTTATGTCTACAATGGATACATAGGAGCTAGATTAGGAGGAATACAAAGTGATCGAACCATTATATGAGTATGTAAATTCATATATCATTAGTATATCACTCCTGATGTACTGTAAACACTTAGAATAGATACTTACATCTCGGGAAGACCTCAGTCGTTACTTCTACGTCTCGGACGAATATAACTCTCCATTCCTCATTGGCAGTATCTGAACATTTAACTTTGAAACCGTTATTCCTGTCTTCAGCTGTGGGTGTATATTCTCCACTTGGAATTTCTGTAGTGGCACCATCTTTTATTAATTCTGTTACAGAAAAACAAATATTTGAACCTATCTATGCTCTGTGATCAGGTAAAAACACCAGCTACCGTTTAGATTTTGTGGGCTTTTTTAGTATGAGAACATTTAATCTCTACATATTGCCATGTTTTTTGTACTGTTGAGCGTCTCCCAAACATCAATTTTGGTAAGCTTGAAGCATGTCTTCGGAGAACTTTTGCAAGGGTCAGAAAACAATATAATATATTGTTTTCTGACCCTTGCAAAAGTGTTTATTAAATGTGTTTATTAAATCAACAAATGTGTTTATTAATCAAGCAAAATGTGTTTATTAAATCAACTGTAGGGACCAGCAATACGCCAATCACTCACAAGCTGCTGGTGTTGCTGATTACCAATAAATGACTGAAGGTCACCAACTGCTGGAGGGATAGGGGGGGGGGGGGGGGTTGTGGATAGATCAATGACAGGACCATGTAAAAATATGTCAGGGACTATGCGCTGCCAAAAATAGAATCATCTATTGTAGAGAAGTCTCCAGCCTCTGATATCAAATTCGAAACCCATAGATATACAGAAGCAACAATTTTAATATCGAACATCTTTGCATAGCAGAAATTAAACTATCTTCGTGTACATTGTGTTACAAAACTCATGTGTAGTAGGGGCTTATACCTTTAGACTAATTAGTTTTCAAATAACGAGTTAGGTATCTGTTGCTCTCCTTTCTTTTGACAATAATGCCTTTGTGTTGGCCAGTGACAGTGCTCAGGCATGTTTTGAAGCCAAAAGTTAAAATTGTTCCCTCTGGATAGATAAGTGACAACTCAGGCCCTAGATAGTTTGGCTCTAGCTAGAAATGTCACTCTACCCAGTGACGAGTACCTAGTGTTGGTCAGTGAAAATACTACATGTGCAAACCTTACCATATTTATAAGAGCTTGCTGAAAAAGATGAAGCACAAGTGACTGTGAGAGTCTGATTCTCTATGATTTGCTCAGGACTGAAGCTCATCTCAAGGTTCTGTGGTGGCTCTACAAAATCAAGAAACAGATAGGAAAACTCACATTCGGTCATTAAAATAAAAACTCCTTGGACATGATGGTGGTGATCTTTGGTTACTCATATCAGGTCATATTTATCATGAAATATTGCAATATGTTACATGGAGAAATTTAGTTTGCACTATGTGGATTGCTATATCGCTGTTAGAATCATACCATACCTTTCACAGTTTCAATGCTGAGGGATGCGTCAGATATAATACCAGCATTGTCTACACACTTCATATTGTATGTAGCCAACTCCTGAGTTATATTGAGTACTATGGTAGCAGTGTCATCGTTAGCAAGTACATCACAATCTGGTTGGTGCATTATACCATCCGGGAAACTGTCACCAGGTGGTAGGTTGGAGGGTGTCCACTGGTCCGAATTTTGAAAAGAACGAAAACAGCCGGCAAATACAGATCCATCGTCTACGAATGATACACCAAACGTTACACTTCCTGACGCTGGGAGCCCTATACGCTTACAGGTTACTGTGAGTGGTTGACCGATGTAGTAACTATCACCTGTAGTAGTAGTCTCAGCGTTGAATACCACCGTCCCTACAAAAAGAAAACAGCTGTGCTTACCGCCTGTAAGGACAGGAACGAAATCAGGGGCAGAGGTCATGTATAACTGGTATTACTGAGAGATGCTGACCACAACCCTACATCAAAAACCATCAAGTTTTCATTGCTTGGTTTGCCATGATTCATGCCTCTGCCTAGAACTTTCAAAGCAATTTATTCTAGATCTCAAAAGATTTAGGTTCTCTTGAACATCATAAATCTTAATTGAGCATGATAAATAATCTGACATGATTTCAGTTCAACATTGAAGTTTTTTTATTTAAATTAATTGGCATTTAACACTATCAGTATGAACTAACCTTGTGTCACCACTTGTTGAACAAGAGTTATGAGAACCCCAAATATCAATGGCAATCTCAATATGCCACACCAAATTGCCATTACTGCTAAGAGGTAAATACCTGCCGCGAACCAAACAACTAAAAAAAAAGACAGGTTAGAGCAAAGTGAAAGTTTACAAAAATCTAAGCATGGGCCTGAGAAAAGCTCCCTTTGACGATGGAAACATGAGTTTATTCTGCGTGCGCTATGCGTATACGAGTGATAAAAGCGATAATTGCATCTTTGAGACAAGAGGGCTTTTAATCTCCTGCTTAAAGAGAAACCTGTCTTGATCAAGCTTTCTCCAGCTTGTACAGCTGTGTTATAGAACATGTCTGTCCTGAAAATAAAGAGCTAACATATAGTACAGATCATTATCTTTGTACAGTTGGGTTGCGATGCAGTAAAAAAGAAGAAATTGCGCAAAAAATAGTCCAATCGCTGATATTGGAAAATTCAAACATCTTGGATCATTGGATCGAACTTGGTCTAGGCCTAATAACATGCACTTGCGATAGTTCAGAATTTGGGCGATCCAATTTAGTCTTCAGAGGCGTCTTGAAGACCTGAGAAAAGGGAAACATCCATTGCTACGCCCCTGCTAGCCTTGTCATGTTTGACGGGCTGTGGTATTTTTTGTGGCATGTAGGCCTACTAAAAAACATAAATCAAGACCTAAGTTAAAGCTCAATGATACAACATACAGTGGTGCGCGTACCACTGCAAAACACACAGAAGATAGCATCTAAATTTTGTGCGGGAGAGAGTGGTACACACCTAATTATAATAAAGAGATATTCTTACAAATAACAATATTGATAAAATAGTCATAACATAATCATCATCATATTCTTCTTAAACCACTGCTGCCACACAGGCAAATATGTGCTCATAGAATTCTGTGTAGCTCAAAACTAATGAAATAAGGCTGCAATCTCAGCATTGTCACCTAATGAGCAAATAATTTGTACAAACTGATCTGCAAAATTAGGGTATG
Source organism: Membranipora membranacea (assembly GCA_914767715.1). Classification (NCBI taxonomy): domain Eukaryota; kingdom Metazoa; phylum Bryozoa; class Gymnolaemata; order Cheilostomatida; family Membraniporidae; genus Membranipora; species Membranipora membranacea. Next base: position 430,921 of record OU612072.1, on the reverse strand, counting down.
AAATTAATTATCTACCATATCAGGTGACATAGTTAACGTAGATTTCATGCCCTGATTTTGAAGATCATTTTGTGCAAATTATTTGTCCATCTTGGAGCTATGCAGAATTCGATGAGCACAAATTTGCATGAGTGGCAGCAGTAGTTTAAGAGCTACTAGGCCTACTAGGCAGTGCCTCCGAAGGACAGTGCGGCAGGGGAGGCTTCCCACTCCTTCTTGTAAGCTGAATAAAATTCACAGTGGACTTAGACGTGGTCTACACAACTATAATAATTGAATAATCTTATGTCGTCATAAGCAGCTTAAGAATAAGGATCCTATACAGAACTGGAATTGTTCTGTAATGTCTGTTAGATCCCTCATTCTTCAAACCATTGCTATTCAATGTCTTTATCCATGTATAGATGTACAAGAGAATAGGCCTATCCCCTCTAAATAGTAAAAAGAATATTAAAATGCCAAAGCCAAGACCCTATACACCAGGCCAGGAACTTTAGTACAACCATTAAATTTGATTAATCAGTGTTCTGAAAGGAAACTTTAACCAGTCGTAGACGATCGGTGCATGGAGACATGTTGAAAGACGCTGCTAACAGACATGATCCGTTGTCGGTGAGTCTTGCGAGGAGCTGTACACAGTCTTTAAGGGCAACCAAGGTTTCAAACAACTTCTCATTGATTAACAGCAGATGGCGCCTTCTGCATATGGAAAAAGACAAAATCTAATTCGGATGATTATTCAGCCGGAATTCTTGTGAAACATTTCATGCATCAGCTACTCAATCTCAGCTTAAATAGAATACCAGAAAGCAGTTTCCTGTTCCTGGTATTATTAAGCCTGTGCTCTATCATTATTACAGCAATGTCTTGGAACCTCTCCTAAACTGAAGTGTTACCCAGCTTAGAGTCATCAACTACCTTGAGTTTTGCATCGCGTAATGCACAAAGCTAATGCTGCCTAGCACATTTTTTACCACACCCATTAATGCATTGCTGCGAAACCTTGGCTGCCCTTCAAGGCCTTATTTGTATACAACCTTCTTTTCATGTGACAATTAAACATGTTAGGATGGATATCGAAAAAAAACACCCTACCATTACCCTAATTTCATGGAACTGATGTTACCTTTCAGAACAGTTTCCCCTGTACACCTCACAATCGGCACAAGGCAGAGTGACTGGATAGTGTCGCTCCAGTTTATTGCGAACCAATATTGATATGTTATTTATTTACTTGTTTAAAGAGGTCTTCTAGAAAGTTTACAGATAACAGAGTAGTTAAAAAGTAACTATCATGCAACAATCTGTCACTCACATCTGTCTACCTATGCAAGGAAGGAGGAGTAAAATTCCAAACCTTTTTGTTTAAGTACTCTCCTGAGTGAGTGAGTCCTTGACTATCACTATGACTTGCATATGTTGTTCAAAACAACAGACAACAACATTGATGATGGAACTTCTCCTTACTCCTTTCAAAGTCTGACAACCTTCCGTTTCTTTGTGATTTTGATGTAATTCAATAGAAGATAGTCAAGTGAGCGGTTCATCTACTAGAACCATACAAGTGACATTTGACCACTTTGAGCAAAAACGGAACTTTAACAAAATGATTTCACTCTTTGCCAGTGTAAATGACGAATTTGATTTTAGGTGGAGCGTGACCTTGCTCTGGTTTATGAATCTGAACTTCCTGTTATGGCAAATTGGAACCATAACTCCAAATAATAATATATATCTGAAGCAGTTTTGGGGACCTGTTTATTGAGGGGATAACTCCCAAATTAATATTTAAACTCAGTCCTCTGGAATTGGGAATTCCAGGTGGTCAAAACATAGAGGTTGGAGACCCATCTGTTTTGAGATGGACATTTTTATTTATGAATATTTTTTGGATGCAATAACAAATTTAAAAAGACCAGTTAATTAAGGTAATTAGCATTATTATTATTATTTGTCCTTCTTATAACCACAGCCAGCCCTTAAAAACGTTCGGGATGGCGATCGCGGCCGTAGGCGGTTGTTAAGGGGGGTGGGTGGTAAGCTAGGAAACTCCTTTTTTTGCAATTTATCACTTTATTAACTTTAGCACCTGTTTACAGCGCTTTTGCCTCATCTCACAGAGTTCTAACCCTGTTTTTCAGATTCCTCATACCTTAAAACATACATCCATGTTGTCACATCAATAAAGTAACATAAATGTGCAGACTTATTAATGGTTGTCTTCTCCTATGTCTGGGCATTCTCAGACACGGCACTTTTCGGAGACTCGAAAATGATTTATGTAAATTTGGGCTCGCTAGAAATGGTCCTTAGGCTATGTTATGTGTTGTGATATGAGATTGTCTTCTTTTTTCCCTATACTTTCCCATGCTGATTAAATAGTTGTCTTCCCATGACAATAAAATCTGACCGAAACGATAACTCCTAATAAAATATAACAAGTATTCGTCGTCTGGTTCGCCTGTAGAACGTGCAGGTGCACATAAACGTTAATTTCTGGTAACTCCCTTTTAACTACACTCCTCCACTCAAACCGATTTTGGGCTATTTGGTATGCTCTATCTATGTCTAGTTCTTTTTCTGTTAGGTTTTTGGAGATTGTGCTTAGCCAGGTTGTCCGCTGTCTACCTCGTGGCTTCTTAGAGGGGACTTTTATCGATTGCTATGATTGTATATTGAATTTTTGAGCATATAGTACTATGTCAAGTATTAGTATAGTATAGTCAAGTATTCTATAGATATCATCAAACCAAATGTTCTATTAAACTATCCATACCCTTTTTAGCGCTGTAAATTATCTACTTGGAGGAGTAATGTTCTTTGCTGGTTAATTCTACGTCCACTCCTATCACAAATTGTAAGAGCTTAAATTCATTTTGTAATTCGTCTACTTTGTTTATTGTTTTTTGTCTTGTTTGTAATTCTATTGAAAACTTAATTTTATGTTTAGCTTCATTGCATACCACATGTTGGATCGTTTCGTCTTGTCCTGTTCTATCTTTACATTGTCAGTATTTTATATAGGTCCGGTCTTCAAAATAAAATCATAACCCACAGGTCAGTTGGCAATTTATAGTACGGACACACATACCAGCACACCGCCACCATCCTCCCTGGTCAAAAGGTCACAACACTAAAGTTACCTTTTCAAATCAGCTCCTTTATTGTTAGGACTGGGACGGAATGAGTTGTCCTCTCCCAGATCAAAAGGGCACAACACCGAAATTACACCAAGTGGCCGGCTATAATGACAAACTCTTGCTGTGACAAGGCCGTTTCAAAGCAGTTGTTTCTGTTGGAACTTGCATTTCAAAAATAATCTCATTGATCATTGTTATAGGCCTATTGAATACCAACAACATTCTAATAGCCATAATATAGTACATTAAGTATAAGTAACATGACTCAGCCAGAAACCAGCGGGTCACATAGCGGCAAACAGATAGTGCAGACTACTATCATATTTCGTACTGAGAAATTATATTTTACCTTTGTACCAACTACACATAAATAATTAACCTACTATATTATGGATCCTTTGAAAGAAAGGAAAAACCCCAAAAAGAGACGATACAAAAAAAATGAAGGAGGCGAGATCCGGACAGGGACTCTATTTATCACTGTCTACTGTACAACAAGTAGGGTCTATACTCACGAGGACAGCTAGATTACTCATATGAGGATAATATTACCTGTAGAGTCACCACAAAAGGCTGGCGGCTAGTAGAGAGGACAATCCACTGATAGCTCTGTACTGAGAGGAACTTACTTGAGCAAGTCAGATATTCGTAACAAAGGATTGAGGTGAGCCTTTCTATCGATTGTTTTGAGTTTAGTTGCATTGGTTATCCTAATACCCCAAATTTCAGATATAATTTCATGATGCACATTTGCCTCTAGAAACAGTCTTTGCCCATGAGCTGTGGTACTTCAAATGTTTCTTATTAAACAGCAAGTTGTGTATGATGTGATCTTCCTCAGCAAAACTGCACTTAATAATGGTTCAAGTTTTCTGTTTAACAAAAGTTTCCAGGTCCCCTACATCAAGCGCTAAATTCTTGGCGTTGTTAAAAACATTTTTTTCCTCCGTCAACTTAATTTACAACTAAATGGTTTGTTCCCTTCAAGACATTTTATTTCGGTTTAATTACAACAAATTATAAAGAGTTTGTAAGGCATTAAACATCAGTAAAGAGAAAAATAAATGACCGACTATCACGGTCATGACTGCTAGAAATGGTATCCGAATTCTCTGCCATCCAGAGAGGGATAGGGAGAAGAAAAGATGTTATAGACAAGGTGGTATTGTCAAAAATTCTTAGAATGGTTTTACAGAGCTTTGGATTCTGTTTGAGCTAGTATACTCTCCTTTTTTAGTAGACTGGTCTGTCTGTTTGAAGCTGATCATACTTGTCATAGTCAATCTGCAGTCACAACACCATTTTACAAAACATATGGATGTTTTTCAATCTAGTTTAGATGTTACAATCAAATTTTTGTGAAAATCTTCTGCCAAAAATCCAAATCTGAGTGTAAGGAAGATTGCGGATTTTCGCCAAAATTAATATCGCAGTCTAGGTCTGTGCCAAATCAACACAGCACTCATTTTAACAGTATTGTAGATTAGCGATAAAAAATATGCACAAAACAAGCCGGGCTGATAAACTGATGAATTTATGGTATTTTCTTAATAAATTAATTGCAATCCTCTTGTAAATTATTACAAAGCTTATAAAACAAATCTGCAACGACAAAATATTTGGCAGAATCATCATAATAATAAACAAAATTGATGCACAAGCCACAGTACAATATTATATATATATATATATATATATATATACTTTATTCTGTCTCTGCCGTTATGGTTAAGAAATATTGGTTTTGTGGAGCTAAAAAGTTACTAGTGATATAAAAGTCTGCACATTATAAAAATATTATCTTTTGAAGAAAACGGAGTTTAAAAATTTCACACATTGTGCTCTAAAGCATTGTCTCCGTAGCTCTATCCTACATTTGATATTACAGTAGCGCCCTGATGGAAGCGTAGCTAGGGCTAATATTGGCTCATTGTCTGTTGCATACATACGAAGACAACGGTTCTTAAAAACTCTGGTAAAAACCTCACACAGAGATGGGACTTCACAGTCAGCTAAAAAGCTAGCGGTCGATATAACATCATTAATGGAGTTGCGACATGTTTTGGATATACGGCCAAATAATGTACATAAATGATAAATAAAAACGCATCCAATGAAAGTATAGTAACATCGCATTCTGATTGGTTTAGAAATGTCAAGAGAGGACAACTTCTTCATAATAAACAGGCGCTTACGAGCTTTCTTGATTACTGCCTCAGAATGTGCCTTAAAGCTCAACTTGTGGTCAACAGTGGTACCTAAATATACAAATGACTCGACCTGCTCGACAACTGTGCCATTGATTACCAGGGGATCACATGCACGGTTGTCTCTCATGTTGGTAAATATGAGTTCTTTAGTCTTAGAGGCATTGAGGAGCAGATCTTGCGAGTTGAACCAGCTGGTTAGACATTCTGTTGCAGCAGGTAATGTAGATGGTACATTAGGATAGCATAGCTCTAGTAAGATTGTATCATCTGCATATTTGATAAGGTGATAGTTACCCATCGATGGTACCAGTGTAGTATTGTAAACTGTCCCCCGCGCGAAAACAACCCCGGGACACTTTACAATATTGTAAACTGTCCCGGGGACACTTTACAATAAAAACAGGCCTATTGTAAACTGTCCCCCCCCCCTATTGTAAACTGCCCCCCCTATTTTTGACTGTCCATATCAAGGGCCCAGCTGTTTATCACCATTCTAAATGGGTCAGATCATCTAACTGGAGCATACCATGATGTTCTGGCTGCCACTATGATGGCCAAAGTTGTACCATGGGATGGTGATGGTATCTCATTGACATTATGAATGAGTGTATAACGACACTTTTTCATGTGGTACTTGATAGATCTATTTTTCACAAACACTATTTGTTATATGACGCTCCTATGATTCAGAGATGTCTGGCTTGCGAAGAAAGGTGCACAAAGCCAACAGTGAAAAAATGTGTAGTTCCCACATTGCAGAACGCGCTGTTCTTGGAGTGCCTTGCAAACAGTTACCATTGCCGAAGTAAGAACAATTATCAAAATCGTACTTAGGCACCTTGATGATGATATACTCTCTCACGCAGTGATGGCTGAACAAACCAACTAGCGGCAATGTGTACTAGTGCTGCTTTCGTAATACGTTGAGGCCAGAATTTTCGCTACACCTCAACAAAGCTTTGTTTGAGCCGTGCAAAAACAACCATCCCCCAACAGATACTTTTTGAAACTGTATGCTCAAAAATGACAGGTGGAATCTTATGTTATTTTACAACCATTGTGTAGGCGTCATAATGATACTATTTGTCCATTTTCGGATGAATGCTTCGCAATGTAATCAGCATAACAGGTGTTTTGCGTTTCACAGAAGCTCAATAAGCCGCGCGAAAACAACCCCCCCCCCCCCCCCAAAACACCCATCTAGAATGGCACTGCTATTCAGTATTTTTGTGTGTGTCCTGCTGAAAAGGCTTCTGCTGCATTACTTGTCACACTTAACACTGTAACCCTGCATATAAACCAATTGCTTAAGCCGTGCGAAAACAACCACCCTCCAAACTGTCTTATAAATATTACCTGTCAAAAAGTCTCAAACATAATGAGCCTCGACCAAGCATTTGGCTGTGAGTGATGACAGTCAGACACAATTGTGACTGGTAGAAATAACCACTTTTGAGCTTTTCATATTGTGCGGCCTGGTATTGCACTGTAAAATATTGCTTGAGCCGCGCGAAAACAACCACCCCCCAAACTGTCTTATAATGATTATCTGTCAAAATTTCTCGAACATAATGAACCATGGTTTGGCAGCCATAATGTGATTGTCATAAGGTGACAGTGTACCAAATTTCAGATTAGTAGGTCAGAACTTAATGACACAATGGATGATATGTCGTTCTTTGCAAGTTCATGAGCCGCGCGAAAACAACCATCCCATTCATGCATCTTGAAATCTACCTCAATCAAGCATTTGCCTGTGAGTGATGAAAGTCAGTCACAAGTGTGACTTGGAGAAATAACCACTTTTGAGGGTTTCATATAGCGCAGCCTGGTATTGCACTGTAAAACATTGCTTAAGCCGCGCAAAAACAACCATCCCCCAAGCTGTCTTATAAAGATTATCTGTCAAAAAGTCTCGAACATAATGAACCATGATTTGGCAGCCATATTGTGATTGTCATAAAGTGACTGTGTATCAAATTTCAGATTAGTAGGTCAGAACTTAATGACACAACAGATGATATGTCGTTCTTTGCAAGTTCATGAGCCGCGCAAAAACAACCACCCCAGTCATACATCTTGAAATCTACCTCGACCAAGCATTTGGCTGTGAGTGATGACAGTCAGTCACAAGTGTGACTTGGAGAAATAACCGCTTTTGAGCTTTTCACATTGTGCTGCCTGGTATTGCACTGTAAACTATTGCATAAGCCGCGTGAAAACAACCACCCCCCAAGCTGTCTTATAAAGATTATCTGTTAAAAAGTCTCAATATGAAAACCTCAAAAGCGGTTATTTCTCCAAGTCACACTTGTGACTGATTGCCATCCCTCCCATGGGGTGGTTGTTTTCGCGCGGCTCAAGCAATATTTTACAGTGCAATACCAGGCCCCACAATATGAAAAGCTCAAAAGTGGTTATTTCTACCAGTCACAATTGTGACTGACTGTCATCACTCACAGCCAAATGCTTGGTCGAGATAGATTTTAAGATGAATGAATGGGGTGGTTGTTTTCGCGCGGCTCATGAATTTGCCAAGAATGACATATCATCCATTGTGTCATTAAGTTTTAACCTTTCAATCTAAAATTTGGTAGACAGTCACCTCATGACAATCACATTATGGCTGCAAAACCATGGTTAATTATGTTTGAGACTTTCTAACAGATAGACAAGATAAGACAGCTTGGGGGGTGGTTGTTTTCTCGCGGCTTAAGCAATATTTTACAGTGCAATACCAGGCCTCACAATATGAAAAGCTCAAAAGTAATTATTTCTGACTGTCATCACTCCTAGGCAAATGCTTGACGGAGGTAGATTTTATGATGAATGAATGGGGTGGTTGTTTTCGCGCAGCTCATGAACCTGCAATGAAAGTATGTGTGTTCTGTGATGTGGCAACTACACATCTATTCACTGTTGGCTTAGTGCACCTTTCTTCGCAAACCAGACATCTCTAAATCATAGGAGCTTCAAATAACAGCTAAAGTTTGCGAAAAATAGATCTACAAAGTACCATATGAAAAAGTGTCGTTATACACTCATTCATAATTTCAATGAGATACCACCACCATCCCATGGTACAACTTTGGCCATCATAGTGGCAGCCAGAACATCATGGTATGCTCCAGTTAGATGATCTGACCCATTTAGAATGGTGATAAAAATCTGGGCCCTTGATATGGACAGTCACAAATAGGGGGGACAGTTTACAATAGGGGGGGACGGTTTACAATAGGGGGGACAGTTTACAATAGGGGGTGACAGTTTACAATAGGCCTGTTTTTTTTGTAAAGTGTCCCCGGGACAGTTTACAATATTGTAAAGTGTCCCGGGGTTGTTTTCGCGCGGGGGACAGTTTACAATACTACACCGGCATATAAATGACATAAATTGCATAAATTGAGAACAGGATTGGGCTCCATACACAGCCCTGGGGCGAGCCTGTTGAAGATGTCTTAACGAGAGATTTGGCTTCTTTCGTAGCCACCCGCTGCTTACGATTCACCAGGAAGCTATGTATCAGGTTCAGCATGTCGTTGTGTATTGAAGCGGACTTCAGCTTGTCTACGAGAAGTGTAGGGCTTATGGTATTAAAAGCGCTAGTAAAGTCCACAAAGAGGCAGCGTGCATAGTTCTTAGAATTTGCATCGAGGTGCTCCTTAAACGTATCTAAGAGGACAGTGAGTGCATCTTCTGTTGAGCGATGCTCTCTGTAGGCAAATTGACTGTCATCTGTCAAACATTTGGTAAGTAGTGGCTTCGTGACTCGCTCAAAGGTCTTAGAGAAGACTGATGTAAGGGCTATCGGTCGATAGTCCTTGGCCACATTTGCAGTGTTTGACTTTGGGATTGGCTTGATAACAGCATTTTTCCATACATCTGGATATTTACCCTCCTTGATACAATCATTGAATAAATCACATAGAGGGTCACCAAGTGCATAGGCTGCAGTTTTGAGTTATTTACCTGGAATGCCATCTGGTCCACAGCTTTTTCTGGTGTCAGTTTGACGTAGGGTTTTGATGACGTCACCAGCAACCAGCTTAGGGATATTATCGCTGCAGAGTGGAGGTAGCTTGGGAGGGTCCTGGGTTTTCTTGAAACGAAGATAGAACTCATTAAGAGCGTTAGGGTCTACATTACACTCCTTTGGAGGCTGATTGTTTAGTTTAATAACTTCTTTCAAACGTTTCCAGGATTGCCTATCACTTGTTTTGAATTCCTGCTCTACGGTCTTAGCATAGCTTCTTTTTGCTCTCCGTATTTCACATTGTAGCTCAGTTTCTATATCATTGAGTTTGGCACGATCGCATGAATTTAGTGTAGCGGTCCAAGCCGTCAGGAGCGTTCAGATCTTGCCAGTTATCCATGTTTTGTCATTACTGACAACTAGATTAACAGTTGGAACGCATTCATCAAGGCAAAAAGCTAGGTAATCTGATATTATTTCTGCTTTCTCAGAAGAGTCACTTACATTGTCTGTCAGCACAGACCAATCAGTAGTTTCGATAGCAGATAGCAGCTTCTCTGTGGTATCATCATTCCACTTACGGACAGGAACTGTAGTTTTCACTACTCCAGGGTAATAAGGTAACTGGTTCGGAATTGCCCTCTCACGTTAAAACCTTCCAAAATGAAGAGTTGCCCTCTCTCTTCGAATTTTCACAGGCTTTGATATGATTGGCCCATTACATCTTACTTTTTTCTAATTGGCCTGTTCAATAACTTCATACTGATTACAATATCTGTGTTGGAGAACACTGAGTTAGTTATCGATATTGCTAGTAGTCAACTTTCTGAACAGCAGTCAGACTCAGTGGCACCAATCAGTTACTTCACAGACACATAAGACCACGATGAAGAGATGATGAGCCAACTCGGCTTCACAAGAAGAAGAAGAATGAAATTAGAACAGCTGTGAATGGACTTGATTGAATCAATTTGTTGTAGCTCTCAGGTAAATAAATGTTATTTAGTATTTATATTTGGTACACTACTATTCTACTACTCAGTTGTGAGTGAAAAATGAGTAGACTAACTAAGAAGTCTAGCTAGTAACTGTTAGTTACTATCACTACTAGTAGCTTTCTGTAGTTTGCCAATGGTACCAGTCCAATGTACATGTGCAGTGTAATATCAAGCAAGGAGAAGGACTCCTAAGAGTTGTAAGAGGGGGGGGGAAGGCTCATACAAGTCCAAGGAGTTTACTCCTTACTCCTCGCTTTGTTGTTTGTTGGTGGTGGCATGTTTAGGTGGGCAACTCTCGTGCAACTAATTGTCTAGAACTGTTATTGCTAATCTACTATGGCTACATGTAGGCCTACATACTTTACATTGTAAGGAAATGCCCCCTCTCTTTACTACAACTACAGCCTATGAAGGCTGGGTCTTGAATTTGTATAAAGTGTGTGCATAGGCTTTGCCTCGGCGCAACTGACGGATCATTATTGCTTCATGTCAACCATTCCCAACTGTCTGAGACTGGTGGGGTCACCCTTAAATACAAACAGCAAAACTATATACATATTAGTATACACTTTATTTACTGATCAAGCATGCGCATATAAGACCAAGTGGTACATCATCATCTAGCTTAGTAGGCGAGACCTGGGGCTGGTTTCAATTAGGATCCGGCTAAATTGTATTTAGCACACGTAAACCTGAGCTGTAGCCAGATCTTAGCAGCCACTTTAATCATGTTTCAATTAGGCCCTGCTACCACTCAGTTGTCACTCAGGTTAGTAGATTGATATTCATTTTGGAGAGATTTCACATTATCACTAATTACGACAGAGTTTATGAGTCAGTGGTTTTATGTCTATTGTCATTGCAGATTAATTACACTTTGATGAATCGTAATTTATCATAAATTACGATAGTATGAAACCATTCAATAAATTAGCATATCTTACATATAAAATTGCATGGTGGCTGAGTGATAGCCGTTTGAAACAGAACAGCCAAGATTCGCTCAGGATCAGCTATGAGTGTGTTAAATTTATCCTAATTGAAACCCGATTTGGTGAGTGGCTGAGCTTTAGCTGGCCTGTAGCCGTGAAAGCACGGCTAAATCTCTAATTGAAACCAGCCCCTGCTTTTAGCTTCGTTCGAGAATTGGCCACTAATCAATTGAACTATGCTCACTCTTGTGTGAACTATTTGCGAACAAATTTATCTAAGGAGCGAGGATATTGAGCATTTAAGTTGTAATGATCTTTCGGTTTACAAAGCACAGCTCATGCTAATTGAAATATTCCCTGGTCTATAATGTAATAAAGAATATACCAACCCCGATCACCAGAGGAAGGAAACCAGTGCAGACCTTGCCTTTTGCCAATGGTATTGAATTCAAATGATTTGTTGGCTGTACAGAGTCTCAACTACGTCACAGTGGTCATTTCATTATAATAAGCAGTGATCGGGGAGGGGGGCGGATTGCATATAATATTACATGTGTGGGCTCTTTGAGTTGCAAGCATGTACTTCGCCTTAATTCAAGGTCAACCACTGACAACCATTGGTTATAGTGGTCTGTAGTTGGAGAGTAGAGAAATTGGTTACTGAGAGAAACTAGACCATTGCCAGCTTGCACACAATTGCAAAAGTTTCCCAAATGTAAATCTTCATCAATAGAATGGTGTATTCAAGTGTTGTAGAGGTACTAGCTCTCTAGAGTATAACGCTGGTATAATTATTCGTCTTGTTAATTTGGGAAAAAAGTAGATAGGCCTAGATACAAGAAATGACTCCTTTTGATTGCAGATTTTTTTGTATTTTAGTCTACATTGTAAAGCAACACAGACCGCAGAATAGTACTGAGAACAGTACAATGAAGAAGAGAGTGTTTGGGTGGTTTATAGCAGATGAGATACAACTCGTAGTATCAATAGTCGTTCAGCTTACTCAATTCAAACAGGTAAGCAGACAATCAAATTTTCATTTTCGGTTGTAAAATTTAATTAAGTTGCAGCAGGGAACTGACCCAGAAAGGCTTGAGATGGCTGGGGTTATAAGCATCGATATCTCCACTGTTACACTTGCATCGAGCATCGTTAGTAATATAATGATATAAATGTCAGGTGATATGTGTAGGCTAACTGATGATAATTGCGTCGGTGTAATCGTTGAAGTATCATGGCATAAATTTGGTAAAAACTGCTTGAACACTGGCAGGCCTCAGCAAGAAATTTTCATTGAAGCCGGCCAGTTAGTGTAATTACGAGTTCAGTGACTATCGGAGTTGTGCTCTTTTTTTCATGGAGGGAACAACTCATTCCATCTCGCAACATCAAGTCACCTCTTCCCTATATTCCACCCTCCTTGCCACAGCTCATTATCTTGAATGATCATTTTAGTTACAAATTCGCTGGCGTTATGTGCTGATCAAACCTATAGATCGAGTGTTTCCATTCCAAGACACCAGATATAAAATTTCACAAACTTCTTCTCCAACGGCTGGCAAATCTGTTTCCATCATAGGGATTGTAGATTTAACCAGGTCTTTAAGTGTTGTGTTATTTGTAATTTGGCAACATGCTAGAATCAGGCTCTCAATGCAGAGAAAATTGAAGGGTCCAGGGATGAACCTTGTAGCAGCAAAGCCTTGTTATAAGACTGCAAATAATTTGAATGCAAATAATGTACTTAGGACATTGGAATGTATTATATTCATACTTTATCACATCATCAACTAAATATTTGTTGCAGAGAATACAGGAGAAAGACTGATTCAGTATGGCATGATAATGGCAGAGTTACGCATCAGAACCTTTGGTGGTTTGAATTCTGTCCTGAGAAATCTTGATGTACCGAGTGAGTGTCTGAGTGTCAAATAGTTACATTATTATGATTCATGATGGGTCATGATATACTCTTCGCTACCCTGACAAAGTGATCATTTGTATTTGATTGTCCAAATCAAGGATACCATCGCAGTGATCATTTGTATTTGATTGTCCAAATCAAGGATACCATCGGTAGCCTAATTGGTAACCATATCTCATACTCATTGAAAGACCCCCCTCCCTCCCTTCACCTGCTATCTACCTTATCAACCTAATTAGTGGTTAACTAATTAGATTGATAAGGTAGATTGCAGGTGAAGGAAGGGGGGGGGGTGAATGAAATCTGTCTCTTAAAGTATTGTCAATTGTTTGATTGTGGTTATCATGGGGCATTTAACTTCCCAACATATGTTGGTGTGTGGGTAATTCTAGGTCACAGGCCCTAAAAAAAATTAAACAGCATAAAACTTGTTTCTAACTTATAGTCAACTAAACGTATAGCCTTGGGAGTAAGTATTAGCTAAAGTTTAGTTTAGCTAGTCTTGAGATGACTTAATGTAAGCTAGCATTAAATTTTGGCTAGTGAAGGTTGAAGTCCATAAAAAGAAAAAAAGGGTGGGCGTATGTTTGCTACTCTTGAAGTTAGCTTTTTCAAGCCTGCGCAAAATGAAGAAAATTTCCTCCTATGAATACTTTACTCCTCTATGGAAATTTTTATGAACATTATATCTGCTTGATTTTGATTACTGTACCTTACATTTTAGAACGTACCTGAGGCATTGGATTAGCAGGATGTTGGCACCTATTGACATTTGACTACCGCGTCAAACAACTTGAAGGCAGTTAGTGTAGGAAGAACAAGTATTCATCAGATAAAGTGGTAAGCTACTCTCACACTACTCTGTAAGTCTACTCATTCTTCACGACTGAGTAGTAGAGTAGTACTCTACTACTCAGTCGTGAAGAATGAGTAGACTAACTAAGAAGTCTAGCTAGTAACTGTTAGTTATTATCACTACTAGTAGCCTTCAGTAGTTTGCCAATCAGGGGTGTCTTTCAATTAGAAAGAGCGATATTTTACTAAAGCAATTTATCACTATCACATCACTCGAAATTATTGCCCACTTGGTCTTTCAATTAGACAAAATCACTCCCAAATCGCTCACTCAGAATGTATATAGTTCAATCATTGACTGAACGATTTGAAAGTGAGACCCCTAGCAGGTATTGCTCACTCACCTGGTGAGCGATCAGATTGTGATTTTGGTTTTTAAGTGTTGTGTTATTTGTAATTTGTTAAAATGTTAGAATCCGGCTCCAAATGCAATGATCTCAGTGCCCTAACTTCATATCTAGATGGGTGAAAGAAAAAGGGCTTACACGGTTTCATCAGTAATAATACATCTTGGGTTTTAATAAGCTCATTGGATGGTTGTGACAGGGTTGTCACATCCAATTCTTGAGAAAGGCACCCAAGTGTCTTCGGAGTTCACCTCTATTACAAAAACTAAGTGCAGACAACCATTGCAGTACTAACAGTCTGCTGAATAACAATAAAAAAAGCATGGCTGTAAATGCTGTTGGCAAATTCCAACATGATTATAATATAAGTTGTATGTCAATTAAAATATTTTCACCCCTGCATTTCCGGTTGCTCCAATCCTAGTAAAATCCAAGTAAAACGATGTTGTCTTGTGTTGATGGCTGGAGGGGGGCAGCTCCAAATATATGCAAATTAGATTAAAATTTTTCTTGAGGTAGAGAATGTTTTACTTTTTGTCACCATGCTCAGTAAATAACCTAACAAAGAGTCAACTAGATGTCGAGCAGATAGTGCTTGCTTTCCAATCTAGTCAATGCAATGTCACAGTGTATGTTATGTCATTATCCCTATCGTTTTATCCAATTTTTCTGCATTTGGATTCGCTTCTGGTGTCACCAGTAAAATGGGAGGAACTTGAAATGTAGGCATTTATCACAGAACTTGCAATGGTTCTGGATCAAAGAAAGAAGAAATATGTCTTCATCCAACCAACTTAACATTATTGATCGCCAACCACCCAACCAACGCTACTCCATATTGAAAAGTTTCCCCACTCCTGATTGCTAAAATGAATTATTCTGAGCAATGATTTTTGCGTCATATTGTGTACTCTGATCTAAACTTCAACAGTGCCTCTGTTAGAAGGGAATTAGGGGGGGGGGGGGTTATTGTATGACACCTGAAGCTTTTGAACAAACCATCGGAGTGAGCATTTGCTAAGGTTGTTTCACCTTGGGCCTGACACTGAGCTTATATATATTATATCTGCTTTCGCTTTGCATACTTTTGTCTTTTGTGATAGTATGGTACTTCAAAAAGTGCTGTTTTGATGTGGCCGCGTGGGCCTACATACATCTCAATTCGTAGTTTAGTGGACAGTCATAGCTTCATCATATTCTATAGACGGCATACAATAGATAGCTGTCAGGTCATTTCTCACAGATATACTCATATATGGTGTCCCAAACTCCGCACATAATTTTTTTCTACAACAATCTTACCGTTTTTTTGACTTCACATCATGAATTAATTTCTACATACAAGATTATTTTCTACAGTTTTACTATTTGGAGGAGTGAACGTAGAATGGGGACAGTGACTCAGAAGATATACGACAGAGCATCATACTCAGCAGTTTTCTCACACCTTGTCACCCACCACCAATAACTCCAGCTTCAAAGAAGCACACTCTGCTGATGCTCTCTTTGTTACACTTGGAACTGAAGTTGAGAAGACACCAGGGACAAATACCCCCCCCCCCCCCTACCCAAGGTATGTATGGGCTTGAATGATCACCAATGCTTATCTATCAATATTTTGGGAGTCACCAGGAAAATTATTATGTCAAACAATGTAATCCTCTGATTCATGATTGTTGCTACATCACTTAGACGCGTATTATATATAGTTTTTTTTGGTGATGGGTTGCGGTAAATATCGAATATACCAAATATATCAAATTGGAATACTTTAGCCAGCGACACGTTGACACCCTCCCCCTAATTTAGCCACAATCGCTCTGAAAGTATGACACGGTGATTGATATACATTTTTCTTCTTTTCAGACTATAATTGAGACTCATGGTGGTATAGAGCGGACACCAGTCATGACACATCAAATATGCACCATAAGCACCTCCTCCGATAGTGAACTGTCACAAAAGTCACACTCTTATATCTGCGCAGCACTATGTTGTCACTGCACACTGTTGAATCAATAGATCAAAAAGTAGTGCCACATAAACTTTCCCCATATGATAATTGATAGGGATGGGCACATGCTCTCATTTTATCAAAGTTTCAAGCTGTTCAGTGTTCACATTTGTATTGATATATCAATTGACTTTAGGGCATTTCTTGCGCCTAATGGTATTTTATAATCCTGTTGACAATCGCAGGAGGCCTTCTAGCGTTGTTGATTGTGAATGCCAATGTTTTGTGGGTTAACATATGCAAGAATAACATCTAAAATTTTTAGTATTTTTTACTGATTCAATTTTTCTTTTGGACAGTTTATTGTTCTCACCTCGTCGATTATTCATAATTTTTCATTCCAATGCTTTGCATCCTATTCAGGTATCAGTGAACTTTAGTTCAATGCAGGTATTCCTACTGTGGATTAACATGTATATCAGTTATATTTAAGAGTACAATGAGTACGACTTGTTTTTTAAAATAAACAGCTTTCAATTCATTTCCAAAACATGATCAAAAGGTTCATCACTCGACATATAGGCTGAGCACTAGGTTCACGTTGATGCACTGATCTTACATCTTGTCATATATCATTACATGATACATTCGGTTGTCGGTTGTCACTGAACTGTGTGGGTGAGGTGGGTGGTTGAGGTTGGTGAGAGGGTCGGTCTACCTCTGTATGTCCGAAACAAGAAGTGTCATTTGTATAGCACACACATACATATTGAGGTTTGATCACAGCAATGAACTCCCTCTTCATTGATCACAGAATGGTTTCTCAGGCATTGTGTTTAGCAATGGCAGGCAAATTTACAAGTCGGTTTATCCCTGTGTTAAGCTTCTTATGGCTCATAGAGGGTTGCAGTTAGGTGGGAATCGGTGCTGCTAGTACACATTTTTTGGTTAGTGAGGTCCAAGGCTACTATCCTGGTTAGTAGTTAGTACAAGGCAGTTTAATAATTTTTAGAAATTAGTACAAAGCAGCTTACCAATTGATAGAGGATTATAGTACGATGGCACTGCTTGCATAAACTTTGCTAATATTGAACCCTCCTTGCTATAATCATCACCATGGTAGTATCATTGCTCGTAAAGAGTTAGTTATTTTTTTATTTCTCATCTAAACAAAATTCCCTGTCCAGTGGTACAAATTATGATTCTGTAAGACCGGTGTGAGAGTATTTGTGTTCAGATATATACAAAATAAGTCTAGTTGTACACTTTTTTGTGTGTTTCAACACCTCATCAATCATTTCAGTTATTGCTGGGTGGTTAAAAGTTATATAGATAGATCAGGAATCTTGTTTAGAAGAAGCCTATTTAAACTTTCCTTCTACACCCTCTAGATTTTAAGATATATCAATTTTTACAACCCCTTATCATTTTTAGGAATTTCAACAAGAATAGCTAACCAGAGGGATTATATAGATGACACACTAAGGGTTAATCTACGCTCCTTGGGATTTTTTAGCGTGGATGGCTTTCATTAGCTGTTTGTTGGATGAAGATGTTCTGGGCATGGAGCGCAAGCTCTGAATTTTATGGAATGTGGGTAGAGAGAAGCAAGGGTAAATCAAACCAAGGAGTAACAGCTTCCCCTGTTACTTCTTGATCAAACAGACCTATAGTTCAATGACACAATAGAACTCGTTTGTACGGAATTTCTGATGGTCATTGTAAATTCTAAATATATCAATGCAGGCGATAATATTAAGCTGATAGCTTTGAAAGATTATCTGCTACAAGACTGTCCAGGCAATTATTTATCGCTCTAAATCTTAACTGATGTAATGGCCCTACAAGCCCCTAATCTGGCAACCCAGCCGCCTGTCTAAGCTACCGGTCTCATATATAACAGAATAAATATCAGTGTGGGTATTCCTTTGGCAGGAATTTGTTGAAATGATTGGAACAAGGAGTAAAAGTACTCCTTGATTGGAACTCCAGACTATAGCTGCATTGTGGAAATCCTGTCGTAATGGTCGAAACTTCAAGGAAATGTATTTGGTAGTCCACATGGAACTGATGCATCGATGTTGTTTTGCCCGATACTAGCCACATCACTCAATTACATGCAATTGATTTGAAATTAAATGCTAAAAAAATTAAACCTTTTTAGTTGAAAATTGTATTAATCTGGAGTAGGTTGGTGAAATCAGTCTTGATATTCATTGATAAACCTTTAGGTTGAAAGAACTTTCAACATACCAAACTTTTCAATGCATGCATTCAGTGGCTACAATGTACAGTTCAATCTGCCTGATCACTTTCAATGGGATTAGCTTATTGAATTGAACAAGATTCTCAGTGTCTATTTGCCAATTACTTTTTACTTGACATCAACATCTTAGCCAAGCAGCTGAGTTCAAGCATAATTGGATGTATTGTTGTTATCCAAGTTGTTTACCCACAGAAGTCATAATCAAGATAAGCCAGTCAGAATGTTAATTTTGTTGACATTGGCAATCATAGGCAACCTGCACAGAACTTAAAAGGTACCAGTAGATTTAAAAATGGTTAACCCTTTGGGTAAACACACAGATTATCGTAATGAGCTAGCAGCAGATTATCAAGAGCTGAGCCAGATACAACCACTGTATGTTGTATCGGGCTCAGCTCTTGTAGTTGACCAAGTAGCAGAGGAAAATCAATGAAACACCGGATAATAAGGGCGCAAGAGATTTTTTTGCAAAGCAATCTCATGTTTGGCATAGTTACTCTGTACTATTATGAGCTTGGAAGCAGAGTTTGGTGAAATAATTTGATGAAAATATACAAATGGAATTTGGTCAACCATCTAGTATTTTTCATAAAAGGTTAAAACTTCCCACCCCCTCACTCTTCTGTCAAAGAATGATCATGATTGTACTTTCACCAAAACAACCATCATTGTAAACATGTACATTTGCAAAATTAAAAATTAACCGCATTCATTATCAACGGCAAAAGACAGTTAGGTCAGCTTACGATGACATCCTGTCTCTCTAATTCCACAAGTGTGTCATGATGACTTGTTACAAGTGCGATGGAATGTGTGTGTAGGATTAACTACCAGCGACAATTAATTCGATAATTAAAAATGTTGACAAGGAATATTGAGGTAATTAAGTCATTATGCCTGTTAAAGGCTAACCTCCCTGCTTGTGGCACACAAGCTGACAGCTTAAAATGTATTACTGTAAACGTTGTTGTCTTGTCACTAGCCTAACATTTAAATACTATCTGTACTAGTGCCAACACCTGCTAGGGAACTACCATCCAAGAGTGAGAGAGAAAAATGCCACAATTGCTTCCCGTACACCATATAACTGAGATGGCTGGGAATGATAAAGTTTAACATCAAGAGCTCCTTTGTAGACAGGTAATGAATGTATACCAGGCTTACAATAGATTTACCTTTGCCTCATTTTACCCACATACCATAGCATTCAGAGCTAAATCCTTGCTCAGAGCCATTCAATCTCAAAAATCCCAAGGAGCGTAGATTAAGACTATGCCAATAATCAGTATTAATACTGCATGCTTTGACACCAAGTATGTTTTCTAGCCAGGGGCGTATATTCTAAAAAATTTCACTCACTGACTTTTTAGAGATGAGCATAATGATCGGGCACAGCCCGATCCACACGCCGTAGGCGTGGCGGGGAGGGTGTGGGAGGGGCGCTTAAGCGCCCTTCCACCACGGAAATGTTTGCATATCGGTAGCAAAATAGTGCAAGCAGAGAGGTATTTCAATAGCTCACTGAGCTGTTGGGTACTTTCAGAAAACAACTCAATAGCAGTAGAAGATTATGGTAAAAATGCTCCAGTTATAAAGCACCCATTTGAAAAAAAACTGACCCCGAAGGGATTCGAACCAACAACAATCTTATTAACAGTGATTATTAGGCAGACGCTCTACACACTGAGCTAATATGAGTGCTAATATACGCCACTGTTTCTAGCATCAGTCAGCATATTTTCGGTAGTTCTGTGGAGAATATGGCCTCATTCGCATATCACTTTTCTCCACTTAGGCATGTAGGGCGATTAATACAAAGTAGATCCTCGCTCAACTGGTGAGCGATGTTGTACTTTTTTATTAGTAGCAAAGTTTTGTGATCATTCTGCTAGCATAATTTAGCTGATGTATTCTATTTATGCAGTTGCTGCCTACATTCTCAGATTGCACAAGATATAGCTTAGGGTAGGCCTACAGTACAACACAGAAGAGTTGAACATAGGTATTTTGTCGACTCATCATACTCAATACTAAGAGTTGTGCTTACAAAAATTGTGAGGAGGACAATTCGAATGGAATGCTTTCATTGTAGCAGCTAACTTGCCTGGTCATCTAAATACAGACTCATTGAATACAATGTCAATCCAATTATATAATATTGACTAGAACTGGGCTAGAACTGTAAAGGATTATACTATAACAATACAATAGCAATAATGAATGTAGTTTATTTGGCAGGCAGGGTTAATTATACAATAATGTTGCTGGTTGGGTAATGATATATGGGGCATGAAACTCAGTGTATGTCCTGAAAATCTGAGGTCTGTAGCTCAATAATTGCTTATTATGCCAGCTACAAAAGAAGCTTTCTCTAAAGCATCACAAATCAGTAACATAATGTGTAGGCACATTTTCTTTTTAGCAGCAGCATGGCTTCGAATGGTCTGACACCACAAATTTTTATATCATTGGATTGCTCATCTTCTGAGGAACGCAGTGGTTACTTTCTTTAGTAAACAAGGAAAATATCTATTAACACATCAAAAGCTTGATGGAAAACAGTTAAAAAATGATATAAATTGCTGACCTGCTGCCGGCTTATGTATAAAATTATTCCACTTTCATGGGGGGGCAAAGAAATACACAGTTTGTGAGTGTGTCCTGAAAATCTGAGGTCTGTAGCTCAATATTTTCTTGTGCCAGCTACAAAAGAAGCTTTTTCTAAAGCATCACAAATCAGTAAAACAATGTGTAGCCAAATTATCTTTTGAGCAGCAGCATAACTTCTAAAGGTCTGACAGCACAAATTTTTATATCATTGGATTCCTCATCTCCCGAGGAACATAGTGTTAATTTTTTTAGTAAAAAAGGAAAACATCTTCCAACATTAGTGAAAACAGTTTGAAAATGATAAAATTGCTGCCCTGCTGCCGGCATATGTATGCAACTACTCCATTTTCATGGCGGGCATTTTTTGAGTATGATCTGAATATCTGAGGTCTGTAGCTCGACAACTTATTTTGTTTGCAACAAAAATGGCTTCCTCTTTACAATCATTATGATTTATAGCCATATTGAGAGTATAAAAAATTTGGCACCAACTCGAACCCAGAGATCTGCGTTGACGAAATAGAGAATTATCCACTGAGCTACACAGACATGTTGTATCAAAATAAGAGTGTCTGCCTTAAATTTAGTGGAGCATGAATTCTGTATTACAACAATTACATTACATTACTGATGATGAATACACACACAATCAGCATATTTGTGCACAGCTAAATCATCGCAAATCAATAAAATAATGTAGAAGCACATTTTCTTTTGAGCAGCAGCATGGCTTCAAATGGTCTGACACCACAAATTTTTATATCATTAGATTGCTCATCTTCTGAGGAACATAGTGGTTATTTTCTTTAGTAAACAAGGAAAATATCTACCAACATATCGAAAGCTTTACGGAAAACGGTTAAAAAATGATATAAATTGCTGCCCTGCTGCCGGCTTATGTATGCAATTATTCCACTTTCATGGGGGGCAAAGAAATACACAGTTTGCGAGTGTGTCCTGAAAATTTGAGGTCTGTAGCTTGATAACTTTTTATGCCAGCCACAAAAGAAGTTTTTCGCTTTATAATTTATATGAATTTTGGCCTTTTCGAGATGTGGAGATAACTCTGGTTCACAAAATTACCTTATATGCCCTGAGTAGATGTCTGCTTACAGGTTTATAACGAGGGATGAGAGCTACTGGATTGTGGTCTGACTTGCCAAGTTTTCTTAGAGGGTAGCTCTTGAATGCATTCTTGAACTTTATATAACACTTATCCAATGTTTTTGACTTCCTAGTTGGACAAGTGACCTGCTGGTAGAAGCTAGGGAGTTTAATATCAATGTGGTTGAGGTCACCAAGTGCTATTATAGTGGCATTAGGGTTGACTTTCTCAAAGGCATCTATTTGGTGATTGATTGTTTTTATGGTTTCCTTGGCAACGTTGTTAGGTGTTGACTCAAACACAGCTGCATATATCAACAATACCGTGATAGCTGAGACTTCTCGTGGGGTCCAAAATGGCCGCAGGGAGATAGCCATAGTTTCCAAATAATGGCTGGAGTGGGTCCATATGACATGAAATGAATCGCACCAATGTCTATTGATATACAGTACTAATCCACCACCTATTGTTTTATCCGTGCTATTGCAATTAGACAGCAGTTTTGCAATAAACTTGTGGTCAGCAAGGCTTCAAGTTGATCAAACTTGTTTTACAAACGGTTAGTATTAGCTAGCAGTATAGATGGTAGTGCTGCTTTGATCTTTCCTTTGTACTTGAGCTCCCTGAGACTTTGTCTGACTCCAGCTCGTTTGCCTCTTTTCTTGCTCCTGAGCAGCTCTGGATGTCTGCACATGATTGACTCCTTATAATTATCAGTCCACACCTGTTTTTGAGTGTCCTTTGTGGTCTTTCTGATTTTTAGGAGACTGTTTCTATCAATTGTGGTAGCTTTGAATGATCAGAGTGGCTTATGACAAGAGAGATAATAGAATGACACCATCTTAGACATACAATTAATGCAGTTTTCAAAACAAAGTGAATACTTTCCAATTGGCTATTGGCATTAAGGTATAGTAACGGTGAATTTTTATGATACTATTATAGTCGGATAGGTAATTTGAAACTATTGGTTATTCAAAAAAAATTTTTGCAATATCTTCATCGATTTATTTTTTATTGCTAATTACAGTATTTACTACAATTACTACGAATACTATGAAACAGAGCGCGAGAAAATTATTTATGAATGAAATTATTCACACTTTGCGCATGACGCAACGAGCTATACCAGCAGTGTGTGAAAGGCAGCTATCAGCTGGAAATGGTGGTGTAATAGCAGTCTGATAACACAAACAACTGCTTTTGGCATGGCAATCAGAGGATAATGACAGCATTGATCATGAAACAATAGGATACTTGAATATGTCAGAACAGGCTAAAAATGCACAAAGTTGTCTTTTCAATGTCAGGAGGAAGACAATTCACTCTGTCTTTTTTACAGCTGATGTTGAAATATCCTGCCGATTCCCAAATTATTGGTCATCAAATTAGGTCAACCGGAAACATCTCTGTTTCATTCATAAAAAATTATTATCTGATTACCGAAGTGGAGATTATGTTGTATTATTCGCAACAGATTTGGATAAACATGTCCAAACTCGTCAAAAACCATCATAAAACAAAGATGAAATCAAAACCCACACCTTCCAAGGAATATGAATATGGAATTCAAAGGGGATAAGTGACAAATTGTGATTTAAGAGGTGAGTCACCCCCATAGAGCAGATTTGCTTCCTGTGTTCAGTAGGTCAACTTTGAGAGGTGATACAGTTGTTGCTATGGTAGCTAAGTTGAAGAACAACATCACGCCACTGTTATAAGTTGGTTTACTAAAATAATTGGCAATCAATCAAGGCTGAGGCCTTCTATATCTTCAGAAAAATAACTCCACATCACACCATGTTTTGTCATTGAGAAAATAACCAAAAATCCCCTACTGATAGAAATCAGAGCATGTAGAGCATCAATGATTGTTTATCACTTACACATTGGTCACGCCGTTGTCATGAGGAGTCAATGCATGCAACAGATACAATAAATCATGTCAGGTGCTCAAATTGTGTTAGATAAATAACTAAATGCACAGTTGAGCTAATGAGCAAATATTACTTTCCTATACACGGTGGAGTCCACTTGTAATAAACAGCAAGGGTGCAGTTTACATATAACAAGTATTCCTGTACTTGGCTATGATGCAAGAAAACAGCCAAGGTGTTATCACATACAACTAGTACTCCTGTACTCAGTTGTGTGGATTTGTTACCAAAAGATTGTATAATTAGGCAGAGTTCTGTATTTGATAGTTGGTAGCTTCTAAGAGATTACTTGTGATATGGAGTGAGTTTGTCTTATGATTATTATGCTGAGTTTATAATTAATCTCGAAGCTTAGTGCTACTTAGGATTAGGTTATTACCAAGTTCCACTTAATGAACCTTGTCTGAAAACCTTGTCCAAAAGACCTTGTCTGATAAACTGTATCTCAATAGACTTGCTCAATAGCCTTGTCCAATGAGTAATCCTGCCTTTTCCGGTTTATCTATTACTGAGTAATAAGATAAGATTAAGGTTTAGTTTCCTGAGTTCTTTTATTGTAGTGTAGAGTGAGATAGAGTTAACAGGTCTGAGTAAAATATGGTTAAGCATCGCCTTTTATGCTTAGAGAACAATAGAGGCGCAAATAAAGAGATTAGCCAATGAAGAGTGGCTTTAGATAATTCTTTACAAATATTAGTATTATTGCAGGGAAACTACTTGTATAACTATTTGTATAATCTATTTACATAAGAATGTCTGTACATTTCATGATTAACAATATGATTTTATGATTAACAATTATTGATGGCTTTTGCCTGTTCATATCACTCTCCTTTCCAGCACTTAATAGTGCGATAAAAGATTGAAAGCAAAAGCTTAGGGTTAGTAATACATTGTCCGACACATACTATTTTTCAGAGTTCATGATACTTAGTATGTGATATGTGGAGTCTGGAGTTTAACTTGCTCCCTTTTGTTGATAGCTATTTCCAACTCGATGTCAGCTATAATCCGTTGATGAGAAGCTCTCATGTGGTGTAAGAATGCTAGATTCTTGTTGTTTTGGTTCAAGGACCTCTGTTGTTCACCGGCTGAGACTCGATATGGTTGCTTCTCAGGATGTTGATTGACTGGAGATCGTACTGGTTGTTTCTGGATGTCTGGTGTAGGCTTCTCGAACACTGTCTGTTTAACTTCTGGTCTTAGTCTGCCATCTGGTACTGGTACAGGAGTTCGCCGTCTAGGAGGTATGGGAGATACAGGCTTGGTAGTTGTATGGACCATCCTCTTGAATATAGTGCCCATCTCAGGAGAGAATTTCCTTGGAGAAGGCTTTCGTCTGGGAGATGAGTGGTGAGTCCTCTTTGGTATGGAAGGCTTCCTGTGAGAGGTCTCTGGTTTATAGGGGAGAGGGGGACAAGTCTTCTGTAGCTGAAGATAATCTCGAGCCACCTGCCATGATTCTCTATCCACTTTAGCACCGTAGTTTCTATGCGTGTGTACTTTGGAGTGTCTCCATACAGATGTACTATAGGCTGCGGTGAAATCACACTCCCGACAGGCATGTATGACATAATGTGTCCAGGAATGTAATCGAGCTTGTTCGGCTGACTTGTCAACTGTTATGTTACATGTTCGACACTTGTTGTGGTCTAAGATGTAGTGATACAGCTCCCTCTGTTTCCTGATGGTATTCTCTGACACATAATTGTCCCCCTGTAAAGAATCAACATCATAATTAGCCATTTTTATTCTACTAATTCTGATTTTACGATTGTCTACAGTGGAGAGCTTGGCTCCTGCCCGACCTGTCTCCCTAGAGAAAACAGGCTCCTTTTTATCTAAGTTATCAACTTTACTTGTCTCCCTTAGGAAATCAAGTTCTTTGCTGACTAACTCTAAGCCCAGTGAAGAATAAATGTCACTTTTAGGTTCATTGCTCACCTTGGATGGGGTTGGAGCTTTGATCCTAGTAATAAGTGGTTTCTTTTCGGGTGATTTCAGCAGCTGAGTTAGTTCATGTCCTTGTTTCGTAGTGTCATCCAGAACCTTATCCATCTCCGCCAAAACCTTGTCCAATTCCATATCCGAGTCGTTATCTGAAGAGCTGGAGCTTGAGCTTGAGCTGAGAGTGTCTGCTGATTGATATTTAGTCCTCATAGTTGCGGTTGTTGATGTTGTCTGACTCTCTCCAGCTGCTGCAGGGCTTTTTATGCTGGGAGTTACGTAACTCTGCCTCTTAATTGGATAATTTCTCCCCAATTTAGGCAGTTGTCTAATTGGGTAATTATCTAATTTTTGTGGTAGGAGGCGTGGCCAATCTTTGTCATCCAAAGTAGAAGTAGTTTCACTTTGGGACACTTTGTAGACAACGAAATCCCGAAGTTTTTCTGGGATTTTCCTGTTTCTAGCTGTTCTATTGTTTCCGGTTGTGGCGGGTGTAGTTATCTCATTTGTTTCCATTTCCGGTTCAGAATTTTCTTCATTTTCTTCTGAAATGACTGGGAGAAATTCTTTCTTTGTGATTTTGGGAGTGACTTCTACTTCACTCCAGGATTCTGGGACTGCTTGAGCTGGATTTGTATCGAGTGAGACCTCTGGTAAGTGACTAGGTAGAGTTTCTTCTGTTTCAGCTATCTGTTTGGGGATTGGCTTTGGATACCCAGATCTTGTGGGTTGTTTTGTTATTTCTGGGATTCGAGGAGCTCTTCCCCAACTTTGGGTAGCTTAGACATGAAGCTTAAGTCTCCCTTCATGCTCTAGAGTCTGTCTGCCGTTGATTTCCAGTAGGTAGGTATGGTTAGAGTTGGCCTGAATAATGGTGTAGGGACCAATCCATTTAGGCTGCAACTTTGCTGTAGTATTTTTCCGGTGTCTCTTGTTTTTTATCCATACTTGATCACCTTTTGTGAGCAATGGTGGTTCTTGAAGGTCTGAAGTTCTAATTTCCTCTTGTTTGTGGCGTAGCATCTCATAAGCTTCCGTTAGTCTGTTATGGATTCTGGCAGCATAGTCTTCTCTGCTGCTTGTATCTTCTGACGGACCTGATAGCAGATTATCTGGAAGTGTGAGCTCCCTCCCAAACATGAGATAATTAGGAGTTTCACCTGTAAAGCTGTGAGGAACCCCTCGCAAAGACCTGGTTAAGTGTGGTAGCACCAAATCCCAGTCTTCATCATCTCTTTCCAGTAAGAGAGAGCGAAGAGAGTTTCCTAGGTCTTTGTTTCCTCGTTCCACTACACCATTACCTTGAGGATGGTAAGGTGTAGTTTTGCTTTTATCCACTTTCCAGAGCTGACACAGTTCTTTCATTAGCTGGCCTTCAAATTGTGCCCCTCTGTCTGTATGTATCCTCTCTGGAAGTCCAAAGTAATTGAATACTTGTCTTTCCAGAGTCTCAATTATAGTGAAAGTGGTTCCATTTGGTATTGCAATAGCATCTTTCCATCTTGTGAAATGATCTGATATCACTAAAATCATGGTGTTTCCTCGCGGAGTCTTCTGAAATGGTCCTACCAGATCTAGACTTAACACTTGCCAAGGCCTTCCAGCGAATAACCTTTGCTGATAATTAGTTTTGATATCCCTGCTGTGCTTAGCTGCCTGGCAGATTTCACAAGAGTTGATTGCTCTTCTTATCTGTGACACCATTCCAGGCCAAAACCAAGTCAATTTGATTCTTTGATAGGTTTTGTTTATGCCAGAATGGTGTTGAGTGTGGTGTTGTTGTATAACCAATGGTCTCATCTCTGTAGGGCCGACAATACTCCAAACATCTCTCCTATTGATTTGTATTCTTACTCTAAGGATACCATTCATGATCCTTAGAGTTGGCAGCATTTCACAGAGTTTTTTAAATTCTGTGCTCCCTTGGTTGATGATTTCTTTCCGTGGTGTTTCTCCAGATATTACCATCTTTCTGATGAGAGAGAGTTCACTTCCTTCTTTTGATTGTAAGGGAATGATGTCTTTCTCTAGATCTGATGATATTTGGATTCTGTGGACTTCTGTATCTTGGAGTTGAATAGGGTTGGCTGGCTGTCTGTTGTGAGAATCCATCCCTTTCATGTAGGTGGGCCTGATTCTTTCACCATGAAGCTTGCTTCTCCCTTCCAATCCTTGATGTGTTCTTTCTGAGTTTTGTAGATTTGAAGTCTGAACTGGCGGGTTACCATCTATAAGATCAATCCCTTTCATATAGGTGGGTCTTATCTTATCATGGTATCGGTGCTGGGTTCTCTCTTCTTCTCTATCAAATAGTCCTGAGTTCTGAGGCATGGTCGCAGAGGTAGACTGTGGATAATGTGGATCTATCCCTTTTGTGTAAGTGGGCCTGATCCAATCGTAATATTCAGGTTTCCTCCCTTCCAGTACCAAAGATTGTGGTATAGATTTAATGGTAGTTGTCTTCTCTCCTCTCCCTTCCAAAACTATACCATCGTCTAATACCATCTGGTGAGATATGACCATCTCTTACCAATGTGGTCCTCCATCTCTGTCTGTTATTCTGGTGCACTGCTTACAGTCCATACATTGTCTTGATAGACCATCTGCATTTCCATGCTTTATACCAGCTCTATGTTGTAGGGAGAAAGAAAATTCTGACAAAGTTTCCAGCCATCTGGCCACTTGGTGAGATGGTTCCCTTCGCTTATAGAGCCACTGTAGAGATGCATGATCAGTTCTGCAGAGGAATTTTCTGCCATACAGGTATGGTCTAAAATGCTTGACTGATAATATGACTGCTAGCAGTTCCCTCCTGGTGACGCAGTAATTTCTCTCTGCCGGGGAAAAAGTCTTACTCCAGTAAGCTATTACCCTCTCCTCACCATCATGGATCTGAGACAAGACAGCTCCTGCTCCATCTAGGCTAGCATCTGTGTCTAATATAAAGTCTTTACTGTAATCTGGATACGCAAGTACTGGTGATTCAGTGATGAAGCTTTTTAGAGTTTGAAAAGCTTTCTCCTCCTCACTGCCCCATACAAAAGTTGATCCTTTGATGGTCAATTTGTTCATGGGTTTGGCAACTGTAGCGTAGTCAGGACAGAACTTCCTGTAGTATCCCACAAATCATAAGAAGGTCCTTACTTCTGATTGATTCTGTGGTCTCTTCCAATCCATTACAGCTTTAACTTTTGCCGGATCTGTAGACACTCCATCTTTGCTGACCATGTGCCCAAGATATTTTACCTCTGTTTGTAGAAGTTCACACTTGGATGGTTTCAGCTTAAGATTTGCAGACCTGAACCGTTTGAATACTGTTTCCAACCTGGTGATATGAGAGTCAAAGTCTTGTGAAAAGACTATAACATCATCCAGGTAAAGTAGCAAACTGTTCCACTGTAATCCTGATAGTATTTGCTCCATCAGCCTTTCAAAAGTTGCTGGCGCGGAAGTTAATCCAAACGGCAGCACTTTCCACTTCCATAACCCTCCTCTGGTTACAAATGCTGACTTCTCCTGTGCATCCTCATCCAATGGGACCTGCCAGTACCCAGACGCCATGTCCAAAGTACTGAACAGCATGCTGCCGGAGAGTGCATCTAAGCTATCGTCAATCCTGGGTAGGGGGTAGGCATCCTGATTTGTGACAGCGTTCAGTTGCCTGTAATCTATACAGTCTCCAACCTGAACCTTCCTTCACTAATACCACCCCACTACACCATCCTGAATTAGTTGGCTCTACTAGTCCTCTCTGTACCAAATCCTTGACCTGTCTTTCCACCTCCTGGTCCTTTTCCATGCCTAGCCTTCTAGGAGGCTGCCTGATTGGTTTGGTGCCAGGTTCCACAGGTATCCCATGTGATACAAGATTAGTTCTGCCGATGTCTGAGTCATTTTTACTGAATACATCTTGATTTTCCACCAGAATTCTGGCCAGAGTCTGTTCCTGTGAAGGAGAGTTACAGCTTTTTACAGCTTTCTCATACAGAGGGAATATATGTTCAGGTAAAGAGACTGAGGAGTTTATATGGTGACACTTTATAGAGTTGTCCTCTCTTGGTGAGTTGCTTCTGTGGTTTGTCTGTATCTCTTGGGGAGTGTGTATTTGATCTTCTGTAATTGGAGTGAATAAACCCAATGTGGTCCCAGCCCTGATTGTGATTGGGGCTTGCCTTGGATTTAAGCACCTTACAAGAATCCTTCTCCTAGAGTTGACTTTGGTAAGAGTAGCTGCCAGCATAACTTCGGAATGATTTTCTGCTGAATTCTCCACAATGCCGATATGGTGAGCTGGGGGACTAGTTAATCTGCAGACCAACTGAGCTTCTGAGCCTGGAGGTACCGTAGTAGGGGAGACAATCTGTACTTTGTTACAAAGTAAGGCCCCATTTCTACTGGTACAGGCCAGAGATTGGTCCTGCATGATTAGAATTCCTTTATCAAATATCATAGTGCATTGATTTTCAGTGAAGAATTTCATTCCTAAGATTGCGTCATCAGTGATGTTGGCCACTTTAAATAGTATGGTCACATGAATAGTCCTGATTTTGCAGGTCAGTGTGATTGTCCCATAAACAAGTAGGCCACTTCCATCAGCAAGGCTGGCAGTAGTCTCATTTGCTGCTAATTGTGTTTTGATCCTTTCTGGTAATCTGTTATAGAGATGTCTGGATAGGATATTTTCGGTACTGCCGCTGTCAAGCAAGTATTGGAGAGGCTGACTCTCTACTTTGCCAGGTATGTATAAGCAGTCATAATTTGTCCAATCCACATCTCGAACTTGGGTTTTACCAGAGGATTTAGCACGCCTAGCAGTCTGATTAGACTCTTTCTGACGAGGTCCATGCTGAGCAGAATCCTTTACTGAGCTGGACCTTGGGAGTTTAAAGTCGGCTGGGTTTTTCCAGACTGGAAATTCTCCTGACTATTAGCTCCTTGGTTCAGCTGAGGACAGTTTTTTTTCAGATGTGGCCCTCCACATTGGAAACAGCTTAGAGTCTTCTTTGTAAAGTTCTTCTTTGATGGTGGGTTTGGGAACAGATGTCCTGTATATCCTCCTGGCATATACATTCTGTTATCCTGATGTCCATAGAACTCCTGGGGATTAAATGGTAACTGAGGCATCATCTGCTGTCCTGGTAGCATGGGCTGTCCGGGCATCATATGAAGGGGATATGATTGGTTGGGGAAATATGGGGAGTTATCTTCTGTTTTTGTCGCTCCTGTCGAGATTTCCTTCAGTGTGTTTTGCATGATTTTGAGAGTCTCCAGTAGCATGTCCGGTTCCTCGGAGATAGCCGTCACCCTGGTCTTGTTTTCACTCCATAGTGACATGAATTCATCAGATAGTGTTACTGCGGCCCGGACAGTGGTTGGTCTTGATGTGCACAAATGTTTCCTGAGTTCTTGGTTGTTGGTATTTCGTAAGAATTTGTCTAGCGCGATATCCTCTTGGTCTTCTTCAGCCATGGTAGGATAAGCTATCTCTACATAATTCTTGATTTCTTTTCCATACTCCAGAAAGCTTTGTGTAGATTTCTTCTTAATCTTCTCTAACTTGTCTCTGGCTTGTTTTATTGTTAGCCCGAATGTGGTTCTTAGATTTAACAATAGAGTTTCGATATTGTTTCCTTTCCCACAATCTAAAGCTTTCCCAGATAGACTTCCTCGTAGATGTATAAGTGTTTCTTGGTTTGTCCATTCATTGGTGTCAGCAATTTCTTGGAATGCTGATATGAATTGTTCGACATCACCTATGCCATCATATTTGGGTGCTTTAATCTGTTGTCTTCGTGGTTGGTTTATTTGGGTAGCTGCTCTGAGTGCCGTGACGAGTGTTGCCATTGTCAACATGTCGGCTGGTCCTGGATTGGCCTCTGCGTTTTGATTTTGTTCATCCATATTATTGTTTATTAGCTCTTGTTCCATGGATCTTCTTCTTGCTCTTCTAGCCATAATTATAATCTAGCTTGGTAATTTGATCCCACTGCTGCCACCAAATGTAATAAACAGCAAGGGTGCAGTTTACATATAACAAGTATTCCTGTACTTGGCTATGATGCAAGAAAACAGCCAAGGTGTTATCACATACAACTAGTACTCCTGTACTCAGTTGTGTGGATTTGTTACCAAAAGATTGTATAATTAGGCAGAGTTCTGTATTTGATAGTTGGTAGCTTCTAAGAGATTACTTGTGATATGGAGTGAGTTTGTCTTATGATTATTATGCTGAGTTTATAATTAATCTCGAAGCTTAGTGCTACTTAGGATTAGGTTATTACCAAGTTCCACTTAATGAACCTTGTCTGAAAACCTTGTCCAAAAGACTTTGTCTGATAAACTGTATCTCAATAGACTTGCTCAATAGCCTTGTCCAATGAGTAATCCTGCCTTTTCCTGTTTATCTATTACTGAGTAATAAGATAAGATTAAGGTTTAGTTTCCTGAGTTCTTTTATTGTAGTGTAGAGTGAGATAGAGTTAACAGGTCTGAGTAAAATATGGTTAAGCATCGCCTTTTATGCTTAGAGAACAATAGAGGCGCAAATAAAGAGATTAGCCAATGAAGAGTGGCTTTAGATAATTCTTTACAAATGTGAGTATTAATGCAGGGAAACTACTTGTATAACTATTTGTATAATCTATTTACATAAGAATGTCTGTACATTTCATGATTAACAATATGATTTTATGATTAACAATTATTGATGGCTTTTGCCTGTTCATATCACACTCCCATTGTCTATGTAGGAGAATATTTTTTCCATATATATACATTTTGAAGTCTCTAGAATTGTTAACTAGTGTTTTTTATGCTGTCAGATTAGAATTCAGCTGTGAGGATACCAATAAGAAACCTCATGTCTGGCACAAAATTATGCGTTACTTCATCGTGCACAAAAAAGCACTCAGGAGCCAAATTGAAGGAATATGATGATAAATAATTCAACCTCGCCTTCTTTATAAACCGCTATTCAAAAATCAAGAAGAAAACCAATTCCATCTCTATGCTACAGCTGCCTGAAAGTTTCCTTTCCAGCAAAATACGTGATTTTCGTGCAGTCATGACGCGACGTCAAAAGACGTTACGTCCTCGACTCTCATAGAAATATACTCCTACCTAGATGGTCTTCCATATATGCCAAAATCAACTAATTCGGACAACTTTTTTAGGCGTTACTATACCTTAATTGGTTATTGGTAATTATTTCGGGTGTTGATAGTAAACAAGAAGACAAGTTAATTTTGTGTCTTGCATTTTTTGTTTGCATTCCAGAAATGTATGGATATAATACGCAAATTTGCAGGTGATGCACCCAGGCCATAAAGCATGAAACACTATGTAGTGGCACAATTTTGTTATGGTACACTGTTAGTACATCACCTTTACATTTTAATTCAAATGTCATGGTAGCATTAATTCAGCTAACAGTCATATGGGAGTGGGCTAAAATTGTTTCACAACGTAATTGAACATGACACAAATTCAGGGAATTTCAATTCAGAAGAAACCCTTTTGTTGGTCGACAGTGCCATCAGTATAAACAAGGGGTGGTAAAAGTTTATTTAACGGTAAAGTCAATAATTTTGTAATTCATACGAAAGCTGGAAGTTCAATGACCATGACTTCCAAACATAACTAAATCATAACAGTTGCATCTGGACACTGAGCTGACCACCAAAACATTCTCAGAAACAGACTCAACAACCAAAATTTCCCTGCTAAACATTACTGAAATCAACTTTGAGCCCCCTGTCTGTATACTATATCTAACTCTGATAATTGCGCTAAAAGGATTTAGCAGTGGAGAAATCTTCTTTATCCTCAAGATGGATTGT
Source organism: Membranipora membranacea (assembly GCA_914767715.1). Taxonomy (NCBI): domain Eukaryota; kingdom Metazoa; phylum Bryozoa; class Gymnolaemata; order Cheilostomatida; family Membraniporidae; genus Membranipora; species Membranipora membranacea. The sequence goes on along the minus strand of OU612072.1, from coordinate 396,885 downwards.
TGCTTGTTTAACATGTACTATATAAATATAAATTTCAAAATATTTCCCCATTGTTTATGAACTTTGTGACAGTTTTAGTACCATTAGACAAAAACTCACAACATTTATGTCTATTTAAGGAATCTGCCTCTTACAGGGAGCTATCATACAAACATCAAGGAAGAAGCAACTCCTTATTTTTTAAAACACACTTCATAATATAGTGGTAATCTTATTCTGATTAATAATAATAGGTAATATATTTTATGTAGAATGGACTAGATGAAAATGAATGTACACCTCTGATGATAGCCGCAGCCTGGGGTCACACACATACTGTGGCCAATCTTATCAAACACGTTGCTAGGGTTAATATGACTGACGGAAAGTTTAAAACAGCTCTACATTATTGTGTGGATCAGAGCTCACCTAGCCTCACTACAATCAGGCTACTATGCAACAAAGGAAGGGTGTTAATAATAATGGTGTAATGGAATAACTGTTTCAAATTGCGCAATCGATAGCCGTTGGCTGTATTTAACGATGCGTGTTTTATTGTGCTTGCATGAGGTAAAGTGAATGTGAAACCAAGGAGTAAAAGAGAGGAGTGGCATCTAAGCTTTGTTTACAATGAGGTGTAATGGCACTTCCGGTTCTTCATGGAACCTCGTTTGCAGTATTCTAGTGGTTCTAAGGCTTCATAATCACAGGCTATGTGGTTCGCCCCGGGACTGAGCAGACATTTGGCCACCACCATATGTTCCCGTCTAGCAGCAATCATCAGCGGAGTCTGCCCTCTGCTGTCCTTACAGTTTATATCTGCATGTCCTGAGGATCATTTAATTAAGCCACAGAATTCATGCATTACGTTAAAAAACCATTATAGTATTCATATTTTGTAATATTTTATTTTGCTGCAAAACGGTCAAAGTGATTGTGAAAGACTCAGGTTTTTGGAATCATTTTGAGTTCTCAGTCTTATTCATTTAATTACATGGAAAAAGTAGCTTTAAAGTATGTTTCAATTTGAGTGATAATCAGTTGAACCTGAACCAAAGGCAGTTTTTGAACCTGGAGCAGAATTGTAAAATAGACTGGGCATTCCATAGTAATACCAAAGAAAACCTGATTGTTTCACCAAGGAGTAAAAGAGAGGTGTGAAATCTAAGCATTTCAGTTACCCTATGTTGCCTCTGCTGCTATAGTTAATAGTGGGCACAACTCCTTACAACGTATATATAAACACAGTATAAATTTGGCGCCATATGATGTCATAATCAGAATTGGCCAATCATTTTAACTCTACTAGATCTGACTCATTTTTTAGCAAAGTTACAATGCTTTAAAATTAGGTTTGGGGAGCTCACAGAGGACCCTCACTGGTCTTTTTACTGAGACTAATATGTAAAGGTCAGGGTGAGAACAAAATTTGGACATTACAGCATGATGTGAGGAATATTTGAGCATAGCAAAAACACTGAATTAAGGTATCATGGTGTACTAATGCATACTTGCCAAGTAATCTAAATACAAAATAGGGAGATTCCATTTTACGGCGATACTGCACCACAACGTGGTGCTTCGAGGGTGCGAAGCACCCGAGTCACCCACCTGGGGGTTTGGGGGGCAGAAGCTCTGAGAGCGTTTCCAGCCACTAGGAAGGGCTAAAAAGGTATATTTTACCCCAAATAGTTTCATGTTTGTACTAGTACTAAAATATCAAACTGAGGTGAAATACACTGTAAACAATTACAATCAATCCATGGGCCCCTGGGACTCTTACATACATGCCTTTACATTGTCAATGTCCAGTATCAAACACCCCATTGGCAAAGTAGAGGCATGTAAGTCCCAGGGGCCCTTGCCTGTCAAGACAGGCTACAAGTGCCCATGTATCATCAAGATCTGAAAATGTGCTCAGTCACAGGCAGTGAGAATCCAGATAAGGTACTATATTCCTGTTTGACTAACATTAAATATGTTTCAAAGTCTTTGGTCTGAGCTTTGTTAAATTGTAGTGGACCTACCTTTGGAATTGTTAGGTCTCTATTTTCCTTCACATAAATTTAACTAGAGTAGACAGTACAAAATTAATACTAAAAAATGTGTGATCTGAAAGGAAATGAAAACTAAATGTATGCACTTGACTAGCTACTTTTATTGTGCCCAATGACAGTCAGTGTTGTGAGTTATGAGAGGATGCTATTGGTCATTTACAATAATAGGCTGAATTTTAACCAAACAGGTAAATTTGTTAGGATTGTTTAATTTGATAATTCCTTTCAATTTTGTGTGCAAAGACCTTAACAGTAACTAGTCAACAACAACATGTGCTTGGATAACTATCAAAAAATTGCGATTGGACTGTTTTCTCTAAAATCTGGGGGAAATAGTGAGAGTGGGAGGTGGGTGTCAGAATCTGGAGGGTCACGCCTAAATCGGGAGACTTGGCAAGTATGTTCATATCGGGTCACGCTATAATGTCAGACCTTGCTAAATTTCATACCAAGTCATAATAATTCATATCAGGACATACTAAATCATATCATACCATGATAAATCATACCAAGTAATACTCATTCCTATCAAGTCATATCATACCTTGTCATAGCAGAGAAATTAAATGCGCATAGCGCAAACAATTTTGGGGTCTTTTTATATTAGAAATGTATGTCACATTAAACTGTGACATTGAATTCATTTGAAAATTAAAAATCATTAATTTTTGAGGTTGGGCGGTCTTTTAATTTGGTGTGACATTATTTATGTAGGTTTGTAATTGTAGGAGCAATCGACGGGAAACATTTGGTGACAACTAAGCCATACAATGCCGGCTCTGAATACCACAACTATAAAGGTCAGGAATCGATCATACTAATGGCCCTCTGTGACGCCAATTACAGGTGCGTAATTTTAATACAATGCCTCGCCTCAGCCCGACGAGAGAGTAGTTTCGCTTGTCCTGTGACGGAGGGGGTGGACAACCTTATTCATATATTGACCATAGTGCTATGGCTTAGCTGGTGTAGTTTGAATGACCAGTTTGGTTGGTCAGGCTGCTCTTTATTTATTATATTATTTCCAAGTCCATTTTATATAATATTATACAACCATGACTTGGAAAGTTATACTGTTAATTTTGCACATGCGCGTGGTAATTCGAGAGCGGTTCTTTGCAGCCCTCAGACTGAAAATCGGGGAGTTGTGGCACCTTGTTATCATCAACTACTCTACTCTTTTGAAGAGGAGAGGAGTTGATAGCAATGTGCCACAACTCCTCCGATTTGCAGTCTGAGGGCTTGTACTATGATAGCGGCAGTAGGAAAACAATATCAAAATATATGCTGGAAATTGGAAAGTTGTGCTATCTTTATGGTATCGATTTGATACCCAATTCTTTTTGCAGTTTCACATTTGTCGATATCGGAGCGCAGGGAAGAGCTTCCGATGGAGGAGTATATGCTCGGTGTTCTTTAGACAGAGCAATACAGAATGGGGTCATTCAGTTGCCCCACGATCGTAAGCCGGCAGGCTTTGACACAGCGTTGCCTTACTGTATGTTAGGAGATGAAGCGTTTCCATTAAAACCCTATCTCATGAGACCGTACCCGCAAAGAGTCCTGAACAAGCAGAAACGTGTAAGTTTTCTAACATGTAAAGCTTTGATCGTATTTGTCAAAGCCAATCAAACTACCTGTTTTCGTTTACTTTTGGATGGTTTTTTATAGTTTCAATCTAGCAAGAACCCGACTCCTGTCATCTTATCCAACTCTTCAAAAATTTAAACCTGTAGTTCTAATTGTAAATCGTCTTCACTTATAGATTTTCAACTACCGATTGTCACGGTGCAGACGGCTCATTGAGAATGCTTTCGGGATTTTATCATCAGCCTGGAGGATTTTATACCGCAGGATCGATCTTGAACCTGACAAAGTTAAAGTCTTAGCTCTAGCGTGCTGCTGCTTACATAATCTTGTCAGGTAGCTACACAAATCTTATTATCACTAGGCTCGGGCTGTCCACGACCGGACTGCTATCATGGCCATGGTAGCAGTCCGGTCGTAAGCATTGAAAGACGAAATAATTTGACAATACCAAAACTTGAGTCAAATTTACTGTTTTTGATTTTAGTAATATTTTCTTTTGTTCGTTCAGAATATCAAAGGCACCACCTGTAGGCGGAGAACCAGACGCAGAGCCGACAGAAACAACTACAGATGATGCTCTGCCCTCTATAGTTCGCAACGGAGATAGGCCTGGTGGAAGAGCGTCTGACATAAGGGAAAGCATTTGTGACTATGTTGATGGTGTTGGGGCTGTGCCTTGGCAGAACAGGATGGCCAATGTTGACGATTAGGCTGATGAGTGTTACATTAGGGATTAACTCCTGTTACTTGGTTGCAAATTTTATTTTAATTTTGAGAAAAATGTTAACAAATTATCCTTTATTTTATTAAAGATTTATAAAACCTATAAAAATAAAACAGCTTTAACTTCGAAAACCACAAACAGTTATCAGCCTTAGGTTTGAGATCCACATGGAGTATCGAGTAAAATGTTTAACATCACCAATTTTATAACCAATAAAATAAAGATGTTTGCTAAGAAAAATAAAAATAAAACGGCTTTGATTTCAACAAATCAACAAACAGTTGTAAGCTTTACGCTTGATATTCGAGTAGGCATACCAAGTATAATGTCTAAAGTAAAATGTAGGGTCTAGTGGTACCAATCCGCAGGGACGTTGTACGGAGAACTTGGAGAACTGATACTCGATAATGTAGTGAATTCTTCGGTGGTATCTGAAGACATCTGTTGCTGACGCTGCATGGTTTCAGCAGGCCTATGTGGTACCACACTAGCAGTGATTGTTTGATTGTGAGATGGCAGGGCGGAGCTGTGTGACAGGGGCAAAAATTCAACCTGATTTATTGACTCCTGGATTTTTAACATTGCTGTACTCCGTAGGAAGTTTGTCGGCAGATTTCTCACCTGCGCAGCAATCATGCACCCAAAATGATCATACCGATCCATAGCTTTTCGACTGGCTTTGGTGTCAACCAATGTTTTAAGAGTGTTTGAAACGTCACCCATTAAGCTGGTTGGGTCCACAGTGTCAATGCGTCGTTTCCTTCCTCTGATACTATTAAAGGTAGAAGATTCTTTCTGAGCGTTACTGCGAGCTTGGATACCATCATTTTGAAGAGCCGCCGCATGACTGGCATTTGCTGATCTGCTTGATACGCTAGGGGTGGGGCTCGTCACATTGTCCTTATCGCCAGCAACATCCTGAAAAGCATAAACAACAAGTGTTATTTGGTAACTGCCCTCCACATATCCATTAATTGAAAGATGTTCTACGAAGACATAGAAACATAGAAACATACGTAGACATAGACATATATTCAGACATAGAAAATATAGACATCATCATAGACAAAGATCCTACATTATACATATATAAATAGACGGACTTGGACATATACATTGTCTATAGAGCATGGGACATATATAGACATATAGATAAACAGACATAGTCATAGACAGGCATATAAATATACATACAGATATGGGCCTACGTGGTTTCAGTAAAACTATGTGTCATGTTATCACCCTAGCTGGGATTGTTGGGGCTGTGAGATGGCATGGCGGTGTGTGACTGGCGAAATATACATTACACATACATAGACAGACATATAAATAGACGAAGACAGCCGCATGTGGCGGCTATTTCTCCTAAATACAAATACATCGTTGTCAAAGTACCTCTTCATGCTGTTGTTGGTTGTGATTATTCCTGATAATAGATCCTTCCGTGTCGTCATCAACATCCACTGTAGGGGCCATAAAGTTTAGCTCCTGAAAAAAGGGCCATGAAGGTGTATATGTTTCTTGGGTACTACTGCCACTCTTTTTAGACTCATTTACCTTTGTCCGCTCTTTTCTGTAGTATGTACGGATATTGGTATACTTTGCTTTACAGAGCTGGACTGCAACAAACAAAACACTATATCAAAACCTGTAGATTGAAGCATACGCTACGGCCATGTGAACGGACTTCCCACGCTCAGACTACTGGCTGACTCTAAAGAGTTACATCTAGATGTAACTTTACATCTAGAGGTAACTCTGTTCTGGCACCCCACCCCTGCCAGCAGTTCGAGCGCGGGCAATGGGCAGTCTGGTCACAAGGCCCTTTCCTTTACACACATGCCCATCCCAAAGTGGAACAATTGAGTGAATGAGGCAATTTTTAACTCAATGATGGGCCAGTTTTATTGTTTCAAATTCAAAATAATCACAATCTATTATATATATACATTATATTATATGTTGTTGTATTTAATATTTGTGGAGGTTTGCATGAAAAGTAACTCCTTGGTTCCCCCTTGGTTACATTTGAATTTGATGGAATGTGCCCATGCCCCCTGAGTGGACTCCCTACACTAGGACTGCTGGCCCCACCCCAACTGTCTGATGGCCAGTCCTAGTGCAGGCAATCTCTATGCAAATAACAATAGATAACATTAAAAAAGGCATGCATGTTTATTTATATTTGACTTGTTCATAATATTTACTTACTAGTGGATTTCATTGCCACAGCAAGAGCTCTGTACTCATCTTTGGCTTTTTTTGTGGTGGTCAGGTAACATATGATTCCATATATTGACCAGAGGCTCAAGTTGTTTAATGAATTCACCAGTATCAACATTTTTTAATAAATTTTTAACTTCTCCCTTGGCCTCAACTTTATTTATATCTTCCATCTTGTCAGCCAAGCAACCCAGCACTGAATCACTGCTGTGCTGTTATTGGCTGAACCATTCATAATCGTTGAGATTTGTCTTTCACTTGTGACATTGTCACAAGTGAACGATTTTGAACAATACAGATTTAAACACCGATTTAAACACAGATTAGCTGTTTACACGGTCAGTCAAATCGATGAACTGTGTCGGAGTTGTTATTATTAGCCGATTTGTCAAACGTGTAAACGCAGCTTAAGTCTAACAAGGAAATGCTGCATATTGAATTTGACTTGAATCAAGTGACCGCCTGTCTCGTATTCTCTTGTTGTCTAAGTGCATCTGAATTTCAACCTAATAAAACCTAGTCTTACAATGTGAGGAAGGGGTAATTTGATTGGGAAAAAAGTGCTTCAATCTTCATAACCTTATCTGAACTTAACCTGTCTTGCAAGCTTGTCAAGACAGGCTACTCTGAACTGCCATATTGTCTTGTCCCCACAATGCATTGTAAATTACCCACCATGCACTACTAAACCAAAACATCCTACGAGGCTAAATTTAAAGTTCATTACTTTAACACATGTAACTCATGTGGATCAGTGGAAAGATTGTCTGCAACATGGATAGAACTAAGTTAGAAAAAAGTGTGTGGCTAGGAGAAAGTGAAATGGTGAGTAAATTTCTAGCAGGCTATCACTGTATGGAATCAGTAAATACATGAGGATTTGCATCAATTAAATGTGTAGATAGGGATCATCATCATTTTACCGCTGTGTTTTCTCAAGTTAGTTTAGCTATGGATTTGAATGGACATGGTGGCTGGGTGCAAGCAAGGAAGAGCCACTAGCATTTGCTCTTCACTTATTAGTTTAGGTCAAATTGCAATTCAGGTGCCTTGAACTACACTCAATGAGAGGCAGTTTTTAACAAAACAAAAACTAATACAGGAAAACTATGCAACAGCACAGGATTTTTCTCTGATTGGAGGTTATTGTTTGTGTAAAATTAGGCTCTTGCTCTTGGTACAACTCAGTGCACAGAGAAGCAACAATCCACTTTTTATCTCTAACGGATCAACTTTTGGCTACGAGCACACCAACAAAGCAGCTCAAACACTCTTTCCCAGAGTCTTCTCCTTCAGGATATACACCAAGGCTAAGGTCAGGATCCCAAGGATTCCAGACATCGAGGTAGGATTTTATTGATTATTTATCACACAACAGTAGTATAGCTTGATCGAACACCAATCGATTTGATGACTTTAGTTTAGTTTTTCAGCTTACATAAAAATTGGTGTCACGGTCTACAACGTCTCTTCTTAGTGGGACTTCGCTTCGGTCTATAATTTACTGCATTTGTTAGATGTTGAATAGCAAATCGTAGCAGCTTGACTAATCTTGGATCCCTTTCATGTTTCTTTATATGATAAATTGGATAGAGCATGATCCTTTCCTTCAACCCATCTGATTGTTTACTTATAATTATAATTGCATTGTGTTGTCCTGTGGTTCTATTTACTTTTCAAAATCCCAAACTTAAAAATCTCAGTAATGCGATTTATGTGATTGAGCATTTCTATGATCTGGGCAGGCTTGATGATGGATATATTTTACACGATTGTTACAAAAGTAATCGTAGATATTTCATCATTCCAGAAACTAGAACATCAAGATTATTGTCTAGCAATGATCCTTTTAGTGTCCATATTCTTATTAACTGAGAGATATGGTTCACACTTTAATTGATTTTTAGAGCAATTACCAAAAATAAGCTCCATTCAAGCCTCAAGATAGCATTTAGCATGGATGTTGTTATAATCATCACTATTATGTGCTTATTTTAGGATGGCTTGATGAACTGCCTTAAATATGATGAAGGAGCTCTGGTATCTCGCGACGCCATCATGGTTAAGATTGAAAAAAAGTTAGGGACAACCTGCAGTTTCTTCACCCTCGGAAAAGTTCTGAAGAAAGTGTTTCCTGGTTCCATAAAGAAGGGGAGGCTGTAAGTTTCAACCAGACTACTGGTACTCCAAATTTTATATGGGTTTTTTTTTAAACAACCGGTTCTGGCTTCACTCAAAAGTTGTGTCAACTTGATAAATTCACAAGACCTTTTTATTACTACATGGATATTACCGTGATGTGGCTAGCTCATATTTTATGATATTGTCTTATATATATATGACTAGGTGTGTATATATATATACATAAATATATATATATATATACTATGTGGAACACAGTATCATTAGGTGATCGTAGCCTTAGCCATTAGGTCGGGAGAAGAAAATTGTGATGTCAAGAATGGATAGGTTCAACGTCCACAATTCTTCCCATCATTGATTGATTGATTGATTGATCACAATCACAAAATTTTGGCCGATTGATCAAGTCTTGATTAATTTGCCAGTAATCTGTCTTTTTACATGATTACCCATCAAAATATTATTTCAATTGAGTGACATTGAAATGTTATTTTTTACTAGCAGAGACCAATAAAAGAACATATCCTTCCACAAAATGCCAATGCCAAGAAGAGGACTCATGTTTTCACCTGATGCCGCACCATCAGCATCTGCTGCAAGCCAAGGAAGTTTCAATGATAATCTGGAGTCAATGGAGACAATCCTAACAACTTCCAGAAAATCTGATTCTGAACATCCCTATGAAATGGTTAATGATTGCCCTCATTAGAAATACATCTAGCTGCCGCATTCATAGCAAAAATGCTCTGCTGACTATTACCATATATTCTGTGAAATGGACTATATCTTTATTATGTATATCTTGTTGCCTGCATTGGTATGATTATTACTTTTACTTAATTGACAGCTCTTTGTGACGACAATACCAGATGCATTCAACTGTCTGTGGTAGGTATTGAACAGGCTAACTTTTTATATGTATGCTTCACTGGCTAGGAGTAGGAGGTGGCTCAGTGGTTAGAGCGCCGATCCTTCAGCACGCAAGTGTTGAAGGTCGTGGGTTCGAATCCCACTGCAGTCTACTGACTACTGGGAGTTGTTGGACCCCCAGGTGTGCTCCGACCTGCCTAAAAACTGAGAGCAAAATGGCGCAGTCATTGCAGCCTCGCCCTTAAGGCACACACTATTTCACCGTGGCGAGTGACGAACCCTTGCAATTTTAACCAACATTTTAACCAACATATGCTTGACTTTTCACCTGATATCGCATATCCACTGCTTAAATTTTTATCTTTGGAACCAACAACTACCGGCAACTATTGGTTTGCATGCCTGTAACCCTCTATATGGATTTTCTTTTTTTATTATTATTTGTTTGATCACTGGCTGTAATCACACAAATCAACCACCTCTAGGCAGGTCTTCATTATCACCACTGAGACTGCTACCTGATGGAGCGCCCTGCTCACTAATATGCAGCTACATTCAAACGTGTGATAAAAACCCTCTCAGTCACCTGTGATTCAAACATCAATGTATTTAAAATCTACATCAATGTATTTATAATCTTTGACATAATAGGCAAAAGCTGATGTGCTGTGGAAAGAAAATTAATTATCAATGTAAAATCCTATACACAGTTGTGAGTGACTGTTTATGGGATTTAAGTTGATTATTGAAAAACAATTTTCTTTCCAAGGCACATTTTAGCTTCTGCCAAATGCTTCATTATTGATCTAGTAAAGTGAGCAACTAATTTATTAGCAAAATAAGGTTACTGGTCTTGATATAAATATATGTTGGTTGTGGCAACTTGAATTTGGTGTTTGTCTGGCTTTCCGCTGTTGATGCTGCTAAAGTGGTCTGCCAGGTTCCAGAGCTTTGCATCATGAGCCAGTTGTCAGATTTTACCTAGCCCTATATTTTGGCTGGGTTTGGAGGGAGTCTATGTAAAGAAGAGTACGTGCATAAATGATAGCTAGCCTTATATTTAGCTATTTCAAGCGTATGAAAAATGGCAAAATTTTTCGCTAACAGGCTTGGAGTAGTGTGGAAATGGTGTTGTGCATATGTCTGTGAACATGTTGCGGGTGTGCAACGGTAAAATAATATTGTAAGAACTATAGCTATGAAAAATCAATTTAGCCAAGTTGGAGCTAACATATCTTTGCTAACCCTTAAATCTTATTGCTAATATAATAGCAGACCACCAAAGTATTCACGCTCAATTTCTCAATTTGGTTATTGGTGGTACTCGTATAATTGTAGTCTTGACCAGTGTTTCGATCATATTATACTGCTGGGTTGTTATTGTTTCAGTGGTTCGGACAGCCCTACGCTATATACAACTTGTTATTAATGTGAAATCCAATTATGCCTACTAAATGACTCGTACAGAAACAGGAGAAAATTTTTAATTATAATGCTCAGTATCTTACCACAAAAAAGGGAAGCAAATTATTGAATGGTAGCAAAAAAGTATATTTGTACTTATTTCTCATCTATTGCAGAATCTCAGCTTTTCTGAAGTGAAACTAATTGAAGCCTTTTGAAATGACGACCGCCTGTATCTACAGAATGAGTTACAGGGACAAGGATACGGCAAACTCATGATAGACTCTTTATGCGCAAAAGTTAAAAAAGAGATGAGTGCGTACTCACAGGACCCTCTATCTAGTCTGTACAAATCAAAAACTTAAAACAGACTCTGAGCTAAGAGTTACTTCTATCTCTGAGAGAGCAAGAATTGTAGTGGAGCTCTTTGGCGGGATATTTACAAAAGCAAATGCATTGTGGGAGATTATCAAAACACGAGTTGTGTTCTCTTGCTTGTTTTTATTCATGGGCGGTTGGAGGTAATTTTAACATGTAGCATGAATGTTCTTGATACCTTTTTCCTTCGGCGTGTCAGTAGAGGGGGGGGGGGGGCAATTCCAACGGAGGAAAATTGGAGCAAAGTTGATCTAGGTGTGCTCTGGGAAGAGATGAGGAAATGATTAAACGGTTGATGATGAGAGGAAGGACTGCAGTAGCAGTTAAATCAAAGACTAATCTGTGTCGTGTGTTGCAGTACATGTAAAGAAGCTATCTAGTTATGTTTAATATTTGGCTCATACTCTGTACTGTAGGATTATGAGGTCATTACATTACATATATCTATTCAATTTATTCAAGTCAGTTCAAACAATCTCAACATCGGTATGAAAACACCACCTAGCAACTTACCAATGTAATAGAAGTCCTGACTTCCAAGTAATCTCAGGCAGCTGCAGAGGTAACAGAGATACAGTAGTTCTCAGATTCAGGGCAAACAATCGAAGGACTGGTAATTTTAGAATTCCCACAATCCAATAGACAGTGGTCACATGATTCATTTGTGGCAAAGAACATGGTAAACTAAGACGGAGTTGTCATATCCTTGTAGAGGGCTAGACAACCCTCAAATTTGGAAATGCGATGGGATACTTGATACTTTGTTTTGGCTTGATTTCAGTCTAACAAATAACTTTAGGAAAGTTTGATTTCATTTACATTTACCACAAAACAGCGAAACAGCTTTATTTTAGTGATTTGATTCCCAATTGCAAAACTTGTTGATTCATTACTGTCTGCACATCCCTGGGTGATTTACAGTCCTTTGTATGACCATAGCTATTACAGTGGGGTTGCTGCCTTGGTGTGTCCGGTTATGTTAACCTTGTTCTTTGGTCTCATTGTCCGCTGTGAATCAATTTCCAAACATTGTGACACTATCAAGCCCTATTTTTACCTTTCATCTATTACTTTTGATGATTCAATAATCCTGGTAAAGCAACAATAACCACCATACAAAAGCACTGACTTACTCATCTAGAATTCAGTTTAATAATCAGTGGTCACACTGTTTTATACTGGGAATGAATTGAACTGGTAAAGTTTAGCATGATTTGTTTTGGACAGTGAATGCAAGAAAATAGAGAACATAAAACACAGATTAACCACAACCTACCTCTGTTAAACATAAAAATGTTCCATTTCTATCAAGAATTAAGCAATAAATCATTCACATGTCACCATATTTATAAACCATCTCATCTGAAGTCCAGACCGAGTATGCTCTGTTTGTTCAAACTTATCTATGGTTGGAGATATGGAGATCAACTGAAATAGGATTATGTTACTGGGCTAACTGGCCAAAGTACCTAAACTCCCTCTTAAACATCTACTGTTGGATGCTCTGACACCCTCAGATGAAGTGGAATTCCAGGCTGATGTATTGCTCTCATTGTCTGAAAATATATAGCGGTTCAACTAAAATTCTTTTTATATAAAAAGGAGGTGAATAACAACTGTTGATCGGCTGCTTACTTACTTTTTTATTGCCATGACAACACTTAATGGTGACATACATGGATAATAAAATACAGCTCGTTTCCAATCTTCTCTTGAAATCCTTGCTGAAAAGAAGCTATGCATTGAAAAATATCATTGTCTATAAATGCTGTCCTATTTATAGAATGGTGATTTCCAAAAATGTTTTGCACGGATGATTCTCCTATTCTTTAACCTTTGCAACATATCGGAAACAAAGAATATCAAGATTTATTTTTAGCTCTCCAAGCTTTAGTGAAGAAAGTCTCTCTTCATACTCTTCCTCATATGGAATCATAATTCACATTCAAGTAAAGCGATACAGAGTAAATTTTTCAAAGAGATCTTTACTCCTTGGTCAAGGTACCTGCAAGCTTTGTGTCAAGGGGAGAATTATGTAAATATTGATGCCAAAAACTCCTTTCATTCAAAAATGGGGTTCTGGAGCATGAACTGAATTCAAAGTTTTTGATTGCAGTAAAGAATAGAATATGCAGGCTTTCCAGTAAAAAACATTCCTTCTGTACACCATCACTCCACGATGAGACTTGATATTTTATGCTTAAGTTAAACCTGTAACTATTCTAGCAAAATTAGTAAGGTGGGTAGCTAGGTAAGCAGTATTGCGACTGTTGTAATCATAGGAATAACTATTACAATCTTGGAATGATTCTGCCACAATGTTCCCTTGGTCTGTGCAATCAATGAACCTTAAATTTATCGAAAGGGCCTTATATCAAACGTATCTGCGGTCCATGGACTACTGGGCTTTGGTTGGCACCCAGGTGTGCTCCGACCTGCCTGCAAACAAAGAATAATTTCGCCGCCCATGCTCCGGGATGTGGTTTGTGGCAAGAAATCTGATTTAAATCAACCTTCAATTTAAATCTGATGTAATAAATCTCATAAGAAGCAACAAGTCTTGAGACACAAAGGTTAACCTCAGGGTTTGATATTATAATATAACATTGCCTTTAAAGGGCAACCAAGGTTTCAAACAAGTTCTCATCGATTGATAGCAGATTGCACCTTCTGCATGGGGAAAACGACAAAATCTAATTCTGATGATTATTCAGCCAGAATTCTTGTGAAACAATCCATCCATCAAGTACTCAAACTCAGCTAAAATAGTATACCACAGAGCAGTTTCCTGTTCCTGTTATTATTTAGGCTGTGCTCTATCATTATTAAAGCAATGTCTTGGAACCTCCCCTAAACTGAAGTGTTACCCAGGTTAGAGTCAGCAACTACTTTGAGTTTTGCGCCGCGTCATGCACAAAGCTGATGCTGCCTAGCACATTATTTACTACCCACTAATGCATTGCTGCGAAACCTTGGATGCCCTTTAAATCCTTTGGAATAGATAAACAAGGCACAACAGTAACAAATTCTTCCACTGTAATGTAAGACAGAGACTATAATACAACTTGTTGTTTACAAATAAGATTTGCTCGAGGAATTAGAAAATTCAGAGAAAACATTGTCTGTAATTGCTCCAACTACAATACACTGATATCTTCATCCAGCTTAGGTCTCAATGGTACTTGGAATTTTGCAATGTACTGCGTGAAGAAATGCTTTGAATTTTGTTTGGAGGCCAGCGCAGATTTTTTCTTTAGGAAGGCAGCCCACCTGTTTGGCTAACTGAATCCTCAATAGTAACAACAATATAACTTGCTGTAATATAGATGCAGTCCCAGAGCAAGATTTTGAGAAAATGCACAAATTCAACAGTCACACTAATTCTGTCACTGGCCCTGTCCTTTCACAAACTTTATTCCTAAATGGTGATAAATAAACCAAGGTCGATCATGCAGATGCTAGCTCACTGACTATGCGGCAGAATATTTCACAAAGAGTATACTGTGTGTTATTAGTGGTGAGCCATCCAGACACATGGTTATTATAATCATATACCCATCCAACATAATTACATCAGTGTTTTTCAATGATCAAAATATCTGGATGATTAAATACCATAGAAGATCAACTCAGCAATACACATTCGTGTAAAATTTAACCTCAAACATTTAGGATCATTTTGAAAATGCTATTCTTGAACAATATCCATTGGAGCTGGCAACATCTTTGCAACATCCTGCCTCAGACTTGTCTTGGCGTAAAATGAGCACTCTCTACTTGGTTGTGCATTAACTCCCGGTAAGAAGGTTAACTAGGCTAGCCAAGAGTGAAGTGATCGCAACCTTGTACAATTTTTAGAAGCATGGACCATGGATTGGTTTAGTTAAGATAATGTTGATAACTGAATTTCGACAAGGTGGCATGGTCGATTGCAAAAATATAAATACATTAGTAGCCTACTGATTCAACATATACGAAATAATTTAGATGCAATATATTTGGTATAAAAAAAAGGTGCACAATCAATACAGGCCATTTTTTTGTCAGAACTGGGGTTTTGGACTTTGGATACTGGTTGGAAAATATATTCGGTCAGAGCAGGAGTTACAAAATATCTAGCGCTGCATATATCAATCATATTGAGATTCTGGAAAATTCTGAATATGTATGTGGAATTGATTGATTGATTGATTGATTGATTGATTGATTGATTGATTTACTACTATCACAAACATTGAATGTTGCGAAAAAAGGATGGATATACTTTGTCATAATCAGAGCTTGCTACTAGTGTATGGAACTTTCGTTTAAAAAAAAAACAATCTCATTAAGTGTGATGCACATTGTCTTAGAAAACAGTCTTTGCCCCATGAGCTGCTATATTTAACATGTCTTAGACGACCAGAAGGGCGAAATTCAAGAAAATCGTGTATAAAATGATCTTCATCAGAAAAACAGCACATGATAATGGATTTAGTTCTCTGTTTAACAATAGTATTTAGGTCAAATACGTCAAGCCCTAAATTCTTGGCATCATTGAAAACTTTTCTTAGTAATTTCTTGTCTTTAGCATATATGCTAGTGTGCAAAACAGGCAGACATTACATTAAGAGTGAAACTACAAAACTTTTGAACAGCATGGAAGCTAATGGTCTTGAACTCAGATACATAAGATTTTTGACAACATAAATCCTTTGACTTGCTTTTCCAGTTATTTTATGCACATAATCTTCGAATCTCCGTCTGTTGTCAATCTCTACACCAAGGTATTTTACCTTTTCACAAAACGATATATCGGTGCCATCTAGAGTCAGTTTAGGATTATCAGGTTTGAGATGTTTAGTAAAGAAAAGCATTTCTTTGTCTTAGAAGAATTAAGTAGTAAATCTAAATTATGCATTGTTTGGAGATTCTATTAATTTCAGAAAAATAATTACATAAGTCTAAATCATCACCAACTAATCCAATTACACAAGTGTCATCTGTGGAATAGTGAAGATTAATAATTTTAAGTTATATTTATAGTCATTCTGATAGAATTTGATGGGTGGCTGCCAATCCGTCCCAACAGTCTTCACTGAAAACTTAGTAACCAACAGAAATATTCTTTTGTTCAGTTCAGTATAGCACCTACATTGTCATTTGTTAATTGCTCCACTCCTTTGATAAAAGGCAGTTGAAATTTGCTTGAAACTGTACACAATGCCATAGAAACTACAAAGATAGGCTCTTTGCACTGCATTGCGTAACAATGCCACATCACTGATTGATGAAATAAACACCGTAAAAAAAAAGTAAATCGCATTTAAAATGTGTTAAAAAATTATTCCAAACATGCCCTCAAAAGCTTTTTTAGATAATGTCATAAACTGATGCTAAAAACAAACCAGATCACTGTAACTTACCATGTCGAAATGTAACTCTGCCCAAACAGAAAAACATAAACTTGGAGATATTTTGTCTGATTTTGAGTTTTTTACAGAAAAAAGAAATGAATAGTTAGCTGACAGAATAACAATCCAGTTGATCAAATGTGGTTATTCTGAATTAAAAACTGTAGGAAGGAGATAGCTTTTTGAAAAGTAAGGAAGAGATACTACAACTGAGCATCTTTGACTTTAAATAACTGAGTGCCCCTTTTTTGTCTGTAGTTCAGTTAATTCAAGGCTTAATTGTATATCCAATAAAGATGTTCTAAAAAAAATCAATCTTTTCAAAATGTCTGAATACAATCAGATCTGTATTCAAATAATAAGTTGTTCATCCTCCATGGTACTGCTGCTCGAGTGTGTGTGTGTGTGTGTGTGTGTGCGTGTGTGTGCGTGTGCGTGCGTGTGTGTGTGTAATCCTGTAACAACTGGATAACTTTCATCCCTATCCTCTTCCTTATATACCTTGGTTCGGTGCTTACTGAATCTTCATTATTTCAGACACACTTATCTTTCATCATCTTCGCTTATTTATAGCGGGGTTGATAGTGTTCTCCCTATAATAAGAATATTTTGCCCTCAGTCTTACTTACATGTTTGATTGCACAATGCTGCCTAATATTGAAAGTAAATACACTATTCGCAGTTATTCTGTCGCTTTAGCTACTTCATGTTACCCCTTTAATTTAAATATTTCAATAAATTAAAGTTAGAATTCAGTAATATTATGAATATTAATGCATTCAGGTGTGTACATAAATTTCACAAATAGTTTCCTCTCTTTAGCTGCCTCATTATGAGGGGCTGCTATTGTTTGCCTACAATTCAACGTAGTAAAGTATCTTTTTCTCTGGCTCACATGATCTAATTATGAATTTTACTGCTTTCAAGTGTCTACATAAATTTAACAACTAGTTTCCATTTTTTCTAAACACTTTTGTTGGCTGTCTCACTTAATTAAACACAGTCTACGTTAAAGAATACATGAGTGAGATAGTTTACAGTCAGGGTCAACTATAAAGAACAAATATTGCCATTTACAATTGATGCAGTTTGTAACAGCTGAGCTAAATTCAAGCTGAGCTGCTGGTATCTGAGGTAACCAAGTGTGGCAGTTTGGGTTGTTCCTTATTTCCTGTACAGACTGTACTATCTCACCTTTGCGTTTATTCCTGCAGTAGATTCCGATGGAAGTAGTTATAAAAATGGCCGAAATCACTCCTCCTAATGCTCCACCAATAGTAGCTGCGGATGAATGGGAAACAGCTTTAGTCGGTACAGCCTCAGTAGGTATAGTTCTAGTGGACAATGTTGATAGAGGATTGGCTGGTGCCACGCCATATGATTTTCCAAGTAATAGATATTGGACTTAGACCTACAAGATTTACAGGTATAATTGTACTTCTCACTTGCCCGTTTTATTCAACTGTTGATTTATTCATTTACCTCAATAATGGATGATCAAGTTTGATAGGTATCGTTATCTTTTAAGAGTAAAAATTAAGTGACAATACTCATTACTATAACCATCAACAAAGTTACATAATAATACCAGGAGCAAAGCTATTTTGGAATACACACAACCCACAACAATTTAATAATAACATTTTGATCAAAATCAGAATAGAAAGAATTAGTATTCAAAGGAAGTTTAAAATCTTGATAAATGCTAAATACAACGGACAGACACACATAGTTGATCATTGGTAAATCCCGAATTACAATAGGCTAATAGAAAATCAAAATTGAAATAATTAACTTTATGACACAAAATATCAAAGTACCAGAACTTGATGTTTAGCCAGTTTAGACAGTCACAAAGATATTACATTGATCAAAAGCGTTTTAGTGTCTCCCCAGGTCTATTGAATATTCTCAAGATGAAAACAGAATTGGAGGAGTAAACACTCACCAGCTCCATCAACAGATCCTTCACAAGTAACCTCTTCTACCTCTCCATTATTTCTAGTTTCTCTAAAAGTTAGTGTGCTGGTTTCTGTAGAGGTTATATCTGTTCGATTTGATGTCCAGGTGTAGTTAGGTGTAGGGTAACCCTCTATATCACATATCAGTGGAGTTGGTGATTCGGGATTATTCTCTGTAGATCTTTGTGATACCTGATCCAAGTCACGAGTGATATCTGAAATTGTGTTATGATTAAAGTCAAGTTGATAACAGAGCTTGCAATTTGGTGGGTCATATATACGCATCTACAACACCTAGTTACATCTACATCAAACAGCGGCTAATGAGGGTGAAAGTTTTGGTTGAGTTTGATATCAAATACATATAGACTCACATTGAGGCCTGATTTCCTTTGTCTTAACAAGATCATCTTTGTAGTGTATAATCCACCAGTTAATTGAGTCTCTCCAGATTCTCTGACTAATTCTGTAATAAACATCAATTAATAATGGAGGTCGACCAGGACTAATTCTCTTTTGTATGAGTCATTGACTGTCTGTATATCATTATGTTCTATCTTCCACGGTACTGTTCTCATGGTAAGGTTTTTTTTGTTATAATAACATGTGTAACAAATTCATGTATCGCAGTTTTCAGATAACGAGATGAAGTGGTATAAACCTGCTGTAGTGTCTAATGTATAATTACCATATAAGTAAGAGCTTTTCGGAGAGTCTGACTGACAGTGATAGTCTCATTCTCAACTACAGGTTCTTTATCAACAGATAATGTCAGATTTGTCGGTGGTACTGGTATAAATAAAACATAATATATTAATTTCTTATTGTTGCCAATTATTATTTCTTAGTATTATCCACATATTATATTGTCTTCCAAGATGATAATTAAATGTTGAACAAGGTTAAATGCAGATGAGTATTTTGAAAATGAGTTTGAGAGTCATCCATCCCGGGAAGGTTGCACTGATCACTATAATTAGCAGGTTTATCAATTGGAATAGTCAACCCATTACTGACAGACCGCCGAACCTTACATATTGAGTTAACCCTGTCCCAACTTTGATAAACATTGTATATAAGAAAAGCCATCGGATATGTCTGAAGCTTTACCCTTGCTTGCATACATACTCACTTAATACAGGTTGGGGCTGGATAACTAACGGAGTAGATCCTTGTGTCGAACTTATACAAGTTGTTGATTGAGTAGACAGTTCCTGTGGGATGTTGAGTTTGAGAGTCAGAGTTTTATCATTCTCAGTTAGGTTACACTGATCATCATTAACAGGAGCTTCAACTTGAACTGGCCAATTATTCCCAAGAATAAATGTCGTGCTGAATCGAACACATTGAATCTCTGCATCGTCCAACTTCATAACCAAACCATATACACTACCAGAAGCCGGTATCTCAGAAGATTGACATGTTATTGTGAGCGGTTCACCGAGATAACAACTGTCACCTGTAGTTGTAGCTTTATTAAGTGTTAATACTTCTACAATGATAATAAATAAACAGTCATTTAATATAAATCTGTCCATTCTTCTAAATCACAACAGTGATAGCAAATTCTACTGTATCTGGTATAATGAGAGTCATCAACTTTTTCTGAAGCAAAAAATTCTGAATATGTTTCATCAGGGTTCATGTAGTAGTAGTAGGCCTACATATTTGTTATATGTGATAATTGAATAAAACTTATGATAAACTTGACTGATGTGCAGGTTCTTGAGAAAAGCTGGACCTCTCCAAGATGCATGCAGGCTCACAGCGGTAAAATATTTAGTCATTGGATTGGCAAGATGTAAAATTACTGTCATGTGGGCGTTCATCAAAGAGCCATAATGCCTCAGTTAAAATGAAGTCCTAGTAGCAACAAACCTCCAACTGAGAACTGCAATATAGTCACCACAGATATGCATATAACTGCAAGACATTGTCTTGATTCAGTCGATGAAATCATCTTAGTGCATCAAAATGTGAACTGAAAAAAAAAGATTATTTGTGTAACAAGCTAAACAAAACCTTCGTTGATATTTTGTCTCTTTAATTAACAAAACAGGATGATTTAAACAATTAGTAGGCCTACGCAGCAGGTTTTCTAGATTGAGAACTAAGCCCTACATTGCTCCATGATTGCAAGCTAGTAAGTAAGATGGATCAAGAGAGTACCCAGCAACACATTCATGTCTATGTAAACCCACTGGCTGGCTTGAAACTCAGGTAACAGGAATTACACAGCTGAACTTTATTTTTCAGAGTCACATTATCTCTTTATTATTAAAAACAGCAAAATCCATGACACAACACAATCTGGTTGTGCATGGCTTGTGCCTGTATCATATAACTTATCATTGAGAAATGCGTATTGGGCATGGTAATTTAGATTTTTAGAGCGCTTACAGCCATATTTTCAGAAATTTTTTTATGCGACACTATGTGGATCACTTGTCAGTATTTTCACTTTCAATTCCATGACGCAACGAAAACTGGTTGTCCGTGGATAGTGCATGAATCATTGACTATATCATTAAAAATATTAGAACTGGACATACAAATTAAGTTTATAGAGCACTTAAAGCCAATTTATCAGATAATTTCACATGTACACCGCTTACCACACCTGCAGGTATTTTCTCTTCCTTTCTTATTCTCCCTTTAAAATAAGCCAAATATCAACTGCAAATACATGAGCTTAAATCGCAATGACAGGGCCAGCTGGTTTTTGCCGCTTGCCAGGTATTTTGCTGTGTGCTGTCTCTCTAACTAATATGTTGCACACTCGGTCGGTTTATTGTATCTGTTCAGTTCCAGCTACTGACGATGATATGTGATAACATGGGGTAAAAGTAGCCTGTGGAAATGTGATTGGAGGTGAAAAAGTTGGCCGCTTGCCTTTATCGATTTTTAGAACATTTGTAGCAATATTTTTCATGCCACACTATTAGATGACAAGTGATTCCTTTCAGGGGGCAGACAGGTGACAAAAAGATTTGTGTTATCCCCTTAATACACCAAAATCTCAACTGCAAACACAACATCGCGATAAAATCACAATTACATGGATAGCCGGTTTTATGCCCTGCCACTTGCCTGCCAGCCAGTTAAACTGTGTCCTGTCTCTCTAACTAAAATGTTATACACTCAATGAGTTCATTTTATTTGTGAAGTATAATGACTTCCAATTATACAAGATGTGCAAGTAACCTGTGGCTCAAAATTTTCAGCTTTAAGATCTCGGTTTTGGTTTGGCTATGTCCTTTATAGCTCTTAATTCCCTCTCCTGGGTGGCCACTCGTCTTTGTATTGCCAAAACAATTCAAGCAAACACAGCAGGTTAAATCAGTAGATCCATAAACTCTTCTGTTGAGTCGCTGGATAACAAGAAAACGTCGAAAGGACAACTCAATACACATACTTGTCAAGATTGACTCTAGATTTTATTAAATTCCCTCACTCAGTCTGGGAAATTGTATGAAAATGGCAATCAGTTACCAGTTGCAATGCAAAACATAATGGAGAAAACACCATAATATTTCGTCTTTGCAACTCAAATCTTCTGTTGAGAAGAGTACAGAGGGCGTTATTAGAGACTTTAATAATATTTCATTGTTAGGCACATATAATACTAGACAATATGAATTAAAATGTTTCAACCAATGTTATATACATCATTGGTCCAAGTCTTTCTACTTGCATTTTACCGAAATTCAGAAAATTATCCCAACAAGACTGATATTAACATGGTTATATTAGTCCTGAGAAAGCCGATATAATTTCGTTCTCTCACCAATGTGACATTTTTAAGTTAACAGATATTTCTGATTTCTCACCATACTCAAAATAAGAGATAATTTGTTTCAGGGAGGGGTGGGGTTGGGTACAAACAGGACACAGCTAATATGGCTGGCAGGTGGCAGTGAAAAAAATTAAGCTAGCCCGGTAGTTTCTATTTCATCACAATGATGTGTTTGCGGTTGAGATTTTGGTTTATTTTAATGGGAAAACATGGACACATTTTCCACTGGCTGCGAGTGAAAATACCTGCAAGTGATCCAAATAGTGTCGCATAAATTTTTTTTTCGAAAAAATGGCTATAAGCGCTCTCAAAATCTAAATTTCCATGCCCAATACATATATTCTCAATGACAAGTTATATGATACAGGCACTAGCCATGCACAACCAGATTGCGTTGTGTCATGGATTTCACAATAATTAAGTAGGACAAGACCTGATGCTATTTTTGTACACATTGTCCACTCTAGAGTATATAATAACTCTATGTGCGTTCTGTACTAAACAAACCAGCGATAACAAAAACAAATTGTGAACCAGGGGGGTCTTTCAATTATAAAGGATGAGTGCTGCTTTACTAAAGCAAATCATCATTATCACACTATTGCTCTACAAATCGCTCACATGGACAAAATCGTCCCAAAAATTCCTCATGCAAAATATGTGTATACAGCTAGTCCGACAATGAATGAGCGGTTTCTGGGTATGACCCTAGCAGGTCTAAATCACTCATTGAGGGAGCGATCAGATTGTGATTTGGGTTGTTTATAATACAATTATTACCTGTGTGATAATTACTGCTAGCAACTATGGAGCAGTTATTGCAGCCTCTGCTTATACTTCTGCTCATATTCACCCTTATATTACATCCAAGAGGAGTGAGGAGCCTTCGAACTATGCTACTATTATGGACATTAAAAATTCCCTGCAACGAGATCAAATAAAAGAAATTTGGAAAACTGACTATAAAAAAACTTGTAAAACAAACTGATCCTGGATTACTAAAAACTAAGAAACGAGGAAGGCGATCAGGTGTACGAGTCAACATAAGCAGGAACCAAGGCAGAGTCCCTCTACCAGCAATTTTACTTACAAATGCTAACTCTGTATGTAATAAACTTGATGAATTATATGGACTGCTAAACACCAAACGACTTAAAAATCTCTCTCATGTTAGATGTATCACCGAATCCTGGCTTACCCCTGACATCTCAAAATCACGGACAGAACTAGATGGATATGAACAGTTTAGAAATGATAGGCTGCCGGAGGACAGCGGTAAAACAATAGGAGGAGGCATTTTGATGTACATCAATAAGTGCTGGTCAACAAATAATCAGACTATCTACAATCACTGCGAGATCATGACAATTAAATCTAGACCACACTGGCTACCCAGATAATTCTCTTCAATCATCTCTATCTCATGCTATACGCCTTTCACTGGAAAATCAAGACTTAAAGATTCAACCGCCTCGACTATAAACGCAATAACTTCACATCTGAAAAAAATTGAATCTAAATACCCTAATGCCTGCATACTACTTATGGGAGACTTTAATCAACTTCCAATCAAACTCAACAACTACTACCAAATAATCAAGAAACCTACTCGGAACAATAAAATACTGGATAAATGCTTCACTAGAATCAAGAACGGCTACAGTCACTGCCACCAACTTGCTAAACTGGGCCTTTCTGATATCATCATGTCATGCATTTAATAACTAGCTACAAGCCTCTGTCTAAAACTAAACCTTCATATATCACATGCCGTCAATACACAGATGAGAACTGCGAAGCTCTACAGACTAGTTTAGATATCACCCTGTGGGACAATCTTCTTGATGAACCCTGCATTGATAAACAGACAGATGTGATCTCCGAATACATAAACTTCTGTACGGACCTGTGTATACCGACGAAGACATTTAAAAAGCATGCAAATCAGTAACCATTGGTTACCAAGCACATAGATGGTTTGATTGTTCAGAAACAAAAGGCGCACCAAAGTGGAAATAGAAAACTGTATCATAAAATTAAAAAATCAGTCACAAAAGCAATCACCAAATCCAAAGTGGAATACTCTAAAAGAATTCAACAATGTCTAATCAATGAGCCGGCCAGAGCTTGGAAAGATATAAAAAAATTAAATGGACTTCCTACATCAACGTCTACAACTGAACATGAGATGAAATACAAACCAGACGACCTGAACACATTCTTTGCACGCTATGAGAAACCTAAAGTAAATAACCCAGATATCGATGAACCTAAAATGACTGCTCCTCCATTTGAAGTGAATGAAGAAAATGTACTGAAATAACTCAAAACAATCAACACTAGGAAAGGAGCTGGACCCGACAGACTAATCCCTAAGGTCCTTAGGATATGTGCCTACCTACTAGCCCCTATTATTACTAAACTCTTCAATAACTCTACAGAGCAACATACAACACCTAAGCTACGGAAATCTGCTGTAATAAAACCACTACCAAAAGTCGCAACACCAACACAACTCAAAGACTACCGCCCGATAGCCATAACCAGCTGCCTATGTAAAATGTTAGAGAGACAACTTAAAATATACAAACTAAACACACAGCCATGGACCGCCATCAGTTTGCCTACCGCCAGAAAAGATCAACACAAGATGCTGTCTTATGCCTTACAACAACTATCACACACTTTATTGACAAAGCAGCCTCTAACTATGCAAGATGTTTATTTTTGGACTTTTCTTCTGCTTTCAACACCATCAGAGTAGAGTATCTAATCCCCCTGCTGCAACATCTCGACACCAGAGTAATGGGAGGAGGATGGAGTAATGGAGGATGGGTAACTAGCTTCTTGAGTAACCGTGTCCAGCAAACAATGGTCAACAATCAACTGTCTGCACCAATATTGACTCATACAGGAACTCCCCAGGGCAGTGTACTCTCGCCACTATTATTCTCCATCTATACAAACAGGATTACATCTACACTGTCGAATATCACAGTACTCAAATACGAGGATGACACTTGTGTAATTGGATTAGTTGGTAATGATTTAGCCTTATGTAATTATTCTTCTGAAATTAATAGAATCTCCAAACAATGCCTGCTTTAGATTTACTACTTAATGCTTCTAAGACAAAGGAAATGCTTTTCTCTACTCAACGTCTCAAACCTAACACTCCTAAACTGAACCTAGATGGCACCAATATATCATTTTGAGAAAAGGTAAAATACCTTGGTGTAGACATTGATAACAAACTAAGATTCGAAGATTATGTGCATCAAATAACTGGCAAAGCAAGTCAAACGATGTATGTTGTTAAAAATTTTATGTATCTGAGTTCGAAGCCATTAGCCTCCATGCTGTTCAAAAGTTTTGTAGCTTCACTCTTAATGTATTGTCTACCTGTTTTGCACACTAGCATATATGCTAAGGACAAGAAATTACTAAGAAAAGTTTTCAATGATGCCAAGAATTTAGGGCTTGACGTAGGCAAGCTCGATACCATTGTTAAACAGAGAACTAAATCCATTATCATGTGCTGTTTTTCTGATGAAGACCACTTTTTACACGATTTTCTCGAACATTGCCCTTCTGGTCGTCTTAGACATATTAAATATCGCAGCTCATGGGGCAAAGACTGTTTTCTGAGGCAAATGTGCATCACACTTAATGATATTTTTTTTTTAAAAAGTCCATACACTGGTAGCAAGCTCTTATTATTATTTCAAGTCTACTTTAATTTCAATGGCATTTATACGTTGCAAGAAAGAAGGGGCATAACATTAATTTCTTTAAAATCTGATGTGCAGATGATAGTTGAGTTTGGTTTCACTCACCCATACAACTTACTTGACTCAGAGGAGATGAACAGACAGTACGGGTATAATAGCAATTTGGTAGTTACTCCTCCTTGAAAATGAGATATTAGAGGTCTGGTAGAAGCAAGGAGTAACGGGTATCCTTGGTGGTAGAAGATATAGGCCCTTCCTACAACCTAGTCCCACTAGACTAGTACTAGCTAGGCTTACTTGGTACTCGCCTTGACAGGCTTGATTAGATAGATAGTAGATTGATAAATTGTATTAATATGAAGTGTCCATAGATAAAATATTCTTACTCTATTAAGAAGGTAAAACTCTAAGTTCCGTTGCAGGAACACAAATCAGTGGATATTCTCAATATTACAGTCATAGGCGTATTTAATCTGTCTGGTCAACTCTCTAACAAAAAAAGCCCCAGGAGACAAGCATCTGTTAGAGACTCTAACAAATTTGTTAGAGTCTCTAACAAATTGTTAGAGTAGAGAATATTAACATAACCAGACAAACTCCAATGGTAAGTAAGTGACTTGTTGACCTCCAGGTTAAAGATTGGAGAATCAACATCATTCCCCAGAATAAATATGATGTATATTACTTACATTGCATTACTTTACATCTTTGAGGAAGAATAAAAGGCTTCAACTGCAATTATTATGATCGTGAAGTCATCATCTACATTACACTACCCATATTCTGCCATCAGATATAAGTGCATGCAACTTGTGTAACTTAGTTTGTATTTTCATAAGGCGTGTGGCTCGTAAGCCTCTATAATTGATCCTTCTCTGTACTAGCCTACTCTCTGACTATGTCTGATCCAGCAGGTGCCCATGATGACTGCAGTGGGTCTGACTCTGAGGCTGTGTTGTGACCATGATTGATAGCTATGACTATGATGGCCAAGTGGTGGTTCTGTGGGGTTCTGTTGACAGTCTCAATCAGTCAACACAACAATAAAATCAATGAATCAACAACAAGCAATCAATCAACCACCAACCATCATCATCAATAATGAAATGATGATCATGATGATGATGATGAAAAAAACAAAAAACAGACAGGTGTGCTTGCTTTGCTTTGTTGCTAAATATGCATATTGATGAGAGGATTGGAGGGATAAAAGTCAAGGGACTTTCTGGGTAACAATATATACAGAGCAATACTCCAGAGATTTTGGTAGCATTAGGGTAGCATGAGGAAGTTTTTAGGGAGAAAAGATTTGCTCTATCTGTATTTTCCTGTAACTTTGTTGCATTCCAAAGTATTAATTAAGATGACCTTGGAATGTCAATAGACAACAAAAAGTCTACTGGTTTCATATCAAAATTTTACTTTTATGTCCAGTGACAAAGAGAGGACAACTAATAATAATAACAAAAAAAGAAGACAATTCCTCATTACTTGATTCGAGGGTGGAACATTTTTCCCAACACTCTAACCATCCTTGCCTCTAACATTCGAGAGTTCGAGATAGTTAAATACGCCTATGATTACAGTATCGCGTAACGATAAACATGTAAGAGCTCCTGCATACCAGTGTGACTGCCTGTGTTCTCTGGTGTGAGTGAGATGACTTCCTGTTATAATGATCAACAGACATTTTAATAAGCCTTGAATATCCATATCAATGATGGAATCGGTTGGACAACTCTCAAAACAGCTTATGGGCAGCCAACTCCTAAATCATACATGCTTTTGAACAGCAGCAGCAAGGGTGAGACTTGGACCCCAGCTCTCCTGCCTTTACCACATGACATTCAGTAGTATATAAAACAAATGACCTGGACCAGATTTTCCCTTTCAATTTTTAAGGTTGAGTTGTTTCCCCTTTTCCTTTTAAACTGTTCTTGGGTTAACTATTAATTTAGATGATAAATGGGAAAACTTTAATATATGGCCAACCAATCCCGCTCTTTGGACCTGTAGATTGTGTGTGGAAACACAACCTGTAGGGTGTACCCAGGGGCGTATATTCTAAAAATGTTCACTCACTGACTTTTTAGAGATGAGCATAATGATCGGGCGCAGCCCGATCCACACGCCGTGGCGGGGAGGGTGTGGGAGGGGCGCTTAAGCGCCCTTCCGACCACGGAAATTTTTGCATATCGGTAGCAAAATAGTGCAAGCGGAGAGGTATTTCAATAGCTCACTGAGCTGTTGTGTACTTTCAGAAAACAACTCAATAGCAGTAGAAGATTACGGGAAAAATTTTGAAAAAAAACTGACCTAAATGGGATTCGAACCCACAACAATGTGATTTACAGTGATTATAAAGCAGACGCTCTACACACTGAGCTATTCAGTCACTCACGGAAATCTGTGGGCCGTGAGTGCTAATATACGCCACTGGGTGTACCCTACGATTTCATTTATATGTATTCATTCAATTTCTGAGAGTACTAATTTGTACCGATAGGTTCCGCCTTTGGATACAAATTTTTATTTTTTCAACTTTGAAATAGCGAGAAAAATTTAATAATAAATGGAATATCAAATTAAACTTTATAAAAACCTTGCTAACCAAAGACACCTAGCTATATAACATTTTCTAAATGAGGAAAGAGAGAATGCACTGACGGAACAACTGGTCCAGGCTCATGCAGTACCTTTTGCCGCTCCCATTGTGGAAGCGATTGAAATGACTGTTACTAAAGTGACTGCCAATAAATTCCACTGACGAAAGAAGGCATACACAGATTATTTTTAAAGCTGCAAAAGATTTTGAAGGCTTAAAGCGGAATCGATATATACAATCTGTTTAGATATATACCTAGATGTCAACCTGTTTAACACTTTTTTGGTTTTAAATAAGGATGAGATCTACCGAGCACCGTTTGCAGAAATGTTAAAATATGGTGTGGTTGAGTCTCCAATATTTTATGGTCAAGGTGGTAAAACATTGACATGCTTCCCACTTATATGCAGACAGAGCAATTCAAGACCATGACTCATCAATTTTAATGAGTTTTAGACGAGCAACTCGGGTACTATCGACAGACATTGACTCAAGCAAAAGAGGAATTGGAAACTGAGGATGTTCGTGAATTTGAGGCGGAGGATGGAACTGAGGATTGGAGTCAGTTTGAAGAGGCGGATAAAGACCTGGATTTAACTCTGTAGTCTTTATACTGATGCAAACAATGAGAGGTTTGCAGTTGGAGTGGGCCCTGCTGATCATTTGTCCATGTTGCTTGCTTCTAAGAATGCGGGGAACACTAATCTAGATCTAATTAATGAGGCTCAGGATACTCTCAAGAAGTTGCTTAAACGATGAGCTACTGACTAGGTCAAATATTATCAGTCGGAAAAGTTATTTTAATAATAAATGGAAGAAGATACATGGTTACTTAGCGGGATTGGTACCAACTTAAAAGCGGAGCTTGATACTCCTAATTAAGCGGTCTAGGTAAAATTGCCATACAAGGGCTTTCAATGTATTACACTTGACCAAATATTACCACTACCAATAACAAGTTAAAATACACTTTAAGAACACACATATAAGTGCACAAAGGAGCATGACTTTTCGATCAGGTGCGTATGACATGAAAGCAATAATAATAATAATATAATAATATCACATATTATATTGACTGTAATTCAAGATCTGGTACCTCCATTCAAGATCAACCACCATTTTAAAATGTGACAAATTACTGTTCTTCCTCTTTCCAAAATATGTTCACCAATTTTTTTTCAATTGTAAGATCAATCACAGTAGGGATATGATGATATCCCTTTCAGTTACACTTAAGTCCTGGGGGCAAATTTCTTGTCAATTTTCTTTTTAAAAAGGCCGCTGAAAAGCCTTAAAACTGCTTCTGATTTTTTGAAAATTTTCTGGTGGAGGCCCCCACACCCCCAAGCGGAAAGGCGCCAAAGCACCCCTCATGCACCCACCCTGCCTGGCCCTACCACTTCAAAACCAATGGATACAGCCCTGCTTGGATCTATATGAGTCTTAAGTGTAACATGCCCAAATATATTGCTGGACCAGGGTCTGGCGCAAGATTTTTGTGTATGAAAAGCTTGATAAGAAAACCAATGGGAGTTAACATTCGTTTCACAAAGTGGCATTTTTCCCAAAACAGAAAAGCAATTTTGAAGTGTATGGTTAAAACACTCTTGTTATTATTCCCCGAGGAAATAATAAATTTTTATTCTTTCGTCAACAATAAATGTGTGAAATATGTATAAGTGAGAATCTTTTTATATTAGTACATTTATTTATTTCCTTTTTTATCCAAGGTGCCAACAAGAAAAATGCATTTTATCATTTTTATTGTAAAAAAACCTGTAAGGTTGTCCACTTTTTATTACGGTAGCATACCAAATGGTTTGAAATAAAGATTATATATTGTTCAACGTATCGATGTCAATTCTATTGTTACCTCCACTAAAAACGGATACTAGTGTGCTGTAAAAGGTGTAACGGTTTAAAATAAAAATTTTTGCCTGCAGAGCCAAAGCAAGGTGGGGAAATTTCTAAATTAATTGATAAGACCGGAAATGAGTTCCACGTTCCTTGATACAACTTTTGTGGACCAGGAGGAACAAAGCTCAGCGTAGGACTAGACTCTCACTATAACCCGATAACCCACCAGGGAAAAGCATAGACAGAGCAGCATGATATTGCTTACAGAGATAACAAAGATCTTATCGCTATCGATCACTTAAAGTTGACTGAATAATTCACGAGCGGATTTTTTAAGACAGCAATGAAAGGTAAGCTTGCGTACAGAAAGGGTGTAGGCTGCACAGATGCTCTGGTTTACTTGTTGGATGATGTGACTACTGTGCTCGATGATACTGACAATCATGGGGCTCAACTGATCTTGTATGATTTTAGCAAGGCTTTCGACTTGATGAATCATCAACTTCTACTCACAAAACTAATAATCTGATGCACTAATATCTCTCGTCGCAGATTATCTATGTAACTGATCACACTGTGTCACTCTAAGATGCCACAATGTGAAGTCAACCTACCGAATATGCAACACTGGAGTCCCTCAGGGCACACTCTGTGGACCCACACTCTGGCATTTGTAAACTCGCTCAAATTCTCACAAGGCGCCACCATCAAATACGCAGATGATACGACCACCTACTATCCGCTGATGAAATCCACCACTGAGACCACTAGCTGCACTCGATCAGAAGTCGACTTTATACCTCTTGAAGTCGGACAACAACTAATCAGAGAGTGCAGTGATTGGGCTAATCGGAATAAGATGCGTCTTAATGTCCAAAAAACCAAGTCGCTCAATGTATCCCTCAGAAAACCTCTAAACATGAACTCTGAACTCGTTATGAACACCAACCAGAGCGTCAATAATGTCTCAAGTACAAAATTACTAGGCGTGACACTTGATAGCCACCTTACATTCAGCGAAAATGTGTCCGAGGTACGAAAGGCTGCAAATCGTAAAATCTACGGATTGTTAGTCCTGAAACAATCTGGGGTTAACACAGAAACACTTGTGATGATGTACAGAGCCCAAATACTGCCAACAATAACCTACTCAGCTCCAGCTTGGTATCCTTTCTTAGCAGACTATCTCAGGAACGAGCTGTTAAGATCCAGAAACTAGCATTGCGAATAATTTTCGATCACCTTGAACATTATATCGATAGACTCAACGCTGCTAAGTTAACACCACTTTGCGATTTACTCCATGACGTATGCTCAACCTATGCGCTGCGAATCGTCAATATTCCAGAACATCTGCTTAGAAACTGCCTAAATAACAAAACCAACGCAAGACCACAGAGATCTGTAAGAAAGTGTCAAAATGATGTGTATATAAAACGGTCACAAACTGTGAAATGTAGCAAGGCAATCTTAAAAAACAAAGACTATCTAGCCTAACAAGTTTAAATTGTTTCTGTTTTACAATTTATTATTTATTATTTTCTCTCTCCAATGGGGCTTTTTATCTCGATGTAAACATCTTTGGACAAAGAGTATATATTAAATAATCAAACTTTTTGGATGGGATAATAAATGGATATTTTACCAACACCCCTAATCAAAATATGTACGATTTTCTAAGGAGGTTGGAGGGTGTTGAGTTCCTATCACGGGAGATTGAGCCAAGAAATCTTTAATCAGTCTGGTGGTGTATGATGACTTTATGCTGGAAAATGACCAGATGTTTCCGCCCCCTGTTGTTTTTTCAAGGCAGGCACTAACTGGTTTATTCCAGCTATATTTCTCCAAAGTTTACAGAGAGAAATTTGGTAATCTGTCAGAACGCTAATGCTTAAATGTTAATTGATGACCGAAAGAGCAGAGAAAGGGTGCCCAGCATGTACAAATCGGCTGATATGGATGTTAAGTGTTTTTGGCTATTTTACCCATGAATTGTAGAAACAAAAGCTATATCAAAAATTTTAAAAAGTATATTTGTACTGAGTAAAATTTTGGTACCCTTGAGTAAAATTTTGGTACCCCTGAGTAACATTTTGGTACCCATGAGTAAAATTTTGGTACCATTGAGTAAAATTTTGGTACCCTTGAGTAAAATACATTATAAATTGTCTTAAAATGCGATTTAATTTGAATGACTTTTACTTCTTCTCTGACCTAACTTCGCTTCCTGTCAGAGATATAATTCAATACGGGCTGCTCTGGCTCTACCAACACTTTTTCGATTGTGTAACCAACCATATAGGATCCGTGGCTCTGTTTCTGCTGTCACCCTTGGCTTCACTCAGCTCATCAAGAAAACGCATGGTTGTACCTATAAGTAACTGCTTTTCATCTTTTCAAACTGATCTGTGACATGGGGTTGGGGGCTCACCCTATCGTATTGTATCATATTCGAATGTTAATGGCTTAGAAAAAAAATTGGATAACCACTTCTATACGCAATGATGTACTCAAGTAATTTATTGTTTATAGCACTCGGAGTTATTTCTGACTCTCTCATGTCACTGCCAACAGTGGAAACCAACATTTCATCACCCGAGGGATCTGAGAGCTTTGAAACCTAAGCTGATATTCAACCTCATCCAGTACCTCATCAATATCCATCCCGGAGGATGGCGCTTCGTTGAAATGATTTACTGGCATTGTTTATTATACACGATAAATACTCAGCAGAACTTTTTCTGGGTATTGCCAGCACGCATGGCTTTCAAAACCCCAAGCATGCATGTCTGAATAGGGGTGGATCCTGACTATTTTGGATATCTAAGTTGTTATACTCTATAACCTGATATCCGACACTATCTAGAAACTTTTCCGATGGTGGAAACCCATAACTATCACTGTAAATGTTTTTCCACCAAGCTGTCCAGTGCTCTGCAGGACCAATTCAATCCAAATTCATCACTCCGCTCACACGCGTCAGATTACTTGGTAATTCATCTCTCATAAAACAACCCAGGGAAACTGGAAACTTACTACCATGTCATAGTTAGACAGTGGCTTTAAAAAAGACAGACCACATTTTTCAATCGCGTCCAGCCTTTTAATGTGTTGTTGTTTCACCAGGTTACGACAAAACCTGTCTTTGATCGACATACTATACCATCTTCATAAGCTCATCACAGACTGCTCTTCAAGCGTGGGCATACGCTCTGTTCCTATGAAGTAGGTATTTGGTACAGGTTTGCCTTTACACAAAGACGGAGACTAGAGCTAGGCTTGAATCGCATTGCACAGCTACAAATAGAACTGCTTGTTTCATATTGAGAGATAAAAAGTCACCCTTACTAAGGCCTTACAGTATCCAATGTACATGTACATTTAATAATAGCCATGAATTGTGCAATGTATAGGAGACAGCAACCTTCATAATAGC
Organism: Membranipora membranacea; assembly: GCA_914767715.1. Lineage (NCBI taxonomy): Eukaryota > Metazoa > Bryozoa > Gymnolaemata > Cheilostomatida > Membraniporidae > Membranipora > Membranipora membranacea. The sequence continues at coordinate 362,736 of OU612072.1, read as the reverse complement.
ATGGGTGATAGGGAACCATGCTCACTGTGACCGTTTGATTGCAGCAAAAGTTTGTCTACCAAAATGTGTTGCATAAACTGAATGAGGAAGTATCACACACTTCACATCTCACATGATAACAAGTGAGCAATAATAGAACCTATAATTATAATGTGTGAGTCACTTTTAAAGCCAAACTATTTCTATTGATAACACATTGACCAGGAAGTAGTTGATTAGTAGTAGCAGTCACTGTTCAGTTATACTTATACATAGACTGTCTGCTTGTGTGACTGCAGGTAAACTGGTGAAACTGTACAGCACAACTAAGTGAGTATATCTAACATGCAAAGTATTTTAATTTCTTCTCAACCCTGTAATAGTTTGCTCATCCAGGTTTAGAGTATTCAGCCAACTTGTGATTTTGAATGAATTATATTACAGGCATCATGTGCATTTATGAAAGTGAAACTCAAACTAAAACTGAATTTGGATTCCTTGCCAGCACCAAGACCCTGATATTGTGAACGAATTTAGATGAATGTGGTTATGCGTACTGTGAATGCTAGTAGAGATTGTGAGTATGAGGAATTTAGGTATTGCTTTTGCTAGTCATCTTCTCATGAACATGATGAGAAGACAACTACAATGTATTACAAATATCTTAACGGTATGAATGGGAACCCCTAGTTCATACATGAGTGAACATGAAGGATTAGGGAGAGTGAGTGAATGATTAATAGGAAGTAAAGAGCTTAGCTTGGGGACTCTTGATCCACCGAGAGAACTGGGCACATCATAAACATTAATTGGAGCTGAAATATGTGGCAGCAGCACCCAGATATCTAGCCACATATTCAGTATTAGATAGTATTATAAAACACCAGAAAACCACCAGAAAATAACAGAAAAAACAACAACAACAAACAACAACAAACAACAACAAACAACAACAACATGATTGTGTGATTGTGCTTGCGAGTTAATATCTTGTTCTCTTTATATTTGTATATGTTTTCTATCATGATGTTGTCTCTCACCCGTGTTTTGTCTATCTAGGTTTGATATCACCGTAACAGGACAGGTCGATCAGGATTAAATTACTTTGATTGTTGTCGGTTCAGAGGTAGAATAGTGTAATTCGGCAAGTTGTATATTTATATAAATTGAGCATTTGCCATTAACCAGTTGTTAGTGTACACCCCAAAGTGTACCATTCAGAGTTTATCACTATCACAGGCACCTCGGAAGACTGGAGAAGTCAAATTTATTTTAAATCTTCGCTTCAATTTTTAATGATTAGGGTTAATTTCAGAAGATGTAGGTGTGTTAGACAATCAATAAGGCAACAAACGTGACTGGATAGACTGCCAGAGATAAAATTTACCAAACGTTGTCTCAGGTAAGCCTGCTCAGTCAGGATAAAAGACAAGGGTTTCAAAATGGTCTGCAACTCCTGAAGAACAGGGTCATTACGTCAATTTATCAGGAAAGATACAGTAGGAATCAGTAATGTTTCACCATGTCACATTGTTGATAAGCAAATAGGCAGCGCGGTCATGTCGCAGTATGTTCATAGTTGTCGAGAGAGTAACTGTCAAATTGGAAACTGAGTTACGTGAAATAGTTGTTTGGTTAAAATCATTGGGGAAGAAACCAGATTTGTTACATATGCCATGACTATGACAACGGCTAACCTGCAATTAGTTAGTCTGTTAACACACATGGCAGGGTGTTATTTCGTTATTATTTTGTCTATTATGTAGACCACAATGAAGTAGCTATTTCATTTTATGCTGAACCATGCTACATGCTAAATGTCTCTCTGATTGCTCCCAAAATGAATCTGTAAACATCACAAACCAACATACCCTATGGGAGTTTAGTTTAGCTAGAGTTTAATTTTGCTATCTGGACCTGGTAATAAATTTCACTAGTACTAAATTTCGCTAGTAGGCTTACTAGTGAAAATTAAAAAAAGATGTCCAAGCTAGGATTCGAACCCAGGGTATAAATCTCCATCTGATTGCAAGTCAGATACTTAGACCACTACACCACACTAGCTCGCATGCTTAGATAAGGTGTATTCCTGTATAATTGTACATTGTTTATGAAACTATGGTGAGTAAGTTTAATTCAAGATACACTATGTCTTTTCGCAACCTAGGCAACAACGGCGAAAAGCAAATCCTAAATGCCCGAAAACTAAAACTAAACTCCTATAGGGTACTCTAAATAACGACACAGACTGGCGAAAGCTTACTCAGACTATGAGGGAGGCATTCAGTAGATAGAAAGTGAACTAGAAGGTACATTCTGGCAATCCTATACACTGTAGATAGAGCAGCTGAGAGAACCTGCTACAACATGTCAATATGTTAGGTAACTGCATCTGATTGTAAAGAGAAATGACCATCAAATAAACTGAGATTGAATTCTTGGCTAGAAGCCAACAAGGTAACGGATGATGCTGAGAAGAAAAATCATTTTTTGGGCTGTGATAGGCAACAAAACTTGCTTATAAGTGGGGTATTCAAGATTTGATGCATGTTACATTGTTACATTGCTGGATGGACATTATAGAGTTGGAGTCAATGGGGTGTCCGAACTTCTTATGTTTGACATGAAAAATCTATTGCCTGAATGAATCTGTTACAGATTATATTGTAGCCATCTCAAAACTCAGCATACGTGCATGGTACAGGTGATCTTTATACCATCGTCTAGGTCTCTGTTATTAACTGATTTGTGGTTTGCAAGTTAGCAATAATCAAATGCGTTGTTGAAAAAGTGATGCATTAACATTGGTTTTTGGTCGCCTGGAAAAAAACAAAGTATCACAGTGAATGAACACAAATGTTTGTTCATGCAGTCATCCATTATATATCCTGGTCATGTTCTCAGTAAATCTGGTATAGTACCCAACAATGACAGAGTGAAATCTATGAGAGAAGCCAATACTCCTAAGCAAGTCAATGATGTGCAGCAGTTCATTGTAATGATCAATTACTATGGAAATTTCATAGCATAGAGTTGACTTCACTTGGTCAAAAGAGTGCCAACAAGAATTCAACAATCTGAAAGAGGAGTTGTGCACACAGGCAATTCTCACCGTACTTGACCCTAGAAAACAGCTGGTGATGGCATTTGATGCAAGTCCCTATTGGTGTTGGAGTCATAATCTCACTAAGAAAGGATGATGGATCTCTGAGACTCCAATAGCCTATGCCTCCAGAACGCTATCAGATGCAGAATCAAACCAATGAGTATAACTCTTTTACTCCTTGATCAAACTACGTTCAGACATACAGAGAAGTTCTCAGCATCATGTTTGCACTGAAGAAATTTTCTAAGTGTTTTATTGACAATAAACTTATACTCATCACATGTCACACTGCACTTCAAACAGTCTTTGGCCCTAATGCTAGGTTAGAGTCGGGAGTTGCCCCCTCTCGACTGCACAGATGGAAACTCATTCTCAGCGAATACCACTATATAGTACAATATCACAAATGTACTGGCCATCGGTGGGTGGATTTATCGGAATGGTGGTTATCTCAAGTTCACAGATAATTATTCGTATCGATATCGTGACACTGAAATTAAAAGCATATCAAAATCAGGTGCTGAAAAGGTGAAAACTGTTGTACCTCAATTTGCCGTCATCAAATTAATGCTAGTTCTAAAAGTGGGAGAAAACACTCAAATCAATTATCACAAATGTTAAACCCTATTAATTTCGTTTACTAACAGATTTACGACTAACGCAAAAAAAATATCACAATCTTTTAAAACCATCTATCATTGGAGCAACAATAACATTAGGCTAAGTATTATTAAAAAAAAGAGTTATGAGTTGTTGTGTCTCATAAAAAAACTGAAAAAAGTTGTTCTTTCTCTTCTCAGTCCTATAACTTTCAGGTCTAAAAATCACAGGTCTGCAAAACGATGTTCTAAAACACGACTATAAAGTGGATAGCTCGGATTGCTAATAATAATAAAATAATTGCCAGTAGTCATATTTTAAACAGATTATCGCTCTTCATAACATTCAATAACAGTATAAATAAATTTAGTGGCTGTCCTTTGGCAGTGTTCAAGAATGATTTTGTCTCTCTCTTAATCAGCTAAAAAAGTCGACCATGATGTCATTACATCATTGCCATTACGATACAACAGCCCAAAATACCACAATATATATAGATTATATAGGCTTTATCATCACAGGTTTACTTCAAACTGTCAGCGCTGACAACCTTTACCAAATAAGCCGTACCTTACAAAACTGACTTGATTTTGTAATGAGCTTCCGTTTGATACGTTAATGCATAACACATTATAGGGAAACAAGAAACGGTTGTTCGACCATGAACCTGACCAAAAAACGATAAACTGCTAGAATTGATAATTTGAATGAAGAGACCTGTTTGGAATTGGTTAACACAATAGTCATATCATATGGGTAATTGTGATTTATCACCTCTCGATTGTGATTTAACATTTGTTGCTAAAATATTTCTTTTTTTCAGTTCACATTTTGATGCACTAAGATGATTTCATCGACTGAATCAAGACAATGTCTTACAGTTATGTGCATATCTGTGGTGACTATATTGCAATTTGCAGCTGCAGGTTTGTTGCTTCTAAACTATTTGATGTGCACCCAAATGACAGCATTTTTAGTGAACTTTGTTATTCTAAAAACTTTGCCATGTCTGAATATTCGATGGCCGTGAACCTGTATGCGTTTTGAAACTGATCCACCTTTGCTCAAAAAAGCATCCTCACGTCAGTCAAGTTTATATAAATTTCATTATCAACAACATGTCTACTTCATTGAATTCTATAGAAATATATCGACCCATCCGGATTTATTTGCTTTTCAAAAAAGTTTGATGACATAACCATTATACCAGGCACACTAGAATTATCTATCACTGATGTGATTTACAAGAAAATGTTATCAAGTCATCCAAGCACTGTTTATTCATTTACATTATAGAGGTATTGACGCTGGATAAAGCTACAACTACAGGTAACAGTTATTATCTCGGAGAACCACTCACAATAACATGTAGATCTTCAGAGATACCGGCTTCTGGTAGTATATATGGTTTGGTTATGAAATTGGACGATGCAGAGCTTCAATGTCTTCGATTCGGCACGACATTTACTCTTGCGAATAAATGGCCAGTTCTAGTTGAAGCTCCAGTCAATGATGAGCAGTGTAACCTTCCTGACAATGATAACACTTTGACTGTCAAACTGAACATCACACAAGAGCTGTCTACTCAATCAATAACCTGTGGAAGTTCGACACAAGGAACTCTTTCGGTAGTTATCCAGTCCCAACCTGTATTAAGTGAGTATTATGTGCAAGCAAAGGTCTTGTATCCACGATAAAACCACACGCTGATATTTTTAATTATTGTGTAGTTTTTTTTATAAAGCTACAGCGTCAAAGTAAATCTTTCTTATTCTAAACATTCATTGTTTTGTAATACTTTCACAAAATATTCCCCATGTCATATTGATGGTTAGCCTATGAATCAGGCCAAATATCTGGAGCCTTCTGTGGATTCTATGATAACTGTAGCAAAAGGAAAATCGACAACAATATGTAACTCATTTATTTCTTCAGTACCGCCAAAGAATCTTACGATATCAGTAGATAAGGACCCTGTAGTTGAGAATGACACAGTTACTGTCAGCTGTCAGTCAGACTCTCCGTTGAGCACCTATGTCTATGGTAACTATACATAAGTCATTATTTGTAACATGTTATACTATTCCCTACCAACATTTTTCACCACCATACGAGATTGTCAGCTTTCTACCTCTCTCATCATGCAGCTCCCATGCTTGGCCATTATAACAGAAATGGAGAATAAACATTGGCTCAGCTCAGGCTTTTAATCCTCTTTAATTGTCAAACAATAAAGATTGTTATCTTGATACAGAATTATTCAGAGAGTCTGGAGTGACTTTAATACCAGGTGGATCTTACACTACAAGTCCTGCAGACAGAGATGGGTTTACTTTACGCTGCACAGATCAGGAAAATGATGATTGGCCTGTAGAAGGTGATAAGGTCAAGATAAAGGAAATCAGGCCGATATGTGAGTCCATTGGGGCTAATTCAGCCTCACTCTTTAGTAGTGTCTAGTTTCCCAACGGTGCTGCATATTTTTATTTAAGCTCCAACAAAAATCAAAGACATTCTGGTATCAGCTTGACTTTGTATTTGTGACACAATTTCAGATATCTCCCGTGACTGGACTCAGACAATACTTAGGTATGAAGATAACAACCCTAGATCCCCAACTCCTCTGACTTGTGGTATAGAAGGTTATCCTACACCCACTTACACCTGGACATCAAATCTAACAGACATCACCTCTACAGAAACCAGCATGCTATCATTTAGCTACAACTCTAGAGATAATGGGCAGGTAGAAGAGATTACTTGTGAAGGATCTGTTGATGGAGCTGGTGAGTGTTTACTCTTCCGATTCACACTACGTAAAATATGTGTGTTTACCTCAACTCCAACAATTAACCTAATCAATTAGTTATGTAGGCCCTACATTTGATGCAGTCTAGCACATTTTGCGTATGACCTAGCATCCAGGAAGCACAATAGTAACAATAAACTGTGACATATAGTCATATCCTGTCAGTAGATCTTTAGTTCTTGAGCTAAAAATCATAATTCCTGCCTAAGTCAAGGCCTTCTCTAGTAAAGTTACATATTGACTTCTGTTCTCTCAATATTGAGTGACCCATGTCTCGGTAGAGGTAAAAAAGTGTGTTCAATGTCCAGTGATCACAAGTGTAGGTAAGCTCACAAGCATACCCTCAGATCTGGCACAAAATGGTTTTCATTGGCACCGTTATAGTGCTGATTTGCATGCTCTTCCTTCTTTTTTTGCTCATGATTAAAAGAAAACAGTGATATACAAGTGAACCACAAAATATTTCTTTCTGCTGTGTTTCTATCAGATATTCCCAAATTACAATGTGTATTTCATTATGATCCTGTGTTAGTATAACTTTGATCATGGTTATAGTAATGTGTAACACCACACGGCCCCCCACAGCATTTAAAATATATTGAGGCAAATCAACCAGGGGTTTATAATGTCTGATTTTGTTTCTTATAGGTTCCAGTCCATTGTCTATAACATGGCGAATCATGTGGGATGACATGGCACCGACCAATCCTCCACCAACAGTACCCACTGACGCTGGGCCAAAACCACAAATATCAGCAGCTACTATAGGTGGAGCAGTAGGAGGGGCTATAGGGGCCATAATTATTGTTGTTGTCATTGGATTCTGCTGCTGGAAAAAACGCAAAGGTAAATAGTTTTGGCCAAATCGTGTGCTTTGAAATATTTGGTCATATATGGTAGTTGAAGGTGGATGTAATCAAACATTTGTCTTTTACTTTAGCAAAATGACCGAGACTTGGTTTGACCATCTTATACCCACATCTCTATAAAGTAGGGAGGTACCGTCTTTGTAAAGGTTTATCCTCTTCTGAACGGTGGTTTGCATGACATCATCAGTTTCTGCTAAATTTGTTTCGGGTCGGCAAAATAACGTGTCTGGTAATACAATGTGGTCAGTTTGTTGTGGTCACAACATACATATGCATATGCATGTACATGTTTGAAGACTACCAAAAGACTAAAGCATGTTATACTATCGGACTTAGACTAAGGATGATACATAACGACCTGTTCGAAGTTCGGAATTCCTTTTTACAATATAACTTCTTACAGTCCATCTATAAGCAAATTTCTCTCTCTATGTCATTTATTTATCTAATGGACCTCTGTGTGAGTCTTGCATCAGATCAGCAAAACAATTCTTGATAAAGCTTGATGTAATTTGCCTGAATGTTCAAAGGGTTTGAATTTTTGAGTACCCCTATTATGAGTCAGTAGCTCAACACTACAATACCTGGGGAGACAAAGGTAAAAGTGAAGGTATGAGTGTTAAAGCAGCTAGGTTGATAAACTGATGATTAGATAGAAAAATATATTAAAGTGTTCCAGTTAATGGTTTGTATTGGCTCATAGAGTTTTGTAAGCATTATGAGGCCAGTTGTTGCCTATCGTTGGTTTGAATCATCCTACTGCTCAACTTAAATTACTTAGGTACATCAAGGAAGTCAATTCCATGAGTGAACTGGGAGGTTCTTTCACCCATATTGTGAATAGGCTCTTTTTGCTTCATATGTGAACATATTTGGCAGAATGGTCTCCAGGCGGCTTCTCTTCATACTATTTTATGATTTCTTTGGGTTGATCTATTGATGGATAAAGCTTTATCGATGATAAAAACACTCTGAACATCTGACAAAAATCAATGTCTGAAAAAACTCATATGTGTTAATACATATATATATACTTTATTATTGCTGGTCAAAGTCAATGACCAATTAAGACCATCCATAAATAAATGAATAATAACAAATCAGTCAGGTGTATTTATGAAAAATATCATTGTCCAGAAATGCTGTCCTATTTATAGAACGGTGATTTCAGGCTTCCAAAAATATTTTGCGTGGATGATTCTCATATTTTTTAACCTTTGCAATATATCAAAAACAAAGAGTATCAAGATGTATTCTTAGTTCTTCAAGCTTTAGTAAAGAAAGCCTCTCTTCATGTATATTCCTCCTCATATGGAATCATAATTCTGGTGCAGAGCTTTTGAAATCTCTCCACTTATATATGATGAGCAGTAGAGTCAGTCATGAGACAGTTAGAGTTTGATAGAGGATGGTATAATGTTGTGTCATCTGCGTACTTAAGATGGGGCGTTGGTGGTGACAAGTCATCGATAAATGCATTCCAGAGTAGAGGACCTAGTACTGTCCCTTTGGGGACACCTATATTAATTGGACTGAAATTTTTTGTTGCGAAACCTTACGCATTGTTCTCTATTAGAGAGAATATCCTGAACAATTGCTATAAGATACCTATCAATTTTCAGTTTAAAAACTTTCTTGACAGCCAGATCTGGACGCATTTTGTCGAATGCTTTAGAAAAATCTAGCATTATTGCATGAACAACGAGATTGTCATTGCAATCAAGCAAGCTAGCCACACTAGATGAAAAGTTCACCAAAGCATCTGTGGTACCAATATTCCTTGTGTAAGCATATTGGCATTTGAGTGGGAAGTTTCTCTGTTATGCGCCAGGAGAGTATTGAATCAATTGAGTCAGAAACCTTGCTCAAATGATGTAAAATACTAATTGGGTGGTTATCATTCTATGTAGATGGATCAGGTACGTTGTTGATAGGTCAACCTCTGCTAGCTTCCATTGCATTGGAAATTTTCCACACACCACGATTTTGTTAATGATGTTTGCTATAGGCTCAGAGAGGATATGCGAGTTATTTTTTTATATCCATGAAGGGTAATCCTCTTATATGGTTGCGTTAGTGGTATCTATATTTTCTAGGTGGGAGTTTACAGTGTATTCTTCTACCGATGGAATGTCATCAATTGTAACATAATAGTCAGGGAATTCAATGACACTGCCGCTGTTGGTAAGGTAACTGTTAGAGTAACCTAAGAACTCTGCATTTGTGATTCAAATATTATTGACCCTCACCACTGGAGATGAAACGGGAGTTGTTATGCCTCAAGTCAATCTCATTATGTTGTTCCACCAATCTTTAGATCCTCTGGTTGCTGAGTTTATTTGGTTATCAGTATTTTTCTGTAGTTCCTTCTGTTGATGAAATTTCGGAATGGATGACAGGGCTTTCCAAGCAGGTTTGATTTTACGATGAGCCCTGTATTTTGCATGTTTCAACTTAGGTATTAGTGGAGAGGTGATTAATAAGGTTGTGTTATCTTAAAAGGCAATTAATCAATGATAACTCGACAGTTTGATATCCAGTACTAACAGATCGTTAACACTGATGTGATTATTCTTAAGCATGACCCCTCTTGTCATGTATTGCATGACATAGTCCTTGACACGCAGACCATGTCTTGTCCCCTTTGCATAGACAACAAATATTTACATAGTCAATTGGAAAATAATAATATATATATATGTGATCAAACAAGTGGAAATAACTATACAGGGTCGATGATTGATATGGGGCTAGAAAAATGGTATATTTAGCCTAAATCAATTCTAATGGGTATACTCTTTGCATGACTGTGTAAATTAAAGAAAAAACATTGAAATGGTTCAGTCCCAAAACGGCCCGCGGCCCAAAACGGCCCGTGGCCCAAAACGGCCCGAGGCCAAAAAATGGCCCGCGGCCCAAAACGGCCCAGCATGATTTTTGAGTTCGTCTTGACCCAAAACCTTTAAAAAACAAGTTGTGTCAACAAACTTATGTTTTTGAAAAAAAATTGAATTTTTTTAATTTTTCAAAAAAACGGCCAAGTATGTTTCTAAGTTATCCATGTCCAAAAACGGAAAACGCCCAAAATGACCCTAGGGAGAAAACGGCCCAAGCCCCTAGACGGCCCGCGACCTAAAACGGCCCAGTATGATTTTTTAGTTCTTCGAGTCCCGAAACCTCTAAAAAACAGGTTGATCCAAGAAACCTAAGTTTTTTTCGGAAAAAATTAAATTTTTCAATTTTTTCAAAAAACGGCCAAGTATAATTTTTGAGTTCTTCGAGTCCCGAAACCTCTAAAACACGTTTTAAGTCAACAAACTTAAGTTTTTGGGAAAAAACTTCAGTTTTAAAATTTCTAAAAAACCGGCCCAGTATGATTTTTGAGCTCTCCAAGTCCCAAAACCTCAAAAAAACTAGTTGAGCCAAGAAACTTAAGTTTTTCGGAAAAAATTAAATTTTCCAAAATTTTCAAAAAAACGGCAAAGGATGATTTTTGAGTTCTCCAAGTTCCAAGACCTCTAAAAAACATGTTACATCAGCAGAGTTAAGTTTTTATGAAATATAAAATTGTAAAAATCTTTCAGAAAAACGGCCAAGTATGATTTTTGAGTTCTTCGAGTCCCGAAAGTCTAAAAAAACGTTTTAAGTAAACAAACTTAAGTTTTGGGGAAAAAACTTCAGTTTTCAAACTTTTCAAAATAACGGCCCCGCATGATTTCTGAGTTCTCCATGTCCCAAAGCCTAAATAAAACAAGTTGCGTCGTTAAACTTAAGTTTATGGGATAAAACGTCAGTTTTCAAATTTTTCAAAAAAACGACCCAGGATGATTTTTGAGTCCTCCAAGTCCCAAAACCTCTAAAAAACAAGTTAAGCCAAGAAACTCAAGTTTTTTGAAAAAATTTAATTTTTTCAAAAAAACGGCCAAGTCTGATTTTTTAGCTCTCCAAGTCCCAAAGCCTATATAAAACAAGTTACATCAACAGATTTATGTTTTTGGTAAAAATGAAATTTTTTTAAATATTAAAAAAAACCGCCAAGCATGATTTTTTGGTTCTCCGGGTCCTAAAACCTCTAAAAAACAAGTTCCATCAACAGACTTAGGTTTTTGGGAAAAATATAACGGCCAAAAAAACGGCCAAGTATGATTTGTGAGCTCTCCAAGTACCAAAGCCTATATAAAACAAGTTGCGACAACAAACTTGAGTTTTTGGGAAAAAACTTAACTCAGTTCATTAAAGTTAATTTGGGCAAATCTTAGGCTAAGAATTTTTCCTCTCTTATTGTTGAAATTTGGTTGCTGTTTTACGAAATAGAGTTATCATCCCATGTATTTTATCATTCGTTGTGAGAAATTGGCCATTACATGCAGCACCATGTCTGAAGCTGATCCTAAAAATCCTGTTAGTTGTAGAGAATTATTTCTTACCCTCAAATCATTACAACAACTTCACATTATAACATGGCCATAATATGTTCAAGCTGTGCCGTATGACTGCAGCTTTCAAAACTAGAATCGTTTGCGAAACATTGTGTTGACCATGGAAAGTATGTTAATTCTAGCTGCTGGTTGCAGATTAATCTATGCAAAGCCATCTATCTGTATAAAATCTTTTCAAGTAGGTGGCTAGATTGCATTTTTTTAATTAAAAAAAATTAATTTTTTTCCCAAAAACTTAAGTTTCTTGGCTTAACTTGTTTTTTAGAGGTTTTTGGACTTGGAGAACTCAAAAATTATACTTCGCTGTTTTCGGCCGCGGGCCGTTTAGGGTCTTGGGCCGTTTTCTCCCAAGGGCCATTTGGGGCGTTTTCCATTAAATTCATCTAGTCTCATTTCTTTTAAAAGGAAATTTTATTATTTACTTCCAAGCTTTTACAATCAACAATTGGGAAAAGCATTACATCAGAAATTCTCATTTTAATAGGACACAAATTTTTATCTGGATAGGCTTGTTTAGCATTATTCACCTTACAAATGACAATCGCGTTATTATCACAAAAGTACTCAATGTTCATAAATAATAGATATAACAAGAGAAAGTAGTACAAAATGTGAGTCAATCATAAATTGTCTGCCCATGACTTGCTCTTTTACCAGTATAGCTGCAAGTTAATGAAATTAAGTTACATAATTCCGGTACATCCCATCAAGGTTTCATTTCTTTTGTTTTTGATGCTGTACAGGTTTCTGTTAAGCTTTGTGGTATTCTGTCCAACTTAGTTAATTTTTCCTGCAGTATTCGTGTAGGTTGTTTGGTACTGCAAGTAAATCAGTGAGATACACAAGGAGGTCGTTACTGGTAGACATGTCATGTTCTCTGTTGTTAGAGTCACAAACAACTTTTCTCTCCTGCCTTTTCTTCCCTTTTCCAATTTTCAATCTCCAAATCCGATCCAACTTGATCAAGCTACCAATCAAAAACTTGGTAATGATATATGGGGCATGAAACTCAGTGTATGTCCTGAAAATCTGAGGTCTGTAGCTCAATAATTGCTTATTATGCCAGCTACAAAAGAAACTTTCTCTAAAGCATTACAAATCAGGAAAAATAATGTGTAGGCACATTTTCTTTTTAGCAGCAGCATGTCTTCGAATGGTCTGACACCGCAAATTTTTATATCATTGGATTGCTCATTTTCTGAGGAACACAGTGGTTACTTTCTTTAGTAAACAAGGAAAATATCTACCAACGTATCGAAAGCTTTATGGAAAACAGTTAAAAAATGATATAAATTGCTGCCCTGCTGCCGGCTTATGTATGCAATTATTCTACTTTCATGGGGGCAAAGAAATACACAGTTTGTGAGTGTGTCCTGAAAATCTGAGGTCTGTAGCTCAATAATTGCTTATGCCAGCTACAAAAGAAGCTTTTTCTAAAGCATCACAAATCATTAAAATAATGTGTAGCCAAATTATCTTTTGAGCAGCAGCATAACTTCTAAAGGTCTGACAGCACAATTTTTTATATCATTGGATTGCTCATCTCCCGAGGAACATGGCGTTAAGTTTTTTAGTAAAAAAGGAAAACATCTGCCAACATTTCGAGAGCTTTAGTGAAAACAGTTTAACAATGATAAAATTGCTGCCCTGCTGCCGGCATATGTATGCATCTACTCCATTTTCATGGCGGGCATTTTTTGAGTACAATCTGAAAATCTGAGGTCTGTAGCTCGGCAACTTATTTTGTTTGCAACAAAAAAGGATTCCTCTTTACAATCATTATGATTCATAGCCATATTGAGAGTATAAAAATTTGGCACCGACTCGAACCCAGAGCTCTGTGTTGACGAAATAGAGAATTATCCACTGAGCTACAGAGACATGTTGTATCAAAATAAGAGTGTCTGGCTTAAATTTAGTGGAGCATGAATTCTGTATTACAATAATTACATTACATTACTGATGATGAATACACACACAATCAGCATATTTGTGCACAGCTAAATCATAGCAAAACAATAAAAATAATGTAGAAGCACATTTTCTTTTGAGCAGCAGCATGGCTTCAAATGGACAGACACCACATATTTTTATATCATTGAATTGCTCATCTTCTGAGGAACATAGTGGTTATTTTTTTTAGTAAACCAGGAAAATATCTACCAACATATCGAAAGCTTTACGGAAAACGGTTAAAAAATGATATAAATTGCTGCCCTGCTGCCGGTTTACGTATGCAATTATTCCACTTTCATGGGGGGCAAAGAAATACACAGTTTGTGAGTGTGTCCTGAAAATTTGAGGTCTGTAGCTTGATAAATATTTATGCCAGCCACAAAAGAAGTTTTTCGCTTTATAATTTTTATGATTTTTGGCCTTTTCGAGATGTGGGGATAACTCGGGTTCACAAAATTACCTTATATGCCCTGAGTGCCATGCATTTTTTGTACTGTAAGATTAGTAAAAAACTTTTTGTATATTTAATATCATTTTCATAGAAGGTATCAGCTTGTGCTACTATATTCATTAAACACATTAAAACATATAGTATGTGAGTATTTCTACCTAGCCGGTTCTAAGCAATGTTCAAATTTCTTCTCTCGACCATAGCAAAAAAGTGAACAAAAAACGGCATTCAGATATTTGTAGCTTCTACTGTTGAATAACAATTGTATGTATTTGTATGAGATCATGAGTAAACCAGCGACTTCCCACATACTGCATCATCTGTAGCATGACAATGTGCCCTACAGTACAATAGTGGAAGGGCAACTCCAAAATCCAGCAAGCGCGGGCAGAATGTCGTTGAAACACTGTGACAGCATGGACCAAACAGGCAGATATAACAATTGAGTATTTTTCTTTTATTAAGTGATAAACTCACCATATCTTACATTGGCTGGTCATCAGACGTTTGTAGAACCAAATTACTTATCGAAGTCATAGCTTAGTGCTTAGGGACTTATCATGATCATAATTATAGTACCAAAGTCAATCTAATGTCACAAAAAGAAGTTCAATTAAGATGTGAAGGGAAAACTCTTTGTTATGCTGGCAGTATTCTTCATTTTTCAACATGTATCATGTATCATTACCATATAAATAGTTTTCAGGTGAGTCTGACTGACAACTGACAGTGATGGTCTTGTTCTCAACTACTGAGTCTTTATCAGGAGATAATGTAAGATTCCTCGGTGGTACTGTAAGAACATAAAGATATTATACATATTATACAATATTCCTACTGAGCCGGTTAGGAGAGTTACAGGCTATTTAATTTCCACAATCAGGTTCAATACTTGGCCGTTTTTTTGGGAAAAACCTTAAGTTTGTTGACTGAAAACGCTTTTTAGAGGTTTTGGGAATCGAAGAACTCAAAAATTATACCGGGTCGTTTTTTTTGGATAAGTTTGAAAACTTAAGGTTTTTCCCAAAAACTTAAGTTTGTTGACTTAAAACATTTTTTTAGAGGTTTCGGGACTCGAAGAACTCAAAAATCATACTGGGCCGTTTTTTTGTAAAATTAAAAAAAAATTAAATTTTTTCCCAAAAAACTTAAGCTTCTTGGCTTAACTTGTTTTTTTAGAGGTTTTGGGACTTGGAGAACTCAAAAATTATAGTTGGCCGTTTAAGGCCGCGGGGCGTTTAGGGCCCTGGGCCGCTTTCTCCCGAGGGCCATTTTGGGCATTTCCATTAACTTCATCTAGTCTCATTTCTTTAAAAAAGCAGGTTTCATTATTTACTACGATCAACAATTTTGAAAATCATGACATCAGAAATTCTCATTTTAATAGGACACAAATTTTAATCTGGATAGGCTTGGTTAGCATTGTTCACCTTACAAATGACAATCGCATTATTATCACAAAAGTACTCTATGTTCATAAATAATAGATAGAGCAAGAGAAAGTAGTACGAAATGTGAGTCAATCATAAATTGTCTGCCCATGACCTGCCCTTTTACCAGTATAGCTGCAAGTTGATGAAATTAAGTTATATAATTCCGGTACATCCCATCAAGGTTTCATTTCTTTTGTTTTTGATGCTGTACAGGCTTCTGTTAAGCTTTGTGGTATTCTGTCCAACTTAGTTAATTTTTCCTGCAGTATTCGTGTAGGTTGTTTTGTACTGCAGGTAAATCAGTGAGATACACAAGGAGGTCGTGACTGGTAGACATGTCATGTTCTCTGTTGTTAGAGTCACAAACAACTTTTCTCTCCTGCCTTTTCTTCCCTTTTCCAATTTTCAATCTCCAAATCCGATCCAACTTGATCAAGCTACCAATCAAAAACTTGGATTGTGAGCTGTTAAAAAATGTGAGAGTCATCGCAGCTTTACAATTCAATTACATTTTGCATGATGCATGCAGTGTCAGTCAAGGTTTTTAATCAAGTTTATTGTAAAAAGAACACCGTATAAGGAGAAAAAATGGTTTTGATTTCTGCACAGTAGTTAAAAGTACTCACCTAGGTAAAGTCAACAATGACACACATCAATGAGCGTTCCCTTCAATGAAGTCACATACACCTCACCGAGTATAAAATACAATTGCTACACTAAAGAACAAGATACACTACATGATCATAAACTTTGACTTATACATGCACATAGGTATTGTCTGCTCATTACATTTGGTTGGATAACAATCCGACAACGGTCTGTGTCACTGATTTTATCATTTGGACTGAAAATTTAAGTTTTTTCTCATTTGGCCATCAGATTCAATAAAATGACATGCAATCCCTAATTTAAGATGACAATCAGTCTTGAAAAATTATACCACATCATTTCTCGATTGTGGTAGCAGGTATTTAGCCAAAGCGGTACACCGAGTTGTTAATATTCCCTTGATCAGCCTATCTCAACAGGATATTGCTGTAAACTATGATCAATTTGTTGCAGATCACCAAACATCAGCAGGAAAAGAAGCAGTTATAACCCTGACCGAAACTGGCAATACCAACCAAACTAGGTGTGTATATTCCTTATTATTACCATTAAAATGAAAATACTATATTGGTGCAATGGTGATCGGTGTATTATTCTGTGTGTCAGTCAAAAATTATGACCAAGTTGCTTATCCATTAACTTACGCACAAATAGACAGCCATCATCAGTTTATTTTCTGCACAGCTTTTGTCTTGCATAAATCTGAATAAATTTGAAGATATTCAATGTTCACCTTATGGCGCTGGATACAGGTAAGCGTAAATCTGCTAATTCAAATTTCACTGGTTGATATTAAGTAAGCGTTCAGTTTCCTCTACAAAATTGGATCAAAGTAAATGCCCAGTTCGGACCCTACTTTGCTCTAGATAGCCTTGTTTACTTTTCTCTTTCAGATTAAGCAACAGGATATCAACCAGAGGTACGAAACATTGCAGCCTCACTTCGGTGTCATCTCACAAAGAAAGTTCTGAATTCAACAGATTAGAATCTTTATTTCTGGCATTTTACTTTACTTCAAGGCCTTATATTGGTCATTGTATCTGTAAAAATATGAAGTGACAATCAAAAACTTTAGATGAATGCGCATGTATTTTTAACATTTTCAATTTGGCTATCCTAAATGATTCTTTCACATATTCACATACGATAACCAGGCTCTCTTATTTCAGAGATCACATCAGTAGAAGATTATGAAGAGGTGGCTGCTGTCTCAAACTCAGCCACATCACCAGATTATGTGAATGGGAATTTAATAAGCTCTGATAGACAGACATACGAGAATCTACCTGAGGTCACAAGAAAACCTGGAAATGATTATGAAAAGATAAACATAGAGAAACAGCATGATGATGTTCATAACTACACTCATGTCGGTAACTGGAGGTATTGAACCGTATAATGTCTCCCAGATGACTAGTAATGGAATATAAGAGCGGATTACCTAGTTGTGACTCATAAGAACGATTGATTTATGAAAACGACACAGGCTATAGAGTTATATAATATTTATTCATCAAACTACCTAAAGCAAATAAATAACATATTAGAAATTCAAACCCCTGCCATTACAGCCACTAGGTCGAAGGAAAAATTTGCCCCAAAGAGAGCCAACAACTGTAGAGGGGAGAGGTCAATGTTAACCACAGGTGTTAACTTGTGGAATTCACACCTACTGGTGGAGGAGGGGGCGGCTCCTTCTGCTTTGCATGGGAGGTTGGCATCCTCGCTGTGGGGGTGTGGTTCCCTTCTTGTTGAGTAGGCTGCGTGTCTGGGCTTGCCCTGGGGACAGTAGCTTCCGTTTTCCCGATAATCGGATGGTCGCCATACTAGTCCTGGACTAATCTGACCATGCCGCTGCCTTATTTTATTTCAATATTTTAGTCCTTTGATTTTAATTACAATAAATTGTTGCAGAAACCAAAAAAATAAAAAAAAATAAAATAAAAACCGATGATAGGATACATTTGTGCTCCAGCTAGATTCAGCCATATCCGTAATGCTTGATTTAGCATGCGATCTTAATTATAAACATGTGAACAGTACAAAAGTCAAAGGATATTAGATCAGTGTACCTCATGGTGACGTGTGACACCAGTTTGACCAGACACACAATATTCAGGAAGAACAATCCACCACTTTAATTTCAGATCTTGCACCGAGATGAAGTCTATGTCGGCGAGGTGATGACTATCTCATGAATCCAAATCAGTTGACATTTGTTTAAGACGAGAAATTTGAGTCTACTCTAGAAGTGTTAAGTACTGGCAGCAGAAACATTTTTTTGCATTCTTTATATAGCTAACATTGAAGACTATCTTACAGTTTACTCAACCTCTTATTTATTATTTATTTATTATAGAGTTATTATATACTGCTATATATATGCTTGATTTCGGCAAGTTATATTACTTTATGAGCAGAGTAAACAGCACCATCAACAAACGGTCTAACAAAATGGAGACTCTAGCTCTAGTTAGTAACCATTCATAAAACTAGAAATATACGAAGAAAAACTAAAGGTGAGTGGCTGTGAAATATTTGAAATTCAGCATGATTATAGTTTAGTTTAACAGAGCTTGAAATTTAGTGGATCATACATACAAATCTACAACATCGAGTTACCACTACATCATACAACTGCTAATGAGTCTATTAGTTTTGGTCAAGCTTGATATCAAATACATATAGACTCACACCGAGGCCTGATTTCCTTTGTTTTAACCAAATCCTCTTTGTAGGGCCAATCACTATGTCCTTGTTCTGTGCAGCGTACAGTAAACCCATCTCTATCTGCAGGACTTGTAGTGTATGATCCACCAGGTAATGAAGTCACTTCTCCAGATTCTCTGACTAGTTCTGTATCGAACATTAGAATTTCATCATCAGAAAACTTGCATATCAAGGCAATCACAAACCTATCTCGTTATCATCAGCTTCGCACATTTGGCAAGTAAGAGCCGAGACAAAATTTGTCATCAAATTTTATATCATTATTGTTGTCTTGATTTTCGCACAGCATGGACCAAACAGGCAGAGATATAACGAGTGAGTGTTTATCTTTTATAAAGTGATAAACTCACCATATCTCACATTGACTTGTCATCAGACATTTGTAGAACCAAATTACTTATCTAAGTCATAGTTTAGTGCTAAGGGACTTATTATAATGATAGTTATAGTACCATAGTCAATTTTATGTAAAAAATCCTGTTTAATAAAGATATGAGGGGGAAACGCTTTGTTATGCCGGCAGTTTTCTTCATAAAACTTAAAACCTTTATTAAGGGGGACCTTTGACAATTGAAAAACATTGCTTATCCCAGTCCCATTATAACATTCATCCCAGATAGCCATCCCAGATAGCCATCCCAGATAGCCATCCCAGTCAATGTGAGCCAGAAAATGACACAATCCCAGACTTTCTTGGTCCGTCTGGGATAGCAGGCGGAGGAACTTGAGGCAGAGGATGGAACTGAGGATTGGCGTCAGTTTGAAGAGGCGGGTAAAGACCTGGATTTGACTCTCTAGTCTGTATACTGATGCAAACAATGAGAGGTTTGTAGTTGGAGTGGGCCCTGCTGATCGTTTTTCCATGTTGCATGCTTCTAAGACTGCGGGGAACACTAATCTAGATCTAATTGATGAGGCTCAGGATACTCCCAAGAAGTTGCTTAAACGATGAGCTACTGACTAGATCAAATACTATGAGTCGGAAAAGTTATTTTAATAATAAATTGAAGAAGATACATTCGTAACTTAGCTGGATTGGTACCAACTTAAAAGCGGAGCTTGATACTCCTATTTAAGCGGTCTATTTAAAATTGCCATGCAAGGGCTTTCAATGTATTACACTTGGCCAAATATTACCACTACCAATAACAAGTTAAAATACACTATAAGAACACACATATAAGTGCACAAAGGGGCATGAATTTTCGATCAGGCGCGTATGACATGAAAGCAATATCAGATTTTATAAGGGTAGAGCTGACGCGTAGAGGAAATGCTGGAGCCTTTCAACGAGTGGCCAATTTTAACACGATGAAATCTGTAATAGATGTGACTAATTTCAATTGCATAGTGAATATTGGAGAATCAACAATTAAGAGTATTCTTGGTTGGTCAACTGGAATTCTACCTAAGGGTACAAACAGCTCTTCCAAAAATGTAAATGTAAGTAAAGTCAATGAGATTTTAGTTGACTGTAATATTTTTGAAGGTGTTTACACGGCAGAGTCAAGCGGAGGTTATCAAAACAGACTGTGTTGGCAAGCTTTATCCCAATGTCGCACCCGGATATAAAGTAAAAATTGAGCCAAGACAGCTATTTACGCTAACGTATTCTAAGTGCTCAGACTCCAAGGCGCAGGGAGTTACTTGCGCAACTTGAGTTACTTGCGCAACTAACTCCCTGCGCCTTGGAGTCTGAGCACTTAGACTAACGCTAACGTGAATACTACATTGATTAATTATGTTGCTGTGTGGCTCACCAACAAGGAGTATACCCCCATGAAAACCCGGATGAAAAAATATCAGTCAAATAAAAAACCAAACTAAAACGAAATGCCTTGGCACATCGTACGTTCAAAATTGATTGGTTGTCAAAGTTCAATGTTGGCAAGTTTATGGCATCTCATCCCAAAAGCCTTCTCTGTGGTGGTCAATATAATCATAATTTTGATGAAAAATTACTCACACAAACTCAATTATTACTATTAGGTAAATTAGCGTCCTTGGTATCTATATTAAATAATCATTAATCATAATCATTTTCATGGGAAATCCAACTGAATCCATCTTGAATTCAAGTTATCTCCCTATTACCAATGAGGGGATAGTTCTAAGTTTCATGTCAATATCATTGAAAAACCGTATTCCTAATCATAAAATCTTTTCAGTTCCATTTCCCCATGAAAATGATTATGATTAATGATTATTTAATATAGATACCAAGGAGAGAAGTGAGAAGCTTTTTATATCAATACATTTATTTATTTCCTTTTTTATCCAAGGTGCCAACAAGAAAACTCATTTTATCATTTTTATTGTACCAAAACCTGAAAGGTTGTCCACTTTTTATTACGGTAGCATACCAAATGGTTTGAAATAAGGATTTTATTATATATTGTTCAACGTATCAATGTCTATTCTATCGTTACCTCCACTAAAAACGGATACTAGTGTGATGTAAAAGGTGTAGCGGTTTAAAGTAAAAAAAATTGCCTGCAAAGCCAAAGCAAGGTGGGGAAATTTCTAAATTAATTGATAAGACCGGAAATGAGCTCCACGTTCCTTGATACAACTTTTGTGGACCAGGAGGAACAAAGCTCAGCGTAAGACTAGACTCTAACTATAACCCGATAACCCCACCAGTGAAAAGCATAGACAGAGCAGCATGATATTGCTTATAGAGATAACAAAGATCTTATCACTATCTATAACTTAAAGTATCACATACTTCACATCTCACATGATAACAAGTGAGCAATAATAGAACCTATAATTATAATGTGTGAGTCACTTTTAAAGCCAAACTAGGCTTGAATCGCATTGCACTGCTACAAATAGAACTGCTTGTTTCATATTGAGAGATAAAAAGTCACCCTTACTAAGGCCTTACAGTATCCAATGTACATGTACATTTATTAATAGCCATGAATTGTGCAATGTATAGGAGACAGCAACCTTTATAATAGCATGGGTGATAGGGAACCATGCTCACTGTGACCTTTTGATTGCAGCAAAAGTTTGTCTACCAAAATGTGTTGCATAAACTGAATGAGGAAGTATCACACACTTCACATCTCACATGATAACAAGTGAGCAATAATAGAACCTATAATTATAATGTGTGAGTCACTTTTAAAGCCAAACTATTTCTATTGATAACACATTGACAAGGAAGTAGTTGAGTAGTAGTAGCAGTCACTGTTCAATTATACTTATACATAGACTGTCTGCTTGTGTGACTGCAGGTAAACTGGTGAAACTGTAAAGCACAACTAAGTGAGTTTATCTAACATGCAAAGTATTTTAAATTCTTCTCAACCCTGTAATAGTTTGCTTATCCAGGTTTAGAGTATTGAGCCAACTTGTGATTTTCAATGAATTATATTACAGGCATCATGTGCATTTATGAAAGTGAAACTCAAACTAAAGCTGAATTTGGATTCCTTGCCAGCACCAAGACCCTGATATTGTGAACGAATTTAGATGAATGTGGTTATGCGTACTGTGAATGCTAGTAGAGATTGTGAGTATGAGGAATTTAGGTATTGCTTTTGCTAGTCATCTTCTCATGAACATGATGAGAAGACAACTACAATGTATTACAAGTATGTTAACAGTATGAATGGGAACCCCTAGTTCATACATGAATGAACATGAATGATTAGGGAGAGTGAGTGAATTATTAATAGGAAGTAAAGAGCTTAGCTTGGGGACTCTTGATCCACCGAGAGAACTGGGCACATCAAAAACATTAATTGGAACTGAAATATGTGGCAGCAGCACCCAGATATCTAGCCACATTTTCAGTATTAGATAGTATTATAAAACACCAGAAAATAACAGAAAAAACAACAACAAACAACAACAAACAACAACAACATGATTGCGTGATTGTGCTTGCGGTTAATGTCTTGTTCTGTTTAAATTTGTATATGTTTTCTATCATGATGTTGTCTCTCAGCCGTGTTTTTGTCTATCTCTAGGTTTGATATCACCGTAACAGGACAGGTCGATCAGGATTAAATTACTTTGATTGTTGTCGATTCAGAGGTAGAATAGTGTAATTCGGCAAGTTGTATATTTATATAAATTGAGCATTTGCCATTAACCAGTTGTTAGTGTACACCCCAAAGTGCACCATTCAGAGTTTATCACTATCACAGGCACCTCGGAAGACTGGAGAAGTCAAATTTATTTTAAATCTTCGCTTCAATTTTTAATGATTAGGGTTAATTTCATAAGATGTAGGTGTGTTAGACAATCAATAAGGCAACAAACGTGACTGGATAGACTGCCAGAGATAAAATTTACCAAACGTTGTCTCAGGTAAGCCTGCTCAGTCAGGATAAAAGACAAGGGTTTCAAAATGGTCTGCAACTCCTGAAGAACAGGGTCATTACGTCAATTTATCAGGAAAGATACAGTAAGAATCAGTAATGTTTCACCATGTCACATTGTTGATAAGCAAATAGGCAGCGCGGTCATGTAGCAGTATGTTCATAGTTGTCGAGAGAGTAACTGTCGAATTGGAAACTGAGTTACGTGAAATAGTTGTTTGGTTAAAATCATCGAGGAAGAAACCAGATTTGTTACATATGCCATGACTATGACAACGGCTAACCTGCAATTAGTTAGGCTGTTACAACACATGACAGGGTGTTATTTCGTTATTATTTTGTCTATTATGTAGACCACAATGAAGTAGCTATTTCATTTTATGCTGAACCATGCTACATGCTAAATGTCTCTCTGATCGCTCCCAAAATGAATCTGTAAACATCACAAACCAACATACCCTATGGGAGTTTAGTTTAGCTAGAGTTTAATTTTGCTATCTGGACCTGGTAATAAATTTCACTAGTACTAAATTTCGCTAGTAGGCTTACTAGTGAAAATTAAAAAAAGATGTCCAAGCTAGGATTCGAACCCAGGGTATAAAGCTCCATCTGATTGCAAGTCAGATACTTAGACCACTACACCACACTAGCTCGCATGCTTAGATAAGGTGTATTCCTGTATAATTGTACATTGTTTATGAAACTATGGTGAGTAAGTTTAATTCAAGATACACTATGTCTTTTCGCAACCTAGGCAACAACGGCGAAAAGCAAATCCTAAATGCCCGAAAACTAAAACTAAACTCCTATAGGGTTTTCTAAATAACGACACAGACTGGTGAAAGCTTACTCAGACTATGAGGGAGGCATGCAGTAGATAGAAAGTGAACTAGAAGGTACATTCTGGCAATCCTATACACTGTAGATAGAGCAGCTGAGAGAACCTGCTACAACATGTCAATATGTTAGGTAACTGCATCTGATTGTAAAGAGAAATGACCATCAAATAAACTGACATTGAATTCTTGGCTTGAGGCCAACAAGGAAACGGATGATGCTGAAAAGAAAAATCATTTTTTGGGCTGTGAAAGGCAATAAAACTTGCTTATAAGTGGAGTATTCCAAATTTGATGCATGTTACATTGTTACATGGCTGGATCGACATTTTGGAGCTGGAGTCAATGGAGTGTCCGAATTTCTTAGGTTTGACATGAAAAATCCATTGCCTGAATGAATCTGTTACAGATTATATTGTAGCCATCTCAAAACTGAGCATACGTGCAGGTTACAAAATCTAATGAGTGACAGAGTTGACTTCACTTGGTCAAAAGAATGCCAACAAGAATTCAACAATCTGAAAGAGGAGTTGTGCACACAGGTACTTCTCACCGTACATGACCCTAGAAAACAGCTGGTGATGGCATTTGGTGCAAGTCCCTACTGGTGTCGGAGTCATAATCTCACTAAGAAAGGATGATGGATTTCTGAGACTCCAATAGCCTATGCCTCCAGAACGCTATCAGATGCAGAATCTAACCCAGGTGTAAAACTCTTTGACTCCTTGATCAAACTATGTTCATGTTTGCACTGAAGAAATTTGCTAAGTGTTTGATTGACAATAAATTTGATTGATTGGTTGATTTGTATTCTATCGCTAACTGTAAGAGTTGCGAGAAAAATGTATACTCATCGCATGTCACACTGCACCTCAAACAGTATTTGGCCCTAATGCTAGGTTAGAGTCGGGAGTTGCCCCTCTCGACTGCACAGATGGAAACTCATTCTCAGCGAATACCACTATATAGTACAATACCACAAATGTACTGGCCATCGGTGGGAATGGTGGTTATCTCAAGTTCACAGATAATTATTCGTATCGATATCGTGAAACTGAAATTAAAAGCATATCAAAATCAGGTGCTGAAAAGGTGAAAACTGTTGTACCTCAATTTGCCGTCATTAAATTAATGCTAATTCTAAAAGTGGGAGAAAACACTCAAATCAATTATCGCAAATGTTAAACCCTATTAATTTCGTTTACTAACAGATTTACGACTAACGCAAGAAAAATATCACAATTATTATTATCTAAACAAACTAACCATACAGAAATGATAATATTAATTATATTTACCTTTTTGACTCCCTTGGTTTGTTTAAGAAACACCTTTGCCCAGTAAAATAGAATAGTAGTTACAAACACCAAATAGAACAGTGGAGAATAAGTTCTTTGGTGAAATTGTGTGACACAACACGTCAAGCTCCTATTGGCAACTGATTTATCCACACAAACACAGCAAGACAGTGCAGCTAATTGTGATGAAAGCATACATAGCCTGACACAACTCAGGCCACACAATGACAATACAATTAGCGACCACTCCCAGTGAATGGCAGGGGGGGGCACAATGCAGCGCATCACAGCTACAACAAAGGCTCTTATTTATGTCATGTTGATTATCTGTCAAGAGCTCCTCTCAGTTCTGATGAAAGTTTCGAGATATAAGTAAATCATTTCTCAATAGTCGCTGATAGAATAAGTCATAAAACTACTAGACTTCCTATTCTCAGTAAGGTTCGTTACTTCAGTAAACGTAGTCATCTCGCAGTTTGCAAATCAAATGATCTATATGGTATGGTTGAAGAGTTGTCCTACCCTATTGTCTCACGAATGAAATCAGTTGCAAGTAGTCAAGTGGTTGGTATTTCACCACCCAAAAACTTTGTATTTCATTCAGTTTGAGCACAAGCCGTGGTTCAGGGTTCATGCTGATTTAGTGGAATATGATAGTCAGAACCATTTGATTGTGGTCACATGATATAGCAAATGGTCACATGTAGAGTCAATGAGTATTACTAGACTTAAGGCTATACGCTCGCTAAGACATTTATCTTCAACGCATATGATACAGATAGTTCTAAGTCGTTCACATCCAGAGAGTTTGAGGGATTTGGAATTGGTTAAACAAAATCTATGTATGCGTGTTTTAAACCATCTATCATTGGAGTGCCAATAACATTAGGCTAAGTATATTATAAAAAAGAATTATGAGTTGTTGTGTCAGACAGCCAACATAAATTTCTCACTGTTTACCTAAAGGAATTCTTATTTATCCTTATTTATTCTTTCTTATCTTTTTTCCCAGCGGTCAGAGATGAATTTACGGATTGGATCAATGAAGTGGCTGGCAGCGATCTTCATCTCAGCAATAACTCAATGTAGATTATCAGCTCAAGGTTTGTGACAGCTTTGCCTTATGTTTTCGGTGTTGCCAGTTGTCTAATCCAGTTCAGTTAATTGATAGAAGAGCTATCCTCAAAATTTCAGCGATGTTGCTGATGCTGTAACCTGATAAAATCTGCATTTTCTCTAGACAAATTTATCAACCAGCACAGGCACGCTCATTATGCATGCATCATGCATCATACATTGGCCGCTACAAATGATTCATTTCATAAGCAGGTTAAGCTGACCCAGTTTGAACAGAAATTAATGGAGTTTGAATCAGGAAATTTCAATATATTTGTCAGCTTGCCGTATTCAGTTAAATAACACTTGAGTTTGAGTTTGTCGGAAAAGTTCTATTAAATTGAAGTGCTACAGCGCTAATGCTCCATATAGTATAATATTTGGAATTATCTTTGAATTATATAATAAATGTTATATGCTTTGCTTAATAGGGTTGTGTCAAGAGTTGTCCGTTATTATAGGGGGCGCTGAACAGATGAGACCATAAATTGGCACTGTTTTATATAAGCTATCAATGGAGCAGATCACACTTTTTGGTCTGGCAGCCAGGGAAATTAAGATAGAAACAAAATGAAGGTAATTTCATAAGCGGATTATGCTGACCCACTTTATGGGACAAAAATTGACAGCGAATATAATTTGATATTTATTCTATTATATATTATAATAAATATATCATTGAAATAAAGAGAAATAATAATATTCCAGCTTTGAATTTTAAATAATATATAAATCCAACCTGAAAATATTTATTGCAGAAAAAAAATTCAGAAAAGCATAAATATTTTCTGTTATTGTAATACAAAACAATTTTTTTACAAAACAAATTTAGCTGTATATTTCATGACACCTTCCTTCCTGAAACTGAATTTCATTGTGATTGAGCAGGTTTTTATAATTTAATGTAATATGATTTGGTTTGAATTGTTCCGATACTTTTTTTTTCAGCTTTTAGGTCAGATTTTTGGATTACCGAATAAAAATATCAATTGTAGTTAGCATAAACTGAGGAATTTTTACAGCAAAAGGTCTCATCTGCTTCCTTTATGGCTTATATAAACCATTGCAAAAGTATGGTCTCATCTGTAAATAATCAAGGGAGATTACTCAGGAGAACACAACCCCATTATTCTGAGTAGAGAGATGTTTGCAAACACAATTTATTTCACAACTGCTGTTTGGTCTTTCTCATAGTAGAAGTATTAACACTTATACTGATGGCAGCTATGATATAAGAGAACTTCTCCCTATAACATGTAAATCTTCAGATCTTGTAATCATTATCACAGGCACACTAGAATTAGCTACGACTATTGTGATTAATAATAGATGACAGACTTACTATAAAGTCATTCAAGCACTGTTTATTCATTAGCATTGTAGAAGTATTAACACTTAATAAAGCTACAACTACTGGTGACAGTTTATACCTTGGTGAACCGCTCACAATAACATGTCGATCTTCCGAGATACAGGCTTCTGGTATTATATATGGTTTGGTTATGAAGTTGGACGCTGTAGAGCTTCAATGTTTTCGATTCAGCACGGCATTTAATCTTGTGAATAATTGGCCAGTTCCAGTTGAAGCTCCTGTAGATAATGATCAGTGCAACCTACCTGAGAATGATAACACTATGACTGTCAAACTCAAAATCCCACAGGAACTGTCTACTCAAGCATTAACCTGTATAAGTACGACACAAGGATCTACTCCGGTAGTTATCCAGCCCCAACCTGTATTAAGTGAGTATGATGTGCAAGCAAGGGTCTTGTATCCATGATGATACCACACGCTGATATTGTTAATTATTGTGTAGTTTCTATTATAAAGCTGCAGCATCAAATTAAAACTTTCTTACTCTAAACATTCGTTGTTCTGTAATACTTTCACAAAATATTCTCCATGTCACATTGATGGTTAGCCTCCGATTCAGGCCAAATATTAGGAGCCTTCTGTGGATTCTATGAAAACTGTAGTCAAAGCAAAATTGACAACAATATGTAACTCATTTATTTCTTCAGTACCGCCGAAGAATCTTACGATATCTGTTGGGATGGATCCTGTGGTTGAGAATGATACGATAACTGTCAGCTGTGAGTCAGACTCTCCGTTGAGCACTTATGTCTATGGTAACTATACATTAGTCATCTTTTATAATAATTTATATTATACTATGCCCTGCCAGCATAATATATCGCCACAATACGAGATTGTCATCTTTCTACCAACTCTTATGATGCAGCTCCCATTCTTGGGCGTTAAAACCGAAATTGCAAATTAATATTGAGAATATACATTGGCCCAGCTCAGACTTTTAATCCTCTTTAATTGTAAAACAAAAGCAATATTATTGTTATATTTATGCAGAAATGGTCAGAGAATCTGGAGAAGTGACTTCATTACCAGGTGGATCTTACACTACAAGTCCTGCAGACAGAGATGGGTTTACTGTACTCTGTACAGATCCGGAAAATACTGATTGGCCAGTAGAAGGTGATAAGGTCAAGACAAAGGAAATCAGGCCGATATGTGAGTTCATTAGTGCTACTTCAGCCTCACTCTTTTGTAGTCACTAAGTAGTTTCCAAACTGTGCCTCATATTTTCATTTAAGCTCGAACAAAAAGCAAAGACATCCTGGTATCAGCTTGACTTTGTATTTGTGACACAATTTCAGATATCTCCCGTGACTGGACTCAGACAGTACTTAGGTATGAAGATAACAACCCTAGATCCCCAACTCCACTGAGATGTGACACTGAGGGTTATCCTACACCCACTTACTCTTGGACATCAAATCTAACAGATATCACCTCCACACAGACCAGCATGCTGTCATTTAGCGACAACTCAAGAGATAATGGGCAGGTAGAAGAGATAACTTGTGAAGGATCTGTTGATGGAGCTGGTGAGTGTTTACTCTGCTGATACACACTACGTAAAACATGTGTGTTTACCTCAACACCGAAACAATTAACCAGTGGTCCAGTTATGTAGGCCCTACCTTTGATGCAGTCTAGCAAACTTTGTTTATGACCTAGCATCAAGGAAGCACAATAGTAACAATAAACTGTGACATAGAGTCATATCCTGTCAGTAGATCTTTAGTTCTTGAGCTAGAAATCATAATTCCTGCCTAAGTCAAGGACTTCTCTAGTACAGCTACATATTGACTTCTACTCTCTTATTATTGAGTGACCCATGTCTCGGTAAAGGTGAAATAGTGTGTTCAATGTCCGGTGATCACAAGTGTAGGTAAGCTCACAAGCATACCCTCAGAACTGGCAGATAATGGTTTTCATTGGCAACATTTTAGTGCTGATTTGCATGCTCTGTCTTCTTTTTTTGCTCCTGATTAAGAAAAAACAGTGATATACAAGTGAACCATAGAATATTTCTTTCTGCTGTGTTTCTATCAGATATTCCCAAATTACAGTGTGTCTTTTATTATGATCCTGTTTTTGTATAACTTTGATTATGGTTATAGTAATGTGTAACACCACACAGCCCCCCACAGCATTTAAAATATATAGAGGCAAATCGACCAGTGGTTTATGACATCTGATTTTGTTTCTTATAGGTTCCAGTCCATTGTATATAACATGGCGAATCATGTGGGATGACATGGCACCGACCAATCCTCAACCAACAGTACCCACTGACGCTGGGCCAAAACCACAAATATCAGCAGCTACTATAGGCGGAGCAGTAGGAGGGGCTATAGGGGCCATAATTATTGTTGTTATCATTGGATTCTGCTGCTGGAAAAAACGCAAAGGTAAATATTTTTGGCCAAAATTGTGTGCTTTGAAATATTTGGTCATATATGGTAGTTGAAGGTGAATGTAATCTAACATTTGTCTTTTACTTAAGCAAAATGACATAGACATGGTTTGACCATCTTACACCCGCAACTCAATAAAGTAGGGACGTACCGTCTCTGTAAAGGTTTATCCTCTTTTGAATGGTGGTTTGCATGACATCATCAGTTTCTGCTAAATTTGTTTAGAGTCGGCAAAATAACGTGTCTGGTGATACAATGTTGTCATTGTTTTGTGGTCTCAACAAACGTGTGCATGTACATGTTTGAAGTCTACCAAAAGACTAAAGCATCTTATACTATCGGACTTAGACTAAGGATGATACATAACGACCTGTTCGAAGTTCGGAATTCCTTTTTTTAATATAACTTCTTACAGTCCATCTCTAAGCAAATTTCTCTCTCTATGTGATTTATTTATCTAAAGGACCTCTGTGTGAGTCTTGCATCAGGTCAGCAAAACAGTTCTTGATAAAGCGTGATATAATTTGCCTGAATGTTCAAAGGGTTTGAATTTTTGAGTACCCCTATTATGAGTCAGTAGCTCAACACTACAATACCTGGGGAGACAAAGGTAAAGGTGAACGTATGAGTTTTTAAGCAGCCAGGTTGATAAACTGATGATTAGATAGATGAATATATTAAAGTGTTCCAGTTAATGGTTTGTATTGGCTCATATAGTTTTGTAAGCATTATGAGGCTAGTTGTTGCCTATCGTCGGTTTGAATCATCCATCTGCTCAACTTAAATTATTTACGTATATCAAGGAAGTCAATTCCATGAGTTAACTGGGTGGTTGATTTAGCCATATTGTGAATAGGCTCTTTTTGCTTCATTTGTGAACGTATTTGGCAGAATGGTCTCCAGGCGGCTTCTCTTCATACTATGTTATGATTTCCTTCGGTAGATCTATTGATGGATAAAGCTTTATCGATGAAAAAAACACTCTGAACATCTGACAAAAATCAACATCTGAAAAAAACTCAGATGTGTTAATATATATATACTTTATTAGTGCTGATCAATGTCAACGACCAATTAAGACCATCCATAAATAAATGAATAAAAACAAAGCAGTCAGGTGTATTTATGAAAAATATCATTGTCTATTAATGCTGTCCTATTTATAGAACATTGATTTCGGGCTTCCAAAAATGTTTTGCACGAATGATTCTCATATTCTTTAACCTTTGCAATAAAATATCGAAAACAAAGAATATAAAGATGTATTCTTAGTTCTTCAAGCTTTAGTAAAGAAAGTCTCTCCTCATGTATACTCCTCCTCATATGGAATCATAATTCTGGTGCAGAGCTTTTGAAATCTCTCCACTTATATATGATGAGCAGTAGAGTCAGTCATGAGACAGTTAGAGTTTGATAGAGGATGGTATAATGTTGTGTCATCTGCGTACTTAAGATGGGGCGTTGGTGGTGACAAGTCATCGATAAATGCATTCCAGAGTAGAGGACCTAGTACTGTCCCTTTGGGGACACCTATATTAATTGGACTGAAATTTTTTGTTGCGAAACCTTACGCATTGTTCTCTATTAGAGAGAAAGTCCTGAACAATTGCTTTAAGATATCGATCAATTTTCAGTTTTAAAAGTTTCTTGACAGCCAGATCTTGACTCATTTTGTCGAATGCTCTAGAAAAATCTAGCATTATTGCCTGAACAACAAGATTGTCATTGCAATCAAGCAAGCTAGCCACATTAGATGAAAAGTTCACCAAAGCATCCGTGGTACCAATATTCCTTGTGTAAGCATATTGCTCAAATGATGTAAAATACTTATTGGACGGTAATCTTTATATGTAGATGGATCAGGTACTTTGTTGATAGGTACGACCTCTGCTAGCTTCCATCGCATTGGAAATTTTCCACACACCAAGATTTTGTTAATGATGTTTGCTATAGGCTCAGAGAGGATATGCGAGTTATGTTTTCATATCCATGAAGGGTAATCCTATATATGGTTGCCTTAGTGGTATCTATTTTTTCTAGGTGGTAGTTTACAGTTCGTTATAGTAACCTGAGAACTCTGCATTTGTGATCCAATTATTATTGACACTCACCACTGGAGATGAAACGGGAGTTGTTATGCCTCAAGTCAATCACTTTATGCTGTTCCACCAATCTTTAGATCCTCTGGTTGCTGAATTTAGTTGGTTATCAGTATTTTTCTGTAGTTCCTTCTGTTGATGAAATTTCGGAATGGCTGACAGAATTTTCTAAGCAGGGTTGATTTTACGATGAGCCCTGTATTTTGCATGTTTCAACTAACGTATTAGTGGAGAGGTGATTAATAAGGTTGTGTGATCTTAAAAGGCAATTAATCAATGATGACTTGACAGTTTGATATCGAGTGCTAACAGATCGTTAACACTGATGTGATTATTATTAAGCATGACCCCTCTTATCATTGTATTGCATGCCATAGTCCTTGACACACAGACCATGTCTTGTCCCCTTTGCATACACAACAAATATTTACATAGTCGATTGGAACATAATATATTTATGTGATCAAACAAGTTGAAATAACTATACAGGGTCAATGATTGTTTTTGGTTCCAAAACAGCCCACGGCCCAAAACGGTCCGAGGCCAAAAAACGGCACGCGGCCCAAAATGGCCCAGCATGATTTTTGAATTCGTCATGACCCAAAACCTATAAAAAAACAAGTTATATCAACAAACTTAGGTTTTTGAAAAAAAAAATTTTTTTTTAATTTTTCAACAAAACGGCCAAGCATGTTTCTAAGTTATCCAGTTATGTCCATAAACGGAAAACGCCCAAAATGACCCTCGGGAGAAAACGGCCCAGTATGATTTTTGAGTTCTCCATGTATGTATGTATATATTTGTATCAATTCTCATGATAAAATCAATGTTTCTCTTGTGCTCTGTGAATAAAAATAAAGTTTTTAAAAATTATAATAAAACATCTCCCAAACCTCTAAAAAACAAGTTAAGCCAAGAAACATAAGTTTTTGGGAAAAAATTAAATTTTTAAAATTTAAAAAAAAAACGGCAAAGTATGATTTTTGAGTTCCTCGAGTCCCGAAACCTCTAAAACACGTTTTAAGTCAACAAACTTAATTTTTTGGGAAAAAACTTAAGTTTATGGGATAAAACTTCAGTTTTCAATTTCTTCAAAAAAACGGCCCAGTATGATTTTTGTGTTCTCCGAGTCCCAAAACCTCTAAAAAACAAGTCGAGCCAAGAAACTTAAGTTTTTTTCGGAAAAAAATTAAATTTTAAAAATTTTTCAAAAAAACGGCCAAGTATGATTTTTGAGCTCTCCATGTCCCAAAGCCTATATAAAACAAGTTACATCAACAGACGTAAGGTTTTGGGAAAAATTAAATTTTCAAAATTATCAAAAAACGGCCAAGCATGATTTCTGAGTTCTCCAAGTCACAAAACCTCTAAAGAACAGGTTACATCAACAGAGTTAAGTTTTTGGGAAAAATAAAACGGCCAAAAAAACAGCCAAGTATGACTTGTCCCAAAGCCTATATAAAACAAGTTGCGACAACAAAATTAATTGAGTTTTTGGGGACAAACTTAACTCAGTTCATCATAGTTAATTTGGGCAAATCTTAGGCTAAGAAGTTGTCCTCTCTTGTTGTTGAAATTTGGTGGCTGTTTTACTAAATAGAGTTATCACCCCATGTATTTTATCATTCATTGTGAAAAATTGGCCATTACATGCAGCACCATGTCTGAAGCTGATCCTAAAAATCCTGTTAGTTGTAGGGAATTATTTCTTATCCTCTGATCATTACAACCACTTCACATTATAACATGGCCATAATATGTACAAGCTGTGCCGTATGCCTGCAGCTTTCAAGACTAGAATCGTTTGCGAGATATTGTGTTGACCATGGAGAGTATGTTAATTCTAGCTGCTGGTTGCAGATTAATCTATGTAAAGCCATCTATCTGTTTAAAATATTTTCAAGTAGGTGGCTTGATTGTTTCATTAAAGGAATAAAGAGTAAATTTTACTCTATGGTCAAGGTACCTACAAGCGTTGTGGCAAGGGGAAAACTGTGTGAAGCTTGAAGCCAAAAACTCCTCTCATCTATTTTCCACAAATTTAGGGTTCTTTTGTTCTGCTAAACAAAATCCACAAGAAATTTAGAAGAATAGAAACAAAAGACAGTGGATATTCTAGTTTGTATCAACTGATTTGTCTGTTGATTGAAAGCCCAGCAGTTTTGAATTTGACACGCTATACTAAAATCAAGTGTCGATGTTAATTCCATGTATCCAATTTGGCACTCAAATGATGCCACACCAACATATGGAAACATTGTGATTTTGAAATAGAATCAAATGCACACAAAATTTTGCTATACTGAACTATTACAAAGCAAAAGTAATGGAGACAAATTCATGCAGCAGCAGTGAATTTTTGTCAATTCTAACTTTAATAAGATCCAAAAATTAACAAGTGATATTATCAATACACACAATTACTGTTCAATTAAATTTGATTTTGATTCTGCAGGGTATTGGTAGCTTTGGTCTTAGCCTTGTATGGTATTTTTAAATCAGCCTATCGTATACCATGCTCACTGAGTTGGAACTTTATCGACAGAGGACTTGGGACTAGGAGTTATAAAGTTTCCTTAAACAAACTTGTCAAATTGATGATAATCTAGAGCAGCGGCATTTAACTCAGGATGGCAGCATTAGAGCTGCAACAACTTAGTATCCAATAGTTTCCACTACTCTTTTTTCTCTATGATACTTTTAAATTTCTTGCCACAAGTTGGTATTACTGGTATGTGGGGTAGAGTCAATAGTGTATTGGTCGGAAGGGCTTTTAGGGGGCTTGACCCTATACCAATTTTCAGCGTGTCAATTTTGAAAATCCTCTTGAAACCTCTTAAACCTTTAATAACCAGGCGCCCAGAGGGGCCATTGTGAGATTGGTTGGGATTATGAATGGATTAGGCTGGTTGATATGGTGTGATTTGCCAATTCTTACATGTTTTGAGGTTAAGATGTCATCAATGAGTTTCAAACTGATATTTTTGACATAAGGTAGGCTATGGCCAGAAATGTGATATTGCCGCTGTCTGAATCATATTCAAGCAAGTCTCAATTTAAGATGCCCGTCGAATGAAATAACACCCATGCATAATGTTCGTTGCAGCAAAGTCAAAATCATCAAGCAGCTCATGAATGAGCTCCCTAATTCGATCGGCCGATCGATAATTTTCCTTCCAAAATGGGCTGGAACACATTAAACTACCTCTATTCCTCAGATAGTTCCTCAATATCCTTCCCTACGGGAAGACTTTCCAACGCATTTCCTGTACCCAGCCTGGTTTGCCTATACAAAATCCATGGATACAGCCCTGGGTAGAATATGCAGAGCAGTGCAATAGCCAATTACCATGATTTTACCCTTGGACTGCCCTTAAACTACTGCTGCCACTCATGCAAATTTGTGCTCATTGAATTCTGCATAGCTCCAAGATAATTAATTGAGACTTAAATCTCATAACTGTCACCTAATGGACAAATAATTTGCACAAACTGATCTTCAAAATCAGGGCATGAAATCTACGCACCAGCCTATGACGTGTACAGTGTGCACTAGTAAGACGATAACTATGTCACCTGATGCGGTAGATAATTAATTTTATACCTTAATTTTGACGATCAGTTTGTGCAAATTATTTGCTCATTAGGTGACAATGCTGAGATTGCAGCCTCATTTTATTAGTTTTGAGCTGCACAGAATTCTATAAGCACCCATTTGGCTGTGTGGCAGCAGTGGTTTAAAACAGGCTTGCATCATGAAATTCCTGTGACACAGAATAAATGTCTTTCATATATTTTTGCCTACAATCTGAGCAAATAGCTATAGCCAACGTCACTAGGCACTGATTTTCTTCATCCTTGATTTTGGTACACCAATATTTAAAATTAATACCAATAAAATGATGGTCTGAAATAACCAGGGAGGGTGGGATATACCCTCTCCCACCCTCCCTGAAATATCAAACTCAAGCAATTAAATTTGAGTCAATAATTGCAAACAATTTTATATTGTCTTCTACAATATAGCTAGTCTACAGAAGCGAACTCTCACTGCAGGAGCCATTGAAAATTTTTGGCAATAACAGGATAATCTCATTCATTGAACCCACCACACACAGACCATTTATAAGAGATTTTATCAAGTAACATTACACAGTACACTTCCATGTGTAAATACCTAGAGATAATAATCAGCCTTCACTCTATTGTTTCTTGGGGGATTAGGCTTCACATCCATTGTAAACTCAATGTCAATGAAACTATTTCAAAGAGACAGGAGACACCTATCCTTGTTTAGGTGAACAAACTCAGAGTAGTTTTCACAAGAAGATGTTTCAATAACAAACCCAGGTGAAATCACCAAGCAGGGTTTATGGTTATGGTTAATCATCACATTGGGCCCATTTGAAACGCTGGCAATACACAGTACTCAAAACATGTGAAAAATACGTAATCAAGTGTTTACAGCTGAGAAGAAATGTGTTTCCCTGATCTGACAAAACACTAGAGTCTAGAAGTTTTGAAATATTACAACATAACGCAGTGGAATTGCTGCGTGTGCCCCTGTACGATGTCAAATGGTATGAGATATAATGCTTGGATGCTGCTTGAATTTGCTACTCTGCGACAGGGATTTGCGAGGTCTTGTTACTATTGTCATTGCTAATAGTGTTGCTTGCTGTGTAAATTTGCTGTAAGGTTGTGATCTGGGCAAGATACTGAAACTTGGTGGCCTGAAAGTGGAAGAGGCAAGCTCATAAGACTTGACAAATTATCTTACAGGTAATAAAAAATGAAGAGTGTACTGTGATCACATCAACCCCCATTCATGTGTACTGAAATGACTAAGGTAAAATATTGAAAAAATCTGCCGGTCCCTGTTTTAGAATCCTAATATTCTCTGTCATGTGGAGGTTTCTAAAATTACTGGTTTATCTATCATACCTAAGTAATTTTTATATTCTGCTTTCACAATTAAATAAGGGTTCCATCTTCATTTTAGGAACAATAATCTAAGTCAGCATTCGATGCTCATAATCTGTTATCATTTTAGTAATGTCATGTTAGAAGACAAGACTACAGGTTCACATCAAATCTTTATTGTGATATTAATTTTGTTACATTGTATTGTGCTGAGTGTGAGGCCTCTATACGATTCAATGCTTTTCATTGTTTCAACATTTGGTAAACAGAGGAATCCTTTATATGCTGTGCCTAGTTCTATACAATAGAGGATAAATGTACCATGTCAGCTTGCATCGAAAGTTTATATGAGAAAACTGAGAAAAAATTTTAAGAAATGCTGCATTAAATGAAGGGAAATACCAATAGAGTGACCCAAAATGATTCATATATTGATATCGTCATAATGTGGTAAGCAAAAAAAATTTGACGCTTCTAGCATATGTAGAAGTGCATTTTAATTGAGTCATTTGGTTAAAAGATAATTTTTTGCCAACATTTCATCATTTTTTATGAAATTCATGATTTTTTGCATTCATTTCGTGGATTAAATAGTAATCCAACCACCAAGCCTGGACAATGACTTTCAATCAATTTGTGATGGTTTCTGCATCAAATATAAAAAATGTAGGGGGAGATAACGAGAAAACCATATAAGTCACTGAGCACGGACAATTTTTGATGGCAGGAAAAAAACAAGTGTTTCTAGGGTAAAAAAGTGTGCTGAATCCAAAAATGAGGGTGTACCCGGTTGTAGCGGTCATCTTCAGCGGCAGCGTGGCAGTATATGGCAGCATATCACAAATTTTCAATAAATCGCATTTAGTTAGTAAAGATTGTAGTGTTTGTTACAGCCAACAGAGAACAAGAATATATCTGTTTCTAGGGTAAAAAAGTGTGCTGAATCCAAAAATGAGGGTGTACCCGGTTGTATTGGTCATTGTCAGCGGCAGCGCGGCAGCATATGCCACATCTTTTACAAATTCTCATTTAGTTAGTTAAAATTGTAGTGTTTGATACAGTCAACGGTCAACAGAGAACAAGAATAATATGTTTCTAGAGTAAGAAAGTGTGCTGAATCCAAAAATGAGGGTGTACCTGGTTGTCGGGGTCATCATCAGCGGCAGCGTGGCAGTATGTCCCAAAATTTTCAACCAAGCGCTTTTAGTTCGTGAATATTTTAGTGTTTGATACAGCCAACAGAGAACAAGAATATATATGTTTCTAGGGTAAAAAAGGGTGCTGAATTCAAAAATGATGGTGTACCCAGTTGTATCAGTCATTGTCAGCGGCAGCGTGGGAGCAAATCCGACTTTTTTTTTACAAATTCGCTTCTACTTAGTGAAAATTGTGGCATTTGATACAGTCAACGGTCAACAGAGAACAAGATTAATATGTTTCTAGTGTAAAAAAGTGTGCTGAATCCAAAAATGATGGTGTACCTGGTTGTAGGGGTCATCATCAGCGGCAGCGTGGCAGTATATGGCAGCATGTCCCAAAATTTTCAACCAAGCGCTTTTAGTTAGTGAATATTTTAGTGTTTGATACAGCCAACAGAGAACAAGAATATATATGTTTCTAGGGTAAAAAAGGGTGCTGAATTCAAAAATGAGGGTGTACCCAGTTGTATCAGTTATTGTCAGCGGCAGCGTGGGAGCAAATCCGACTTTTTTTTACAAATTCACTTCTAATAAGTGAAAATTGTGGCATTTGATACAGTCAACGGTCAACAGAGAACAAGATTAATATGCTTCTAGTGTAAAAAAGTGTGCTGAATCCAAAAATGAGGGTGTTCCCGGTTATAGTGGTCATCATCAGCGGCAGCGTGGCAGTATATGACAGCATATCCCAAATTATTCAATAAAGAGCTTTAAGTTAGTGAAGATTTTAGTGTTCGATACAGCCAACAGAGAACGAGAATATAAATGTTTCTAGGGTAAAAAAGGGTGCTGAATTAACAAATAAGGGTGTACCCGGTTGTATCAGTCATTGTCAGCGGCAGCATCTCACAAATTTTTCACAAAATCATTTTTAGTTAGTGAAAATTGTAGTATTTTTTGTTACAGTCAACAAGAACTTTTATTATTTGGTCACTCATTTTCCTCATCCTCATCATCCTTGTCTCCGTCAGCCTCCTCCTCCTCCTCATCAAGACTGTTCTCTCTGAAAGCTGCATTTGCAGCTTGCTTCAAAGCATGTGCTGTTTCGAGCCTAATAATTGTTTCCTAGCTGCAAGAATGACCAAATCCATGAATAAGTTTGGCTAGCAATTTAGACCCAGTCATATGCCTCACTGTTAGGCCGATGGCTAAAGACTTAGGAGTAACAGCAGCACCTTTGGAGCTTAGCTGTACGATGTCTTGGGCTAAGCTGAGAATTTTTAGGCGAACAGAGGCGTCCAAATTATAGTAGGTGTTCCAGTCACAGACCACATCAGCATGACCTGTCGTCATAGCTAGAAAATTAAATAGTGGTGGCGGAACAAATTTGACACAGGCCTCAGCGTTAAGGTTGTCTGCAGTAGGTGGCCAGGGGATCTCAACTTTTTTGGTTCGATCTATATACAAACAGAGTGAAATTGCTGCCTGATTGAGTTGATATTGATTGGATTGGGTTACACTATTGAAAGGGATTTCCTCATCACATGAGCTGGCAGTGTCGACCTCGCTCAAGAGGCTGGATGTGTTTGTGAGTACTGATGTATCAGTCACCAAATCAGTCAAAACTGCATTGCTGCTCGTCACTATATCACCATGAGAGGGATCAGAGGCTTGATGAAAACTAAGGCGGCCTTTAAACTCTCTCTTCAAGCGGTAGACAAAAGCTTTTCGGCTGTAAAAAGATGATATTTTTGTCTTAAAGCACAATACATGTTAGTCCGAGGAAGAAAAAGATTTTGACATAACTTTTCATATTATTTTAATTAATCCTAATCTAACAAGGCCAAAGTTTGATCAATGCATTTGAGTGTTCTCAAAACCGCAGGTTGATAATGCTTGCACAATGCAACTTCAACCTGGGAACCCCAGTCTAACAAGATTTTATCGCCCTGATCTCACTGGGAATTCCAGGAAATTGCATTGTGGGATACTAGTATATATAAATATATATCATAGTCTTACCTGGTCTCATCTTCTCTGTTATCTCTACGTAGTTTATTATATAAGCCAAGTAAATCAGATACAGTGTAAGAACCCTTCTCGCGCTCTATCTTTGAGCTAACCAGGTCCTCAAGTTGTCGCCATGATGCAGATCTCACAAAGCGAGCTTTTGATTTAGATCTAAAACAATTGGTATAACAATTTTACAGCACTTCATATGAACTCATCTCTACGCCCAAGTGAACTTGTTAACAATTTCAAAGAGGGACAACATAGGAATGTAACACACATAATGTTGAGCCAGACAAATGACAATGATAAGTGGCAAACAGATTTTATGGTTTTTACCTGAGCTGGTTCGTAACAGTTGCGATATAATTCTTGTGGCATGCACGATGATATCTCATTTCACGGGCAACAGGATCTCCTAACTGAAAACTTGACAACAGCTTTGTGTCATTCTTGGCTTCCGCGGCAGGAAGTAAACCCCCTAAATAGAAGGATAATATTTTTGAAAGCTGGCTCTCTCACTGATATTTCATTCGTCTCCAAATAGTTATGATTGATGCAGCTTAGATCATACAACACATGTAATTGAAAAAGTTCCCTCAATTAATCAACAATTCAACCCTACAGAGTCTGCAGAAGGCAGAATAAAACCTGAGATTATGATGTAGCAGTTTATTGTACTTACCAGCATCTAAAGTCTCAGCTCTAGAGGTCGGTAGTTTCTTGCGGTTTTTGTACTTCTCCTTATTACATATGACACAGGTAGAAGAGAATGTCTGAGGCTTACTAGTACTCGGTTCTGAAGACCTGAGTTTCTTTGGGCTCAGCAAATTGGCTCCATCCTCATTCTTAAAACAGGATATTATTAGAGCAGGGTTAATGAGTAGCAATTACAAGGGTCAATCAATCAAGACTGAAAAAAATTGAAGGCGTCTCAGATTTTCCAACTATGGTTTAATTCAGTGTTGTGATCATTCTGTGATAAATAATAGAGTTCTATCAAGGAGTAAAAGTCTTTTACTCCTTGATAGAACTCTCTTATTTATCACAGAATGATCTACTTGGCCCAAACACTATCTCTGACTGAGAGCAATGTCACACAAAGTTTCATATCGGTTCAAACAAAGCAACACAAGGTGGTCTTCCATACAGCACCGTGGTCATCAATTAATACCTTGAGAGTAAATCCTGAATCATGAGCATGTTCTATACACACCTTTCTCTTCATGGCACTTTCCTTGGCTCTTTCTAGCTTGGATTTAGAAAATCTGAACATACAAAGACGATGGTGTTTATAGGTACTACATTCATCCATTGTGACTGTCATTGTCAATAGAATAGATTATTGGCAATGAAGCATTCCGGCTCTTTCCCAGTTTTCACCCACTCTTTAGCCACATATTTGAGTTCAGCAAGCTTTGAGGCTGACAAAACAACACTCTCGGCTGCTTCATCTACTTTCTCATAGTGAATAATACACTCCATAATGTTAGTCAAAGTGATACCGTCATTTTGTTAGACATGTTCATGCTTCCTTGTATTATGTCATCTGCTAAAGCATGAGAGTTAAATTTAACAAAGGCTGGGCGTAAGACAATAGCACCGTACAAAGATGCATTATTAATATTTGCTATGTCAATGCCAGATTCAAGTTGATGTGATTGAGTATTTTATAAATAGATTTCTTTATTATCACACTGATGATTGGTCCTCTATACAAGTAGGTCAGCTTGAGGATTTATGTTCTCTTCATTTAGATTGAAAACGAATTGCCATTTATTTTCAAAATATGACCACTACAACTGGGTACACCCGGTGAATTTTACAGAACATATATTGATGTAGTATAAAAAGTGATCAGAATCCTGCCATCAAACATTGTCCGTGCCATAACAACTTAGGCTATAGCTGCTTCTGGCCTACTATGACATATATTTTTTATTTGTTTATTTTTATAGAGGTTGGTTTGAAAGTTTACAAATAACAGATAGTATAAACAACAGCAGGGAAATATGCTTATTTGATATAAAGAGTAACCAGCATTCCGATGGCCGAAAATTTTCAAAAAGCTGCTTTTTACTTCCCCTAGTATCAGTCAGTAGTTTATCACTACGATACCCAAGAAGGCGATATATTAGTTGACAAGGGAAAATTATTCCAATAATCATCACTGCTCAATCTAAAATAAAATGGCCTATGATGACGTCGATAAATCTTGAAGAGGGTATACAAAACTCAATGGAAGGACACAGTGCAGAAGCAACAGAGGTTAAAGTTTGACATTTTTTAAACAGCTCATGAAAAGTTATTGTAATGAGTTTTAAGGGGAGATAGTATACAGTGTGCGCACTTTTGAACTGATGGGGGTATCATCCTGAAATTTGGCCTGCTAATAGAGCTATGTGCTCTGACAGTATAATCAAAATGCCAATAACTTTGGGAATAACTTTGAGAAAGTAAAACTTTTTTTCCAGGAGAATGTGTGCGACTCTAGGGGCGGGTCAGATCATAGCACCTCAATAAACTTAATCTCAAATTGAAGCTAAGACCCAAAATTAGGTTCACAAGAAGCAGAAATTGCAATAATTGTCTTGGAAAAAAAATACGGGCAACCAAGTTTTACTGACAAAACCCATCCCCTAATATCTCCCATAAGATCAAATACTGTGTTTTTAGGGCAAATTGGGCATCTTGATTGTCTGCAAAATTGAATTTTGATCTAGAAAACTGCAATTTATTTTAACTGAACAAATTATTCAGCGCTGTACACTGGCAATACATTAAAAAAATGTGCGAAAATTGCAGTTAAATTTTACCAATTTGAATGTTAGACTCATTGGTCATTCTCAATGTGTATTTCACCACTTAAGGTTAATTTTTGCATACCATAACATAGACTACAAACTAAAGTTGTATTTCAACATCAGAACATAGGTTAAGATAATTTATTAATTAATTTATTAATTGAGTAATTAATTATATATCTATTAATTAATTTAGAAATTTTTTGCGTAATCACATTCAGACAGGCTG
Organism: Membranipora membranacea; assembly: GCA_914767715.1. NCBI lineage: Eukaryota > Metazoa > Bryozoa > Gymnolaemata > Cheilostomatida > Membraniporidae > Membranipora > Membranipora membranacea. The sequence goes on along the minus strand of OU612072.1, from coordinate 319,181 downwards.
GTAGGGGTGTAGGGAAATAGGATTATCACACAGTTGACAGCTTTGTACAAGTAAATGAATAGCACAGCTGTTACGACAGACATACTACTTAGATCTATACAGCTTGGTTTAAACGGATCTTGCTTTTATTTGAGACCATTTGAGATCGTGAACACGAGATAACAACAACAAATAGAAGACTAGCAAATGAGTGAAAATTGTGTGTATGTGTTGGCAGCAAGTTCAATACAATACAATTAAACAATAATACAAACCTTATTAATACAAATGTAATACATAAAAACAAAAATATACATTTCCTTTTACATTGCAATTAATTAATAACATGTTCGAAAACCCTACCTTAGGTGCTGGGACCAGAGTAGGTTGTCGAATGTTAAGATAATTATTATATATTCTATTGAGAGAGACAAGCTGGAGCTGAAGCTGTCTCGAGCTTGAGTTGTGTGTATAACAGCCACAACACAATTATGTCATTAAGCTTACGGCAGCATATATCGGCAGCAAATTTAGCGCATCATAATTTTGGTGTAGAGCAGCGTGTCTGGGTGCGTACATATAATATTGATGACTTAGCAGCGTTATTCCAATACTCAGTGTAGTTTTAAGTGCATGAAGAAAATTGGAATATATATATATTTATATATGTAAATATCTGTGTAATAACATACCATCAAGAAAAGGTAGAATCCATCGGTTGTAAAATACTCTGTTTGCGTAACTTATGAGCTTAAGAGTACCACCAAGACCATGGTGAACTGACTTGAACAAAAGCCCAGACTTGAACATTGAAATACAGAAATAAACCTAACGAAATGGATAGCCATGTAAACACACATACACAGCTATCGAATCGAATACAAAGGGGCGAAAGCTAATCAGCTACAACAGCCATTTTCTGCACAATTTTCTCCACCAAAAACTTTTAAAAATTCTCAAAAAATGTTAAAGACAAGAGTACCATCTCCCCTTGAAAAGTGATCTAGAATATGTGCATAAGACCGCTTCAACTCTCAGATCGTCACTTTGTTGTAGCATTGTGTAATTATGACATTAAACAGGGTGGCACTTCAATTTTTGTTTTCGGGAAAGCAAAAATTTTCTACAAGGAATAGTATAATAATTTCAGAGTTTGGAATATTTATGACAGCCGAACCATTTTTTGACACAAAGCATCTTTATCGTTATTAGTTAAGTTAAGTTCTTTCAAATCTATTAGAAAGACATCATTAATTTGGCGCCGAAAAATGGCGGCCGTGTTTTGAAAGGGCTCCTGTAATTATCAGCATTTTAACTGTTTTGTACCAGTTATAGCAATCTATCATCAGCTCACTGCATCAACATAGATCCCTCCTACACATTGGCAGAAGAACTAAATCTGTACAAAAAGAACTCTGGAACAGTAAATATAAGGACTTAGTAAAATCCCAATCACCGGAGATTCTATGGAGTAAAAAAAGGGGGAGAAGATCAGGAGCCAGACAAAATGTCAGGGACAGCTGTTCCAATAACAAGATAAAGTCAGCCTTACCTAGCATCTTACTGTCTAATACCAACAGGATTTACAACAAAATAGATGAACTAGAGGCAGCAGTACAATCAAAACAACTGAAGAATTGCTGCCTGCTTGCTTTCTCAGAAACATGGTTGACATCTAATATCCTTGACACTCAAATAGCTCTAGATGGATATTGGACTCTCAGGAGCGATAGGGACCACATTACCACCAATAAAAATCGAGGTGGAGGATTATTAATTTATATTAATGATAAGTGGTGCGACAGTGGAAGTATCATATCGACCCATTCAGAGCGCACCCTGGAGATGATGGCAGTCAGACTAAAACCCTACTGGTTGCCAAGGGAAATCCCCTGCATTATTGTGTTAATGGTATACTGTACACTGTTTGACGCCCCTCTAGTGGCGTTGTCAAGGAGACTGTTAAGAAAATCCATGATACAATAGAAACATTAGAAAAGGGAAATCCCTCAGCTACAATCTATGCTCTGGGGGACTTCAATAGCGCCTATGTACAGCTCCCACACTTCAAACAGCAAGTTACCTGTTCCACCAGAGGTAACAAAATCCTAGATAAATGCTACCTGAATATCAAGAACAGTTACAAATCTATCAAGCTCCCAGAGCTAGGAAACTCAGACCATGCATGTGTCTATCTTCTTCCAACAGATAAACACAGGGCATTGGTCAGTCAGCCTGTTACAGTCACTAAGCAGATATGGAATGAAGACAACATGAATAAGCTACTAAGCTGTCTAGATGATACCAACTGGGATGAACTGCTTACTGCTCCTGATGCACATGAAGCCACTGACACATTTGTAGACTATCTGAACTTCTCAATGGAAACATGTATACCAACCAAGCGATTAGTCATACCAGCCAACAACAAAACGTGGATGACTCCTAGAATCAGCCGGCTGATTGGTGAGAGAACCCAGGCTTACCAAAGTAACTCAGCTGAACACCACATATTGAAAGGGCAAGTCCAGAAAGCCATAAGAGAGGCAAAGCACAATCATGCCTCAGACATTGAGACTAGAATGCAATGTAATAGTAGACTAGCATGGAGTCAGTTGAAGTCAATCTTGAAATTAAAAGGTAATGCAAAAGGGTGCTCTCTTGATTCTGATGTATTGAATGCTTTTTTCAATCGTTTTGACAAACAGAGTGAGTTTCCAGACTTACCATCTCTTGAACCTATTCTTGATGACTTTTCTTTTGAGGAAGTTTATGCAACTCTATGTAATGTACAAACGTGTAAGAACCCGGGTCCAGACAACATCACCGCAAAAATGCTCAAATGTGCTGCATCCACCCTAGCACAACCCCTGACACTGCTTTTTAATCGATCACTTCAGGAAGGTGTTATGCCTAGAGTTTGGAAAACAGCAAATATCAAACCTATTCCTAAGTGTGCAGGGGCATCAGTTCCTAAAGATTTTAGGCCGATAGCCCTCACCTCCATCGTTGGCAAATGTCTCGAGCGTCTGGTTATGAAACGACTCTCACCATTACTAGACGACCCCACCCAGTTTGTTTATAAGTCTGGTAGGTCTACTGAAGATGCTCTAATCACTCTGATCGACTCGGTAACTGAACATCTTGACAGCCATGCTACAAATCGGGTCCAAGCTCTTTTTATAGACTTTTCTAGTGCTTTTAACACTATCAATCCTGCCACAATAATCAGCAAACTCGATAGCTAGAACATCAATCCTAACATCATCAACTGGCTATATAACTTCCTTACAAATAGAACACAGCGAGTAATTACATCACTCAACACCTCAAAATCATTGAGCACTTCAACTGGAAGCCCTCAGGGATGCGTCATCAGCCCACTGCTATTCTCCTTTTATGTTGTCGATATGCCATCAACAAGCAACATCAAACTAGTAAAATATGCCGACGACACTGTGATCATTGAATTGTTGACAGAAAACCAGCCATCTGAACTTCAGACAATGACTAATACCATCAACTCATGGTGCGCGGATAATGACCTAATACTCAATGCAAAGAAAACAAAATAAATGGACATGTGCAATGCAAGGGATAACCCAAGCTACCCACAACTGCTTGTAAACAATACTTCAATTGAGCAGGTAGAGCAATTTACATACTTAGGCACCATTATTACCAACAAACTGGATTTTACTCTGAACACCTTGAATACTACAGAGAAAGCTCGCCAAAGACTACATATAATCGCCAAGCTATACCATCTCGGTGTCACTGAGAAATTAATGACAACCTGCTACAAGTCCTTCATAGAGTCAGTAATCACCTACCACCTGGTTGTGCTTTATAGTCATCTGAGCGCAGACTCTAAGAGAAAGTTAAAATCTGTGATAAGAACTGCAGGTTACCTATCAGGTGAACTTACGTTCACACCCGTAGAGGACCTTTACTCCAATATACTGAAAGTAAAGAGCCTCCGTATGATTGCCACCGAAGATGAACCACTACTCCGTCTTAACCAGCTGCCGTCAGGCAGATATCAATCAGTCAAGTTCCGCGTGCAGATCCGTGCCAAATGTTTTAGAGCAGAATGTATCAATTACCTAAATAGTGTCTTCAAAAAGTAATAGTATTTTTTATGGTCTATTTTTTATCAACAGTTTTAATCATTCTTACAGAACACCCTACAGAGACAATTTTATTTCTCAGAGATTGAGACCAAATATAAACATACACAAACATACATACACATACACTAATTTGGACTATTTTAAGACTTGTAGGATCTAGATAATTCGAGAAATGCTCTATTATATTTGATTTGTAAGTAGTTGAGAAAACCGCCTTCAAATATATCAGAGGGTCTAAAACTAATATTTTACCAGGAGGTCCAGTTCCTATCTGCTTACTTATAATCAATTTGGGAAAACTTCTGAGCCAACCATTATTATCGAATTCTTAGGAGTTATCTCAAATAATAGGCTATATTTTATTCATAATGTTGATAAAGTTGTATAAAATTGTAACGCATAACATTTCCTAACGAGAACATTCAAAACAACCGAGTTGAAGATGTTCTACATCTCCAACATGCAGTCTATCATCAACTAATGATGACCATCATGGTATATTATCTTATCTGATACCAACTAAGACTGGAATCCAGAAATAATCTCTTAATATCATCCTATCAGAGATATAAATTATCTTTAATTAAACTTGTCGGTTCCCACTTGAAAAACTACACAATATAATTACTATGGATGACTCAACACAAACAACAGCAGTATTTCAAGTCGAAGCGATGTTGCACTGACAAAAGACAACGCAGTTTCACTCCTTCTTTTTGGAGCACGCTGAGATCCATTTTCATTATCATATAGTAAGAACAAGAAAATCCACCACCTTTCAGCGACATGCCGTAAGATCACCATCAATACTGACGGAGTTAAAGCACAACTCCAACAGCTGAATCTATACAAGGCCACAGGACTTGATGACATAAGCCCCCGCTTGCTTGAAGAGCTTGCAGGCGTGCTCGCCCCACCACTATCCTCTGAAACATCTGAAACACTCCCCATTCAAGCGAGTACTCCAACACATTATCACAAATCTTCTGGTGGTCCCAGAGGGTCAGATTTGGGTTTGTTATGAAGCTGATTGGCTGGAAACACAGCGCCAGCAACTCATTAGCCTATCTTATTATCATGGATAATTAAATCACACGCACAGGTATCCCTGAAAATGGGCAGTTTTGAATAAAATCAGATTTGTTTCACCCACTTTCTGAGCAGATTATTGGACGAGAAATTTAACCAGGCTGTGTATCACACGATTCAGCCTCAACACTCCATCTTCATATAAACAGTCACTACTGCTCCTCATATAAAAGCGGAGAATGAACTTTTTAATTGCGCACACGACATCTGAACTTGATATGGTTGATTGATGGAATATACAGGATGAGGCAGCGCATACATGACCAACAAACCTTGGGGAATGGCCTCCCTCTGATAATAATAGTATTGAACTTTTTATACAAGGTCACCTTCAATGCTGAAACTATTACAGATGAGAGTTTCTATATAGGCCAGCCACTCACAGTAACACGTAAATATTCTGAACTCCCAGAACCCCGAGCAAGCTACGACTTCGGTGTTAGGGTGATCGCGGATGGTCATGACAATTATAATTATGTTGGTTGTCAACTGCCAGCCAGGCAGAGCGTGTGGTTCCACTCATCAATTGTCGGGTTCATTTTGCTCATTCCATTTGGGTGTGATGTACCGGGTCATGATCACACTATCATTATAGAATTAAACGTTACTCAGGAGATGTCCTTGCTCATTTCATGTGCTATGACATCATCAATGGTGAGACCTCCGAGTCATCTCTAACAATCGGAATTGTTAAAGGTGAGTAATTTAGCGAACAGCATTTTCACATTGTTTTTCCATGTTTTAATGCTTACTATAGAAACTAGAATGAGTAAAACGGTGTCAAAGGTATACAAAATATTAAAAAGGAATGGGACAGTCAGATAGTACGAGGCTAGAACAAAGACTTCCTGGCTAGGATGCTCAACGTCACACTCACAGGGAAGCGAGCGAGCAAAACATCTGCAGACTACACACAATCAAACCCCCATCCCACCTAGGTCACCCAAGGAACTAGACTGAGTACATGTCTCCACTCCCATAAGGTACCTGTTGTATAGGATGACACCATGGCACAACAGGGTCCTCTCACCTTGCTTGTTTTTGGTATTTTTCCTTTGTAAATTGTTTGATCTAGTATTGTTATCATGGTCTGATTTCAGAGACTTAATAAACTCATTGGAAAATGTTCTTAAACACAGTTTTAAAGAGCACCATTGGAGTAAAATATTCAAAGGCATTATATTTAAAGTCTTAAAAAGGGTTGAAACATGGTCTCTGGTTTTTTTGTTCTTTAAAATTACTCTTAATCTTTTGGAGGACTATCACTCGTTTTCGGTCATTATCAGAGGTATGGCCCCAGAACTCTGTTCCATAGAGCAGGTACAGGTAAAAAAATGAGTAATATAGTTCAATCATTGTTTTTTTGTTCAATTATGGCCTTACTACACACATCATTATCACAACCAAATTTAAATTTTTGCACAATTCATATATGTGTGAATTAGAAGTAATATTATTTGAATCAAGGATAATACCTAAAAATTGAGATTCTTTTTCAGCTCAAGAGTATTCAGTTTGATGACATGATCATTGGAACTGATAGCTTTTCTTTTGGATTTAAAAATTACATGAAATGTTTTGGAATAGTGAAGTGCAAGTTTATCTGGTAAGCACCAATTGTCTACTTTCACTGTTCCACTGTTTTACTGTTCCATTCTTGTCGTAAAATAGCATGGTCTGTACAAAATATATTAGTGTGTCCTACATACATTATGTGATTTAATGCAAGCGCTGCATTTTAAGAGGTCGTTCATATGAATAAAAAATAATAGTGGCCCAAGGTTTGAACCATGGGGTACTCCTATGTTTATGTCACGGTACTGAGGTACTGCAGTATTTACAATAACATATTGTTTTCGGTTATTGAGGTAATTTTCTATGAGAATGTAGCACAGGGTAAAAATTCATTGTATGGTACCTTTTGGACTAAAATTTCATGATCAATAGCATCAAACGCCTTTGAAAAATCTAACAATATTCCAACTGTGTCGTTGCATCTGTTAAAACTTTCATACAATTGTTCCATGAGCTTGTTTATACTAGTGACAGTCGGTTAAAATTGAGTTGGTCTCTAAAAAATCAATGATCTGGTCACTAAGAATTTGTTTACCAATTTTAGAATAAGTGCTTAAGATTGATAGTGGGCGATAGTAATAAACACTTTTTTTGCCTTTCTTTCGAGATGGGTGTCACTCGTGCAATTTTTAGCCAGTCTGGGAATGTAGAGTTTACCATGACTAAATTTACAAGATATACCAAAATTGGGAAGATAATAAGCTTTGTTTTTTATCACTTGTGAAGAGATTTTGTCCGGATCAGATTGGTTATCTACTACGGGCAGGATATCAACAACATAAAAACTGAATTAAGGTCTAAAGTCCCACTCAATTTGAGAGTCAAAATAGTCTATTATATCTATTATTAAATCTAAGTTGGTTGTCAATGTCTACAAAAGGTATATTGCTTTTTCAAAAAACAATATATCGGTGCCATCTAGAATCAGTTTAGGATAATCAGGTTTGTGATGTTGAGCAGAGGAAAGCATTTCCTTGGTCTTAGAACCATTAAGTAGTATCTAAATCAGTCCATTGTTTGGATACTCGATTAATTTAAGAAGAATAATATCATAATCTAAATCATTACCAACTTATCCAATCATACATTTTATGTACACTCTTTTTGCGCTCAAGTATGTTGTGAGTTTCCTCCAGTGCCTTTCAACTGAGCCTAAGAATGTAAACAGCATAACAATGTGTCAGCTTGCTGCTTTTGTGGGAAATTAATTAATTTAAAAAGTACAATCTACATAGTGATCATACATGTAGTCGAAATCAACATACCGATTACAGACTCAGAAATGTTCAATTAATAGGCTGATATCTTAGCAAAGTAAATTCCAAGCTCCCTTCAAAGCCGTAGTTTAGCCTTTGAAAATTTGTATCACTTTAAACATCCCAGTATAATCTAGAGTACAGAATAGAGCCAAGAAACTACCTAGGGACACAAATGAAGCTAAAAGGCTCAAAGGTCATGAGAACTCCTCAATGTTTTTCAATTGTCAAAGGTCCCCCTTAATAAAGGTTTTTAGTTTTATGAAGAAAACTGCCGGCATAACAAAGCGTTTCCCCCTCATATCTTTATTAAACAGGATTTTTTACATTAGATTGACTATGGTACTATAGCTATCATTATAATAAGTCCCTTAGCACTAAACTATGACTTAGATAAGTAATTTGGTTCTACAAACATCTGATGACAAGTCAATGTAAGATATGGTGAGTTTATCACTTTATAAAAGATAAACACTCACTCGTTATATCTCTGCCTGTTTGGTCCATGCTGTGCGAAAATCAAGACAACAATAATGATATAAAATTTGATGACAAATTTTGTCTCGGCTCTTACTTGCCAAATGTGCGAAGCTGGTGATAACAAGATAGGTTTGTGATTGCCTTGATATGCAAGTTTTCTGATGATGAAATTCTAATGTTCGCTACAGAACTAGTCAGATAATCTGGAGAAGTGACTTCATTACCTGGTGGATCATACACTACAAGTCCTGCAGATAGAGATGGGTTTACTGTACGCTGCACAGAACAAGGACATAGTGATTGGCCCTACAAAGAGGATTTGGTTAAAACAAAGGAAATCAGGCCTCGTTGTGAGTCTATATGCATTTGATATCAAGCTTGACCAAAACTAATAGACTCATTAGCAGTTGTATGATGTAGTTGTAACTCGATGTTGAAGATTTGTATGTATGATCCACTAAGTTTCAAGCTCTGTTAAACTAAAATATAATCATGCTGAATTTCAGATATTTTACAGCCACTCACCTTTAGTTTTTCTTCGCATATTTCTAGTTTTATGAATGGTTACTAACTAGAGCTAAACTCTCAATTTTTTTAGACCGTTTGTTGATGGAGCTGTTTACTCTGCTCATAAAGTAATATAATTTGCTGAAATCAATCATATATATAGTAGTATATAATAACTCTATAATAAATAAATAATAAATAAGAGGGTGAGTAAACTGTAAGATAGTCTTCTATGTTAGCTAAGTAAGGAATGCAACAAAAAAAATCAAACATTATAGATATGGCTGAATCTAGCTGGAGCCCAAGTACTTAACACTTCTAGAGTAGACACAAATTTCTCATCTGAAACAAATGTCGACTGATTTGCATTCATGAGATAGTGATCACCTCGCCGACATAGTCTTCATCTCGGTGCAAGATCTGAATTTTAAGTGGTGGAATGTTCTTCCTGAATATTGTGTGTCTGGTCAAACTGGTGTCATAAGTCACCATGAGGTACACTGCTCTAATATCCTTTGACTTTTGTACTGCTCACATGTTTATAATTAAGATCGCATGCTAAATCAAGCATTACGGATATGGCTGAATCTAGCTGGAGCGCAAATGTATCCTATCATCGGTTTTATTTATTTGCTTTAGGTAGGTTGATGAATAAATATTATATAACTCTATAGCCTGTGTCGTTTTTATAAGTCAGTCGTTCTTATAAGTCTCAACTAGGTAATCCGCTCTTATATTCCATTACTAGTCATCTAGGAGATATTTTACAGTTCAATCCCTCCAGTTACCGACATGAGTGTAGTTATGAACATCACCATGCTGTTTCTCTATGTTTATCTTTTCGTACTCATTATCAGGTTTTCTTGTGCCCTCAGGTAGATTCTCGTATGTCTGTCTATTAGAGCTTATTATATTCCCATTCTCATAATCTGGTGATGTGGCTGAGTTTGAGACAGCAGCCACCTCTTCATAATCTTCTACTGATGTGATCTCTGAAATAAGAGAGCCTGGTTATCGTATGTGAATATGTGAAAGAATCATTTAGGAGAGCCAAATTGAAAATGTTAAAAATGCATACACATTCATCTAGAGTATTTGATTGTCACTTCATATTTTTACAGATACAATGACCAATATAAGGCCTTGAAGTAAAGTAAAATGCCAGAAATAAAGATTCTAATCTGTTGAATTCAGAACTTTCTTTGTGAGATGACACCGAAGTGATTCTGCAATGTTTCCTACCTCTGGTTGATATCCTTTTGCTTAATCTAAAAGAGAAGAGTAAACAAAGCTATCTAGAGCAAAGTAGGGTCCGCATTGGGCATTAACTTTGATCCAATTTTGTAGAAGAAACTGAATGCTTACTTAATATCAACCAGTGAAATTTGAATTAGCAGATTTACGCTTATCTGTATCCAGCGCAAAAAGGTGAACATTGAATATCTTCAAATTAATCAGATTTATGCAAGACAAAAGCTGTGCAGAAAATAAACTGATGACGGCTGTCTATTTATGCGTAAGTTAATGCATAAGCAACTCGGTTAAAATTTTTGATTGACACACTGAATAATACACCGATCACCATTTTATCAATAGTATTATCATTTTAATGGTGTAACAAAGGCAGGTTATGAATGAAACAGTATTCACCATCACCATTCACCACACAAAATGTTTTGTAACTCTTCAGAGGTGATGTTTGCATCCTCACATGACTACGGTAATAATAAGGAATATACAGACCTAGTTTGGTTGGTATTGCCAGTTTCGGTCAGGGTTATAACTGTTTCTTTTCCTGCTGATGTTTGGTGATCTGCAACAAATTGATCATAGTTTACAGCAATATCTATCTATCTATCTATAAATGGAATATTAACAACTCGGTGTACCGCTTAGGCTCAATACCTGCTACCACCAGCAAGAAATGATGTGGTATAATTTTTCAAGACTGATTGTGATCTTAAATTAGGGATTGCATGTCATTTTATTATATCTGATGGCCAAATGAGAAAAAACTTAAATTTTCAGTCCAAATGATAAAATAGTGACACAGACCTTTGTCGGATTGTTATCCAACCAAATGGAATGAGCAGACAATACCTATGTACATGTATAAGTCAAAGTTTATTATCATGTAGTGTATCTTGTTCTTTAGTGTAGCAATTGTATTTTATACTCAGTGAGGTGTATGTGGCTTCATTGGAGGGAACGCTCATTGCTGTGTGTCATTGTTGACTTTACCTAGGTGAGTACTTTTAACTACTGTGCATAAATCAAAACCATATTTTCTCCCTATACTGTGTTCTTTTTACCATAAACTTGATAAAAAGCTTTGACTGACACTGCATGCATAACGCAAAATGTCATTGAATTGTAGAACTGCGATGACGCTCACATTTCTTAACAGCTCAAACTCCAAGTTTTCGATTGGTAGCTTGATTAAGTTGGATTGGATTTGGAGATTGAAAATTGGAAAAAGGAAGAAAAGGCAAGAGAGAAAAGTCGTTTGTGACTCTAACAACAGAGAATATAACATCTCTACCAGTCATGACCTCCTTGTGTATCTCACTGATTTACCCGCAGTACCAAACGACCTACACGGATACTGCAGGAAAAATTAACTAAGTTGGACAGAATACCACAAAGCTTAAAAGAAGCCTGTACAGCATCAAAAACAAAAGAAATGAAATTTTGACGGGATGTTCCGGAATTATATAACTTAATTTCATCAACTTGCAGCTATACTGGTAAAAGGGCAAGTCATGGGCAGACAATTTATGATTGTCTCACATTTTGTACTACTTTCTCTTGCTCTATCTATTATTTATGAACATAGAGTACTTTTGTGATAATAACGCGATTGCCATTTGTAACGTGAGCAATGCTAACCAAGCCTATCCAGATTAAAATTTGTGTCCTATTAAAATGATAATTTCTGATGTCATGCTTTTCCCAATTGTTGATCGTAATAGCTTGGAACTAAATAATAAAATTTGCTTTTTAAAAGAAACGAGACTAGATGAATTTAATGGAAAACGCCCCAAATGGCCCATGGGAGAAAAAGGCCCAAGACCCTAAACGGCCCGCGGCCGAAAACAGCGAAGTATAATTTTTGAGTTCTCCAAGTCCAAAAACCTCTATAAAACAAGTTAAGCCAAGAAACTTATGTTTTTGGGAAAAAAATTAATATTTTTTAATTAAAAAAATGCAATCTAGCCACCTACTTTAAAATATTTTATACAGATAGATGGCTTTGCATAGATTAATCTGCAACCAGCAGCTAGAATTAACATACTTTCCATGGTCAACACAATGTTTCGCAAACGATTCTAGTCTTGAAAGCTGCAGTCATACGGCACAGCTTGTACATATTATGTCCATGTTATAATGAAGTGGTTGTAATGATCAGAGGATAATAAATAATTCCCTACAACTAACAGGATTTTTAGGATCAGCTTCAGACATGGTGCTGCATGTAATGGCCAATTTCTCACAATGAATGATAAAATACATGGGATGATAACTCTATTTCGTAAAACAGCAACCAAATTTCAACAATAAGAGAGGACAAATTCTTAGCCTAAGATTTGCCCAAATTAACTTTAATGAACTGAGTTGAGTTTTTTCCCAAAAACTCAAGTTTGTTGTCGCAACTTGTTTTATATAGGCTTTGGTACTTGGAGAGCTCACAAATCATACTTGGCCGTTTTTTTGGTCGTTATATTTTTTCCCAAAAACCTAAGTCTGTTGATGAAACTTGTTTTTTAGAGGTTTTAGGACCTGGAGCGGACCTGGCGGTTTTTTTTAATATTTTGAAAAAAATTTATTTTTACCAAACACATAAGTCTGTTGATGTAACTTGTTTTTTTATAGGCTTTGGGACTTGGAGAGCTAAAAAATCAGACTTGGCCGTTTTTTTGATTTAATTAAAAAATTTAATTTTTTCAAAAAACTTAAGTTTCTTGGCTTAACTTGTTTTTTAGAGGTTTTGGGACTTGGAGGACTCGAAAATCATCCTGGGTCATGTTTTGAAAAATTTTGAAACTGACGTTTTATCCCATAAACTTAAGTTTAATGACGCAACTTGTTTTATATAGGCTTTGGGACTTGGAGAGCTCACAAATCATACTTGGCTGTTTTTTTGAAAGATTTTTAAAATTATATTTTTCCAAAAAAATTTAAGTCTGTTGATGTTACTTGTCTTTTAGAGGTTTTGGGACATAGAGAACTCAATAATCATGCTTGACCGTTCATTGGAAATATTTTAAGAATTTTTTTTTTTCCCCAAAAACTTTAGCCTGTTGATGTAACTTGTTTACAGAGGTTTTGGGACATGGAGACCTCAAAAATCACACTGGGCCATTTTTTTGAAATATTTGAAAACTTAAGTTTTTTCCCAAAAACTTAAGTTTGTTGACTTAACTCGCTTTTTAGAGGTTTTGGGACTTGGAGAACTCAAAAATCATGCGGGCCGTTATTTTGAAATGTTTGAAAACTGAAGTTTTTCCCCCAAAACTTAAGTTTGTTTACTTAAAACGTTTTTTTAGACTTTCGGGACTCGAAGAACTCAAAAATCATACTTGGCCGTTTTTCTGAAAGATTTTTAAATTTTATATTTCACAAAAACTTAACTCTGTTGGTGTAACATGTTTTTTAGAGGTCTTGGGACTTGGAGAACTCAAAAATCATCCTTTGCCGTTTTTTTGAAAATTTTGGAAAATTTAATTTTTTCCGAAAAACTTAAGTTTCTTGGCTCAACTAGTTTTTTTGAGGTTTTGGGACTCGAAGAACTCAAAAATCATACTGGGCCGTTTTAGGTCGCGGGCCGTCTAGGAGCTTGGGCCGTTTTCTCCCTAGGGTCATTTTGGGCGTTTTCCGTTTTCGGACATGGATAACTTAGAAACATACTTGGCCGTTTTTTGAAAAATTAAGAAAATTCAATTTTTTTTCAAAAACATGTTGACACAACTTGTTTTTTAAAGGTTTTTGGTCAAGACGAACTCAAAAATCATGCTGGGTCGTTTTGGGCCGCAGGCCATTTTTTGGCCTCGGGCCGTTTTGGGCCACGGGCCGTTTTGGGCCACGGGCCGTTTTGGGCCGCAGGCCGTTATTCTGAACCATTTCAATGCTTTTTCTTTAATTTACACAGTCATGCAAAGACTATACCCATTAGAATTGATTTAGGCTAAATATACCATTTTTCTAGCCCCATATCAATCATTGACCCTGTATAGTTATTTCAACTTGTTTGATCACATAAATATATTATGTTCCAATGGACTATGTAAATATTTGTTGTGTATGCAAAGGGGACAAGACATGGTCTGTGTTTTGAATCATGTGGGTCAAGGACTATGGCATGCAATACAATGACAAGAGGGGTCATGCTTAAGAATAATCACATCAGTGTTAATGATCTGTTAGTACTCCATATCAAACTGTTGAGTTATCATTGATTAAGTGCTTTTTAAGATCACCTAAGTTGAAACATGCAAAATACAGGGCTCATCATAAAATCAACCCTGCTTGGAAAGCCCTGTCAGCCATTCCGAAATTTCATCAACAGAAGGAACTACAGAAATATACTGATAACCAAATAAACTCAGCAACCAGAGGATGTATAGATTGGTGGAACAACATAAAGAGATTGACATGAGGCATAGCAACTCCCGTTTCATCTCCAGTGGTGAGGGTCAATAATAATTGGATCACAAATGCAGAGTTCTTAGGTTACTCTAACAGTTACCTTTCCAACAGTGACAGGGTCATTGAATTCCCTGACTATTATGTTACAATTGATGACATTCCATCGGTAGAAGAATACACTGTAAACTCCCACCTAGAAAATATAGATACCACTAACGCAACCATATAAGAGGATTACCCTTCATGGATATAAAAAAATAACTCGCATATCCTCTCTGAGCCTATAGCAAACATCATTAACAAAATCTTGGTGTGTGGAAAATTTCCAATGCAATGGAAGCTAGCAGAGGTCGCACCTATCAACAAAGTACCTGATCCATCTACATATAATGATAACCACCCAATTAGTATTTTACATCATTTGAGCAAGGTTTCTGACTCAATTGATTCAATACTCTCCTGGCGCATAACAGAGAAACTTCCCACTCAAATACCAATATGCTTACACAAGGAATATTGGTACCACGGATGCTTTGGTGAACTTTTCATCTAGTGTGGCTAGCTTGCTTGATTGCAATGACAATCTCGATGTTCATGCAATAATGCTAGATTTTTCTAAATCATTCGACAAAATGCGTCCAGATCTGGCTGTCAAGAAAGTTTTAAAACTGAAAATTGATAGATATCTTATAGCAATTATTCAGGACATTCTCTCTAATAGAGAACAATGTGTAAAGTTTCGCAACGAAAAATCAATTTTCAGTCCAATTAATATAGGTGTCTCCCAAGGGACAGTACTAGGTCCTCTACTCTGGAATGCATTTATCGATGACTTGTCACCACCAACGCCCCATCTTAAGTACGCAGATGACACAACATTATACCATCCTCTATCAAACTCTAACTGTCTCATGACTGACTCTACTGCTCATCATATATAAGTGGAGAGATTTCAAAAGCTCTGCACCAGAATTATGATTCCATATGAGGAGGAGTATACATGAAGAGAGACTTTCTTTACTAAAGCTTGAAGAACTAAGAATACATCTTGATATTCTTTGTTTTCGATAAAAATATGAGAATCATCCGTGCAAAATATTTCTGGAAGCCCGAAAACACTGTTCTATAAATAGGACAGCATTTATAGACGATGATATTTTTCACAAATACACCTGACTGATTTGTTTTTTTTCATTTATTTATGGATGGTCTTAATTTGTCTTTGACTTTGATCAGCAATAATAGAGTATATATATATATATAAACACATCTGAGTTTTTTCAGACGTTGATTTTTGTCAGATGTTCAGAGTGTTTTTTTCATCGATAAAGCTTTATCCATCAATAGATCAACCCAAAGAAATCATAAAATAGTATGAAGAGAAGCCGCCTGGAGACAATTCCGCCAAATATGTTCACAAATGAAGCAAAAAGAGCCTATTCACAATATGGGTGAAACAACCTCCCAGTTCACTCATGGAATTGACTTCCTTGATATAAGTAAATAATTTAAGTTGAGCAGTAGGATGATTCAAACCAACAATAGGCGACAACTGGCCTCATAATGCTTACAAAACTCTATGAGCCAATACAAACCATTAACTGGAACACTTTTATATATTTATCTATTTAATCATCAGTTTATCAACCTGGCTGCTTTAAAACTCATACCTTCACCTTTACCTTTGTCTCCCCAGGTATTGTAGGGTTGAGCTACTGAGTCAAAAATTCAAACCCTTTGTACAGTCAGGCAAATTATATCAAGCTTTATCAAGAATCGTTTTGCTGACCTGATGCAAGACTCACACAGAGGTCCATTAGATAAATAAATCACATAGAGAGAGAAATTTGCTTATAGATGGACTGTAAGAAGTTATATTGTAAAAAGGAATTCCGAACTTCGAACAGGTCGTTATGTATCATCCTTAGTCTAAGTCCGATAGTATAACATGCTTTAGTCTTTTGGTGGACTTCAAACATGTACATGCACATGCACATGTTTGTTGTGACCACAAAAAATGAGAACATTGTATCACCAGACACGTTATTTTGCCGACTCGAAACAAATTTAGCAGAAACTGATGATGTCATGCAAACCACCATTCTAAAGAGGAGAAACCTTTACAAAGACGGTATCTATGTACTTTATAGAGTTGTGGGTGTAAGATGGTCAAACCAAGTCCCTGTCATTTTGCTAAAGTAAAAGACAAATGTTTGATTACATCCACCTTCAACTACCGTATATGACCAAATATTTCAAAGCACACGATTTGGCCAAAACTATTCACCTTTGCGTTGTTTCCAGCAGCAGAATCCGATGATAACAACAATAATAATGGCAACTATAACTCCTCCTACCGCTCCACCTATAGTAGCTGCTAATATTTGTGGTTTTGGCCCAGCGTCATTGGGTACTGTTGGTGGAGGATTTGTTGGTGCCATGTCATCCCACAAGATTCGCCATGTGATAGACAATGGACTGGAACCTACAAGAAACAAAATCAGACATTATAAACCACTGGTCGATTTGCCTCAATATATTTTAAATGCTGTGAGGGGCTGTGTGGTGTTACACATTACTATAACCATGATCAAAGTTATACAAAAACAGGATCATAATGAGAGACACATTGTAATTTGGGAATATCTGATAAAAACACAGCAGAAAGAAATATTCTGTGGTTCACTTGTATATCACTGTTTTTTTTTAATCACGAGCAAAAAAAGCAGGAAGAGCATGCAAATCAGCACTATAATGTTGCCAATGAAAACTATTTTGTGCCAGATCTGAGGGTATGCTTGTGAGCTTACCTACACTTGTGATCACTGGACATTGAACACACTATTTTACCTCTACCGAGACATGGGTCACTCAATATTAAGAGAATAGAAGTAAATATGTAACTGTACTAGAGAAAGCCTAGACTTAGGCAGGAATTATGATTACTAGCTCAAGAACTAAAGATCTAATGACAGGATATGACTATATGTCACAGTTTATTGTTACTATTGTGCTTCCTGGATGCTAGGTCATACACAAAATGTGCTAAAATGCATCAAATGTAGGGCCTACATGAATAATTAATTAGGTTAATTGTTGGAGTTGAGGTAAACACACATATTTTACGTAGTGTGAATCGGAAGAGTTAACACTCACCATCTCCACCAACAGATCCTTCACAAGTAATCTCTTCTACCTGCCCATTATCTCTATAGTTGTCGCTAAATGATAGCATGCTGGTTTTTGTAGAGGTGATATCTGTTAGATTTGATGTCCAGGAGTAAGTGGGTGTAGGATAACCCTCGATATCACAAGTCAGCGGAGTTGGGGATCTAGGGTTGTTATCCTCAGACCTAAGTATAGTCTGAGTCCAGTCACGGGAGATATCTGAAATTGTGTCAAATACAAAGTAAAGCTGATACCAGGAAGTCTTTGCTTTTTGTTGGAGCTTAAATAAAAATATGGCACAGTTTGGAAACTAATTAGTGACTAAAAAAGAGTGAGGCTGAAGTAGAACTAATGGACTCACATCTGGGCCTGATTTCCTTTATCTTGACCTTTTCACTTTCCACCGGCCAATCAGCATTTTCCTGATCTGTGCAGCGTACAGTAAACCCATCTCTGTCTGCAGGACTTATAGTGTAAGATCCACCAGGTAATAAAGTCACTCCAGATTCTCTGACTAATTCTGCATAAAGATAACAATAATATTGCTTTTGATTGACAATTAAAGAGGATTAAAAGTTTGAGCTGAGCCAATGTATATTCTCAATAATCATTGGCAATTTCGGTTTTAACGGCCAAGAATGGGAGCTGCATCACAAGAGTTGGTAGAAAGATGACAATCTCGTATGGTGGCGATATATGTTGGCAGGGCATTGTATTACAAATTATGACTAATATATAGTTACCATAAACATAGGTGCTCAACGGAGAGTCTGACTGACAGCTGACAGTTATCGTATCATTCTCAACCACAGGATCCATCCCAACAGATATCGTGAGATTTTTCGGCGGTACTGAAGAAATAAATGAGTTACATGTTGTTGTCAATTTTGCTTTTGCTACAGTTATCATAGAATCCACAGAAGACTCCAAGTGAATGCCTGAATCGGAGGCTAACCATCAATGTGACATGGAGAATATTTTGTGAAAGTATTACGGAACAAGAAAGTTTAGAGTAAGAAAGTTTTACTTTGATGCCGCAGCTTTATAAAGACAACTACACAATAATTAAAAATATCAGCGTGTGGTATCATCATGGATACAAGACCCTTCCTTGCACATAATACTCACTTAATGGTTGGGACTTGATAACTACCGAATGAGTTCCTTGTGTCGAACTCACACAGATTACTGATAGTGTAGACAGCTCTTGTGTTGTGTTGAGTTTGACAGTCAAAGTGTTATCATTCTCAGATAGGTTACACCGCTCATCATTGACTGGAGCTTCAACCGGAACAGGCCATTTATTCACAAGAGCAAATCCTGTGGTTATACGAATGCTGTATCATCATGGATAAAACACTCTTTCTTATACCTCATACTCACTTAATACAGGCTGAGGCTGGAGTACTATCGGAGCAGTTCCTTGTATTCCACTTCCACAGGTTATTGATTGAGTAGAAAGGTCCTGCGGGATGTTGAGTTCAACAGTCAAAGTGTTGTCATTCTCAAGTAGGTTGCACTGATCGTTATTTACAGGAGCTTCAACTGGAACTGGCCAATTAGTCACAAGACTAAATGTTGTGCTGACTCGAACACATTGAATCGCTGCATCTTCCAGTTTCATAAACAAACCATATATACCAGAAACCGGTATCTCAGAAGATCTACATGTTATTGTGAGTGGTTCTCCGAGATAATAACTGTTACCTGTAGTTGTAGCTTTATCCAGCGTCAATACCTCTAATAATGATAATGAATAAACAGTGCTTGGATGACTTCATAACTTTTTTCTTGTAAATCACATCAGTGATAGATAATTTTAGTTTGCCTGGTATAATGGTTATGTCATCAAACTTTTTTCAAAAGCAAATAAATCCGGATGGGTCAATATATTTCTATAGAATTCAATGAAGTAGACATGTGGTTGACAATGAAATTTATGTTAAATTTGACTGACGTGAGGATGCTTTTTTGAGCAAAGGTGGACCAGTTTCAAGAAGCATACAGGTTCACGGCCCTCGAGTATTTAGACATGGCAAAGTTTTTAGAATGGCAAAGTTTATTAAAAATGCTGTCATTTGGGTGTACATCAAATAGTTTAGAAGCAACAAACCTGCAGCTGAAAATTGCAATATAGTCACCACAGAAATGCATATAACTGCAAGCCACAGTCTTGATTCAGTTGACGAAATCATCTTAGTGCATCAAAACGTGAACTGAAAAAACTTAACATTTTAGCAACAAATGATAAATCACAATCGAGAGGTGATAAATCACAATTACCCATATGATATGATTATTGTGTTAACCAATTCCATACAGGTCTCTTCATTCAAATTATCAATTCTAGCAGTTTATCGTTTTTTGGTCAGGTTCATGGTCGAACAAGCGTTTCTTGTTTCCCTATAATGTGTTATGCATTAACGTATCGAACAGAAGCTCATTACAAAATCAAGGTAGTTTTGTAAGGTATGACTTATTTGATAAAGGTTGTCAGCGTTGATAGTTTGAAGTAAACCTGTGATGATAAAGCCTATATAATCTATATATATGGTGGTATTTTGGGCTGTTGTATCGTAATGACAATGACATAATGACATCATGGTTCACTTTTTTAGCTGACAAAGAGAAAGACAAAATCATTCTTGAACACTGCCAAAGGACAGCCACTAAATTTATTTATACTGTGATTGAATGTTACGAAGAGCGATAATCTGTTTAAAATATGACTACTGGCAATTATTTCATTATTATTAGCAACAATCCGAGCCATCCACTTTATAGTCGTTGGTTTGGTTTCAATACTTTTAGAACATCGTTTTGCAGACCTTTGATTTTTAGAGCTGAAAATTATAGGACTGAGAAGAGAAAGAACAATTTTTTTCAGTGTATTTATGAGACACCACAACTCATAATTTTTTTTTTAACATACTTGGCCTAATGTTATTGGTACTCCAATGATAGATGGTTTCGAAGACGCATACATAGATTTTGTTTAACCATTTCCATTAAAGTTGAGAAATCCCCCAAACTCTCCGGATGTGAACGACTTAGAACTATCTGTATCATATGTGTTGAAAATGAGTGTCTTAGCGAGCGTATAGCCTTAAGTCTAGTAATACTCATTGACTCTACATGTGACCATTTGCTATATCATGCGACCACAATCAAATGGTTCTTACTATCATATTCCACTAAATCAGCATGAACCCTGAACCACGGCTTGTGCTCAAACTGAATCAAATACAACATACAATATACATCATTTGATTTATCAACTGCGAGATGACTACAATCACTGAAGAAACGAACCTTACTGAGAATAGGAAGTCTAGTAGTTTTATGACTTATTCTATCAGCGACTATTGAGAAATAATTTACTTATATCTCGAAACTTTCATCAGAACTGAGAGGAGCTCTTGACAGATAATCAACATGACATAAATAAGAATCTTTGTTGTAGCTGTGGTGCGCTGCATTGTGCCCCCCCCCCCTGCCATTCACTGGGAGTGGTCGCTAATTGTATTGTCATTGTGTGGCCTGAGTTGTGTCAGGCTATGTTTGCTTTCATCCCAATTAGCTGCACTGTCTT
The DNA here is from genome assembly GCA_914767715.1 of Membranipora membranacea. Lineage (NCBI taxonomy): Eukaryota > Metazoa > Bryozoa > Gymnolaemata > Cheilostomatida > Membraniporidae > Membranipora > Membranipora membranacea. The sequence goes on along the minus strand of OU612072.1, from coordinate 297,756 downwards.
GCTGTGTTTGTGTGGATAAATCAGTTGCCCATAGGAGCTTGACGTGTTGTGTCACACAGTTTCACCAAAGAACTTATTCTCCACAGTTCTATTTGGTGTTTATAATTAATATTCTATTTTACTGGGCAAAGGTGTTTCTTAAACAAACCAAAGTCAGGAGTCAAAAAGGTAAATATAATTAATATTATCATTTCTGTAGGGCTAGTTTGTTTAGATAATAATAACTGTGATATTTTTCTTGTGTTAGTCGAAAATCTGTTAGTAAACGAAATTAATAGGGTTTAACATTTGTGATAATTGATTTGAGTGTTTTCTCCCGCTTTTAGAAATTAGCATTAATTTGATGACGGCAAATTGAGGTACAACAGTTTTCACCTTTTCAGCACCTGATTTTGATATGCTTTTAATTTCAGTTTCACGATATCGATACGAATAATTATCTGTGAACTTGAGATAACCACCGTTCCGTTTAATCCACCCACCGATGGCCAGTACATTTGTGGTATTGTACTATATAGTGGTATTCGCTGAGAATGAGTTTCCATCTGTGCAGTCGAGAGGGGAAACTCCCGACTCTAACCTAGTATGAGGGCCAAATACTGTTTGAAGTGCAGTGTGACATTTCTTCAGTACAAACATGATGCTGAGAACTTCTCTGTATGTCTGAACGTAGTTTGATCAAGGAGTAAAAGAGTTTTACTCCTTGGTTTGATTCTGCATCTGATAGCGTTCTGGAGGCATAGGCTTTTGAAGTCTCAGAGATCCATCATCCTTTCTTAGTGAGATTATGACTCCGACACCAGTAGGGACTTGCATTAAATGCCATCACCAGCTGTTTCTAGGGTCAAGTACGGTGAGAAGTGCCTGTGGGCACAACTCCTCTTTCAGATTGTCGAATTCTTGTTGGCACTCTTTTGACCAAGTGAAGTCAATTCTGTCACTCATTAGATTATGTAATGGCTCAGCTTTGGTAGCAACTTATGCTATGAAATTTCCATAGTAATTGATCATTACAATGATCTGCTGCACATCATTGACTTGATTGATTTACTGAGAACATGACCAAGATATATAATGGATGACTGCATGAAGAACCTTTTGTGTTCATTCACTGTGATACTTTGTTTTCTTCCAGGCGACCAAAAACCAATGTTAACGCATCACTTTTTCAACAATGCATTTGATTATTGCTAACTTGCAAACCACAAATCAGTTAATTTCGGAGACGATGGTATAAAGATTACCTGTACCCTGCACGTATGCTGAGTTTTGAGATGGCTACGATATAATCTGTAACAGATTCATTCAGGCAATTGATTTTTCATGTCAAACCTAAGAATTTTGGACACCCCATTGACTCCAGCTCTAAAATTTCCATCCAGCAATGTAACAATGTAACATGCATCAAATTTGGAATACTCCACTTATAAGCAAGTTATATTACCTATCACAGCCCTAAAAATGATTTTTCTTTTTAGCATCATCAGTTACCTCGTTGGCCTCAAGCCAAGAATTCAATCTCAGTTTATTTGTGGGTCATTTGTCTTTACAATCAGATGCAGTTACCTAACATATTGACATGTTGTAGCAGGTTCTCTCAGCTGCTCTATCTACAGTGTATAGGATTGCCAGAATGTACCTTCTAGTTCACTTTCTATCTACTGCATGCCTCCCTCATAGTCTGAGTAAGCTTTCACCAGTCGGTGTCGTTATTTAGAGTATGTTGGTTTGGGATGTTTACAGATTCATTTTGGGAGCAATCAGAGAGACATTTAGCTTGTAGCATGGTTCAGCATAAAATGAAATCGCCACTTCATTGTGGTCTACATAATACGCAAAATAATAACGACATAACACCCTGTCATGTGCTGTAGCAGACTAACTAATTGCAGGTTAGCTGTTGCAATAGTCATGTCATATGTAACAAATCTGGTTTTTTCCCCAATGATTTTAACCAATCAACTATTTCACGTAACTCAGTTTCAAATTGGACAGTTACTCTCGTAATAACTATCAACATACTGCTATATGACTGCGCTGCCTATTTGCTTATCAACAATGTGACATGGTGAAGCAATTACTGATTCTTACTGTATCTTTCCTGATAAATTGACGTAATGACCCTGTTCTTCAGGAGTTGCAGACCATTTTGAAACCCTTGTCTTTTATCCTGACTGAGCAGGCTTACCTGAGACAGCGTTTGGTAAATTTTATCTCTGGCAGTCTATCGAGTCACGCTTGTTGCCTTATTGGATGGATGAGGGCAAACTCATAGAAATGTTAGTCTGGTGCTGATCATACACAGTTTCCTTAGTCAACGGCAGCAGAATGTCAAACTGGGCAGTGAGCATAGTATCACACTCTTGACCAAGAATGGTACACCTCAAGGTACTCTCTTGGGTCCAATGTTCTGGCTGCTGTACATAAATACTCTGTCTCCTTCATGCACTACCATCAAGTACGCCGATGATGTGACACTCATACCATCTTCATCTAGCGAAAAGACCGAACAACTGCAGCAAGCTATAGACGAGACCACAGAATGGTGTGCTGAGGATAACATGATGGCCAATCCATCAAAATCAGTGAGCATGACGTTCTCAAATGTGCACAACAGTCAAAAGATCGAGCCGCACAGATTCTCAATGAGCGGTGACGTTATTGGAAACGAGACAAACACAAAGTTTTTAGGTGTCGTGATTGACAACAATCTGACATTCAAACAACACGTTGATCACCTCGTGAAAAAGACTAGACCAATAATATATACACTGATAGACCTCAAACGATCTGGAATGTCTATCAGTGCACTGAAACATTTCTACATAGCATGCATCCGTCCCATTCTCATGTATGCTTCTCCCTCCTGGTATTCCATGCTCTCTCAGCAGCAAAGAATGAGGATCCTGCGTGTAGAAAATTTGGTACTCAAGGTTCTTGATCTGTGTGGTCTCGATTACAATGACCGAACAGCGAACATTAATTACAACAATTGCTTGATCTCCTCAACCAGACGAGCCAAGAGTACATGTGTAATATAGAAAATAACACAGAGCAATGCCTTAATGGTGTGATGGCAAGTTACAAACCAACAACTGCTCCTCGAAGGTCAACTCTACTGGCCCAGAAACCAAGACCAAGGGCACGCACCACACTGGGGGCAAACTCTCCATTTTTATGTTACATGTGAGCTTTTGTTTCTCTTTTTAATTTCAATATGCAAAATAGTGCAAAATTTTTTCGCATTTTTCTGATTGAAGATCATTAGTAGATTTTTTTATTTTATTATCAAAAGATTTGTGATCAATAAATAATGCCCGATATAATATAATTATTGATTGTCTAACACCCCTACATCTTCTGAAATTAACCCTAATTGGTATAAATTGAAGCGAAGATTTAAATAAATTAATTGACTTCTCCAGTCTTCTGCACTTTCGGGTGTACACTAACAACTGGCTAACGGCAAATGCTCAATTTATATAAATATATAACTTACCGAATTACACTATTCTACCTCTGAATCGACAACCATTGAAGTAACTTAATCCTGATCGACCTGTCCTGTTACGGTGATATCGAACCTAGAGATAGACAAAAACATGGGTGAGAGACAACGTCATGATAGAAAACATATACAAATATAAACAGAACAAGATATTAACTCGCACGAACAATCACGCAATCATGTTGTTTTTTGTTGCTGTTGTTGTTTTTTCTGGTGGTTTTCTGGTGGTTTTCTGGTGTTTTATATTACTATCTAATACTGAATATGTGGCTAGATATCTGGGTGCTGCTGCCACATATTTCAGCTCCAATGTTTTTGATGTGCCCAGTTCTCTCGGTGGATCAAGAGTCCCCAAGGTAAGCTCTTTACTTCCTATTAATAATTCACTCACTCTCCCTAATCATCCATGTTCATCCATGTATGAACTAGGGGTTCCCATTCACACTGTTAACATATTTGTAATACATTGTAGTCGTCATCTCATCATGTTCATGAGAAGACGACTAGCAAAAGTAATACCTAAATTCATCATACTCACAATCTCTACTAGCGTTCAAATTACGCGTAACCACATTCATCTAAACTCGTTCACAACATCAGGGTCTTCGTGCTGCCAAGGAATCCAAATTCAGTTTTAGTTTTGAGATCACTTTCATAAATGCACATGATGCCTGTAATATAATTCATTCAAAAGCACAAGTGTGCTCAATACTTTAAACCTGGATAAGCAAACTATTACAGGGTTGAGAAGAAATTAAAATACTTTGCATGTTAGATAGACTCACTTAGTTGTGCTTTACAGTTTCACCAGTTTACCTGCAGTCACACAAGCAGACAGTCTATGTATAAGTATAACTGAACAGTGACTGCTACTACTACTCAACTACTTCCTGGTCAATGTGTTATCAATAGAAATAGTTTGGCTTTAAAAGTGACTCACACATTATAATTATAGGTTCTATTATTGCTCACTTGTTATCATGTGAGATGTGAATTATGTGATGCTTTAAGTTATAGATAGTGATAAGACCTTCGTTATCTCTATAAGCAATATCATGCTGCTCTGTCTATGCTTTTCACTGGTGGGGTTATCGGGTTATAGTTAGAGTCTAGTCTTACGCTGAGCTTTGTTCCTCCTGGTCCACAAAAGTTGTATCAAGGAACGTGGAACTCATTTCCGGTCTTATCAATTAATTTAGAAATTTCCCCACCTTGCTTTGGCTTTGCAGGCAATTTTTTTACTTTAAACCGCTACACCTTTTACATCACACTAGTATCCGTTTTTAGTGGAGGTAACGATAGAATAGACATCGATACGTTGAACAATATATAATAAAATCCTTATTTCAAACCATTTGGTATGCTACCGTAATAAAAAGTGGACAACCTTTCAGGTTTTGGTACAATAAAAATGATAAAATGAATTTTCTTGTTGGCACCTTGGATAAAAAAGGAAATAAATAAATGTATTGATGTAAAAAGCTTCTCACTTATACATGTTTCACACACTCATTGTTGAGATAGGAATAAAAATATATTATTTCCTCGGGAATAATAACAAGAGTGTTTTAACCATACACTTCAAAATTTGTTTTCTGTTTTGGGAAACATGCCACTTTGTGCAACGAATGTTAACTCCCATTGGTTTTCTTATCAAGCTTTTCATACACAAACATCTTGCGCCAGACCCAGACCCAGACCCTGGTCCAGCAATATTTGAGCATGTAACACTTGTATGTTTCATGGGTGTCCCCATTTAGGGCCTCTACCACAAAATATCCTTACCTGGTAGGATTAAGACTCATTAGATCCTAGCAGTACTGTATCCATTGTTTGATCCACATCCATATGTTTTGAAGTGGTAGGGCCAGGCAGGGTGGGTGTATGATGGGTGCTTTGGCGCCTTTCCGCTAGGGGGGTGTTGGGGGCCTCCACCAGAGAATTTTTAAAAAATCTGAAGCAGTTTTAAGGCTTTTCAGCGGCCTTTTTAAAAAGAAAATTGACAAGAAATTTGCCCCAGGATTTAATTTTAACTGAAAGGGAAATCATTGTATCCCTACTGTGATTGATCCTAAAATTGAAAAAAAATTGGCGAACATATTTTGGAAAGAGGATGAACAGTAATTTGTCACATTATAAAATGGTGGTTGATCTTGAATGGAGGTACCAGATCTTGAATTACAGTCAATAAAATATGTGATATTATTATTATATTTTTCATGAATAGATTTAATAATAGGTAAATTCGCGCCCTTGGTATCTATATTAAAGAATCAATAATTATAATCATTTTCATGGGGAAATCGAACTGAAAAGATTTTATGATTAGGAATACGGTTTTTCAATGATATTGACATGAAACTTAGAACTATCCCCTCATTGGTAATAGGGAGATAACTTGAATTCAAGTTGGATTCAGTTGGATTTCCCATGAAAATGATTATGATTAATGATTATTTAATATAGATACCAAGGACGCGAATTTACCTAATAGTAATAATTGAGTTTGTGTGAGTAATTTTTCATCAAAATTATGACTATATTGACCACCACAGAGAAGGCTTTTGGGATGAGATGCCATAAACTTGCCAACATTGAACTTTGACAACCAACCAATTTTGAAGGTACGATGTGCCAAGGCATTTCGTTTTAGTTTGGTTTTTTATTCGATCGCTCTCAATCACATCATCATCAAATCAATCACAATTTGACTGATATTTTTTCATCCGGGTTTTCATGGGGGTATACTCCTTGTTGGTGAGCCACACAGCAACGTTATTAATCAATGTAGTATTCACGTTAGCGTTAGTCTAAGTGCTCAGACTCCAAGGCGCAGGGAGTTAGTTGCGCAAGTAACTCAAGTTGCGCAAGTAACTCCCTGCGCCTTGGAGTCTGAGCACTTAGAATACATTAGCGTAAATAGCTGTCTTGGCTCAATTTTTACTTTATATCCGGGTGCGACATTGGGATAAAGCTTGCCAACACAGTCTGTTTTGATAACCTCCGCTTGACTCTGCCGTGTAAACACCTTCAAAAATATTACAGTCAACTAAAATCTCATTGACTTTACTTACATTTACATTTTTGGAAGAGCTGTTTGTACCCTTAGGTAGATTTCCAGTTGACCAACCAAGAATACTCTTAATTGTTGATTCTCCAATATTCACTATGCAATTGAAATTAGTCACATCTATTACAGATTTCAACGTGTTAAAATTGGCCACTCGTTGAAAGGCTCCAGCATTTCCTCTACGCGTCAGCTCTACCCTTATAAAATCTGATATTGCTTTCATGTCATACGCGCCTGATCGAAAATTCATGCCCCTTTGTGCACTTATATGTGTGTTCTTATAGTGTATTTTAACTTGTTATTGGTAGTGGTAATATTTGGCCAAGTGTAATACATTGAAAGCCCTTGCATGGCAATTTTAAATAGACCGCTTAAATAGGAGTATCAAGCTCCGCTTTTAAGTTACGAATGTATCTTCTTCAATTTATTATTAAAATAACTTTTCCGACTCATAGTATTTGATCTAGTCAGTAGCTCATCGTTTAAGCAATTTCTTGGGAGTATCCTGAGTCTCATCAATTAGATCTAGATTAGTGTTCCCCGCAGTCTTAGAAGCATGCAACATGGAAAAACGATCAGCTGGGCCCACTCCAACTACAAACCTCTCATTGTTTGCATCAGTATACAGACTAGAGAGTCAAATCCAGGTCTTTATCCGCCTCTTCAAACTGACTCCAATCCTCAGTTCCATCCTCTGCCTCAAGTTCCTCCGCCTGCTATCCCAGACGGACCAAGAAAGTCTGGGATTGTGTCATTTTCTGGCTCACATTGACTGGGATGGCTATCTGGGATGGCTATCTGGGATGGCTATCTGGGATGAATGTTATAATGGGACTGGGATAAGCAATGTTTTTCAATTGTCAAAGGTCCCCCTTAATAAAGGTTTTTAGTTTTATGAAGAAAACTGCCGGCATAACAAAGCGTTTCCCCCTCATATCTTTATTAAACAGGATTTTTTACATAAGATTGACTATGGTACTATAACTATCATTATAATAAGTCCCTTAGCACTAAACTATGACTTAGATAAGTAATTTGGTTCTACAAATGTCTGATGACAAGTCAATGTGAGATATGGTGAGTTTATCACTTTATAAAAGATAAACACTCACTCGTTATATCTCTGCCTGTTTGGTCCATGCTGTGCGAAAATCAAGACAACAATAATGATATAAAATTTGATGACAAATTTTGTCTCGGCTCTTACTTGCCAAATGTGCGAAGCTGATGATAACGATATAGGTTTGTGATTGCCTTGATATGCAAGTTTTCTGATGATGAAATTCTAATGTTCGATACAGAACTAGTCAGAGAATCTGGAGAAGTGACTTCATTACCTGGTGGATCATACACTACAAGTCCTGCAGATAGAGATGGGTTTACTGTACGCTGCACAGAACAAGGACATAGTGATTGGCCCTACAAAGAGGATTTGGTTAAAACAAAGGAAATCAGGCCTCGGTGTGAGTCTATATGTATTTGATATCAAGCTTGACCAAAACTAATAGACTCATTAGCAGTTGTATGATGTAGTGGTAACTCGATGTTGTAGATTTGTATGTATGATCCACTAAATTTCAAGCTCTGTTAAACTAAACTATAATCATGCTGAATTTCAAATATTTCACAGCGACTCACCTTTAGTTTTTCTTCGTATATTTCTAGTTTTATGAATGGTTACTAACTAGAGCTAGAGTCTCCATTTTGTTAGACCGTTTGTTGATGGTGCTGTTTACTCTGCTCATAAAGTAATATAACTTGCCGAAATCAAGCATATATATAGCAGTATATAATAACTCTATAATAAATAAATAATAAATAAGAGGTTGAGTAAACTGTAAGATAGTCTTCAATGTTAGCTATATAAAGAATGCAAAAAAATGTTTCTGCTGCCAGTACTTAACACTTCTAGAGTAGACTCAAATTTCTCGTCTTAAACAAATGTCAACTGATTTGGATTCATGAGATAGTCATCACCTCGCCGACATAGACTTCATCTCGGTGCAAGATCTGAAATTAAAGTGGTGGATTGTTCTTCCTGAATATTGTGTGTCTGGTCAAACTGGTGTCACACGTCACCATGAGGTACACTGATCTAATATCCTTTGACTTTTGTACTGTTCACATGTTTATAATTAAGATCGCATGCTAAATCAAGCATTACGGATATGGCTGAATCTAGCTGGAGCACAAATGTATCCTATCATCGGTTTTTATTTTATTTTTTTTTATTTTTTTGGTTTCTGCAACAATTTATTGTAATTAAAATCAAAGGACTAAAATATTGAAATAAAATAAGGCAGCGGCATGGTCAGATTAGTCCAGGACTAGTATGGCGACCATCCGATTATCGGGAAAACGGAAGCTACTGTCCCCAGGGCAAGCCCAGACACGCAGCCTACTCAACAAGAAGGGAACCACACCCCCACAGCGAGGATGCCAACCTCCCATGCAAAGCAGAAGGAGCCGCCCCCTCCTCCACCAGTAGGTGTGAATTCCACAAGTTAACACCTGTGGTTAACATTGACCTCTCCCCTCTACAGTTGTTGGCTCTCTTTGGGGCAAATTTTTCCTTCGACCTAGTGGCTGTAATGGCAGGGGTTTGAATTTCTAATTTGTTATTTATTTGCTTTAGGAAGTTTGATGAATAAATATTATATAACTCTATAGCCTGTGTCGTTTTTATAAATCAATCGTTCTTATGAGTCACAACTAGGTAATCCGCTCTTATATTCCATTACTAGTCATCTGGGAGACATTTTACGGTTCAATACCTCCAGTTACCGACATGAGTGTAGTTATGAACATCATCATGCTGTTTCTCTATGTTTATCTTTTCATAATCATTTCCAGGTTTTCTTGTGACCTCAGGTAGATTCTCGTATGTCTGTCTATTAGAGCTTATTAAATTCCCATTCACATAATCTGGTGATGTGGCTGAGTTTGAGACAGCAGCCACCTCTTCATAATCTTCTACTGATGTGATCTCTGAAATAAGAGAGCCTGGTTCTCGTATGTGAATATGTGAAAGAATCATTTAGGATAGCCAAATTGAAAATGTTAAAAATACATGCGCATTCATCTAGAGTTTTTGATTGTCACTTCATATTTTTACAGATACAATGACCAATATAAGGCCTTGAAGTAAAGTAAAATGCCAGAAATAAAGATTCTAATCTGTTGAATTCAGAACTTTCTTTGTGAGATGACACCGAAGTGAGGCTGCAATGTTTCGTACCTCTGGTTGATATCCTGTTGCTTAATCTGAAAGAGAAAAGTAAACAAGGCTATCTAGAGCAAAGTAGGGTCCGAACTGGGCATTTACTTTGATCCAATTTTGTAGAGGAAACTGAACGCTTACTTAATATCAACCAGTGAAATTTGAATTAGCAGATTTACGCTTACCTGTATCCAGCGCCATAAGGTGAACATTGAATATCTTCAAATTTATTCAGATTTATGCAAGACAAAAGCTGTGCAGAAAATAAACTGATGATGGCTGTCTATTTGTGCGTAAGTTAATGGATAAGCAACTTGGTCATAATTTTTGACTGACACACAGAATAATACACCGATCACCATTGCATCAATATAGTATTTTCATTTTAATGGTTTAACAAAGGCATGTTATGAATGAAACAGTATTCACCATCTAGTTTTCACACAAAATGCTTTGTAACTCTTCAGAGGTGATGCTTGCATCTTCACAAGACTATGGTAATAATAAGGAATATACACACCTAGTTTGGTTGGTATTGCCAGTTTCGGTCAGGGTTATAACTGCTTCTTTTCCTGCTGATGTTTGGTGATCTGCAACAAATTGATCATAGTTTACAGCAATATCCTGTTGAGATAGGCTGATCAAGGGAATATTAACAACTCGGTGTACCGCTTTGGCTAAATACCTGCTACCACAATCGAGAAATGATGTGGTATAATTTTTCAAGACTGATTGTCATCTTAAATTAGGGATTGCATGTCATTTTATTGAATCTGATGGCCAAATGAGAAAAAACTTAAATTTTCAGTCCAAATGATAAAATAGTGACACATACCGTTGTCGGATTGTTATCCAACCAAATGTAATGAGCAGACAATACCTATGTGCATGTATAAGTCAAAGTTTATGATCATGTAGTGTATCTTGTTCTTTAGTGTAGCAATTGTATTTTATACTCGGTGAGGTGTATGTGGCTTCATTGAAGGGAACGCACATTGATGTGTGTCATTGTTGACTTTACCTAGGTGAGTACTTTTAACTACTGTGCAGAAATCAAAACCATTTTTTCTCCTTATATGGTGTTCTTTTTACAATAAACTTGATAAAAAACCTTGACTGACACTGCATGCATCATGCAAAATGTAATTGAATTGTAGAGCTGCGATGACTCTCACATTTTTTAACAGCTCACAATCCAAGTTTTTGATTGGTAGCTTGATCAAGTTGGATCGGATTTGGAGATTGAAAATTGGAAAAGGGAAGAAAAGGCAGGAGAGAAAAGTTGTTTGTGACTCTAACAACAGAGAACATGACATGTCTACCAGTCACGACCTCCTTGTGTATCTCACTGATTTACCTGCAGTACCAAACAACCTACACGAATACTGCAGGAAAAATTAACTAAGTTGGACAGAATACCACAAAGCTTAACAGAAGCCTGTACAGCATCAAAAACAAAAGAAATGAAACCTTGATGGGATGTACCGGAATTATATAACTTAATTTCATCAACTTGCAGCTATACTGGTAAAAGGGCAAGTCATGGGCAGACAATTTATGATTGACTCACATTTCGTACTACTTTCTCTTGCTCTATCTATTATTTATGAACATAGAGTACTTTTGTGATAATAATGCGATTGTCATTTGTAAGGTGAACAATGCTAACCAAGCCTATCCAGATTAAAATTTGTGTCCTATTAAAATGAGAATTTCTGATGTCATGATTTTCAAAATTGTTGATCGTAGTAAATAATGAAACCTGCTTTTTTAAAGAAATGAGACTAGATGAAGTTAATGGAAATGCCCAAAATGGCCCTCGGGAGAAAGCGGCCCAGGGCCCTAAACGCCCCGCGGCCTTAAACGGCCAACTATAATTTTTGAGTTCTCCAAGTCCCAAAACCTCTAAAAAAACAAGTTAAGCCAAGAAGCTTAAGTTTTTGGGAAAAAATTTAATTTTTTTTTAATTTTTCAAAAAAACGGCCCAGTATGATTTTTGAGTTCTTCGAGTCCCGAAACCTCTAAAAAAATGTTTTAAGTCAACAAACTTAAGTTTTTGGGAAAAACCTTAAGTTTTCAAACTTATCCAAAAAAAACGACCCGGTATAATTTTTGAGTTCTTCGATTCCCAAAACCTCTAAAAAGCGTTTTCAGTCAACAAACTTAAGTTTTTTCCCAAAAAAACGGCCAAGTATGGAACCTGATTGTGGAAATTAAATAGCCTGTAACTCTCCTAACCGGCTCAGTAGGAATATTGTATAATATGTATAATATCTTTATGTTATTACAGTACCACCGAGGAATCTTACGATATCTCCTGATAAAGACTCAGTAGTTGAGAACAAGACCATCACTGTCAGTGGTCAGTCAGACTCACCTGAAAACTATTTATATGGTAATTATACATGATACATGTTGAAAAATGAAGAATACTGCCAGCATAACAAAGAGTTTTCCCTTCACATCTTAATTGAACTTCTTTTTGTGACATTAGATTGACTTTGGTACTATAATTATGATCATGATAAGTCCCTAAGCACTAAGCTATGACTTCGATAAGTAATTTGGTTCTACAAACGTCTGATGACAAGCCAATGTAAGATATGGTGAGTTTATCACTTAATAAAAGAAAAATACTCAATTGTTATATCTGCCTGTTTGGTCCATGCTGTCACAGTGTTTCAACGACATTCTGCCCGCGCTTGCTGGATTTTGGAGTTGCCCTTCCACTATTGTACTGTAGGGCACATTGTCATGCTACAGATGATGCAGTATGTGGGAAGTCGCTGGTTTACTCATGATCTCATACAAATACATGCAATTGTTATTCAACAGTAGAAGCTACAAATATCTGAATGCCGTTTTTTGTTCACTTTTTGCTATGGTCGAGAGAAGAAATTTGAACATTGCTTAGAACCGGCTAGGTAGAAATACTCACATACTATATGTTTTAATGTGTTTAATGAATATAGTAGCACAAGCTGATACCTTCTATGAATATGATATTAAATATACAAAAAGTTTTTTACTAATCTTACAGTACAAAAAATGCATGGCACTCAGGGCATACAAGGTAATTTTGTGAACCCGAGTTATCCCCACATCTCGAAAAGGCCAAAAATCATAAAAATTATAAAGCGAAAAACTTCTTTTGTGGCTGGCATAAAAATTTATCAAGCTACAGACCTCAAATTTTCAGGACACACTCACAAACTGTGTATTTCTTTGCCCCCCATGAAAGTGGAATAATTGCATACGTAAACCGGCAGCAGGGCAGCAATTTATATCATTTTTTAACCGTTTTCCGTAAAGCTTTCGATATGTTGGTAGATATTTTCCTGGTTTACTAAAGAAAATAACCACTATGTTCCTCAGAAGATGAGCAATTCAATGATATAAAAATATGTGGTGTCTGTCCATTTGAAGCCATGCTGCTGCTCAAAAGAAAATGTGCTTCTACATTATTTTTATTGTTTTGCTATGATTTAGCTGTGCACAAATATGCTGATTGTGTGTGTATTCATCATCAGTAATGTAATGTAATTGTTGTAATACAGAATTCATGCTCCACTAAATTTAAGCCAGACACTCTTATTTTGATACAACATGTCTCTGTAGCTCAGTGGATAATTCTCTATTTCGTCAACACAGAGCTCTGGGTTCGAGTCGGTGCCAAATTTTTATACTCTCAATATGGCTATGAATCATAATGATTGTAAAGAGGAATCCTTTTTTGCTGCAAACAAAATAAGTTGCCGAGCTACAGACCTCAGATTTACAGATTGTACTCAAAAAATGCCCGCCATGAAAATGGAGTAGATGCATACATATGCCGGCAGCAGGGCAGCAATTTTATCATTGTTAAACTGTTTTCACTAAAGCTCTCGAAATGTTGGCAGATGTTTTCCTTTTTTACTAAAAAACTTAACGCTATGTTCCTCGGGAGATGAGCAATCCAAAAAATTGTGCTGTCAGACCTTTAGAAGTTATGCTGCTGCTCAAAAGATAATTTGGCTACACATTATTTTAATGATTTGTGATGCTTTAGAAAAAGCTTCTTTTGTAGCTGGCATAATAAGCAATTATTGAGCTACAGACCTCAGATTTTCAGGACATACACTGAGTTTCATGCCCCATATATCATTACCAAGTTTTTGATTGGTAGCTTGATCAAGTTGGATCGGATTTGGAGATTGAAAATTGGAAAGGGAAGAAAAGGCAGGAGAGAAAAGTTGTTTGTGACTCTAACAACAGAGAACATGACATGTCTACCAGTAACGACCTCCTTGTGTATCTCACTGATTTACCTGCAGTACCAAACAACCTACACGAATACTGCAGGAAAAATTAACTAAGTTGGACAGAATACCACAAAGCTTAACAGAAGCCTGTACAGCATCAAAAACAAAAGAAATGAAACCTTGATGGGATGTACCGGAATTATATAACTTAATTTCATTAACTTGCAGCTATACTGGTAAAAGAGCAAGTCATGGGCAGACAATTTATGATTGACTCACATTTTGTACTACTTTCTCTTGTTATATCTATTATTTATGAACATTGAGTACTTTTGTGATAATAACGCGATTGTCATTTGTAAGGTGAATAATGCTAAACAAGCCTATCCAGATAAAAATTTGTGTCCTATTAAAATGAGAATTTCTGATGTCATGCTTTTCCCAATTGTTGATCGTAAAAGCTTGGAAGTAAATAATAAAATTTCCTTTTAAAAGAAATGAGACTAGATGAATTTAATGGAAAACGCCCCAAATGGCCCTTGGGAGAAAACGGCCCAAGACCCTAAACGGCCCGCGGCCGAAAACAGCGAAGTATAATTTTTGAGTTCTCCAAGTCCAAAAACCTCTAAAAAAACAAGTTAAGCCAAGAAACTTAAGTTTTTGGGAAAAAAATTAATTTTTTTTAATTAAAAAAATGCAATCTAGCCACCTACTTGAAAAGATTTTATACAGATAGATGGCTTTGCATAGATTAATCTGCAACCAGCAGCTAGAATTAACATACTTTCCATGGTCAACACAATGTTTCGCAAACGATTCTAGTTTTGAAAGCTGCAGTCATACGGCACAGCTTGTACATATTATGGCCATGTTATAATGTGAAGTGGTTGTAATGATTTGAGGATAAGAAATAATTCTCTACAACTAACAGGATTTTTAGGATCAGCTTCAGACATGGTGCTGCATGTAATGGCCAATTTCTCACAACGAATGATAAAATACATGGGATGATAACTCTATTTCGTAAAACAGCAACCAAATTTCAACAATAAGAGAGGAAAAATTCTCAGCCTAAGATTTGCCCAAATTAACTTTAATGAACTGAGTTAAGTTTTTTCCCAAAAACTCAAGTTTGTTGTCGCAACTTGTTTTATATAGGCTTTGGTACTTGGAGAGCTCACAAATCATACTTGGCCGTTTTTTTGGCCGTTATATTTTTCCCAAAAACCTAAGTCTGTTGATGGAACTTGTTTTTTAGAGGTTTTAGGACCCGGAGAACCAAAAAATCATGCTTGGCGGATTTTTTTAGTATTTAAAAAAATTTCATTTTTACCAAAAACATAAATCTGTTGATGTAACTTGTTTTATATAGGCTTTGGGACTTGGAGAGCTAAAAAAATCAGACTTGGCCGTTTTTTTGAAAAAATTAAAAAATTAAATTTTTTCAAAAAACTTGAGTTTCTTGGCTTAACTTGTTTTTAAGAGGTTTTGGGACTTGGAGGACTCAAAAATCATCCTGGGTCGTTTTTTTGAAAAATTTGAAAACTGACGTTTTATCCCATAAACTTAAGTTTAACGACCCAACTTGTTTTATTTAGGCTTTGGGACATGGAGAACTCAGAAATCATGCGGGGCCGTTATTTTGAAAAGTTTGAAAACTGAAGTTTTTTCCCCAAAACTTAAGTTTGTTTACTTAAAACGTTTTTTTTAGACTTTCGGGACTCGAAGAACTCAAGAATCATACTTGGCCGTTTTTCTGAAAGATTTTTAAAATTTTATATTTCACAAAAACTTAACTCTGCTGATGTAACATGTTTTTTAGAGGTCTTGGAACATGGAGAACTCAAAAATCATCCTTTGCCGTATTTTTGAAAATTTTGGAAAATTTAATTTTTTCCGAAAAACTTAAGTTTCTTGGCTCAACTAGTTTTTTGAGGTTTTGGGACTTGGAGAACTCAAAAATCATACTGGGCCGGTTTTTTTGAAATTTTAAAACTGAAGTTTTTTCCCAAAAACTTAAGTTTGTTGACTTAAAACGTGTTTTAGAGGTTTCGGGACTCGAAGAACTCAAAAATTATACTTGGCCGTTTTTTGAAAAAATTGAAAAATTTAATTTTTTCCGAAAAAACTTAGGTTTCTTGGCTCAACCTGTTTTTTAGAGGTTTTGGGACTTGGAGAACTCAAAAATCATACTGAGCCAGTTTTTTTAAAAATTTGAAAACTGAAGTTTTTTCCCAAAAATTGAAGTTTTCTCCCAAAACCTTAAGTTTGTTGACTAAAAACATTTTTTAGAGGTTTCGGGACTCGAAGAACTAAAAAATCATACTGGGCCGTTTTAGGTCGCGGGCCGTCTAGGGGCTTGGGCCGTTTTCTCCCTAGGGTCATTTTGGGCGTTTTCCGTTTTTGGACATGGATAACTTAGAAACATACTTGGCCGTTTTTTTGAAAATTTTTTAAAATTCAATTTTTTTTCAAAAACATAAGTTTGTTGACACAACTTGTTTTTTAAGGGTTTTGGGTCAAGACGAACTCAAAAATCATGCTGGGCCGTTTTGGGCCGCGGGCCATTGTTTGGCCTCGGGCCGTTTTGGGCCACGGGCCGTTTGGGGCCGCGGGCCGTTTTGGGACTGAACCATTTCAATGTTTTTTCTTTAATTTACACAGTCATGCAAAGACTATACCCATTAGAATTGATTTAGGCTAAATATACCATTTTTCTAGCCCCATATCAATCATCGACCCTGTATAGTTATTTCCACTTGTTTGATCACATATATATATATTATTATTTTCCAATTGACTATGTAAATATTTGTTGTCTATGCAAAGGGGACAAGACATGGTCTGTGTGTCAAGGACTATGTCATGCAATACATGACAAGAGGGGTCATGCTTAAGAATAATCACATCAGTGTTAACGATCTGTTAGTACTGGATATCAAACTGTTGAGTTATCATTGATTAATTGCCTTTTAAGATAACACAACCTTATTAATCACCTCTCCACTAATACCTAAGTTGAAACATGCAAAATACAGGGCTCATCGTAAAATCAAACCTGCTTGGAAAGCCCTGTCATCCATTCCGAAATTTCATCAACAGAAGGAACTACAGAAAAATACTGATAACCAAATAAACTCAGCAACCAGAGGATCTATAGATTGGTGGAACAACATAATGAGATTGACTTGAGGCATAACAACTCCCGTTTCATCTCCAGTGGTGAGGGTAAATAATATTTGAATCACAAATGCAGAGTTCTTAGGTTACTCTAACAGTTACCTTACCAACAGCGGCAGTGTCATTGAATTCCCTGACTATTATGTTACAATTGATGACATTCCATCGGTAGAAGAATACACTGTAAACTCCCACCTAGAAAATATAGATACCACTAACGCAACCATATAAGAGGATTACCCTTCATGGATATAAAAAAATAACTCGCATATCCTCTCTGAGCCTATAGCAAACATCATTAACAAAATCGTGGTGTGTGGAAAATTTCCAATGCAATGGAAGCTAGCAGAGGTCGTACCTATCAACAACGTACCTGATCCATCTACATAGAATGATAACCACCCAATTAGTATTTTACATCATTTGAGCAAGGTTTCTGACTCAATTGATTCAATACTCTCCTGGCGCATAACAGAGAAACTTCCCACTCAAATACCAATATGCTTACACAAGGAATATTGGTACCACAGATGCTTTGGTGAACTTTTCATCTAGTGTGGCTAGCTTGCTTGATTGCAATGACAATCTCGTTGTTCATGCAATAATGCTAGATTTTTCTAAAGCATTCGACAAAATGCGTCCAGATCTGGCTGTCAAGAAAGTTTTTAAACTGAAAATTGATAGGTATCTTATAGCAATTGTTCAGGACATTCTCTCTAATAGAGAACAATGTGTAAGGTTTCGCAGCAAAAAATCAATTTTCAGTCCAATCAATATAGGTGTCTCCCAAGGGACAGTACTAGGTCCTCTACTCTGGAATGCATTTATCGATGACTTGTCACCACCAACGCCCCATCTTAAGTACGCAGATGACACAACATTATACCATCCTCTATCAAACTCTAACTGTCTCATGACTGACTCTACTGCTCATCATATATAAGTGGAGAGATTTCAAAAGCTCTGCACCAGAATTATGATTCCATATGAGGAGGAGTACACATGAAGAGAGACTTTCTTTACTAAAGCTTGAAGAACTAAGAATACATCTTGATATTCTTTGTTTTCGATATTTTATTGCAAAGGTTAAAGAATATTAGAATCATCCGTGCAAAATATTTTTGGAAGCCCGAAATCACCGTTCTATAAATAGGACAGCATTTATAGACAATGATATTTTTCATAAATACACCTGACTGCTTTGTTTTCATTCATTTATTTATGCATGGTCTTAATTTGTCATTGACTTTGATCAGCACTAATAAAGTATATATTATATATTAACACATCTGAGTTTTGTCAGATGTTCAGAGTGTTTTTTTCATCGATAAAGCTTTATCCATCAATAGATCAACCCAAGGAAATCATAAAATAGTATGAAGAGAAGCCGCCTGGAGACCATTCTGCCAAATATGTTCACAAATAAAGCAAAAAGAGCCTATTCACAATATGGGTGAAACAACCTCTCAGTTCACTCATGGAAATGACTTCCTTGATATACGTAAATAATTTAAGTTGAGCAGTAGGATGATTCAAACCAACGATAGGCAACAACTGGCCTCATAATGCTTACAAAACTCTGTGAGCCAATACAACCATTAACTGGAACACTTTAATATATTTATCAACCTGGCTGCTTTAAAACTCATACCTTCACCTTTACCTTTGTCTCCCAGGTATTGTAGTGTTGAGCTACTGACTCATAATAGGGGTACACAAAAATTCAATCCCTTTGAACATTCAGGCAAATTATATCAAGCTTTATCAAGAATTGTTTTGCTGACCTGATGCAAGACTCACACAGAGGTCCATTAGATAAATAAATCACATAGAGAGAGAAATTTGCTTATAGATGGACTGTAAGAAGTTATATTGAAAAAAGGAATTCCGAACTTCGAACAGGTCGTTATGTATCATCCTTAGTCTAAGTCCGATAGTATAACATGCTTCAGTCTTTTGGTAGACTTCAAACATGTACATGTACATGAACATGCACATGTTTGTTGTGACCACTAAAGAATGACATTGTATCACCAGACAAATTTAGCAGAAACCGATGATGTCATGCAAACCACCATTCAAAAGAGGATAAACCTTTACAGAGACGGTACCTCCCTACTTTATAGAGTTGTGGGTGTAAGATGGTCAAACCAAGTCTCGGTCATTTTGCTAAAGTAAAAGACAAATGTTTGATTACATTCACCTTCAACTACCAAATATGACCAAATATTTCAAAGCACACGATTTTGGCCAAAACTATTTACCTTTACGTTTTTTCCAGCAGCAGAATCCGATGATAACAACAATAATTATGGCCCCTATAGCCCCTCCTACTGCTCCACCTATAGTAGCTGCTGATATTTGTGGTTTTGGCCCAGCGTCAGTGGGTACTGTTGGTGGAGGATTGGTTGGTACCATGTCATCCCACATGATTCGCCATGTTATTGACAATGGACTGAAACCTATGAGAAACAAAATCAGACATTATAAACCACTGGTCGATTTGCCTCAATTTATTTTAAATGCTGTGGGGGGCTGTGTGGTGTTAGACATTACTATAACCATGATCAAAGTTATACAAAAACAGGAACATAATGAATGACACATTGTAATTTGGGAATATCTGATAGAAACACAGCAGAAAGAAATATTCTGTGGTTCACTTGTATATCACTGTTTTTTTTTAATCAGGAGCAAAAATAGAATAAAGAGCATGCAAATCAGCACTATAATGTTGCCAATGAAAACCATTTTGTGCCAGATCTGAGGGTATGCTTGTGAGCTTACCTACACTTGTGATCACTGGACATTAAACACACTTTTTTACCTCTACCGAGACATGGGTAACTCAATATTAAGAGAATAGACGTCAATATGTAACTGTACTAGAGAAGGCCTTGACTTAGGCAGGAATTATGATTTCTAGCTCAACAACTAAATATCTACTGACAGGATATGACTATATGTCACAGTTTATTGTTACTATTGTGCTTCCTGGATGCTAGGTCATACACAAAATGTGCTATGTGCTACAAATGTAGGGCCTACATAACTAACTAATTAGGTTAATTGTTGGAGTTGAGGTAAACACACATATTTTACGTAGTGTGAGTCGGAAGAGTAAACACTCACCAGCTCCATCAACAGATCCTTCACAGGTAATCTCTTCTACCTCCCCATTATCTCTAGAGTTGTCGCTAAATGATAGCATGCTGGTTTCTGTAGAGGTGATATCTGTTAGATTTGATGTCCAGGAGTAAGTGGGTGTAGGATAACCCTCAATATCACATCTCAGTGGAGTTGGTGATCCAGGGTTGTTATCCTCAGACCTAAGTATTGTCTGAGTCCAGTCACGGAAGATATCTGAAATTGTGTCAAATACAAAGTAAAGCTGATACCAGGAAGTCTTTGCTTTTTCTTGGAGCTTAAATAAAAATATGAGGCACAGTTTGGAAACTACATAGTGACTTCAAAAGAGTGAGGTTGAAGTAGCACTAATGAACTCACATCTGGGCCTGATTTCCTTTGTCTTGACCTTATCACCTTCTACTGGCCAATCAGCATTTTCTTGATCTGTGCAGCGTACAGTAAACCCATCTCTGTCTGCAGGACTTGTAGTGTAAGATCCACCTGGTAATGGAGTCACTTCTCCAGATTCTCTGACTAATTCTGCATAAAGATAACAATAATATTGCTTTTGATTGACAATTAAAGAGGATTAAAAGTTTGAGCTGAGCCAATGTATATTCTCAATAATCATTTGCAATTTCGGTTTGAACAGCCAAGAATGGGAGCTGCATCATAAGAGTTGGTAGAAAGATGACAATCTCGTATGGTGGCGATATATGTTTGCAGGGCATAGTATTACAAATGATGACTAATGTATAGTTACCATAAACATAGGTGCTCAACGGAGAGTCTGACTGACAGCTGACAGTAACTGTGTCATTCTCAACTACAGGGTCCTTATCTACTGATATCGTAAGATTTTTCGGCGGTACTGAAGAAATAAATGAGTTACATGTTGTTGTCGATTTTGCTTTTGCTACAGTTATTATAGAATCCACAGAAGACTCCAGATATAGAATCCACAGAAGGCTCCAAGTGAATGCCTGAATCGGAGGCTAACCATCAATGTGACATGGAGATTATTTTGTGAAAGTATTACGGAGCAGTGAAGTTTAGAGTAAGAAAGTTTTACTTTGATGCCGCAGCTTTATAAAGAAAACTACACAATAATTAAAAATATCAGCGTGTGGTATCCTCATGGATACAAGACCCTTGCTTGCACGTCATACTCACTTAATACAGGTTGGGGCTGGATAACTACCGAAAGAGTTCCTCGTGTCGAACTTCCACAGATTACTGATTGAGAAGAAAACTCCTGCGGGATGTTGAGTTCGACAGTCAAAGTGTTATCATTGCCAGGTAGGTTACACTGAACATCATTTACTGGTGCTTCAACCGGAACTGGCCAATTATTCCCAAGAATAAATGTCGTGCTGAATCGAAGACATTGAAGCTCTGCATTGTCCAACTTCATAACCAAAGCATATATACTACCAGAAGCCGGTATCTCTGAAGACCTACATGTTATTGTGAGTGGTTCTCCGAGATAATAACTGTTACCTGTAGTTGTAGCTTTATCCAGCGTCAATACCTCTATAATGTAAATGAATAAACAGTGCTTGGATGACTTCATAACATTTTCTTGTAAATCACACCAGTGATAGATAATTCTAGTGTGCCTGGTATAATGGTTATGTCATCAAACTTTTTTCAAAAGCAAATAGATCCGGATGGGTCGATATATTTCTATAGAATTCAATGAAGTAGACATGTCGTTGACAATGAAATTTATGTTAAACTTGACTGACGTGAGGATGCTTTTTTGAGCAAAGGTGGACCAGTTTCAAGACGCATACAGGTTCACGGGCATCGAATATTTAGACATGGCAAAGTTTTTAGAATGGCAAAGTTTACTAGAAATGCTGTCATTTGGTTGTACATCAAATAGTTTAGAAGCAACAAACCTGCAGCTGAAAATTGCAATATAGTCACCACAGATAATATGCATGTAACTGCAAGACATTGTCTTGATTCGGGCGATGAACTCATCTTAGTGCATCAAAATGTGAACTGAAAAAAAGAAACATTTTAGCAACAAATCACAATCGAGAGGTGATAAATCACAATTACCCATATGATAGGATTATTATGTTAACCAATTCCAAACAGGTCTCTTCATTCAAATTATCAATTCTAGCAGTTTATCGTTTTTTGGTCATGTTCGTGGTCGAACAAGCGTCTCTTGTTTCCCTACGATGTGTTATGCATTAACGTATCGAACAGAAGCTCATTACAAAATCAAGGCAGCTTTGTAAGGTACGTCTCATGTGATAAAGGTTGTCAGCGTTGACAGTTTGAAGTAAACCTGTGATGATAAAGCCTATATAATCTATATATATGGTGGTATTTTGGGCTGTTGTATCGTAATGACAATGACGTAATGACATCATGGCTCACTTTTTTAGCTGACAAAGAGAAAGACAAAATCATTCTTGAACACTGCCAAAGGACAGCCACTAAATTTATTTATACTGTTATTGAATGTTATGAAGAGCGATAATCTGTTTAAAATATGACTACTGGCAATTATTTTATTATTATTAGCAACAATCCGAGCCATCCACTTTATAGTCGTGTTTTAGAATATAGTTTTGCAGACCTGTGATTTTTAGAGCTGAAAGTTATAGGACTGAGAAGAGAAAGAACAACTTTTTACAGTTTTTTAATGAGACACAACAACTCATAACTCTTTTTTTTAATATACTTAGCCTAATGTTATTGTTGCTCCAATGATAGATGGTTTAAAACACACATACATAGATTTTGATTAACTAATTCCATTAAAGTTGAGAAATTCCACAAACTCTCCGGATGTGAACGACTTAGAACTATCTGTATCATATGTGTTGAAAATAAGTGTCTTAGCGAGCGTATAGCCTTAAGTCTAGTAATACTCATTGACTCTACATGTGACCATTTGCTATATCATGTGACCACAATCAAATAGTTCTGACTATCATATTCCACTAACTCAGCATGAACCTTGAACCACGGCTTGTGCTCAAACTGAATGAAATACAAAGTTTTGGGTGGTGAATTACCAACCACTTGAACAACTGATTTCATTCATGAGACAATAGGGTAGGACAACTCTACAACCATACCATATACATCATTTGATTTGTCATCTGTGAGATGACTACGTTTACTAAGAACCCTTGTTGTAGCTGCGGTGCGCTGCTTTGAGACCCCCGCCCGAAGTAACGAACCTTACTGAGAATAGGAAGTCTAGTAGTTTTATGACTTATTCTATCAGCGACTATTGAGAAATAATTTACTTACAACTCGAAACTTTCATCAGAACTGAGAGGAGCTCTTGACAGATAATCAACATGACATAAATAAGAACCTTTGTTTTAGCTGCGGTGCGCTGCATTGTGCCCCCCCCCCCGCCATTCACTGGGAGTGATCGCTAATTGTATTGTCATTGTGTGGCCTGAGTTGTGTCAGGCTATGTATGCTTTCATGCCCAATTAGCTGCACTGTCTTGCTGTGTTTGTGTGGATAAATCAGTTTCCCATAGGAGCTTGACGTGTTGTGTCATACAATTTCACTAAAGTACTTATGCTCTACTGTTCTATTTGGTGTTCATAATTAATATTCTATTTTACTGGGCAAAGGTGTTTCTTAAACAAACCAAGGGAGTAAAAAAGGTAAATATATTTAATATTATCATTTAGGTAGGGTTAGTTTGTTCAGATAATAATAACTGTGATATTTTTCTTGCGTTAGTCAAAAATCTGTTAGTAAACGAAATTAATAGGGTTTAACATTTGTGATAATTGATTTGAGTGTTTTCTCCCGCTTTTAGAATTAGCATTAATTTGATGACGGCAAATTGAGGTACAACAGTTTTCACCTTTTCAGCACCTGATTTTTATATGCTTGTAATTTCCGTTTCACGATATCGATACGAATAATTATCTTTGTGAACTTGAGATAACCACCGTTCCGTTTAATCCACACACCGATGGCCAGTACATTTGTGGCATTGTACTATATAGTGGTATTCGCTGAGAATGAGTTTCCATCTGTGCAGTCGAGAGGGGGCAACTCCCGACTCTAACCTAGCATTAGGGCCAAATACTGTTTGAAGTGCAGTGTGATGAGTATAAATTTATTGTCAATCAAACACTTAGCAAATTCCTTCAGTGCAAACATGATGCTGAGAACTTCTCTGTATGTCTGAACGTAGTTTGATCAAGGAGTAAAAGAGTTTTACTCCTTGGTTTGATTCTGCATCTGATAGCGTTCTAGAGGCATAGGCTATTGGAGTCTCAGAGATCCATCATCCTTTCTTAGTGAGATTATGACTCCGACACCAGTAGGGACTTGCATCAAATGCCGTCACCAGCTGTTTTCTAGGGTCAAGTACGGTGAGAAGTGCCTGTGTGCACAACTCCTCTTTCAGATTGTTGAATTCTTGTTGGCACTCTTTTGACCAAGTGAAGTCAACTCTGTCACTCATTAGATTTTGTAATGGCTCAGCTTTGGTAGCAACATATGCTATGAAATTTCCATAGTAATTGATCATTACAATGAACTGCTGCACATCATTGACTTGCTTAGGAGTATTGGCTTCTCTCATAGATATCATTCTGTCTTTGTCGGGTACTATACCAGATTTACTGAGAACATGACCAAGTTATATAATGGATGACTGCATGAACAACGTAAGTAAGCATGAACAAACTTTTGTGTTCATTCGCTGTGATACTTTGTTTTTTTCCAGGGGACCAAAAACCGATGTTAATGCATCACTTTTTCAACAATGCATTTGAATATTGCTAGCTTGCAAACCACAAATCAGTTAATTACGGAGACGATGGTATAAAGATTACCTGTACCCTGCATGTATGCTGAGTTTTGAGATGGCTACAATATAATCTGTAACAGATTCATTCAGGCAATTGATTTTTCATGTCAAACCTAAGAAATTTGGATTTTGGACACCCCATTGACTCCAGCTCTAAAATGTCCATCCAGCAATGTAACAATGTAACATGCAGCAAATTTGGAATACTCCACTTATAATCAAGTTTTATTGATGCCTGTAATATAATTCATTCAAAAGCACAAGTGTGCTCAATACTCTAAACCTGGATAAGCAAACTATTACAGGGTTGAGAAGAATTTAAAATACTTTGCATGTTAGATAGACTCACTTAGTTGTGCTTTACAGTTTCACCAGTTTACCTGCAGTCACACAAGCAGACAGTCTATGTATAAGTATAACTGAACAGTGACTGCTTCTACTAGTCTACTACTTCCTGGTCAATGTGTTATCACTAGAAATAGTTTGGCTTTAAAAGTGACTCACACATTATAATTATAGGTTCTTTTATTGCTCACTTGTTATCATGTGAGATGTGAATTATGTGATGCTTTAAGTTATAGATAGTGATAAGACCTTCGTTATCTCTATAAGCAATATCATGCTGCTCTGTCTATGCTTTTCACTGGTGGGGTTATCGGGTTTTAGTTAGAGTCTAGTCTTACGCTGAGCTTTGTTCCCCCTGGTCCACAAAAGTTGTATCAAGGAACGTGGAATTCATTTCCGGTCTTATCAATTAATCTAGAAGTTTCCCCACCTTGCTTTGGCTCTGCAGGCAAAATTTTTTATTTTAAACCGCTACATCTTTTACAGCACCCTAGTATGGGTAGGTACGAAAAACCGAACCACGAACTCACGAACTACGAACCCTCTAAAAACCGAACTCAGGATTATCCTCTCCTGCTTAAATCAATTTGCTCAAAGTTTAAATTGTCAGTAGCCAATGAAATGTCATGTTTTTGATAAGTGACCAATAATATAACAGACATCAAACTTTGACTTTTAATAGAGCTCATTGCACCCTAACTAGGTGCACTAGCTCAAGGTCACTTGATGAAAAATTATGGAGAGCAAGATTGCACAGTTTGGTACACACCAAGTAGATGCCATTGTCAAATTAGTCATCATGAATCCAAATGAACTTTTGCATTGGAGAGAGGAATGGTTTGACTATATATATATATTCCTGCAAGTTTGAAAATGATGGAAGTAGGTGGAGCTACTACAGAAGGCTGTAATGGAGGACACACCACACTTATTTATTTATTAGAAATGGTCACAGTTTAGTAAATTGGAGCCCCTTTGACTCGTCACAGGAGGAGCAGAAGGCTCCCTCCTGAATCATCACCTCTCAACAGAGTTAACAAGTATGTACTATGGGTGTTGGCCTATCTTGAAATATTGTTTTGAAAGTTCATGGCTGTTCTTTGGTTTCAAACAAAGCATGAGGGGGAAAGTAGGACCTCTAATATACATTAAAATTCTTCTATAAAAAATTGAGCTTATTTACTATATATATATAACTATAACTGTTAACTGTTAGGTCTTACATACAGCATTTTGTGCTACTCTAAGAGATATCAGATCAGTGTTGCCTCTCTGAAATTTACATTAGCTTGATCAGGCTTCATCAAATTATGAAATGATCCTACTAGTATGAAAGTGGTTAGGCAAATACTATATATTAACTGCATATTCTGTAATAACTAACAAAGAAATCTTGTGTTTGTAGATATCCATGCGGGCCCTTACTCATTACAACCTCAGCTATTGATTTCTCTGACTCGTACCACAGAATACAAAATTATTTTGGTCCGATGGTCAGACTAACATGCTGTACTATAGCTGTGTAACGAAGTCAGGTTCAAGCTGTGGTGGCCCGGACTAAACTGATAATGATAATATCCTAGTCTTCTGAAACGGCCTCGTGTAAAACAACTACATAGTAATTAAGCTGCAAGTTGGGTCAGGTATGTACCAAAATTAATTGGTGTATTATTCATTTTATCCCAGTCGAGCATGATTGATAATGTAATGTGGTGTGAGCTTCACCAGTCACCATCTAGCCATAAAAAAAGCAAATAATATTAACCGGCAATGAAGAAACAGGGAGCTTGCCTCATGCTGCCCTAAAGCTATGAGTAGAGCGCAGTGAGCAAAAAGTGAGTTTTAGATTTTAACTGATAATATCATGACATATGATATCATATGACATACTTCTCTTTGAATTTGAATATGATATTTTCTGTTTTTTTAGTTACGCAGTACCAGAAGTCACAGCACAATCCTAGTGATAGCTGTTATGCATCAGTGATGGCTTGATAGTTAGCTTACTGTCATTAACAACGTACATTGCCACTACGATTGGATAGGAACTGCTTTATGTCCCCGATGGTCTACCATCACACGTGTATTCACAGCCATGAATGCTCACACTTCAGTATTAATCCACCTGAGCCATTACTATTCTCTCAGGCCTTTTTTTCTGCCTCTCATTTTGCCGCTTTTTCAGGCACCATAATATACAAATAAGTTCATTGAATACACGTGTAAACACCATCAACAGTCTCTTCTCTGAACCATTACCTTTATTTGAATGCGCATATAATAAATGTTATCTGATTGGATCACCTTATCACTCAAACAGTGCAATGATCACATAAACAGAGTATTTGCAAGCATCATTTAGTAAGTAAAAGCATCACTGCGTGCATTTGTGCATAATCACTCAATTATCCAGGATCAGTCGCACCACCATGGTAATAATCACTAAGTTTGAACTTGGTGGCTCCCAGCTCTCCGGAACCTCTGTCTCAATCTGGAAATCGTTCAGGCCATGATCTAGCCTGGTGTCTCTTCTAGAACAAAATCCCCTTCTTTTTTCAGTCGGGGGAAAACTCCCTGCTCCCCTCCCTGTTCCCTTCCCACTCTCCCTGCTCATATGTCCCAAACTCTCTGCTTGGATTGGAGTTGTCCTCTACCACTTGCCAAAGTGCAAGAGAGGATAACTGTTCATCAAAGTTTTGACTTTTTGTTACAAAGAACATCATTGGCCGAAATTATGTTATCAGACACATTGAAGGTTCGGTTTTTTAAAGGTTCGTAGCTTGTGAGTTCGTGGTTCGGTTTTTCGTACCTACCGCCCTAGTATCCGTTTTTAGTGGAGGTAACGATAGAATTGACATCGATACGTTAAACAATATATAATATAATCTTTAGACTTTATCTCAAACCATTTGGTATGCTACTGTAATAAAAAGTGGACAACCTTACAGGTTTTGTTACAATAAAAATGATAAAATGCATTTTGTTGGCACCTTGGATAAAAAAGGAAATAAATAAATGTATTAATGTAAAAATGCTTCTCACATTCATTGTTGACATAGGAATAAAAATTCATTATTTCCTCGGGAATAATAACATGAGTGTTTTAACCATACACTTCAAAATTGCTTTTCTGTTTTGGGAAAAATACCACTTTGTGAAACGAATATTAACTCCCATTGGTTTTCTTATCAAACTTTTCATACACAAACATCTTGGTCCAGCAATATATTTTGGCATGTAACACTTGTATGGTTCATGGGTGTCCTCATTTAGGACCTCTACCACAAAATATCCGTACCTGGTAGGATTAAGACTCATATAGATCCAAGCAGGGCTATATCCATTGGTTTTGAAGTGGTAGGGCAAGGCAGGGTGGGTGCATGAGGGGTGCTTTGGCGCCTTTCTGCTAGGGGGGTGTTGGGGGCCTCCACCAGAGAATTTTCAAAAAATCAGAAGCAGTTTTAAGGCTTTTCAGCGGCCTTTTTAAAAAGAAAATTGACAAGAAATTTGCCCCCAGGATTTAATTTTAACTGAAAGGGATATCATCATATCCCTACTGTGATTGATCTTATAATTGAAAAAAAATTGGTGAACATAATTTGGAAAGAGGATGAACAGTAATTTGTCACATTATAAAATGGTGGTTGATCTTGAATGGAGGTACCAGATCTTGAATTACAGTCAATAAAATATGTGATATTATTATATTTTCTATGAATAGATTTAATAATAGTAATAATTGTGTTTGTGTGAGTAATTTTTCATCACAATTATGATTCTATTGACCACCAGAGAGAAGGCTTTTGGGATGAGATGCCATAAACTTGACAACATTGAACTTTGACAACCAACCAATTTTGAACGTACGATGTGCCAAGGCATTTTGTTTTAGTTTGTTTTTTTATTCGATCGCTCTCAATCACATAGCATTGACCATTTATGCTCTTGAAATTTGCCATCTTGATTATTATACTAAAACATTTTTCTTACTCTTTTCAAAATTTTGACTACCTCCAAGCTTTGAGGATTAACAAATTTTGACATCTTCTTGTAATCGCTAGAGACATTACCGTTTCTGACATACCTATACTATACGTTTTTTTCATGGCTGTTTATTTCAGGTTTAATAAACAATTTGACTGACATTTTTTCATCCGGGTTGTCATGGGGGTATAGTCCTTGTTGGTGAGACACACCGCAACCTTTTTAATCAATGTAGTATTCATGTTAGCATAAAATAGCTGTCTTGGCTCAATTTTTACTTTATATCCGGGTGCAACATTGGGATAAAGCTTGCCAACACAGTCTGTTTTGATAACCTCCGCTTGACTCTGCTGTATAAGCACCTTCAAAAATATTACAGTCAACTAAAATCTCATTGACTTTACTTACATTTACATTTTTGGAAGAGTTGTTTGTACCCTTAGGTAGATTTCCTGTTGACCAACCAAGAATACTCTTAATTGTTGATTCTCCAATATTCACTATGCAATTGGAATTAGTCACGTCTATTACAGATTTCAATGTGTTAGAGTTGGCCACTAGCTGAAAGGCTCCAGCATCTCCTCTACGCGTCAGCTCTACTCTTATAAAATTTGGTATTGCTTTCATTTCATACGCACCCGATCGAAAAGTCATGCTCCTTTGTGCACTTATATGTGTTTTCTTATAGTGTATTTTAACTTGTTATTGGTAGTGGTAATATTTGGTCAAGTGTATTACATTGAAAGCCCTTGTATGGCAATTTTACATAGACCGCTTAAATAGGAGTATCAAGCTTCGCTTTTAAGTTGGTACCAATCCCGCTAAGTAACAATGTATCTTCTTCCATTTATTATTAAAATAACTTTTCCGACTGATAATATTTGACCTAGTCAGTAGCTCATCGTTTAAGCAACTTCTTGAGAGTATCCTGAGCCTCATTAATTAGATCTAGATTAGTGTTCCCCGCATTCTTAGAAGCAAGCAACATGGACAAACGATCAGCAGGGCCCACTCCAACTGCAAACCTCTCATTGTTTGCATCAGTATACAGACTACAGAGTAAAATCCAGGTCTTTATCCGCCTCTTCAAACTGACTCTAATCCTCAGTTCCATCCTCCGCCTCAAATTCACGAACATCCTCAGTTTCCCATTCCTTTTTTGCTTGAGTCAATGTCTGCTGTGTAGTACCCGAGTTGCTCGTATAAAAATCATTAAAATTGATGAATCATGGTCTTGAATTTCTCTGTCTGCATATAAGTGGGAAGCATCACACTGATCACGTGATATACTATTGCATGTATATCTCTGATCGATAGAGAGTGAATTAGTTCACTTAGCTTGAGTGCAGCTGAAATTCAGTATTTAGGAGACGTGTGGATGATTACCCAAACTTTTGGATATACACTTATCATTTTCTCATTCTTTGTTAAAATATTCTAATTTATATTTAGAAAATCTGATATCACCTTTTAACAGTTTTAGAAGAGCATTTAGCACATGTTTTTGACAAGAAAAGTGACATCGAAACTGTGTATTGCTAGCCTAAGCTCAGAAGAGAGAACTAACAATGGTCCAACACCTCTATTTATTTCCCCATTGCTTTACATGCAAACTATGTTGACTTATCACCCCAATAGGCCTGCTTCAGGTTCTTTCAATTCTTTAACCATACCACTCAAAATGATGGTATACTTCTGCTCTTCCATATTGGTGACTATGGGTTGAAAATTCGTTGTCAGAATTCTTCAGTGGCCCCATATGTAAGACCATTGCATTTATCACACATTTCCGGTCTAATTTTCATTAGCCAAACCGTATGCATTGATCTTCCAAAAATGATTTTGCAAAAAGAAATTTTATAATTTAATTCAATAAATTTCCATTGCAAATACACCTGACAATATTAACAGGGTTCAATATCACTGATAGCAGTGCTTTTGAATTGGCTACACCCTCATTTGTCATCAGCATGCTAATCATTTTATTTTGGAGGATGGGTGCAACAAGTTCACCTTCACCCAATTACAGGTGTATTACCAATGCAGAGCTAGGTAATTCTGTTTCGATCATGTCTGTTTGATAAAATTAAAGTTGTCCTCTCTTTCAGCCAAATGTAGGTGCTCAATATTTGCGACAGAAGCTCTATCGATCAGAGATACACATACTAATAGTGTAATCTCGAAATCAGTGTGGGGAAGCATGTCAATGTTTTACCACCTTGACCATAAAATATTGGAGACTCAACCACACCATATTTTAACATTTCTGCAGTCAGTGCTCGGTAGATCTCATCCTTATTTAAAACCAAAAAAGTGTTAAACAGGTTGACATCTAGGTATATATCTAAACAGATTGTATATATCGATTCCGCTTTAAGCCTTCAAATGGTATCTTTTGCAGCTTTAAAAATATTCTGTGTATGCCTTCTTTCGGCAGTGGAATTTCATTGGCAGTCACTTTAGTAACAGTCTTTTCAATCGCTTCCACAATGGAAGCGACAAAAGGTACTGCATGAGCCTGAACCAGTTGTTCCGTCAGTGCATTCCCACTTTTCTCATTTAGAAAATGTTGTATAGATAGGTGTCTTTGGTTAGCAAGGTTTTTATAAAGTTTAATTTGATATTCCATTTATTATCACTTTTTTACCGCTATTTCGAAGTTGAAAAAATAAAAATTTTTATCCAAAGGCGGAACCTATGGGTACAAATTAGTACTCTCAGAAATAGAATGAATACATATAAATGAAATCGTAGGGTACACCCTACAGGTTGTGTTTCCACACACAATCTACAGGTCCAAAGAGCGGGATTGGTTGGCTATATATTAAAGTTTTCCTATTTGTCATCTAAATTG
The DNA here is from genome assembly GCA_914767715.1 of Membranipora membranacea. Taxonomy (NCBI): domain Eukaryota; kingdom Metazoa; phylum Bryozoa; class Gymnolaemata; order Cheilostomatida; family Membraniporidae; genus Membranipora; species Membranipora membranacea. Next base: position 265,409 of record OU612072.1, on the reverse strand, counting down.
ATAGTTAACCCAAGAAAAGTTTAAAAGTTATTTGACAAAGCCAAAACTTCCCAAAAACTAGGAAAAGGGGAAACAACTAAACCTTAAAAATTGAAAGAGAAAATCTGGTCCAGGTCATTTGTTTTATATAATACTGAATGTCATGTGGTAAAGGCAGGAAAGCTGGGGTCCGAGTCTCACCAATGAACTTAGTTCATTGGTCTCACCCTTGCTGCTGCTGTTCAAAAGCATGTATGATTTAGGAGTTGGCTGCCCAATAGCTGTTTTGAGAGTTGTCCAACCAATTCCATCATTGACATGGATATTCAAGGCTTATTCAAATGTCTATTGATCATTATAACAGGAAGTCGGCTCACTCACACTAGCGAACACTGGCTGTCACACTGGTATGCAGGAGGTCTTACATGATTATTGTTACGCGATACTGTAATTATTACAGTAATATTGATAATATCCACTGATTTGTGTTCCTGCTACTGAACTTAGAGTTTTACCTTCTTAATAGAGTAAGAATATTTTATCTATGGACAATAAATATTAATACAATTTATCAATCTACTAACTAACTATCTATCTAATAATCTAGCCTGTCAACTCAAGGCGAGTACCAAGTAAGCCTAGCTAGTACTAGTCTAGTGGGACTAGGTTGTAGGAAGGGCCTATATCTTCTACCACCAAGGATACCCGTTACTCCTTGCTTCTACCAGACCTCTAATATCTCTCCTGAGGCCTCATCTTTCATTTTCAAGGAGGAGTAACTACCAAATTGCTTTTATACTCGCACTGTGACTGTCTGTTCATCTCCTCTGAGTCAAGTAAGTTGTATGGGTGAGTGAAACCAAACTCAACTTTCAACTATCATCTGCACATCAGAGTTTAAAGAAATTAATGTTATGCCCCTTCTTTTTTGCAACATATAAATGCCATTAAAATTAAAGTAGACTTGAAACATTGATAACTGGGGGATCTTCAATTATAAACAACCCAAATCACAATCTGATCGCTCCCTCAATGAGTGATTGAGACCTGCTAGGGTCATACCCAGAAACCGCTCATTCATTGTCGGACTATCTGTATACACATATTTTGCATTAGGAACTTTTGGGAGCGATTTTGTCCATGTGAGCGATTTGTAGAGCAATAGTGTGATAATGATGATTTGCTTTAGTAAAGCAGCACTCATCCTTTATAATTGAAAGACCCCCCTGGTTCACAATTTGTTTTTTTTTATCGCTGGTTTGTTTAGTACAGAACACACAACCCACCTTCACTGGCAAGCCGCTTTTCACTTTGAGATTCAGATAGTGATTCTTGCTGTTTTTAATAATGAAGAGATAATCGGACTCTGAAAAAATAAAGTTCAGTTGTGTAATTCCTGTTACCTGAGTTTCAAGCATGCCAGCCAGTGGGTTTACATAGACATGAATGTATTACTGGCTACTCTCTTGATCCATCTTACTTACTAGCTTGAAATCAAGGAGCAATGTAGGGCTTAGTTCTCATTCCAGACAACCTACTGTGTAGGCCTACTAATTGTTTACTTCATCCTCTTTTGTAAAGTACATATACAAAATATCGACGAAGGTTTTGTTTAGCTTGTTACACAACAATCACTAATCCACATGTCTTATGACATATTCTAATGCAATGCATTAGTATACAACAGCATTAGTATATGTCATTTAGTATACAACATTAGTATACATACCACCAGAATAACTGAACTTTGTGCTAGCCCAAGGATCCCATGCTCGTGGAGCTTATATTGCTTAGCTATCATTTGATCATCATCATTTATTTCAAGCTGTGAACTCTGGCAACGAATTCAAATGTATCATACCTTACACAATAGCCTTGATTGTATACTGAGCCTCTTGTTAGATACGTAAATGCATAACAAGAATCTATATTTATAAGAATAATGCTTGCTTGGCCCTGGACCTGACAAGACCATAAACCGCTAGAATTGATTTTTTGATTGAAGGGCGTGGTTTGGGCAGCATAATAATTATATCATACTGGGCTACTTCTCTAGTTGACCTGACAACCTCAGATCACAATCAAGAGTTATCATCGATTGCTAAATAATCTATTTTTTCAGTTCGCACTTCGAAATACTAGGATGATTTCATCGAGTGAATCAAGACAGTGGCTTGCAGTTATATGCATATCTGTGGTGACTATATTGCAATTCTCAGTTGGAGGTTTGTTGCTACTAGGACTTCATTTTTACGGAGGCATTATGGCTCTTTGATGTACGCCCACATGACAGTAATTTTACATCTTGCCAATCCAGTGACTAAATATTTGACCGCCGTGAGCCTGCATGCATCTTGGAGAGGTTCAGCTTTTCTCAAGAACCTGCACATCAGTCAAGTTTATCATAAGTTTTATTCAATTATCACATATAACAAATATGTAGGCCTACTACTACTACTACTACATGAATCCTGATGAAACATATTCAGAATTTTTTGCTTCAGAAAAAATTGTTGACTATCATTATACCAGATACAGTAGAATTTGCTATCACTGTGAATGATAATGTTAAATGACTGTTTATTCATTATCATTGTAGAAGTATTAACACTTAATAAAGCTACAACTACAGGTAACAGTTATTATCTCGGAGAACCGCTCACATTAACATGTAGATCTTCTGAGATACCGGCTTCTGGTAGTATATATGGTTTGGTTATGAAGTTGGACGATGCAGAGCTTCAATGTCTTCGATTCAGCACGACATTTACTCTTGCGAATAAATGGCCAGTTCTAGTTGAAGCTCCAGTCAATGATGAGCAGTGTAACCTTCCTGACAATGATAACACTTTGACTGTCAAACTGAACATCACACAAGAGCTGTCTACTCAATCAATAACCTGTGAAAGTTCGACGCAAGGAACTACTCCGGTAGTTATCCAGCACCAACCTGTATTAAGTGAGTATGATGTGCAAGCAAGGGTCTTGTATCCATGATGATACCACACGCTGATGTTTTTAATTATTGTGTAGTTTTTTTTATAAAGCCACAGCATCAAAGTAAAACTTCCTTACTGTAAACCTTCATGGTTCTGTAATACTTTCACAAAATATTCTCCATGTCACATTGATGGTTAGCCTTCTATGTATTCTATGATAACTGTAGCAAAAAGCAAAATCAACAACTCTTTTTTCTTCAGTTCCGCCGAAAAATCTTACGATATCTGTTGGGGTGGATCCTGTGGTTGAGAATGTTACGATAACTGTCAGCTGTGAGTCAAACTCTCCGTTGAGCACCTATGTTTATGGTAACTATACAGTAGTCATCACGTATAATATGTTGTACTATGCCCTGCCAACATATATCGCCACCATACGAGATTGTCATCTTTCTACCAACTCTTATGATGCAGCTCCCATTCTTGGCTGTTAAAACCAAAATTGCAAATGAATATACATTGGCTCAGCTCAGACTTTTAATCCTTTTTAATTGTCAAACAAAAGCAATATTATTGTTATCTTTATGCAGAATTGGTCAGAGAATCTGGAGAAGTGACTTCATTACCTGGTGGATCTTACACTACAAGTCCTGCAGACAGAGATGGGTTTACTGTACGCTGCACAGATCAGGAAAATGCTGATTGGCCGGTAGAAAGTGATAAGGTCAAGACAAAGGAAATCAGGCCGATATGTGAGTCCATTAGTGCTACTTCAGCCTCACTCTTTTGTAGTTTCTAGTTTCCCAACGGTGCTGCATATTCTTATTTAAACCACTGCTGCCACAGCAGGGCTTTGCCCAGCAGAGCTACCAGTCAAAAATTTAAATAGAGGGTTGTGGCATCAAAACATCTAGCCAGTAGCTTTGAATGGAGTTATATGAGCTCTCAAAATGTAAGGAGTATCTTCTTTCCCAGCCATCCACCATTAGTGATGACAAAAGTTGACCCTGACTCTCTATTCAAACTTTTGACTGGTGGCTATGCTTGGCAAAGCCCAGCTGTGGCAGCAGTGGTTTAAGCTCCAACAAAAATCAAAGCTTTCCTGCTGTCGGCTTGACTTTGTATTTGTCACAATTTCAGATATCTCCCGTGACTGGACTCAGACAATACTTAGGTCTGAAGATAACAACCCTGGATCACCAACTCCCCTGAGATGCGACATAGAAGGTTATCCTACACCGACTTACTCCTGGATATCAAATCTAACAGATATCACCTCCACACAGACCAGCATGCTATCATTTAGCGACAACTCTAGAGATAATGGGGAGGTAGAAGAGATTACTTGTGAAGGATCTGTTGCTGGAGCTGGTGAGTGTTTACTCTACCGATTCACACTACGTAACCTAATTACATACCATGTGAATATGGTCCTGTTATGTAGACCCTACATTTGATGCAGTCTAGCACATTTTGTGTATGACCTAGCATCCTGGAAGCACAGTAGCAACTATAAACTGTGATATGTAGTCATATCCTGTCAGTGGATAGGACAGCTTTCAAAACACATCGGTCTATAACTAGAAATGATAATTCCAGGCTTCCTCTAGTACAGTTATATATTGACTTCTATTTCTTAATATTGAGTTACCCATGTCTTGGTAAAAAAGGTGTGTTTAATGTCCAGCGATCACTAGTCTAGGTAAGCTTACGAGCATACCCTCAGATCTGGCACAAAGTGGTATTCATTGGCAACATGATAGTACTGGTTCGCATGCTCTTCGTTTTTAATTGCTCCTGATTCAAATAAAAATTGGCGAGATCGTTGTACCTGAAAAACAGTGATATACAAGTGAACCACAGAATGGTTCTTTCCGCTTTGTTCCTATCAGATATTCCCAAATTGCAATGTGTCTTCCATATGATCCTGTTTTAGTATAACTTTTTATCATGATTATAGTAATGTGTAACACCACACAGTTTCCCTCAGCATTTAAAATAGATGAGGCAAATTGACCAGTGGTATACAATGTCTGATATTGTGTCTTGTAGGTTCAAGTCCATTGTCTATTACATGGCGAATCATGTGGGATAACACGGCACCGACCAATCCTCCCCCAACAGTACCTGCTACTTCTGAGCCAAAACCCCGAACATCAGCAGCTACTATAGGTGGAGCAGTAGGAGGAGTTATAGGTGCCATTATTATTGTTGTTATCATTGGATTCTGCTGCTGGAAAAAACGCAAAGGTAAATAGTCTTGGCCAGAATTGTGTGCTTTGAAATATCCGGTCATATACTGTAGTTGAAGGTGAAAGTAGTCAAACGTTTGTCTTTTACTTCAGCAAAATGACAGGGACTTGGTTTGACCATCTTATACCCACATCTCTATAAAGTAGGGAGATTCGCTCTAGGTTTATCCTCTTTAGAATGGTGGTTTGCATGACATCATCAGTTTCTGCTAAATTTATTTCAGGTCGGCAAAATAACGTGTCTGGTAATACAATGTTGCATGCTTGGACTCATTTTGTTGTGGCCACGACAAATATGTGCCTCCTTCACATTCCATGTTTCTTATTTAGAGGTCACTGTGTTGATTGATTAAGGTGGTGCGCTCTAAAATTACTAAGTTACAGTTGATCAATTTCAATTTTGATTTCTCTCATTGGAGATAGTGAACTAAGCTTTAAAGTCTACCAAAAGACCAAAGCATGTTATAGTCCGGCAGTTACATATGATTAATTAGTGTTGTCAGATTTACTAGGTAAAAAATTTCAATGCTCTACTTGGCATGAATTATTGATGGTGGAAAGAGTAACACTCTCAAAAGGGGAAGTTACTCTCATTCTCTGCATTATGATGTCACTATGAACAGGATATGCAATGCAAGTAAAAAGCACTTCCTGTTATTAGTGACATTATAGTACGGAATGAGAGCTATCTTTCCTTATTCACACCAAGTAGAGCCTTGAAATTTTTTACCATGCAAATCTGACAAAACTTTATCATATGTAACTACCTGGCTATAACATGCAATGGTCTTTGGGTAGGGTATTAGTAAGATACGTGTAAATCAATTAAGTGCCCAGTAGGGAACCATTGACTTCCCATGGACTTCTAAGAAGGATTGAGATGTGATTCGACATATAATTGCTCAACTGGAATGGTTGCTGGTACTTCTGCGGTTGCGTTGTTCAGATTAGCTGTGATTAACTTTCTGTAACAGCTTCTTCCTATCTATATTTCTGAATTTGAATTGGTACTCCCTATCTCAGGCCACAAATAAATCATGTTTTTAGTTATATTTTACTTACACTGTTCTTTTGTTCTCAATTTATAAAGACATCACATTCCTAATATGCAACTCATTTCAGCGTCTCAGCAGCCTGGGAAGAAGGGAGCAGATCTACCTCTAAATGAGAATGGAGACTCCAGACCAAAGTAAATATACACAACTCTTACATGAAAATAGTTTGAGCCGCCGAGACTCTTACCCCCTGGCCGGGGAAATAGCTCAGATTAATTCACAATTTCTCACTACTTGAGGTCCGTGAAAGCAAAGCAATAATCAATGCTAAGTTGGATGTTATTAAAGGGTCAGTCCTATTAGAAAAGTGTATATATTACCCCAGTAAATCAAATGTTGTGAGTTCATAGGGCAAATAAAAATTAACAAAAAATGAAAATTTTGGAAAATAGCAATTAGTTTTTTTCAATTATTTTAGCAAGGATCATAGTAGATCATAGGGGTCAGGGGGAGGCAACAAATCACTATGATCCACTATGATCCCAATTTTTCAGACTTTGCAGAAGTTTTACTGCAATAAGGTTCACAGGCTGTCTTATTTCATATGACTTTTCAGCCTGAGATCTTTAAAACCATACCAAACATGGCCTAGTAGGACTCACTTTAAAGTATTTTCAAATCTTAACTTGTCCACTTTATCTCACAATTTGTGTTTTATTTTATTTTACAGTCGTCCGACTAAAGGTGAGTGTTACATATCCGTCTCTCCTTCTTATGTGTCTCTGTGGTGAGGCCTGCTAAGCTCTCTTAGATAGCAGGAACATATTAGAGTGAAATGTCCTGTTAGAAATTTGAATTTGAGCCCTTTGGCACGGAAAATTCTTCCATTGTTTCTGGCAATAGATAAACTAAAGAATGTAGAACAATTGAGCAAAATAGTCCGGCGCACCTAGTCTCAACACTTCTGCATGTTTATGTAGTGTCTGCTTACTGACTTTAACTGTAGTGGTCTATTAATTCACTATCACTCAATCAATCAGGCCCCCTACCAAATTCGGGTTTTATTGAATGCTGGGTTATGAATCGCATCATGCTGGACTTTACTCAGTGTGATCTGTAGATTTGCCTCATGCTGGTCTGCAGTGATATTGCCAATCTGAGGGCTCTCAGCTAGTAAGCCTTCTCTAGGCTATCCATGCTAAGTTACATTAACAAGTTCTTCTCAATCTCCTCCTAGGTCACGATAACATTTAGAGATAGGTACGCTACCAACTCTATTACTTTAATATTGTGTGTTTTATTGTTGTTGTTGCGTTATCGTTTATGCATTATGCTCCGAATTGGCATTATACCGTTAGTGAGTGTTAGATACAATTTATTCCACAGACCCGTTTCCCTCCTCCAGTTGGTAAGATTGCCCACTAAGTAAACGCCCGCAGGCTGAGGGTCATGGCTACCGTTGTGGCGTCTGTTGTCTTAAGAAACTTAGTTTGAAAGAGATACCAAGGATGTAATGTTTTGGCTGGCTGGTAACCCCTCGTGTGCAACATTAGCCTGTGGTTCATTGAAAGCAAACCTTTCAGATTATATTCACGCACAGCAGCGAACCAGGCATGGTGTGAGGCACACCGAAGTATTTGCATCACCACATTGTACACTGCTTGTCCATCAGTTATAGTTGATGTTGTTGGAGAATGCATGATCCAAAAGCCTGTTTAGCATGACAGTCCCTATATGTTGTATATAGGACCATACATCACACGCCCCATATTTAAGGCGTATCTAGTAGGCCTCCCTCCCCCTCGTGATCTTCAAGTCAACAGTTACAAACAATGTGATTGGCTTATGACTAGCCATCTTAGTCCATGTGGTGTTAAGGTTGCGCATAAATAGATGTTGAAAGTGGTCAATGTTTGTCAAAATTCAATTTTGCTTTGCAGAGAACAATGAGTAATCGTGACCAGTATTATCAAGTACTGATTCAATCAACGCTATAAGGCTATTTTAGCCAATCACTATGTAGCATTTTACCACAACTGTTACTTTTTGGTGGCAGGCAGTTAGCGTCCAAAGTTCAAACAAACCAATGAGATCTTAGGTATTTTTCAGCGGTAAATTCAAACTCAACATAGCTGGGCTTTTTAGAGGGCCTGCTTAAAGTGCACATAACAGTGTCTTTGCACCGATTCCCCTTCTATAAGCCAAAGTAACCTTTTGTTGTGCGTCATGTGAGGAGTTATATTATATTAAGGAGATCATCGTCTTGAACCCAGTTGCCTTCATAGCCCCAAAACATAGTGTAACCCGGTCCATAACTTGATATTGCAGCCCATATATCAATATATAATGACTATTTTTCTTCTCTTTCAGGGAGAGCGCCTACAAATGATAAGAAGCCTCTGAATGATGTAAGTAATAACTATCCTGTGTATGAGTCCTAATATGTTGTGAGAGCTCAGTTGTTGGAGGTTAGACCTGTGACTTTTTGGGCTGACAGGAGTCAGGTTTCAATGCTAGCCTGCAGTATATAACAAGCTACCCCTTTATTGCTCGTCATTCAGATTCAGCATGACCTTCATTATTCCTGTGACAAACTTACTGCTAGCAAGCTAGCCTCAAGCTTGGCAGAAGCAGACTCCTGCAAGCTCATGATTCAAACTGACCACGCACATGTAGGTTACTGTAGATTGACATTGTTCCCATTGCTTGTTGCAAGTAGAACCTATAGTGGTTTTGTGTTGCCCTCTGTATTAGAAAACTAGTTTGGTGACCCGGGTGTTTGAATGTTATGTTCTGATCAGTCAGGTAAAGTACAATGAACATACCAGATTATCGCGCCCTAATCATAACCAAGGCGATCAGTATAGAAAACCTCTTATTTTGATAACTGGTGTTTGTAGGAGATAATTTACTCTGAGGTACACGCGATTAATCAGCCACACCCTAACACTGCTATGGTACGTCCGACACAGAGAGCTGACAGACCACCGGAGGTGGAATATACATCTATAGACTTCCTCAAGACAGACAAACAAAAGGGTAACCCCGCCCCTAGCTCCGGCCGCCAGCCTGTAGGTATGGAGTACGAGTCAGTGGAGAGAGGTACACATGGAGAATACAGACCGTCACAACCACAACCAGCAGCTAGACGAGCACCTAAACCTCCCGTCAACCCTCCACCTACCGACTCGGACTAAACATCCTCCACCTAACGACTCGGACTAACGATACACCTCGCTCACCATATCAGGAGATAAGGTTAGACTCACCTGTCATATTATAACCTGATAGGTTCTCACAGCTAGCAGATGTAACTCACAGCCCGTTCTGTATGAGGCCTCGCTGTGTGGTTGATGCTGTGACACAGATGCAACCCACAGCTCGTTCTGTATGAGGCCTCGCTGTGTGGTTGATGTTGTGACACAGCTGTTACCTCACAACTAGAGAACTTACCATTGGTTGTTATATTTATACTCTACTCTCAGCTTTTTTATGCAAATTAAGTAAAATATGATCTTCTAGCTTCAACATGTTGTCAGCTGCTGGAAAAGTCGAACTGAGTTTAACTATCGCAGAATCATCAAAATAGCCTTGAGTTATATCTGAGGAGCACTCAGCTGTGGCTCCCAGTCTAGGTCTACGTAAATACCTGACATTAAAGCTGCATATCTACAGCGGACTTTTCATAGTTAGGATCTCATGTTTCCTCAGAGTTCCTCAGAGTTGAGAGGCAGTCGAGGGTAGTATATGGTAATCATAATCCACAGCAGCCTTCTCTAGTACTTTCAGCATATTACACATTAGCCCATCAATCAATTTTCTAGACTTATATAATTTAGTATACCTAATCAATTAAACCATTCCACACTAAAACTGGTAACATTTAGTTATCTCCCCTTCTGTTTACTGTGATGGGGACGGACAATTTTATCATCTTATCAAAGATATAAATAACAGCAGGTTCTGGTCATTTTAATCTTTCTTTGTAGCTTTGCTTGTTTTTATTTTATATGCAGAAATATGCCTTCTATGCTCAGTTTCTCTCTTAATTTGACCAGACTTTTCATAACTGCCATCTTCAAAAACTTTTCTTCAATACATAATTTTAATTGCTGTATATACTTATTGAATGGGTTTATTTAGATTTGGGTTTTTGAATACCTTTTTTATATGATAATTCCGAAAATACTTAGCTCATATATTTCTCTACCCTGTTGTTGTCTGGTTTCTGACTTTCTACGCATGATGTTCGGCAGGAATCTTCAAAAGCCATTCAGGCTGGTCACGGTCATATTTAGTAGACTTAGTTATTTTGTAATTTGCAACAATTTATTGCCACAGAAGTCTCAATAATCTGATTTTATCATTGCAAAAATTCAAATCAAGTGAAAAACAAATCACATCTACCAGAGGTAGTAGTTTCTGTGAATCAGTCATTAAGTTATATAAAAAAATAAACCACCATACCCGACCCTAAATACCAGACTCCAATCCCAAATCCAGCCAAATCCCAGAAAAATTATAATATGACTAATATGACCAATGTAAAGTGAACAGCAGTCTGAAACAGATATAGCCTGAGTCTGGATAGTTCACCAGCCATCCCAGAGGATCCATAGTTAGATATATATATATATAACCTTGCACAATATTACTAATAACAAAGTAATACTATGAAATGAATTATTCATAAAATCATCAGCCTAAAATTGAAAAAGTGAGAGTGATCTAAGAGGAAATAAATGGTCCTGGGATGATATCAATGCACTGATGTGGTAATATTTGTAGTGAGAGTTGTGAGAGGAGAGGCATTGTGTATCACTGTCAATCATCACAAACCTCTCCTTCTCACCACCACAATTCTCAAACATAGGCAGCGTAACAAATAAGAAAATGAAGTCATTAATCACTTATCTCAGACAGGCTCAAGTTGTATCTGGTTATGTAGCCCTTAGTAACATTGCACTGCAGAGTTTAGTTTCAAGGCTGAGTACAGTCACCCAGACCCAGGCAAAGGGGTAGGCCATACTCTGAGAATTCACACCAGTCGACTACTGCATGGCAGTGGTTTTCATTGGTCACCCTATCTAGCTGCCGTTAACTTTTCCTGCCTCCTTTTTGTGAGGGTTTCTTAGCGGCCGGCCACCAGGACATTTTCCACTGTAGAGTCTCCTTTAGCAGTTTCTCCTCAGCTTTAGTAAACTCGAGTATGACGGCGAGAGCTTTGACTAAGTGTATACACTCTCTGTCCTTACTGACCAGGAAACTGAACACCACATTCTTCAGATACTCAAAGTTAATATCCTTATGTCCGCAGAACCCGTTGACCTGCAGAATATAAGAGCTAGTAATGTTAGAATATAAGAGCTAGTAATGTTAGAATATAAGATATAGTAATGTTAGAATATAAGATATAGTAATGTTAGAATATAAGAGCTAGTAATGTTAGAATATAAGATATAGTCATGTTAGAATATAAGAGCTAGTAATGTTAGAATATTGTAAGACGAAGTAAGAGGGAAAATGTCACTAGGCTAGTGGGGTGTGGTAAGGAGTACCCATGAAACAATCTGCCTGGAATGTCTGTATGATCAGACCAATAATTTCATACACAGCAGGTTGATCTGCCTGGGAATTCCATTGATATGCTGTCTGGTTATTAGGTAAAATTACTCAGGATGGGGTAGGCTGTATATATCACTGAAATCCGGCATTTATTTTGTTGAAATAGTGTCATTATTGTCATTCCTTGGTACCAAATATTCAGATAAGGCGAGTATGTGGTTAACCAGGACCGATCCTGGTATGGACCAGGCACTCAAAGTCAGGGTATCTAGGTATCAGGGTATCTGGGTATCAGGGTATCTGGGTATCAGGGTATCTGGGTTAGGTTAGCTCGTGTTTATTCCGCTACATGACACTCTATGACTAACATCACCTTCATCTATCAGTTTGAGGTCGGGATAGAGAGTATAGAATTCTATGACTCAGGACAAAGTTGCCGCTTCTGAGACCTGAATATTCCTGTAATCCCTATTTTATTATAGAAGGAGAGGATTAAGAGTTACTAAGAACTTCCTAGTCTCAGGAAGTATTTATTACTAAATATTCTATCTCCAAGGGGATAGTCAGGCACGCACAGGGGCAGTATCAGAATAACTCTGATAGTCTTATATGTCATATTAGGACCTTGATTGTCACCACTATTGGGCCGCTCATAGGGAGTCCGATATCCCAAGATAGAAGGATTTATAATGTACCTCATAGTTCCCTGTACCTATCGAGCTCGGGACGGGGGGGGGGGGGGGGGGGTGTCAGGCAGTTCGATGCTCAGTGTCAGCTCTAGTCTATGTAGGCAGCTCAAAATTTCGAATTGCGCCTTTTCAAACATTTGAATCAAACAATCAATCGAGCACAATGACAAAAACAGCCAAGCGATAAACTCCCCAAGGAATCTTTTGTCCACATACTACAAATGTCAAGTCACTCTTACGAAGCCTATTACAGCTGGTGTTATCGATTCTCACTCAGCTTTTATATTCTCTTGTTTACACTGCTCACTTTTTTGAATAACTATTTTTAGGACATCCATCGTATGAGTCATGGTTATATATGGAAGTATGTATGTACTAATAACCAGCTCTGTGCGAGGCTCATACTGTACACAGCTTACTGTGATATAACGGGTTCCTCAAGAGGCGCATCAACAATTCTACTGGTAGTCTGTGTTGCAACAGTATGTACCGGTATATTTTGGCAAACCTGTTATTATTTCTAAATTGCTATTTGCTCCTTGGAGGTGAATCACGTCAGGAACAGAATTTAAATTCCTACTTGTGCAATAATAAAGTTAGTCATAAAAAGGGCAAAAAAATGTTTGCATCACACCAGCGAGATTCTACACATCGTGTGAAGCCTACTACCAACTATGGAAACCAAGGGCAAATTTTCTAATGCTCCAGCCTAAGAGCATCCGTGAAAGACGCAGACTTTCGATTAAAATATCCCAAATTGTTAGGCTTGTTAAACTTGCTAAGTATAAAGAGCTTACACATGTATTTCACATTGTAAAACAATATCCAGGTGTGAATTATACAAACTGCTCATACTGTAGATTAGCACAATTACAGCCTATCCACACACCTGTATGTGTAATCAGCTCAAGCTTACAACACTTTCATTTATTCAGCCCAAATACATAATCAAAGTAATCCACATGTTCTAAATACTCATGTTATCTAATAGAAACATTTCAATGTGTACTCAGACATCAAACTAAGGCTCTTATTGTAAGGGTATCAGTCAGGGTATTAGTCAGGGTATTGTGTTTGTGTTTGTGGAGTTAGATAAATTAGAGTGTCTCTTTGAGTTTAGTCATGTCCTCATGTCGTCATGTCACACCTAATACATGGGGAGTAATTACAACCCCCCCCCCCAGGGACCACAGAATGTGTTCAGTATAGGGCTACTCTCTAGTCAAAGCATTGTGCTGGTAATAAATCATATAGGTAGAGTAGATATTGGCTCCGAATTCTCAGAATACCTACTTTTTATAACTCTAATGTATTACTCATAGCCTGACATCATAGCGATGATGAGGCAATTCTTATTTTGTATCGTATGAATAACGAGTGCCAAGAAACAAAAACATCAACATTATGAATCATAGCCCATCATGTCAACATAAAATACTAAGGATTAAATCTATCAGATTCTCACTGCTCACATTCAGCCAGCCCTGTAGTAGGGGGGGGGGGGGGGGGGGGGGGGGTAAGGGTTTAGCATGAACTATCAGTTTTTTAGGTTAAGAGGCATTGCTCAACAAGAGCTAGCTTACAGGTAGGTCAGGGCCTGCACAGTGGGGACAAAGAAACTTCTAATGGCTGTGAATATCGCTGGAACACTGATAAGTATGCTAAAGTACAATCTGCTCACTACAAGGTGACTCGGGCGGCCGATAGATAACCTGTGAAACTCCCCAAAGTAAACAAAGGTATGCTCACTCAGAGCTGCTCGAGATAACGATACACACCATCCAGGGCTAACAGGGAAGTTAGTCAGACGAAGTGTATAAGTGCATAACTAAAGCTCTATTTGTATATACACTAATAGCCTATGTAAACTAAGGAGCCAATAAGTAAGCTGACATTTCATAGTTTAGCAGCAGCTGCAGAATCATCAGTCTATGAGCCCAGTATGTGTAACACTACGTAAACACTGCTAGCTTAGCTAACAAAAACACAGTCTGTAACTCATTGATTTTTTGTAGAGCTAGCTGCCGCCTTAGGGATTTTTTTTTAGTAAGTAAATAGAATCAAGCTGTCCCAATATGACGAATGATGACAAATACTGCCCTTTTAATTAGAAACACAAACCTCTGGTGACCTATATAAAAGTAGGCCATCACTATCAGCCTATTCTTAGGTTAACAGGTCAGATAAGATTTATGGCCATCAGGAGTGAATCGTGTGGAATTTAGAGATAAAATACCGAAAGTCTCTGTGACTTAGAACTGAGGAGAATGGGCTGGGGAACGTTATGACATGCAGCACTTTACAGCTAACCTAACAATCATCTGTGCTACTATGCTAAATATCCTCTACTCATACTCAATATGGTGGAGGGGGTGGGGTTAGACCAGGAAGAAAAACAGACATGAGGCTTAATTTAATGTTTGACAGAATTATTTTTGTTTAGTTTAGTTCCTTATAGCCCTGGCTGGCCAGCTGACTAGCTGTACACTGGCGGAGGGATGGTTAGCCTCAGGGCTATGTTATACACATGAGACAGAGATAAGAGCTAGTTACGTGGTTTTATGGCACTTGAATATCATGATAGTTTTAATTAAAGTCTAAGTTAATGAGTTAACTTTATGAGTTCCACACCTTGTTATCTCAAGTGTCTCATAGTCTATACTCCTAAACTTATACTTAGACTAGTCTGTTAAATCTTTGATTTCACTATTCAAATTAACTGTTATGGTAAAGAGCAGGCGACCCCCAATTTAGTCAGAGGCCGTTAGTAGGTTCCATTTCCCTGGTTCCAGCCATCCAAGCCAAATGCTCGCAACTGACAATAATTTCAACCAAGTCTGATTACAAACCTAGATAAGTTATCCTCTCTTACCTCATGCCTGTATTGTTGAGTTAGAGTGGATGATGTACTATTACTAAGCTGAGCTGATGTAGAGCCGTGTCTGTACAGGGACGGATTACCACTGTGAGGTGATGTAGGGGGTACTCTGTTATTATGTAAGTGACTAGCTCCCTCTGAGTGAGTAGTATTATCTTCCACTGGTGAGTCATATCTGTAGGGAAGGTCACAGAAAGAATGTCAAAGTCCTAGACAGGGTAATACCTGGATATGTCGGACCAATTAAAGATTTGGAAATATTAAATTTCAGTTAGGGAGTTAAATTCGGTTATATTATCAGCACAGCATAGCTGCAGATACTATAATAACTAGCTGTAACTTATAGCAGGGTCTATGGGTAATCTATAATGTAGTACACCAGAGATCACTGTGTGTATGATAATGGCGGGCTGTGCACAGTAAGAGGCAGGGAGGGTGTTACGTTACATCACTCTGTGGATACTGTGTGTGTGTATACAGCTGAATGTAGTAGTGGTAAGGTAGACTGCACAGCCTGACCAAACTATACCCAAAGGACTGCCAGTCAGAAAACAGTGATCAGCTACAAACATCAATAGAAGCCTACACAACGCAATCGTTATTTGGCAATTTACCAAATACCATGAATTAATTTGAATACTAATTTAAGATAACAGATTATTTTGCCAAAATCAGCCGTAAAATCCATTACACTGTTACCACTAGTCTTATCGTTCCACGTATTCATTTTTAGTAAATTTGACATCTGAATGATGTGCCAGCTAAGGCAGGTGTCAAAAAAATATGTCAGGTTACCGTAAACTCGGGATTTGGCGTCACTGAGCTACCACTTTTATAACCACTTGAAAAGTTTCCAGATTTTCGATGGAAACAAACCGTTCTTACTGACACATCAGCGGACCTTGTCTTCATCTCTATTGTAGTTTAATACTGATATAGTTTAAGGCCGACCCTGTATTATATAATCAATGTTTGAGGTACTGAATATAGTACAATACACATAGACCGAGGGCCATTATTAGGAGAGGGGTGAGGTGTTAGAGCCCCTCCCACCTCAACCTGTAATCTCACCTATCCAGCTCACTAAGTGCTGGACTCGATCTCACTCTGTCCATCGAATCGTGACCTCTGCTGACCTCTGTCACCTGACCTTGACTGGGGTCGTGACCTTTGAGCTCTCTTTTTATTGTTTTCTTGAGATCGCTGATAGTTTGCTGCTGCATTTTGAGAGATTTACTTTTCTCAGCTATCGTCCTCTCCTGATTACTCAGCTCGTGTTTTAACTCTTCGCTACAAAACGACACAAAATTAGAAACAGGAAACAGGCGAACAGTCTGATACATGATGGCGCTATCCAGAGTATGTGCTGAAAACACTGCCTTGCAGGATGTGCATGAGATGCCGCTATAGGCGACCTGAACACCCAATCTGACTGATGTGCTGTATCGCCATGTGGGCTGCTAACATGTAGCATTTGTTGGATTTTGTTTGACTGCAAGGGAAATGATGATACCGAGATTTGTTTCCGATGGTTTGAGTAGGGACAAAACCAAACCATAGAATAAAACGTCATGGTAGAATGTTTCCATCCCTTCCATAATCAAAGTATACGCTGTCACTCCTGTCCGATAGACAGTGTAACAGTAAGTTGTGTATACATGTCTGGTATATTATTGTATATATCTCTGCTAGCAGGAGAGGCAGATATTTATGGATTGTACATATATCAGAGTAGAGATTATTTGTCCTTAAAACAAGATGGCACCCAAGTAATGAAATGTACATCTAGGTCAATAATACACTCATCTAGGCCAGATGTCACAGTTTTAGTAATCTCAGTACTCTGAGGCAAATTATGTTTGTGACTAATCTGTGAGCAGAATAGCAAACCTAGGGACAATGCTCAAACGCAAAAACTACTCAGATGACGGAATTCGGATTGAGATAACCTGGGTAGTGAGCACATTTCTATGATGATACAACGCAAACACAACAAAAGCAAAAAATACAACTAAGTAAGAGATGCAACACAACCACAACCACTAACCAGTGTTACAACTTACAAAAAAGTTAAATACTGGTGGGTAGCGATGGCCTTTCATCATCACTTGTTATGTACTTTCCTTGCTCTTGGTATGTTGGCTTAAATGTCAAACACATTGCTTCACTTTAAGTAGCAGGTTCGGAAAAACATCAAATATGTCATCTACAAACAGGTTTTGTTATTTTTCACAATACCATCTTAGCTTTAGGTTTATCGGAATCATCTGCCTAGCATGGCCCCTCCTGTTACAGCTTGAGCACATTGATAATTAGGTAAATGTTGCCCAGCCCAGTCCTGCCTCACTACTAACCCCCACCCCCCCCCCCCCAGTCAGTGTATAACTCACATGTTAGTTTGGGCCTGCCGCAGCTCCTCAGCTTGTAACTGACTAACTGTAACCTGCTCCTCAAGTAAAGATAACTTCTCTTCTAAAGCTTCAAACTTCTCCTGAGAATTACGCTCAGAGATTTCTACAGTGAGAGAACAACTCGTTTATGAAGTATGTTAGTAAACACAATTTTATCGATAATCTGCTGGCTCGTCTCACGCGTGTTCGGTATTTTCACATTTAATTTTGATGTAATGGGCAACACACATGCATCATTACTTCAATCAACCCCTCCTCCAACCAGCTCTGGAGATGTCAGTCAGCAGACATTTAATTCACAACAAGACTTTGGCCCAATACATCGAAGCCACAAAGAAGGGAAATGAGATGGTCCAGCTGTAGGACAGGATAGAAAGATGCACCAAGACATTCTTATAATTTTCCTCTTGATGTAAACCTGCTAATACACCCAGTGATACAATATGACAGTGACTGCGTTAGGACAACTGTGAAAATTCAGATGCGCTATTCATAAATCCCATTCAAAGTTAGATCGGTTTAATTGGGTCAGTTCAGTGAATATTAAGAATCCAGCTGAGTTAACATGTCTAAGTTAATTCCACCTAACACTACGTGTCATAAATCTTGGATAATTTCCTTGTTGCACAAGTTCATATGGCTTACTGATACTATATAATTCAGCTCAAAATAACTAAAGAACTGATGGCAAGGAAACATATCCTCCTTACAGAAGCAGTATATCACTCTACTAAAAGCAATCATACAAGTATTATTCATCTGTGCAGCAGACTGGTGAGCGGAGGGAGGGTCAGGGATACCCCCCACCCTGAGCAGACTGGTGAGTGGAGGGAGGGTCAGGGACACCCCCCACCCTCAGCAGACTGGTGAGCGGAGGGAGGGTCGGGGATACCCCCCACCCTCAGCAGACTGGTGAGCGGAGGGAGGGTCGGGGACACCCCCCACCCTGAGCAGACAATGTTACATACAAAATGTATATTTACACCCAGACATACTTTTGTATACTAACTATATGAAGCCTCCATCTCAATAATTCCTTCTATTAATTTACTCTCACATAGTACTCACAGATAGGAATGTGTTTAGCCTGCTTACATATAATCTCAAATAGACCAACTCATAGCTAGCAGCGATGTTTATCTGCTAACTAAAGTACACGTTTCATGGTCTAGTTGTTCAGACTCGAGTTGAGTGAGTGGTTCTCCCGCTAGATTCAGGCCTGAATAACTGGTAGCATCTACATTAGACCAAGTTAGGTCCATTTGCCTGCATTTGGAGTTGCTCCCTTCCACTGGTCACGCAGCAGTGACCAGTGGAAGGGGAGCAACTAGCACGCAGGCAAACTGGATCGAACTTGTTCTACACAAACATTATCAAAGCGAGTACTCACCACTCCCTCTCTGCACTCACTAACTCACCGTTAGAATGTATGGCAGACAGGTGAGTTGTCTTCTCCTGCTCATAGTCAGCTTGTACAGACTTCAGCTCCATCTTAGCTTTCTCAAACTTAGAGGATAAATCAGCATTCCTCAGATACAGCTCATCTCTTTCTAAAATAGGAGACACAAAAACTCATCTCTCTCTAAAATAAGAGACACAAAAACTCATCTCTCTTAAATAAATGCGATTGCCTATTAATCTATTTCCTGCATGGTGGATGGTTCACTGTGGGTATGAAAGTCAGTAGGATTATCTGATCAATCTACCAAAGCAGCCAAAGGCCTTCAGATTCTTGTATACATAAATCTTATTGTTCAGGCACTTGGTATATGTACCTATCCTGGTGATATCGCTGAGAGCTTATACACACCATGTAGTCTGCCGTGCTGATAATTAGCACCTCGGTAATGTCTGACATGATTAGGGGGAAATAACCAGTACGGTAAGGGGAGATCAGTCCTACTGGTGGATATACGAGTAATATATGAGCTTACTATGACATGAGTTACAGTTACAGTGTGTCCCATAGCTCAGACAGGGGAAAACCTAAGATACAACCCCCCCCCCCAGATTGTACAGGGTTTATTTTATGTGTTATTGTTTTCACTAGTTACACACAGGATAATCATGATTACTCTTACAGCTATGTAAACACAATCTGATAAGAATATCTGTCCCCTCAATAAAACAACAAAAAAACCTGTTTTTGAATCAGAATCATGAAATATGCTGCTTATTTTAGCTCAATTACAGCCAATAAAATAGTGTGATAGCTTTGCATCCTCGTAGCGTTATCTTATAAAACTAGCTCACTGCTATTGGAGGTGTTTAAGCAGGTGGGTTGGGTGGGGCGGTGTGGGATCACTAATCACAGGCTATGGGTGTGATAATTACCTGAGTCTACAGATCTCAATCTGTTCTCAGTCTCACTCAGTGATTTAGACATCTCAGAACTTTTAGACTCTAGTTCTGATTTCTCATCACGTAGCTGTCTTATCTGTAATATATAAATATGTAGTCATATTATAAACTAAAGTGTGAGTACAAAGCTCCTCCGAAGCCTGAACCCTCTACCTAGTAGGCACTGCCATAACCACTTAGCTGTTCAGCAAATTCAAAACTCCTTATAAACATAGAGTGATAACCTGCGGCACCGGCCTCTCCACCTGCTCCTCAATGATCGATGTCGGCTATAACTATGAGGAGACAACTCCCAGAAATACTGCCAAATCATATTTGTACTTAATAAACTTGAATGTTAAGATTGATCAAGAATCTAGAAAAACTGGTGGTGTTTATGATGAAAATTCTAATTTGACAATTATCTGAGATGCACGGGATCAGTTGTGGTGATTAAATCTTTAGACTGTGGTCACACCCCAGCGCTCAGATATTCGCCCAAACTGGTACAGCGACATGGCGATAGCCAGGCAGTGTTAGATCGTTACTAGAGTAAGAATACATGTCCGGTAAGAATGATGCTATGTCTGTATTATGTCACGGTAGGAGAATAGCATGTAGAGAGGAAGTGAGAGGCAAGCTTTGAGCTGTCTACTCCTCCTATAGGGGAGGCAGAGTGTTGAGGGGGAGAGAGCTATGGTGTTAGTAGTAGAGAATGTCCAGAGGCAGCTGAGTATCTAATGAAGGTGCCACACCATTCACGTGATATACCACTGCATGTTAATCTCCGAATGATAGAGTTAATTCATGCAGCCAGAATACTGTATGAGGGAGTTTGGCCTAATGACCCAGGAGCACAAAGTTATACTAGTAGTATTAATCTGACTCTGACAATCAGAGAACACTAATACTGTAATCTCTATGTCAGATAACAGCAGATAACAGCAGATAACAGCAGATAACAGCAGATAACAGCAGATAACAGCAGATAACAGCAGATAACAGCAGATAACAAGTAATACTAATACTGTAATCTCTATGTCAGATAACAGCAGATAACAGCAGATAACAAGTAATACTAATACTGTAATCTCTATGTCAGATAACAGCAGATAACAGCAGATAACAGCAGATAACAGCAGATAACAGCAGATAACAGCAGATAACAAGTAATACTAATACTGTAATCTCTATGTCAGATAACAGCAGATAACAGCAGATAACAAGTAATACTAATACTGTAATCTCTATGTCAGATAACAGCAGATAACAGCAGATAACAGCAGATAACAGCAGATAACAAGTAATACTAATACTGTAATCTCTATGTCAGATAACAGCAGATAACAGCAGATAACAAGTAATACTAATACTGTAATCTCTATGTCAGATAACAGCAGATAACAGCAGATAACAAGTAATACTAATACTGTAATCTCTATGTCAGATAACAGCAGA
Organism: Membranipora membranacea; assembly: GCA_914767715.1. Classification (NCBI taxonomy): domain Eukaryota; kingdom Metazoa; phylum Bryozoa; class Gymnolaemata; order Cheilostomatida; family Membraniporidae; genus Membranipora; species Membranipora membranacea. Next base: position 243,903 of record OU612072.1, on the reverse strand, counting down.
TAACAGCAGATAACAAGTAATACTAATACTGTAATCTCTATGTCAGCAGATAACAGCAGATAACAAGTAATAATTACCTGAGTTAGGGACTGCTCTCTATTAGAGGAGAGTTCAGATTCTATTTTAGCTATCCTTTTATCCCTATTTGTAAGTTCTAACTGTATCAAGTCAATCTCTTTCTTCTTACTTCTTTCGAGCTGTCTCACCTCCCCTGTCAGATTAAAAGCGAGACTATAAAAAACTACATTCCTATTAAATACTCTGTACAATGGTTTAAGCCAGCGCCACAATTCAAAAGATGGAGAGGAGAATATTTTCTTCAAGGCTTTGATTACTCCCTCACCACGCCCTGGAGCGGAGACTATCAGCCTCCATTTAGTAGTGACTGAGGGGCTGATTGGCAAAGTCGTGTTAATTAAAATACAAGTTACAACTTTAATAATTACATTGAACAAGAGTTGTCTGATATCAGTGGTGTGCATTCGATGTCCTGATACTAATAGAACAATTTGAGTGTTCAATCTATCTCTAGGAAGAGTTTAGTATGATACAATGTTGACTCCACTGCAGCTTCACTAATTATCCTCCCGGAATATTCTGTATGTGTTTACCTCGTAGTCCTGATAACTGCTCATGCAGGTCAGTGAGCTGCTTCTCATCATCTAATTGTTTATCTAGAGCTTCTTCTCTCAGACTATCTAACTCCTCCTGGTATCACAAACAATCATCAAGTAAACAAGAATAAACATATACGGATATACATCATTACAAGTATGCAAATATACATGTATATAATTACATGAGTATAAAAATATACAGATATACCAGTCTGTATAAAACAAGCTGTAGAAGCTTGAGTAGCAGGTTTTAGAGTTATTTTATACAAATGGCGAGTCACTGATAATCAAAGTGTGAGTAGATAGATGTACAGATTAAGTGTGATTCAATATAATCCATATCAGTAACAAGGACTGGTAATAGAGGGGTAGAGATGGTGACAGTAAGATAGTGTGTGTCTGTATGATGTCTAAACTATGTGCTGTTATTGGTAATGGTAAGCATTCGATCATTTGATCATCACAGCTAATCCTCCCAAATGTACCATAATAAATATCTGTGATTAATACAAGAGCATACTTTGGAGTTGTCTGCTTAAAATGAAAAGGTTCAGAGAGAAAACAACTACTGTTCAATAAAATATTAAATATTGTCTCTGAGTTAGAGAGAACTCTTTGCTGTTTGTATGATGAGAATGTCGATATCCATTAAAGAATAGGCATATTATACAGATTTTGCCGCCATCACAATTATTATTAACTTATTTGGAGCCAGGTCACTCTTATATAGCAGTGCTGATGAATACGTAGTTTCTAACGGTGTGTATTTGAATGGCTACCTCACCTTGACACGTTTATGACCTTGACTCTCAGAATCTAGGCTATGTTTTAGCGAGTCACATCTCTTCTGTAGCTCAGTGACTTGTTGAGTATAGTTAGATATAAGTGAATCCTTGTCCTTCTTAGTGTTATTGAGCTGTTTCTCAAGGGTTGCCTCCTACAAAATACATCATATCATATATATTTAATATCAAACCAAAGAATACAAAGCAATACAATATAATACAATACAAAGCTTGATCTCACTTCTGGGTGGTCCCTTGTGGTGAGGTTACATTGTCCATTCCGAACTTGTGATGCTCAAAATCAAAATATACTCATCATGTTGACTGATTGAGGTTTGGGTGTAGCCTGGGACTCTACTCCTCCCATATCTGAAGGCATCTCGGCCTCATGCGACAAACAAACACAAGGAATAAACATATAAACATGAAAGAATCAATCAATTCAGAAATCGGAGGATATACAAAAAGCCCTTAGTGGACAGACTGGACTAGCTCAGCCGTTGAGCGTAGAGGGGGGGGGGGGATAAGAGAGGAAGGTTAGGGAATAGTATATTACTATAATACTGACCAGATTAGACATGAGTTTGTGTTTCTCGTTGAGTAGTCTGCTCTGAGTTTTATGTTGAGCTTCCAGAGTAGAGAGTTTAGTTATATAAGAAGATAACTGCTGTCTAAGCTGACTCTCCTCCTCCGATACAGATAATAACTCATCCACTGACTACAGAAGGTACATACAAACAATAACATACATATATATATATTATATATATATACCCTACTGACCGTATGTTTTCAACCGGAATACTTAAAACTAGCTAAATACATTGATTATTAGTCAAGAGGCTTAATAGCTCAGTGTGTAGAGCGTCTGCCTTGTAATCACATTAACAAATGATGTTGCAGGTGCAAATCCCTTTGAAGTCTGTTTTTTTTAAAATAGAATACTACTACTACTATAGAGGAGTAATCCTCTCAATACCGCGGGCCTGAGATCCGTGAATAATTAAGGCTAGTGAAAAAGGTTGGAGTCGTGCCCTCCGCGAATTAGGAGCCCGCGAAATATGAGGGTCAGTAGGGTTTTGTATACATACTATCATTATTATATAATACGATATACAGTATCTCATTATAAACATATATATAATCATATATTCAACATACCAATAACACACAAGAACCGCTGGAGATACCTTCCCATGCCGAGTCTGAGCTCCTCAGTCATGGATCTGGATACCTTGTGGGTATATCTACCCCCCCCCCCATTCCCACTCTATCATGCTCGTGACTCTATAAATCGTACCTGTTGTTTATTATTTTCTAGGTTAGTTTTGATCTGTTTATTCTCTTGTAGTAGATTTAGTAGTTGTGTGCTCTTATCCTCCAGCTGTTTCTCCAGCTGTTTGGAGTGTGAGTGCGCTCTCTGTAACTTTGTCTTCAGCTCAGAAGAGTCTGTCTGTCTGTATGTCTGCTGTCTATCTGATATCTCACTGTCAAATCAATAACAAGTACATCAGCTCAGCAGTATACTCAGGGGAATACTCGGGGGAATACTCAGGGGAATACTCAGGGGAATACTCGGGGGAATACTCAGGGGGAATACTCAGGGGTGTACTCAGGGGAATACTCAGGGGGATACTGAAATATAGATTTGACCTGGAGGGGACAGCAAGCCCTGTAAGAGGTCCTATACCTAAATCATTCATGCATTGTTGGGACTATACATGTTCTCACTCAACAATTTGAAAGACCAAAGATCGAGGTGACATATAATAATATCTCATATTTATATTGGATAATGGCTGGAGATTTATGGTTGAGGCTAAAAGAATCTCGTGTCACACAACAATACAGTGCCACATCATATGGCTCAACAAAAACAAATTTATGTCTTTATATGCAAGGGGAAGGTAACTCCCTCATGGCAGAACTGAATCTCATGTGATTGTTTAGGCCTCGTGTGAGACTTTGGCAATATATATATATATATATATATATATATATATATATCAGTGAGCAGCGTTCTCACTCTGATGATATTGATGTTTCTGTAGCCCTATGTTATATAGTAGCCCAGTACAGACATCACTACCCAGAGTCAGTACACATGTATGAGATGGATATATATTATAAGACCTCTTGTCTGATTGATACGAGACTCACATCGTGTCAGCTGGAGCTGCTGGAGCTGCTGGAGCTGTAGCAGTAGTAGATGACTCAGTAGTACTCATTGTTTGTTGTAGCTGAGATATGATCAGCTCCTTCTCCTCTATATATGAGCTATTCTTCTCTGCCTATAATATATTATATATATATATATATATATATATATATATATATGAAGCTGTCATGATAAAACAAAGAAAAATTCTACACTTTTCCGCTAATTCTGCTGCTAATTATTTTGCTAGTTGATGGCTATTATAAATACATTGTAATGATCAGTTTAAGTAGGATAATGTACCATCAATATTTTGACTGAAGTAGTGGCCAGGCAAAGTTATTAATTTGCTGGAAGTTACATCTTATTAAACAATCATTTTCTATCACATACAAATTTAGAGGAGTTATCTTTCTATATGTTAATGGATATAGGAGAGGGTGGGGGCATGGCTGCATGGTGGTTGCTAGCTGGGAATTTTTAGACTTGGTTTCTAAATATTTGTAATGCCTGCCGCCGCCAAGACTGCTAAAATCAGAAGTCTGGACTCGAGTATTACATTCAGCAACCATGGTCTGCTTGATCTCTGACATATTATATATCATATCATACACTCAATTAAAATTAAACTAGTTTTTAAAACAGACATTTGACCTATCAACAATAAAAGATCACCTCACCTGTCACATTTTATACTTTTTTTAATTCTCTAAACATTAGACAGTTGAGTATTTTTAGCAGCCTTATAACAAAGTCAGCAAACAGTCATCTGATTATTATTACAGTGCTTTACCTAGATCACCCCCTCCCCTCTACTGACACTTGATCAAGTGCTTGACCTGTAGCCTTTACTTGGTGCTGACAGTACACCAGGTGGTATTTATATCAGCCTAACAAGTGATTCTCTGACAGACCCAGCAGACCTGATAGAGATCAGTCTATCTATCTATGATCCTGAGTATAGTAACTGATAGAGGTCTATCTATCTATCTATCTGAGACTTATATCTATAATAAGATAAGTCTGCAGTACTCCCATTGCTAACTTTCCCTCCTGTGGATCCTTTAGTCATCTAAGGTAGTAAGGATATATTGTATAATATGACAAAAACTGATGGGCGGTTTTTCGGAATTCTAACACCCTATGATGTTCAGTGGAGCGTCCGTCTCATTATATAAAACAGGACAATGATACTGTGTGTGTCCAGTCAATGTTGGAACTAGAGATGTGATGGGTACGAACCTGAGACGGAGATGTTATGGAGGCCCAAATTTATAGTAGTAGTAACTTTATATAGTAGTAGTAACTTTATATAGTAGTAGTAACTTTATATAGTAGTAGTAACTTTATATAAGGTATATAAGGTATATAAGGTATACTTGATCCAACTGAGTGAACTTATATTATAACAGACAGATTAATCTGACAGCTGAGGTTACTCTTACAAGCCAGCTTGTTACAAATTCTGCAGCTATCCAAACCAACTACATGTAATACAAAGTACCGACCCACCTACCAACATCTCACAGTAACTGCGCAGACATGCTGAGGGCATGACTCCTAATACAGACCTATACAAAACTTACTACATTCATTGATTTTATACCTTCTCCAGCAGGAGATTCACCCAAAGAACCCCCCCCCCCCCAATTAATTCATAGGCGATGACTACTTATGCTGACTCTCCCTAGTAGGAGATGACTTCTCACACCCCCCTCGCGGCCCGCGGTGACTCACACTCACCTGTGATAGGAGAGATTGTACGAGAGTCTCCTGTTCTCTCAGATTATCTGATAGATTCTCACACTGTAGTTTTAGTTTATCCAGCTCTGACTGTTTACTCAGTAGTTGTGTCTCTAGTTTAGATATAATCCCTGTATTAGACTCATCCGTAGCTTCTAATCGAACTATCGTCTTCTCTAAGTGTGTTATTGTCTTCTCCTGATCCTTCAGTCTGCAATCTAACTGTCCATTACATCTAAACAAGAACACAGGAACACTGTATATACCCCGTCGTACTGTATATACCCCGTCGTACTGTATATACCCTGTTGCACTGTATATACCCCGCCGCACTGTATACACCCCGCCGTACTGTATATACCCTGTACTGTTAATACAGGACTCTTCTCAGACAAGGTAGGCTCAGAACTAATACTCTGCCGATCAGCACTGGGACACAAAGACTCCAAACCAGTGTACAAACATGTCGGCTGACAGCAACCCTTTTCAATAGCGTAAGGTTCAAAATAATGAAAATGATAAAAAATTGCTAACCTGTTACTATCAAAATAAAGATTTACCTCTGACACTCGATCAGCTGACCCTGTATGAGTTCTAGTTGATCATCATCACGGGTATCAGTATCACCCCCATCAGGATTATGAGTGGTTCTCAGGCTATCAGCCCTTGACCCCGAAGTACTAAGCTCAGTAATTCTCTGTTCTAACTCAGATATTAGTTTATTCTTAACACTGATCTCTTCACCATATCTTAGCACAGTGGTTGCTAGATTCTGTCTGCGAGATCTCGGCTCAGTAAGGTCAAGGTCAGAGTTGGGCGTGGCTGCTAAGTCTGTAGAGTGAGTGTCAGCGTCCGTCACTGGAGAGGATATTGAGGTAAGCTCATTGTTGATTTTAACACGATGTTCAGATTTTGGAGTTTCTGTTATTGAGAGTTTATTAGAGGTGTGAGTGGAGACATCATTTGATATTTGTGTTTTTGAAATGTCATCTTGTGGTTGAGGATGGAGGGAGCTGTTGTCGTCAGATAGCTTTTTATCACTTGCTTCAACATACTCATCGCCTACAACAGGTTACTAAAAATTATAAGGTCAACACAAGCTGGAAAAGCTTACTTGTACACTGACATTTCTATTAGCATATAAATGTATTGAGATTAATTTTCTTTCATTGCTACAGCGTGATTTCACTGATATATGACATGTGTATCTGTGTCACCTGATAGTACAATAGATCGGTCAGCTATGATCAGCTTCAGCTATACCCACCACTCAATGAGCCTCACTTCTAATTATAATTTGTAAGTAAGGAGTAACAGTTACTCCTAAGTGTCTGTCAGTCTGATAGCTGACTCACCTGTCTGTAGCTGCTGTGATACTTTAACTGGTGACGTCTTCACTGCACCACCATCAAGTTCTATTTTCTGTTTTAGTTTTCTGAACATGGCCACCACTGAAGGCGTCTCACAAACACCAGACCTTCCTCTCTAGAATCTCACACATTGAGCGCAGATAGGTGACCAACCTTAAGTTATTGTAGATCTAACAGTCAACTCTATAACCTAAAGTAAGCAACAAAATAACAATCACTTACAGGCACTGTCTGAGGTTAACTGTCTGTCTGATCACTGTCTGTCTGATCACACCCTGGATATATCACGACTAGGTTATCTTATACGCAGTATATTAGATCTCTGAGTAATCATATATTACAGTGTATCCATATGTGCACACACAGCTATGTACCTGTTAGTTCGTTACAAGCATGCTGTCTTACAACTGTACCAAATGTGACAATAGACCTACGTTCAGTAAGTAGGATACACATTACAGCATTGACACCTGGGCTTGTAGGATTCAGTGGTTCATGTTACACATGGTGTGCATATATGCCTACCCTGTGTACAATGTACTATTATTTAATCTAAGTCAGCCTTTATAGCAACATATGTACACAATCACTATGTTATGACATGAATATATGCTTGCAAACATACTCCCTACAGCTACAGTGTGCTCATTCACTCTTATTGAAATGGAAGCACCCTGACCTGCTTTCATCTACAACCAAGATATACTACTACATTCTAGTCAGACAAGTCTGCCGCAGACTGTGATGTCTGATTCTAATGTAGTAGTACACATTGCCAGAGATCCAGGTTTCGGAATAGACGACCATTAGATTAGAGAGAAAAGTATCACGAGGCTATCACTGACAAACCAATCTGACATAACGCCCCCTTTACAGAGGCGAGTCAGATTACTGAAGTTTAAGTACCATAGCCATCTGGAATTACAAGCAGATATACTTGGCCAACGTCCATGATCAACCACACCCATGCATGCTAAGGGGGTGGGGGTGCTGGTTGATCATGCATTGCTAAGCTTGGACATTAACAATTTATAGTATATATTATATTTGTAAATGTAAGTATAGTACATGCTTGTAACTCCAAATGGCTATAGCAGAGCGGCAGTTATGCCAAAGCATGTTACGCATATGTCGTTACAAGCATGTACACTTTGCCATAGTCATAGTGATGGGGGATTGCTAATCATGTACATATACATACTACATACACTGACTCTGAGTGAGTGAGTGGACTGGTAGAGTCATCTGTTGTCTTTCTTCATCTACTAATGGCCTATCTATAAACTGATTGCCCTTCGCCTAGCGAAATTGTTGTCAATCAAGTCAGAGAGAAAACTAGGTAGCTTAAGAAGGCATCGGTGTGCTTAGACCAAGGAGTGAAGAGGCTTAATTTAGTTAGTAGTTACATTTGGAAAGTTTGGTTTTTCTTCTTCCCTGTGTTGTGAGTTGTTTCCGGTTGTAAGTCAAAGCTGTGATTGGAGTCGCTACAGCCATAAATAATGGGACGACAACTCCTTCATTAGCTGGTAGAGGCATTTCATTATCAGTCAGCTACCCACCACAGTTTAAAGAGCTCAAACTTCTACCGTCCAGCATGATATTGTCTCACAAGTAAAGTGAATATATATAGGCTTAAAGTAGCAATGTTTCAATGGAGCATCAAATTTGAGGTTTGTCTACAACAAGTCATTGCTATCATGTTTTTACTACCTTTACAGACTGTGAGCAATGCGAGTTCATTGCTGTGAGCGTCCGTGAGCTGAAGACATCAGATGAATGCTTATCATCCCTTATATATGGCCACAACTATAACAATGACACTAATTAGTCTGCTACCAGACATCACAGGATGTGTTCACAGAGCAATGAACTAGTTCATTGCACAGAGTAAGGATATACATACAGAGGGGACACTTCAATGATCGTTATAATTCATTCTGTATTATCCCAGGGATTATCCTAATTATCCTAAAGACTGATTTCCAAATTTTTTTAAATGTCCAATCTTCAAGCTATACACCATACTATTGTTCTCATTTTTTGTAAGGATACATACTATTACATAGGCTATGAGTAAACCAGGTTTTTAAAATGAGTTTTTCCATATAGATCTACATCACAACATCTATCTTCATGCAGCTGTTAGTTTAAGCGCTCAAACTGTGCAAGATGCTGGTAGAGAAAAGAAAGTGGTTGACAATGAAATGCCTCTACCAGCATCTTGCACCGTTTGAGCACTTAAACTATGCAGCTGTAGATTACAGTGACACGTGAGGCACAATGACTGGTTACTGAAGATAAAGAGATGTGGTGATATCATATGACAATTAATGATGGATGTGTCTGACCCAAGCCACTTGTTAATCTATATCACAGAGTAAGGATAAGTAAGTAAGGATTTATCCTTACTCTGTGTCTATATGATATAACTCATTTTAAACCCCCCCCCCCCCCCCCCCCACATAACTCATAGCCTATGTATGCTAGCAAAAAATGACAATAATATAGTATATAGCTTGAACACTTCAAAAAAGTTGGAAATCAGTTGGAAAAAAGTTGGAAATTCAGAATGCAGAACATTATAGAATTCTATTATTGACTGTCTAAATATCAGAATGTACCGCTTAGATAAAATAAATAGAGATTGCTGCCCTTAATAAACAGCATCACAATAAGTACACTAAATCATCAGGCCCGGTGAGTGGAACATGTTAGACCATAAATGACATCCTAGAGTGTGCAGTCATCTCATCTTCCATAAACTGAAACAGGCACTTCTCTGCTGTTAGGAACAGGAGAGACATGTGATATTAGACAACGAGCCGAGAAATTTGATACTGATCTGTGATTCACTGGGTGTCCATTAGACGATCATCACAAGAACGAGGAAAAAACTTTTAGAATCGTGACCTCTTAAATTTCACAGAACTTAAACAATCCTAACAAGAACGAGGAAACAGGCCTCTTTTTTAATTCATCATGATTTCAAAGAATAATCAACAGCTAGCTTCATACATTGAGTACTAGTAGAGTAATTTATTTGTAATGATTGCAAAAGTTCCAAGAATAACACTCATGTAGGACTACCATTGGAAAACAAGAAGGCTGCAGGATGTGATAATAACACAGACTAATTAAGTCTATGGTTAATAAAATATGTTATTACGATCTATGACTAGTAATATTATCAGCTAACACGGAGGGCTACAGACATACAAACAGACAAAATTACTAGGATTCCATTATTGTATCCGAGTCTACAATCACGATCAGAGACAAAAATTAGCCAAATGCACGGTGGTTTTACAGAAAATCTCCGTGTGTGAGAACGGCTAACAAAAAATAGAGAACTCCCTACATTGTCAATTCTGCTGCTTAGAAGATTCTCTCAGTCTATTTCTCTGTGCTCTACTAATTCTATTGACACAGCATCAACAAATCATGATAATATTAATTTTATTACTAAGAAATGTATTTTTTTTCTTGGTCTCTCCGCTCTTCCTTATTGTTTAAGTTTTTGTTCTGTCACTGCATGAAAAACATTCATAAAGATGATCGTAGGTAGATTGACAATAAAAGTATGTATGTGATATGATATGTTGATATGGTGACGTGACCTTACGAAAGGCATGACTATTCCTGGCTTGGGACCACTGTAGGGACTTATAATAGCGAATGTTAGATTTCGAGATTCTGTGAAATTCTATTTCACTTCCTTTAAAATTTGGACACAAATCATTGAGATGATTGGTAGGCTTATTATTGTACACTGATCTGACTCCAGACTTTTGGTATTGTTTACCATTTCTGGGTGATTCAAGATTCATTACGTTACGCAATCCAAGAAAATGTCAATAACAAAATGAGGAAACGTTTTTCAGAAATTTGTCAATTTTCTAAGAATTCATAATGCAACTGCAGCCTGGAATTCATGCAAGAAATACAATTGTAATACAAGAAAGTCCTTGGTAATACAATGCATTCCGGGAAGTTTGCAATTAAGCTCGGTGATATACATGGCAAGGATTTAGAGGAGTTGGAGAGAGTCTAACTCCTTGGTAATACTAAGCAAACTCAAATAAACCTATTTTTGCTTGCTCCAAGTATGATGGCCATATTTCAGAAGAGACTCAACATTATAAAAAGTTCATGCTAGGCATTTATCCTACCATACAATCCTCATGAGGGCATGTTCCTATTATCTCTGAACTTATGCTGATGTGGACGACTACTTAGATAAGTGTTACTCGGTGTTGCGTCCTGTTTTGTTTAAATGCTGAAATGCATTCTTTTAATAACTTAAAATGAGTTTTTTAACAGGCATGACAACAGAAACTAGTGTGAACTTTTCAAAAAAATATTCAATTGCTTTCTATCCACTCTTCTGTAAATCATCGTTAAACCATGATGATATTTTTGTTTTTTATTTCTCAATCACCCCCTTGAGATAATAAAGGTACATACATACAGACAGTTCAATAGATGGCTGTGTCCACCATAGAGACACAAACTTACTGTTAGGATAATATGGTGATTGGCAGCTGGCCAGTTATGATGAAACATTACTTACATACATGACAAGTTGGTAGACCCAGAAATCAGGAGGTCTCCGTGGACGAACTCTCGACCCGGAGTACCACTCTGCGCGTCCCGCAGTGAACGTGTAATTTGGCCCTTGTTGTCATTTATTTTAAGCCAAAACTAGAGCGTTCATATTATGAAATTTACCTGATTTTAAAAATAATATTGTTGCACTTTATCCGAACGAGGAGAGATCGTAATGTTAATAGGCAATTATATCCAGATATATGTACTGTTGGGGTAGGAAGACATAATTTTTCTTGCAACTAGAAGCTTAAAAAGTTTTCTGGGTGAAGAAAGCTGAAAAAAGGGAGGAAAAAGGGAGATAGGGAGGAGGTGGAAAATACCCCTAAAAACTGGGAGGCCCCTACCAAAAAGGGAGACTTGTCAGGTATGCGATCTAGAATAAATATTTTTTACATAGTTACCATTAACATGGAGACTTTTCCTTAGTGTTGCAATGTATAATATAGAGTAGCCTGGGCAACATAATTTAATTTATTAGTAGTTCTGATGACTTCTCTTTTTGAATCTTCCATTTTTCGGTTGTGACACTTCAAGTTACTTAAAGTTTTAAATAAAGCTAATCGAGGTGATCATTTGATCACAAATAAATAAATCTTAAAATCTGCAAGCAAATGATTACCTTGATCATTTGATTATTTGTTTGAAGCGGTTTCCTGTAAAGTTTCCGGATAATGGGGTAGTTAAAAAGTAACTTGTTGACCTATATTTGCTATCATCTTCATCTGTTTTCTATTTATATTCATTCCAAGTCATAAGACAGAACAAAGAACCCTCCCTGAGTAAATGAAGTAGCACATTGATAATTCTTCGTTATGTCCTAACTGATGGTGACATTTATCAGAAGTATCATCAAAAACCATCCAGTAAATATCATCATGTGGTCAGTCATGTTTGACTGTGTCCAAGGATACCTGATAGAATAAATGGATAGATAGTCCAAGGACCTTGGATAGATAAACCAAGGACCTTGGATAGATAAACCAAGGACCATGGATAGACGGATAGACGGATAGATAGACCAAGGACCTTGGATAGATAGACCAAGGACCTTGGATAGACGGAGGATAGAGTCTCGTGACTGTGATTTCTATGAATGAGGAATGTTTTAGAATTCCCAGAATTCCAGCCTTGATCGTAAAAGTTATCAATGGCTGACAAACAGGAGACATTATCAATTTATTTATGGCTCTCGAGTGGCTTTTGAAAAGCCCTCATTGCCTCTACCAGCATCTTGCACCGTCTGAGCGCTTAAACTATGCAGCTGTAGATTATAGTGAAACGTGAGGCACAATGACTGGTTACTGAAGATAAAGAGATGTGGTGATATACATGGCATGTCGCTGTTTATATCACGGCGTTGTGATATACACGGCGCTGTGATATACCCAGTGCTGTGTATCATGGAGCTGTGATATACACGGCGCTGTGATATACACCGCGCTGTGATATACACCGCGCTGTGTATCACAGTGCGGTGTATATCACAGCATTGTGTATATCACAGCGACGTGTATATCACAGCGACGTGTATATCACAGCGCCGTGTAGATCACAGCGTGGTGTATATCAGTGCGCCGTATATATCTCCACGCCTTGTATATCATCACGCCATGTATATCATCACGCCGTGTATATCATCATGCCGTGTATATCATCACGCCGTGTATATCATCACGCCATGTATATCATCACGCCATGGATATCATCACGCCGTGTATATCATCACGCCGTGTATATCATCACGCCGTATATATCATCACGCCGTGTATATCATCACGCCGTGTATATCATCACGCCGTGTATATCATCACGCCGTGTATGTCACAGCGCCGTGTATATCATCACGCCGTGTATATCATCACGCCGTGTATGTCACAGCGCCGTGTATATCATCACGCCGTGTATATCATCACGCCGTGTATATCATCACGCCGTGTATATCATCACGCCATGTATATCATCACGCCGTGTATATCATCACGCCGTGTATGTCACAGCGCCGTGTATATCATCACGCCGTGTATATCAACGCGCCGTGTATATCATCACGCCGTGTATATCACCGCGCCGTGTATATCACCGCGCCTTGTATATCATCACGCCGTGTATATCATCACGCCGTGTATATCATCACGCCGTGTATATCATCACGCCGTGTATATCACCGCGCCGTGTATATCATCACGCCGTGTATATCACCGCGCCGTGTATATCACCGCGCCTTGTATATCATCACGCCGTGTATATCATCACGCCGTGTATATCATCACGCCGTGTATATCATCACGCCGTGTATATCATCACGCCTAGTATATCATCACGCCGTGTATATCATCACGCCGTGTATATCATCACGCTGTGTATATCATCACGCCGTGTATATCATCACGCAGTGTATATCATCACGCCGTGTATATCATCACGCAGTGTATATCATCACGCCGTGTATATCATCACGCCGTGTATGTCACTGCGCCGTGTATATCATCACGCCGTGTATATCAACGCGCCTTGTATATCACCGCGCAGTGTATATCATCACGCCGTGTATATCATCACGCCGTGTATATCACCGCGCCTTGTATATCATCACGCCGTGTATATCAACGCGCCTTGTATATCACAGCGTTGTGTTTATCACAGCGCCTTGATATATACCATAAATGCCTGTAGATAATTTTGAGTGAGGTTTGTGTATATGATAAATGCAGACTTTGAATGGGGGAATATAATAGCAGAGCAGGATAATATCTGTCTGGCTCTGTGGAAGGGAGGGTCGGGATGAGAGATTAGATTCAAGATAAACTCTGTCTAACATTACTATTGTATGATCAGAGACAAAGGATTATCCGTAGTCTGTAGTCTCTGGTTTCCTGATGATAGTAGCCTAAAGATCATTTTTGCACCATAAGAAAAATAATACGCACGCAAACATAGGCTGTTACGGTATCTAGGCCAACGAGTGATCCACTTTTAGTATCAACTATATAAGTATGTACACTGACCGGCCTCAGTCCCATAACGCGCACACAGGGTCAAGTAACTTTTTACATGTGGGTTAATTCCATGCCTACTGTATCACTCTGCGATATCAGGTATTATATTACTTGATACTGGGTATAGTCTGCTCTACTCATACTGAACCCTCGGTAACTGTAAATTGCTGAACAGGCTGAACATGCTGAATAGCTGAACAGCTGAACAGAATTTCTCAGACTACTATTTATGCACAAGCCTGGACAACTACTTATATTCTGCTGAATACTTATATTAAGTTTGCATTTGCCTTTGTTTCTTTCTATTATTTTATCCACAGTAAGTTTTTGGGTATTTACACTTAGTGAATGGATGGAAGGAACCAACAACACCCCCCCCCCCCCCAACAAAGCTTGTCAAGACTGCCTAGATGAAAGGATTGCATTGTGCTGAATAGTGTTTCTAGTTTCCTAAAATTTTCAGATTTGGTAGATTAATTGCTTCATTTGTTTTCCCTTATTTACATGAATTTATGGATCAGTGGAAAAACACATAGCGTGGCTATTTGTGAAGATATGCCATCAGTATGAAGCCATGCGTCAGGATATAACTAAAGTTATAAATCTTGCAGCTTGTACATTACGCATGATTGAAGTTCCAGTAGCAACCTTCAAAAACTCAGGCAAGCGCTGCTTGACAAAAGTTTATGAGTGTCAGCTATAACAGATTCTGAACTTGTGGACCATTTAAAGATGAGAAGTGCGGTCCAGCAGCCACACATGAAATAGCCATACGCCTCCTAAGGATTAGACCCCACGTTCATGTAATATATATCAGTGATGCTCTAAAACAAATACTTCAGGTGCCAGCAGGAACTTAGGATTGATTCATTATACTCATTAAATCATTTGGCTGGGAGGAATGTGTTTGAGAATTTATAGTCAGCCACAGAAAATAAAACAAAAACTAATTTAAGTCTGAGAAATTCTGTTCAGCTGTTCAGTCTGGTCAGCCTGTTCAGCAATTTACAGTTACCGCTGAACCCTAGATCTTATAATAAGATCCAACTCATAAAATATTGCGTCTCAGTTCTGCAACACTGAGCCGATGTGGTGCTGCACTAATCGGATAAACTAAGCTAAGCGAAGAACACAGAGAGGGTTTTAAGACCTGCCCCCTGAGCGTAGGTTAGGAAACTAGCCTACTAGGTCACCAGAAGATTAGAGTATAAAGCTTGCAGTATCTGCAGAGCTGCATCACAAGCAGTCGATCAGCATACAGTCCTACTAACTCTGCCTGCAGCGGGATTAAATCTTATATCTCATCATGAATACTTTGGTCATCACCCTTATCTTTGGTAAGTAGGCCTACACTGTTTTAGATAAGTGCTGGGTTGTACCGTACATTGATCTCTGTATATTCTTGATATTTTGTGCCGAACAAAACATTATGAGAGTTTCACTCAAAGCAATCTTTTTTGATGAAAGTTTGAAAATGTGAATTCATTAAAATGGATACAAGTCTTGTCATATTTACTCCAGACTAATTTTTTGCGCTAAAATTTAATTTTTTTTCAAGACAAAACCTGATCCTATATCATTGAAAAGTGATAAAAAACAAGACAATATGTTGTGAGCTTTGCTTTCAAGTGTGGATGCTTTTAGCAACCTTGAAAATAACTCTTTAGCATTTTGTTTAACATAGAAAAATCTTAAATTTGTATGTGAATGTCATAGTTTCCGTAGCTCTGTTGAGACACTTCAGAAGAAAAGCCTTTGGTGGATGGAGTTACTGAGACACCATTTATTATTCCTGAATCTGAGGTCAATAAGCGGTTACATCTGATAACCTATTCTGTAGCTTTGGGGAAAACGCAATCACAGAACAGCCACACAGATATATATCTTGTAGACCTTATTGTCTATACTATACACTTTGTACAAAGAGCTGCATCATATTAGATCAGATTGAGATGATTGATATCTTGTTACAGGTAGCCTCATATCCACAACCCTCGCTCTCCAATGTTATGTTTGTGATGAGACCGACGAAAGTTGTAGTGACCTGTATGGGATGCCAGCAGATCATAAAACGATGTGTGATGAAGGTGTGACCGGATGTTCCAAAACCAAATCATCAACCAAACTTCTTGGAATCGAGACCAAGATAGTGGTGAGAAGTTGCGCTACCGGCACCCCATACGACAACTCTATCTGCTCAAAGCCACAGAAGTTTAATCTTTTAGTAAAGTCTGAGACTTGGCAGTGTTCGTGTGAAGGAGATCTTTGCAACAGTGGATCTCAGCTCGCCCTTGGTCTGCCTCTTCTTATCGGTAAGTAGAGACCCCTGTTTATGACAAAACAGAGGGTGGGCTGCCCCTAAAGAGGGACGCAAGTTGCCCGGAGTCCTCGTACTGAGAGTGTGATACATCCTAGTAAACTAGAATGCATCCTAGAGGTGAGGCCATGGTGGACCTCCTAATCGTAAGTGTGCAGCAAGCTGCCAGAAACTGAAACAGGCACTAATCAGCCATTGGCAGTGACACTTTGATCTTAGCCAAGAGGTAGAGACCACTGCAGCTCAATACACCAATATAATCCTTCTCATAGCCATATTCGAAAACTTTCAAGAGCGAGTACCACAAAAATGATGTTAAATACTAGGGTGGGGTACATTAAAGTTATCTATCAAAGTGTAGGTCAGAGTTTATTTAATTTGAGCAAGCCCCAGCAAGCAGGCCTGCGAGCGGAGTGCTCCCCCTCTTCTACAGGTTATCAGCAGAGGGGGCGACTCCAGATACAAACATGCTGCATTGAACATGATCTGTGTGAGCAGACAGTATCCTCCTCTCCTTAATGTGTAGTGTAGCCCTCAACTTACCACATACTATAACTGAAACAAGCTGACTAAAACTGATGAGTTAAATTAACTGATGTGTTAAATTAACTGATGTGTTAAATTAGCCCATTGTAGAGGTGTTGGATGTTTATTTTTTGGAGGGGAGGTAAGTGAAGCCGACGACATGACAATGATTTTCTGTTAACACTTACTGTAAACTCATAAAATGATGTAAACCTCATCTATGTTACATCTGCTGTGTCATTTTTACGGCTATATATGTAACTGTTTGGAGGAAACTTCATACACGAGTGCGTGGTTGTTCACAGCCCGAGTTTTTGGTTTCTGGTCGGTCCATGATGTGTCGTATTTATATTACAGCCTGTGTAGTTAAGTTACTTCTGTAAGTTACACTGACAGTGAGTTATGTGCCATAAACGGAATTACTCAGCGGCTACAACCTATGAACTATGGAGATACCACCTATGAACTATGGAGCTGTGACCTATGACCTATTGAATCCACACCTATGCTCATAATAATATGAGAGCTGAGACTCACAGGCAAACATAACTAGGGACAAACATTGTTAGGGGCAAACAAACATGTTCTTTCTATGAACATCCTTCTCTATGTTATAAAACTTACCATGTGTGTTATATTCTTATTCTTATATGTTAGTCAGATCTTTGTCTTCTTTACTCACTATTTTTGTCGAACAGTCTCTTCGCATGCAGTTCTTGTACAATGTTAGTATCAAAACTCTATTTTATTAGCGCATCATTTCAGATAAGTTGTGAATGAAAGAAAGAAAATAAATTAATTACCATGTCATGATTACCACAAAAGAGATTACGTTTAGATGCTGAACACCACAGCTGGACAGATTTTTTGCTGATTAAGTTTACCTTTCGACGGAGTTACTCCTGATGAGAGTGTTGGAACTCCATACAAAAGGTTGCAAGTCAATTTATGCTAATTTGTCCAGCTGCCCCTGTTGAACCCACAAACTTCACAAACGTCAAAACGTCACAATCTAGCGTTCCACTAACGTCGCAATCCAAAAAACCGCCGCAACAAAGGGTTTTTAAAATGTAGCAAACCCACAAACGTCGCAATTTTTTAAACGTCTCAATAGCTCGAACCCACTAACGTCACAAATGTCGCAACTCAACAAAAATACGAAGTTGTCTTCTCATTTGATGCAAATTGGTGATGATGATATGTTGCGAGAAGTAGAAAGGAGCATACAAACTTCTAAACACGGTGGGGAATTGAATATCAACATTATATATTGTGCTATGGTTTATTGTTGAGTATTTTTCAGGTTATTTGAATTATTTTTATCACTTCCTAGGGTCGTTTGTTGTTACCTCAGAATCCATTAATGCTGTCATAAAAGGGATGCTAATCACTATCTATCAGATATAGTGACACACCAATTTGTGATGTACCTTAATGTTTGATTTAGCCAAAGATTGAACTTGTCAAGAGGTATTGACACAGTTGGATTGAGTGCTATATTTTTTCCTCTTGCTGACATGGCCTTTATCCATCAAATTGCACAGCCTTCCCATGATGCAACGCTTTGGATTTCCCAGATAAATAAAGTCAAACTTTTTTTTATACCATGTACCATGTAACTTTTTAATTTTCATTTTGTTGGGAGCTGTTTCCTCACAAAGTAAAATAGAATGACTCATAACATGTTTTCTACATCCCACTTATGAAATAAAATGGTATGGTAAAAAGTTCATCCATTCTTCCTGGTTGAACATTAAAGGGCAACCAAGGTTTCGCAGCAATGCATTAGTGGGTATAAATAATGTGTTAGGCAGCATCAGCTTTGTGCGTGACGCTGCGCAAAACTCAAAGTAGTTGCTGACTCTAAGCTGGGTAACACCTCAGTTTAGGGGAGGTTCCAAGACATTGCTGTAATAATGATAGAGCACAGGCTAAATAATAACAGGACAGGAAACTGCTCTGTGGTATTCTATTTTAGCTGAGCTCGAGTACCTGATGGATGAATTGTTTCACAAGAATTCTGACTGAATAATCATCAGAATTAGATTTGGTCTTTTTCCGATGCAGATGGTGCAATCTGCTATCAATCGATGAGAACTTGTTTGAAACCTTGGTTGCCCTTTAATGAACCTTGATTACAAACAGATGCACATGAACAACCATCTGAGAGCCCTGAGCGTGTTTATTGAGTTAATTTTAGTTTGATCAATGGAAACAAAAACCTGTGTTCCTAGACAATACTGTGTGCCATGTGAATGTTTTGTCTTATATATAATATATATCTATGATATAGGCGCTGGATGACCATGTTAGATTTATTTATCAATATGGATAATAAGTAGGCTATGGCTACAGCAGATCTTCTCAGCTCTTTATTATTTTATTCATTGATTGAAGAGTTCTTGAGTGTAGTATGATAAGCACGGCGCTGTGATAAACACGGCGCTGTGATAAACACGGCGCTGTGATATACACCATGCGATGATATACACTCTCATGTCAGCCATTGTTTAAGCAGTGCGTCATCATATCCGGGGTCCCCTGCCCCCTCATTTATCATGAGAAGATTAATCGCTGCTCACAAGAGTAACTTACAGTTAGAGAACCTGCAGCGGTCTGCCTGCTGCACCTAGCAGTCATACTGGTGGTTACACTGTTACATATCACCACCAGTCAGCCGTGGTAGGCGGTACATCAGTAGGCTTTATCTATTGACTAGCTCGGAATGTGCCACATTCCAGCTTTGATGAGTTAGTTAGATTCAGCAAACTAATCACACATTCTTATAATAGCTGCTGGTATATAGGCACAATGACTGGTTACTGATGATAAAGAGAAGCACCAAAAAACAGAATTTCCCAGACGACACTTTAGTCTGAGCCCCCGAGACTCTTTCCATACTTATTTAGCCAGGTACGAAGCAATGGACTGGTTATTTTACGTGAATGAAAAATCTCACATCACAAAATCCACTTGACCTTGACCCACGTGCGGCGATATACACGGCCCAATGATATACACGCATATATACATGGTGCGGAGATATACACGGCGCGGTGATATACAAGCATATGTACACGAACCTGAGATATACATGGTGCGGCGATATACACGCATATATACACAGCCCTGTGATATACACGGCGCTGTGATATATATGGTGCTGTGATATACATGGTGCTGTGATATACACGGCGCTGTGATATACACGGAAAGTTTTTCAAAGATGCTAATAATCTGAATATTCAAAACATAAGTGACCTTGATGCCATTATAGATAATCGACCTAAAAACCTGATACTAAATTACATACATGATGATGAACATTTAATAAATGAATTTTTACCGAAGCTTCCATCAGGAAGTTACAGGACATTAAAGTATCGGTCTTCTTGGGGGAAAGACAGTTTTTTACGCAACATGATTTTATCCCTCAATAATATTATTTTTACTCAATCCACGATGAGATGTCAGCTTTTTTTCACATACTTTTAACTTTTTGCACTATGTGGACAGCAGCTTATCAAACAACGAATTTCGCAACATACTTATATGTGAGTGACAAATAAATCAATCAAGTTTCATTTGGTCTCAAACATGCACTCGTTTCAATCATAAACTCTAAAGAACGGTACATTAGATCTCACAAAGATTTCATTTTGTAAATCTTCATCACTGACTTACAAAGTTTTTAAAGCTGCCATATAATGAGAGTACACTACGTACGATGAATCCATGATCTAAGGTAGGCCTAAGGTTAAGAGATATGTTTTGGTTAAAACTAATATTCAAACCATCGCAGCATTTCTGTATGTCGACAGCATCGCTGTGATGACATATACAGGTTGGCAGCTGAGTAAAGCAATAAAGTTTTTATAATCTATGGACTGCTGATCTTGGTATATCAATCGTCGATTCAGAAATATTGTGTAGTCAGGTTAGCGTTAGTCGTGTTTTTACTTCACAAGCTAGCTGAAGCCCTAATCAGAGGCAGTAACTACAGTGTCTTTGCTGTGTTCTGGAGATGAGTTCTGTATCTGTTATACTTCTCATGTTAGGTAAGTTCTACTGTTAGAGCTGCTCTGTGTGTGTGTATGTATGTATGTGTGTATGTATGTATGTATGTATGTATGTAGGTGTGTATGTATGTATGTATGTATAGCGATTAATGTATCTTTGCAGATAATATACATGTTGTAAAAATGTGCTCTGTGGATTTACGAATAAAAGATTATTTGTAAAAGTCTGCGGAAAAACAAAAAGTATAAGTATCTAGAAAAGGCCCCATTATAAACCTGAAAAGGCCCCATTATAAACCTCGGCACAGAGTGTTCTAAATAAAGCTCGGCACAGAGTGTTCTAAATATAAACCTCTGCACAGAGTGTTCTAAATATAAACCTCGGCACAGAGTGTTCTAAAACAGAACTTATAAACCTCAGCACAGAGTGTTCTAAAACAGAACTTAGGGCAGTTTACTCGCTGTTTGGGGATTCTACACCTGCCAGATGGAAGTCTGGTGTTTTAAAGAAGGATGTATGTAACATTATCTCTTTGAGGTCAGGTATTGATCATATTCACGAAAATTAATTTATATATATTGATTATATTTCTGTATTTTTACATATATTGGGATATACTGATGTATATTGATGTAGGTATTGATGTATATTCCTGTATATCGCTGTGTATTCATGTATATAATTATAGCTGTACTATCTATGATATGCGGATCATCGGCTCTATCATGTTATGAATGTTACGACAGTGATGACTGTACAGACGAGTACACAACTCCTGGATCTCACAAGAAGACATGCTCTAAGGCCGGATCTTGTGTTAAACTTGTAAGCACAACTGAACTGATGGGAATAGAGTTTACTGTAAGTCATAAGTCTACTGCATAGACTTAATAATAATCCTTGACAGGACACATTATACAACTAAAGTGGGGCACTTAATTGTGGGCAACGTAACGTCATTGCAAGGTGTAGAAGCAATGATGCTATCATCGATTTACTGTCCATAATCCAGGTTTTTTGTTTATAACTCGATAAATTTTGATCGGATTTTGAATTTGAAATTTGCTTTACTAACAGCAGCATCTTGTTATCAGCTTGATGCCATTTCTTCTTCAAGAATTTTTTTTGCCTTAAATAAGTATCAAACTGTTCAGGCCAAGCTGCTTAATTGTAGTTTTCAAACTCAAATTCCGATCAAAACTGATTGAGTTATCGACAACAAACCTGGATTTTGGACAGTAAATCAATGATAGCATCATTGCTTCTACACCTTCCAATGTCGTTGTGTCGCCCACAATTAAGTGCCTCACTGCCTCAATGCTAATGCTCCATACAGTGTCCTGTCTAGGTTTATTATTAAGTCTATGGTCTACTGTCTTCGAGATTGAATATTGTAAGTGAATTTCGGCACATTTAAGACCAGCTAACTTAAGTGGACTGGCAATGCAAGTAGCTTAAATATTATGCTAGCCAACATTAAGCGATCCCAAAACTAGCTAAAATAAACTCTAACTAATTTTTACTCTTTAAGGTTAGCTAACATTAACTTTGATGCACTATAACTTTGTATTATTGTATCTGACAGGTGTACAGTCGGTTCTGTGGTAAGGACTTCTATAATAAGATCTGTGAGGAGCCAACACATGATTACTCTATCAGTATGAATGTGGAGACAACTGAGTGCTCGTGTAACGCTGATTACTGTAACAGAGGGTCAGGTCTGAGGATGTCCGCTTTACTCCTACACCTCGTAATATCAGGTGAGAACTCAGGCTATGTGTCATACCCTCCTAATCTAACATGTATGAGCTCGTTGTATCAGGCTATGCCCCCAGGAGTTATTATAAGGGTAATATGAGATATCAGGTTATCAGTCCACCCCCAATCAACTTATTATAGCAGAAATAAGATCCTAGGCTACCAGCCGAATCTATACCACTCATCAAGCCTTACTCCCTCAACTAATCCTAGCAACAGGTAAGCTCTCGGGCTATAGGTCTCACATATCACAGCATCATAATGTTATACACTGTAACTTCAAAGTAGCTTCTAATGCTTTTTTTTCAAAGTCACTCAGCCTGTGGACAACAGGCTGAGTGGGATAACCTCTAGCCGCCACAACATCATTTTCTGCTTATTTGGGATGGTGAAGTTAAATTTTCCATCAACATGAAAATAATAACCCAGGAAACATTTTGGGTTGAGCAGTTACTCATCATGTTAAGTTTCAACATAAGCCGATGCTACAAAGTTCAGTGATAACAGTAATATTGTCTTAACTATGCATTGTTAGATTAGATATTTTCTCTATTTTTTATTTACAGTATGTATAACTGAGCTGCTCC
Source organism: Membranipora membranacea (assembly GCA_914767715.1). Lineage (NCBI taxonomy): Eukaryota > Metazoa > Bryozoa > Gymnolaemata > Cheilostomatida > Membraniporidae > Membranipora > Membranipora membranacea. Next base: position 220,419 of record OU612072.1, on the reverse strand, counting down.
CATAAGATCTCACAGAGGCGGATAGAGAGAGGATAAGGACAGGGGGTAACATCCATAAAATATAATACATATAGCTTCATGTCAATTCTCTCCACGTTTGTATTTCAATTTCAAATTCACATTTTATATTTTGAGCTGTTAAATGACCAGCGTTGTATGGCCGTTGTTATATGGCACAATATCATAGTCCACTCAAGTTTGATTAGTAACCTCTTTCAAAAGCTTTGGAGTTGTTCTCTCTCTTATCATGATAAGATAACACTTATACTGTATGTATTTCATCAATCAGGCCCGTAGTTCTATGAGAGGCAGGAAGGCTCTGCTTCCCCTAGAAAGCTAAATAGGATGGCCTAATAATGCTCTAACTGACTGCTACATGTCACAATCAGCTCTGCTGGGAATTCCGTTTGCTATTTATATCATTCAAACGTTTTGGAGGCTGGGGACGGGGGCTCAGGAGGAGTTTGCTATACCCAACTGGTGTTACATCACACCCTCAAGGGTTTTTGCCTGCCTACCATTTTTCCTAAACTACGTAAATGGTCCTGATTTGACTTATATTTGTAGTACGGAGTACGACGGCTTGATATCAAAATGAATTAACAAAAATAGTATGATAAGTGTTTATATTTTCTCATTGTATTATTTCTATACCTTTCAATACAAAATCAGTATACGTAAATGGAGTCTTATTAACCTACATCTACCCTAAATCTAACATGGTAAATAAAATGCTACATAATCAATTTTTAAATAACTGTGTTAAAAAAGAAAAGGCAAGCATCTATTACCTCAGTTATATTTCTTGTTTTATTAATGATTGGCTTATCTACACTTGATGTATCAAGGATCAGTATATAGCCCTATGGACACGCAGTGTATGTCAGGGTTCAGAGAAGGTGGGTCAGGTGGGAGAACTAGATACAGCCTGCTATCAATTATTTTCAGAAACACATTTAGCACAAATTACCAAATATTAAGTAGCAGATAATCACTAAGTTTTAACAATGTGAATTGCTTCAAAGTTGTCTGTTCAGGCTTAATTTAGATTCATTGCAGATCATTGCATTCTGGGATACCTCTAACATGAAAGTGATATAGCAGTCATCTGAATTCATGAAATAAGTGAGTCTCTTTTCACAATGCTGGATCTGTCAAAAACTGCAGCTATCATAACAAATAGTAAACAGGAACTCATAGCAGTGTGGAACTTTTACCAAGCAGTAGTACATATGACAGTAGATTGAAAGGTTAGTATCCGCTGTCAGAGATATTACCTTAATAAAACTGCTAGTAGGACGCTTATCGGCAGGTAGGACGCTTATCGGCAGGTAATGTTATAAGAGAGCCACTTTCTATTATAAACGAGCATCAAAATTAAAAATAGATCCACATAAAAATACAGGAGTATAATAGAGGATCAAAGGAAGTACTAGCAATATTAAGTCAGGCAGATAATAATAAATAATATCTCTCCCTGTTAGAGCTGTTGTTATCTCTCCCTGTTAGAGCTGTTGTATCCATTGTTATGAGAGATACAGATCTGAGTCACAATACAAGCAAAGTCTCAAATTTTCCTGAAGAGTCTTAAACTCTTATCCTTCATAGAATTTAATCTAATTCTATCACAAGTCAATGTTATCAAACATGGGTGGGGCAGAAAGCTAAAAACTAGTATAATTGTCTAAATATTGAAATATAAAAAACGAAATAAAAAGTAAAAGATCGTTCTGGCCCTATGAAAGCTCACATGGTGCCCTATATCCTATTACTGAGGGGATTACTCATCCCGGACACAAGCAGGCAATCTAAGAAAGTGGGGCAATAAACATTATAACCTTATAATGTAAAGAAGATGTCACATTCATTGGGGTTGTGTTTTTCGGAGTAATCACCCTTGATTATTTACAGATGGCACCATACTTTTGCAAAAATTTATATAAGCCATAAAGGAAGCAGATGAGACCTTTTGCTGTAAAAACTCCTCGGTTTCTGCAAACTACAATTGATATTTTTATTCAGTAATCATAAAACCTGACCTATATGCTGAAATAAAAAAGTATTGGAAAATCTTAATTTTTAATACAATTAGAATTAAATGATAATACATTAAATTATAAAAACCTGATCAATCATAATGAAATTCAGTGTCAGGAAGGAAGGTGTCTTGAAATATGCAGCTAAATTTGTTTTGCAAAAAAATTCCATATATATATTAAGATATTGTATTAAATATAGAATTGTTTTGTATTACAATAACATAAAATATATATAAATGTCATTCTGAATTTTTTTCTGCAATCAATATTTTCAGGTTGGATTTATATGATATTCAAAATTCAAAGCTGGAATATTATTATTTCTCTTTATTTTAATGATATATTTATTCATCTGTTCAGCGCCCGCTATAATAAGGGACAACTCCTGACACAACCCCAAACTTTCTTCGAATACATTTCTACATTGTTGTTGTTATCTCTTCCTGATGGATATGTTGTAGTAGGGGGTTACTAGTCTCAGACACAAAGATTCATACTAAGAAAGTGGCAATGACTATTATAACTTCCTAATGTAGAGAAGATCTCACATTCAGTGAGTTATAGTGAGATTCTGTGAAACTGATTTTTACTTCCTGGTATGTCAGGTGACACAACACAGGTCTATTACGTTCGGAACCATGAATTAGCTCTACTGTATACTGTGTACTGTACGCTCACACCCAGTATAGAGATCCAACTCTACCTACTTGGAGATCAGCTGGCTATGGCAGGCAAGGGAATAGGGTCACTTCCCCACACAAGCCAATCAAGATTAAGCTGGCCCGTTAAATAGGGCGATCAAATCAGACCAGGTGGATGAAGAAAGAAATATTATGCTGATTAATAATTTTTTAATACCTTCCGCAAAAGATTATCAATCAGTTTTAATTGACTGATTCGCAACATAGGACATATGATACACAACATAGGACATATGATACACAACATAGGACATATGATACACAACATAGGACATATGATACACAACATAGGACATATGATACACAACATAGGACATATGATACACAACATAGGACATATGATACACAACAGTGAGACAGTGAGACAAATTCAGTAACGGAGTAAGGTTACTACTCTGTGATTCAGAGTTGAGGCTTTTGTTTTTGTGTTGAAGGGTATCAAAAGCAATATGGATTAAATAAGTATTTGTTATATCATATAGAAAATATGTACATTACATGTATATACATGTATTCCTTTTCCATATTATCTGGTACTAAATTTTATCCCAAGTTTAAATTTAATTTGCTATATATTCACCACATGAGAATTATCCTCCCATGCCAAGAGAGAAGACAACTAAAAAACTTGCAACTGTCGAATATCAAGATAATCATAACGCCGCACAAGGGCTTATAGTGTTTGATGAATGTCTGATATTTTTTTTCCTGTATTTTTATTGTATTATTCTGTAGTGGTACAATGTTAAGCTTAAAGTAAAGGCACGAGCGTAAATAGATTTACATGAAGCTGCTGACAGCCTTGTGTCGTACATATTATAGACTTCTCATTCTGGCTAACCCTCCGGTATTCTCTGTGTTAGATCTTATAACAGCAGCTTAGTGAAGCTAGCTGTAAACATAATAAGAATGTGGCTGAGGAGAGAAGAGCAAAGAAGGACAACAAGAAATGTACATGTAAAAGTGCAGCAAATAATGTTAAACACTGAACTAAACACAAACCTACAATCATGTATAACCTTCAAGGCCCAAGTAGTGTTTTAGTTAAGACAGCATCTTGATGGATTGAGACTTGATATTAGTAAAAAAGCTAACTAATACAACACCTGAGATTTCATTTTGTGTACTGGTGTAGCTTTACATATACAAGACACACAACACAATACGGTAGCTCGAGAGCTTATCTGTTGCTAAGATTAGTTGAGGGTGTAAGGCACATAGCCCGACAGTTAACCTGTTGATTTGATGGTATGTGGTATGGATTTGGCCGGTAGCCCAGGATCTTATTTCTGCTATAATAAGAATTGGTAGGGGGTTGACTAATAACCTGATATCTCACATTCCCCATGATAAGTCCCGGGAGCTTAGCCTTATAGCCTGAGTTCACACATGTAGCTAAGGTAAGACTAGGAGGGTATTACACATTGCCTGAGTTCTCACCTGATACTATAAGATGTAGAAGTAAAGCGGACATCCTCAGACCGTCCCCGCTGTTACAGTAATCAGCGTTACATGAGCACTCAGTCTTCTCGATCACAAAGCCGATAGAAGTATCCTTTTTGGGACTCTCACAGATCTTGTTAGTGAAATCTTTACCACAAAATCGACTGTAAACCTGTCAGATACAATAATACATACATGATACAATAATACAATAATACAATAATACATCATAATACAATAAAACATAATACCATAATGCATAATACAATAACACATAATACAACAATACATAAAAAATTGTGTAATGCAGATATTCACTGATGACGAACACAACTACGGTCGGCTTAGGCACCCTAAATACCGCACTGCCTGGGGCAAAGACTACTATTTAAGACACATGTGCCGTTATTAGTAATACAGTTTTTAACTACTTTTTAATGATACTATTTTTGCATGCAAGGCAACTTCATTATTTTTTAAGCAGAGTACGTGTACCAGCAACCTTTTTCTCGCAACTTTTACAGTTAGTGATAGAATACAAATCAATCAATCAATCAATCAATCAATCAATCAATCAATCAATCAATCAATCAATCAATCAATCAATCAATCAATCAATCAATCAATCAATCAATCGATCAATCAATCGATCAACATAATATAATAATACACATAATTAAAACAAAACACATTGTTACTGTCATATGCTAATCAGACATCATATCTTACAAAGAATAGATTTGGTTGCCCTTTAACACTCGTGTGAAAATCAAACGTCAGAATAAAGATAATCATAATATGATAAAACATACAATAATAATAATACACATTATACATACATAATACAGTAATACATAATGTAATAAAACACATAATACATAATACAATAATTCAATAATACATGATATACATAACAAATAATACATAATGCATAATACAATAATATAACTATGAATTTTATAGTCACGGTACAAAAAAAAAGATTCTAAGTATTGTATGTAAAAGGCCAGACCAATTTTACTGATAACATGTCTATACTTGGAAAAACTACGGCAGACTTTTGACTTACTGTAAACTCTACTCCAAACAGTTCCATTATACTGATAAGTTTAACACATGATCCGGCCTTAGTACATGTCTTCGTATGAGAAGAAGGAGTTGCATATTTGTCTGTACAATCATCACTGCCGTAACATTCATAACATGATAGAGCAGCTGATCCACATATGATAGATAGTGCAACTATAATATATAACTATATATGTGAATACACGGCAATACAAGGCAATATACAGCAATATACATCAATATACACATCTAAATACATCAGTATCAATACACAGCAATATTCATATCATGGATAGTACAACTAAGATACACAATTATGTACATGAATATACTTTGTTAACATCTTACTGGCTACTTACCAAACAGTAGAAGTATAACTCCTACAGGACTCATCTCTAAGATCTAACAGTTATAGATACCTCTGGCCTCTGACGGTGATAGAGATATAGATACCTAACAGATATAGATACCTAACGGATATAGATACCTAACAGATATAGATACCTGACGGATATAGATACCTAACAGATATAGATACCTAACAGATATAGATACCTAACAGATATAGATACCTCACAGATATAGATACCTAACAGATATAGATACCTAACAGATATAGATACCTGACAGATATAGATACCTAACAGATATAGATACCTAACAGATATAGATACCTGACAGATATAGATACCTAACAGATATAGATACCTAACAGATATAGATACCTGACAGATATAGATACCTAACAGATATAGATACCTAACAGATATAGATACCTAACAGATATAGATACCTAACAGATATAGATACCTAACAGATATAGATACCTAACATATATAGATACCTAACAGATATAGATACCTGACGGATATAGATACCTAACAGATATAGATACCTAACAGATATAGATACCTGACAGATATAGATACCTAACAGATATAGATACCTGACAGATATAGATACCTAACAGATATAGATACCTAACAGATATAGATACCTAACAGATATAGATACCTAACAGATATAGATACCTGACAGATATAGATACCTGACAGATATAGATACCTAACAGATATAGATACCTGACAGATATAGATACCTGACAGATATAGATACCTGACAGATATAGATACCTGACAGATATAGATACCTAACAGATATAGATACCTAACAGATATAGATACCTAACAGATATAGATACCTAACAGATATAGATACCTAACAGATATAGATACCTAACAGATATAGATACCTGACAGATATAGATACCTGACAGATATAGATACCTAACAGATATAGATACCTGACAGATATAGATACCTGACAGATATAGATACCTGACAGATATAGATACCTGACAGATATAGATACCTAACAGATATAGATACCTAACAGATATAGATACCTAACAGATATAGATACCCAACAGATATAGATACCCAACAGATATAGATACCCAACAGATATAGATACCTAACAGATATAGATACCTAACAGATATAGATACCTAACAGATATAGATACCTAACAGATATAGATACCTAACAGATATAGATACCTAACATATATAGATACCTGACAGATATAGATACCTGACAGATATAGATACCTGACAGATATAGATACCTAACAGATATAGATACCTGACAGATATAGATACCTGACAGATATAGATACCTAACAGATATAGATACCTAACAGATATAGATACCTAACAGATATAGATACCTAACAGATATAGATACCTAACAGATATAGATACCTAACAGATATAGATACCTGACAGATATAGATACCTGACAGATATAGATACCTAACAGATATAGATACCTAACAGATATAGATACCTAACATATATAGATACCTAACAGATATAGATACCTAACAGATATAGATACCTGACAGATATAGATACCTGACAGATATAGATACCTAACAGATATAGATACCTAACAGATATAGATACCTAACAGATATAGATACCTGACAGATATAGATACCTGACAGATATAGATACCTGACAGATATAGATACCTAACAGATATAGATACCTGACGGATATAGATACCTAACAGATATAGATACCTAACAGATATAGATACCTGACAGATATAGATACCTGACAGATATAGATACCTAACAGATATAGATACCTGACAGATATAGATACCTGACAGATATAGATACCTGACAGATATAGATACCTGACAGATATAGATACCTAACAGATATAGATACCTAACAGATATAGATACCTTACAGATATAGATACCTAACAGATATAGATACCTAACATATATAGATACCTGACAGATATAGATACCTGACAGATATAGATACCTGACAGATATAGATACCTAACAGATATAGATACCTGACAGATATAGATACCTGACAGATATAGATACCTAACAGATATAGATACCTAACAGATATAGATACCTAACAGATATAGATACCTAACAGATATAGATACCTAACAGATATAGATACCTAACAGATATAGATACCTAACAGATATAGATACCTAACAGATATAGATACCTAACAGATATAGATACCTAACAGATATAGATACCTGACAGATATAGACACCTAACATATATAGATACCTGACAGATATAGATACCTGACAGATATAGATACCTGACAGATATAGATACCTAACAGATATAGATACCTGACAGATATAGATACCTGACAGATATAGATACCTAACAGATATAGATACCTAACAGATATAGATACCTAACAGATATAGATACCTAACAGATATAGATACCTAACAGATATAGATACCTAACAGATATAGATACCTAACAGATATAGATACCTAACAGATATAGATACCTAACAGATATAGATACCTAACAGATATAGATACCTGACAGATATAGACACCTAACAGATGACAGATATAGATACCTGACAGATATAGATACCTGACAGATATAGATATCTAACAGATATAGATACCTGACAGATATAGATACCTTACAGATATAGATACCTAACAGATATAGATACCTGACAGATATAGATACCTAACAGATATAGATACCTAACAGATATAGATACCTAACAGATATAGATACCTAACAGATATAGATACCTAACAGATATAGATACCTAACAGATATAGATACCTCACAGATATAGACACCTAACAGATATGTATACCTGACGGCGCACCTGCTGTTGGGTTTAGATTCCTCTGGTGATGATACAAGACTGACGATATAACATAACTTCAAAATATGCTTGAATCGACGATTGATATGATATGACACAACAATATTATTTTCTGCGTATAATCTATTAACCTTAAGTTGTTTCAAACAGCTTCTGAAATTATTTTTAATTATGTCTTTCATCTCTCAATCTAATAATGGATACATAACGTACAATCCTCTCCTTATATCATAATTAGCATAGAATTTTATTGTGTTCCAAGCGCATACAAAGTTATTTGCAATCACTTGGAGATGTGCAGATAAAACTTGATTCAGTAAGAAAGGTTCCACATGCAGAGATAAATTTTTACTGCTGGTAGGACTGATTTTATTATTTCTCTTTATTTGTTGGTAGAGAAGCTGGTATTGACAGATAATTATGGAAACGTGATCATGAAGGCAGGTAAAAATTTAAGTTTGACATTAAGTTGAAAGATGTGTTGCTAATGATGAGGATGAATACTCATGACAATATATCAAACAGTTAACTGGTATTTATGGAATTAAAACCGCATATCTATATTTCAGCAACTTTACAATGGACATCTCATATTTGGGACCCCAGTAACAGGGCACTGGTTTGGTGAATAGCATCACATTCTCATAGAGCTGCTACTTAGGTAAACATTAATGTGTCTCTGTTTTCAAGTGATTCTAGAGAAAAATTATGATTGCTGAATGACTCCAAGTATTGTACCGGGCGTGGAACGATAATTACAATAATTGTACTCTTAGCAATTTAAAAACATCCATTGTCAATAAGTTGAATTTGGTTTAGTTATGTTATTATATTATATAATATTAATTGTGACTGGAACGCAGATCAGACAGTTACAGTATCATGAGGAAGAAAAAATGATATTCGGTAACTCACTGACACAAGACAAAACTAGCAAACCTGAGTGGTATAAAATCTAGAGAAAATTGGCATCATGTAATAGATGAATGTCAAATTGACACTAAAGAAAGCAGACGTGGCACTGGTGTGATAAATGAGCGTTTGAAATCTGCTACCAGACCTGATGTGCTGAAATCTACAACATAACGCAATCTCAGTTATTATGAGATATCAACAGCTGCCTGTCTATATTCATTATTTAAAGATACAAAGTACAGAGTGTTCTCATTATGACATGTCCATCTATCACCAGGATTGAGTTAGACATTTTTGCTTTTATGGTCATCATGATTTATTGTTTTGGATTATCTGTCAATACTGAGAGCATCTTTCGGCGTTGTACTGCTACTGTTATGCTCTACGAGCACATTTTACAGCGTTATGTTGCTACTTTTTATGCTCACATTGATGGTGATTACTTGTTGTCTGCTATACCATGAAGTTCAGGTTTATCAGAACCCCTAAAGTGTTGCTTTTTTTTACACAGCTGAAAGCATAATATACATGTATATTTCTCTTTGACAGTTTTTGAATCTGATTTTTAGTCATAGGTGATCCTAGTTACTGGTACAGCCATGAGAAGCCCTGGGTAATGTCCACTGAAAAATTAACAGCATTGATTATCCCCTGACATATTTGTTCAAAGATGAATGTGTCCCTTATACAACATGTGGTCTGTGTGAAATATGCATCCACTAGTTTCCAAAATCTATACTAAATTGAATCAGTTAAAGATAAACCAGAGTTTAACACTCACTCTCTACTACATAGTAAATGGCGCGATATATCTGCACTAAGCAAGCATAATCATAAAATTAAATATAAAATCAAAATTTAATAATATTTTTTTCCGCGTAAATGCTATTGCAGTTTTATTTCACCTAAATCAAATTTTTTCAAGCTTACAATGCAATTTACGGTTTATTTGTTTTATGATATAAAGGTTTTTTATGACAAGCGACACGATGAACAATTTATTCTTCATTTCGCCCTGTCTCAATTACATAGCAGATCATAGACCAGTAAAACTCATTGCACATCTTGATGAATTTTGAGATATGTTATATAATAAATAATTTTCATCCCAGAGCCTCTTAAATTATAAAGTTATGTATTACAATGACAATATATGAGAAAAAAGGCATATCCTATGAGATATATTGCATTGTGTAGATTTCCTTACTACGATTTGATTGGAGAATGTACGCAACTAATAAATCAATTGAGTAACAGGAGTAGACCTTAAGACAAGTTTTGTATTGCAGTTAGTGGATCGGTCAAGTGAAAACACAACCACAATAGAATCAATGTACAGGTGACCATAGCTGTAGTTTTGCTTTCCCAAAATTATGAACATAGAGTCAGCCTTTATTTTGGAAAATGGGGGAGCTGCCAGGTGTAAACAAATTGGTTTTTTTGTGTGCTGATATTCTGGACTATTCCGCCTGTTATGAGCAGATTGATTGATATCTGGAAATCATATCTGGCACAGTGCCAATGGGAATAATATCGATCAATCTTGGCAAGTAATTGTTCCATCTGAAATATTTCAACAACTAAAATTTATGTTTTGTGCTAAATGATGAGTGATCGGTGTGTTTTAATTATTTTCAAATCAAAATAATTATTATTTCGCCCTGCCTCATCATTTAACTGATGAGCAGGTGAGTGAAGCATCGGATGAGCTCATCAGTCAACAGCACAGGAGCTCATCTTGTACTTTGGATCGTAGTGCCTGATAGGAAAGCCTAGATAGATCATCCTAAAGGGTTTTATTAGACTAATTATCTCATCCGGTGAAAATCTAAACGGCAGAGAAAGTGACAATAATTACTCAGAATGCAGTCTCTTCTCACTTGTGGGATACTTATCTCTGGTAAGCTTTCTATACCCACAAAGAATCTAACGCAAACTAGATTAATGGTTTCAGTTGATATGAGTCTGTAGATAGTTTTGTCTCGTGTTTGCTGCATGACAAGGTTAGTCTTACGTCTGAAGGACCCATTTTCTTGTCACTTGCAAAATTTATAACTTACAGGGACCATGAGAAATAATCTCATTAGAATTCAAAACTAATAGCACTGGATATGTCACAAAAACATGCAAATATTTTTACAAATAATGTTGTCAGATTGATAGTATTGCATATTTTCTAGATTTTGACAGCAACTAAGTTTGGCAACCAGATAATACCAAAATAATTTATGGAAATAAAGAATTGTAAGACAGGGTGAATTCTTGATGTTCCAATGTGTTCATGGTATACAATATCACTCAATACATACTAATAATTAATAATTAACATTAATAATTGAGGTTCTATATATCTGAGTGGCTATAAAGATTTATTTCCTTCATTTAAAGTGTGCAGTCAAAAAATATGTGAAGAGTGGATAAATAAATTGTGTACATTCGGAATTATGACCTGGCCTAAAGATAACAGGAATACATACTTAACAATTCAACCACTCCTGACTCCTATCAACGAACTTGTTCAAAGTGTTTCTTCAAAACCATGTTTCTGAATACATAGCACTTCAATTTCCTATATTATATTGTAGCATTTTGATGCATGCATGATTTAAGATTTTGTATTCGTTGTTGTTTATTTTAGTGTTTATCTACACACTAGATGCAGTGAGATGTTACAAGTGTGCGGGGAATATCCACTCGGACTGTGCAGACTCATACAGCGGGGAGGAGAGACATACAGTAGATTGTGGTAGTGATGGAGGATGTGCCAAGAGGAAAGTCAGGAACACGGTGTTCGGCTATTCTGAGACGGTAATATTCAGCTTCATGATTAAGTCCTATCATCACTATAAGTCTATAACCGATATACATCAGCATACCGTTAAACTGACATTCGCTTGTTTACCCGCATGCATGTACAGTCAATAAACATGACTTGTATATATGACGCACCTTTACATTCTGATCGATATACTGATGCGGTAAGCGGACCCTCTTCATGGTCCGTCATTGGACCTTCTAACTCTTATTAGATTGTTTTACGCCGCGATTTATTCAGCCTCTTTCTCTGTGTTTTACACCCCGCCTTACTCCTCGTTTTACTCAGCGTTTTACTCCCCGTTTTACTCCCCGTTTTACTCAGCGTTTTACTCCCCGTTTTACCCCACGTTTTACTCCCCGTTTTACTCATCGTTTTACTCCGCGTTTTACTCCGCGTTTTACTCCGCGTTTTACTCCGCGTTTTACTCCGCGTTTTACTCCGCGTTTTACTCCCCGTTTTACTCACCGTTTTACCCCGCGTTTTACTCCCCGTTTTACTCCCCGTTTTACTCAGCGTTTTACTCCCCGTTTTACTCCGCGTTTTACTCCCCATTTTACTCAGCGTTTTACTCCCCGTTTTACTCCGCGTTTTACTCAGCGTTTTACTCCCCGTTTTACTCAGCGTTTTACTCAACGTTTTACTCAGCGTTTTACTCCGCGTTTTACTCCGCGTTTTACTCCGCGTTTTACTCCGCGTTTTACTCCGTGTTTTACTCCGCGTTTTACTCCCCATTTTACTCCGCGTTTTACTCCCCGTTTTACTCCCCGTTTTACTCAGCGTTTTACTCCCCGTTTTACTCCGCGTTTTACTCCCCATTTTACTCAGCGTTTTACTCCGCGTTTTACTCCCTGTTTTACTCAGCGTTTTACTCCCCGTTTTACTCAGCGTTTTACTCAACGTTTTACTCCCCGTTTTACTCCCCATTTTACTCAGCGTTTTACTCCCCGTTTTACTCAGCGTTTTACTCCGCGTTTTACTCCGCGTTTTACTCCCCATTTTACTCAGCGTTTTACTCCCCGTTTTACTCCCCGTTTTACGTTTTTAGATAATAGTGAGAGGATGTGGAGAGATATATCTGAATATTAATTGTGACACAGATAGTCCAGTGGAAGAGAAGAGACTCGGTATCTTATCCGTGTACTATGAGTGCTCCTGTACTGGTGGGCTGTGTAACTCAGCTCAGAGACTAAGTGCAGTCAGCTTGATGAGTTCTCTAACGCTGGGTGAGAAATATTATACATAATCTTTTAATTAAGTACTCGAAAGCAAAGTCATTTGTTCATGGTGAGTACACCTCTGAAAACTACAGCATTACAACACAAACTGAGAGCAAATTGGCGCAGTCATTGCAGCTTCGCCCTTAAGGCTCACACTATTTCACCGCCACGATGTTGTGAGTGACTGACCCTTTCGATTTTAACCAAAATTTTAACCAACATATTATTTAGTGTTTTATGTATTTCTCACTGTGTTTGTGTTTTAGCTGGCGTGATGACACTTTGGTGATGCTGACCGGCATCTCAAACTACTGATCACATATATACACTACATGAACATTAATTATATTAATAATACATAACCAATGAAGTCAGTTTCAATCAGCTTCTCTTCAAAGAGAATGACAATGATGTAAAAATAATTGAGTATTTACATAAAACGGTTTTATACTTTGATCGTTTCACATGAGATTTATTTTTTCAGGATTTATTCATTTTTTATTTAAAAAACATTATTCATCAAAATACAATAAAGACATGTCATGACAAAAAGCCTTTTCATCAATTTTTTGAGGATATCCCTGTGTTTGGAGATCACAGATACACCGCAGCCATAAAAAGACATAAAATAAATACATTAACAGGTTTGATCAGAAAAATCGTCTTTTCTCAATTTAAAACTATGGCAGAGTTGATGCAATGACAATGATAATATTCATAGAGTGCCAGATGTGAAGAAATGAATTTGGATGTCTGCCAAATCATACTGCTGGGGCCGGCCGTGGGGAAGCTGTACTAGAAAAGGCCTCAAAACAGCGATTGACTCATAGCTTCTAGTTGTGCAGTAGGGAAAATGCTTGTATCCCAAATCTTCAAATAAACCTAAATTACTTTATTCATTATGTTGTTCCATTATTAAGAGAACACTGGTTCTGAGGTCTGCAATGAATTTCTTTTAAATATTTATACACTGAAACATCTGAAATAAACAAAACTAGTGTTATCTATCTCTAAAGTATCTTCTAGCCTTCTGTCTGTCTGCCTGTCTGTCTGTCTGAAGATAAGGAAAGACAATTTGAAGACAAAGACGACATCCGATCCTATTAATTCCAATAGTTTGAAAGTGGAATAACAAATCGAAAATGATTGCAAATTAATTTTATCATAGAAATCAAGTTGTCATCATGATTGGCAATTATGTGCCATAGGATGGGCAGCGGGACATCAATCTTCTTAACCTTCTTGCCCATACATAACTGGCTGATGATAGATAGGGTTCTAGATCTTTTTTTACTGGCTTTCACATATGTGGAAATGATGCAATGTAAAGCTGATGGTTATTGAATTTCACAAAGAATAATATTCAGGTATTATGTACAAAATGTAAATCAACAAATTGAGCGCATGTCTGGTTCCTGATTGCATATTGATTGAATCAAAAGCTGCATGATAAATTAAACTTGATTTATTTTATTTAATTTAATAAGTATTTCAATAAAAAATAAAAAATAAATTAATAAAATAATTTAACTCATTTAATTTATTTAATTATTTTAATTGAATTATTAAATGAAAATTTGAAGAAAATATTAAAAAATTTAATTTAATTCATTTAAAAAAATTAATAATAATATTGAAATAAAAAATTAAAAAAGAAAATTTAATAAAAGTGCATTTGATAACAAGAGGCACTCAATAAAGAGTTTCATTATCAAGAAGCCTCAAGAAGTCATACCAGGGTATCAATATCCAGGAATATGCAATTTATTAATCTTCAAAGTAGTAGGCAACCACAAAAGTTATATTTTTACATTTGATGCGCAGTGATGTACTCCTTCTAAATTTGCATGTTACAAATGAATATTAAATTAGATTTTAATTATGACAATCCCAAACTCTCTTCAATCATAATTATTTTTTCAGTAACAAGCGTACCAAAAATGATTGGCCAAGTGTTATTACTCTCCAAATAAATATGTTACTGGAAAAATTTAATGTAACAAAGTATTTTTTTCTAGAATTGCAGCTATTATCTTTCGTTTGTTTCAATCATGATATAAAACAGTCATCTCAATTACAAAATCATCTATGAAAATAATATTATTGCTTTCAATTAAGCATTTTCTATAAGATTGTAAACCAAACATAGCTTCCCAAGCTATAATTTCCAAGATTTAATTCAGTTTATTGCAAGTGGATTCATAGTTAGTGGTGGCAGGGTTTAATACTTCTCTAAAGTAGCAGACAACCACAAAAGCTATATTTTGATATTTGATGCATAATGATGTGCTCCTTGTAAATTTGCATGTTATAAACAATCTTTTCCTTATATATACATTCTTATTGTTTATATATCATTGTACTCTGATAGACGAATAAACAAGAATAAACTTAATGTATTTAAAATAAATGTGTCGGTTGTATTGCCAATGTATTGAACAAAAATACCTATATTGTGGGTTATGCTACATTACAGTTTACCACTGTTTAGTCTTTTGTTTTCTCTGTAGTATCGGCTCATGTGATATCTTAGTTTTAAGTCTAGTCTAGTTATGAAGGTCACAGGAGCAGCATGCTGATGTTATCAATAATTTTAATACCAGTGTCACGATTGTTCATCAGCTCCTTGAGCTTTTTTTGTTCTTTTCAAAGGTAAGTAATATTATTTTCTAGCGGCACATTTTTTTAATGACTAGTTTTTATGATTTACTTAGACCGCCTACCATCAGGTTGATATAGAACATTGCAAACAAGAGTGAGCCTTCATAGCAACTGCTACCAAGCAAAGGCTATAAAGTTTATTAATTATATATATTTTCATTTATATCTATGTAACATCAGCAACTTTACATTGACTCTGTTTTAAGCGCTGCTGGAACACCATATTTCTCTTTTCAGAGGCTGTAGTTAACTGTATCGCTATCCCTATCCACCTATTAGTGACCAATGCATGGAAAGATTAGTAATTTAGGGAATATTTTCTTTGTATTAGTTATATCCGGAATCAATGTGATAAATTTCTTATCAGAATTACTGCTGTCATTTAAACTGTCATATATGTCACATTGCTTGATCTACATCTACATCTATAATTGAGACGTGCTTCATATCCATCTGGCTCTTTCATAAAAAAATGAAGACGATTTGAAATAACTTACAAATAACGTTGAAAGATGCAAACATATCTGCTTGTTGGATTTGAAAATTTTAATGTTTCATAATCATGAGAGAGATTTTGACATCGAGGAATGCTATAACTTCCACAATTTTGGCACTGCCATACACCTTGTTTTTGTGTGAAGCAAGAAAATTTTGAAAGATGGAAAATAATAAAATCATTCATTCCATCATCACTTCATGGCGCAAGAAATTAGAAACAATCATCATAATTTAATAATTGCAATTGTTCCATGACATGTTTTGATGTACAAATATCGCTAGTAAATTATGACCTTTGAGTTTGCGCCTGTGATCTGTGCTTTAGGATTTAGACAATCGAGCCCAGGTGAGAACCCAGTCAGTCGTGATCTCCTGCTCAAGAGGAGCAGCTGCATTCTACTGATCGGTCAGCCTACATTATAAACTACAGCTTCAGTTCATCTGAGTCAGACCAATCCAGTGTGCCAACATCAACATACAGCATCAGCAACCGGCAACCAGCAACCGGCAACCGGCAACCAGCAACCAGCAACAAGCATCAGCAACCGGCAACCAGCATCCAGCAACCAGCAACCAGCAACCAGCAACCAGCAACCAGCAACAAGCAGCAGCAATCCACATCAGTATGAACGGTCTGAGAGTTCTAATCTTCTTTGGTAAGTACCCGAGATAATACCAGCAGTGGTTAAACTGATACGCTGAAGGTAAAAACATGGAGGACAGCAAAAAACTTCTTTTTTTCTCTCTGTTTATTGTCCTAGTGATTAAATTTAGTAGGTAGGACTGAAAATGAAAAACAATAAAAACAAAAGGAGTACCAGATATAATCACTTTCTATACACCATTGGAAAAGCTGCTGAGCTATTGATGGTTGATAGCTCATCAGAATTTTGATTGGATGACATTGTATCATTTTATCAAAGAAATTTTGCCGAAAAGGCTGCTTTAGCAAAGTGAATTGCTGAGCCAATTTTATTGCCAGAAATTTCAAAACAGGTAACATTTATTCTTAGAGATATAGTTCATTAAAGTTTTTGGTTTAAAATAGTATATGATGAACCTTAAGTGGCTCTTTACATCACATAGTAATATGAGCAATTCTTTTGATTTGATGATATAATGTGAATTTCAAGCAACAATTCAAGACAGACCAAATAAAAAGGTAGATGCATTTTGCATCAATTTTTCATAGCATCAAACATGCTACTAAGAGGACCAATATTGTGGCTACACAACACAACCCATTTAATGAATTTATCACATGCACAACCACTTCCATGAAGCATAGTAGTAGTAATATAGGCAAGATATTAATTGTAATTTTACTGTACAATGTGTAAAATTTAGAAAAAAAGAAAAATGGTAGATATATATATATATATATCAGGGCCGTCGTTTAGAAAAAAGGGTAGGGGAGGCAAAATTCCGAGGCGACTCAGAAGCATCTCCAGTAAGCTCCTTCCCAAGCAGTTTGAGACATATAATAAGCAAATGGAAATCCCAGAAGAGCTGATTCAAACATGGATTTTGAATTATAGTGTTTTTAGGCCACTGTATTTAGCTTGCTAGGGGAGGCAGTGCCTCTCTGCCTCCCCTAGAACTACGGGCTTGTATATACTTTATTAGTGCCGATCAAAGTCAATGACAAATAAAGACCATGCATAAATAGACAAAAGCAGTCAGGTGTATTTATGAAAAATATCGTTGTCTATAAATGCTGTCCTATTTATAGAACGGCGATTTCGGGCTTCCAAAAATATTTTGCACGGATGATTCTCATATTCTTTAACGATTGCAATAAAATATCGAAAACAAAGAATATCAAGATGTATTCTTAGTTCTTCAAGCTTTAGTAAAGAAAGTCTATCTTCATGTGTACTCCTCCTCATATGGAATCATTATTCTGGTGCAGAACTTTTGAAATCTCTCCACTTATATATGTATATATATATATAGCATGAATGAAGTTTCATTATATCATGACCGGCTGTTCGGTGAGAACCTAGACTAGCATATGCTTTATATCTAGTCTGTGGTATGTCTGCCCCTGTGTTTAGTGTTACAGCCGTTTCACTTTTCTCATTTGTGATTTTGACAGGATGTGTCTCCATGGTGACAGCACTACAATGTTACGCATGTTCGGACAGTAACTGTAATGATAAGTACGACAAGCCGACAGGACATAGAATGGAATGTCCCGCAGATTATGGCGGATGTGCCAAACTGAGGCTGGAGACTGAGGTCTTTGGTATTGAGTTCACGGTCAGATATATACTCATACTATATATACTCATACTATAGTTTTGTTATTCAGATATCACTTAATGCTAGCTAGCAACAAATTTTTAATTTTGGTGAGATTTTAAATTAAAGACTATCCAATGACCAGCGTAATTAGTCAGGCAGTTACTTATGATAAAGTTGTGCCAGATTTGCTCATGGTTAAAAAATCTCAATGCTCTATATAGGGTTCTAACTGATGTGCACTGTTGGGGCAGAACGCTCGTGATTCCTAACTAACTCAAGTTAAATAAGCGTTAGTTTATTTATTGTTTAAAATAATTATTATAATAACATGATATGTGTTCACAATATAGAGCCGAACGAACCTTCCTTTTATCAGTATATCATGGTGATTCTGCCAAGCTGAGTCGGAGTCTGACTGTGTGTCTGATCCCTGTATGTGGCTCAATTTATACTTATTTTTCATCGCACTCATCACCACAACTACGTGTCGTTCACGTGACCTCATATTATGTACCCATTTAATTATATTATAATAACTTCTCAAAACTTTCTAAACAACACCCACCACCAGCATAATGTCATAACGAAAGCCACGTCGTTATCCCAGCGCTATCATATATTATGTTATAGTCACTTCTCAAAACTTTCTAAACAACACCGACCACCAGTGAAATCGCCCTCTATGTGACAATGACAGATCAGAGTGTATCAAAAAAAAGAAACAAGAGAACAAAAACTAGACTGTATCAAACCAAGACCGACCTCAGTAAGGCCACATCATATCCCAATTGTACTGTGTAATCATGGGATGTTGGCAAGACACACTACACCGTACATTTAACGTGTCTAACCTTTCCATTCCCAACGCCTATAATCCTTTATATCTACATGGCATGAATTATTAATTGTTGGTGGAAAGATTGCCTCCTAAGGGAAAGTAACTCTCATTTCCTGCATAATGGTGTCACTATATCAATATCACAAGGCGTGCACTTACAACAATTCAAACTCATTAAACAGTGACGAGCTCTAAAAACGATACAACAAATCCTGATGATATCGTTGTGGATACAGATATGGAAATGACACAAATCTTCCATTTCAAGTTGACTGTCTGATTAGTATAAATTGTGTTAGTTTAAGTATCTGAATTAGTATTAGTATTTGCATAAGTATATGTAAAAGTATTAGTATTAGTATTTGTACTAGTACTGGTATTGGTATTAGTATTAAGTATTAGTATTAAGTATTAGTATTATTATTAGTTTTTTTTTTCTTATACAGAAGACGATTCGTCAGTGCGGTGAAAACTTCTTAAACACTCAGTGTGGGGATCCTTTGACGGAGGAAGCACACGGTATAGAGGTGGTGTCGTGGGCCTGCTCCTGCAGCGGTACTCTGTGTAACTCGGCTGTCAGCTCTCTCCTCGTCAGCACTGAACTCAAACTCGGATATCTACTCATCGGTAAGAGACAGATACAAACTATCAGATATCAGTCAGTACCAGGGGCAGTATCAGTCAGTACCAGGGGCAGTATCAGTCAGTACCAGGGGCAGTATCAGTCAGTACCAGGGGCAGTATCAGTCAGTACCAGGGGCAGTATCAGTCAGTACCAGGGGCAGCATCAGTCAGTACCAGGGGCAGTATCAGTCAGTACCAGGGGCAGTATCAGTCAGTACCAGGGGCAGCATCAGTCAGTACCAGGGGCAGTGTCCTGGCAACACTAACTATTAATGACTCTAGTCGGAACCAACTTCAAAAAAGTTTGTTTTGATTTTAAAATAGTACCACTTCAAGGAAAGACACTGATCTAACTTCCGCCTAAATCCTCTTTTCCCATTTGCTCAAACATGTGTATACATTAACGTGTATAGTGAGTATAGATGAGACCACAGACGTCTTGCGCTCACAGATCTACATAAGTGTTGTGGCTAAGTTTAACCCGAGCTGTATCGAAGCTCAGACTCTAGACTTTACCCATCCTCAATTTATACTGAGTGTACTGGATAGAATATTGAGGATATTTAGCTACTTACAAACTAAGATAATCTTCTTTGATTTTTAGTAGCAGGAATGACGAGACTTCTTATGAAGTGAGAAGAGCCAGCCAATCACAGCGCAGAATACAAGAGCTATCAACCAATCAGAAACACACAATTATTCATAATATCTGAAAATACCTGAAAATATCTGTCCTATGTTAAAATCACATATGTTAAGTAACCCATATATGGCATTGTGGCCGCAACAAAACATATTTTAATGCAAAATTGTTTTACTCTTAAATCGTATTTAATTTTTAGGAGGCATATATTTATTAATAAAATCAATAGTATCATTATATGCACAATCTTATTCTGCAGTTCAATGCTATGCTATAAAGACCAGATGGTGTTAAAGCCCATTTTAATTGGCCCTATTATCCTGTTCCTACATTATATTACAAGTTTTATTACAGCATTTCTTATTGCTTATATTATCTTATTTACAAAGAGAAGCCTTGTTGGTTCCCATCTAGAGTGTGTATGATTTTTTTTAGATAACAAAGTGTTTTGCTAGATAGAAAGTTATAATAAAAAACACTTGACATAAATAAATATATCACTGAACTTACATAAAAAAGTTCATCGAATTCGTTATTGCGGATGTTGGCTGTGACTCACGCTGATCTTTGGTTGTATTAATGACTTAGGTGGATAAGATTGGATAGAGAATTCAGAGCAGTTCTTGACAAGGCGTAAATTGTTCAGTTAGAGTGTTGGCATAACTGAAGATAGCTTCATATGATCTGTTTGGATTGATCTCTGACAACGATAACTGTTTGATTATCAGATCTTTGATTTTATTAATAACTGGAGAATCCCAGACTGGAAAGGTATATATGAGCACCGAGCTGACTTAAGTTGTGTAATACAAGCCCAGATGTTCTGAGACTTAGTCGTTTAAGTTCTATGTCATATAATTTCCTACCTGACTTTTGGAATAAAGTAGATAATGTCAGGTCGCCTGCACACTGTACAATGTCAGGTCGTCTGCACACTGTACAATGTCAGGTCGTCTGCACACTGTACAATGTCAGGTCGCCTGCACACTGTACAATGTCAGGTCGGCTGCACACTGTACAATGTGAGGCCGTCTGCACACTGGACGTGATGGTGAGATTTGATTCTTCCACTGAACTGAATGAATACTCTGTATTATTAATTTATCTAGAACTGTATCTGGGTCTATTCTGTCAAAGTCTTCTGAAATCTCAATAAGTAATGCTGCCACATGGCTGGTATGCAGGCTACCGAGTATCTTTACGAGTTATGTGTAATGAGTGACAGAGCTGCTTCGTATGACCAGGTATGACTTAGCCATTGAAGGATGATGATTTCCGCTTCATTCACAATGTTATGAGACAGAGCAATTGAACAGTAGTCTGGGCTTAGTTAAAACTTTCAGATAAAGGAAGACTGCTACCGTAATCCCTCACCTATAGATCGGCGATTTATAAGTGAAGGCGGCTGTAAGAGAGTAGCATATAGACGGACTATCATTTGAAGCATTTATATATTTAGCTTGGACTAAAACCTATTATAATCAACTAAGCTGAATAGCTCAGTGGTAAAGTGTGCGACTTGTAATCATGAAATTGTGTGCAAAACCAAGTGAAGGCAGCTTTTTCCCCAAAACTACTCATTTGTAGTGAGAGAATGTGTGCCACAAAATTCACATTTTTCAACAATCAGCATATCATATCTTTCTCACAGTCTTTCAAAATAAATAAAACATGCCAAGAACCTGTTACACCATTCAGCAGAAACTGGAAGTATTGAGAACAGTTGAAAAGAATAACAACCTTGACAAGACTGCAAGGGAATTGAACATTAATATACACTTGATTCAAAGATGGAGAGCTTCCAAACATCAACTACTGATATGATTCACTTATAAGACACGGTGTCTTATAGCTGTGGGGTGTCTTATAGCTGTGGGGTGTCTTATAGCTGTGGGGTGTCTTATAACTGGAGCATTTTTATTTTTTCTGAGGGGGGTGATTCACTTATAAGTCCGGTGACTTATAGGTGAGGTTTTACAAACAGATCATGCAGCGATAAAATACCCAAACTAAGCTCGAAGAGTTATCCCCCTTATTATGAGAGGGGGGATAACTAGAGACATTCTCTCAGCACACATTTATGGCTCAAAGCTAAAACTGGCTGAGGCTGCTGACCCTAGGCAACGCTGTCATGCTTAATTATCGAATAGAAGCTGCTCATTTAGCCATGTGTTTTATATGTGACATTTCTATTAGCTCAATTGTGAGCTTGTAGCCATTCTGGGGAAATCTATCTTTTGGGCGTTCTCAAAAGTGCTGACGCTACCATTTTGAAGGGTTTGATAATATGCTGAGAACTTCGAAGTCAGGCGGACTGAGCCCATTTTGCATTTTCATGTTGCTTTGATAAAATTTTGTTTCTGATAATAAAAGCAAGCAAGCTGTCATATTTTGACTTTAACATATTTTTTTTTATTGGTTTTATTTTTAGGCACTGGTGAAACCACAGAAGAAAAAAGAGGGCTAAAAAATATTAAATCATTACTTATTGGGATGTTATTCTCTTATATATTATATTGATAAAGGTGAAATTAAAGACTTAAAATATAAAGGAAGTAAAAGAACACGGGTGGGGGGGGGGGGTGGCGGCGCCCCACAAGGCATCTCTGCAAATATTCATAAGACTATTGTTATATGCTCAGTAGGACTGCGTTGCTGTAGTAATAGTAGGATTGATGATACTGAGAGACAAGCTGTTGCCTCCGTTACTTTCCTGTGTGTCATCCATCCCACTGCAGATCTACTTAGTATGATGTCAGCGTCATAACACCTGAAAATTAGAAAACATAATTACAACATTACAATCGGGCCTCAAGATGAAATCATTCTTAAGTTCATTAGAACAATTTTGACCCAATTTGCCTGCAGTTCGGTCATTCCGAATCTACTGGTTAGCCGCCGTAGCCTCAATGCAGGCAAAAATGATCATCCTGTAGTTTACATGATCCATCAAAGATAATGGTATCAAAATCCAGACAGTTTGACTATCGAATGAGGATTGTCCTCTCTTATTACGGTAACCACAACTCCGAGATTATTACTCATGATTGAAAGCCTTATACGGAATTGTCAAAAAAGTTTGTAGAAGTTAGCTGACCCGACTTTGCCGGTATATTAACAGCACATATTGGTATCTGCTACTTAGCCAAAACTATGGGGGAATAGATAGTTCACAAATAGTCATTGATTAAACTGCATCGGTTTTCAGTTTTTGTACAGTGGAGTGAGAAAATGAGATAAAGCTACAATCTGCAACATCAACTACACTATGAACAGTTTATGGTGTTATACATTTGTTGTTTTGGTATCTACCATCACAGTTAAGGTCGGAAGTTCCAGGGTCGGCACTGGCAGTGGGTCATTGCCTCCCCTAGCAAGCTAAATTGAAATGTTCTAAAACGCTATAATTACATGAACCATCTCTCTATCTATCATGCTATCGATATACTTAATGTGATATGGAGGATTGTGTGTCGCCATAGCCTGTCTTGACAAGCTTTGATGTTGGGAGAGGAACCACAAAGCTTGTCAAGACAGGCTAGTTTCGCCCCAGACATTACAGGAAGAGCTCACAGCACACAATTTGGCTCTGGCTCACAGCTTGATTATTACCTGCCCTACCGTTTCCTCCTGCACTACTCTGCGGATATATCACATACCTAATAAGGCGGCTGTGAGAAGTAGGAGGGTAGATGTGTGTGAGGCCATAACAGGGGCTGAATTACAGAGATCTCCCGAGCAGGAGCAGGCGAAAATATGAGTCTCCCGATCATCCACGAATACATTTCCCTCTTTCCTGACGAATCCTTCACATAGCAGGTTATCATAAGCCTGTCCACATTTCCTCTCAACTACAACAAGCAAGGCCAGATTCTCGTCGTATTATTCTTTAATCGAAACTGTTAGTCAAAGAATCTGCAACACTTGTATACTGCAGGTAATTAGTCATATTGTGATTTTCAGCTGCTTGTTGGTGTCTGATAAGACTTACTAAACCTACTGATGGGAGACTCTCTCTAGTAGCGAGTTAGACAGCGAGTTAGACAGCGAGTTAGACAGCGAGTTAGACAGCGAGTTAGACAGCGAGTTAGACAGCGAGTTAGACAGCGAGTTAGACAGTAGCGAGTTAGACAGTAGCGAGTTAGACAGTAGCGAGTTAGACAGCGAGTTAGACAGCGAGTTAGACAGCGAGTTAGACAGCGAGTTAGACAGCGAGTTAGACAGCAGCGAGTTAGACAGCAGCGAGTTAGACAGCAGCGAGTTAGACAGTAGCGAGTTAGACAGCGAGTTAGACAGCGAGTTAGACAGCGAGTTAGACAGCGAGTTAGACAGCGAGTTAGACAGCGAGTTAGACAGCGAGTTAGACAGCGAGTTAGACAGCGAGTTAGACAGCGAGTTAGACAACGAGTTAGACAGTAGCGAGTTAGACAGCGAGTTAGACAGCGAGTTAGACAGCGAGTTAGACAGCGAGTTAGACAGCGAGTTAGACAGCGAGTTAGACAGCGAGTTAGACAGCGAGTTAGACAGCGAGTTAGACAGCGAGTTAGACAGCGAGTTAGACAGCGAGTTAGACAGCGAGTTAGACAGCGAGTTAGACAGTAGTGAGAGGAGATATTGTGATGATTTGTTGAGTGATTCATCTGATATCATAAATTTTGTGTACAATGTACGAGTGGTGGATTGAGGCAGAGAGAACATTGATCTCTCTTCTCTCCCTGAGGGTTAATCTCGCATTCCTCTCTATGCAGGTTATAGTAGGTCGTATTATAAGAGATCAAATGCTCATAGTGTCAATCACTTTCAGTTACCATAATAGTTCAGTGACAGTAAAGCACTTAGAAAACTCTGCAACTAATAATTATAGTGCTAGCTTGAGTGCTCAAGTGGATCAGATAGGGGAATATAGTGGCGCGCGGCCATATGCTCAACAATCAGAGGAAAGTAGGGACTCATACTAAGTTTGTTATTTCCCTTCAGACTCTTATTCCGGTTCAATGCAGGATATGTTGTATGATTCTTTTGTACAAAGCCAAGCTGTACAAATTACCGTGCAGGCTTATGACTGGTTCATCGAAGGTAACTGGAGATGGAATAATTGTTTTCATGTAAAATCTAAGCAAAGACTAGTGAATGCAGCTGAGTCTTATTATAATGCCTACATCGCATTAAAAGCTGAGAAGATGCCAAATAAGTCAGCTGCCAGTATTCGATAGTCATTCAGAAACTTTGAAAATAGATTGTTTCTCATCGCCTCTGAATCTTGAATGGACGCCTGAACTGCCAGCGCAGCACTTAGTCATCATGTAATTGTACACTTTATATAATCTTGTTAGTTTGTGATATTAAATTTATGATATTAATAGTTGCCTCTCACAGCCAAGAATTACACAATTTAAAATGCTGCCTGCTGCCGGAGAATATAAACATTTTATATCCAATAATGGATTCACTAACTGAGGTTCAGTCACTGAAAGTTAGAAACAGGCAATTATTACAAAGCAAATCTGTAAAGCGAAACGCTAGCAAATCTAAGCTAACAATGTTGATTTGATCCATATATCAAAACATTAAGATACTGAGCTTATTTGCCAGCATCACACACAACCAGCCCTTAAATGCGTTCGGGATGGCGATCGCGGCCGTAGGCGGTCGTTAAGGGGGTGGGTGGGTATGTTTTAAGGTATGATGAATCTGAAAAACATGGTTAGAACTCTGTAAAATGAGGCAAAAGCGCTGTAAAATTACAAAAATCGGAGTTTCCTAGTTTCCCACCCACCCCCTTAACGGCCGCGATCGCCATCCCGAACGCTTTTAAGGGCTGGCTGTGGCGTCACAATGGTTTCTCATCAAAGGCAATCGTTTCGCTCCACTATAAATGCAATTCACTACTTTAGGATCGAAAACTACACCCTTGTATATTGAACTCATATTAAAAAGACCAGGGTGTTAAATCTGCTGCCTTCATATGCAATTATATATCAACCAAACAGATCAGCAGATCATCTAGTTAGTTTATTCCGCTCCACAAGTTAGGATTGAGATATTATTATGTTGCGAGGTCTATTTTCTCCAAAGCATAGCTGGTATCTGCTGTACAAACCAGCGTTTTCATACTTACAAAGCTCACACGCTAACCTCTACAGGGGGGTCTTTCAATTAGAAAGAGCGATCCTTTACTAAAGCAAGTTATCACTATCACATCGCTCCAAAATTACCACTCACTTGGTCTTTCAATTAGACAAAATCGCTCTCAAATCGTTCACTCAGAATGTATATAGCTCCATCAAGTGAGTGAGCGATCTGAAAGCGAGAGCCTAGCAGGTATCACTCACTCAGGGAGTGAGCGATCAAATTATGATTTTGGCTGTTTCTAATTGAAAGACCCCCCAGGCAGATAATGAGAGACACACAGACAGACGGAGGGAGAGATACCCAGAGACAGAGATAGACACACAGACATATATGGACACAGAGAGTAACTGACCAGTGGTAGCGAAGAATCCAAGAACGTTCTCTTTCTTACTCTTATACTTTGTACATCCGCCATCTTCTGTCATACCAGAGGCGAAGCAGTCCATCTCGTGTGCAGCTTCATTGTCATAAGCATCCCCACAGTCTGAGTTACCTGCTCCTGAGCATACATAGCACCTGGTACCAGATGTCACTGCCACTGACACTGTAATATATATCTAAGTGTCATCAGATCAAATAATGCCATTCTCTGCGTCAATGTTAATATTGCTTGCTAAGTTTCTATGGCGTCTAAGAGGTGAGCTCAACCTGGTCTGTCACTGTTACCATTACAACTAGGGGGGAAATCATGTATTTCATACAACCTCAAAGTTTTTTTATCTGAGGATATTATTATCTGCTCCCCATAAGTGATACTGGTAATGTTTGACTGTTATGGTAACTTCTGATCTACAGCAGACTCGCCTAGTAAAATACGGAGAATGACAGTAAAAATATCGAGCTACTTACCCGATACTATGAGAAGTGACAGGAGAACATTCATGATTAATCCGGCTCGTGAGTTGTTAATGTGACGTCGGTCTGAAAATACAAGTAAACTTAATGACTAACTTAGAGCAGTGAAAGTCTTATACCCTTATTATACTGCTTGCTTTCACCTCGGTCAGACCAGGGAGAATGGAGTGGTCAGACTTATGCAATTAAGAGTTTATTGTACCTTATTATGTTATGCAAATAAACCTATTGATTAGTCTATTGAAGCTGGCTTGTTAAATTCCTATGCAATTTCTAACTTTACAGAACAAACTCAAAGGCTCAATGATACAGGAATCTATTACTTCACTCAGCTAATCCATTATACTAATAGAGAGAGAGAGAGGCCTGTACTAGGTCAGTGAATGCCTGTTAGCTTGGTGCATATAATGGATGGGTGACTACACTGCTGTTACTCATGAGCTTTATCAAAGATTATAAATACTGGCTGTGTTGTAGAACTCCTACAATAATATAAGGCTTTGATATTAATTCAGGCTGCAATTTCTATAAAATTATTATATATTTCATTGAGTGAAGCACATTAGCCTCCCTTCCCCCTTATCCCCCCCCCCCCCCCCGCAATGTATATTCATACTAAACACATTATCAATTATGGACCTGGGTCTAACTTTTCTATACCTGTTTATTTCTTAGATTAGCTTATTAGGTGTGCACCAGTTGTTAATATTAAAGTTGAACATTCCAGAAATTGATTTAATATTAACCTTTTATCAAAGTTATATAGAATATGAATTTGAATGGGTTCCTTTTTCCATGAAATGAAATACAAAAATAATTCTAAGAATTGATTTTTATTTAGACACGCATGTCTGCCACTTATTATTTTCACTCAGCATGTGCTCATTTAATTGTTTCCTTTAACAGCTGGACAAATGAAGGAAAAACATCATTCACATTCATCGGCCATGATTTCACCCACAGGAAGGAGTTAGCCCACAGGAAGAACGTCAAAGTCTCAATATCAGACAAACCATAAGCGGAAAACTACATGTTATACAAGTACTCATGAACTTTATCCTTTGGTCAGTGTAGCTGAACGTTACTAACAACTAGTATCACAATTATCCCAGATTAATACAATGTGAAGCTGGAGGATTATTTTTGCTGAACTGTAAACATCCCACACAGAACCTTACACTGCCCAAGTAGGGTTATTACAACTCCCACCCTCACTGTTACAAATAATACTATGATTAACTTTGGAAGTTATCCTCTTCATGATCATGAGAGGACAACTAAAGCCTCCTCCTCCCCCCTCCTCTTATATTAGGATGACCAGACTTGATCATAAGGATATTACATTCCAAAGATAGAACAGCCAGGCATCCTTATCAGTCATATTACTGCTCATATATAACAGGTTACCTCATAACACACTGACCTTTCATAACATGGGTTTGGAGAGGGGGGGGGGCAACATACTCTATCTACAAACAGTATAGCGAAAGATATGATAGTTACTGTATTATTCCTTATCCTGAGATGCTGATATTAACTGTTGCAAATTTTTTTGCTTTCTCATGTCCAGAACTAGTTTGAATCAATCAGTGCTCTCTTCGCATTGTCAATCTCTAGATCATATATGATACAATCTGTGCTCTCTTCACATTGTCAATCTCTAGATCATATAATATAATACAATTTGCCTTTAGTTAGAGTTACGAGCCAACGCCAGCCAGATGTTCACCAGTAGAATGTGAGCAACTGGAATGCCGGAAAATTGGATCATAACTTGATCTAGACTATCTCTCTAAATAAAAGATCTTGTTCAAAGTTTTCTAATTTTTATATTTTGATTATACCGTACACTGAAAGGAATAATGATATGCTCCTAACACATTACATTACACTGCAAAGCCTTCTGAAAAGTAACAAAATGATATTAAAGCAAATGCTCCATATTCATTTCATGTTTGGATAAGTGTAACAACTAGAACATAACTCGAATACCCAGAGGCCCTCAGAGTCCCTGCACCTTGTGTTGGGATTGTGTATTTACTGTAATGAGCGATGGTGATAATGGGCTGGGTTTATCTGCCTGTGTGTGCCGTGTCAGGCCGCTGTACCAGGCCGCTGTGCTGTGACAGGTTGCTGCACTACTATTATCATATCACACATTGCTAATAGCTCCAGGTACAGAGTGGTAAATACCTGTCAGGCTTCGCTAAAATAAAACTCATCAAACATTCATTTATAAAATATCAGCTGACCATCTCGGTTGTGATAGTCAGGATAGAAGTATATAAAGTTCTGTTTGTATTAGGAGGTGGCCGGTGGGTCTCAGAGTCATTCAATAAGTGGCAGTGATGTATTAGCAGGATACTAAACAGATTTATTAGGAAAATACCTTGCGAGCACAAAATAGGTAAGAGCAGTACTAGAGTACACATCTACTTTTATTGTGTACAATGGAGGATCATCCAACCCCGAGTATCGGACGAGTTGGAGCATCGCAAAATCATTCCCCATACTTAGGCAGCATGATTATAATAATATATGGTAAACTACGCATTTCACACAGTGTTAAATCTCGATCCTATTATTATAATTAATACTCCTAGCCTATATGCTTTAAAATCGCAATTGCTTTCAGTCATGTTTCATTCACATTATAATAAATTGATATAATTATTACACATTTCACAGGTTTCGCCCAGTAGTAATTTTTTAGCGAAAATAAATGAGACTCTTCGTTGAGTTGTTAGAGGTAGGTATAGAGGTAGATAAGATTACACGGTGTCTCTCAAGTTCTTAGTTTGTAGCGCTTTTACTTTTATCGGATTTAATGCTGAATATTAAATGCTCTACAGCTTACTGTACGGTGAGGATGAGACAGGGATCGTTACCCCGAGGTCTGCCATCGTGGGGATCTAATATACCCATACAGTACCCAGTGATACCTAACGGAGTCAGGAGGACGCTCATCAACTCAACCAGCATCAACGCTAGTGACAACCCCGTCATTGGTGAGTTTTAAATAATCTATACGCCAATAATAAGAGAGGGAAGCGATGATATTTCTTCCACAGTTGTTTCCGTAATAATTTGTCCCTTACTCAATCCAAGGGCTTGGATATTAGCTGAGTGTTGCTCCTCCCCGCAATGTTGTTTTAAATTTTCAAAGTTTGACCAAGCCAAATTTTATTCTCATAATATTCAAGTTCCTATTTTAGCCTAGCTTGAGTATTTTTGCTTCATAACATACATGTTTCGTCACACCAATATACACTTTCTGTAACAGATCAGTACATGACGACACTATCAGTTAATGATGGGCTGCTGAGACTATGCCCCGCAGTAGAGGATTTTTGTGGAGACTTAGGCTGGGAGGTAGCCTGCACTACTTGTCATCTTGTAGCAATCATAATTAACATTCTACACATGGTGATGCTGAGGAAACTCAATAATCAGCTGTCCTCTTCTCTTCTGAACATCCTGATGAACACGTCATTAGCTGATATACTCAGTAGCTTCTCTATGATAGTGAAGATTAACTGTGCTATACATCATCTCTCAGCTGGTAAGCCTCAGGTCCTTACTGCCCTGCTCAGCGCCTCTACAGATGTCGGGCCGCTGTTCAGGTTTTATATCCTAGCGTTGGCTGCATGGGAGAGAACAGTGGCTATATGTTACCCACAGCACTATCAGACCCATGTTCTGGTCCGTCATAGTCTGCTCTGTATAGCCTCAATGTGGCTCTTCGTCACCGCTGCCGTATTCCTTAGAGATTTCATATTTAATGACACCCACTGCCTGACTGCGATACTAGGGGTGGCTAACTATCACGCCATGGAGCCAAAGGCTATTATATACATACTGATGCTAATACCCTCCTTGATAACAGGAATACTCGTTGTGATCCTCGCTTGGAAACTTAGATCAGTGAGGCGGCGGATCATCACAGGAGAAAGCTGCCTGAACTTACTGAGGAGTTACACAGACACTAAGTACGTCCTCATAGTATCCGTGGCCTTCTACATCTCCTTCCTACCAACGCTTATCTCCTTCCTCCTCCTGTTTCTCGGTATTAAGATTCTCGTGTTTAATTGGATCATAGTGTTGATGTTTGCGATATACGGAGTCGGTAATATAGCCATCTACGCTGTCATGTCTAAGGCTTACCGTTATCAGATACTGAGAACTATAGGTGTGTACTTCACTACATGGGCGCTACCCGACTCTCACATAGCGGAGACAATATTCTGAGCTTACTCAAGGTCATTCTGAAGGTCATGTTGCCCGACCAGGTGATATCAGGAGAACACAAAGTATCCTGTCTATTAGTCAGGTAACAGGTTATAAAATACAGTATAACAAGCTTTCTCATCCCATACACACCCACATTACAGACTAAGAATCAGCTGATGATCAGTACGATGATCTGAGTATGGAGAGAATAACTCCTACTACCCAGCACTGGTCACTATATATTTTATATAATCTACAGACAGTAGCTTTCTTATATGAAAAAATGAATGCTTCCGAGACCTCAGCCAACATTTAAACAGTCTAGTCACAGAGTACTTCCTGCTATATATTGCCTTCTCTCAGTTCTCATGGGAAAAGTCAAATACTTATGAGAAATTAAGATCTGATTTTTTTCTAAAACTTCCTTCGAGTTTTACGCGCTAAATTATGTTAATTACAGTCTGGGAGGCTTTAAAACTTCAATGATGTCATTGCAAGTAATTGTTTATTTTCTTTATTAGTTTTATTATGAAGTTGTTGTTTTTATTATAATCACTATGTTCAGGAATGTGAAAGTCATATCTAGAATAAATAAGATTAAAAACTTAGTGACTTAAAACTGAATCCATTCGATCAGAAGTAATTATCAGAAGAGGCAGTAGTTGTCACATGAGGTAACAAACATTAGATAACTGGGTCATTAAGAGAAGATACCATGACAGCATATGTGACCATCAATAGACCTGCAGTCTACAGCTCAGAGATTAATACAGTGAATCACATGGCTATCTATGTCTATGTGTGTCTATGTATAGAATTTAGCACCAGTTTGACTGAGCGAGTCTCTCAGAGCTCATCGTTTTGTTTCTGCTGTTTGAGATTTTCTATAAGATAATCCATATAGCCGACGATAGGATACTTAGCTAAGTACACGGCCTCATACACCTCGTCTAGAGACTTCAGCTCTGAGTCCTTCAAACCTGTCTGTAAATATCAAACAGTATCAGTAAAACTCAGAGAAGTCCAGTCTGTGGTACTGAATACCAGAGAGGCTGGACAGAAGTCATCGGGATTTCAAGTGTAAAATTTTTACATGAGAATCATTACTATTTTAAAAAATTTCCTATCAAAGTCTTTTACAAGTTTGCAATAGATGAGAGGGGGGTAGAATATTTTGTTTGAATAGTTTGCATAGTTTTGAATAGTCTGCACTTTGAAGGACAATTTTACCTCTTCCTATCTGACACCCCATTAACACTATTTTACATTATTACAGTAGGGTTACAAAGCTGATAATTAGTCAGAGCTCTTCCTGACAGATACAATTATCATAGTTAAACCTAATTAAACATTTTAGCTGGAATTCTGCCAACAATCCTCTCATATTACCTCAAGTGATAATTCATATTGTAGGCACATAATAGGATATATTATATGATTGGCTGCCGTGGATTCATGGCTAGATCAGCAACCAAATTTCTGACTAGAGTTGGGCTTTCAGGAAGAGCACTCAAACAAGCCACAAAAAGCATAGAACATGAGGCAGAAAGCGCATCTGCATGGATATGGCAACAGCACTGTGTGAAGACAAAAGCTAAGTAATCCTATTACTTGTAAGCTGAGGTTTAACACACTCACTTTGTTTTGTGGAGTTGGCCAGCATTTAATTCCTTTTGTTATAATCCTTGTAAGGATTAGAATGAGGGGATTAAGTGATGATAAGCAAATTGCTTGGGGTAGAAGGCTAAGCAAGATTATGCCTTTAATACTCAAATTAAAGTAGTTTAATCTCTGCAGAGTGAAAATCAAAGTGAGTCTGAGTTAGATCTAAGGTTTTACAAACATAGGATTAAAAGCTTGGCCCTCGCATAAAAGGCAGGCAGAGCGAGACAGGAAATCACAGTCAGCCCACTGGCTGTAGCGCAAACAAGTCATCTCTCTGACTTGTGTATGAGTTGTACTATGCTCAATGTGGTGAATTTGAGTAGTGAACGAGTGGCACGAGGGGCGGGTGCCTTGACGATAGCGACTTTGCGCCAATGAGTTGATGGAAAGCAAACCTCCCTGCACTGGTTTGGCTTAGAGTATAAGCATGAGAGTGATGGGGCGAACATTGTTGCACTGAAACAATGAAGAGTTGGCAGCCTCCCTGGTTGCGCAACAGCGTAAACACACCAATTATGTCAAACCACCGAAACTTACAAAATGCACTGAGGGATCGATGAGATTGATTGAGATGCTCAGCAACACACAGGGGTGGCTTCATGCTGCTGGGGCCGGCCATGAGGAGGTTGTACTAGAGAAGGCCTCGAAACAGCGTTTGACTCATGGTTTCTAGCTGAAGACCTGTGTGTTGTGCAGTGGTACGCGCACCACTGTATGTTGTATCTTAGCAAACAAAGTGTCATGATTGTTCAGTTCTATCTGGTGTTATACACTCTCTTCACTCAGCCTCGTCATGCATCCACCTTCAGCCATTTTGTGGTGACTGTGTGACAAGGCTAGCCATTGGTGTAATGAGCGGCAGTTCATTGATTAGTGCATGTAGAGTGTTTATGATGTCGACACTCTAGTTAACACTCATTTAAATAATCGTGTAATGCAGATATTCACTGATGACGAACACTTTATCCAGAACTACCTCGAACGAAGCCCCTCAGGTCGGCTTAGACACCCTAAATGCCGCACTGCCTGGGGAAAAGACTGCTTGTTGAGACACATGTGCATTTATATTAGTTATACAATTTTTAACAACTTTATAATGATACTATTTTTGCATGCAAGGCAACTTCATTATTTTTTAGCAGAGTACGTGTACCAGCAACTTTTTTCTCACAACTTTACAGTTATTGGATAGAATACAAATCAATCAATCAACCCTGGAATTCCTCATAAAATCAATCTATATGTATTAATTATGTTTGAGACTGCTGAGCCCATATTTTCATCTTGTTATTTTATAACAGTAATTTGTGGTAGCTTCAAGTTGAGTGTCTCTAAATGCTGAGGAATTATTAATCTCTATAACTTCTCAATCTATAATATAAGTAATCATTTTGTACAAACTGGACGTTGTTTTCGATGTTGTCACTGGGAGGGAGGCTATATGATATGTAGAGGCAAGGCGTAGGCTACTCAGTAGTCGATATATTAGAGGCACAAAGTCTCTCTCAAAGAGTACAGATTATGTTCTGGATGAATGATTTAGAGATGAATTAAAGGACCAAAGCAGCAATGGTTTGGAGTTAAGCGATTGTCCATTGCCTTAACTCCTAGTTACTGATAGCCACCCACTTAGATCTGTAACCACACAAACTCATAACACAACAGCTACTCACAATATCATGTGTCAAGTCTGCTGGTTCAAGAGACATCTTAGCCACAGCCTTCGTACAATCCATACCAGTTAGGGCGTTATACCCAGAGCCCTTCCCGTAAAATCCTACAAATAGTAAAAAGAATTAGATGAAATGCAAAAGCTGCCAACCAGTATTTCATGTAGTGTATCAGGTCTATAAATTCTTAGATAAACTTATAATAGTACACTATTCATGGCCATCATTTGTCGTCTGATGTTTCAATATGAGTATCACACTGATTCTGATATTACGTAATATTGAGGTAGAATCAACCTTAAATTCAATGCTAGATAAATATAAGGGTCACATTTTCTATACAGGTTGCTGCGCTAAGAAACTCATCCAAAGTGAATTTTCCATCTGGTGGTTGCCAAATAGGCTTCCGGTTGCATATACCGCATTCGGACATGAATTTGACAGAAGCGGATGGGTAGTAGACACTCATAATTGGGGCAATGAACTCATCTGGATTTGTTTGTTGATGGCACTTTTTCAGAGATGTATAGGCCTAATTGTAAATGACCATTTACCGAACACGTCATGTTTAGCACAACGTCATGTTTAGCACAACGCTTATCCTCCCGGCCTATTCACTAACCTTGACCTTCAGACACATCAAACACCACGCCTTTTATCCCCATATATATCGGCTTTCCATCCTATAAAAACAGAAGACATAATTACTTGTTTGCAGTAGGCCTAAAGGGGTTCTGGTGTTATATATTATACAGGCCTACTGCGACTTGGGAGAGAATTTTTTGAACATTTTCTGACAATCAAACAAGGCAAAACAAATACTCTACTGAAGAGATGTTGTACAGCCTGGGCACACAGATTGATGTCTCTAACCCACATTACGTATCTCACATCCAGAAAAACTAACTGACGGCCTACATAATATTATTAAGAGTGATGCTGATGTGAAAACGTCCCATAAATTGATGGAGCATCATGCATGAATGAATACACAGTGTCAGTGTACTACTAGTACTAGCCAGTAGAATTGTACTTATATTAAGGGCAGACAGGATGGCGTAGTGGTTGGGATTCGAGCTAGGGGAGCTGAGGGTCGCTGTTCGAATCCCAGTCATTACACATGCTGCTACGCCTAAGGAGGTGAGCTCTCCGGAAAATAGCCTAGCTTGCCCACTCCTACCTTGCACAGGGCTACGCTAAATTGAGTTTCATGTGTATGTTACTATGTAATATGCTTCATGTACTGCAAAGATAGCTGGATAGCTACTACTAAAAACTGATTTACATTCTTTTAACAACTTGCACTCATAGTTTTACTTTAGCTCGATTTTGTTTTTTATTTTCTAAATGTTAACTCTCTTTTTCGCGAGTCACACTACCGAGCAGCGCCCACAGAAACTCCAAAACCCTGATTACGCATTAATAGACTGATTATTATATCCTTTATGCCAGCTATTCCGGTGATTAGGATCAATTGGGAAGTAAGTAGGTAAGTAAGCTACTATAACTAAGTATCTAGTTATCTGATTATCAGTTAAGAACAGTTAAGAGTGAGCAACTCCTTGCAGTGAGTCAGTCATTAGTTAGTGAGTGTACCAACGTCACCATAAATATCAATTACTGAATAGTGAATTATATCAAGGACCAGGAGTAAGACTACGAGTGTAAGTAGTAATTAGTAAGATGATATGTTGTCAGATAAGTAGGGGAAGGCGGGGTACGTTGAGCCAGTTTTTACATTTTTCATTGTAACATGCAGTTGAATTGTGCCAGATTAACAAAAATTGGCACTGAAATTGGTCTTCATGTCTTCCATCAACATGAGTGAGGTCAGAAACCTATTGCAGCAAGAAAAGGAAATATTGCTGTTTCAAAAAAAATCGGGAAGCGGCTCAACGTGCCCCAATCACGGGGCACGTTGAGCCGGGTCTGCATTTTGAATGGGGCACGTTGAGCCACTCTGTTATGGTCATCTCTTTGCTGGTGATAACTTTTTAATTCATTGCAACCATAAGAAATAAAGGAAAGGAACCAAATTCATTGCATTCAGCTCATTTTTTCACTCAAGTGAACTATAAAATATAATTCGCAACACAAATAAATGTCTTAAATTTTTGCCGTTGAGGAAAACTTGCACACGGCAAACTTGGTGATAAATAAGTGAAGGGAAAAGTGAACTCAGAGTAATTGCTGACTTCATTAAAGAAACATCAATTGCAATGTTTTTGTTTTTGTGTACATGTACTTCATATACACTTTCATGATATAACATTTATATACTGCGGAGCATGGCTCAACGTGCCCCAACAGCCTGTTTTTCACTCTCAATTCGAGTTCAACAAAATCTCTCCATCAGAGATAAGTTTAGATTATGTGATTTTGAGACTAAATATGATGTTATCACATAATAAAAGTTGCAACTTCTCAGTCACGCCTTGTTGGGAATAAATGACATTTCCGTCGATTGGCGCAGTATTTACTTTTTACTCTAAAAACGATGAAAAACTAAATAATTATCTTCCCTTAGTAGCTATCTTTCTTTTTGTCTGCTCAAAAAGGGTGCCTTTGGTCACATGACCTCTGATGGAGAGGAAAACTCAAAACATAAAATGGTATTTGAAATAAGTGGGGTGGATCAACGTGCCCCATGGCTCAACGTGCCCCGCCTTCCCCTATTTGATAAGTTTATTTAGTTTCAATGAGAGACTTTACCTCAGAGCCATCATAGCTTTTCATTTGTTCTGCAGTGAATATTTTGAAGTCTTTTGTCAGATCGACATCTACCTTCTTTAGCTCATAGCAGTGAATTAAAGTTATAAATGAAGAGATGAAGAAAACTTTTGCTATTCCGGAAGTCATCTTGAAACATGAGATTAGGAAAGATGAAATTATTAGTAGTGCACTGATTGGTCTACGTGTCTTGCACTGAGATATGATTGGCCAGTGTATTCTTACAAGGTTATTTGTTAATGTTGTATGAGAGCACAACTCCCTAACTAGAATGCAGTATTCCTAGACATAATACTTGATCAGAGCAGGGAGGGATCACAGTTATTGACAACCTCCCCGTGCTGACATGGTTTTTATAGTGGTCTACAGCTCCTGACCCTCCTAAGCCATGATAGCGGGATATCGTCCACCGATACACCTACCTTATCATATAAAACTTGTCCAAATGAATGATATTAGAAGGTATGCCTTCCATTCTCTTTTATTTTTCTGTAAAACAATACACAGTGAACAAAAAATATGCATAAACATCACAATGTGAAAGCAAACCCAAGGTTTGAACATGTATCCGCTAACAAAGCCCTAAATTAAATATGATGAAAGCAGCAAAAAGCAGCTGATAAACAGGGCAGGAAATAAGCTTGAGTTCACAAATTGTTATGATCAGGCGGTAGTGATACATCCATCAAAAACAGTTTGGGTACTCAAGCTATAGGAGAAGCAGCAGTGAGTCAACAATGGCTCACTACTGAGGAGAAAAAAACTGAACCTAGTCCATAATAAAATATAAATACTCTCTAATTAGGACCGGATAAAGGGGCGGGGCCTCATCATAGCTGAAGTTCTAGTTGATTTTGCATCAGGAGCTGGTGATATATTGCTGTAGATCAGATTGAGTTGGGGGAGTAGGGGGGGACTAGTGTGTGAGGCACGAGATAAATCAGCTCTAATGTAGTACAGTAAGAGAACAGGAATACCAGTATCCCTATAAAACCTCTATATAACCGTCAAACAACCTTCATGTATCCATCGCCATGACGACGACGCAAACATTCTAAAATACTGCTGAAAAAGTGCTATGAAAATAAAAACAATATTGAAAAAGCATTGCACATCTGAGGGATGGGAATTAGATAGCCGATCATTGGGGGCTTAGGGGCTCGGGGGAGACAACGACTAAACTCGGCTCATCCACGACTACAGAGTGTGCGCTGCTTATATCACAATAATAGGGTAGTAGTTAGATAGACATATAGGTGTCTATAAACTGTAAAGGTTCTTTGGGATAATGTCGTCATCTCTGACTTAAGTTCACCAGTGAGTAACCCTACTTCTCACTTCTCTGTTTGCGATCTACAAAAGAGTAAATAAGGGGATCACATTCACATTACATCACATCATAGTGACATCACAGTGACATCACATCATAGTGACATCACATCACAGTGACATCACAGTGACATCACATCACAGTGACATCACAGTGACATCACATCACAGTGACATCACAGTGCTTACATATCGCTGATAGATCACGCTTAACGCTCAATTTGTGGTGGTGAGTAAGATGAGGTAATAACAATTCAAGTTCAATTATACCCCTCACAACGAACCTTCTTTACTCTGTTTTGTAAATTTAAAACCCAGAACTAATTCTGATCGTGCATTCTAATGTGCCAAATCACCAAGAGAACTAACATTCAATAAAATCTACCGGCATCGATGAGCACCTCGGCTCAATAAGTAACGAGTAACACTGGTCATGTATATTGATCGATGATAGCTTTGATCACGAACACTTATACTTTAATTATACACAGGGGTGGCATCATGCTGCTGGGGCCGGCCATGAGGAGGTAGTACTAGAGAAGGCATCAAAACAGCGCTTGAGTCATGGTTTCTAGCTGAAGACCTGTGTGTTGTTCAGTGGTATTCACACAAATGTATATTATGTTACGTATGGTACTGATACTTATTTATACATAGACACTATTAAACTGTATCTATATTTGATGGAGATACTTACGTTTGTCATAATTAGACTGTAGTTTCTCTTGTACTCTAATTCTAGCGTTGAGCGTCTCAAACTGAATACCCAGTTTCTCCAGATGAGCATTACCATCGATTATCTTTGCTATTTCCTGTTCTGCTTTTACTCCCAATATTGAGGGTTTCTGAGATCAAAAAGGCTCAAATTTATCAAAACTGATACTACAAATAAATTCTAAAATAGCACAAGAGTGTGACATCAACTGGAGAAGAATTCTGCTACAAGTAAAACTATGTGAACCGCGGAACTGAGAGAGACTTTGAGATTGGGATCTTTACGCTATTCTGATAGATGTTGATTATTTATCTAGACACGTCTCACCCTGTGACACAGGCAATGCTGTGCTGAAGAGCAATATCATAGCTTATATAAAACAAGGTAAACACTAGACAGAATAGAAATGTAATAATCCTCTGAGTAACGGACCCCCAACCATTCACAGCACCCACACTGATTCTGAGCACCCACACTGATTCTGATAGATATACACACACTAATGGTGTTATCTCAGCGTCCAGGTGACTCACATACATACCTGATTCTCGAATGAGATCTCTTTTATGGAGAGGTTTTCTCCGATTGCTTTTAGTATTTCTATGATCATATCTCGTCTGATGTAGTTAGAATCGAGTATCACTGTTGTTAGTGTTTTATTCTTCTTCAGCGCTCCTGATAATTTCTACAACAATTAATCACAAGTGAAGCTATGCTAAGCTTACAGTGTTCTAATAGATTTCTGCGGAATGTGTCGGGTGGTCGACACCTTCTAGAACATTGTGTCTGTGCACAAATGAATGGAGGTTACCTTGTTTGCATTCCAAAAACACAATTATGGAAGTGACCATGTTATATAATGTAAGACTTCTTGTGAGAAGGTGCATTTCTAATGAGGGATCGGATCATAATAATATCTGTTCTGGGGAGGATTGGTGGTCATGAGTAGCCGTGGGTAGTGAAGCATAATACACTGACCTCGCGTCTTACTAACAGTTTGTTGTTTGTTGTAATTCAAGGTTTGCAGAGGGGAGTTTTGAGGGTAGTGTAGTTACGTGATGTAGCCTATTAACACCTTGTTGACAGAGATAGTTTGCAGATGTAGTGTAGCTGTAGAGGGAGATAATGTGATGTGATATATAACATACCTTAGCGACTCGGTCGGTCATACCAGTACTAGCCAGAGCTAGAGTCTCCAGAGTTGTGTTAGATTCTAAAGCATCAAATAGCCTCTCAAATTTCTCCGCTGATATATTCTGAGAAAGAGAAGTAAGAGATACCCCCGTTAATGACTGACAAGTGTATCAGTGAGAACCCAGCCTACTATAATATGTCTTCGGGTCACCAAAGTTACAACAAGGTCCCATTCAGGTATAAACTTGTAATACTCTCATAGAGATACCACCCATCTCACTCTATTCGGATCATTTGACAGGACACCCAGTGTGACTTGTCATTTGCTTAAGATTCCATCGAGACAGCGAGTATTAACTAACTAATATATATATATATATATATATATATATATATATCTATAGACTTGTAGTAATGATTGTCTCACTTTAATATTATTAAGATTGAGCTCTTTAAGAGATGAGTCGTTACTGGAGAGCTGATCGATACTTTTCTCAACATCAGTACTGTTAGGAGCGACAGGAGCGGATATCGTGGGCATTGTAGCCTTAGCTACACCCTTAAACCCTCCGTGTACGGGCTTATCTGTCATAGAGGCGTTATACTGGTCCTGGTTCAACATGGCGTGAAATCCGAGTGCAGCTGAAAAATGGCGGGAAAGGTAAGAGGATAAAAAACTGTTATTTCAGTCAGAATCAGCACAAGGAGCTTGAGCAAAGGTTTATGACTTTCAGTCCTCCTGCCATATAAAAACTCGATGTGCAGATTCAACTAATTTGCAGTTAAAGGGATGGTAACAAGTGATATAATATGCATAGCTATACTTTATTTATCAAAACTGTTTTTATAATTGGGAGTTACCATCTCTCTGAACAGTATGTTCAGAGAGATGGTAACTCCCAATTATTAACAAGTTTCATAGCAAAACCTATACTAATTGAGAACTCTATATCTATCCTCAATCATTATAGCAGTATCACGTGAACACGTGATTCTTCTACGATTCAGAAGCTGCCAACCTAGTCTCTAAAGCTTTTCTCAGAGTTTTCAGACTAGTGTTAGGGCATGAGCTGCAAGACCAAACAATCTTTTCTTTTTCAAACTGAGAGGAGGAACAAACCTGCTAAGTCTACTAGTTCCTCTTCTGTGGCCTGGTTTAAAATATCGTCGAAATCAGTTTTTAGATCTGAGCCGTCTCCTGTACCGTTGAGCTCGTCTACTTTGACATCCTCATCTTTAGGTGTGAACACCTTCCCTCGCTTCTCCTGGTAAGTTATAGTCAGTATGTAGTTATCACATTCAATACAAATCAGATACCAGCGGCACAAACACGGAACAGAGGCCGCAACATGAATTATTCATGTAGCCTCACACAAAGCCCAAAAATGCACTCTGCAGCAATTGGCATCTACCTGTATCCTACCTGTATCCTACCTGTATCCTACCTGTATCCTACCTGTATCCTACCTGTATCCTACCTGTATCCCATCATACCATCGCCTCCCACTATCGATTTCATAGAGATGGAAAAGCAGCTATTGCTTAATGAGGTTGTCAACTAAACAATTTAATGCTAGCCCAGTCTACCTTTGTTAGAGAGGATCTCCTCGCTGCAAAAGGTGTCAACCGACCCCTTATACAGCCTCACATTGATACCTTGGTACTACGATACCTCAATGGTATATAATATGACATTCAGGTATAGACCGAGTATCTTGGTGCTAGGGTGTCTGAGTGATATATAATATAAGATGCAGGTATAGACCGAGTATCTTGGTGCTAGGGTGTCTGAGTGATATATAATATAAGATGCAGGTATAGACTGAGTACCTTAGTATAAGGTTTAGCCTCCTCCCAATCTTTCTCAGCTTTAGCCTTATCCTCTA
Source organism: Membranipora membranacea (assembly GCA_914767715.1). Taxonomy (NCBI): domain Eukaryota; kingdom Metazoa; phylum Bryozoa; class Gymnolaemata; order Cheilostomatida; family Membraniporidae; genus Membranipora; species Membranipora membranacea. Next base: position 177,169 of record OU612072.1, on the reverse strand, counting down.
TGAACTTAAGCAGAGCTTCTCTGTTCAGTGGTCCTGTGTCAGATTTCTCTGTCTGATTCTTCACTCTCTCTGATGGAGGCAGCAAAGAATTCTACAAATACAGAGAAAAGCTGATGTGAGCAGCTGTGAGTCTATGTGAGCAGCTGTGAGTCTATAATATACCACTCACTGAGTCTATAATGTATCACTCACATATAACGTTAGCCCCCCCCCCCCTTCCCCCCAATGTGATTCTCTTCTACCTAAGAACCATGATCAAAGTTACCCCCAATGCTTTATTGTATGACTTCACCCAATGAGAGCGATCTGAGAAGGTAGTTTCATGCAGTCTGTCCTTTCTAGTCAAGACATGCTACATAGAGCTATAATTGGTAGTGTAAACCAAGATGATTGATTATCTATTGATTTATAACTCACTATAATATCAATCATCAATATTGGATTGAAAGGATTGAAAGGATGAAAGGCATGCCAATACAATATAATGTTATTATTGTGCAGTACTACCCAAGTGAAGTTTGAAAAGTTGGGACATTTTTGCAATTGCTTGAGATACCAAAACTCCAGACCAGCCAAACATCTTTATTTCCCTTTACAGTCTCCCACCTCAACTAGCCAAAGTTTAGTGCTAGATAACACCACGTCACCCTGATCTAGCTAAACTAAACTCTAGCTAACATTAACTCGTCTATGATACTCACATCAGGGTCTGTCTCGTTCTCTAGAGCCTCTATCTCTTCTGGTGTCAGCTGAGCTAACAGCTCATCTATATCTATCTCATCAAACACTGATACCTCAGATTTCTTACTCCATGGGGCGTCCATATCTTCTGTAGTCATGACTACGCATAAATATAAACAAACAGAGGTGATGATAATTTAAACATGACAGAAAAAAGGATATATCTGATGTTTTTCAATTGCAAATAGTCTCACATTACGCAATGAAAAAAGGTAAAGCGTAAAGCATCCAAAAGTATTTGTTAACCTCCACAAGCATAGATAAAAAGGCAGAGATCACTTTCACGCGCTACTTATAATTGACATTATGTGGAGGATGAAGCTACCAGGTCAGCACATAGTACCAGGTCAGCGCATAGTACCAGGTCAGCGCATAGTACCAGGTCAGCACATAGTACCAGGTCAGCACATAGTACCAGGTCAGCACATAGTACCAGGTCAGCACATAGTACCGGGTCAGCACATAGTACCAGGTCAGCGCATAGTACCAGGTCAGCGCATAGTACCAGGTCAGCACATAGTACCGGGTCAGCACATAGTACCAGCTCAGCGCATAGTACCAGGTCAGCGCATAGTACCAGGTCAGCGCATAGTACCAGGTCAGCACATAGTACCAGGTCAGCACATAGTACCAGGTCAGCACATAGTACCAGGTCAGCACATAGTACCAGGTCAGCACATAGTACCAGGTCAGCACATAGTACCAGGTCAGCACATAGCAGCCGGGAAGGAGGGGAGTCACTCATACTAGTAAGATATTCAGAAAGCCCATTAGATATGGTTTGAGGTGGTTAATACTCAGCACAGTAGATAGTGATGACAATTTGGCCTGTGTGTAAGCCTTTCCTTCTCACAGTTACAGCGCTAATTATAGGATAAGCCCCATAGATTAAATGTCAGTATAATTACAGCATGTATGATTATTCCTTTATTACCTAATGAATAAGAACATTGACTCAGCTACGACCGAGAGCCGCTGTAACATCGGCCAGCGATGAGTACAATGTGCACTGTTACACCAATAAACTGAGAGGGAGTTCACTGGATACACTTATGCACTTGAGTGTAATGATCTCAGACTTTCCAATGTCACAGAGACCTATTTCCTGGTACTTGACGTAAATTAGTTCTGATTGCCAATGAACCCAAACCCAGCACCCACAGCTGCACTGTATACACAGAGCATAATGAATGGTATTAGCAGTAACTAGAGATTTTCGATGTCGGGCGAGCAAAATAAAGTTGGTTGGTAGATAGTGATGAGGCATCGAATAAACCCAAAGCTATGAGGGGAGTTGTTATAAAGGCTGAGCACAAGTTACACACAGGCCTCGGCCTGGGGAGTTAGGTAATCTGGACTGGTCCAAACAAAAACATAGCAGCTTAATTGGGCTGCTCTGGTACTGAGAATATAAATCAGGAGATGATGATAACCTGATATACACTGCTCTACAGCTACATCAGTAATCATTCAGGCATCAGGCAGTAATAAAGGGCGTGTTAAAAGTTGCAGCATCCCCATTAATGAAAACACAACAGATAGGCTGATGCTGCTGCAGCTCTAAGAAACGTAAACAATCAGGAAAACATTTACGTATTTAAAAATAAATTATGTGATGATAGAATGATTGTGAATGTCTGAGCATATACTGCTCTGAGATGTAGTCTGTACCGGCAGACTACGCTCTGAGATGTAGTCTGTACCGGCAGACTACGCTCTGAGATGTAGTCTGTACCGGCAGACTACGCTCTGAGATGTAGCACTTATGCAGCCACAGATCGATAGGCTAGGCTAGGCTACTAGTGAGACGCCCAGCTTAAAATTATAATCAAATAACATAACACCACTACCTCCTTAGTTTAAGTGCTCAAACAGTGCAAGATGCTGGTAGAGGCATTTCATTATCAACCACTTTCTGGTTGATAATGAAATGCCTCTACCAGCATCTTGCACCGTTTGAGCACTCAAACTACTACCTCCTACAAGTCTGAGCGCTTAGATTGGGTTTCTCAGTGAAGTACCAGGACAGGTATAAGCAGACAATGTAAGGTTCTCAGTAGGATATGCTGAGCAGTGAGTAGGCAATAAAAAGACACCCATGGTGATAAAATGTGTCAAGGGAAATAAACGACATAAATTACATACCAGAGCCTTGTGATAAGCAATAAAGACAATCAAAGTATAAACATCAAAAGCCAACATATATATGAGCAGCAGCCAGTAAAGCTACCATGGGAATGTGGAGCCCTGCCAAGCAGTATGAACAGCAGCTGAGAGACGACATCACTGACACACAGACAGACAAACTTACACTGCTGCTGACCCACTCTGCTGCTGACCTATATACTCGCTGACTCTCACAGGCCGATAGATTCCTGTACCCAATGAGAAAGATTGTAAACAATATTCTATTAATTTTTAATGGATCTTATTGTAAAACTCATCAGCTAATGGCTTTCACACAGTATAGTAAGCCTAATATGGGAATGGTTAACATCTACAGATATTATATAAGGTGGTTGTTTCTCTGTCACAAATAGGTCTACCTTATGGCAGTGATTGAAGCTTCAAAGTTCCTGTTGGAAATATATCCTTAGGGGCTTTAGTCAATTTCTGTATAACCATATTGAGATATAAACACTCTAAATCAAACACGAGTGTCAATATTGAATTATATGTTGTCTGCAGAGCGGTGAAAGCAGGTCTTTGGCCAGACGGTTGTTGTGTAACAAAACATCAGATCACAAGTTGCATCAAAATCAGCTAATAACAGGATAAGGGACTTTGTTTATCTATTTTAATGAAATGCTTGGCAGATTTCACTTGACTGGGTCAGAGTTAACACCTGCCTTATCACAGGGTAAAAACAAGATTATCTGTGTGATACTAGTATATGATATAACCTTACAAGGCCCAGACTAGGGAAATAAGTAGTGCATGCAAATACAATCCTACAACAGGCACTCCAGATCTAAAGTAAACTCTCTTATGTAAAGAGGTAGTTGACTTTGTAGTAAGATATTATTGTTGACATAAGAGAAGAATAAAACTTTTATAGCTGCACTGTCTCCAACAAATAAGCCTTTCCTTATAAGCCCTAAAGCTCAAAAATGAGTACAATACCAATATCACAGAGTACTCTGTGACCAATATCACGGACAGTACTCTGTGTCCAATATCACGGACAGCACTCTGTGTCCAATATCACAGACAGTACTCTGTGTCCAATATCACTGGGAATATCTCTGTAGTAATGTCATTCTTGTCCAGGAGCAGCTCAGTCACATACAGGGTTATCTCAGTATGCCCGCCTCTGTATCTATGTAATCTAACTTCACTCTTACAGGCCTACATGTGTTGTGATAAATCTTGCACACCGCCGAACACTGACAATCCTAAATACTGGAGCAGCTACGACTGTGAGATATTGTGTCTGCAGGTGATGTATCTGACAGATGAACAGTTCGATACAAGAAGACCAAATTACCATCCATGAAATCTGATATTAATATTCAAACATTCAGCGACAGATGTAAGGATATCTATCTATAGTCTCTGATAATACCCCAGCCTTGGTATGTTAATAACCAACTATCAGAATATAATACCTCATAACCAGATTCAGTTACATTCAATAACCTATCATAAATATCAACAGATAAATCTTCAATCCAAAATAGACAAATTATTACGTGCATTCAGCTGAATCAAATGTCAAACTGTTATCTGAAAGATGGTAAAAGCTTTTTACATAACATAACTTGCGCCTAGGTGATCTAGGTCTATAATGTATTACCCGTCCCGACCTGCCTCGTACCCGTCCCGTCCTGCCTCGTACCCGTCCCGCCTGGTATTACCATACAGGATATGAAGCTAATTACTTTTAGCTATTTCTCATGAGGTCATCTTCAAAGTATTTGTCAGGTGATAAAATCAAACATGAGCGCCACCGTGAGACGGCTTCAGAGTGAACGAGGCCTTAGTTGTATATAAGGATCATTCACACTTTGTCAGCGTGCCGATATACCAAACTAATCAGTTAACATGTCCACAATGAAGAAAGAAATGCTAGTGATCAGTCTGAAGGAAACAGAAACATACTACTGCTGCTATAAGCAGCCAGTTTTCACTTTAAAAACTATCCCAGGACATTGCTTCTTTAACCATTTCAATATCTTCATAGCATCTAACAGCCTCTACTAATCACACATTAATAGTGTCAAATCTCCAACTCTGTGCGACTGCCAGAGGTCAACAAGGTGTAACTGTTTATTATCTAACTAAAATGAAATACACTTGTGGGCCGATTGCTCAAAATTATGAAGAAGGAACCTAACTGCTTGTCTAGTAAGCATGCTTAGTCCTATCATGACATTCTCACTCGTTATAGAAGTAACTACGTTTGCAAAAACTAAATTTGAGTATAATCCTACAATCAAAATATGATGAACAGACAAGCACACTTATAATCACACTATCAAAATCCTAATAAGATGCTTTACAGTGCCTGCTGGGGAACAAACTCACACTATATACTACTCCTACTCCTAAGGTTAAAAATAAGCGACATCAATTTCTAACCCGGAATGGGTCAGTTTTTACTTTACTATGTCTGCGCAACAGATTGTAATCCAAAACTACCCCATAGATATAAATCACTGACTAGAACAACAGTGACTGGAATTATTTATAGATAAACTAAACTGACATAATCAAAGCAATTAAACCAACATCGTACACCATAATAGGTCTACATTCCTAAGTCAGTTGGGTTCGAGGGACGCGCAGACAAAAAGATACCAAACAATCCTCAATATCAATCATGTCCTTAAGCCCTACATTTTCTGCATGGAAACATGTAAATCTTTGATAATGTCCCTGCACTCTGATGTTGGTAAACAAACAACAGCAACAACATCATTAAAATTATTGGATCAACGGGTTTAAGGATCTCTCTCTAAATGTCAGACGATTACCAACTGAGCATGAGGTACTAACTGTGGTGCGAATCCACATAAATATACTGGTCATACTAACCTGTCTATCTAGAGTAGGTCCCAAGTGAATTCATAATCAGAGATTTATTGGAGGAATTTGAGACAATGAGTAGAATTTTCCAATGGGTAGTTAATTTCTCCCAAGTTCCAGCATTATGTTCAAAACCAAATGCAACTCTCAGCCATACAACACATTCTTACTGCATGGTCTATTTTCCGGGTGAGGACAGTATACTCAGGGCTTACACGGTGTATACTCAGGGCTTACACGATGTATACTCAGGGCTTACACGATGTATTATCAGGGCTTACACGATGTATACTCAGGGCTTACACGATGAATTCCTTGCCAAATTCATAATGTGTTTCGGCTCAGGCTTCAGCTGAATGCGGTGGTCAGCAATGCTTCATAGAAGGACAGACTTATTCTCATCCTGACTGAAGTTGGCTTTCTTTAAAACTATCATGTTCTATTCTACTATCTATTCTGTATTTTATTTAGTTAACTTACCTGTCCTAATATCATATATGACTTAGCTTATCTTAGTTAGCACTTTTAGATTTGCTTACTTTCCACTCTCTTAGGATATATGTATCATCCAGGCAGAAACAATAGTCATAGACATTCAAAATCATACTCTCATCTCACATGCCCTATCTATGTAGGGAGTTCAATGTCCGTATGCCATAATAAATAGTTGTACTGTGGTCATGTTGAACAAAAAAATGAAAATTTTAAATTAAAGACATCTTTTTAATTCATCTACTTGTACCCTAACTGAACCAAAAATGTGGACTAGCACAGTCAAGACCTGATACCTTAACTCAGAGCCTGTCAATTTATACAAAATACATGCCGATCATACCTGCAGTATATTGCTGTGGTCACTGGGAGAGTAGAAGCAAGGATAACAGAAGAACACTGCTTATTGCAAGAATCTCAGAATTTCCAGAGCTGCAATTCCGGAAATGGATTTCTTGACCTTGACACAAATAATGTTGACCTCAAGCTAACCGTTTTAATGAGCTTAAGAGAGCATAACTCTGACATCAAATGAAGGATCTGCATACTAGCATCACCCTCCCTGCTAGCATCAGTCCCAAACTCCCTGCTAGCATAACCATGCCTTGCTAGTTCTTCACCCAAGCTATGAACAATCAATATGATGTTATAAACTAAATGTAGCTAATTTATGGTAGCTTGACATATCACTTATAATCTCGTGCGATCTAGACAGAGTCAACATCGTCACTCTGCCAGGCCGACTGACAAGGGTCTCAGAACAGAGAGCTTAAAGAACACAATTTTTCACATATAGGGTGTTTGAGTTTTTTAAACTTCCTTTATCGAAGACATTTTAAATACATATTGATTTCAGTTTTTTTCTTTTTATGTAATACTCGCTCTTATTATGATTGCCATGTTGCCATGTACTATTTTGAGCGGGAAAAATAAAGTGGATATAAGTCAATCAAAAAAAATCTGAATATCATCAGATGGTATGGGTATGGAGAGATGACGAGTCGGAATTCCGGCTTGTGTGAGAAAGACTATAAAAAATAGCTTTATCCATGATTGAATGGTACAAAACAATTTGAGGGCGATGAGTTTTGCATCGCTAGGGACAATAATGATAGTCATTTCAGCCCACATTTCTATTATACACACATTGTCGCTCATGAGCTCGCTTGTCATGACAAGCTTTATTCAGTGAGTGGAGGGGGGGGATAAAGAGACGTCAGGCAGGAGCATTACTGAACTTTGTTTTAAACTTATAATATAATTTTTGATATTTCAGAACTGAAAAAAATAAAAGCATAGACATGATAGATCATAGGAAATAAAGGATTCTTCATATTTGAAATTATTCACGTAAATTCAACAATACTTAAGACATGTAGACGAAAACAGTGGTCCATTTCTTGGACAACGTCACACCCAGAAAACTCAATATTGTGAATTATTTGATTCAGCATTTGGCTGTTTAAGTTTTTGCAGCATTGCAACATTGGAAACATTATGCCATGCATGTTACATTAGTGTAACTCGGTAACATCATTCTAAGGCTTACTCTGTGACATTAATATAAATACTAGCAGGTATAGCTACAATATAACCTCTCTCATATAATACACTCACAACTACTCTACATATATACACATATCTGGTGGTGGTGGTGACTCTCTCGCTCACACAGGACTCAGGCCTGCTCTATGAGACACTGATTAACGACCTTGAGAAGGTTACTGTTCTCTAACGCTGCCGCCACTCTCTCTTTATCGTTTAGTTGTTTATTTACAGCGTCCTCTGAGGCGTGACTACCAGGAGTTATCCTCACATCTACCTTAAACCTCGGCGGTAACGATCTATAAATAGAAACCTTGGCGGTAACGATCTACAAGTCATTATAATTATCAGTCGGACGGGGAGGGGGGAGGGTGGGAGAGTGTCTGAGGGGCTCAGACTACTATTGAACATGTGAGACAAACATATTTTAAAGCTATTGTTATGTGATAAAAATTATGATGAGGTTATTTAGAAGTTAGTTTAAAGATTATGGGTATTATGTAGGTGATAGATAGTTATAATGTATGAGTAACATGGGTCAAGTTCATAGAATTTGCTTGCATTTAGAGTGTCTTCCTGTCCTGGAGGCTCACCACATAATGTGAAAAGTGAGAAACTTGAAATGCTGGTAAATTGAATCATATTTGGTCCGAGTATTACGGGCCACGTAACAAGGACTCTCGCCCCCTCCCTGTCCGACGGCCCCCAGGGGATAGAAGGCAGAGAGATATTAGCACAGCTGATTACAGATATACAGATACATATACGTGTATATATGTTTAGATATATAGAGATACAGACCTGATCAGTTTGACCCTGATAGATAATCCTATAAGAGTAGCCATACTACAGTGAGGTATAGTAGGAGTGAAGTGTACCATCACTGTGTTAGCACAGTTATCCACCTACAATAATCAGAATACAGTAAACTAGTCTTATCGACCTATCGCTTTTGGTAGATGGATGTCCCTATTCTGATCTATGAGTAGAACTCCTACATCAGAAAGAAAATGCAGAGTGTATCAATTGTTGTAGAACTTGTTTGATTCCTATAGCTGAGACCATAATGACTAGCCTTATTTCTTTATGCTTTAAATTCAGTTTAATCAAATAAAAGAGTTTGGCATCTTGTATTCAATGGGGGATAATACAACATGATTGTATTATCAAAGTACAGGTACCATTAGTACTCAGAGGTCCCAGAAATCAAGTTTGCTCTTGCATTTAATGGTTATCAAACTTACATGACTGACAAATGAGGTCAACAAGATCTGGAACCTCAATGCGTATTTTGGTTTCCTGGATGGCAGTTGGTTTATCCAGAGTGTGTGTTGTTTTTGTATTTGGGACAATGGTAAACATAGTGAATATGGTCATCAAGGTTTGCACCACAACCAGGACATGAGGGCTCATCAGCTAATCTTAATTTAGTCAGGTGAGACCTGAACTGTCCATGGCCTATGATTGTGTTAATTGTATGTGAGATAAGTGGTTTGTTAATTTTGAAAGGCTCTTCATATTCAGGGTGAGCAATAATGCTATAGTGCATTTAAATTTTTGGGTTTGGAGCCATTTTGAATGCACCCGTTCCTGCATGCTTTGCTTTGATTGAGGTTTTAGGTGGCTTACAGGAATTGTAGGGACAGGGTCAGCACCCACGGTGTCAAGCGCCACACCAATGTTAGCGAGTTCATCAGCCCGAGTTTGGCATAATAGTTTATAAAGCAAATAAAAGAGCAAGGGCTCAGCTAGATAGTCTGAATACTAGGGCGACGCCTGTCATGATGGACACCCATGTCAAGGCATGAGTCAGCACAGTGCCTGCTTACGAGCATAAACCCAAAGTCTGGGTTTAATTGATTGTCACTTGAGTTACATCTTGAATTGTATCTAGCATGTCATGTGACCTATATACTGACCTGGACATGTGACCTAAATACTGACCTGGACATGTGACCTACATACTGACCTTTAAATGTGACCTACATACTGACCTGGACATGTGAGTTCTCTATCACTTTCAGCTCCTCTAAGCTCAGGGGATGCTCAGGATCGTTAATACCTGACAACAGTGAATATACAGCATCAAGGCTTAGATAAAGTGATTATTGTCAGATAGAGAAAACTGCTGGGCAAGAAGAGTTGTTCAATGTCACTAGACGTACATTTCAGGGTAAACAAAATATGTGAAATACACCATTGAATTGACTGTTGAACTGTTGCAGTGAGATTTCTCTGTATTGAAGTTTTCTGGGACAAGGAGTTCTATGTCGCATCATCAGAAACAGATCAGAAAGCCATCACAGAACTAATGTATAATGGCTGTCATATCCTTAAGATGGTTCCGTATGTTATTGTGATAACTCTAAAAAGAAACGAGATTGAGGGTGACACAAACCCCACCTAATAATTATAACCTATAACTACCGGCTAACCTCGGAGAATGTCGAATACTTCTCTGCTGTCGATCTCATCTTGCAGCTCGTTATCAAGTTCGTTATCTGTGATTAACCTCTCCTCTGTGGCTTCGTGTATCTCAGGGTTAGCGTTATCTAAAGAGCTCATCTTCTATCAGCTTATCTCTTATAATAGGTCTACACAGGGCTGGGGAAGGTCTATATCTCTGTAAGTATGGACACCTGAAACAAGAAGTCATCATCAGTTATTGATCCACAACTTAAGTTTGTGAGAAAATCTTTAAAGTTATAACAGCAGAGGTCTATGTGGTGTAACCGGATATGGCCTGCAGGCAAAGCATGAGTCTAGCAAGAGAAGCGAAAGCCGATCTACACAGACTATATCTGGTGTGTACAAGAAGAGAGCCCTATAAGTATGGCTCATAAGATAAGTAGGCCATACTTATAGGGGAAGTCAAAACACATATACTCAACTCAGATACAAGAATATACAACTAGTAAGACTCAGAGATCTAACCAGCTTGTAAGTAGAATACTCTATACGGTGTCCAGATAAGATTGAGGTGTATTAAGAGACAGCTGTTTAGTAAAAGGGAAGGGAGATAGGCGGGGCGGGGATACATAAAGAGGACAGGTTACGGTCTGGTTTATATAGGCTGCTTATAATCTCTGCAGATTCAACCGGAGTGGAGGTCGGGGAAGAGTTAGAAGGTGCTGGAGACGTGGAGGATAAGATAGAGATTTGATCATTTACATTCTGGATTTAAGTGATCCTATATGACCCGCTGACTAGCAAAGCTCGAAAAAATAATTGTCAAGGTCAAGTGAATGGCGGTAGTTGAAAATTATTTGGCATACTTATGATCAAAATTTATCTAATTGATTGAACCCTAGGGTGGGTGTGCCTCTGGGAACCCCTGTCCAAATATCAGGACATGAGTGAGAAAGATGTTACCAGCCTGCGTAAACTCAAGGACAAACCAGGTGTGAAGCGGTTTTGTAGCTCATGTAACATAGAGATTGAGACAGCCCTGATGGGAGGTGGAGATGATAAACTGGCAACTGTCTCCAGCAACAGTACAATGAAAGGTAAGCTTGATAGCATTGAGGATATGGTCATGAGGTTAACCACAGCTGTGAGTACCAGTCAATCCAAGATGGAGGAACGAATGCAAAAACTGGAAACCAGTCATGCACAGGCAGTTGCTAGCAATAAGGAGGGTGTTAAGACTGCTGACCAGCTTCACAGTGATGCAAAAGCCCAATTTGACCAAATCCTTGAACAACAGCAATCAGAACACAGGAAGAAAAACTGTATTGTTTCTGGTATTGAACCTGAAGCAGGTAAAACCTCCATGAGAGATTACTCCTTTTCCTGGATGAGAGTTTCTCAACCACACCAAATCCACTGTCTGCCAAAAGACTGCGTACAAACCCCAATAATTCAGGAAACAAACCTGGTCTAGTCAAACTAGAGTTTGCCGATGAAGATAGTAAGTGGGTGTTTATGAAGCATGGCCATATTAAACTCAAACCAAAAGGAATCAACATCAGACAGGATGAGTTTCAAGCGGTACGTGACCAGCAGTACCAACTGAGACAACAAATCAGAGAAATGAAAGCGAGCGATGGTTACGATTCGCCTAAACAGTACCGCATCAGAAACATGAGGATCCAAAGTAATGCATCGGGGGACAGGGAATTCCTGCCGGTCAACAGGCCAGTTCGGCAGAAAACCAGCACTATGTAACTAAGAAAATCACTCTACAACACATGAATACCAGATCTCTAAAAGGCAAAACTATTGAACTGTCTTCTGTAACTCATGACAAAGACATTGTATGCATTACTGAAACCCATATTGATGACACGGTCAAAGATCATCAGATATTTGACTACAACTCTAAGTTAATCTATCGTAAAGACAGGAACATTCATGGGGTGGAGTCCTAATAGCAGTTGACCAGAAACTCCCAACCACCGAGATAGCATTCAACAATCCGGATGATACTGAACTCATCTTTGTCCGTGTGAAGAAGAAAATGATCATTGGCTGCTACTACAGACCCCAACACAACAGATGTTTTGATACCCTGGCCAATGCCCTAGAAGAGATATGTGCAAAATATCCTACAGACCACATAGTGTTGGTTGGTGACATGAACCTACCAGGTATCAACTGGCAGAATGGAACTGTCAAACCTCACACACAAGAACACAGACTAAAACAGAGTTTCCTCGCCCTTCTCAACCAGTTTGACATGGCCCAACTGGTTATGGAACCAACTCACAGGGAAACACTCTGGACCTACTCTGCACCAACGATTCTCAGGTGGTGCATGATGTAGAAGTCATATACCCTGGACTTAGGGACCACTGCATCATCCAGGAAACTATAGATGCCAAAATGCAAGTGACAAAGAAACCACTACACACAGTCAAACAGTACCATAAAGCTGATTTAGACAAATTCAGTGATGAGATGTGGAGATTGAAACATGACCTGGCAAACATCGACGACGTTGACGAAATGTGATTGTGTACCCACCATGGTTGTGAGCTTTAAGCCGCATGAAGAACCAGTCTGGTTTGACAAGAAATGCCGCAAGCTGGTTGCAAAGGAGAGACAACTGTACAACAAATGGAAGGAAAAGAAGAGTGATACTACCAGTGAGGCGCTTAACAAGAGCAAGAGGAGAAAAGCCAAAAAGCACTTTAACAAAGCAAAGCTAACCTATGTGGAGAGCAGATTGTGTAAGCCCCTGCTGGAGGGAAACAGCAAACCCTTCTACAGACATCTGAGAGGATAGAGACCAAAACAGCATATCTCACTGCTCAATACAGATGGTGACATCACTGATGACCCTGCTGTATGCTCCACAATCTTAAACACTCACTTTCACAACCAGTTCAATAAGACACATGCCCTCCACGGCCAGGATCCTGCATCACACAAACCCAACTGCGGAGAGATAGATGTATACGGTGTGATTAAACTTCTGAATAGCCTGAAGTCTGGAAAAGCTTCAGGCCCTGATGGCTTGAAAAAAGAAGACCTCCCTCTAGACACTGAGCAGACTGCAGGCTGCTTATCCCTGATCTTCAACAAATCTCTAACATTTGACAAACTGCCAGCTGAATGGAAGACTGCTAATGTGACACCCATTCATAAAAGCGGGAACAAACAGAATGCCAACAATTACCAACCAATCTCTCTCACAAGCATACCCTGTAAACTGCTTGAACATATTGTGCTGAGAAACCTTCTAGAAAAGATTGACAGTTGGCTCCACAATAGACAACATGGTTTCAGGAAAGGGCTTTCATGTGAAACTCATATATGCGCCACTTTGCATGAGATCATAGGAGCAACCGACAAGAAGTCCAGTGTGCACGCAGCAGTCTTGGACCTGTCAAAGGCCTTTGACCGCGTACCACATGCATTGCTAATGCAAGAACTGACGGACATATCTGGTATGGAAAGCTACCTGCTGGACTGGATACATGACTTCCTGTGTAACCGATCGCAGACAGTGGTGCTGGATGGAGCTAAATCTGAATCCCTTCCAGTGACATCCGGAGTCCCACAGGGCTCGGTGTTGGGTCCAGTGTTGTTTTTGGTGTATATCAACGATCTCCCCAGTCATGTTGATTGCTCTGCAGGCCTCTTTGCTGGTGATACCCTGACGTACCAAAATGTAGACAACACAAATGATGAGGAGAGATTTCAAGCAAACCTGGAGTCACTGAACACCTGGGCTAAAACCTGGGGGATGAGTTTTAATGCTAAGAAGTGTAAGATTATTGCCTTCCATCCCCAGAGAACAGTCCCAGAGTACACTATGGACAATATAGTGCTGTAGCACACAGATCACTGCAAATACTTGGGAGTGATACTGAAGTCAGACCTAAAGTTCACTGACCACATGGCCGACAAAATCTGCAGCGCCAGAAAGCAGATTGGGATGATCAGACGAGCTCTCTACTGGGCACCGCAGAGAGCCAGACTGATTGCATACAAGTCTCTCTGCCTTCCTCATCTGGAATATGCTTCCTGTGCCTGGGATCCTTCCACAAAGAGGGAGATCGAGGCACTCGAGATTGTGCAAAACCATGGTGGGAGAATGATCTGTGGATTGAAGGGGAGGGTAAAGCTCCTAAATAAGGTACTGTCAAGAGAGGAGGCCCATCCTGCACTCTGCACATCCTACGATGAAATAATAAACCAGCCCCATACTACAGTCTCGACAAGATCCCAAACACGGAACGAGCCACGCTCTATCGCTGCCACAGGGAACTGTTTTCATAACAGTTTTCTGCCCCGGACAATACGGGATATGAAAATCTAAGGAAAATCAGAGGACAATACTACTGATGCCCTACTGGATGGGTACATGTACCCACTCTGAACCCAAATGCCCTACCCATGGATGGTATTCTGGAACAATGTCCCAACCTTATGTAGTTATGTCCAAAAACTGAGGCACGCCCCTTACGCCCCACTAGGCGGTCTAGTGTGATGTCGTCTTTGATATAAGTGATGTAAGTAACTCGGGTAACAAATGAATTTTATTTTGTAATGTCTTATTTCATTAGGATATACATCAATAATCATCACCATTATTATTGTGGGATGTTGGTGTGGGCCTGTAAGAGATGGGACTTACATTACATGCTTCTACTTTTACTAAGCCAAGCCTAAACAATGTCCAGTATCACAATGACTATGACTATCAAATCAGCCGCACCCAAAAAAATTGTTTATATGGGTTTCTGATACTGGACATTGTAGCCTCACCTCAAAATTCTTATTTAGAGAAAGGGGTCTTTGAGATAAGGCTAACACACATTGGCAAAGTAAAGGCACATAAGTCCCATAAAGGCCCATCCATGGCTGGTAGGTCAACCAACCAAGGAGTACTAAAACAGACTCCTTGGCTTGGGTCAACATTGAATCTTGAAAGTGAGTGCCAAAACATTCCTCATTTTTCCTGAATTATTGCTTGATGGTAGGGTAGAACCCTGGACCTTACTAGTCAGGTCAGTTCTAGTCCTAAATGTAAACACTAGGCAGGATACAAAAGTTAAAACACCAGAGTAGATATATGGAGACAAGTGAAAAGTAAAATTTCGGTACATAGATGATTCGTACTGAGGACGATTCGTACGGACGTTTCGTACTTCCCAACTTTTTCTCATTTTTATTTATTTTATGATGGCACAACTCCTTATTGATTCTCATATAGCCCTTTGGCCAAAAATAGAGGCTAAAAAATTTTTTTGCTCTTTTTTTTTCTTTAGATACATCAATAACACTCAGAATTTCCTGATAATTCCAAATATGACATCAGAATTTGGGTAGAAACAGAGGTTCAAAAATTATCACTGTTTTTGTGACACCCCACTCTATTTTTTCAGTCGATTACTTTTCTACTTAGTCATCATTATTACTAGTCATGTCGACACAAATACAAGCGAATCGTTTTTAGTTTCTCATAATTTTTATATATGATATCTCACTGTAACATAAAATATAAGCATGATCATTGATAGACCAATATATAGAAAGGTAATCATAAAATCTCCACAACATTTCATCAGTAAAGTCTGCAATCAAGGTCTCATGTCACATATTATTTTCGTGAATTCAATACACTTAAAAAAATACATTATGTATCAACAAGAGGAAGTAAAACAAAACATAAAACATGGAAAAATCACTGAGAAGCAGCAAGGTACTGTAAACAATCAAGAATATGACAGTTGGCTGACTTCCATAAACAATTTTAATGCTTTCTGGTGATGTCTCTCTGAATCCTCCCAAGGTAAAGCTCATTCCCATTACATTCTTGGAGGAGACACAGTAGCTTTGTTGTACATAACTGACATATCAACATAACCAATCTCAAAGTCCCTTCCTTCATCATGTACCTCAAACAACACACCTATCAAAGTTAACTGAAAATTGAAAAGAAAATAACTCAATACTTATGGAGTCGTTTGCTCTTCTTACATGAGAGGATAAAGAAACACCATTGCTATTTGTCACATAGAAGCAATATTTAGAACAATATGCAAGATCGAAGCTTTAAAACATGTAGATATTGCACAGGGAAACATCATTATTGAACAACCAATATGCATATGAAAATTTCAACATAGTAGTACTAAGGATACAAGAGACTCATTCGAGCCTGGACACGCTGATCGTCTTATTTCTCCAGCAGTGATTGTGATTGGGACTATGATTGAGCTAGGCTGGTGTTGATTCCTGCATTATTTGCGGGATAAAAAGCAATGAAAGGCAGGAAGCCAAAGGATGACACAAGTGTCCCCTGTGGACACATAGGCAGCATATCAGCAACATATTTATCTATGAAGAGTCGTATTTGCCATCCGTACTGTCAGACTTACTGATAAGTACATTGATGTCAATCCTGCACTCCAAGGAAAGCTTTCTCTGTTGAGTGACACTTCTTCATAGACGATCTCTACAATGATAAACCATTCCCTTGATGATGACATGCAGGAATGAACATCATGAATAAACATGAACTGAAATTTTTTTGTTAATCAGGAAGATTAACTTCATAAAATGACTGATCACATATAGAGTGATTCGAATGATGAGTGATGAGCATGTGAAGGACTGGTCTCAAAAGTCTAACAGTGATGTGGAGGGGCGGCATAATGGCATAAAATGCAGGAAAAATGAGCGGTCCGCAAGTAAACAGACGGCAAAAACAACAGTTGTGATATAGGGTAAATCGTAAAAGCGGTTGATTTGATATGGGATTTGAGTATATGGCATTTCATTTCGCACTATTTTAGTACTTACAGCATTTCTTAAGCATACCATTGATGCAACTGAGATATGGGATATGTCGACTTCCTTGTCAATAAATCGCTCACTGCGAATTCTGGGTTAAGAACTCCTGATAAGTTGTCAGCAGCCGGGGGATCACTCCTGAGACGCGACCTCTGCAAAAATTGAATGCCCAATTATGTGGCTTGATATTTTGTTATAAAATGAACAGACACACATCAGTAAAATCAAAACAAGACTGATGCGCAGTTAGTTGGTTATATTCTGAATACAGATTGGTACTTTGGTGTACCATGACTACTAACTTGACAAATGAGGACTGGAGTAGTCGCTTCCACTGATGAAGGCTCCAGGAATGTTTCAGGCTCGTCAATCGGTCCATGTCAGTCATCACATAACTTGCCCTCCAAAATTACTGGAACCTCTCAAACAGAAGGATCTACAAGTATTAAAGAGCCATAAGAATAAGGGGATATTCCACAATTTAGGATTGGCAACATAGAGCTCTTATTGAGAAGGTTTGAATATGGGGTTACACCAGGAACAAGGACTAGACTAGCAGGTCCAACCATAAACATGCACCCAAGGTCACCATGGACAGCCAATGGAAAATAAATTGCTCTCAAGCCAGAGGGACTCAACTGGAGCAAGCCCTAGTTAGTAGCCATATTATAGCTACTAACTAGGGCTTGATCCAGTTGAGTCCCTCTCAACTGGAGGACAATTATTTCTTGGGAGAATGAGACTTAGGTATTTGTTTACTCCTTGCTTTAACATCTAGACTGGGTGTATGAACAAGGAGTAAATTGGTATGAATATAACATGGATGTTTATGTGCAGAATGACAATAAGCCTGTCTTTCCAAATTTCAGTAGGAAGAGCTTGTGTCTGGTTTCCACACATGAGTCATGACTAGTATGTAAAAGTATCTCCCTCTCTCATGCTAATAAGTGTATCTGCGCCTGCGCATTTGTACAGGAAGTACGAACTGACCTTAGTACGAACTGGAAGTACGAATGTGCACAAGTACGAAACGACATAGATTCAAAATTTCAGATCACATTTTCACTTGACCTTGACCTTAGTTCGGATCTTTATTTGATTGGTTGTTTTTATTGCAAGGCAAGCCTATCAGCAGAGTGCAGAAATAACAATAGGGCGCTGTTTGGAGTCAAGATGAGTTGTCTTCCCTCAGAACATCAGGGTGCAACTCCGGTAACCACTTAATGCCTTCCTGATTCCTCATTAGGCTAATTTGTCTAATTTTATGATGCGCGCAGTCAGCTCAAACTCTCTACTAGTGGTGTCGTAGTGCTCTAACAAAAAGTCAAAAGTAACCGTCGTCGAGTGTACAACCCGGCTGACAGGCATAGAATATTAGCGAGAACCTTTGGAGGTGCACAATAATTTAGATATGATGGTGCTATCGACAGTGGCCACCCATGTAGACTTAAGGCGTTCTGAGTTGGGCGCAGGCATTAACTATAGCAGCTTATCACACTCTGGGTTATTCTTGGATTGGGACTTGTTAGCCAGCAGCTTAAACTGGCAAGCCGATCCGAATCAAGCAATCGCGATGTACCAACTACAGGAGTGGACGATACTGGGTTATCATACATAGTAGATATGCTTACCGCAGTTCAGCATCAGGAACTCTCTAAACCACCTCCGGGTTGGACGGTACTAAGTTACCATATTAGCAAATTACCAGATTGCAGTTCAGCACTAATTGATCTCTATATTGATACCGTTGTGTCATTCACAGCCGGTTCGCTTTAAGAAGTTCAGTATCTGGTAATCGCTATATCACCTCCGGGTCGGACGATACAAACGTACCATATTAGCCGATTACAAGGTCATAGTCCTGTAGTGGAGGATACCAGGATATTCTATATAGTGTTTTATCTGACAGCAGGTCAGCATCAGGCGATCTCTATATACCAGCTCAGCAGTAGAAAAAATAGTACTTGTCAGATTAGGATCACATTTTCGTTACCACTACTCCCCATCTACAAAACTTAGCTGGTGAGATGATTGTCTCTTCCCGCTGGTTCTCTGATTGAGAAAGCTGTAATTGTGAGCATATCACATATAATTACTTTGTATGAGTGTGACGCATATCCGGTGGCTATTTTATTGGGCTAAGTGTTTTTTCTCTTTTAAGCTTAAAGAGGAATAGGCAGAGGAGACCTTAGAGCGGACACTGAAAGAGACAGACGACACAGACATCAAATAAATAGCTTCATAAATTATATCATTTTATTTGTTAATCGTAATAAAAGTGGATATCCAGTTTTTGTCAATTCTTCGGCATCTGCAAATTAAGATAAAACAAAATGGATATAGCCTCGAAAAACCATCTTGCAGTATTTATCACAGCCTTGTGGGCAACTCTGAGCCATTCCACAAGATCAAATTTGTTTTTGCTCCCTTGAACTTACAGCAAGCACAATTCTTAGTGTATTTGATGGGTGCATGCATATCCATCCCTGATTCATGTCACCCGAGATTAAACACAATTAAATTTGCCTGCATTGAGTTAGAGCCTCCTTATCAGTAGGATCGGATCAAACTTGATCTAAAGTCACTCGTGATCATAACAAATATCATTACCCTAAGAAGCTACAACGAGCCAGGAGACCTGCCTGCCATAGGGGTCCAGACCTCAGATATCAGCTAACAATACTAGACACTATGTCAGGTAAATCAGCAGTAGTGCACTCATCCTTGACACTACAAAGTTCACTCGACCTTGACATATAACCACACCCGGATCCGTGATCGAATTTTCAATCATAAAGATCCTTATCCTAGTGTGAATAATAACTGCTTGTACCCCCCCCCCCCGACTACCCGCGTGTAGCCGGGGATAAGGAGGTAAACTTGTACCCCCTGACTACCCGCGTGTAGCCGGAGATAAGGAGGTAAACTTGGGAGCCAACAGAACCTCAATATATACCATACTATGTCATCAGTGGACGCACATAAATCTACTTTTGCGGCAATGTAAAGACAGATAGAGTCTTATTAACCCTGCTTTTGCAAAATGAATGAAATATTTAAAAATCCTGTACAAACTATATAAGGAAATGGGATGTCATTGAGCAGCACCTTCTGTTTGACAGGCACATCATTTCAGGTCGGTTTTATTTTAACCATGAAAATATTTCTGTAATTGTTTTATATTTTGTGTTTTACTTTATTTCACTCACAATAATAATTCGCCAAGATGGCATTCTATAGAACCTTAATCACTTTCATGTTTACGTAATTAAATAGAGCCGGGCAATTAATTATATAATTTCTAAATTGTATACATTTATTGCACTTGTAGTAGGAGTTTATCACCTTGAGTTGTTCGAAATGTCAAATTATCATATTTTATCTACCTACTTCTGAAACTAAATTAATGACTTGCATACATCTCCTTTTTGTTGTAATACAGGGCCTACTCACCTCAACTCAACACGAGCTAACCAATAAGTTAATGATAAAAAAAAAAATCAATACAAAAATGCTTAATAAACTGCAATAGAATGGCTAATGTGCATACTCTACATAGTGCAAGACAAACAAACTATTTTACATGAAAGGTTATCTTACAGATTCTGAGCCGATGATTCATCAAAGGGTCAAAGGGTCAGATCATTCTTATCTTGTATTAATATTATAAGGAATTATGTTAACTTCCTCAATCACTGATAATGTAGACCGTAGACTGTAGATATTTCTCCTGTTATATAAAATACTAAGCGTGTTGTTTTCTTCTTTCCCAGTCACATCATTGGCAAGTTTTAGGCCAATCAGTTTCACTTTGCTTGCTTAGTCTTTGATAAATAAAGTCGATGTTATCATTATTGTGGAACGACTACAAGCACTACTTATTTTGGAACATACATAACAGTTTTGCTTCGCGCTGGCTTGCCTGCCATGTAGTGTAATGCGGTACAGCCAATCTCACTGACCTGTAACAGGTTACAGGACTGCATTTATCAGGAGTCTGTAGGATCAATGCTTAGTCTACACTGCAGCTTTATAAAAATGCTATCATGTTTCACATTCTTTGACGCATCTGATGCTTTGACTTAGAATCTGATCTGTACTCTACAGCTGGACCTGCATATCCAGACTTTACAACATGACGTCAGTTGGACCGAGCCTGACTACTGAATCTAACAGCGAGAGGTCCATATACTCGCCCAGCGGCAGGGGTACGTCAGTACATGACTCACCCAGCAGTACGTCTGTACATGACTCATCACCTTTATCCGTATCTAAATCTACTGATGAGGTTAGAAGCAAACACTCCACTGAGGTACATACTGCAGCGCCAAATTCACTCGACGGCCCTAACTCTGCACCTGAACAGTTAACTGAGCAGAAGAGCACAACTAACCACAAAACTTTGTTGTATGGAGAAAAAACAGAGCCAACTGGTGAGCGACTATCAGGACAAAAGAGTCATTTAGAAGCCTCTGGTTATGACAACGCGAGCTATAACTGTATCAGGGATAATAGTAATCTGAGTGGTGACGAACAAGAAGGACGAACAGGACAGTGTAACTCAGATCTAACTAACCAAACAATGATTAACTCAGATCAGCCTGACCAATCAAATTGTAGCGCAGAACAACCTGACCAATCAATGAGTAGCTCAGATACCCAAAGCTCTGGCGCTAACAGATATAATGTCTCTTCTATGATGAGTAATAACAGCAGCTATCAGATAGCTAGATATAATAAGATGAGTAAGTTTGAGCAGCATGCTGCTGATTTAACCTCTGACCTCACCAGTACGACATCTACAGTATCATCATCAGATGATGAGGCTATAAGTGGAATCTCTACAATCAGACGTAACTCTGTATCAGGATCCAGCAGTCGGGATACAGGTAAGCGATTCCTTTACTCTATATTATTACTCCTTGCCTTGGAGGAGTGAAGTTAGCCAGCCAATGTGTTGGCTCTGATCAGGGCCAGCCCATATGCTTGATTAGTTGGTATAGGACTGACAGGACAAACCCTTGTCCCGGATTCTCAGATTGCTTTGGTTTTTTGAGACTCGATATGACTAATGTTTTGATAAATATTTGTTGTGCTTGTTGTGCTTGTTGTGCTTGTTGTACTTGTATGTTCATATGTTGAGGCGGAAAGTCAGTAATCATCTCACCATTATCATATCAAGGAATTCGCGTCTTTATCTCAGTGTCGTTAATTTTGAATTCCTTTTAGTGGGCATTGAGGGAGAAAGTAATGGTGTTAGTTTTCTTTAGTTTATTTAGTTAGTTTTCTCAGTTTATTTAGCAATTTACTCTACTACTACTACTACTACTCCTACTCTACTACTACTAATACTACTCCTACTCTACTACTACTAATACTACTCCTACTCTACTACTACTAATACTACTCCTACTCTACTACTACTACTACTACTCCTACTCTACTACTACTAATACTACTCCTACTCTACTACTACTAATACTACTCCTACTCTACTACTACTAATACTACTCCTACTCTACTACTACTAATACTACTCCTACTCTACTACTACTAATACTACTCCTACTCTACTACTACTAATACTACTCCTACTCTACTACTACTAATACTACTCCTACTCTACTACTACTAATACTACTCCTACTCTACTACTACTAATACTACTCCTACTCTACTACTACTAATACTACTCCTACTCTACTACTACTAATACTACTCCTACTCTACTACTCCCTACTACTACTCCTACTCTACTACTACTAATACTACTCCTACTCTACTACTACTAATACTACTCCTACTCTACTACTACTAATACTACTCCTACTCTACTACTCCCTACTACTACTCCTACTCTACTACTACTAATACTACTCCTACTCTACTACTACTAATACTACTCCTACTCTACTACTACTAATACTACTCCTACTCTACTACTACTAATACTACTCCTACTCTACTACTACTCCTACTCTACTACTCCTACTACTACTCCTACTCTACTACTCCTACTCTACTACTCCCTCATAGATGACAGCCCTCTACTACTCCCTCATAGATGACAGCCCTCTACTACTCCCTCATAGATGACAGCCCAACAAATGTTCACTGAATTTAGAGACGATCATCTCATCCCATATGTGTTGCTATTAGCTGATTGGAATCATCTGTTTTCAATGTCATGGGTGCATGAAATGGCAAGCATGATAGCGCTATTACTTTGGAGTAGTCTTTTCTTGTAAAGAGAGAAGACAACTGTTTACTAAGTCCCTGAAATCTGACTATTTTTTCTGATTTTTCCTATCAGCTTATCGCCCAGTACGTAGTGTAAGCGAATCTTAACAACCCTTCTATATTATCGGAATCTCAAAACACCTTGCTGTGCCAAACATTTTGTTTGACATATGAAAGACACTTTTTTTTTCAACCTTGTGGATCCAAACAATTTTATCTCCTGCATGTATCGATTTACTCGAGTCTCTTGCAGCAGTGGAGAATTATATCACTGACTTTTTGCTATTACATTGAGACAGCTAGTTTTGTTTCCCACTCATTTCGAGAGCAGCAGTCTGCATGCTTTGTTGTGAACTTTTCTGCGGTCAACAAACTTTAAAGTTGCTCATAATATAATAGATAGAATCATTCAGACAAATAATCGATTCTCTCAAATACTCAAATATTCTCTTTTGATAGACGATTTCAGTGATCAGGAGGAGTACGAGGTTGTATCTCCGCATCAGGCAGATATTGCTCCACATTCTCCAGGACTCTATGACTCCAGACAGCCTCTCATATCACCAGATACTGGGAGGAGGCCGTACCGCCATCAGACCTTCCCTCCAGTCCGTCTCTATAGACTAGTCTCCTTATATCTCATGGTTGTGTTTGTATCACTAGAAGTGGGAGTTTATATACTCACAGATTTATACTGTAGTATGAAGAGTGAGATGTGTCAGCGTATAGCTGTCACTTCTTGTGTGGTCCTCACTATCACAGCACTCATTATATCCTCTATATGGGAGTGTAAGATGAGGAGGAACAGGAGGCAGATCATTATGGACTTTGTAACTAAAGGGGAGGCTTAGATCTCAGTCATACTGTTTTAACACTTTCTTTACGTTGCTTTCTTAATAATAAAACTGAAATGACTGGCTCTTACTAAACAAGTGTCTCAGGACGTGAGAATAATTTGATAAAGACTATAAAGCTGTAGGATACCAATTTTGATAAGTTTGATTTTTTGGCCATGTGACCTTGTCATCACTTCATATTGCTGTCAGAGTAATGTAAAGCGTCATCAATGCTTATTTATCTTTTTATCTGTTTATTTCTGTGCAGAAAGACGAAGTTTTGCATGAGTACGGAATCAAATCAGTTATTATCAATAATTTTTGAGGCCCGAGAGGACATTATAACCAATGACTTTGTATGATGATAGCAAACTGAGTGGTGGGTCTTACTCTCAGAGGTGTGCCTTAGTTTGAAGAGTTTGTCTTCTTCAGAGGGGGACGTCTTGGTCTGAGTGGTGGTCTTTGTCTGAGGCCCTACGTTCTCAAAAATTGAATTTTTGTGTGCTAAATAAAGACGAACTCTAGGCTTATACGTACTCTTTCCTCTTGAATCTACATAATATCGAAGTATTGATTTTATCAGGCTGTCATACTGGTGTGGGTATCTTACTCAGATTATGTACAAGGTGACGTCCCACGATGGTATCTAAGACTAAGCCTTTATCTTACTTCCAATAGATATCTCTATTTATTCTACGATTCCATATCGTGTCGCTGTGCAGATAAAAAGCGTAAGTTGCTTTTAGAGCTGAGACTGATACCATGGCTCCAGTAAATACTGATAGCTGATGGGTTGATAGCTGATTAGGTGGCGAGACAAACTATTCACATACTGGTTTAACTATCAGCTCAACAACAGCATTGTCAGTCTCACCTATAACAAATCTAACCGACATGTTTAAAGTATTAGTGAGCGTTTTATTTCTGATTAATGCGTGTAATGTGGTTACGGGGCTGGAATACCTGGCAGGATCGCTAACTTGGGATGCCTTCAGAGACAACAGTACCTATGTAGGTGTTCTCTCTTCTTTGTTCCTCTCTAGTTAAGTGAGAGCCACCTCTCATTTTTCTTTAATAGGTTTAATTGATATGACTAATGTAACAATGGGGTAGACATAGTTTAGTGAAAGGAAAGTGGTTGATAATGAAGTGCCTCTACCAGCATCCCACCACCGTTTGAGCGCTTAAACTAGGGTAGATAAAGCATTTTTGGTATAAACATGATGTATTGCAATAAATGTTGATAACCATTGAGTAGCACGTAGAAACTTAATACCCATTTGGTCCTCTGTGTAGCGTATAGTTGAAAACGTTGCAGTAGCATTGCACTCCACATATGCAAATCATTGATGATTGTATATGCAGCATAGCGCCCGAGTTAATTAACCTAGTTAATCTACCTATGTATGTCAATAATGTGAGAAAGCTCACCAGCCATCAACATCACAATCACCTACATCCACTAACAATAAATCACAGGCACCATCACAAAACCACGACCCTCTCTAAATCCAACACTGCTCTTTGCAGAAAAAGCCTTTTTTATAAATACACATAAATACGTTAATGCCTTCTTATTTTTTGTTGTTGTTTTCACATGGTCTTATTTGCTTCATGCATTGATTGATGGTTAATAAAGTTCATAATATAATATAATATACCTCCACTGGAAAATAATAGAAACCATAATTTCAAAATATTTAGACCTCAATAGTTCACTGGTTTTGGTATCGCACCCGTTGAATTCTTGGGGTTGCCTTTCTTGATGGAGAGCAGCGCTCCTATCTCAGTACTGCAGACATATGGAGAACAGCGCTTCTATCTCAGTACTGCAGACGGATTGGTAACATACTACTGACCTTATTAGCTCTCTTGTGACATGTTAGTGGTCTGACCTTGACCTTGACTTTACCCTCACCTCACTTTACAGGTTATTGTGAAAACGAGGCTCGTGTGGAATATGGAACATGGTGATGATCTTGATTCTCTTTGTTACGGAACTCCTCGACTGAAAGCCGAGATCTCAGTACTCCCGATAACCATCAGCAGTGTATCACTGAGGAATGAGACAACCTTCGATTGTATCGTTAGAGATAACCAACTCCAGGTGGAAGGACACTTTCTGAGACATTATGGAGGGGACACGTCCTATCAGGAAATGGTTGTGTGAGTATGAAATGTAACTCCTATTGTAAAATCTCAGCGAGGGGCAGATATGTCACTATTGTGAACATATACACTCACAGTAGTCGCTGATTGTAAGCAGTTGTAACCTCGGAGTGCAGAGCGGTTGTCCTGACCTCACTATGATAACATATAAACCTCAGCAGGCACTATTGTTATCCACTTGCTAGAAAGGAGGTGTTTATATAACGAGACAGATGGTCTATTGTCAGATGGCCCTGTAAAGACTCCAAGAGGATAATATTCAAAATTCAACTTCAAAGTAGTGCTGGCATTAATATTCGTTTGGATTTTCTTGTTAAAAACATCTTCAATAAAGTCAATGCTGTTTTGTTTTCTCTCATTATATCATAATGTACTGTTTACATGTACATTTTGATCTCATATGACCAGTGGTGGAAATGGAAAAAAATAAGTGCCTATACACCAAACATTGAGATCAATCCAACGCGTAGCGTTGGCCGGCCGCGCAGCCGGGTGGGTCCGGGAGCGGCGCAGCGCCCTCCGGTGACGGGAAGGGGGGGGGGGGGTTGCGGTTTTGATATTTTTGACCTAATTACAGTGTTTCTGGTGTATCTTTTTGACTTTTTGAGCCTAATTCTAAGACCATGATTTGACTGAAATGAGAGGGGACAAAATAATAAACATAATAACAAAAAAAAATGCTAATAATATGAAATAATTACTATATATTTCAGATTATAAACTCAATAACATTTATTTACAATTTACAACTTATCCAAACATACAAAGTGCACAGCAGTGATAGGTTATAAGTGCCTATACACTTATCAAAGATGTATAGGCATTGATGTGACCTTCCTATACACCGTATAGGCCCGTATATGACTTCTACTACAGAATCACAGGATCCGTAAGCAGCAATAAGAGCTCACTTACAGGAGATTGGAAGCTATCCACACTTATTAACTTTGAGGGAAAGAACTCTGATGGCAGTGTAGCGAGTCCACCTCATGTATTTATGCCTGCAGTTACAGTATTGAATCCCTCCTGCAATCAGACAGCCAGGATCGGTGGTATGAGCATTGTTATAGAGATTTATTATCCACGTATGCCCTAGCCTAGTATCCACGTATGCCCTAGCCTAGTATCCACGTATGCCCTAGCCTAGTATCCACGTATGCCCTAGCCTAGTATCCACGTATGCCCTAGCCTAGTATCCACGTATGCCCTAGCCTAGTATCCACGTATGCCCTAGCCTAGTATCCACGTATGCCCTAGCCTAGTATCCACGTATGCCCTAGCCTAGTATCCACATATGCCCTAGCCGAGTATCCACGTATGCCCTAGCCGAGTATCCACATATGCCCTAGCCTAGTATCCACATATGCCCTAGCCTAGTATCCACGTATGCCCTAGCCTAGTATCCACATTTGCCCTAGCCTAGTATCCACATATGCCCTAGCCTAGTATCCACGTATATCCGAGCCTTCGCTCGTGATTTATTTAATTAAAAATAATGATATAAAGACTATGAAAACAAACCTTAAGGCCGCTTCATGAGCTGTATAATTTTATAAACTGCTGACACTCTTGGGGTTAATTCTTGAATTTAATCTTGTACTGTACTAATGTGCTGCTCTAAGTTTGACAACTAAGTTTTTGGGTACAACTGGTATTCACTTCAGTTAGTAACCCATTAAAATTCTGCACAAATAACGTCAATTATTCGGCTAAATGCCAACTGCTGACTAACATTGATGCAGCCTTTCATATCGCAGAGCCTTGTGTCAGACTGAAATTTTCGAGTGACTCTTGTGTTTTTTTAGGACAGTGAGTCTTGAATAATAATCACAAAAAAAATTGTCAACCTTGTAAGTGTGTTCAATTATCACAATCTTCGAAGCTTGCTGATACCTGAGTTCTCTGTGCTGATCAGATAAACTAAAACATGTCAGTCAGGTAACTTGAAGCGGACTTATAATGCTAAGCCTGATCTTTGTTAGGCTTCTTTGACAGTAATTTGACTAGGACAGAGGTATGGCATAAAACTGAGGTTTACACGCTGTCTTTTTGTAGCTGTTGATGCGAATCGGTTTGGCTATGTAAGATGTGCCTGGCCCACCGTGACGGAATGTGGTGATATGTGCAACGGCACCTTACTAAGTTCTCTGTTTACACTGAAGGAGGTGAGGGACTACTCAAATTATGAGGGGTACATGCTACAATATTTTTGTTCAATATTATGATTATTATCTTTATTCTGACTTTTGATTTGCACACAGAGTGTTAAACCTTTAAAAGTCTTGTTACATAAAAAGTGACACCTTGTATTAAAAAGATAATGTTTTAAAAATTCAGTAAAAATGATTTTAAAAGAGTAAAAAATCTATTCTTTGTAAGATATGTCGGTCTGGATAGCATATGACATATGACATATTTATTTATTTGTTTAAAGAGGTTTTCTAGAAAGTTTACAGATAACAGAGTAGTTAAAAAATAACTCGTTGATAGAAATGCATTGATATTGAGAAAATAGTACAGCTGTTCGGCAGCCCAGCACAGGTGCCTGTGAGCAGGAGGCAACCTCTCTTTATGCCCTCCATATGTGTATTAGTGTATTTTACTATTTTTCCATTAAAATCTTGCATAACATACTGTTGGCAGAGTTTAGTTGCCTTCTTGATTTTATCCGTCCGAAATCACTAAGAATCAAAGTTTCTTCTGTATGAGTTAGACAAGTCATAAAAATTCTGTCTGCTTTGTCAATTTCATTTTACTATCAGAAACTAAATTTTTGTAGAATTGTGAGATATCAGTGATAGCTGATTCTCGTCTGAGTGGACTCATTCTCATTGGCATCAAAGTGCGGCAATATGAGGGTCAAACTGGGAACAACTCCAAACGGGAGACATTCCTACATTTCACTGTTTCTATGATACGAGACTCACCCTGCTACGCTATAGGGCTAGAGTGGGACTACTATGGAGGCTTTGAGTTTGTTACACTGTATCATGAAATTAGAAGAAAGTACTGCCAGACCTCAGCTCTTGAAGTAGACTATATTGGCCTAACAACACGAGATGTGTAAGTAAATTTATCCTTTTATGTTGTAATACATTGATAATTGATAACTTACTGCTTATTTGCAGCAAAAGTAAAAGAGATGGGACAGTGTATGCCAAAACCAAGTCTGTGACAGAGAGCGAAATCGACTTATGTAACCAGCTTTGTGGCATGATGGCATAAAACTGACTCTCCAAGACCAAATGCATAATCCTTTACCTCACACCATTATCGTACTTGTCACTGTAATAAACCCCCTAGATATTCACTGACAAGATATCATTTGTAGCAGTGACGCTAGACTGTCTTATTACGGACCACCGAATGGCGACTTCTTCTACAACAGAACTGAGAGTGGTAATAATCGTGTCCACAAACTGTGGTGGGCCCCGACTATCAACGATCTGGGTACTAATGTGGTTTGTCTGCAGGCATCTCCTCAAAACAGGTATGTGTATCGCGTCAAACTAACTATGGGCAGTTGTAACTTTGCTACTTAACTGTAATGTTAAAGATAAAGTATAACCTAGTCTGGAAACTGGCTAATCCATGCAGGCTCCATGTACTGGCTAATCCATGCAGGCTCCATGTATTGGCTAATCCATGCAGGCTCCATGTACTGGCTAATCCATGCAGACTCCATGTATTGGCTAATCCATGCAGAATCAATGTATTGGCTAATCCATGCAGACTCGATGTATTTCCTAATTCAGTGCTGTCCTAATGAAACAACAACACAGCTTTCAAACCTGTAGTTTCCAGCACAGTGATCTTGTGCACTTTTGCAAAAATTGACTTCACATGTGAATTTCTCAGGAAATGGTACTCCAAATTCCATTCTGTTTGTTTTCATTTTGTACAGAGTATTAAAGACTCTCGTAGTATTGCCCGAAGCCCCATAAAATTTTAATTAATTAGAATTAATTAAAAAATATGTCTGCGGATCGGAAATGGACAACATTTCTAAAAGCGCTAGGAGGAAAAACTCTTCAGGAATTTGTTCGTTATGATCTATCTCACCATGCAATCAATGTGCTTGTTGATCAGATTAAGTATGATATAGATAATCCACTGTTAATCCCCAAGAGAGCACCTTAATCAGCTGCTTGTATATCCATGCTGTGTTAATTTGAGGGCGACAAATTTAACTTGGCTTTACCAGACACAGCTGAATTTTATGATGTCAAAATCTATGAATCTCTACCTGTCTTAGAACAAGAGAAAATCACAGATTAGCAAGGATTAATAAATTTTGAGTAAAAGTGGCCTCAATTCATTTTGTGTTAAATGAGGGACGGTTTGTTGACAACTTATAATTCTTTTCAATAAGATTTCAGGTAATACAATTTACTGCTTTAGCTTCTGATCCCAGCAACGGGCAATCAGGATGAAGTGAATAGAGATTATGATTGACTCTCTCATTATATTAAGAGTGAATGGAAGAGGCTAGGTATTATGTAACATTAGGTGCAGAGTGTGCTTCACTTGATGGTAAAGATTTACAATTCATTTAGCCATTGCTGGGTAGGTTTTGATCAGATTGAAAAGAGTGCCGACATGCACAAGATCATTGTGAGCCTTTGGCTGTCCACGACCTCTGCTTCCCTCTACCCTCATCTGGTCCATATCAAGTATGGCCTGAAAATATCTTTACAGTTCAGATAAAGTGAGATCAGGCAGAATACAAAATAATTTCTTAACCCTAAACTTTGATATTCACCTAATAGAATTATTGTTGTTCTGTTTTACAGCAATGATGCACTATCTATATCAACCTGTTTCTTCCTGAAAATATGTAAGCATGAATTAAAAGTATTTTGCTTGTATAAGTTCCTGCATAACTTTTGCAACCCCTCTACTAGTAGTACTATCAAATAGACAAACTTATCAAAGACTGATTGAAGTTAGATTTATGGAGGTTGAAGCATGTGGATTACAAGGAGTGTGAGCAGTTTGGTAGTTTTATCCTGTTAAAAAGGGAATCATTTTCTGCGAGACACCTGGACATCTTAATCTGTACTTGACTTTGGTGACATTTTGTTCATTGTTTCAGATGTCGATATACCAGGCCTACCAAGGGATATGTGTGGCTCAAAACCTTACTGTAGGAGTGACTCTGTATGTCTTGACCCTAACCTTCGAACTCCAGCCACAACAACAACAGCTCAACCAGTTATTAGGTCATCGAAACAACCTGAGACTAGCACGCAAACGATTAACACACCAACAATACCCAGGCAAAGGATGAGTTTTCATATGCCACCAACCACTAAAGTTATTTTTTCAACATCAACAGTAGCGTCACCCCCTACATGTGAGGACCGTAATACTGTTATATATGTGAAATCAGCTGAGGAGAGAGTAAAGGTACAGATATCGGCAGGTACTGTGGCTGATCTGCCAGTAGGTCGATATTATTATCACACAGGAGGCTGTTCTCTCTCTGTACACATTCTTTATAATGGTAAGCTGAATAAGTTGACATGGTGGTATAATAATAAATGTATGTGTTGCTATCTATGCAGATACATATCAGACTTTAGTAGTTTTTAAAATTGTCGGTCAAAACCAATTTTAAAAGCTCAGAATTTACACAAAGGAATCTTTTACACATAATGTAAATATGTGAATCTATTACACCGATAGTTTTCTATAGAAGATCCTGCTCAAACATCAGGCTGCCCATCAGAGATACGAGGAGTTGTATCTCAGACGACGGGGTTATCGGCACTGGATCTCAAGTTTGATGGAACTACTCACCGACTAGAGCTCCCTGCTGGTACTTATAACTATCATATCATAGGAAAGAACCTGAAGGGATGTTCACTGAAAGTTCTTATTAAAGGTAGGCTCATGATGGATGGAATTCAAGTTGGCCCGTATTATAATTAGAGCTAAGGATTGACAGACTTTGCGTTCATGTGAAGCCTAACCAAAGTGCACTGCCTGCTAGAGAGAATGTAACTGTGATTTAAAGAAGGCCGACACAGATATTGAAAATGATAGGTTGGTAGCATATGTTAACCCTGTTGCTGTCAAACAGTCTATTTGAGATATGTTGATTGCTCTTTGACATAGGATTTGGATAGTAAATAAAGTAGACTCCTAGTAAAGGAATATGGATATATAACAAGCAAAACAAACCAACACCAAAGACGAGAGTCTACATTCCATAAGAGAATACACAACAGCCCAATAAACATAGTAGGATGCTTCAGTGGCACTCATTGGCTGTGTAGGACATCTCGTCTTCCTGACCAACGTAATGTATTTCAGGCAATAACTTGATGAGAAGGCTGGACTTTGAATCTAAGTATAAAGTGAAATGTGTGAAAAGAGAATTTGAGGTGCTGACAACATCCTCAGCTAGGAGCAATTACAACCAAATAAGGAGAATCTGCGAGCAAGGTTAGTTTGATTTTGTTTATGACTTATGTATCTATCGGTCGATGCTGGCATCTTCTGCACAGCCTCATCGAACAATCATCTGCATTGATCCTAAAAATCAACGCTATTTAGATTTCAAAGCATCTAATAATATAAACATGAACATTATGTTCAAAAAGTGGGTCAAACTGGGTTAAAATTGCAAGTCTGTCTGGTGATTCTCTGAGATGTGAGAGTAGAAATCACTCTCACCGTTTTTATCCACAAAACCTCAGTTTTGTGTTTATGATAAGTGTATACAAAACCAAATCCAGTGCCTCATATCACTTCTTCAAAAAGTGTTTTTGAAAAAAATAGAAAAACGGCTGAATCACAGTCCTGTTTTCTACCACGTATGTATAGTAAAACCAGATGAGGGTGTGCTATTTATATTTTTTTGTCTGATTTATGCCATGAAAGCTTGAAATTAATTAAAAATTACAAAAGAGCCTAATTTTCCCATATATCTCCATCATACATCAATGAAAATCTTGGGTGGCCGAGTGGCTAGTGTGCTTGATCGCAGTGGGAGTGGCCCAAGTTCAATTCTCCGTTGTGTTAAGAAAAAAACTGATGTGATGAATCTAATATTTTTATGTACCACAATTATAACATGCTTGTTGTGCGAGAAACCCGAGTTCGAATCCCGGTGAAAACAGATTGGTTTTTTTACATTTATAATATCTTTCACTACTTGGTGGTTTATACCAGCCATGCTCAACCTTTGCCAAATGGGCCATTTCGGCCAAATTGGTCATATTGTTCGGCCAAATGCACCCTTACAACAGAAAAAGTTGAGACATATTTTCACATCTTGTTCAAAAGTAAAAGACATAAAGGAAATTCTGCAGTATTCCGTCACAACAGATATATCAGGAAGCACACATAGAAAAGTTCAATTGTTGCTCTATTGTAGTAAAAGGGGTATATTCATGGGTAGGTAAGGTTTGAAAAAAAAGATTATATTATATTATTTAGCATTTAAAATGTTTAAAATTGTTTGCCAATGATTTATTTGAAAAAATCTTAGGCTTAGATATATTTGACGTAAAATGTCATGCTATTCCAAGTAAAGCAAACATTATTAAATTTGCCTATTAAAAGTTTGTGTTACGACCATAATTTATATTTAAATGGAATTTAATGAGTTTTTAAATGATTCAGGGCATAGTAATTACTGTGTGAAATGCCTTGTTGCTTAGACCAAAACAAGTATCTTGTATTTAATTTGCCTATTACATTTTCTTGTTCGACCCCCCCCCCCCATGATGTATATATATTCAAGTGCAACTTATTCGATTGTATGATGGTAAACCATTCATAATTATTGCCCTGCTTTTAACTTGTCAATATCCAGTTTCAAGTGTTGGCTTCTTGCTTCTAGTTGTGAGATACAGCGGCTCGGATATAAAACCACAACGTATCCCTCATGGTGAACCCCTTCCATTTGTTGCCAAACAGGCCCTCACACCCTAGTCTAGTCCAAACACCTTACCCAAGGAAATTAGTAAAATATTGCATTCAACTTTTCACTTTTTATCCCCATTTTCCAATAACAAATCACAATCACACCGCTGTTGCTCAGTAACCTCCCGCCCAAATTAAATAATATGTGTTATCAAACTATAAATGGGAACATAGGAGGTCCATAGAACCGATATGTTGCTGCGCTAACTCAAAACAGCTAATCCTAGTTTCCAATGTGTATTTGAACAGTGACTCCGAACTGCAAATGAATTTATACTGTGCTGAATAATAGCCTATTGAATTCACGGGTTGATAACTCCTAGACCAAATCATAGCCTATTTTCACTTAAGTAACTGCGTGACCTTGTGAGGTTTCACTGTCAACAAGGTCATGGTGTCCCCTCTTAAATATTATCTGCTTTAAAATGTTCATGTTGCTCTGTGATGATCATTAAAATTAGAATTTTGTCAAATTCGCATGCACAAAGACTCTTCTCATTATCCTATTCACGGACATTCTACCAAAATCACATATTTTCTTGACTTTATATCCTCAACTAAGTCAACTTCTCTGCAAGCAGTTATTTCAAGCTCTGGTTCCTACCTCCTAGGACTCCCATGTGATATTTTCGATCACTACACAAATTTGCTGACGGCCATTTACCAACCTTTGCAATAAGTTCACTGAATTTCAATTCAATGTTTCAAACACGGAAGGGATCAGATAGAAATTGATGTCCCTGTAATTCAAGAAAGAAAGACTCATGTGGCCGATTGCTTGTTAGTTTTTTCCCAAATCAGGCTGGAATGCCTAAAGACCACCGTCTGTCTTAAAAAAATTTCTGGGGAGGCCCAATACCACCTAGCGCCTGGCCCTACCAATTTAAAACCCGCAGATACAGGCCTAGATATATCCCATTCTTATCTGTATCTCAAGTATCTCAAGTTTTTTAATCAACCTTTTTTAATCAAGTGAAATATTTCAAAAAAGTAGTGCGGCCAATTGGTATGCTGCCAAACAAAATTTGGCGGAATCCGAAAAAGGTTGGACATGCATGGTTTATACCACAATTATAACATGTTTGTTGCGCGAATGGCCCGAGTTCATATCCCGGTGAAGACAGATTTTGTGTTTCCATATTATCATCTATTTCACTACTTGGTGGTTTTTACCACAATTATAACATGTTTGTTGCGCGGGAGGCCCGAGTTCAAGTCCGGTGTAGACAGATTTTTTTTACATATCATCTTTTTCAGTACTTGGTGGTTTATACCACAATTATAACATGTTTGATGCGCGAGAGGCCCGAGTTCAAATTCCGGTGAAGACAGATTTTTTTACAATTATCATCTCTTTTACTACTTGGTGGTTTGTACCACAATTATAACATGTTTGTTGCGCTATATTCTATGGCTGTACTAACGGAAATTAATTGAGGGGGGAGTTCTGCCACCTAATAGGTCAACGATACTCAGGTTGTATTCCTCATAGGTTACATGGAAAGTCCAGCCATTTTAGTTTGACTTGTAATGACATCGCCAATTGGCCATCCATCGTAAACTATCGACAACCTGAGTGTTTATCATCCACACCCCTGAAGTTTTGTGTCATTTATGATCGCGGCATTTCTAGTTAGCTTCTCCTTCAGAGTGTAAGCTTCTTAGATTGCAGCTCCAGCGCCGATGAGGGAGTTGTGCTGTCATGTGAGAACGATACTCTGACTGTTAGATGGCAGACAGATCTAACATTCGATGGAGCAGTTTATGAAATACCAGGACTTCTTCTCAAAACTCTATCTGAGAGGATTGTGGAGGCCAGCAAGTATCCGATCTTGAATCTGGTCATCATGACAAGTAATCCACCGTAAGTCTGTGTCAAACCACACATACATCACGACTACAGTATTTACATGTGTTTCACTGATCATTAGAGTCGAATTAGAATAAGTACCTAAATAGTGAAATTGACCTCTGTCGGGTAGACACATTAATTCACTCTCTATCAATCAGATATATACTTGCATTATCTAACAGTGATCAGTGTGGTATCAAAAAGCAAAGTAATCTCATAGTAAGATATACCTGATTTAATACCAAGTAATCCAGAGAGGTATCATAGACTATGGATACTATGTCAGCTCTTCATGGATTGTTGTGCTAATTGAAGTTGATTATCACGTTATAGTGTTGCATGTGCATGCATAACTGGTAGATAGATAATACATTCAATCTGGTGTGCAGTTTGAAGGTGAGCGATAAATGGTTGTAGTGTAGGTCAGTGCAGACTTGACCTGACAATAAGCTGTTTTCTTGCGGGATATAGAGTGGATGATATCATGTACATAAATTATGTATATTTGAGTTTGACTGTGGTCGTTTTATCTTTATACCAGGATAGTCTATCCAGTTCAGACAGAGAGTGGAGCGTACACTCGACTGGTTATGACCTCTTATTGTACTCAGAATATGATGTATGATCCAGTAACAGACACCTGCACAAAGTGATTCAAAGTATAAATACAAAATCTGTGGTGGGCTGCCACAACACCACGCCAGATTCTCTAAACTTTATACTGGAAATACTGAAATACTGCCATAGCTGAATAACTGCGACATTCTGGATTTCTGAATGCTTCACCTCCTGTTGCTAATCCATTTGATTCAATTCTACTGATAGCAAGATATTCATTTCTCAAACTCAGATTAATTATTAAGGACTGTTTCATTGTTTTGTGCTGATAAATCAATTTTAATTCACAGTGGGTATCAATAAATTCATAATTGTGCCATTGATAAAAATACGTGTAAATTGAGTGAGTCAATAAACTGTAAGCAGATAGTAAATATAAACATACAACATTTTACAGTGAAAATATTCAAACTCGAAATAAATAATTTATGATGTTAAATTGCCCCCACCCTAATGAAGAAGGATGTACAAAGCCCAATTCATTTTGACAACTGATTTCTCATTATCCTGATTGTTGTAGTAATTTGTGTCTGTTTATATGGGTTCATGGTCCTTTCTCACAAAATACTGATGTGACAATATAAAATCTAGCTTGCGGTTACTCGCAGGTCATGGTATATCAGTATATTAACAGAACTAGTAATGATGATTGTGTTGTGTATCCTGGGGCCGTAAGGTTTATGTGTGCAATAGCAGTGACAAAATTTTATTTGGCTGTGCTTTAATTGTTTGTGAACAATGCACACTGCGTACATTCATAGATTTGAATAAAATATTGTAGACATTGGTAGGAACCTGTGAGGCAAAAAAATGTTACCTCTGCAGATAATGTTATATTTTTCTTTGGTGTGAATTTGTAAACTAAAGTATATAACCAGATATCAGCGTCCTCCACAAGGCGACCAGTCAGGTGAAGGAATATCAGCTATTCCTCATATTGGATAAGTAGATGGCGATCCTTTGACTGCATGATGGTGTGTAAACACACAGTGAACAGAAGATCTCCGAAGAAGCCTGACATGAATGGCACCTCGCTACCAAATCGAGAGTGACTGCTGACGCAAAGAGCTGAAGCTGACCCTATATTTATATAAGAGCTCAGGCGTGTACCCTTAACTCAGTGGATAATTTAATCTTTTCAGTCAAGTACATACACCTCAGATAGAAGAAAAATAGAGTCTTCTCCCTCAGTTCAATCTACAGCAAACTGTAGCATATATAATGAGTTGTGAGGAAGTTGAACTGTGTATATGAGGCAAGCAATACTACATGGGGGGACTATATGTACACCCGATATTGTGAGGTTGATTGTTTCCTCACTACAGGCGACTTCTTTCATTTTGTGAACACCATGTGAACGAGTTAATCGCTAACATTCTTGAGAGAAATATGTGCCGATGATTTCAGACTTCCTTGATCGAGTTGACGTAAAAACTGAAACTGAAATTCAATCATGGGCATCAGCTTGGCATGTCACAAATGACTGATTTACCTTTCTAACAGTCCCCTCATGAGGGATGTAAAAACTGGTAAAACAACCAATTATCATCAATTATATCTAAATACTTCCCTCTCTCTCATATCTCCAATCATCATTATTATCTACATTTATTGTATAACTTCTCTTTTTATAGATAACTTGTAGTCCCTGTTTGTACATTTGGCCGGCTTGTTTGTTTGTCGATTTGTTGCTTTTTCTGTTCAATCATGGAGAATGAATCTGACAATGTCTATGTTAACCACGATACTGTTAAGAAATATACAAGCGCTGTGGCTGCAGGGTCGGACAGGACTGGTGTTGTTGAGGAACAAGAGTATGAGGAGTTTGATCCCATCACCCCTCCAGACAATAACAAACCACCCGCAGGAACCTCTCCTAATGATGATCAGTGAGTTCATATCTTTCATCCTTATTGCTAAGCTGAATTGTTGAATCAAGTCATGAGAATTGAATGTAGTTGATGACTTCTGACTTATGCACTGAGATTCTTTTGAGACCTAAAAAGCATGGATTTATTGACAGCTACCATTGCTTCAGGTTGACTTATGACTTGTAGACTCATATCCTATACGCGATTGTGTTTGAATTTACCTGTATGGGAAATCATCAAAGGATTCTTACTCACTTGTCCTCGAAGCAGCTGTATTTCACACTCTTGATTCCCAAGCATATAATTTTAGTAGTAATTCAACGAACTCGCCATTGTGCATTATTGATCAGGACTTCCAATAACTGAACACTTGAAAGTACCTAATATAAATTATACCTGAATATTCAGTCATGAGACATCCGCTTTCACAGTTTTTACATGAGGCTGTGAAGTGTATACTCAACAGAAACTTATACCATATAAGAGGTCGTAATAAAGCTCTCCAGACTTATAATTGAGTTGCCTTATAAAATGATAAATTTTGGAGTGGCTTCTATCTATATAATATACCTGACTATTAAGTCACTGCTTTCATCCATGTAAAGGACAGGGTCATAGATCTCATGTGTTTCTCCATTTGAAGGACAGAATATTGTGTCCCGTCTGCAAGTATATTCAGAGATGTTTATCCTCCAGTTGCCACGGCAAACTATCCAACAGCACCTAAAAGCTCAAGCAAAGTAAACTCAAAGGACAGTAATAACAGCAGGACCTGTTTAGGAGTCTTGTGTGGATTTGTCACAGTGTTCTGTCTAGGTTTTATTGTGTCTGCTGTATTTCTTACTCACACCACAATAAAAGTACAGGAGCTGGAGAAAATGTCAGAAATACCAGGTCAGTTAAAATAGGCAATCACCTTGTGATGACAAAAGATTGAACTCGTTCAAAACCTTGACCATCAACACCAATCAATTATTTTGGTATCCAATTACTCGTGGTAACTTGAGCTTGCTGACTGACATATGATACCTCTGTGAGCCTGAATCAGTAGATACGCTTTGGCTGAGTTCCCTAATTACCATCACATTTGCGATTAAAGCTGTTTCACCACAATAAGTTCATTTTCATATTTGTAGCCTTTCTAATTGCTGTCCGCCTCAAAGCACAATGCATTGGCAATCACGATGAAATATTACTGATGTTTTATTGAATGATATAAATACTCACTTCATCACATCGATGCTATGAAGAGAATGTCCATATCATTCAATAAAACAGATTTATTTTACTCATTATATATGATGCATATATTTATAACATATGCATCGTTTACCTAGCATTCTACATTGATTATAATTACCTGATTTGGTCATTTAAATGAATATTTCATAGAATCTATATAGAGTACCAGGTTGATTATTTTTTTATTCACTGCAAGTTTTCAACTTTGCTACAATACTACCAATGAAGTCATTTGCTATCTATGGTACATGCTTTTCCTGAAAATGCGAACATTCGAATATTAATGAATATTACATTGAAAGGTGCAGTTGAATCCCCCATAAGTACTCTAGCTGTCTATTCCCACGCCTGGGGGGCGTCGGGCAGTGGGCAAAAGTCTGGGGGGCTCAGACTATCTATTAGTGTGTTATCTTTCAGTCTAGTTATTATATTGATGGTCAACATATGGTAGCTAAACCACAAAATTGTGTTTTACTGTAAAAACACAAAGACAAGCTTGGCTTTATTGCATGTGCTGATTGAAATTACAGAACAAATTAAACACTGCTTATATTTGACATGCCTATAATACTCTTATTTTTTATTCTTTGAAAGGAGCACCAGGTTATAATGGAACTGCTGGTGTGCCAGGTACAAACGGCACTGATGGTATTCAGGGTGAGGCAGGATTACGAGGTCTGAAAGGTGATCAGGGGCTGAGGGGAACTCCCGGGAGCGCTGGTGTGGCTGGTATTACAGGTGCTAAAGGAAGTGCTGGTGTACCCGGCATCAAAGGTGCTAAAGGCGAGAAAGGTGCAACAGCTTCTATCGCAGCGAGATCTCTGAGTGACAAGCGGAGCAGCCTAGAAAGTACTGGATCATTGATAGGCGGGATATTCACAAGATGGGGACGGTCTAATTGTCCAGCAAACTCATCCCTTATCTTCAGCGGTATGTGAAAGGAATAGGCAATGATAAAAATAAAGAATATCTCTTGCCAGTCACCTGATTAGATGAGTTTTCAAACTAATGGTATTTGAAGACACATTCAATATCATTCACACGACATCAAAGTTTTTACCCTGTATTTAAAGTCGAGCCTTGCCTCTTGTTCCCCAACGATTATATGTTTCATTTTCTTAATTAAACATTGAAAATGTATGTGTATATTGTATTGTATCATTGGTGATAGAATCATTTGTTGGTTGAGCGCTCTGTTGTAAAAAATAGAAAGATAAAATAAAAATCCAAAATGTCTACTCAAATAATCAGTTTAAAAAGATACAGCTTGGTGTCTAAAACAGAACTTCCTCAGGTTTGTTCTCTGCTTGGGTAAAATAAAGCTTCCTGAGGGGTATTTGTCTTAAATCATAGGTGGATTGTTTAGATGAATTATCCGTAGGCATTTTGTTTTGAGTCGGGTTTGGTAAAGTTCATTTATTGATTTAGATAATAGTTTTTCGCCACTCAGTTTGAAGGCTATTCGGACCTGACGATTTAGTTCTTTAATATCATCGGCCGACAGGTGTTTAAAGGTAATTGCCAGATGAAAGGATATGACACTTTCAATGAACGCCTCGTAGGCTAACTTGATGGTCTTAGGGCTGGCACCCAGTTATGCTAGTCTCTTCATAATATAAAGGCGTTTGCTGAGTTTATCTGATGAGTACTATCTGAGAATTTCAGTTTTGAGGTGACTGTGCACATCTAAAACAATTTAATACAATGTTCCAGATGAAAAATATTTATTAGTTGCCAATTTCATGACAAGGACAGGAAAATTTGTTTCTGTCACAAACTTTCAATACTATGCAATGTGATTTGGAAATTTTAAATTTTCTGCACCACCCAAAACCTTCTCTGAGCTGTAGACCTCAAGTTATTTTTTGTACTTTGAATCGTGAAATTTGAGTTTGATGTTCAGCCTTCGAATTCTTAGACAAATCAAACTGAATTTTAGTTTGATGGAGTGGAGTCAATTTTGTGGTCAATTGAGTTTTCTAAATCAAACCAACTGGTGGCGACGAGGTGCCCAAAGGTTTTAAATCCCAAGGAAGAAAATACATTATGTTTTGTGCTCCTCTATCAGTGACATGTAAACTCTATTCTGATATTTAGGTGTGATGACTGGAGCAGTACAAGGACAGTTTGGTGGTTCTTCTGACATCCTGTGTTTACCACAAAAACAACAATGGTCACCAGAAAACAAAACATTAGGAACAACATCCACAATAGAACCACTAATGATCCCGACAAACAGCAACCTTCCATCTGATGATACACCAGCTCTGCCCACAGCTGTCATCGCATTGTGCGCTCAGTGCTTTACAAAGAGCCGACCTGCCATTACAACAATACCGACCTGGAGCACATGCCCTGAGGACTGGACATTAGAGTACTCTGGTTATCTCATGACGAGAAGTGATCGAGGGATTTCTTCTTCTGATCATGTTTGTGTAGATAATAATCCTGACCACAATAATCGTCAAGGATCGTCATCAGAACCGGATGTTCTCCGGTTCGTCAAACTAAATTGTAGTAATCCTATCAATGAATGTCGGTCAGGGAACGGCTATGTAGTTACCTGTGTTGTTTGCTCCAAATGACCAGCTTACCCTTTTTAACTACCTACCTTCTATCTCACTGTTTCTTATATCTACTTGATTTATATTATATAGACATTATCCCTGGTCAAACAGTTAACCAACGGAAATGGTAATGTTGTCATTGCCGATTTTATGTTTCTCCCGCATTCATGAACAAGTAGTCTCATCTGAATTGTTTCATTGAGGATACTTGATTTCTGAACAAGCAAATTTTTTCACATTTCACACTGGTATATTTTCTGTACAAAGGGCACCATATAAATTACCTTCCTAATTTATACGAAATAATTGGA
Source organism: Membranipora membranacea (assembly GCA_914767715.1). Taxonomy (NCBI): domain Eukaryota; kingdom Metazoa; phylum Bryozoa; class Gymnolaemata; order Cheilostomatida; family Membraniporidae; genus Membranipora; species Membranipora membranacea. The sequence continues at coordinate 134,476 of OU612072.1, read as the reverse complement.
GAAACTATGCTGTTTGAAAATCGCAATCAACTTAGAATGCTGCTACCATGTTAATTAAAACTTGTGTTATATATTTTGATAAAGTTTACTAACACTCAATCTGCTACCTAATGGTTAACGATACATGTTATCAGAGTTCATATAATAATATTTGAGAGTTTTATTATACACTTTTATCAGCAGTCTATAGTAGATATGGCCAATCTCATGCCAATTATCATATTTTCCAAAGATTTTCCCCAACTTCAGGGCACCATGATGGCACCATGATGGCACCATGATCTGACAATTGTAGCATGTCATACATATTTCTATGTTATAGATCAATAAAGAGGGGCAACCTTGGTGGTTGATAAAAGTTGAGAAGAATGTTCATTATAGTAAAGCAAATGGTTTCAGCTGTGTCCGAAGGCTATTTAAAAGGTGGCCATGGTGCTCTTAATAACACTGAGACCTTAAAAATGATACGGAATATGTGGAGGCGCAACTATAGTTTTAATGCAGACACTGATATTTAAAAACAGATAAGCAACCATGCTGTAGCTTCATAGAAAATATTCCCCTCAATAAATGAAGGAGTTTTCTTTGTTCTTAAATCATGAATCGCTGCATTGACCCGCTCACTATTTTGACAGTATAGTAAAGATTTCGTATGGAACTAAATTACAAATATTTTTCAAAATAATGGCTTCAAAGTATAGGTTATCAGTGTACACTCATCTCACTCCAGGTGACCTGTAGATTATAGGTTAAAGTAGTCAGGGAAAATTTTATTGTTTGTTGAAAATATTAACTGTATCAGGTTGAAGGTTAATGTGAGGTTCGGATAAAGCTGCACAGAGAGGGACAGTGGCGTGGAGCTTGTATACTTAAGGAACAGGGGGAACTCGTATAACTGAACACAGCTTTCCATGTCTGATGAAATTAGCTCTAGACATTTGGATTCTTTTTTAACTCCTTTACGTAGTGAATATCAGCAATGTTCTGTTCTCTCTTTAGACACTGTCATTCAGACATAAATGTCCAGTACAGAAAGCTTGTACTTAGCCAACCCAGGATACCTTTAATTTACTGACATAATTTGGCAAAATTTTAGATTTGCTCCTAGAGGATTAGCTGATTTCTTCTTGTGTGATCGTACCTACTCTCATATGGGTCTACATTCATTCTTTCTGTATCGATCCATTCTTTCAAGATGGTTGGTGCATTCACACCAGACAGCATCTACGCTCCTTTGTTGAGATCAAGTGTTTTTGTTCCCAGGTTCCTGCTGGTCTGAGGTTGTTGAGATGATGAAGGATCTCCAGTAGGCACAACACTCCTAGTTGTGCGCCTCTTACGACCGAAGTGACGTTGAGTAGTTTTCGGCCTCTTGGCTGTTTTTGCAGCTTCTGCAAGCAACAAAAAATATTACATCTTCTGTCAATGAACAGTGTGTGTAAACTTGATGAAAGAAAGGTAAATAGCTTTGATATGTGTCCCAGATTCTGTTAGTTCTAGTCATGATTGAAATAAATGTGAGCTGATATAAGCATATGGCAACTAAGGTGGATGTATAAAATAACTTCATTTGTCATGCCCCATCTCCGTGAGGACAGGTTTGAACATGCCAAAAACCCCGAGTAAATTTAAATGGACCAATTTTACTTTTTTCTGAGTCCGTAGTCTTATTCATGAAATAGGATATTCAGGCCTTCGATTTCAAACCTCACTATCCATAAATGGCTCAAATGAGGTAGGTTCTTTTTTTATGTGGACAGCTTTTTTAAGACCATAATTAACATTCAGAAGTCTTTCCTAATATCATTTTCTTCCCGAAACAAACACATATTTTTTCCGAGAACACATTCGATTTTGGTCGCAGTCTCAATACATTACCAACGAATAGCGTGCTTTGCGCATCCATTGTCGATAAAATTTGACGACAATGGATGCGCAAAGCAAGCTATTCGTTGGTAACCATCCCATTAAATCTCTTTGTGTGATGCTTGTTATGAATTACAAAACTAATGATTTCTACAGTGAATAAAATATATTTCTCACAGTGGCATTTCGAATATACATTATAACATAATTATAGCGTGATGATACTAGATTTTATTATCATTTTTAATGTTTCAGTTTGATTGTCTACACATTGTATAACATACCCAGAGCATGATTTTATTATCATGGTAGTGCCCTATTGATCATCTTGGGCAGAGTATGATAGGATTTCACTTAACTTTTCAGACTTTTCATGGTTTTAACCTTTAATATTCGGTCTTGTCAGCTACTCAAACTGAATATTGAAGGGTCACACATAAAAGAGTCAAACTGTCCAACACCTCTATTTATTTCCCCATCGCTCTACATGCAATCTATGTTGACTTGTGACCTCAATAGGCATACTTCAGGTTCTTTTAATTCTTTAACCAGACCACTCAAAATGAGTGTATGCTTCTGCTCTTCCATATTATTGGTGACTATATGGGTCGAAAATTTGTTGCCAGAATTTTTCAGTGGCCCCATTGTAAGACTATTGCATTTTTCACACATTTCCGGTCTAACTTTCATTAGGACACCCGTAGGCATTGATTGTCCTAAAATGATTTTGAAAAAAAAGGATTTCAAAATTTAAATGAATAAATTTTCTTTGCTAATACACCTCAAATTATTTACAGGGTTCAATATCACTGACAGCAGAGTGAATTTGAATTGGCTACAGCCTCATTTGTCATCAGTCATACAAATAAATTCATTTGAGGATGGGTGCAACAAGTTGACCTAATTGAATTACAGGTGTATTACCAACAGCAAATCATTTTTTCCCATTGTTCTACCATAGTCTTTAAATGCATGCAATATCTATGTAAGATAATGAGTCACCTGTTGATTGAGCTTTGCTGGTATTGAGTCATTGGATTGTTGCTGCCAAAAAATTAAAAAAACATCGAGCCAGTTGGCAGATTTGTGTTGCTTCATGTGATATAACACTAACAATAGTACCATTTTGTATTTATTTAAATAATTTGCGTCATCAATAATAGCTGCGGCTATCAGAGTATCAAGGAATAGAGAGCGGAGTAAAAATCTATCACCGCTAGATTTACTAACATTTTGAACAGTGATAATGACATGATCTGTTCCTGGTCATTCTCCTCAGTATATCTCTCCATTGTTCAGATCTACAGTTCTTGTTGTCAGGTTTGTGCTGGTCTGAGGTTGCAGTGATGATGAAAGATCACCAGTAGGCATCACACTCCTAGCTGTGTGCCTCTTATGTCGTGTAAGTTGTCAAAAGACATATTAATGATAAAGTGCCCATTTCATAGCAGAAAAATTCTCAACTGATAACTAAAACGTTGACTGGCACTATTAAAACAATGCTCCGACCCCCTTACAGTCCAAAGCAATTTAAGATGAAGAGTGATTCAATTTTTTTGGTTTTCTTATAATTCTTTTATCTTTGGAACTGTAAGGACAACATTGCGACAAGAAATGATTTACTTCACAATAAAATCTATAAAAAAACAGTTATTTAATAAGCTTGACCCAGAAACGGACCGTGAAATGCACATAAGTATTGTTTTCTGTATTGGCAGCGGAGGTGGAATGATGGGCTTGTTAAATTGCTATGTAGTTGAGCACGTCATTGGTAATGTAGATTCTGCAAGTTTTTGCCCAACTGAAAAAGTTTTCGAGACACACTGTTCTAGGATCTCTTCAAATGAGATGTTGAACGAGATTTGCCTATATGGAGATACAACTTGAGAGGACAACTCAACACCGCCAGGGGTCCCTTTACTGATCCATTTGCAGACACCCCCAATGCGGTTTCTGCATCAGTGATTGTCCATTTACCAGTTGAGACACTTCATGTTTCCCAAGATATTTGGATGATCAAGTCAATAACGTAAGAATCTTGACATACATACCAGAAGTTTGGTTTTGTGGTCCTAAAACAGATGGACAATATCATACCTGTAAACAATATTCTCATGAATGGACATCTTAATGTAAAATTAATAAATTTGGACTATCTTTCTGCATACTGCTGGAAAAATTGCTTGTGAGTGCAGAACAGAATTGCTGAACCATAAAGCTGCTAAAGAGAGGAAGAGTAGGGATTTTTGTTGTTGGTCATTAGACTTTCTTTTAACCTATAGAACTCTGGTACGACTGTCTCTGCAGTCCTACCTTTGTCTTTTTTCCACCACACCAAAGAGAGGATAACTATGACTATAATACAAGCTCCGATAACACCACCTATAACTGCTCCCAGTTCTGTCTGTGGAGGTTTGGTTGGTGGATCAACCCACCTTATTATCCATGTTACAATCAGTGGCTGCTCTGTAGCTGAGAATAACATAGAATGATATTGTTACAATAGTGACATCTGGTGAATTGGAACAAACATGGATAGAGATTGGATCATTTTGTCGGTTTGTCTGTCTGTCTCTGCTCTGAAACAGCCTGGCCTCAAGTTGGAACAATTATTATATATAGGATCGAAGTTTTCAAAGTCACAGTCAACAAAGTAACTTTAAAAGTTATATACAAGATTATCCTTGACAAATTATCCATGTTCAAGATAATTATTATCTAGGTCGTTCTCTGATACAATATTGCTAAAAAGGAGGAAAATAATGAGCACACAGTTGTACAGCTCAGTACCAAACCATTAAACAAGACTTACCGACTCCCTCTACTGATGTTGTACATGTTATCAACTCCACATCACCACGCTCTCTAGAGTTTTTCATCGAGATAAGCAATGTCCTCCCTGTCACAGCTCCAAAATTGGTCTTATTAGATTTCCAGGTGTAGGTTGGAGTTGGACTTCCCTCAATATCACAGAAAATCGGTTTTGGATTGGTAGGGATCATATTCAGCTCACGGTAGTCAGCCAGGCTCCAGTTTCTTGTTATGTCTACAATTAATTTAGCTTTTTAAGTTATATATCAGGAAAGTTAAACAGATGATTTTATCAAAACAAGATGGATTTGAGGGATGGCTTTTGCAATTAGAACTGTTTGATGAATAATTACATTTCGGGAACACAGCTGTAATAATTTCTATGTCTTGTACTGTTACTAGTCTCGAGTCAGCATTAGCAGTATCTGTACATTTAATCTTAAATCCACCTCTATCTTCTACTGAAGTAGTATTTGGTAGGAATTTCGCTGATTGCATTTGCTTTAATTAACTCTGTGATAAGAAATACAAATTTGTTTATGATGATCAACTTCGTAACCAAAAAAACTTCAATATATTTACAAATTTGTTGTTTGGTTTAGAGGGAGATGTATATATACCCACTACGATTCTCCCTTACTCACAACCCTGGTGTATGTTGCCATGTGTGTTCTCGTGAAAGAAAACCTCATAATCCCTGCCGAAATAAAACTGTTGATATCTCAGCTGATAATTATGTTCCCTTGGGATTTCTCTCTGGCATTAATGCAAAAAATGATGGGATCTTCAAAATACAATGTGATAAGTAAGAAGTATGTTACTATCTGACCTTGTGAATTGAAACGTTCTCAAGACAGCATAAACAATTTTGATCTTAATATATTACCATATTTGTAGACACTATCAGGTGTAGATGATGAACAAGCTGCTGTTAGTGTCTGATTCTCTATAGTTGGATTAGGACTGATACTGATCATGAGGTTCTGTGGTGGTTCTGTAATGTGTCAGATAAGAAGAGAGGTGTCAGGCATTCTCAAAATAAAATAAGTTATACAAAGCATAAGAAAGCAGATATGTGATCCTGTAATATCCTCTGTTTGCTTTATTCAATTGGAACTCAATGTATGCGAAAAAGACTCGAGAGGTTGTAAAATAAAAGAAATTGCCTTATTGTTTCAAACAAAGCTGTTTCAACCTCAGGATACACCACCGATATAAATCACATCAATGAAATTTCATAAGCTGCTGGTTTGTAACACGTATACAAAATTTGCCGAATCCCAAGACTTATCTAGTTGTTTTGTGAGTATTTGGTGCCCTAATGTAGAATTTTACATGCTATGCACCTGGTCATAACTCAGTGTTCCATACTCACCCCTGATAGTGTCAATAAGGAGAGAAGACAGAGGTGGTAGCTGTATGACTTTAAGGAGAGAGGGACAGAGGTGGTACCTGTATGACTTTAAGGAGAGAGGAGACAGAGGTGGTAGCTGTATGACTTTAAGGAGAGAGGAGACAGAGGTGGTACCTGTATGACTTTAAGGAGAGAGGAGACAGAGGTGGTACCTGTATGACTTTAAGGAGAGAGGAGACAGAGGTGGTAGCTGTATGACTTTAAGGAGAGAGGAGACAGAGGTGGTAGCTGTATGACTTTAAGGAGAGAGGAGACAGAGGTGGTAGCTGTATGACTTTAAGGAGAGAGGAGACAGAGGTGGTAGCTGTATGACTTTAAGGAGAGAGGAGACAGAGGTGGTAGCTGAATGACTTTAAGGAGAGAGGAGACAGAGGTGGTACCTGTATGACTTTAAGGAGAGAGGAGACAGAGGTGGTAGCTGTATGACTTTAAGGAGAGAGGAGACAGAGGTGGTAGCTGTATGACTTTAAGGAGAGAGGAGACAGAGCTGGTACCTGTATGACTTTAAGGAGAGAGGAGACAGAGGTGGTAGCTGTATGACTTTAAGGAGAGAGGAGAAAGAGGTGGTACCTGTATGACTTTAAGGAGAGAGGAGACAGAGGTGGTAGCTGTATGACTTTAAGGAGAGAGGAGACAGAGGTGGTAGCTGTATGACTTTAAGGAGAGAGGAGACAGAGCTGGTACCTGTATGACTTTAAGGAGAGAGGAGACAGAGGTGGTAGCTGTATGACTTCAAGGAGAGAGGAGACAGAGGTGGTACCTGTATGACTTTAAGGAGAGAGGAGACAGAGGTGGTACCTGTATGACTTTAAGTAGAGAGGAGACAGAGGTGGTAGCTGTATGACTTTAAGGAGAGAGGAGACAGAGGTGGTAGCTGTATGACTTTAAGGAGAGAGGAGACAGAGGTGGTACCTGTATGACTTTAAGGAGAGAGGAGACAGAGGTGGTAGCTGTATGACTTTAAGGAGAGAGGAGACAGAGGTGGTAGCTGTATGACTTTAAGGTGAGATGAGACAGAGGTGGTACCTGTATGACTTTAAGGAGAGAGGAGACAGAGGTGGTAGCTGTATAACTTTAAGGAGAGGGGAGACAGAGGTGGTAGCTGTATGACTTTAAGAAGAGAGGAGACAGAGGTGGTACCTGTATGACTTTAAGGTGAGAGGAGACAGAGGTGGTACCTGTATAACTTTAAGGAGAGAGGAGACAGAGGTGGTAGCTGTATGACTTTAAGGAGAGAGGAGACAGAGGTGGTACCTAAATGACTTTAAGGAGAGAGGAGACAGAGGTGGTACCTGTATGACTTTAAGGAGAGAGGAGACAGAGGTGGTACCTTTATAACTTTAAGGAGAGAGGAGACAGAGGTGGTAGCTGTATGACTTTAAGGAGAGAGGAGACAGAGGTGGTAGCTGTATAACTTTAAGGAGAGAGGAGACAGAGGTGGTACCTGTATGACTTTAAGGAGAGAGGAGACAGAGGTGGTACCTGTATGACTTTAAGGAGAGAGGAGACAGAGGTGGTAGCTGTATGACTTTAAGGAGAGAGGAGACAGAGGTGGTAGCTGTATGACTTTAAGGAGAGAGGAGACAGAGGTGGTACCTGTATGACTTTAAGGAGAGAGGAGACAGAGGTGGTAGCTGTATGACTTTAAGGAGAGAGGAGACAGAGGTGGTAGCTGTATGACTTTAAGGTGAGAGGAGACAGAGGTGGTACCTGTATGACTTTAAGGAGAGAGGAGACAGAGGTGGTAGCTGTATAACTTTAAGGAGAGGGGAGACAGAGGTGGTAGCTGTATGACTTTAAGAAGAGAGGAGACAGAGGTGGTACCTGTATGACTTTAAGGTGAGAGGAGACAGAGGTGGTACCTGTATAACTTTAAGGAGAGAGGAGGCAGAGGTGGTAGCTGTATGACTTTAAGGAGAGAGGAGACAGAAGTGGTACCTAAATGACTTTAAGGAGAGAGGAGACAGAGGTGGTACCTGTATGACTTTAAGGAGAGAGGAGACAGAGGTGGTACCTGTATAACTTTAAGGAGAGAGGAGACAGAGGTGGTAGCTGTATGACTTTAAGGAGAGAGGAGACAGAGGTGGTACCTGTATAACTTTAAGGAGAGAGGAGACAGAGGTGGTACCTGTATGACTTTAAGGAGAGAGGAGACAGAGGTGGTACCTGTATGACTTTAAGGAGAGAGGAGACAGAGGTGGTACCTGTATAACTTTAAGGAGAGAGGAGACAGAGGTGGTACCTGTATGACTTTAAGGAGAGAGGAGACAGAGCTGGTACCTGTATGACTTTAAGGAGAGAGGAGACAGAGGTGGTAGCTGTATGACTTTAAGAAGAGAGGAGACAGAGGTGGTACCTGTATGACTTTCATAGCATATCAATCTGAGTGTGGAAAACTCCAGAGTTTTATCAAATACTACAATGGCTTTGTTATCATTGGTTGGTACATCGCAGTCTGATTCATAGGTCACATTAACGGGTATTACATCTTGTGGTAGGTTTACCCATGAGTCTTTTTTGGCAAGCCTTCTGCAACCGGCCAAAATAAATTTGCCCTCGCCAACTTTCACACCGAACTCCTGATGTCCTGTTGCGGGGATATCATTCTTTTGACAAGTAACTGTAAGTGGCTGACCGGTGTAGTAACTTTTGCCTGTAGTGGTCACAGCGTTGAATGCTAGGTTGCCTGTAACAAAAACCATCTTCAGATTCACGTTTTTTAAATATCAGACTGAAGAGTTGAGCAATAACATCTGCTGCATCAGATGGTTTAGTGCCCAGCTGATCATCCCAAACAAATTTTCTTGACAATCAAAAGTCAGTGCAATGATATTCAGACATGGTCAATAGGATGAATACCGATTGTCCTGGACAAGCTAGAAGCCATAGGAGGCTAGATTAATATTGAAACATGAGAATATTAGCTTTTTTAGACATGCAATAGCGATTTGTCCACTTTACCATTTGACCACTTTGCGTCCAGCTTTATTGCTCACAGATAGCCATAATATATCACTAAAAACACTGATTGCTGAGTGATCAATATTGCCTGGTTGTTCTTACTGAGGGCAGGGGGGATTTCAAGCTTTCAAGCTTAACTATCCTGTGCACACCGAGAGCATGGTACGCCCGAGAAAACCCAGCTGGGGGGGTTCGGGGGTTTGGGCCTAGAGAGCAATTTTGGGCTTTAAGATTGAATTGAATTGGTTTTGGAGAAGCAGATTAATAAAAACATATAGCAGACAACCTATATACACCATCAAGGTGCTTGTCGGGTGGATCTTGGAGAATTATCCCTGATTGGAATAAGCGTGACATGAATATTCCGATTTCAATCCACACGACAGCACCTTAATCAGCTGCCTGTATATCAATGATGTGTTTTTTTCTGAGGGCGATCAATTCAAGTCAGATTCAGCAGACAAAGCTGAGTTGTATGAAAAAAGTAGGGAACTCTTGCTGTCTTACAACAAGAGAAAATCACAGATCAGTAGGAGCTAATAAATGTTGAGTAAATGTGGCCTCAGTTCAGTTTGTGTTAAGTGAAGGACGGTCTGTTGACACCCTCTGATTATTTCCAATAACACTTGGCTAATACAATTCACTTCTGATCTTCGCTTCACTTCTGATCCCTACTGTCGAATAGAATGATGATTGACTAGCTATTCAATTAAATACCAATACAAAATACAAAATTGCCATTCAATCACCACGTTTCCATGTGAGTTTCGAGGTCAGCCTAGATCGAGCTGAGTTGTCACCTCTTGGCTGGATCTTGAAATATGCAGCCATTCCCATGATAGAGCTGAGGAAAAAAAACATTTGTCGCCGCCGGGATTTGTACCCCGGCCTCGTTATCTACAAATATTAATGGAAGAATGAATAAAATAGGCCGTGTATTATGTAACTTGGGGTCAGATGAGTGGCCCGGCCCGGCCAGGCCGGTGTGGCTGTATACTAGGATACGGCCCTGACTGAGGGGAGATTGTATGGGTAAATCTGCAGCTGAATCCGGATATTTACAGTTCAGAGCCTCTAATATCTCATAATTAAAGGACTAGCAAATATCCATACTAACATGAGATGAGTTACATAAGGGTAGGTATTTATGGATTTATCATAATATGGAAAAGGAGACAAGTACACAATAAGTACAAATACCTTGAGTTTGGACTTGTGAAAGCAGAGTTGTAAAATTGATCACTCCAAATATCAAGGATAGTGACCTTTTTCCATCCAATTCAATCCATCACTACCTGAGCAACAATCACCCCTTTCTGAAAAATCCAATAAAGAAGATGTAAATCTTTTAGATTTGGTGAGTGGTAGTGTTGAGCGAATTTTATGTAATTTTAGTATCCTGATGACCAATTGATACATTAATTATTTGAAGTATTAAAAATCGAGATAGATATAAGCTTGTGATAGTTTCGATTTTTGGTCCCAGGTTTAACAATCTATCGGTCAACCGATCAATCAAACAACCATTGTCGAATCAATTGGTCGCTCATTAAATGAATCCATCAATCAATCGACCGATCAATCAAACAGACAATAGATAGACTGATCAAAATGTCTGCCCACTCACATAATGCTAACTTACACCGTTGTAGGGTAGTGTAGAGAAGTTATTGTGAATGACACACTACTTGTAAGGCTGATAATGAGTGAGAGATGCTCACATACTCACAATATTTACAGTAAAACAGCTATTGTTTGAGATGTTAACTGTGACTATTACTAGTTTGCGGCAAGTGGGAAAGAGTCGCAGGTTAGAAGGCTGAACTTTCTCTAACCAACCTTTGCTCTCCATGCCTCCAGCCTGTTATACTTCCGGTATTTTTTGTTGTAACTTTATGGGGTTTAACCGGTAACCAGCCCCCTCCTAAAAGGGCCTCCGGCTGTCCTGTTAATTCTTTGGATTAGAAAACGAAAGTGTTTAGGAAACCTAACAATGAATAACTTAACTTAATAGAAGGTCATCGCCGCCTAATATTCATAACAACTCAGGTGCGGAGCTGAGATTCTTCCAATGACCTACCAATGACCTTAAGCCTAAATAGTAATTCATGATGATATACTAAATTGTTGAGGTCGAACCAAAAAATGAATGGAACTGTGTAGATAGGAAATTCAATACCATAATACAGCCTAAAACTTCCCTAAAACCTGATAGTCTCACCAGGGAAACAAAGCTTTGTACAGTTTACGTTCACCACATCGGACACTGGCAAAACTTTGCTGAGTAAGACAATCAACTTCATTCTTTGTAGTGTAAAGTCACATTTTTAAAACATTCCAATAAAACTTCAGTTTTAATGTAACTGATGCAACTTATGGTCAGTTGTGGTAGATGAGAAATACTCTAGCTTCAGAACAATCAAGCCAAATGAAGTCTGTATATGTAGAAATTATTTGTTTATCTCATATGATGTGTTGATTGTATTTTGTCAGCAGTCAGTTGTTAAAACTAAATCTGCCAATAATGATGAAAAGGATTTGACTTGGGACTAAACTGATAATACTCGAAACATCAATAACTATATAATCACTAAACTTAAGATTATCCAAATACCGATGGATGCATGTTACAGTCAGGGCTTCTAAAAATTGTCTGTCAATGACAGGGGTTTCCCTACATAATGCAATGAACCTTCTCAAATTTGGATGAATAATGGCCCATCACATACTGAATCTGATTAAGATTCTATGCCAAATAACTAAAATAAATTTTATGTACTCTGCAAGATGCATAGTTTGCACTAGCCCTGAAAAAGACACTGGAAGTCATCTTTGCTCCAAAACTATGGATGCACAGGAATTTCGGGCATAATTTTGGTATACCTGATTATGATTAGCAACTGACAATGAACACTATACAGCAGATTGGGGAATATCAGTGAGTTGGAGAAACCGGCTTTCAACTTGGAAGATGTAATACTGCAACATTGCAGTAGACCGATATGGTACTTGCTGACGTGACCATCGCTTCGTAATGACTCAGATTCTCCGTGTTCTGTTCCAGGTTCAGAATACGAGTTGAACCAACCATAGTGAGAACCATAAGGTGGCTAGCAAGGGGCACAGAGCAGTTTGGCCTGGGGATCTAGTTAATTTGCTGGAGAAAATGAAGAATGTAGACATGGGATTTGGTCTTATGATGCTCATTCTGTAATGGAGATCATGTGGTTGTGTACTATTATAAAACGCATATGCCTTCTCTCGCTGTTTTATTCAGTTTAGTTAGGCTATGTAACTCACCAGTGGTCCCTAGTTAGTATTAACATAATCGTTAATATCTGACGTTGCATAATTTGTTGGTTTAGATGACCAATGTTTGAAACATTGTGATAACTAGGGCACATAGCGAGACACTATCTGGATCGGCCATAAATTTGCTAACATTATTGTCTACAGTTTCAACTCTCTCTTTTCCCTAATTAACTCACTATGACAGTTCGGTCCCAAAACGGCCCGCGGCCCAAAACGGCCTGTGGCCCAAAACGGCCCAGCATGATTTTTGAATTCGTCATGACCCGAAACCTCTAAAAAACAAGTTACGTCAACAAACTTAAGTTTTTGGGAAAGTTTGTTGACTTAACTCGTTTTTTAGAGGTTTTGGGACTTGGAGAACTCAAAAGCATGATTTTTGAGTTCTTCAAGACCAATAACCTGTAAAAACGAGTCAACAAACTTAAGTTTTTGGGAAAAAACTTAAGTTTGTTGACTTAATTCGTTTGAAAATTTAAGTTTTTCCCTAAAACTTAAATTTGTTGACTTAATTTGTTTTTTAGAGGTTTTATGACTTGGTGAACTCAAAAACCAAGCTGGGCCGTCTTTTGAAAAATTTGAAAACTTGACTTTTTTTCACAAAAACTTGAGTTTGTTGACTTAACTCGTTTTTTAGAGGTTTTGGGACTCATAAATCAAGCAGGGCCGTTTTGGGCCGCGGGCCGTTTTGGGCCTCGGGCCGTTTTGGGCCGCGGGCCGTTTTCCACTATGAAGTCATTCGTTGATACGTTCCAGTGGGCCAACCCGCACTACACACGGGACACAAAACTCTTATACACAAATTATCTCAATCTTACACTCATGTGTGTTTACCTATAGTAAGTCTAGCAGATGGTGATATTTTCTTTTGAATTTCGCACCATTATTGAGGGGTGGCTACTTCTCATTATTGAGGGGTGTCTACCTCTTTTTGTTGAGGATTAACTACTTCTTGTTATTGACAGGTGACAATTTCCGGCTATTGAGGGGTGGCTACATCTTATTATTGAGAGGTGGCTACTTCTTACTATTGAGAGGTGGCTACCTCTTAAAGAGGTATGGCTACTTCTTATTATTCAGGAGTGGCTACCTCTTATTATTTAGGAGTGGCTACTTCTTACTATTGAGAGGTGGCTACCTCTAATAAAGACGTATGGCTACTTTTTATTATTGAGGAGTGGCTACTTCTTATTATTGATGAGGATTGGCTACTTCTTACTATTGAGAGGTGGCTACCTCTTATAAAGAGGTATGGCTACTTCTTATTATTGAGTCATGTGGCTGAAGCTGGTAGGGAAAGCGAATCTCATGATCATGCAAAGTTTCTAGCTTCCAAATTAACAGATTAAAATCCCAAATGAGCTGATTCTAACATGGATAGTAAATTTCAAGTTTTTCGGCCACTGAATTAAGCTATCTAGGAGAGGCAGGACTCCAAACCTTAAAAGAAATATGAGCCCACTTTGACTCACACCTCGATGGTACGAAACTGAGTTTAGTTTTATTATTTTACTGTATTTCAAGTGGTTCCTATTCAAAGGTTACTTTTCAATAATCGTCAAACAAACTGAAAACAAGATTGACCAAAAAAAAAAAGTATGAACAATTGAAGTTGAAAACGTTATGTTGTTTTTGTCACAAATTGTGATGATGTAGTTTAATAACAATTTGTGTTTCCAACCATTATTTGAATCAAACACCTCACTTAATGCCCTGTATATTGATTGCAGATTGTCTTGAGTTACCTGAGCTTATTAGTTAATAATGTTGATTTTGCTGTGTTTGATAATTGTGTGGACTTACATTTAGCAGACATATTATGTAATAATTTTGAGTTAACCTAGATTGTGCAGGCACTTAGCCTGCCTTTTTCTTCTGATTCAAGAGCAGAGCAGTGTTCGACTTGTGAGAGAGTGGACCTGCACCAGCGTAAATAAAGATCTTTTAACCTTAAAGTACGAGCTAGTGAATATGTAGACAGCAATAAATAAACGTGTTTAGGCTTTCACCATGAACCTGCCTGCCTAAGACGGTGCGCCCTGCTCGACAGTACAACCTTCATTTTTGTTACATCCCCATACAAATAAATAAAATAAATGATGTGTATATCATGTACTATGCAGAAATTACTATCTGGCGATAGTTGTCCAGTTAAGAAACATCCATGTGGCAGATATTCAAGTATCAGCAAGTGACGAAGTATGATAGCTATGCCTACCCTTTATATACTAAACAATCAATATTTTTGCCAGACGATTCAATAGTTTCCGCTCTGGTGCTTCTAAATGATACAACTTCCAGTATTCTGATTGATGTTATCAAACCAAAACAACAGGGCTGACAGAGCAATGCGAGATTGTCAAATCATATTCAAAATTAAAGATTAATAAGGAAATTAGAATTAAGACATCTATGATAAAATGATTGGGTTATTATCATGAGGTCTGATGCTGACATCATATTATAACATATCAAAGGATATCTAGATTGACGGTCTCTCGTTATCTCTCATTTTCTTTTTCATCACAATATACCCGATAATGATGATTAAGAGCAGAGCGAGAAGTAGTATGGTAAACAGCCCATATATGGTCGTCGGTCCAGTACTGGTGGCAGGCTGCTGAGGGGTGAAAAGTTCCTGAATAGAAGGCGCAGGCTTCATAACGGTGAGAATATACGTAAAGTTCCACTGCCTGTCCATCGGGTCTCCAATGAGCTTTATGATGCATTTTATGCGTTGAATATCACTTCCTCGTGAGACCAGAGTATATATCCTTATCTTTGAAAGGTACGATTGTGATGGAGGGACGACTGCACCGATCCATCTAAACATCAACATGCCGTTAGTCTCGATGTTCTCTGCACAGTCGAAGGTAGTAGTACCAGGCCTAAGACGTACTAGATGGACCTGTTCGCTGATTACCTCCAAGTATGTAACTCGTATCGGGTGAGAGCTCTGCAGTATCTGTTTGTGTTCAGAGTCTGTACAAGTCAACAGCTGACCATTGATAGCTTTGGAAAGTCTAATATTGGCAGTTATTCGATTCCGTGATATGACAGTAGTAGTTGCAGCTTCTTCACCAGTTTTGCCATTACTGTAGCTGAGATTAGCGTTTCCAAACGGATACCCTTCGCTTGTGCTACAATCCACTGTAATATTCTCGCCCTGATATCCACTGATGACCAGAGGAGTGAGACTAATAACTGGTGACCTCACACCGACCACTCTCTGTACAGCTGACTCATATACGAGTGATGATCTCCAGGTGCTCTGCAGATTATATCTGTGTTTGGTATGTACAACACATCGGTAATCTAGAGCTCCAATAAAGTGTTCAGTGATGTCAAATCTCATCTCTGCTGAGTACTTCAATACATCAGAGCTATAAAGAGGACATGTCATTGTCGCAATGTCGTTGAAGAATGTTTTGTTTTCCATTAAGTTATGGGTTTTCAGGCAGCCATCCTCATACTCTCTACCCTGCAGGTCTGAGAATGCCAAGGAGATCCCATCAAACTGCTCTGGAGATGTAAATGGGTATTCTAAATAGGCTGTACATACAAACTTTCCTCTCTTCTTATAAAACAACTTGTCTCCTTCCCCTGAATCTCCCTTGATAGTCATATTCACCCAAACAGATCCTCCTGGAATGTCATCCTCATCTTCACCCTGATCTTCATCTACATCTTCATCTGCTCCTGAATGAAACAAATTATAAAATCCCAATATTAGTTAATAATCAATTGTTCGTGATTGGGTTGAGTTTAAATCATTACGCATTGTTTACAATATTGACAAATGTTTTTTTCCAATTATGAGGGATTTTGATACAGAGTTGCTTTACTGGACTCAGATAATCATAGACCAGGATCAAAGTTTCATTTTTCTGACGTCTTCCATTGACTAGCCTGAAAGGTATCTTTGAGCAAGTCAACTAAAACACAACATGCATTTATTATCAGCTCAAATTTATAGGTTAAGCAGTTTGCTTACTTGGCATATAAGCAAATGCAAGGCTCTCTGGAGAAATAGCGAAGTCTCCCATTCGGCTCTCTGCCACAGCATTATTAATTTTCTCTTTGACTTTCTGCTCTACTCCTTCTCCACGTTGTGTCACGATTTCAAAGTCGACAATCAGGGAGCCACATCTATAAATAGATCAGCGTCGTCATATTATAGTATTAGTACATGGCTATACTTATCAAACTAAATGCGCAGACATCCAAATCCCTAATCGCATAATGTGTTAATGGTGAAATGGCTATTTAAACAGTGATGATGATAGTTTGTTGTTCCTTTTTTTTTACATGACACACAGTAATTCTTAACTGATAAAGATCAGTTGACTTGTCACACGCCACATTCCGAAGTATGCTCTCAGTCTGTAGGCAGGTCAGAACACCTGTGGGGTAAAACCAAACCCCAGTAGTGAATGATTAGAACCTGTGACTGTCAGCACACAGGTGCTCTCACCAAACGAGCCACAGCCTCTCATATCGTCCTAATGGATTGTTGTGGTCATATTTCATTAGTTAGAAAGATATGCTCCCATTCTGGTTAACACATACAGGAAAACTTAATGAAGATAACACTGTCATAATCATCACAATATTCATCATCATCATTACCATATCCATCGTAATAAAATTATTGTATTCTTGTTGTTATTCAAGGTTTTCCAGGAGACTAATTTCCGTTGAACTTGATGCCAATCAGATTTACTACTTACATCACACTTTTAATGTCTACTTCAATGACCACATCTCCCATTTCTTTGTACACAGACTGAGAAAACCGTTTGGCAAATGCTTTAAACTCTTTTGATTGTTTGTTTCTGAGAGGCGGGCTGCACACCTCTGATGTGACGTTTGTTGTCACCCGATAATGGTCTGAAATTAAAAAAGATGAAAACAACTTTTTTATCCTTTGCTTGACCACGACGATAAACATCTATAAATAATATTAGAGCATTGGTTGTGAGCATAATCTTGTGTAAGTGATTGACTGTAAACACTAACATATTATTCATTTGGTATAATGTATTATGCCCTAGGGAAATGATATGGTTAAGATGAAAACTATTTCCCTATCATTTGGATCAACATGATCATGAGCAGTGAACAGTAATAATCGTTTTTGAACCTGAATAATCGCCTCTACCTAATAATTATAATAGCATAGTAGCAATACTTTGTGAGTGATAGATTGTAAACACATAGCTTCTATGTCATGCCCTGATCACCATGTCATTAAGAACCTCCTTTAACTCAGGGAAACAGCTTTGAAAAATATTCAAGAATTGACCTACTTATGTAACCATGCAGTAAAGATAATATAATTATGCAATTGTAATGTATATTTTGTGTCTGCTCAGACATGTCCATCGGGTTCCCTTCTGCAGCTGATACCTTGGTTCCCTTCTGCAGCTGATACCTTGGTTATATCCCATGTAAGTATTATTCTGACAATGTATTAAATGAACAACTAACCTTTAGCTGTCACAGTCAGTACAATGTCTGGGCATTCAACTTCTCTGCTTGTGTGACCGACAGCATAGTCTCCGGGTGGTAACTGTAAGATGCCAGTAGTTCCGTCAGAAAGCAAAATGTCAAAAGCTGCTGTACCCTGTGTGTCTCCTAAATCCTTTGTCATATCTGTCATACAGCCCACTATGTATTCACCTATACATATAAAGATTTTATAGGTTGATTAGCTGTCTACTGATAAAGAGAATGCTAATCACAGCATAGATGTGAAGGTTGTCGTATACAGACGTTAAAGCCAAGCCTACAGTAAACTTTACCGTAACGGTAGAGTTAAACCCACCACATGTTTCTCCAGTAAAGCCCTCATTACACTGACATCTGAAGCCGTCCGTCTCATCTATACATTCGCCTCCATTAGAGCATGGCTGACCTTGACATTCATCTTTGTTGATATCACAGTGCTCACCTGTCCACCCTGCCTCACACATACACTCATACCCTGACCGGCCTCCATACAGCTCCTCTCCATACAGCTCACTACAGTTACCATGGTTACCACAGCTAACAGATGTACAGGCGCTGATAGCTAAATAAGAGATAAGAAGTGAAGTAATTCATGGACTAGCTATATAAAACTCAGCGATCGTAAATGATTAAGCTTCTCAATGACATAATTTTTATCCGTAGAAAGTTCATAGAGAAGGCAATAAAGCAACGATTGTTGATAGAAAGTTTCTATTATCCAAATATTTCACTGAAGACTGTGATGGAGAATAGTGCGCTCCTTGAGGAGAATTAAAACTACACAGAAAATTCATCAGTACTTTTCTCAGGGATGGTCTCTCAAGTCACCTCATAATTCAGGAATAGTTTTCTATTTGCGATACTAGAAGAAGAAAATTACCTTCTTCACAATATCTTCCTTCCCAGCGGCCTTCACAGATACAGGCAAATGATCCATCCTCCTCTTCTGCACATATTCCTCCATTAAGACATGAGTTTGTGTTACAGATGTCTACACCGATACTGCATGTATGACCAGAGAAGGCAGCCGAGCAATCACAGATCACAGTACCGTTAGTCAGCGCCTCACAGACACCGTGACCGCTACATACACTGTCATCACACTGTGGGGCTTCTGTTATGTAAGAGAATACGAGTCTCATCAAGTTAGATAAACTTAGATCTTATGAATTACAATGAAGTTCACAGTTTGCCATGAACATAGGATAGAGGATATATACAGCCGCCATTTGTAACTAAAATTACTTAAGAAGGGAGGTTATCGGATTGCTAGATGTGTTTCTTCTCGATAACACTTTTGCGAGATCTATTGAATAACTATAATTCATGTTTCAACAGTGAGAAACGAATTGTGAATCTTAGTAATATAACTTACCATTTTGGCATATGGGCCCAAACCATTTCTCTGTACAATCACATCTGAAACCATTAATTTTATCTTCGCTGCAGCTACCTTCATGCAAACATGGATTTGGAAGGCAGTTAAACATGCGATCACCACAGCTGGCCCCAGTGTATCCCTCCTTACATACACAGACAGCGCCCAGGGACTGAGCTTCAGGGAGACTTTGACATTCACCGTTTACACCACATGTTTCAGCCGAGCAAAAGTAAAAATCTGCTGCAAAGCAAGATGTTATAGTTCAGAAGCATTTGGTAATGTATAGGCTGACAAGAGTTACATGTAACACAGATTGCTTTAGGTTAAGCAAAGGGTATTCAAATTAATTCAATCACAAATTTAACACAAAACTAAACATACTTGCCAAGTAATCTAAATACAAAATAGGGAGATTCAATTTTACGACGATACTGCACCACAACGTGGTGCTTCGAGGGTACGAAGCACCCGAGTCACCCACCTGGGGGTTTGGGGGGCGGTGAGAGCCCCCCAACAGGGTACGGGGCGGAGCCTCGTCTGCAGAAGCTCTGAGAGCATTTCCAGCCACTAGGAAGGGCTAAAAAGGTATATTCGACCCCAAATAATTTCATGTTTGTACTAGTACTTAAATATCAAACTGAGGTGAAATACACTTTAAACAATTACAATCAATCCATGGGCCCCTGGGACTCTTACATACATGCCTTTACATTGTCAATGTCCAGTATCAAACACCCCATTGGCAAAGTAGAGGCATGTAAGCCCCAGGGGCCCTTGCCTGTCAAGACAGGCTACAAGTGCCCATGCATCATCAAGATCTAAAAATGTGCTCAGTCACAGACAGTGAGAATCCAGATAAGGTACTATATTCCTGTTTGACTAACATTAAATATGTTTCAAAGTCTTTGGTCCGAGCTTTGTTAAATTGTAGTGGACCTACCTTTGGAATTGTTAGGTTTCTATTTCCCTTCACTTAAATTTAACTAGAGTAGACAGTACAAAATTAATACTAAAAAATGTGTGATCTGAAAGGAAATGAAAACTAAATGTATGCACTTGACTAGCTACTTTATATTGTGACCAATGACAGTCAGTGTTGTGAGTTATGAGAGGATGCTATTGGTCATTTACAATAATAGGCTGAATCCTGACAAAACAGGTAAATTTGTTAAGAGTGTTTTATTTGATAATTCCTTTCAATTTTGTTTGCAAAGACCTTAACAGTAACTAGTCAACAACAACATGTGCTTGGATAACTATCAAAAAATTGCGATTGGACTGTTTTCTCTAAAATCTGGAGGAAATAGTGAGATTTACAAAAAGTGGGAGGTGGGTGTAAAAATCTGGAGGGTCACGCCTAAATCGGGAGACTTGGCAAGTATGAAACTAAACATGAAAATCATTATAGCCCTGCCTGCAAATTAATTGAGTCTTCAGATTTTGAAAATATTCTATATTATTAGAGTAAGCTCTATTTCATTTCCATTCAACAACAGCAAATAGTCTCAGAACAGTCTATAGACCATTAGTGGGTAGTAAATAGTCTCAGAACAGTCTATAGACCATGAGTGAGCAGTAAATAGTCTCAGAACAGTCTATAGACCATTAGTGAGCAGTCAACCTCTACCTCCAGTCAACTAAACTTCTGCTTACTGAATTCTGTATGTCCCAAATATTACTATTTCAGACTCTGACTTGTTAAGTGGCGTTATTGATGTTTCTGGAGGCATCTATCATCACTTATTTCAACCCCCGATTAAGTCCTAAGTGTTATTTTATATTATGAAATATTTTCAAGAAAAAACAAGCAGTTATTCCATATGGACACTCACAATGTTCTGTTTTTCTCATCAGTGCTGATTTTCCTTTTGGAGCAGATTTCTCGACTGCGAGAGACATTAACTCTTCTGTAGCGATGAGATCAGTACATTGTGTTCCTGTCCATCCTTCTCTACAGATACAAGTCATACCTTCGTCTGACAGGTCATAACAATCTCCATTTATACAGTGAGACTCAGCCTCACTACACTGATAAGACCCTGAAACAGAAATATACAGTGAGAATCAGCTGCACTACACTGATAAGACCCTGAAACAGAAATATATCCTACATATATCTGTAACAAGGTATTATCATACTAAGGTCGGTTCACAGAAAAAGGGGACCAACAATTTAAAACCACGTTTTTGTATAAAACAACTCAACGGAACTGAATGAATACCTTATTCAGATGCATATACCATATATTCATCGGAAATTTAATAACATACTACTAGAGATAAGCAGTTATATGAAAGGTGTCTTATTCCTTAATGGAGCCAAATGTAAGGTTGTTTCTCCTATAATCAACCAACGACCATTTCTCTCAGCAAAGCAAAGGTAGTGGATAAAAAAACCAGTTGCCTATTCGTACTGGATTATTCTATTAAGCCTCTCATTCTCATGAGTTCCGAAAGCTGTTGTTGTCATAGTAACATAATCACAGTGAATATAACTGACTCAATTATAAAGTAATCTTACTCTCTGCGCACACTTGACCAGACCAGTCAGAAGTACATTCACATGTAAATCTTCCTCCACTAGTATTATAACTGCTGCTGCTGCTGCTGCATGTACCGTGATGCTGACAGGGGTTAGGATGACAGGCAGACTCGTCTATAGTACAATTGTCTCCACTTTCTCCGACATCACAGATACACTGGAGGCCTCCTTCGACTATGTTAATACATTTCTCCTCATAAGAGACTTCTCCACACAGCGTCAGACCACACTGCTCTATCTCTGTAACAAACAGTAAAATAAGAACCCGGCAACGCTATAACAGTGCTGTACACATAATTCAAGGGTTTACTGCTATCAATATCAGCGCGGATTATAGATATCAGAATTATAATAGCCAATATTCACTACCTATAAATTATGATTGCTTCTCGGTCTATTGGCTAAGATCAAAGCGTCACTGCCAATGGCCTATAAGTGCCAGTTCAGTTTTGGCAGCTCGCTGCACACCCGCGTTCAGGAGGTCTTCTATGGCCTCACCTCTAGGATACATTTTAGTTTTCTAAAATGTATCACATTCTCAGTATGAGGATTTAGGGCACCTTGCGTCCCTCTTTAGGGGCAGCCCAATCTTTGGGTTTTCACTAAACAGCAAGTATGTTCTGAAGATTTGCTCACCCTCTTCACATCGCGCTCCAGTAAATCCCGAGGAACAATCACAGAGGTAACCCGTATCAATCTCAATACAAGCTCCGTTATTTAGACATGGAGCTGACTGGCAGACATCAATCTTCTCATCACACACAGCTCCTGTCAAACAGAAAGTTTACTGAGTATCAAAACAAGCAAGATACCTTAATATAGTAGTGACGAAAGGAAGTTATAATTGCTTTCACACTTATACATTATCTAACTAACAATGGCATATATCAGAACTAGAGCAGAGAACACAGCACTTATAATATTCCCTATTTCCAACAATGATTGCCTCAGATCTCTTTTGACACTTCAGGTATATATTAGTTATAAATAAGATAATTACTTGAACCTTTATGAGCAGAGACTTACATAAGAGTCTGCCTAGCTTTCTTCTCCACACAATGCTCAATAAACATCATATCCTTGGCCCAATGGTTTATCTAAGGTTATGGTACTTACCACTAATTCATCGAAGGTTGTTGTACTTACCACTAATTTATCTAGGTTATGGTACTTACCACTCCAGCCAATTTTACAACTATGAGCGGGTACATCCCCCACTACATCTACACATCCAGTTATAGTGTGACATGTCATATCATCATCACAACTAAGAGCAATATGTTCTACAAATAATAGTGTGACATGTCATATCATCATCACAACTAATAACAACATGTTCTACAAATAATAGTGTGACATGTCATATCATCATCATCAAAACTAAGAGCATTATGTTCTCCAAATAATAGTGTGACATGGCATATCATCATCACAACTAAGAGCAACATGTTCTACAAATAATAGTGTGACATGTAATATCATCATCATCAAAACTAAGAGCAACATGTTCTACAAATAATAGTGTGACATGTCATATCATCATCACAACTAAGAGCAACATGTTCTACAAATAATAGTTTGACATGTCATATCATCATCATCAAACCTAAGAGCAACATGTTCTACAAATAATAGTGTGACATGTCATATCATCATCACAACTAATAACAACATGTTCTACAAATAATAGTGTGACACGTCATATCATCATCATCATCATCAAATCTAAGAGCATTGTGTTCTACAAATAATAGTGTGACACGTAATATCATCATCATCAAAACTAAGAGCAATATGTTCTACAAATAATAGTTTGACATGTCATATCATCATCATCAAATCTAAGAGCAATATGTTCTACAAATAATAGTGTGACATGTCATATCATCATCACAACTAATAACAACATGTTCTACAAATAATAGTGTGACACGTCATATCATCATCATCATCATCAAATCTAAGAGCATTGTGTTCTACAAATAATAGTGAGACATATGTCATAATCATCTCAACTTAGAGCAATATGTTCTACAAATAATAGTGAAATATTCTAGGCAATACTGAATCGGACACAAACCAGTATGTGACATTTTAAACTTTTTACCAGCCTAGTTGGGAAACCCTGATTCAGATTATTTTTAGGTCACAAGGATACTTGAGCCATATTTACAGTGCTGTACACATGTTCTTATTTAGTAAGTTTGGACAGAGTATGACTTATGCCTGATCCTAAAACTACTGTTATTCTCTTACTATTACTTGTAGGTGTATTTACCTTTCTGACAGAAGTTTCCAAACCTTCCCGTCACATTTGTACAGTCACAGAGGAAGCCGTCCTCACTAGGGATACATGTGGTGTTTCCTGAGCATGGATTACTAACACAATCATTGATTATACGGTCACAGTACTCTCCCGTATATCCAGAGTCACACATACATTCTATTCCTCCACCTTGTAATTCTGTGCAGGAGCCACTCCTGTTACAACTAGTTTCACTGCATTCTGTCACATCTGTACGATAAGAAGAGACATGAAAATGAGATGATCTCGCAGCGAATAATCAGGTGTTGGTTATCTGTGTCTTATATTCTCTTGGAAAAAAAACAGCTCATCATCATCTATTTCTTACGGGCTGCGATTATCTTTCCATTCATCTTTATTTAAATGATACTGAATTGGTAGCAAATTATAAAATGATTAAAAAAATGATGTAAAAGGCGGGGATTAAAATCAGCCGGTGCACTTAGTAGGCACACACCGGTGCGAGAGTCTAAAACCTGGGAACTGGTAAGATCATACCTTATCTTTATAAATGTACTTAAACCAACAAAATAAAACATAATCCAAAAAGATCTCTTCAACAAAATAATCACAATCTATACTAGTACTAGTAAGCTCTGTTTCAGTAGAGTATATATAGCATCAGAGTTTCTATAGAAGTAAAGTTTATATAGCATTAGAGTTTATATATAGAATAAGACAATTGAGCGGCTGATATTCTTACCTTCAGTACAAGAGAGACCAGTAAAGTTAGCTGTACAAATACAGGAATAACTCTCATCTGAATCAGTACAAGTGCCAGAGTTCTCACAAGGTGTGTCCGCACAGTCATCTTCCCCTACAACTACAGTAAATATATATCTTATATAAGCAATGAAATAAACCTCCAGGAAGAACAACTGCAGTCACATGACCAATTGAGGTGTGTGCAGTTGGTTCAGAGTTGTCCTCTCAAAAACACACTAAATTGGAAACATAACTCCATGATAGCCCAAGTTCTTTTGTAGCAATTAGGGGTGGGTTACACTGAATACACTGACTCACTAGAAAATAACCGCAATTCTGTGAATATGCTTAGTGATGAGGCTTGATGGCCATGGTGTTGACACCAAATATTCTCATAACTGATGGTTTATTTCACTAAACTGAGACATGGAACTATAGAGAAGATGCTCATTGACAGTTGAGGTGCCATCCTTTGCAGATTTTCAATGCTTAAACCTCAAAAATAATGCAGAGAAAAGTCATTAAAATGTTAATTTTTCACTCTATAAATCCTGGAATCTCTATGCAGAACCCATAATTGATCAATCTAAAAACATGTGGCTATGGGCTATATTGCAAAGGACATATACCTTGCAGGTAAATACATTGAACATTCACATTTTGATTGTAAAATGATGAAAAACTCATTAAAATCAGCATATACAAGGAAGATATGCTGAGGAATGTGTCATCTGACTCTAAATCATGGAATGTTGGACAGGCAGTTGAAGGTATGAGTCCTGTCATCCATCATAACCATGTTTCATCATAAACAATTACTCCTAGTGATTGCAATTTCATTTTTTACTGATCACTCTCTAATTTCAAGTGACCATTATTTATGCATGCACATCATTTTTCAATTTTTCGGAATTAGCCAATCAGCAGCCAGCTTAACTATGAGTTGTTCTTCCTGGAGGTTTAGTTCATTGATATAAGTGTGAGTATTAATATAAACAGTGATCTGTCCATGTATATACTATCTAGTATATAAATATCTTATATAAGTGTGAGCATTAATATAAACAGTGATCCGTCCATGTATATACTATCTATTATATAAACATCTTATATAAGTGTGAGTATTAATATAAACAGTGATCTGTCCAAGTATATACTATCTAGTATATAAATATCACATATAAGTGTGAGTATTAATATAAACAGTGATCCGTCCATGTATATACTATCTAGTATATAAATATCACATATAAGTGTGAGCATTAATATAAACAGTGATCCGTCCATGTATATACTATCTAGTATATAAATATCACATACAAGTGTGAGTATTAATATAAACAGTGCTCCGGTCATGTATATACTATCTAGTATATAAATATCACATATAAGTGTGAGTATTAATATAAACAGTGATCCGACCATGTATATACTATCTAGTATATAAATATCACCTATAAGTGTGAGTATTAATATAAACAGTGATCCGTCCATGTATATACTATCTATTATATAAACATCTTATATAAGTGTGAGTATTAATATAAACAGTGATCCGACCATGTATATACTATCTAGTATATAAATATCACCTATAAGTGTGAGTATTAATATAAACAGTGATCCGTCCATGTATATACTATCTATTATATAAACATCTTATATAAGTGTGAGTATTAATATAAACAGTGATCCGGCCAAGTATATACTATCTAGTATATAAATATCACATATAAGT
This sequence comes from Membranipora membranacea, assembly GCA_914767715.1. NCBI lineage: Eukaryota > Metazoa > Bryozoa > Gymnolaemata > Cheilostomatida > Membraniporidae > Membranipora > Membranipora membranacea. The sequence goes on along the minus strand of OU612072.1, from coordinate 107,933 downwards.
GTGAGTATTAATATAAACAGTGATCCGTCCATGTATATACTATCTAGTATATAAATATCACATATAAGTGTGAGTATTAATATAAACAGTGATCTGTCCAAGTATATACTATCTAGTATATAAATATCACATATAAGTGTGAGTATTAATATAAACAGTGATCCGTCCATGTATATACTATCTAGTATATAAATATCACATATAAGTGTGAGTATTAATATAAACAGTGATCCGTCCATGTATGTACTATCTAGTATATAAATATCACATATAAGTGTGAGTATTAATATAAACAGTGATCCGTCCATGTATATACTATCTAGTATATAAATATCACATATAAGTGTGAGTATTAATATAAACAGTGATCCGGCCAAGTATATACTATCTAGTATATAAATATCACATATAAGTGTGAGTATTAATATAAACAGTGATCTGTCCATGTATATACTATCTAGTATATAAATATCACATATAAGTGTGAGTATTAATATAAACAGTGATCCGTCCATGTATATACTATCTAGTATATAAATATCTCATATAAGTGTGAGTATTAATGTAAACAGTGATCTGTCCATGTATATACTATCTAGTATATAAACATCACATATAAGTGTGAGTATTAATATAAACAGTGATCCGTCCATGTATATACTATCTAGTATATAAACATCACATATAAGTGTGAGTATTAATATAAACAGTGATCCGTCCATGTATATACTATCTAGTATATAAATATCACATCCCAGCCGGCACAACTGTATCTAAACTATGTTGGAAAGATGTTTACCTTAGAGGCTGAACTACGTCTGCCTAATGTGGCAATCTGTCACGCTATTATATGTTGGAATGGTGCATTTTAGTAGACATTGTTACGATATATAAACTGCCTCTGCTACACATCTAACTAGAGGCTTGTATATATAGTAACCATGCGTTTTCTTGACAGCAAATTTATACCATTATAACATACCTCTTGATATATTTCATTTTAATTACGATATATTAGATTTAATATCAATTAGCACTTAGGAGGGTGTTTTACTCATAATAGTGATTCAGTCCACTGTGGATGTTGAGTAGTAGGCCCATTAGACCATTGGACTTCCACTAGTGTTACTAGTTACTCTTAGTGTAACTCTTGAACTTATTATGAATACAATCTGGTTCAATTCTATTCGCAAAGAACATTAAGTGGTGCTTAATGCAGGTAATTTAAACCCTGGCTATATATTAACCTATTTCAAAATACTGACATGTATTAATGTTTCAAAGTTATTGAATAATGGTTTATTTAACTAATTATATTGCACTGTTGTGTTGTCACAAGGGCTTACCAAACGTTAGCAGCTTACCAGGGGAGATAAATGCAAGTAATGTATACAAATTCAACAGATACGCAGTCATAAACGCATCGTTCCCATGCAGTTTAGAGACTAGATTTGATTTTAAGAAAATGGAATACAACAGTGCAAAATAGAATTGCACACAATTTGGAGCCACACAGAGTGTTAGCAAACAAATGGCAAAGCATTTTATCACATATGATGCCAATATTTTTGCAAATTACTCTCTCGTAAAGTAGCTGTAGTTACTGCGCAGTTACCATATTGGAAAAAACTGTGTTGCTTTGTATGCACCATTTATGCCTCTACGTGGTCATAAACGCATCATTCCCATTCGGTCCAGAGACTAGATTTGATTTTAAGAAAATGGAATAAAACGGTGCAAAATAGAATTGCACACAATTTGGAGCCACACAGAGTGTTAGCAAACAAATGGCAAAGCATTTTATCACATATGATGCCAATATTTTTGCAAATTACTCTCTCGTAAAGTAGCTGTAGTTACTGCGCAGTTACCATATTGGAAAAAACTGTGTTGCTTTGTATGCACCATTTATGCATCTACAAGATATTGAATGTTAAACGTGTACCATGCAACACAGAAACAATCCAATTGCGACATTGGAAACATGTTGCCGCATACAATGTGCCCGCTGGGATATAAGTGTGCGTATTAATATAAACAGTGATCTGTCGAAGTATATACTATCTAGTATATAAATATCACCTATAAGTGTGAGTATTAATATAAACAGTGATCTGTCCATGTATATACTATCTAGTATATAAATATCTCTTATAAGTGTGAGTATTAATATAAACAGTGATCCGACCATGTATATACTATCTAGTATATAAATATCACATATAAGTGTGAGTATTAATGTAAACAGTGATCTGTCCATGTATATACTATCTAGTATATAAACATCACATATAAGTGTGAGTATTAATATAAACAGTGATCCGTCCATGTATATACTATCTAGTATATAAATATCACATATAAGTGTGAGTATTAATATAAACAGTGATCTGTCCATGTACATACTATCTAGTATATAAATATCACATATAAGTGTGAGTAATAATATAAACAGTGATCTGTCCAAGTATATACTATCTAGTATATAAATATCACATATAAGTGTGAGTATTTATATAAACAGTGATCTGTCCATGTATATACTATCTAGTATATAAATATCACATATAAGTGTGAGTATTAATATAAACAGTGATCCGTCCATGTATATACTATCTAGTATATAAATATCACATATAAGTGTGAGTATTAATATAAACAGTGATCTGTCCATGTATATACTATCTAGTATATAAATATCACATATAAGTGTGAGTATTAATATAAACAGTGATCTGTCCATGTATATACTATCTAGTATATAAATATCTCTTATAAGTGTGAGTATTAATATAAACAGTGATCTGTCCATGTATATACTATCTAGTATATAAATATCTTATATAAGTGTGAGTATTAATATAAACAGTGATCTGTCCAAGTATATACTATCTAGTATATAAATATCACATATAAGTGTGAGTATTAATATAAACAGTGATCCGTCCATGTATATACTATCTAGTATATAAATATCACATATAAGTGTGAGTATTAATATAAACAGTGATCCGGCCAAGTATATACTATCTAGTATATAAATATCACATATAAGTGTGAGTATTAATATAAACAGTGATCTGTCCATGTATATACTATCTAGTATATAAATATCACATATAAGTGTGAGTATTAATATAAACAGTGATCCGTCCATGTATATACTATCTAGTATATAAATATCTCATATAAGTGTGAGTATTAATGTAAACAGTGATCTGTCCAAGTATATACTATCTAGTATATAAATATCACATATAAGTGTGAGTATTAATATAAACAGTGATCCGACCATGTATATACTATCTAGTATATAAATATCACCTATAAGTGTGAGTATTAATATAAACAGTGATCCGTCCATGTATATACTATCTAGTATATAAATATCACATATAAGTGTGAGTATTAATATAAACAGTGATCTGTCCATGTATATACTATCTAGTATATAAATATCTCTTATAAGTGTGAGTATTAATATAAACAGTGATCTGTCCATGTATATACTATCTAGTATATAAATATCTTATATAAGTGTGAGTATTAATATAAACAGTGATCTGTCCAAGTATATACTATCTAGTATATAAATATCACATATAAGTGTGAGTATTAATATAAACAGTGATCCGTCCATGTATATACTATCTAGTATATAAATATCACATATAAGTGTGAGTATTAATATAAACAGTGATCCGGCCAAGTATATACTATCTAGTATATAAATATCACATATAAGTGTGAGTATTAATATAAACAGTGATCTGTCCATGTATATACTATCTAGTATATAAATATCACATATAAGTGTGAGTATTAATATAAACAGTGATCCGTCCATGTATATACTATCTAGTATATAAATATCTCATATAAGTGTGAGTATTAATATAAACAGTGATCCGTCCATGTATATACTATCTAGTATATAAACATCACATATAAGTGTGAGTATTAATATAAACAGTGATCCGTCCATGTATATACTATCTAGTATATAAACATCACATATAAGTGTGAGTATTAATATAAACAGTGATCTGTCCATGTACATACTATCTAGTATATAAATATCACATATAAGTGTGAGTAATAATATAAACAGTGATCTGTCCAAGTATATACTATCTAGTATATAAATATCACATATAAGTGTGAGTATTTATATAAACAGTGATCTGTCCATGTATATACTATCTAGTATATAAATATCACATATAAGTGTGAGTATTAATATAAACAGTGATCCGTCCATGTATATACTATCTAGTATATAAACATCACATATAAGTGTGAGTATTAATGTAAACAGTGATCTGTCCATGTATATACTATCTAGTATATAAACATCACATATAAGTGTGAGTATTAATATAAACAGTGATCCGTCCATGTATATACTATCTAGTATATAAATATCACATATAAGTGTGAGTATTAATATAAACAGTGATCTGGTCATGTATATACTATCTAGTATATAAATATCACATATAAGTGTGAGCATTAATATAAACAGTGATCTGTCCATGTATATACTATCTAGTATATAAATATCACATATAAGTGTGAGTATTAATATAAACAGTGATCCGTCCATGTATATACTATCTAGTATATAAACATCTCATATAAGTGTGAGTATTAATATAAACAGTGATCCGACCATGTATATACTATCTAGTATATAAATATCACCTATAAGTGTGAGTATTAATATAAACAGTGATCCGTCCATGTATATACTATCTAGTATATAAATATCACATATAAGTGTGAGTATTAATATAAACAGTGATCTGTCCATGTATATACTATCTAGTATATAAATATCACATATAAGTGTGAGTATTAATATAAACAGTGATCTGTCCATGTATATACTATCTAGTATATAAACATCTCATATAAGTGTGAGTATTAATATAAACAGTGATCCGTCCATGTATATACTATCTAGTATATAAATATCACATATAAGTGTGAGTATTAATATAAACAGTGATCTGTCCATGTATATACTATCTAGTATATAAATATCTTATATAAGTGTGAGTATTAATGAAAACAGTGATCCGTCCATGTATATACTATCTAGTATATAAATATCACCTATAAGTGTGAGTATTAATATAAACAGTGATCCGTCCATGTATATACTATCTAGTATATAAATATCACATATAAGTGTGAGTATTAATATAAACAGTGATCTGTCCATGTATATACTATCTAGTATATAAATATCACATATAAGTGTGAGTATTAATATAAACAGTGATCTGTCCATGTATATACTATCTAGTATATAAACATCTCATATAAGTGTGAGTATTAATATAAACAGTGATCTGTCCATGTATATACTATCTAGTATATAAACATCACATATAAGTGTGAGTATTAATATAAACAGTGATCTGTCCATGTATATACTATCTAGTATATAAATATCTTATATAAGTGTGAGTATTAATATAAACAGTGATCTGTCCAAGTATATACTATCTAGTATATAAATATCACATATAAGTGTGTGTATTAATATAAACAGTGATCTGTCCATGTATATACTATCTAGTATATAAATATCACATATAAGTGTGAGTATTAATATAAACAGTGATCCGGCCAAGTAAATACTATTTAGTATATAAATATCACATATAAGTGTGAGTATTAATATAAACAGTGATCCGGTCAAGTATATACTATCTAGTATATAAATATCACATATAAGTGTGAGTAATAATATAAACAGTGATCCGGCCAGGTTAGTCTTTGTCTGGCTATGATTGGGTAGTCTATGTTTGCTATGATTGAGTAGTCTATGTTTTCTATGATTGGGTACTCTATGTTTGCTATGATTGGGTACTCTATGTCTGGCTATGATTGGGTAGTCTATGTTTGCTATGATTGGGTAGTCTATGTTTGCTATGATTGGGTAGTCTATGTCTGGCTATGATTGGGAAGTCTATGTTTGCTATGATTGGGTACTCTATGTCTGGCTATGATTGGGTAGTCTATGTTTGCTATGATTGGGTAGTCTGTCTCTTACTGTAGTGAGTGAGAGAGATAATGACTACTTACTGAATTTAGCCTCTCTGAATCCTGTCCCATTCTCATATATTAGCAGGGTAGTCTCATCCTTCCAAACCATAGCCGTCACATCTCCTAGTATCTCACACTGTGTCTCTTCAGGATAATCTGTGTCTACACTTTGGTTTCCATGTATGCATAACTTGGTCATAGTTCCTTCAAAAGAGGATGTGGTCATTTGAAGATTTATGTCAGCTAGATTTATGTTAGCTAGCTTTATGTTAGCTAGCTCTAGTATGAATTATATGAAGAGGCTGAATAAATATAGACTACAGATAAATATGTATGCTCTGATATTATCCTATATATAAATTTATCAGCACTGAATTGTTTTAGTAATGAAACCAATCTCTCACAACAAGTGTAAGATTGGTTTTATCACATACCACATACCGTTATCTATATTACCACATACTACATACCGTTATCTATATTACCACATATCACATACTGTTATCTATATCACCACATACCACATACCGTTATCAATGTTGACTTCATAAAGCCAGGAGGAGATACCGATAGATGAGATGAACAATTGGTCTCTGAATTTCTCGTTTGGATGACTTTTTATAATCATTTCATCTTCTGAGAGTATGTTTTCTGTATTTGTACAGGCACCGTTTCGAAATATGGCAGCAAAGGTGTCGCACATAGCAGGGTGGGGGGGAGAGCTGAGAAAATAAAAATGGAGTTCTCAAAATATAGTAATAACATTTGATTCACTTTCTCCCATCCCTGAACAGGTTGATGGATCATCTTGGGCGCTAAATACATCGCAGATGTTTGTTTACATGGATGAGGCTGAATATCATGTCACACGTAGCTGGAGTCTCATAAACATGGACTATCAATGATTGATGAACGACTTATATTTAACCTAAACCTAAACATAAAATTTATTTTTACTCAGTAATTAGTTATTTTCATACCAATTCACTATAACTACACATTGTAGGAATACAGTAATTCTGATCACTTATTATTCTTGGCGAGCTCGGTTTTTTAGTCAGTTAAATACCAGTGTCACGATGTGTGCCACAGCGATTGGTGTACTCGCTCACTGATATGTTATATTCATATCTATGGGTATACCACAGCATGTTTATTAAGTTGTGAATTATAAATCAGTGGATCATACATTACCATGCAGTAGGGAAGGTGCTACAGCACCCATCCCGCACCCACCCTGCCATTCCCGCACCCACCCTGCCCTTTGCCACACATGGATACATAAATATAAGCAACCAACCAAATCAAATTAAATGTAAAATTACATCACACAGAAGATTAGATAAACTGTAAACTGTATTTCTGTTTAGTTGATGGTTTTTGAAACATACTGCAAAATTAACACAAAGTTTTTACAAAATAGGAAGTTCCTGAGCCTGCATAAAATGTGGCCTTTTTCAAAAAGAGGTTGCCCACCCATGATCTATAATCATTGCAGATTCTGAACCAAATCTCAATTTTTAACAATAAGTTGGGTAAAGATTAATCATCAAAATTAAGGTACACTGGAACTCAAGTTTATGCTTGACAGATAACTCCTATGTCTTTTCAGTTCAGCAAAAGCTTCCAGATAGCATAACTATGTGATTGGAAGAATTCTGAATAAGGATTAGAAAATCTGACATTTGTAGCACAGGAACAATTTTGTACGGGAAGATTGGAAAATGATTGAAGAATATGTATAATTCCTATATAGGTTTAAAATGGGTTTATCATTTGGTTTCACCTTGTTGATATTATACTCATAATATGGTGACCATTTCATGCATGACAGGTTTTGGACTGCTGCATTTTCTATTAACTTTATATTCTATTTGATTCTAATTTGACTATAGAGAACATTAACACTTTGCTGTACCCTATTACAGCCCTCCTATGAATCGTTCTTTATTAAATCAATGTTGTCCCATTTAAAACATATAAAATTCTTTTCTTTCTCTTTAAAGCCTTGTTTTGGCTTTTTGATATGCTATAAAGTCAAAAATCACAAAGTCATTCGCAAGCCCCGTTCCTATCTAATCCCACTAAGCCAAATAGCTACAACCACGGATCATTATTTGAATGAAAAAATTATTGTTGTGTTGCATATAATTATTCACTGTTGTAAGACTGAAAGTTAAACATAACGGTTTATAAGAAAGTGTGAGAACTTTGATTCAGACGACAAGAAACATAGAGATTGCAACGATTGTAATCACGAATGACATGCTGTAGACAATCACGAATGACATGCTGTAGACAATCACGAATAACATGCTGTAGACAATCATGCTGTAGACAATCATGCTGTAGACAATCATGCTGTAGACAATCATGCTGTAGACAATCATGCTGTAGACAATCATGCTGTAGACAATCATGCTGTAGACAATCATGCTGTAGACAATCATGCTGTAGACAATCATGCTGTAGACAATCATGCTGTAGACAATCATGCTGTAGACAATCATGCTGTAGAAAATCATGCTGTAGACAATCATGCTGTAGACAATCAAGGTTAAAATTAAAACTTACTGGGAAAATTACTTTAATGGTCTACTAAAAAAATGAGAACAGTTATATAAATAAGGTACAGGGAGGAACTGCCTCCGCAGTTACCAGTGCAAGGGCCAGTACCCAAAATCAATGAAGATGAAATAAACATCCAGATAGGAAAGATGAACCCAACAAAGCCACGGGCCAGACCAACTACCAATAGACATCATAACGCTGTTGAAAGACAGACAAAACACCTGGAAGACAGCGTGTTTGAACAACATCATCTCTGAAAGGATACAGTGGTATGGGCATGTTAGAGGGAGAGAAAGTGAGGATGAAATCCGGAGAGTGTCAGAGATGACAGTCGAAGGAGTGCGATCTAGGGGTAGACCAAAACAAAGATAGCTTGATACAGTAAACTCAGACCTTGGATAGCTTGGTCTAGATTGTTAAGAAGACCGAGTGTGATGGAGAAGTTCGGTAGAACTTGAGATCAAGCAGAAACCCATCACCCGCGCAGGACCACGGCGATGAAAAATGACCAAAGGTGACGGTTATTGGATCTAGCTAAAATTCTGGCAGTTTTGACGTTATATAATGACTGACACCCCAGCAGCGACCTTTAAGATGCTTGACAACACTTGTTCAGAGTCAGATATGTTCCCCTGATCCATAAATATTTATAAATATATATATATATCTCAGTAATAATCTACAAGATGAAAACTTGTATAAATGTTTAGCTACCACTCTGCAACTGATTGAGAGAAATTTTAGTTGGATCCAAAACAAACCTGAAAGCTGATAACCAAGCTTGCATATATTGTATAAAACTTGTTGCGGATCATTTGACCCGAAGCTAGACCAAAGTTACTCAAACGCCGTACTATCCATAGGATTGGGGAACTTTTAGTAAGGCTACGGATTGGGCAAGGTGCTACACACGCCTATTATTAGCTAGGCCTATTCCTTTCAATAACAATACAATTTGTGTCTCCTATCGTTCAACTTGAATGAATTAAACCAATCACTATTTAGTGAGTTAATTAAGCCCCGCGTCTTTCCCAAATAACCAAGGAATAGCCAGACGTATTATGACTACCGCTACGGATAGAACCAACATGTTGGTTAGCCCATCTGAGACATCTGGCAGATCTAACCTAGCTAACCTATGCATTTGGCCGTACTAGAAGTGCGCAAATCCTGTGGAAAATACGGCGTGTGTAGCCACAGCTTTACTATGTCTGATTAATTGCATTGGGGACAGATACAACTCATTCAAATTTCAACAAAGTTCATCTCACTCAACATCATAATGATATCGATATAATACTGCTGATTGTGCTTTTGAAATTTACTTACTATAATACACGCGTGTAGTGACCATAAAAATCCATTGATGGGGGAAAGTTCAACGAGCCAGGCTGCGGCGGCGGTGTCGGCGGCGGGTTCTCAGCGAAATACTCGAAAGAAGCTCTTAGATTGTTCATATCATAATAGCCGAGCCCTGAAAAAATTCAATTCAAACAGCTAAGTGAAGATGTGCTAGTTTGTTGAGGAGAATGATGTTGAATTGTAGCCTGTGACATCATCAGAGCTATCATCACCATACACTTGAGTTGATGTAGACAATTTGGGCAATGATGCCAAGGAATTTGTAGAAATTAAAGCATTCGTTCATATCCCTTAAATTACTCATGCCACTCAGGGAAATGATTGCTTGTTGAACTCTGTGAGCTATAGATAATGTACAAAGTAGACATTTCCCTGAGTGGCAGCAGTACCCATATTTATGTTGAATGGATGTGTTCAGACATATTTGTTTTCAGTAGTGAGGAATCTAAACAATGCCTGGATGGGTAGGTTGATTATTAGCCGTATTTGATTATTGGTTGAACAGATTGCAATGGTGATAATGATGATGCATACATTGATTCAATAATGAAGCAAAATACACTGAAAAAAATACACAATCAAACAAATTATAATAAGACTGGTCAGGTTCATCTAAATATACTTAAAGAAAACACTTTTGCCTCGAAGTGCTGAGCGGTGTCTCGGACAGGCCTGATGTTTGTGATTTCTCCCGTTGTTTGGATCAGGATTATAGCTTTGCAGCGGGTGGCTAGTTCTAGATTTAGCTTTAGCTACATAAGGCAGACAAGTCATGTCAAGATAGACAGAGAGCCCTGGTAAGTTTGCTATAGAAAGTCTGTTATCATAGCTATCTACATCCGCATGATCAGCCTCAGGCATCATTTCTGATGTCTTTCCAGTTTTTCACGATCGGATTTTTAAGTGTGGGGAAACCAACTAGGCGCAGCTTAAATGAGTACAGGTAAAATCCTTGATTTATAAAACAGAGTCAAGCTGCGAGATTTCACCCCTGCCTGTTTATTCAATGCGCGAACTGTAGCGCAGGTTTGGTCTACGGTTTTCTCATGCTTTTAGAATTTTGTCATGTCAAGAAGCTTTGCTGTTGAAGTATGCTGGATGGCTTTGTCACAAATCGCCACTGGAGTACATGCTATTGTTTTCTTCATGGTCAATGGTCATCGATTGGTCTGAATTCAATAACATGGAGTTTTTTTTTACTCCAGCCGCAAAATGAATTGGTCGCGTTTTGTAGATGGTTATCTACAAAACCAATAGTGGGTTTGCTTGGTGTGGAGTTGGTTATGGCAACTCCTGATTTCATTAGGGCATCATAATACTGTCAAGCATGAGCATATTTAATATGGGGAATAGATTGGCGTCAAGTCATGGATAAAGGCATTCCATAGTATCGGCCCCCCCCATAATGATACCTTGCAATGGTTTGTAATCACCTTTGTATTTCACTCTTTGCTGACTGTAGCCGTAAAATCACTGCACTAGCTTGGTGACAGATGGCTGTAATATTAGCCAGAGTAATTTAATGACTGCACAATATTGTTTCATGCGGATCGTAGGCTTTGCTAAAATCAAGTAATAATGAGTGAATAGCTTTTGTAACAATATTGTCAAGACTGGTGGTTGTATCTGAGGAGAACTTCACCAACGCAGCAGTAGTGCCGAGGGATTTGAAAGCGAACTGATGTTTGATGTGATTGGAAATAACTGTTTCCGCTAATTTCCCACGGTGGAAGAGAAGCAAGATGGGTCTTAGATCTTTGAATACCATCTTTAGAGGCGTTATCTCAGCCTTCTTCCATAAGTTTTGAAAGTCTCCAATGGAGAAAATCGCTAATGGCTCTGCGCGTAAATTAAAATTTTTTTTTAGATGTTTGGTGACTTTTATTTTTTGCCACTGAATTTATTGCCCAACCATATCCCTCAATTAAGAATAAAGCAATTTTAGTTTAATGTTAGTTTAATGTTAGTTAAATGTTAGTTTCTCATGCCCAACATTAAAAGTTACAGATGGGATCCCTTCTGCCACATGTTTGCACTTCCTAAACCCTCCATGTAAGCCCATTGACATCCTCAATAAATTCACAGATTAATGCAAGCCTTCTGATGATTAAAACTGCAGGTAATGAGCTTACCGAACGGTAAATAAGTCCATACAAGATTATGATCAAACTGGTCAATACCAATCAAAGAACCTTCAAAGACCTCATCAGTACCCAGAAACACATATTGGCTGAAATCGGAGAGATATACCATAGAGGCGCCCTGCAAAACAGATTACAGGAATGACACAAATTTTTTCCTAGCACAATATATATTTGCGTACATTCGATTTAAGGCTGCCAAACAACTGGGGCTATAACAATAATGTTAAACAAGATTATTTGATTATCAATGTCTATTTAGATTGGCAGTTCAAGGTATGAAAACTGTATGACCACCCATTGCAAAGCTTTCACCGGAAACAGAAACGATGTCTTAATCAGCCAGAAATGTTAGTGTTTCCCCATCAAGGGATTCCGCCTATATAGAGACTGTTTATATAGAGATTGTTTTTATTGCTTATCATCAATGAAGAAGCAAAATTATAGTTACTGTAAGAAGGCGTTATCATTTAGGAGTCTGATACTAAAAGGTATGAAACTGTTTAAAAATTGAGTTGTGCGGCACTTAGCTGATAAGAGACTGCACAAAATATTGTCAGTTGTCAAATGTTATAATAATGCATACTGCGAGTTTTGCTAAGAAATTATATAACAAAATATTGATAGCAACACAGTTTTCAACTTTCCAATAAATAAGTGATCTGGCCAATCGAATTGGTTGGCACTTTCTTCACATACAAAGAACAACACATTTTAATTCTTACTTTTGACGATGCACATTATAAAACAGTTATTAATGAATGAAAATATTCACACTTAGCGCATTATGCAATGAGTTATACCAGGAGTGTGTAAAATGTGCCATCAGCTAAAACTGGGCATGACAATCAGAGGATAATGGCAGTACTATTGATCATGAAACACAATATATTTGAACGTGACAGAACAGGCTATCAAATGGCCAAAGTTGTCTTTTCATTGTCAAGAGGAAGACAATTCACTCTGTCTTCATTGCAGCTGGTGTGGAAATATCCTGCGAATTCCCACATTGTCCCAAACATTTGTTTCATTCATAAAAAAATAATCTGATTTTGAGATGTGGAAAATATATTGTATTATTTGCCACAGATTATGAGTAACATGTTCAAACTCGTCACATACCACCATATAACAAAGATGAAATCAATACTCGCAATACTCATAATTGACAAATTGTGATTTAAGAGGTGAGTCACCCCCAGAGAGCAGCTTTGCTTGCTGCGTTCATTAAGTCAACTTTGAGGGCTTATACAGTTGTTGCTATGGCAAAATGACCTGTTGATAATCAATAGAGGCTGCTGTCTTCTGTCTTTTCAGAAAAAAATCCAGCATATACCACCATGTTTTGTCATAGAAAAATAATCAAACCACCCGTACTGTTAGAAATAAGAGCATGCAGACTGTTAATGGTGGTCAAACAATTACATATTTACATGCTGTCGTCTTGAAGAGTCGATGCATGTAACAAATACAATAAATCATGTCAGGTGCCCTCATTGTGTTAGATAAATCACGCAATGCACAGATGAGCTGAGGAGCGAAGAATACTTTTATTTTCTGGGTGGTGTCCACTCTCAAAGTCTCTTTTAATGAAATATTTTCTCCATTTATATACATTTTGAAAACTGCAGAATTGGTGATTAGTGTTTTATGATGTCACAGTAAGATTCAGCTGACACCCAAAAGAAACCTCATGTTTCGCACATAATTATGTGTTGCTTCATTGTGCAATAAAACTCAACCAAGAGCAAAGCATTGAAGGAATACAACGATGGAAATAATTCACCTTCACCTTCGTAGTGATCCCTTATTTAAAAATTCAAACGCACCAACTCTTTCCAGCTCTATGCTACACTCTAGACCAGGGCTGCCCAACGAGTTGCCCTGGGACCACATGCGGCCCCCGACCCAATTTTATGCGGCCCCCGACCCGTCTGAGAAAATCGTGTAGTCACAAAACCAATTTTCACCCCTATAGTTATTACATACCTCATTTGTAAAATAATGAGAAACGCTCTAAATCTAGTCACAGTATTTAGGAATTCCCCAACCATTGCATTTGAGTGAGCTCCAATAAATAAGTTGCCCACTGCAGAGATAGAATACTGCACACTCATATTTGAGTCTTCGATTTATGGTGAGGTTGCGGGCCCCCAGGGACATTGCAATATGTGGATGCGGCCCCCTCAATGGAAACGTTGGGCCCCCTGCTCTAGACGGTCTTCCACCTGTGCCAAAATCAACTAAATTGGACAAAATGTTGTTTAGTTTTGTTTAGTTACTATAACTTAATGTGTGGATGAAATCAATTTCTTTGTGCAGTGGAAATGAATTTTCGATTGGGTAACACAAACCTGAAGTTGTAGCTTGTCATGAACTTGTAAATAAGCACTCACTCACCATGCTGGTCACCGATGTCACGAAGTGCAGGTCTTGTTCTTCCAGGTAAAAGTGATCAAGAATTGTCTTGTGGCCTGTGGACAGGAAAATGGTACTTTACTTCAAACACGTCAGTCTCAGCAAACAACAGGGTGAAGGCATGAGAAAGAAAATATTATTTTATTGCAGCCATTTCAATAAGCAACAGCAACGAAGCAAGGGAGTTAAGGACTCAAACAATAGCTACAACAGACATCTCACGTACAACATTGCTAGAATCACTGAACATCTACAACATTGATATCAAGGTAGTGAATACAGATATGGAAATCATATCGGTTGATCCAACGGCTTACCACCATCTTCAGAAATAGCTGCTACTGATGTTGTGACCTCTTTATCATGAATGAACCTGAGAGTGTATCCGCTATCAGTAAACTGTATACTACCATCACTGAGCTGCAATGGATCAGACGGCTTGAATATAGTCGCATTCTCACCAACTCCATCAAACTGACCCAGGTGGGTACTATTTATAAACATTTGACTCGATGGTTCCCGTCTGCAGTCTCCATATATCACTTATGAAAATAAAAACATGATGGCAAGTATAACAAAGTGTAATCAGATATATTTCCATCTATGTCTACAGACAGCTATAAGTATAGCTTATATATATATATCATGTGACAGATCAGGTGACAGGTATTATACTCCATGAGGTGGTTAATATAAGGATAAAGTAATTTACCTTTTACGTACTGTGAAGCATCATCTACATCGAGGTAACCTATACATCCCTCATGAGTATAAGGCTCTCCAACATTCATACCAACTATCAATCTTTTTTCGTCTGATTTATCAACCTGTGTGCAAAAGATATGTTGAGTTGGTTGTTTTCGCCATAAAAAGTTGAACAACTGAATCTCTATAAGACTGTCCCTGCCGTGCTTGTCTTATGTGGGGGGGGGGGGGTAGATAGAACACATCCTCGATGTTAAAAGCACCGACCTGCCGTGCTTTTTGTTTGTAGTTTCAATGTTAGAAGAAGTTCCAAGAGAGTAGCAGTAAATAGTCACCCATTATTGTTCATTGGCAGAATATCTTTTCTGATCATTATCTGGTTATCAGTGATTTCCAATCAATATAATTTTACTCACAATACTGCATTATCTCTATAGTATAAAATTTATCACTAATTTGACCACACAGTCAAATATTTTATTACAATATATAAGATAAAAGATGCCCCTGATAGGGGGACAGAGCTAAGGCTATCATATGACATGAACATACAGCTCGTACCTAGGAGTCAATGGTAAACATACAGCTCCCACCTAGGAGTCAATGGTAAACATACAGCTCCCACCTAGAAGTCAATGGTAAACATACAGCTCCCACGTAGGAGTTAATGGTAACATACAGCTCCCACCTAGGAGTCAATGGTAAACATACAGCTCCCACCTAGGAGTTAATGGTAAACATACAACTCCCATCTAGGAGTTAATGGTACCATACAGCTCCCATTTAGGAGTCAATGGTAACATACAGCTCCCACCTAGGAGTTAATGGTAACATACAGCTCCCACCTAGGAGTCAATGATAACATACAGCTCCCACCTAGGAGTCAATGGTAAACATACAGCTCCCATCTAGGAGTTAATGGTAAACATACAAATCCCATCTAGGAGTTAATGGTAAACATACAGCTCCATGCTAGGAGTTAATGGTATCATACAGCTCCCACCTAGGAATTAATGGTAAACATACAACTCCAGTGTCTTCACCATCACCAACCCGAATGGAAGGATCCTGAAAGTGGAGACGCCATACTCCGAGCGGGCTTTATTTATGAAGAAACAAAGCGAATGGTTTCAGTGGTGCGATGGGGTTCTGACTAAGTCTCTACCTACAACCCACAGGAGGCTACAGTCCAACAACCGAGTACACTAAAGCAACATAATGACAAGGCAGGGAGATCTGCCAGCAGGCAGAACTCAAGAACACTTACATTTCAGTGGGTTAAGATTACTATGGCACTTTATTTGTTTCTCTTGAATTGTTGAAAATTAAAAGGTCTGGCTGCTTCAGTTGCAAAATAATAACTGACTTGATTCCACATGTGTAGAGTTATAAAAAGCATGTCTGGCATATGTGATGTGATACTATGGAAATTCTCATAGTTGTGGAACTGTACTGGGTGGGATTGTAGAAGTTAAAATCAGTAAAGTTACTAAAGGGAAGACAACTATCATGAAACATGAATTTAAGTAAAATTAAATATTGACTGTCCAGCTGTGGTGGATAATCCACCACTATAGGGACCCGGACACTGTTCTCATCTAGATGACATTGATGTGTAAAGTTACATAGTCTATAGCTGGCATTACTTAACAGTTTCACAACTAAACCTATCTTGTTAACGTAATGCCAAACAAATTACTAGCCCTGATACTAGGCATTGGTAGCCCCGATGATATTAGCAATAGCCCTGATACTAAGCATCGATAGACCTGATGAAATAATTGATAGCCCTGATACTCCATTGAAGTCATTGCGCTATTCCTTGATTTACGCCGCGGATCCGCATCAACATGGTTCCCAAATTCGAATGAAGAAACGGCAAACAAATGCGAGCGAGAGATAACCTTAGTGTTATTCCCATGTGTCTCTAAGCTCTGAAATCGACTTCACTTCGATGCATATAGAAACATAGTGATTGATAGCTTTGATGATAGCATTAATAGCCCTGATGCTAGCTAGGTTAGTTAAATTACTTGATGAATCAAATCATGGAGTGATGATCGGTGTATAGTCCTGGGTGTATCTAGAGTGGTCCATTGTATACTGTTTACCTAGATAGATTGGTGTATAGTCCTGGGTGTATCTAGTGTGGTCCATTGTATATTGTTTACCTAGATATACTATATTCAGCCAAAAAGAGTACTTCCACTTATCAAAAGTTAAGCAATGCCAAGGTCGCAAAAACTTTCGTGAAAGTACCAAATGACCTGACATTAGCTCTTCTTCTCCCCACCCACCAATCAGAGCCAACACATTGGCATGCTATTGAGAAGGGGACTAGTCCCCTCTTGAAATAGTAGAAAACTCTAACAAATCCTGGGATAAATTAGATCTGAAAATGGAATCCCGATATTTATAAGATTATAACGGTTGTCTCCTCAGAAAGACAACTCGAGTTTACCTTACAAATTTATACGTGTTATCTACCCGATTTCAAGAAGGGACAAATCCTCTTCTCTATAGCTCGCTGGCAAGAGCTGACAAGCCTTGTTCCCCTCACCACCGAACAAAGCTTGTCGAGACAGGCTAATGCGCTCCCAACTGCCTTTTTTCTTAGACCATATTTAATGGCTATTCTCAGCACATTAGAATCGTTAATAGTGAGCTGATTATGGCTGCGTGTTGGGAGAAGGGAGAAAGTAGTGTAATTCCTTAGCCAATCAGTCTTTCATAAACTCAATTTGCTCAGTTAGTGACATGAAATACTGTTTTAAAAGATGCCTTTGCCTTTTAAACCTGATAAATACTCAACAGACACTGGACATACACTTACTATGAGAAAGTTAGTTTGTATTTCTGCGCCTTCTATTTCTTTTAGCAGTTCGCCTCCTAAAGTTGTCATGCTCTGAAATCTCAGGCTGCCGACAGCACAACTTTAAATATAAAGATTGAGCATCAAATGAGATTGAGCAACTATAGACGGTGAAGTAACAAAGCATACGACATATCTGCTGTGCTCTAGTCTTTGTTACGGAGAAGAGTTGATTATTCGTAGGAAAAAAGAAGCAATGTCGCACATGCCTGAAATAGCTTAATTCTTTCCAGCATATAGCAAAACAGTCAGTGGTAGCTAACAGATAACCTTCCCTACCTAGCTGAACTAGGATCGAGCTGACCTTTCGTTCTCTAGACTTTGAGTATATTATTACTATCATTGTTTATATGCCTGGGTATTACAACACATATTGCCTTTTCACTTACGCTCTTTGAAGCTGCAATACTGCTACGACAAATCTAAACAGATTTTCACTATCCATATCAGCCCAGTCCAGTACAGATCACACAATAAGACAAGAGTTCAGAGGTGTCATTACTAACAAAAATCTGACTAGAGGATAACACTACTTGTGCATCATAAGGCACTAAACAAAGACTGCGCAATGTTTTACTTAACAATCCTTTTAATAGCTGAAGAAGTTTTACAGCTAGTAATAAGAAGATAACTTCTGGTTCTAGATTGTATTTGTCTCATGACCATGTCACTTTGTCTCATGGATGTCACTAGATGTCACTAGATGTCTCATGGATGTCACTAGATGTCACTAGATATCACTAGATGTCACTAGATGTCACTAGATGTCACTAGATGTCTCATGGATGTCACTAGATGTCTCATGGATGTCACTAGATGTCACTAGATGTCACTAGATGTCACTAGATGTCACTAGATGTCTCATGGATGTCTCATGGATGTCACTAGAAATGCCGCAGGAATTAACTTTGTTTTGATACTTCATGACACAAACCTTTCTTTGATGCTTTATTTAATTAATTTAATTTAATTCAACATAATAATTTATGACACAAACCTTCAGGGGTATGGAAAAAAGACACTTTATTTTGTAAAAGGTGAAAATTTTTTTTTTTCTTTCTATCCACTAGGTCTCCTTAAGCGCAGGTGGCTTGTGTGGGGTAGTACCCTATAACCTTGCCCGCCGTTTCCGGCTACTCTTTTTCGAAGGGGCAGAGGGGGATCTTTATACTGCATGCGAGCACACAGTAGACGTTCTGTATTTATGGTCCTGATCCGAATAGACCAGTTAGATTGGTTGAACAGATTCTCCAGTATAGGTTTCGGGTGGGTGATACTGGACCATTGAGGGTTCCCAGGGTCACTGAGTCACCACATTATCTCTCCACTGCTGAGTTATGTGCTCACAAGCTTGGGTACATAATTCTCCCCACGTGACACTGTTTATTCCCAATTATCTATCTAGACACAATCTCATTTATTTAAGTGCAAATTAAACGCAAGAGTGCATGTCATTTAAATCTTACCACACAATTGCCAAGCCATTAAATTCAAGCACAATTCAACTTAAGTCTTCCATTTGATGCGTCCATGCCTGCTCAATTTTATGCTCCTAATTTTCATAGTTGAATTTGATTTCATTTGATTTAGTCACTCGACCATTTATTTTAAAGTTTGCCATGACAAAGCAACAATTCTATTTTCTTGAGAATCAAATACAATACAACATTTAAAAGAACTATAGAAAAAGTTTCATCTTACATCAAAACAACCCTGACTAACTCTTGCCAAATAGAAGGTCCAAGAGAAAGTGCCTTATCATTGACAACCCATGTATGCTCTTATTTAGCATGGTTGCAGACACATTAAAACTGCTGATGTAAATAATATATGCAAGAAAAATATCATTCTTTACTGCAAAGTAGGGTGGATCGGCCGCAAAAGTGGGCTGATCGGTCTTTATGTTGATACTTCTCCCTGATAAAGATGTGATATCTGCACCCCTTTATTAGAGGATTCTCCTGACTCGTTTTCTGCTCTCTGATATAGATGTGACATCTGCACCCTTTTATTAGACGAGTCTCCTGAGTCGTTGTCGTCTCCCTGATAGATGTGCTATCTGCACCCCTTTATAAGACGAGTACCCTGACTCGTTGCCTGCTCCCTGATATAGATGTGACAGCTGCACCCCCTTTATTAGACGAGTCTCCTGACTTGTTGTCTTCTCCCTGATATAGATGTGATATCTGGACCCCTTTATTAGACGAGTCTCCTGAATCGTTGTCTGCTCCCTGATATAGATGTGATATCTGCACCCCTTTATCAGACGAGTCTCCTGACTCGTTGTCTTCTCCCTGATATAGATGTGATATCTGACCCCTTTATTGGACGAGTCTCCCGACTCCTTTTCTGCTCCCTGATATAGATGTGACGACATAAAGGCTTGCAGGTGCCAGGTGCCCATCGCACAAACTCTGCCACCCGATCTTCTCTTCTTTATCTTGTCATATGCCCTGCCTACTGTGCCTCTTTGCAGCAGGTAAGAGGGTAGACTGTATTGACAAGCTTTAATCGGCGTGTCTGGGGGAAAAAAAATTGTCAATACATGTAGTAGTAGGAGTAGGAGGTAGCTCAGTTGGTTAGAGCGCCTGCCCGCAAGCTTGGACGTCACGGGTTCGAATCCCGCTGCGGTCTACTGACTACTGGGCTCATGACGCATGACGCTCCAGGTGTGCTCCGACCTGCCTGCAAACTGAGAGCAACTTGGCGCTGAAAATGGCACTGATATTTCTCAGTCCTCAGACAGAGACAACACTTGCAATTTTAACCCACTTTTTTTCAAATGTAGTGCTTAGTTATAATTGTGGTATATACTTTTATCAAGGAGGCCTGTAGCGATGAGTGTATCGAGTTGAGTTGGATGGAGTATACTGTTGGATGACTAGTGATATTTAATTATTGCCTTTGCCATCGTAAGACTGAGATTGAAAGGAAAAAATTGCAAACGATGTGCTTTGCAAAACCTTGTGAGACAATTATGATGTAGGAAGAAAAGCAAGGCACAAAATAACATCTGTAGATCTGAGTGTCATTGATATAACATATTAATGTAACAGATTGGTTGGATCATGAACAATTAATGCTAACTTGCTTTAAAATAGTAAACAAGGCTTTATCATAATGAGCAGCGCTCTGAGAGAATAACTTGAGGATTTAATAAGAACCAAAAACAGAAACAAAAATGATATACCTCTTTGGTACACAGATCACAATACTTTTTTTATAGTTCATATAATGATGAGCATTGTCCACAATTTTCAAGGCTCTTTTTTACTGAGTGAAAATGGGGTTTGTGATAATTGATGCGCATAAGTTGTAATATATAATATATGGATACCATAAATGAGATGGCAATGAATAAATTGAAAAATGAAATTGTTTAGCAGAATTTGTGGTCAAGTAGGGTCTGATAAGCTTAAATAAGTTTGGAATTTTTTTAAATCCTTATCCAAAACAGTCTCACAACAATGCCACCTCAATGAAAAGGAATCAGATATCTTAAAAACAAGAAGTCTTGAATTATTGAGTTATTGCCAATCTTTAAACTCGGTGATAAATCCTCTCAAGGACTTGAAATGTGTGATTTTTATAGTTTATTGTCATGCTCATTTTTACACCACTGGTCAATAGAAACCAAATCTTGATTGCAAATTTGTACTAAAGTAGAATGAACAGAATGGCTTGTTACAAAAAACAGTGTCATCAGCATCAGCATCAGCGTCAGCGTCGGCGTCGGCATATGAGATTGAGGGAGAGGTAGATAAAGAGGGTTATATAAATCTGAAATAAAATTGGTGCCAATATCGAGCCTAGTGGAACCCCAATATTGATGTCAAGTATTTATGACACTGCACCATTATAGTGGACATACTGAGACCCGTCTTGTACAAATCGTGATCTCAACAAAAACGCCTTTTTCTCGGAATTGAAATTTAATTTTTTAATTTTTGGTGATTAACACAATCAACTGCCTTGCAGAAGTTAATAAACATAAAGATACCCTTCTTTTGTTCGAGTTTCTCAGAAGAATAGGCAGAAATATTTGTGTGTACGGAATCGCTGCATGAATGTGCAGCGTAAAAACCTGACTGTGATCAGTTGAAATGGTTTTCATTTGAGAATATCTGAATTATGATATTCAAATGATTTTCAAATATCCTAGGAAGCAAAAACAGATATATAATCTCCTGAGTCACCTCGTGACCTCGACCTAGAAGTAGGGGTTGAGAAGCGAGCAATTGTTCGTCTTTTGAAAATACCCTCTTCATCCGATATTCTATTGATAATATATTATGTGAGCACTGGACCTATGTAGGGAAATGTTTTGTTCAATTTGTTGATTTTTTATGATTTTTATTATTTTGATGATTTTCATTCTTCTAATGATTTTTATTGATCTTTGTTTTTCGGGTTTTATCTGTTTTATGATTTTATAT
The DNA here is from genome assembly GCA_914767715.1 of Membranipora membranacea. Classification (NCBI taxonomy): domain Eukaryota; kingdom Metazoa; phylum Bryozoa; class Gymnolaemata; order Cheilostomatida; family Membraniporidae; genus Membranipora; species Membranipora membranacea. The sequence goes on along the minus strand of OU612072.1, from coordinate 85,371 downwards.
TCTTATGATTTCCAGATGATTGTTTATGATCATTCAGAATAAGTATCAGGGGTAAAGCCATCTCTAATTCCTTGGTTTGAGGAAAAGATGATATTATCAATAATAATATAAGTAAGATAACGTCAAACTGGAAGTGGAAATTTTGAGGTACATTTTGTTGTTTTTCCCGATACAGAAATATCAAAATATTATGATTATTATTATAATTAAACATAATCATAGAATAAAATCAATGATTTATTATATTTATTAAATATAAAAGTCTTATCAAGTGTTAAGATGAAAAGTGTTAATGAATAAGCAGTTAAATTTATTTTGCAAAAATGTTCCATACACATATTATACATATACAAGTTATTGAATTAAATATAGAATTATTCTGTATTACAATTAAAAAACTCTATTTTTATATATGATTCAAAGTTTTTTACCTGCAATCAACCTTTATAGGAGATATACATATATAACATTTGAAAATCAAAGCTGCGTCATCATTATTTCTCTTAATTTGAATGAATTACTTATCATAATAATTTAATAAATATTGTGTCGAATTTTGTTGTCAAATTTAATTTTTCCCCAACTGAATGTCAGCGTAAGACGCCTATGAATATACGGGTATATTTGATCATATTTTCTCTGGCTGTCAGATCCCAAAAAGTGTGATCTGTCTGATCAATAATAACATATACAAATATTATTTGCGAAATCATGGTCTCATATGTTTAGCGCCCCTTGTAATGAATCCTGACAAAATGCAATTACAAATCCAGATTTGCGGTCGACGATGTGGAACATGTTTGGAACCTGAAGTTTTTGGATGAATACAGGTGCTACTATCGGTATAACAATAATACAGGTGCTACTATCGGTATAACAATAATACAGGTATTACTATCGGTATAACAATAATACAGGTGCTACTATCGGTATAACAATAATACAGGTGCTACTATCGGTATAACAATAATACAGGTACTACTATCGGTGTAACAATAATACAGGTACTACTATCGGTGTAACAATAATACAGGTACTACTATCTGTATAACAATAATACAGGTACTACTATCGGTATAACAATAATACAGGTACTACTATCGGTATAACAATAATACAGGTACTACTATCGGTATAACAATAATACAGGTACTACTATCGGTATAACAATAATACAGGTACTACTATCGGTATAACAATAATACACGTACTACTATCGGTATAACAATAATACAGGTACTACTATCGGTATAACAATAACACAGGTACTACTATCGGTATAACAATAATACAGGTACTACTATCGGTATAACAATAGTACAGGTGCTACTATCGGTATAACAATAATACAGGTACTACTATCGGTATAACAATAATACAGGTGCTACTATCGGTATAATACAGGTGCTACTATCGGTATAACAATAATACAGGTACTACTATCTGTATAACAATAATACAGGTACTACTATCGGTATAACAATAATACAGGTACTACTATCGGTATAACAATAATACAGGTACTACTATCGGTATAACAATAATACAGGTACTACTATCGGTATAACAACAATACAGGTACTACTATCGGTATAACAATAATACAGGTACTACTATCTGTGTAACAATAATAAGGGTACTACTACCGGTATAACAATAATACAGGTACTACTATCGGTATAACAATAATATAGGTGCTACTATCGGTATAACAATAATAAGGGTACTACTACCGGTATAACAATAATACAGGTACTACTATCAGTATAACAATAATACAGGTACTACTATCTGTGTAACAATAATAAGGGTACTACTACCGGTATAACAATAATACAGGTACTACTATCGGTATAACAATAGTACAGGTGCTACTATCGGTATAACAATAATACAGGTACTACTATCGGTATAACAATAATACACGTACTACTATCGGTATAACAATAATACAGGTAATACTATCGGTATAACAATAATACAGGTAATACTATCGGTATAACAATAATACAGGTACTACTATCGGTATAACACAGGTACTACTATCGGTATAACAATAATACAGGTGCTACTATCGGTATAACAATAATACAGGTGCTACTATCGGTATAACAATAATACAGGTACTACTATCGGTATAACAATAATACAGGTACTACTATCGGTATAACAATAATACATGTACTACTATCGGTATAACAATAATACAGGTGCTACTATCGGTATAACAATAATACAGGTACTACTATCGGTATAACAATAATACATGTACTACTATCGGTATAACAATAATACATGTACTACTATCGGTATAACAATAATACAGGTACTACTATCGGTATAACAATAATACATGTACTACTATCGGTATAACAATAATACAGGTGCTACTATCGGTATAACAATAATACAGGTACTACTATCGGTATAACAATAATACAGGTACTACTATCGGTATAACAATAATACAGGTACTACTATCGGTATAACAATAATACAGGTGCTACTATCGGTATAACAATAATACAGGTACTACTATCGGTATAACAATAATACATGTACTACTATCGGTATAACAATAATACAGGTGCTACTATCGGTATAACAATAATACAGGTACTACTATCGGTATAACAATAATATAGGTACTACTATCGGTATAACAATAATAGAGGTGCTACTATCGATATAACAATAATACAGGTACTACTATCGGTATAACAATAATACAGGTACTACTATCGGTATAACAATAATATAGGTACTACTATCGGTATAACAATAATAGAGGTGCTACTATCGATATAACAATAATACAGGTACTACTATCGGTATAACAATAATACAGGTACTACTATCAGTATAACAATAATACAGGTACTACTATCGATATAACAATAATACAGGTACTACTATCGATATAACAATAATACAGGTACTACTATCGGTATAACAATAATACATGTACTACTATCGGTATACAGGTGCTACTATCGGTATAACAATAATAGAGGTACTACTATCAGTATAACAATAATACAGGTACTACTATCGGTATAACAATAATACAGGTGCTACTATCGGTATAACAATAATACAGGTACTACTATCGGTATACAGGTGCTACTATCGGTATAACAATAATAAGGGTACTACTATCGGTATAACAATAGTACAGGTGCTACTATCGGTATAACAATAATACAGGTACTACTATCGGTATAACAATAATACAGGTACTACTATCGGTATAACAATAATACATGTACTACTATCGGTATACAGGTGCTACTATCGGTATAACAATAATATAGGTACTACTATCAGTATAACAATAATACAGGTGCTACTATCGATATAACAATAATACAGGTACTACTATCGGTATAACAATAATACATGTACTACTATCGGTATACAGGTGCTACTATCGGTATAACAATAATACATGTACTACTATCGGTATACAGGTGCTACTATCGGTATAACAATAATACAGGTACTACTATCGGTATAACAATAATACAGGTGCTACTATCGGTATAACAATAATACATGTACTACTATCGGTATAACAATAATACATGTACTACTATCGGTATACAGGTGCTACTATCGGTATAACAATAATAGAGGTACTACTATCGGTGTAACAATAATACAGGTACTACTATCGGTATAACAATAATACATGTGCTACTATCGGTATAACAATAATACAGGTACTACTATCGATATAACAATAATACAGGTACTACTATCGGTATAACAATAATACATGTACTACTATCGGTATACAGGTGCTACTATCGGTATAACAATAATAGAGGTACTACTATCGGTGTAACAATAATACAGGTACTACTATCGGTATAACAATAATACAGGTGCTACTATCGGTATAACAATAATACATGTACTACTATCGGTATAACAATAATACATGTACTACTATCGGTATAACAATAATACAGGTGCTACTATCGGTATAACAATAATACATGTACTACTATCGGTATAACAATAATACATGTACTACTATCGGTATACAGGTGCTACTATCGGTATAACAATAATAGAGGTACTACTATCGGTGTAACAATAATACAGGTACTACTATCGGTATAACAATAATACATGTGCTACTATCGGTATAACAATAATACAGGTACTACTATCGATATAACAATAATACAGGTACTACTATCGGTATAACAATAATACATGTACTACTATCGGTATACAGGTGCTACTATCGGTATAACAATAATATAGGTACTACTATCAGTATAACAATAATACAGGTGCTACTATCGGTATAACAATAATACAGGTACTACTATCGGTATAACAATAATACAGGTACTACTATCGGTATAACAATAATACATGTACTACTATCGGTATAACAATAATACATGTACTACTATCGGTATAACAATAATACAGGTACTACTATCGATATAACAATAATACAGGTACTACTATCGGTATAACAATAATACATGTACTACTATCGGTATACAGGTGCTACTATCGGTATAACAATAATACAGGTACTACTATCGGTATAACAATAATACATGTACTACTATCGGTATAACAATAATAAAAGTACTACTATCGGTATAACAATAATAAGGGTACTACTATCGGTATAACAATAATACATGTACTACTATCGGTATAACAATAATATAGGTACTACTATCGGTATAACAATAATACAGGTACTACTATCGGTATAACAATAATACATGTACTACTATCGGTATAACAATAATACATGTACTACTATCGGTATAACAATAATACAGGTACTACTATCGGTATAACAATAATACAGTTACTACTATCGATATAACAATAATACAGGTGCTACTATCGGTATAACAATAATAAAAGTACTACTATCGGTATAACAATAATACATGTACTACTATCGATATAACAACAATACAGGTACTACTATCGATATAACAATAATATAGGTACTACTATCGGTATAACAATAATACAGGTACTACTATCGGTATAACAATAATACAGGTACTACTATCGGTGTAATAATAATACAGGTACTACTATCGGTATAACAATAATACAGGTGCTACTATCGGTATAACAATAATACAGGTACTACTATCGGTATAACAATAATACAGGTACTACTATCGGTATAACAATAATACATGTACTACTATCGGTATACAGGTGCTACTATCGGTATAACAATAATACAGGTGCTACTATCGGTATAACAATAATACATGTACTACTATCGGTATAACAATAATACATGTACTACTATCGGTATACAGGTGCTACTATCGGTATAACAATAATAGAGGTACTACTATCGGTGTAACAATAATACAGGTACTACTATCGGTATAACAATAATACATGTGCTACTATCGGTATAACATACAGGTACTACTATCGGTATAACAATAATACATGTACTACTATCGATATAACAATAATACATGTACTACTATCGATATAACAATAATACATGTACTACTATCGATATAACAATAATACATGTACTACTATCGATATAACAATAATACATGTACTACTATCGGTATAACAATAATACATGTACTACTATCGGTATAACAATAATACAGGTACTACTATCGGTATAACAATAATACATGTACTACTATCGGTATAACAATAATACATGTACTACTATCGGTATAACAATAATACAGGTACTACTATCGGTATAACAATAATATAGGTACTACTATCGGTATAACAATAATACATGTACTACTATCGGTATAACAATAATACAGGTACTACTATCGGTATAACAATAATACATGTACTACTATCGGTATACAGGTGCTACTATCGGTATAACAATAATACAGGTGCTACTATCGGTATAACAATAATACATGTACTACTATCGGTATAACAATAATACAGGTACTACTATCGGTATAACAATAATACATGTACTACTATCGGTATACAGGTGCTACTATCGGTATAACAATAATACATGTACTACTATCGGTATAACAATAATACAAGTACTACTATCGGTATAACAATAATACATGTACTACTATCGATATAACAATAATACATGTACTACTATCGGTATACAGGTGCTACTATCGGTATAACAATAATACATGTACTACTATCGGTATAACAATAATACAAGTGCTACTATCGGTATAACAATAATACAGGTACTACTATCGGTATAACAATAATACAGGTACTACTATCGGTATAACAATAATACAGGTACTACTATCGGTATAACAATAATACAGGTACTACTATCGATATAACAATAATACATGTACTACTATCGGTATACAGGTGCTACTATCGGTATAACAATAATACATGTACTACTATCGGTATAACAATAATACAAGTGCTACTATCGGTATAACAATAATACAGGTACTACTATCGGTATAACAATAATACAGGTACTACTATCGGTATAACAATAATACATGTACTACTATCGGTATAACAATAATACAGGTACTACGATCGATATAACAATAATACAGTTACTACTATCGGTATAACAATAATACAGGTACTACTATCGGTATAACAATAATACAGGTACTACTATCGGTATAACAATAATACATGTACTACTATCGATATAACAATAATACATGTACTACTATCGGTATACAGGTGCTACTATCGGTATAACAATAATACATGTACTACTATCGGTATAACAATAATACATGTACTACTATCGGTATAACAATAATACATGTACTACTATCGGTATAACAATAATACATGTACTACTATCGGTATAACAATAATACATGTACTACTATCGGTATAACAATAATACATGTACTACTATCGGTATAACAATAATACATGTACTACTATCGGTATAACAATAATACAGGTGCTACTATCGGTATAACAATAATACAGGTACTACTATCGGTATAACAATAATACATGTACTACTATCGGTATAACAATAATACAGGTACTACGATCGATATAACAATAATACAGTTACTACTATCGGTATAACAATAATACAGGTACTACTATCGGTATAACAATAATACAGGTACTACTATCGGTATAACAATAATACATGTACTACTATCGGTATAACAATAATACAGGTACTACGATCGATATAACAATAATACAGTTACTACTATCGGTATAACAATAATACAGGTACTACTATCGGTATAACAATAATACATGTACTACTATCGGTATAACAATAATACAGGTGCTACTATCGGTATAACAATAATACAGGTACTACTATCGGTATAACAATAATACAGGTACTACGATCGATATAACAATAATACAGTTACTACTATCGGTATAACAATAATACATGTACTACTATCGATATAACAATAATACATGTACTACTATCGGTATACAGGTGCTACTATCGGTATAACAATAATACATGTACTACTATCGGTATAACAATAATACAGGTGCTACTATCGGTATAACAATAATACAGGTACTACTATCGGTATAACAATAATACATGTACTACTATCGGTATAACAATAATACAGGTACTACTATCGGTATAACAATAATACAGGTACTACGATCGATATAACAATAATACAGTTACTACTATCGGTATAACAATAATACAGGTACTACTATCGGTATAACAATAATACATGTACTACTATCGGTATACAGGTGCTACTATCGGTATAACAATAATATAGGTACTACTATCAGTATAACAATAATACAGGTGCTACTATCGGTATAACAATAATACAGGTACTACTATCGGTATAACAATAATATAGGTACTACTATCAGTATAACAATAATACAGGTACTACTATCGGTATAACAATAATACAGGTACTACGATCGATATAACAATAATACAGTTACTACTATCGATATACAGGTGCTACTATCGGTATAACAATAATACAGGTACTACTATCGGTATAACAATAATACATGTACTACTATCGGTATAACAATAATACATGTACTACTATCGGTATAACAATAATACAGGTACTACTATCGATATAACAATAATACAGGTACTACTATCGGTATAACAATAATACATGTACTACTATCGGTATAACAATAATACAGGTACTACTATCGGTATAACAATAATACAGGTACTACGATCGATATAACAATAATACAGTTACTACTATCGATATACAGGTGCTACTATCGGTATAACAATAATACATGTACTACTATCGATATAACAACAATACAGGTACTACTATCGGTATAACAATAATACAAGTGCTACTATCGGTATAACAATAATACAGGTACTACGATCGATATAACAACAATACATGTACTACTATCTGTGTAACAATAATACATGTACTACTATCGATATAACAATAATACAAGTACTACTATCGGTATAACAATAATACATGTACTACTATCGATATAACAATAATACATGTACTACTATCGGTATACAGGTGCTACTATCGGTATAACAATAATACATGTACTACTATCGATATAACAACAATACAGGTACTACTATCGGTATAACAATAATACAAGTGCTACTATCGGTATAACAATAATACAGGTACTACGATCGATATAACAACAATACAGGTACTACTATCGGTATAACAATAATAAAAGTACTACTATCGGTATAACAATAATACATGTACTACTATCGATATAACAACAATACAGGTACTACTATCGGTATAACAATAATACAAGTGCTACTATCGGTATAACAATAATACAGGTACTACGATCGATATAACAATAATACAGTTACTACTATCGGTATAACAATAATACAGGTACTACTATCGGTATAACAATAATACAGGTACTACTATCGGTATAATACAGGTGCTACTATCGGTATAACAATAATACATGTACTACTATCGGTATACAGGTGCTACTATCGGTATAACAATAATACAGGTACTACTATCGGTATAACAATAATACATGTACTACTATCGGTATAACAATAATAAAAGTACTACTATCGGTATAACAATAATAAGGGTACTACTATCGGTATAACAATAATACATGTACTACTATCGGTATAACAATAATATAGGTACTACTATCGGTATAACAATAATACAGGTACTACTATCGGTATAACAATAATACATGTACTACTATCGGTATAACAATAATACATGTACTACTATCGGTATAACAATAATACAGGTACTACTATCGGTATAACAATAATACAGTTACTACTATCGATATAACAATAATACAGGTGCTACTATCGGTATAACAATAATAAAAGTACTACTATCGGTATAACAATAATACATGTACTACTATCGATATAACAACAATACAGGTACTACTATCGATATAACAATAATATAGGTACTACTATCGGTATAACAATAATACAGGTACTACTATCGGTATAACAATAATACAGGTACTACTATCGGTGTAATAATAATACAGGTACTACTATCGGTATAACAATAATACAGGTGCTACTATCGGTATAACAATAATACAGGTACTACTATCGGTATAACAATAATACAGGTACTACTATCGGTATAACAATAATACATGTACTACTATCGGTATACAGGTGCTACTATCGGTATAACAATAATACAGGTGCTACTATCGGTATAACAATAATACATGTACTACTATCGGTATAACAATAATACATGTACTACTATCGGTATACAGGTGCTACTATCGGTATAACAATAATAGAGGTACTACTATCGGTGTAACAATAATACAGGTACTACTATCGGTATAACAATAATACATGTGCTACTATCGGTATAACATACAGGTACTACTATCGGTATAACAATAATACATGTACTACTATCGATATAACAATAATACATGTACTACTATCGATATAACAATAATACATGTACTACTATCGATATAACAATAATACATGTACTACTATCGATATAACAATAATACATGTACTACTATCGGTATAACAATAATACATGTACTACTATCGGTATAACAATAATACAGGTACTACTATCGGTATAACAATAATACATGTACTACTATCGGTATAACAATAATACATGTACTACTATCGGTATAACAATAATACAGGTACTACTATCGGTATAACAATAATATAGGTACTACTATCGGTATAACAATAATACATGTACTACTATCGGTATAACAATAATACAGGTACTACTATCGGTATAACAATAATACATGTACTACTATCGGTATACAGGTGCTACTATCGGTATAACAATAATACAGGTGCTACTATCGGTATAACAATAATACATGTACTACTATCGGTATAACAATAATACAGGTACTACTATCGGTATAACAATAATACATGTACTACTATCGGTATACAGGTGCTACTATCGGTATAACAATAATACATGTACTACTATCGGTATAACAATAATACAAGTACTACTATCGGTATAACAATAATACATGTACTACTATCGATATAACAATAATACATGTACTACTATCGGTATACAGGTGCTACTATCGGTATAACAATAATACATGTACTACTATCGGTATAACAATAATACAAGTGCTACTATCGGTATAACAATAATACAGGTACTACTATCGGTATAACAATAATACAGGTACTACTATCGGTATAACAATAATACAGGTACTACTATCGGTATAACAATAATACAGGTACTACTATCGATATAACAATAATACATGTACTACTATCGGTATACAGGTGCTACTATCGGTATAACAATAATACATGTACTACTATCGGTATAACAATAATACAAGTGCTACTATCGGTATAACAATAATACAGGTACTACTATCGGTATAACAATAATACAGGTACTACTATCGGTATAACAATAATACATGTACTACTATCGGTATAACAATAATACAGGTACTACGATCGATATAACAATAATACAGTTACTACTATCGGTATAACAATAATACAGGTACTACTATCGGTATAACAATAATACAGGTACTACTATCGGTATAACAATAATACATGTACTACTATCGATATAACAATAATACATGTACTACTATCGGTATACAGGTGCTACTATCGGTATAACAATAATACATGTACTACTATCGGTATAACAATAATACATGTACTACTATCGGTATAACAATAATACATGTACTACTATCGGTATAACAATAATACATGTACTACTATCGGTATAACAATAATACATGTACTACTATCGGTATAACAATAATACATGTACTACTATCGGTATAACAATAATACAGGTGCTACTATCGGTATAACAATAATACAGGTACTACTATCGGTATAACAATAATACATGTACTACTATCGGTATAACAATAATACAGGTACTACGATCGATATAACAATAATACAGTTACTACTATCGGTATAACAATAATACAGGTACTACTATCGGTATAACAATAATACAGGTACTACTATCGGTATAACAATAATACATGTACTACTATCGGTATAACAATAATACAGGTACTACGATCGATATAACAATAATACAGTTACTACTATCGGTATAACAATAATACAGGTACTACTATCGGTATAACAATAATACATGTACTACTATCGGTATAACAATAATACAGGTGCTACTATCGGTATAACAATAATACATGTACTACTATCGGTATAACAATAATACAAGTGCTACTATCGGTATAACAATAATACAGGTACTACGATCGATATAACAATAATACAGTTACTACTATCGGTATAACAATAATACATGTACTACTATCGATATAACAATAATACATGTACTACTATCGGTATACAGGTGCTACTATCGGTATAACAATAATACATGTACTACTATCGGTATAACAATAATACAGGTGCTACTATCGGTATAACAATAATACAGGTACTACTATCGGTATAACAATAATACATGTACTACTATCGGTATAACAATAATACAGGTACTACTATCGGTATAACAATAATACAGGTACTACGATCGATATAACAATAATACAGTTACTACTATCGGTATAACAATAATACAGGTACTACTATCGGTATAACAATAATACATGTACTACTATCGGTATACAGGTGCTACTATCGGTATAACAATAATATAGGTACTACTATCAGTATAACAATAATACAGGTGCTACTATCGGTATAACAATAATACAGGTACTACTATCGGTATAACAATAATATAGGTACTACTATCAGTATAACAATAATACAGGTACTACTATCGGTATAACAATAATACATGTACTACTATCGGTATAACAATAATAAGGGTACTACTACCGGTATAACAATAATACAGGTACTACGATCGATATAACAATAATACAGTTACTACTATCGATATACAGGTGCTACTATCGGTATAACAATAATACAGGTACTACTATCGGTATAACAATAATACATGTACTACTATCGGTATAACAATAATACATGTACTACTATCGGTATAACAATAATACAGGTACTACTATCGATATAACAATAATACAGGTACTACTATCGGTATAACAATAATACATGTACTACTATCGGTATAACAATAATACATGTACTACTATCGGTATAACAATAATACAGGTACTACTATCGGTATAACAATAATACATGTACTACTATCGGTATAACAATAATACATGTACTACTATCGGTATAACAATAATACAGGTACTACTATCGATATAACAATAATACAGGTACTACTATCGGTATAACAATAATACATGTACTACTATCGGTATAACAATAATACAGGTACTACTATCGATATAACAATAATACAGGTACTACTATCGGTATAACAATAATACATGTACTACTATCGGTATAACAATAATACATGTACTACTATCGGTATAACAATAATACATGTACTACTATCGGTATAACAATAATACAGGTACTACTATCGATATAACAACAATACAGGTGCTACTATCGGTATAACAATAATACAGGTACTACTATCGGTATAACAATAATACATGTACTACTATCGGTATAACAATAATATAGGTACTACTATCAGTATAACAATAATACAGGTACTACGATCGATATAACAATAATACAGTTACTACTATCGATATACAGGTGCTACTATCGGTATAACAATAATACAGGTACTACTATCGGTATAACAATAATACATGTACTACTATCGGTATAACAATAATACATGTACTACTATCGGTATAACAATAATACAGGTACTACTATCGATATAACAATAATACAGGTACTACTATCGGTATAACAATAATACATGTACTACTATCGGTATAACAATAATACAGGTACTACTATCGGTATAACAATAATACAGGTACTACGATCGATATAACAATAATACAGTTACTACTATCGATATACAGGTGCTACTATCGGTATAACAATAATACATGTACTACTATCGATATAACAACAATACAGGTACTACTATCGGTATAACAATAATACAAGTGCTACTATCGGTATAACAATAATACAGGTACTACGATCGATATAACAACAATACATGTACTACTATCTGTGTAACAATAATACATGTACTACTATCGATATAACAATAATACAAGTACTACTATCGGTATAACAATAATACATGTACTACTATCGATATAACAATAATACATGTACTACTATCGGTATACAGGTGCTACTATCGGTATAACAATAATACATGTACTACTATCGATATAACAACAATACAGGTACTACTATCGGTATAACAATAATACAAGTGCTACTATCGGTATAACAATAATACAGGTACTACGATCGATATAACAACAATACAGGTACTACTATCGGTATAACAATAATAAAAGTACTACTATCGGTATAACAATAATACATGTACTACTATCGATATAACAACAATACAGGTACTACTATCGGTATAACAATAATACAAGTGCTACTATCGGTATAACAATAATACAGGTACTACGATCGATATAACAATAATACAGTTACTACTATCGGTATAACAATAATACAGGTACTACTATCGGTATAACAATAATACAGGTACTACTATCGGTATAATACAGGTGCTACTATCGGTATAACAATAATAGAGGTACTACTATCGGTATAACAATAATACAGGTGCTACTATCGGTATAACAATAATACATGTACTACTATCGGTATAACAATAATACATGTACTACTATCGGTATACAGGTGCTACTATCGGTATAACAATAATATAGGTACTACTATCAGTATAACAATAATACAGGTGCTACTATCGGTATAACAATAATACAGGTACTACTATCGGTATAACAATAATATAGGTACTACTATCAGTATAACAATAATACAGGTACTACTATCGGTATAACAATAATACAGGTACTACGATCGATATAACAATAATACAGTTACTACTATCGATATACAGGTGCTACTATCGGTATAACAATAATACAGGTACTACTATCGGTATAACAATAATACATGTACTACTATCGGTATAACAATAATACATGTACTACTATCGGTATAACAATAATACAGGTACTACTATCGATATAACAATAATACAGGTACTACTATCGGTATAACAATAATACATGTACTACTATCGGTATACAGGTGCTACTATCGGTATAACAATAATATAGGTACTACTATCGGTATAACAATAATACATGTACTACTATCGGTATAACAATAATACATGTACTACTATCGGTGTAACAATAATACAGGTACTACTATCGGTATAACAATAATACATGTACTACTATCGGTATAACAATAATACATGTACTACTATCGGTATAACAATAATACAGGTACTACTATCGGTATAACAATAATACAGTTACTACTATCGATATAACAATAATACAGGTGCTACTATCGGTATAACAATAATACAGGTACTACTATCGGTATAACAATAATAAAAGTACTACTATCGGTATAACAATAATACATGTACTACTATCGATATAACAATAATACAGGTACTACTATCGATATAACAATAATATAGGTACTACTATCGGTATAACAATAATACAGGTACTACTATCGGTATAACAATAATACAGGTACTACTATCGGTGTAATAATAATACAGGTACTACTATCGGTATAACAATAATACAGGTGCTACTATCGGTATAACAATAATACAGGTACTACTATCGGTATAACAATAATACAGGTACTACTATCGGTATAACAATAATACATGTACTACTATCGGTATAACAATAATACAGGTACTACTATCGGTATAACAATAATACAGGTACTACTATCGGTATAACAATAATACAGGTACTACTATCGGTATAACAATAATACAGGTACTACTATCGGTATAACAATAATACAGGTACTACTATCGGTGTAATAATAATACAGGTACTACTATCGGTATAACAATAATACAGGTACTACTATCGGTATAACAATAATACAGGTACTACTATCGGTATAACAATAATACAGGTACTACTATCGGTATAACAATAATACAGGTACTACTATCGGTATACAGGTGCTACTATCGGTATAACAATAATAAGGGTACTACTATCAGTATAACAATAATACAGGTACTACTATCGGTATAACAATAATACAGGTGCTACTATCGGTATAACAATAATACAGGTACTACTATCGGTATACAGGTACTACTATCGGTATAACAATAATAGAGGTACTACTATCAGTATAACAATAATACAGGTACTACTATCGGTATAACAATAATACAGGTGCTACTATCGGTATAACAATAATACAGGTACTACTATCGGTATACAGGTGCTACTATCGGTATAACAATAATAAGGGTACTACTATCGGTATAACAATAGTACAGGTGCTACTATCGGTATAACAATAATACAGGTACTACTATCGGTATAACAATAATACAGGTACTACTATCGGTATAACAATAATACATGTACTACTATCGGTATACAGGTGCTACTATCGGTATAACAATAATATAGGTACTACTATCAGTATAACAATAATACAGGTGCTACTATCGATATAACAATAATACAGGTACTACTATCGGTATAACAATAATACATGTACTACTATCGGTATACAGGTGCTACTATCGGTATAACAATAATACAGGTGCTACTATCGGTATAACAATAATACAGGTACTACTATCGATATAACAATAATACAGGTACTACTATCGGTATAACAATAATACAGGTACTACTATCGGTATAACAATAATACAGGTACTACTATCGGTATAACAATAATACATGTACTACTATCGGTATAACAATAATACATGTTCTACTATCGGTATACAGGTGCTACTATCGGTATAACAATAATAGAGGTACTACTATCGGTGTAACAATAATACAGGTACTACTATCGGTATAACAATAATACATGTGCTACTATCGGTATAACAATAATACAGGTACTACTATCGATTTAACAATAATACAGGTACTACTATCGGTATAACAATAATACATGTACTACTATCGGTATACAGGTGCTACTATCGGTATAACAATAATATAGGTACTACTATCAGTATAACAATAATACAGGTGCTACTATCGGTATAACAATAATACAGGTACTACTATCGGTATAACAATAATACAGGTACTACTATCGGTATAACAATAATACATGTACTACTATCGGTA
Source organism: Membranipora membranacea (assembly GCA_914767715.1). NCBI lineage: Eukaryota > Metazoa > Bryozoa > Gymnolaemata > Cheilostomatida > Membraniporidae > Membranipora > Membranipora membranacea. Next base: position 68,616 of record OU612072.1, on the reverse strand, counting down.
TAACAATAATACATGTACTACTATCGGTATAACAATAATACAGGTACTACTATCGATATAACAATAATACAGGTACTACTATCGGTATAACAATAATACATGTACTACTATCGGTATACAGGTGCTACTATCGGTATAACAATAATACAGGTACTACTATCGGTATAACAATAATACATGTACTACTATCGGTATAACAATAATAAAAGTACTACTATCGGTATAACAATAATATAGGTACTACTATCGGTATAACAATAATACAGGTGCTACTATCGGTATAACAATAATAGAGGTACTACTATCGGTATAACAATAATACAGGTACTACTATCGGTATAACAATAATACAGGTACTACTATCGGTATAACAATAATACAGGTGCTACTATCGGTATAACAATAATAGAGGTACTACTATCGGTATAACAATAATACAGGTACTACTATCGGTATAACAATAATACAGGTACTACTATCGGTATAACAATAATACAGGTACTACTATCGGTATAACAATAATACAGGTGCTACTATCGGTATAACAATAATAGAGGTACTACTATCGGTATAACAATAATACATGTACTACTATCGGTATAACAATAATATAGGTACTACTATCGGTATAACAATAATACATGTACTACTATCGGTATAACAATAATACAGTTACTACTATCGATATAACAATAATACAGGTGCTACTATCGGTATAACAATAATAAAAGTACTACTATCGGTATAACAATAATACATGTACTACTATCGATATAACAATAATACAGGTACTACTATCGGTGTAACAATAATACAGGTACTACTATCGGTATAACAATAATACAGGTACTACTATCGGTATAACAATAATACATGTACTACTATCGGTATAACAATAATACAGGTACTACTATCGGTATAACAATAATACAGGTACTACTATCGGTATAACAATAATACATGTACTACTATCGGTATAACAATAATAAAAGTACTACTATCGGTATAACAATAATATAGGTACTACTATCGGTATAACAATAATACAGGTGCTACTATCGGTATAACAATAATAGAGGTACTACTATCGGTATAACAATAATACAGGTACTACTATCGGTATAACAATAATACAGGTGCTACTATCGGTATAACAATAATAGAGGTACTACTATCGGTATAACAATAATACATGTACTACTATCGGTATAACAATAATACATGTACTACTATCGGTATAACAATAATACATGTACTACTATCGGTATAACAATAATACATGTACTACTATCGGTATAACAATAGTACAGGTACTACTATCGGTATAACAATAATACAGTTACTACTATCGATATAACAATAATACAGGTGCTACTATCGGTATAACAATAATAAAAGTACTACTATCGGTATAACAATAATACATGTACTACTATCGATATAACAATAATACAGGTACTACTATCGATATAACAATAATATAGGTACTACTATCGGTATAACAATAATACAGGTACTACTATCGGTATAACAATAATACAGGTACTACTATCGGTGTAATAATAATACAGGTACTACTATCGGTATAACAATAATACAGGTGCTACTATCGGTATAACAATAATACAGGTACTACTATCGGTATAACAATAATACAGGTACTACTATCGGTATAACAATAATACATGTACTACTATCGGTATAACAATAATACAGGTACTACTATCGGTATAACAATAATACAGGTACTACTATCGGTATAACAATAATACAGGTACTACTATCGGTATAACAATAATACAGGTACTACTATCGGTATAACAATAATACAGGTACTACTATCGGTGTAATAATAATACAGGTACTACTATCGGTATAACAATAATACAGGTACTACTATCGGTATAACAATAATACAGGTACTACTATTGGTATAACAATAATACAGGTACTACTATCGGTATAACAATAATACAGGTACTACTATCGGTGTAATAATAATACAGGTACTACTATCGGTATAACAATAATACAGGTGCTACTATCGGTATAACAATAATACAGGTACTACTATCGGTATAACAATAATACAGGTACTACTATCGGTATAACAATAATACATGTACTACTATCGGTATAACAATAATACAGGTACTACTATCGGTATAACAATAATACAGGTACTACTATCGGTATAACAATAATACAGGTACTACTATCGGTATAACAATAATACAGGTACTACTATCGGTATAACAATAATACAGGTACTACTATCGGTATAACAATAATACAGGTACTACTATCGGTATAACAATAATACATGTACTACTATCGGTATAACAATAATAAAAGTACTACTATCGGTATAACAATAATATAGGTACTACTATCGGTATAACAATAATACAGGTGCTACTATCGGTATAACAATAATAGAGGTACTACTATCGGTATAACAATAATACAGGTACTACTATCGGTATAACAATAATACAGGTGCTACTATCGGTATAACAATAATACAGGTACTACTATCGGTATAACAATAATACAGGTGCTACTATCGGTATAACAATAATACAGGTACTACTATCGGTATAACAATAATACAGGTACTACTATCGGTATAACAATAATACATGTACTACTATCGGTATAACAATAATACAGGTACTACTATCGGTATAACAATAATACAGGTACTACTATCGGTATAACAATAATACAGGTACTACTATCGGTATAACAATAATACAGGTACTACTATCGGTATAACAATAATACAGGTACTACTATCGGTATAACAATAATACAGGTACTACTATCGGTATAACAATAATACATGTACTACTATCGGTATAACAATAATAAAAGTACTACTATCGGTATAACAATAATATAGGTACTACTATCGGTATAACAATAATACAGGTGCTACTATCGGTATAACAATAATAGAGGTACTACTATCGGTATAACAATAATACAGGTACTACTATCGGTATAACAATAATACAGGTGCTACTATCGGTATAACAATAATAGAGGTACTACTATCGGTATAACAATAATACATGTACTACTATCGGTATAACAATAATATAGGTACTACTATCGGTGTAACAATAATACATGTACTACTATCGGTATAACAATAATACAGGTACTACTATTGGTATAACAATAATACAGGTACTACTATCGGTATAACAATAATACAGGTACTACTATCGGTGTAATAATAATACAGGTACTACTATCGGTATAACAATAATACAGGTGCTACTATCGGTATAACAATAATACAGGTACTACTATCGGTATAACAATAATACAGGTACTACTATCGGTATAACAATAATACATGTACTACTATCGGTATAACAATAATACAGGTACTACTATCGGTATAACAATAATACAGGTACTACTATCGGTATAACAATAATACAGGTACTACTATCGGTATAACAATAATACAGGTACTACTATCGGTATAACAATAATACAGGTACTACTATCGGTATAACAATAATACAGGTACTACTATCGGTATAACAATAATACATGTACTACTATCGGTATAACAATAATAAAAGTACTACTATCGGTATAACAATAATATAGGTACTACTATCGGTATAACAATAATACAGGTGCTACTATCGGTATAACAATAATAGAGGTACTACTATCGGTATAACAATAATACAGGTACTACTATCGGTATAACAATAATACAGGTGCTACTATCGGTATAACAATAATACAGGTACTACTATCGGTATAACAATAATACAGGTGCTACTATCGGTATAACAATAATACAGGTACTACTATCGGTATAACAATAATACAGGTACTACTATCGGTATAACAATAATACATGTACTACTATCGGTATAACAATAATACAGGTACTACTATCGGTATAACAATAATACAGGTACTACTATCGGTATAACAATAATACAGGTACTACTATCGGTATAACAATAATACAGGTACTACTATCGGTATAACAATAATACAGGTACTACTATCGGTATAACAATAATACAGGTACTACTATCGGTATAACAATAATACATGTACTACTATCGGTATAACAATAATAAAAGTACTACTATCGGTATAACAATAATATAGGTACTACTATCGGTATAACAATAATACAGGTGCTACTATCGGTATAACAATAATAGAGGTACTACTATCGGTATAACAATAATACAGGTACTACTATCGGTATAACAATAATACAGGTGCTACTATCGGTATAACAATAATAGAGGTACTACTATCGGTATAACAATAATACATGTACTACTATCGGTATAACAATAATATAGGTACTACTATCGGTGTAACAATAATACATGTACTACTATCGGTATAACAATAATACATGTACTACTATCGGTATAACAATAATACAGGTACTACTATCGGTATAACAATAATACATGTACTACTATCGGTATAACAATAATACAGGTACTACTATCGGTATAACAATAATACAGTTACTACTATCGATATAACAATAATACAGGTGCTACTATCGGTATAACAATAATAAAAGTACTACTATCGGTATAACAATAATACATGTACTACTATCGATATAACAATAATACAGGTACTACTATCGATATAACAATAATATAGGTACTACTATCGGTATAACAATAATACATGTACTACTATCGATATAACAATAATACAGGTACTACTATCGATATAACAATAATATAGGTACTACTATCGGTATAACAATAATACATGTACTACTATCGATATAACAATAATACAGGTACTACTATCGATATAACAATAATATAGGTACTACTATCGGTATAACAATAATACATGTACTACTATCGATATAACAATAATACAGGTACTACTATCGATATAACAATAATATAGGTACTACTATCGGTATAACAATAATACATGTACTACTATCGATATAACAATAATACAGGTACTACTATCGATATAACAATAATATAAGTACTACTATCGGTATAACAATAATACATGTACTACTATCGGTATAACAATAATACATGTACTACTATCGGTATAACAATAATACAGGTACTACTATCGGTATAACAATAATACAGTTACTACTATCGATATAACAATAATACAGGTGCTACTATCGGTATAACAATAATAAAAGTACTACTATCGTTATAACAATAATACATGTACTACTATCGATATAACAATAATACAGGTACTACTATCGATATAACAATAATATAGGTACTACTATCGGTATAACAATAATACAGGTACTACTATCGGTATAACAATAATACAGGTACTACTATCGGTGTAATAATAATACAGGTACTACTATCGGTATAACAATAATACAGGTGCTACTATCGGTATAACAATAATACAGGTACTACTATCGGTATAACAATAATACAGGTACTACTATCGGTATAACAATAATACATGTACTACTATCGGTATAACAATAATACAGGTACTACTATCGGTATAACAATAATACAGGTACTACTATCGGTATAACAATAATACAGGTACTACTATCGGTATAACAATAATACAGGTACTACTATCGGTATAACAATAATACAGGTACTACTATCGGTGTAATAATAATACAGGTACTACTATCGGTATAACAATAATACAGGTACTACTATCGGTATAACAATAATACAGGTACTACTATCGGTATAACAATAATACAGGTACTACTATCGGTATAACAATAATACAGGTACTACTATCGGTGTAATAATAATACAGGTACTACTATCGGTATAACAATAATACAGGTGCTACTATCGGTATAACAATAATACAGGTACTACTATCGGTATAACAATAATACAGGTACTACTATCGGTATAACAATAATACATGTACTACTATCGGTATAACAATAATACAGGTACTACTATCGGTATAACAATAATACAGGTACTACTATCGGTATAACAATAATACAGGTACTACTATCGGTATAACAATAATACAGGTACTACTATCGGTATAACAATAATACAGGTGCTACTATCGGTATAACAATAATACAGGTACTACTATCGGTATAACAATAATACAGGTACTACTATCGGTATAACAATAATACAGGTACTACTATCGGTATAACAATAATACAGGTACTACTATCGGTATAACAATAATACAGGTGCTACTATCGGTATAACAATAATACAGGTACTACTATCGGTATAACAATAATACAGGTACTACTATCGGTATAACAATAATACATGTACTACTATCGGTATAACAATAATACATGTACTACTATCGGTATAACAATAATACAGGTACTACTATCGGTATAACAATAATACAGGTACTACTATCAGTATAACAATAATACAGGTACTACTATCGGTATAACAATAATATAGGTACTACTATCAGTATAACAATAATAGAGGTGCTACTATCGGTATAACAATAATACAGGTACTACTATCGATATAACAATAATACAGGTACTACTATCGGTATAACAATAATACATGTACTACTATCGGTATACAGGTGCTACTATCGGTATAACAATAATACAGGTACTACTATCGGTATAACAATAATATAGGTACTACTATCGGTATAACAATAATAGAGGTGCTACTATCGATATAACAATAATACAGGTACTACTATCGGTATAACAATAATACAGGTACTACTATCGATATAACAATAATACAGGTACTACTATCGGTATAACAATAATACATGTACTACTATCGGTATACAGGTGCTACTATCGGTATAACAATAATACAGGTGCTACTATCGGTATAACAATAATATAGGTACTACTATCGGTATAACAATAATACAGGTGCTACTATCGGTATAACAATAATACAGGTACTACTATCGATATAACAATAATACAGGTACTACTATCGGTATAACAATAATACATGTACTACTATCGGTATACAGGTGCTACTATCGGTATAACAATAATACAGGTACTACTATCGGTATAACAATAATATAGGTACTACTATCGGTATAACAATAATAGAGGTGCTACTATCGATATAACAATAATACAGGTACTACTATCGGTATAACAATAATACAGGTACTACTATCGATATAACAATAATACAGGTACTACTATCGATATAACAATAATACAGGTACTACTATCGGTATAACAATAATACAGGTGCTACTATCGGTATAATACAGGTGCTACTATCGGTATAACAATAATACATGTACTACTATCGGTATAACAATAATACATGTACTACTATCGGTATACAGGTGCTACTATCGGTATAACAATAATACAGGTACTACTATCGGTATAACAATAATACAGGTGCTACTATCGGTATAATACAGGTGCTACTATCGGTATAACAATAATACAGGTACTACTATCGGTATAACAATAATACAGGTGCTACTATCGGTATAACAATAATACAGGTACTACTATCGGTATAACAATAATACATGTACTACTATCGGTATAACAATAATACAGGTACTACTATCGGTATAACAATAATACAGGTGCTACTATCGGTATAATACAGGTGCTACTATCGGTATAACAATAATACAGGTACTACTATCGGTATAACAATAATACAGGTACTACTATCGGTATAACAATAATACAGGTACTACTATCGGTGTAACAATAATACAGGTACTACTATCGGTATAACAATAATACATGTACTACTATCGGTATAACAATAATATAGGTACTACTATCGGTATAACAATAATACAGGTACTACTATCGGTATAACAATAATACAGGTACTACTATCGGTATAACAATAGTACAGGTGCTACTATCGGTATAACAATAATACAGGTACTACTATCGGTATAACAATAATACAGGTACTACTATCGGTATAACAATAGTACAGGTGCTACTATCGGTATAACAATAATACAGGTACTACTATCGGTATAACAATAATACAGGTACTACTATCGGTATAACAATAATACAGGTACTACTATCGGTATAACAATAATACAGGTACTACTATCTGTATAACAATAATACATGTACTACTATCGGTATAACAATAGTACAGGTGCTACTATCGGTATAACAATAATACAGGTACTACTATCGGTATAACAATAATACAGGTACTACTATCGGTATAACAATAATACAGGTACTACTATCGGTATAACATACAGGTACTACTATCGGTATAACAATAATACATGTACTACTATCGGTATAACAATAGTACAGGTGCTACTATCGGTATAACAATAATACAGGTACTACTATCGGTATAACAATAATACAGGTACTACTATCGGTATAACAATAATACAGGTACTACTATCGGTATAACAATAATACAGGTACTACTATCGGTATAACAATAATACAGGTACTACTATCGGTATAACATACAGGTACTACTATCGGTATAACAATAATACATGTACTACTATTGGTGTAACAATAATACAGGTACTACTATCTGTATAACTATAATACAGGTGGTACTATCGGTATAACAATAATACAGTTACTACTATCGGTATAATAATAATACAGGTACTACTATCGGTGTAACAATAATACAGGTACTACTATCGGTATAACAATAATACAGGTACTACTATCGGTATAACAATAATAAAGGTCCTACTATCGGTATAACAATAATACAGGTACTACTATCGGTATAACAATAATACATGTACTACTATCGATATAACAATAATACAGGTACTACTATCGGTATAACAATAGTACAGGTGCTACTATCGGTATAACAATAATACAGGTACTACTATCGGTATAACAATAATACAGGTACTACTATCGGTGTAACAATAATACAGGTACTACTATCGGTATAACAATAATACATGTACTACTATCGATATAACAATAATATAGGTACTACTATCGATATAACAATAATATAGGTACTACTATCGGTATAACAATAATACAGGTGCTACTATCGGTATAACAATAATAGAGGTACTACTATCGGTATAACAATAATATAGGTACTACTATCGGTATAACAATAATACAGGTACTACTATCGGTATAACAATAATACAGGTACTACTATCGGTATAACAATAATAGAGGTACTACTATCGGTATAACAATAATATAGGTACTACTAGCGGTATAACAATAATAGAGGTACTACTATCGGTATAACAATAATATAGGTACTACTATCGGTATAACAATAATACAGGTACTACTATCGGTATAACAATAATACAGGTACTACTATCGGTATAACAATAATACAGGTACTACTATCTGTGTAACAATAATAAGGGTACTACTACCGGTATAACAATAATACAGGTACTACTATCGGTATAACAATAATATAGGTGCTACTATCGGTATAACAATAATAAGGGTACTACTACCGGTATAACAATAATACAGGTACTACTATCAGTATAACAATAATACAGGTACTACTATCTGTGTAACAATAATAAGGGTACTACTACCGGTATAACAATAATACAGGTACTACTATCGGTATAACAATAGTACAGGTGCTACTATCGGTATAACAATAATACAGGTACTACTATCGGTATAACAATAATACACGTACTACTATCGGTATAACAATAATACAGGTAATACTATCGGTATAACAATAATACATGTACTACTATCGATATAACAATAATATAGGTACTACTATCGGTATAACAATAATATAGGTACTACTATCGGTATAACAGTAATACAGGTGCTACTATCGGTATAACAATAATAGAGGTACTACTATCGGTATAACAATAATATAGGTACTACTATCGGTATAACAATAATACAGGTACTACTATCGGTATAACAATAATACAGGTACTACTATCGGTATAACAATAATAGAGGTGCTACTATCGATATAACAATAATACAGGTACTACTATCGGTATAACAATAATACAGGTACTACTATCGATATAACAATAATACAGGTACTACTATCGGTATAACAATAATACAGGTACTACTATCGGTGTAACAATAATACAGGTACTACTATCGGTATAACAATAATACATGTACTACTATCGGTATAACAATAGTACAGGTGCTACTATCGGTATAACAATAATACAGGTACTACTATCGATATAACAATAATACAGGTGCTACTATCGGTATAACAATAATACAGGTACTACTATCGGTATAACAATAATACAGGTACTACTATCGGTATAACAATAATACAGGTACTACTATCGGTATAACAATAATACAGGTACTACTATCGGTATAACAATAATACAGGTACTACTATCGGTATAACAATAATACAGGTGCTACTATCGGTATAACAATAATACAGGTACTACTATCGGTATAACAATAATACAGGTACTACTATCGGTATAACAATAATACAGGTACTACTATCGGTATAACAATAATACAGGTGCTACTATCGGTATAACAATAATACAGGTACTACTATCGGTATAACAATAATACAGGTACTACTATCGGTATAACAATAATACAGGTACTACTATCGGTATAACAATAATACAGGTACTACTATCGGTATAACAATAATACAGGTGCTACTATCGGTATAACAATAATACAGGTACTACTATCGGTATAACAATAATACAGGTGCTACTATCGGTATAACAATAATACAGGTACTACTATCGGTATAACAATAATACAGGTACTACTATCGGTATAACAATAATACAGGTACTACTATCGGTATAACAATAATACATGTACTACTATCGGTATACAGGTGCTACTATCGGTATAACAATAATACAGGTACTACTATCGGTATAACAATAATACAGGTGCTACTATCGGTATAATACAGGTGCTACTATCGGTATAACAATAATACAGGTACTACTATCGGTATAACAATAATACAGGTACTACTATCGGTATAACAATAATACAGGTACTACTATCGGTGTAACAATAATACAGGTACTACTATCGGTATAACAATAATACATGTACTACTATCGGTATAACAATAATACAGGTACTACTATCGGTATAACAATAATACAGGTACTACTATCGGTGTAACAATAATACAGGTACTACTATCGGTATAACAATAATACAGGTACTACTATCGGTGTAACAATAATACAGGTACTACTATCGGTATAACAATAATACATGTACTACTATCGGTATAACAATAATACAGGTACTACTATCGGTGTAACAATAATACAGGTACTACTATCGGTATAACAATAATACAGGTACTACTATCGGTATAACAATAATACAGGTACTACTATCGGTATAACAATAATACAGGTACTACTATCGGTATAACAATAATACAGGTACTACTATCGGTATAACAATAATACAGGTACTACTATCGGTATAACAATAATACATGTACTACTATCGGTATAACAATAATACAGGTACTACTATCGGTGTAACAATAATACAGGTACTACTATCGGTATAACAATAATACAGGTACTACTATCGGTATAACAATAATACAGGTACTACTATCGGTATAACAATAATACAGGTACTACTATCGGTATAACAATAATACAGGTACTACTATCGGTATAACAATAATACAGGTACTACTATCGGTATAACAATAATACAGGTACTACTATCGGTATAACAATAATACAGGTACTACTATCTGTGTAACAATAATAAGGGTACTACTGTCGGTATAACAATAGTACAGGTGCTACTATCGGTATAACAATAATACAGGTACTACTATCGGTATAACAATAATACAGGTACTACTATCGGTGTAACAATAATACAGGTACTACTATCGGTATAACAATAATACATGTACTACTATCGGTATAACAATAATACAGGTACTACTATCGGTATAACAATAATACAGGTGCTACTATCTGTATAACAATAATACAGGTACTACTATCGGTATAACAATAATATAGGTGCTACTATCGGTATAACAATAATAAGGGTACTACTATCGGTATAACAATAATATAGGTACTACTATCGGTATAACAATAATACAGGTACTACTATCTGTATAACAATAATACAGGTACTACTATCTGTATAACAATAATACAGGTACTACTATCGGTATAACAATAATACAGGTACTACTATCGGTATAACAATAATACAGGTGCTACTATCGGAATAACAATAATACAGGTACTACTATCGGTATAACAATAATACAGGTGCTACTATCGGTATAACAATAATACAGGTACTACTATCGGTATAACAATAATAAAGGTCCTACTATCGGTATAACAATAATACAGGTACTACTATCGGTATAACAATAATATAGGTACTACTATCGGTATAACAATAATACAGGTACTACTATCTGTATAACAATAATACAGGTACTACTATCTGTATAACAATAATACAGGTACTACTATCGGTATAACAATAATACAGGTACTACTATCGGTATAACAATAATACAGGTGCTACTATCGGAATAACAATAATACAGGTACTACTATCGGTATAACAATAATACAGGTGCTACTATCGGTATAATACAGGTGCTACTATCGGTATAACAATAATACAGGTACTACTATCGGTATAACAATAATACAGGTACTACTATCGGTATAACAATAATACAGGTACTACTATCGGTATAACAATAATACAGGTACTACTATCGGTATAACAATAATACAGGTACTACTATCGGTATAACAACAATACAGGTACTACTATCGGTATAACAATAATACAGGTACTACTATCTGTGTAACAATAGTAAGGGTACTACTACCGGTATAACAATAATACAGGTACTACTATCGGTATAACAATAATACAGGTGCTACTATCGGTATAACAATAATACAGGTGCTACTATCGGTATAACAATAATATAGGTGCTACTATCGGTATAACAATAATAAGGGTACTACTATCGGTATAACAATAATACAGGTGCTACTATCGGTATAACAATAATATAGGTACTACTATCGGTATAACAATAATACAGGTGCTACTATCGGTATAACAATAATACAGGTGCTACTATCGGTATAACAATAAACCAGGTACTACTATCGGTATAACAATAATACAGGTACTACTATCGGTGTAACAATAATACAGGTACTACTATCTGTATAACTATAATACAGGTGGTACTATCGGTATAACAATAATACAGTTACTACTATCGGTATAATAATAATACAGGTACTACTATCGGTGTAACAATAATACAGGTACTACTATCGGTATAACAATAATACAGGTACTACTATCGGTATAACAATAATAAAGGTCCTACTATCGGTATAACAATAATACAGGTACTACTATCGGTATAACAATAATATAGGTACTACTATCGGTATAACAATAATACAGGTACTACTATCGGTATAACAATAATACAGGTACTACTATCGGTAAAACAATAATACAGGTGCTACTATCGGTATAACAATAATACAGGTACTACTATCGGTATAACAATAATACAGGTACTACTATCGGTATAACAATAATACAGGTGCTACTATCGGTATAACAATAATACAGGTGCTACTATCGGTATAACAATAATACAGGTACTACTATCGGTATAACAATAATACAGGTACTACTATCGGTATAACAATAATATAGGTACTACTATCGGTATAACAATAATACAGGTACTACTATCGGTATAACAATAATACAGGTACTACTATCGGTATAACAATAATACAGGTGCTACTATCGGTATAACAATAATACAGGTACTACTATCGGTATAACAATAATACAGGTGCTACTATAGGTATAACAATAATACAGGTACTACTATCAGTATAACAATAATACATGTACTACTATCGGTATACAGGTGCTACTATCGGTATAACAATAATACAGGTACTACTATCGGTGTAACAATAATACAGGTACTACTATCGGTGTAACAATAATACAGGTACTACTATCGGTATAACAATAATACATGTACTACTATCGGTATAACAATAATACAGGTACTACTATCGGTATAACAATAATACAGGTACTACTATCGGTATAACAATAATACAGGTGCTACTATCGGTATAACAATAATACATGTACTACTATCGGTATAACAATAATACAGGTACTACTATCGGTATAACAATAATACAGGTACTACTATCGGTATAACAATAATACAGGTGCTACTATCGGTATAACAATAATACATGTACTACTATCGATATAACAATAATATAGGTACTACTATCGATATAACAATAATATAGGTACTACTATCGGTATAACAATAATAAAAGTACTACTATCGGTATAACAATAATACATGTACTACTATCGGTATAACAATAATACATGTACTACTATCGGTATAATAATAATACAGGTGCTACTATCGGTATAACATACAGGTACTACTATCGGTATAACAATAATACAGGTACTACTATCGGTATAACAATAATACAGGTACTACTATCGGTATAACAATAATACAGGTACTACTATCGGTATAACATACAGGTACTACTATCGGTATAACAATAATACAGGTACTACTATCGGTATAACAATAATACATGTACTACTATCGGTATAACAATAATACAGGTACTACTATCGGTATAACAATAATACATGTACTACTATCGATATAACAATAATACAGGTACTACTATCGGTATAACAATAATACAGGTACTACTATCGGTATAACATACAGGTACTACTATCGGTATAACAATAATACAGGTACTACTATCGGTATAACAATAATACAGGTGCTACTATCGGTATAACAATAATACATGTACTACTATCGGTATACAGGTGCTACTATCGGTATAACAATAATACAGGTACTACTATCGGTATAACAATAATACAGGTGCTACTATCGGTATAATACAGGTGCTACTATCGGTATAACAATAATACAGGTACTACTATCGGTATAACAATAATACAGGTGCTACTATCGGTATAACAATAACACATGTACTACTATCGGTATAACAATAATACATGTACTACTATCGGTATACAGGTGCTACTATCGGTATAACAATAATACAGGTACTACTATCGGTATAACAATAATACAGGTGCTACTATCGGTATAATACAGGTGCTACTATCGGTATAACAATAATACAGGTACTACTATCGGTATAACAATAATACAGGTACTACTATCGGTATAACAATAATACAGGTACTACTATCGGTGTAACAATAATACAGGTACTACTATCGGTATAACAATAATACATGTACTACTATCGGTATAACAATAATATAGGTACTACTATCGGTATAACAATAATACAGGTACTACTATCGGTATAACAATAATACAGGTACTACTATCGGTATAACAATAGTACAGGTGCTACTATCGGTATAACAATAATACAGGTACTACTATCGGTATAACAATAATACAGGTACTACTATCGGTATAACAATAGTACAGGTGCTACTATCGGTATAACAATAATACAGGTACTACTATCGGTATAACAATAATACAGGTACTACTATCGGTATAACAATAATACAGGTACTACTATCGGTATAACAATAATACAGGTACTACTATCTGTATAACAATAATACATGTACTACTATCGGTATAACAATAGTACAGGTGCTACTATCGGTATAACAATAATACAGGTACTACTATCGGTATAACAATAATACAGGTACTACTATCGGTATAACAATAATACAGGTACTACTATCGGTATAACATACAGGTACTACTATCGGTATAACAATAATACATGTACTACTATCGGTATAACAATAGTACAGGTGCTACTATCGGTATAACAATAATACAGGTACTACTATCGGTATAACAATAATACAGGTACTACTATCGGTATAACAATAATACAGGTACTACTATCGGTATAACAATAATACAGGTACTACTATCGGTATAACAATAATACAGGTACTACTATCGGTATAACATACAGGTACTACTATCGGTATAACAATAATACATGTACTACTATTGGTGTAACAATAATACAGGTACTACTATCTGTATAACTATAATACAGGTGGTACTATCGGTATAACAATAATACAGTTACTACTATCGGTATAATAATAATACAGGTACTACTATCGGTGTAACAATAATACAGGTACTACTATCGGTATAACAATAATACAGGTACTACTATCGGTATAACAATAATAAAGGTCCTACTATCGGTATAACAATAATACAGGTACTACTATCGGTATAACAATAATACATGTACTACTATCGATATAACAATAATACAGGTACTACTATCGGTATAACAATAGTACAGGTGCTACTATCGGTATAACAATAATACAGGTACTACTATCGGTATAACAATAATACAGGTACTACTATCGGTGTAACAATAATACAGGTACTACTATCGGTATAACAATAATACATGTACTACTATCGATATAACAATAATATAGGTACTACTATCGATATAACAATAATATAGGTACTACTATCGGTATAACAATAATACAGGTGCTACTATCGGTATAACAATAATAGAGGTACTACTATCGGTATAACAATAATATAGGTACTACTATCGGTATAACAATAATACAGGTACTACTATCGGTATAACAATAATACAGGTACTACTATCGGTATAACAATAATAGAGGTACTACTATCGGTATAACAATAATATAGGTACTACTAGCGGTATAACAATAATAGAGGTACTACTATCGGTATAACAATAATATAGGTACTACTATCGGTATAACAATAATACAGGTACTACTATCGGTATAACAATAATACAGGTACTACTATCGGTATAACAATAATACAGGTACTACTATCTGTGTAACAATAATAAGGGTACTACTACCGGTATAACAATAATACAGGTACTACTATCGGTATAACAATAATATAGGTGCTACTATCGGTATAACAATAATAAGGGTACTACTACCGGTATAACAATAATACAGGTACTACTATCAGTATAACAATAATACAGGTACTACTATCTGTGTAACAATAATAAGGGTACTACTACCGGTATAACAATAATACAGGTACTACTATCGGTATAACAATAGTACAGGTGCTACTATCGGTATAACAATAATACAGGTACTACTATCGGTATAACAATAATACACGTACTACTATCGGTATAACAATAATACAGGTAATACTATCGGTATAACAATAATACATGTACTACTATCGATATAACAATAATATAGGTACTACTATCGGTATAACAATAATATAGGTACTACTATCGGTATAACAGTAATACAGGTGCTACTATCGGTATAACAATAATAGAGGTACTACTATCGGTATAACAATAATATAGGTACTACTATCGGTATAACAATAATACAGGTACTACTATCGGTATAACAATAATACAGGTACTACTATCGGTATAACAATAATAGAGGTGCTACTATCGATATAACAATAATACAGGTACTACTATCGGTATAACAATAATACAGGTACTACTATCGATATAACAATAATACAGGTACTACTATCGGTATAACAATAATACAGGTACTACTATCGGTGTAACAATAATACAGGTACTACTATCGGTATAACAATAATACATGTACTACTATCGGTATAACAATAGTACAGGTGCTACTATCGGTATAACAATAATACAGGTACTACTATCGATATAACAATAATACAGGTGCTACTATCGGTATAACAATAATACAGGTACTACTATCGGTATAACAATAATACAGGTACTACTATCGGTATAACAATAATACAGGTACTACTATCGGTATAACAATAATACAGGTACTACTATCGGTATAACAATAATACAGGTACTACTATCGGTATAACAATAATACAGGTGCTACTATCGGTATAACAATAATACAGGTACTACTATCGGTATAACAATAATACAGGTACTACTATCGGTATAACAATAATACAGGTACTACTATCGGTATAACAATAATACAGGTGCTACTATCGGTATAACAATAATACAGGTACTACTATCGGTATAACAATAATACAGGTACTACTATCGGTATAACAATAATACAGGTACTACTATCGGTATAACAATAATACAGGTACTACTATCGGTATAACAATAATACAGGTGCTACTATCGGTATAACAATAATACAGGTACTACTATCGGTATAACAATAATACAGGTGCTACTATCGGTATAACAATAATACAGGTACTACTATCGGTATAACAATAATACAGGTACTACTATCGGTATAACAATAATACAGGTACTACTATCGGTATAACAATAATACATGTACTACTATCGGTATACAGGTGCTACTATCGGTATAACAATAATACAGGTACTACTATCGGTATAACAATAATACAGGTGCTACTATCGGTATAATACAGGTGCTACTATCGGTATAACAATAATACAGGTACTACTATCGGTATAACAATAATACAGGTACTACTATCGGTATAACAATAATACAGGTACTACTATCGGTGTAACAATAATACAGGTACTACTATCGGTATAACAATAATACATGTACTACTATCGGTATAACAATAATACAGGTACTACTATCGGTATAACAATAATACAGGTACTACTATCGGTGTAACAATAATACAGGTACTACTATCGGTATAACAATAATACAGGTACTACTATCGGTGTAACAATAATACAGGTACTACTATCGGTATAACAATAATACATGTACTACTATCGGTATAACAATAATACAGGTACTACTATCGGTGTAACAATAATACAGGTACTACTATCGGTATAACAATAATACAGGTACTACTATCGGTATAACAATAATACAGGTACTACTATCGGTATAACAATAATACAGGTACTACTATCGGTATAACAATAATACAGGTACTACTATCGGTATAACAATAATACAGGTACTACTATCGGTATAACAATAATACATGTACTACTATCGGTATAACAATAATACAGGTACTACTATCGGTGTAACAATAATACAGGTACTACTATCGGTATAACAATAATACAGGTACTACTATCGGTATAACAATAATACAGGTACTACTATCGGTATAACAATAATACAGGTACTACTATCGGTATAACAATAATACAGGTACTACTATCGGTATAACAATAATACAGGTACTACTATCGGTATAACAATAATACAGGTACTACTATCGGTATAACAATAATACAGGTACTACTATCTGTGTAACAATAATAAGGGTACTACTGTCGGTATAACAATAGTACAGGTGCTACTATCGGTATAACAATAATACAGGTACTACTATCGGTATAACAATAATACAGGTACTACTATCGGTGTAACAATAATACAGGTACTACTATCGGTATAACAATAATACATGTACTACTATCGGTATAACAATAATACAGGTACTACTATCGGTATAACAATAATACAGGTGCTACTATCTGTATAACAATAATACAGGTACTACTATCGGTATAACAATAATATAGGTGCTACTATCGGTATAACAATAATAAGGGTACTACTATCGGTATAACAATAATATAGGTACTACTATCGGTATAACAATAATACAGGTACTACTATCTGTATAACAATAATACAGGTACTACTATCTGTATAACAATAATACAGGTACTACTATCGGTATAACAATAATACAGGTACTACTATCGGTATAACAATAATACAGGTGCTACTATCGGAATAACAATAATACAGGTACTACTATCGGTATAACAATAATACAGGTGCTACTATCGGTATAACAATAATACAGGTACTACTATCGGTATAACAATAATAAAGGTCCTACTATCGGTATAACAATAATACAGGTACTACTATCGGTATAACAATAATATAGGTACTACTATCGGTATAACAATAATACAGGTACTACTATCTGTATAACAATAATACAGGTACTACTATCTGTATAACAATAATACAGGTACTACTATCGGTATAACAATAATACAGGTACTACTATCGGTATAACAATAATACAGGTGCTACTATCGGAATAACAATAATACAGGTACTACTATCGGTATAACAATAATACAGGTGCTACTATCGGTATAATACAGGTGCTACTATCGGTATAACAATAATACAGGTACTACTATCGGTATAACAATAATACAGGTACTACTATCGGTATAACAATAATACAGGTACTACTATCGGTATAACAATAATACAGGTACTACTATCGGTATAACAATAATACAGGTACTACTATCGGTATAACAACAATACAGGTACTACTATCGGTATAACAATAATACAGGTACTACTATCTGTGTAACAATAGTAAGGGTACTACTACCGGTATAACAATAATACAGGTACTACTATCGGTATAACAATAATACAGGTGCTACTATCGGTATAACAATAATACAGGTGCTACTATCGGTATAACAATAATATAGGTGCTACTATCGGTATAACAATAATAAGGGTACTACTATCGGTATAACAATAATACAGGTGCTACTATCGGTATAACAATAATATAGGTACTACTATCGGTATAACAATAATACAGGTGCTACTATCGGTATAACAATAATACAGGTGCTACTATCGGTATAACAATAAACCAGGTACTACTATCGGTATAACAATAATACAGGTACTACTATCGGTGTAACAATAATACAGGTACTACTATCTGTATAACTATAATACAGGTGGTACTATCGGTATAACAATAATACAGTTACTACTATCGGTATAATAATAATACAGGTACTACTATCGGTGTAACAATAATACAGGTACTACTATCGGTATAACAATAATACAGGTACTACTATCGGTATAACAATAATAAAGGTCCTACTATCGGTATAACAATAATACAGGTACTACTATCGGTATAACAATAATATAGGTACTACTATCGGTATAACAATAATACAGGTACTACTATCGGTATAACAATAATACAGGTACTACTATCGGTAAAACAATAATACAGGTGCTACTATCGGTATAACAATAATACAGGTACTACTATCGGTATAACAATAATACAGGTACTACTATCGGTATAACAATAATACAGGTGCTACTATCGGTATAACAATAATACAGGTGCTACTATCGGTATAACAATAATACAGGTACTACTATCGGTATAACAATAATACAGGTACTACTATCGGTATAACAATAATATAGGTACTACTATCGGTATAACAATAATACAGGTACTACTATCGGTATAACAATAATACAGGTACTACTATCGGTATAACAATAATACAGGTGCTACTATCGGTATAACAATAATACAGGTACTACTATCGGTATAACAATAATACAGGTGCTACTATAGGTATAACAATAATACAGGTACTACTATCAGTATAACAATAATACATGTACTACTATCGGTATACAGGTGCTACTATCGGTATAACAATAATACAGGTACTACTATCGGTGTAACAATAATACAGGTACTACTATCGGTGTAACAATAATACAGGTACTACTATCGGTATAACAATAATACATGTACTACTATCGGTATAACAATAATACAGGTACTACTATCGGTATAACAATAATACAGGTACTACTATCGGTATAACAATAATACAGGTGCTACTATCGGTATAACAATAATACATGTACTACTATCGGTATAACAATAATACAGGTACTACTATCGGTATAACAATAATACAGGTACTACTATCGGTATAACAATAATACAGGTGCTACTATCGGTATAACAATAATACATGTACTACTATCGATATAACAATAATATAGGTACTACTATCGATATAACAATAATATAGGTACTACTATCGGTATAACAATAATACAGGTACTACTATCGGTATAACAATAATACAGGTGCTACTATCGGTATAACAATAATACAGGTACTACTATCGGTATAACAATAATACATGTACTACTATCGGTATAACAATAATACATGTACTACTATCGGTATAATAATAATACAGGTGCTACTATCGGTATAACATACAGGTACTACTATCGGTATAACAATAATACAGGTACTACTATCGGTATAACAATAATACAGGTACTACTATCGGTATAACAATAATACAGGTACTACTATCGGTATAACATACAGGTACTACTATCGGTATAACAATAATACAGGTACTACTATCGGTATAACAATAATACATGTACTACTATCGGTATAACAATAATACAGGTACTACTATCGGTATAACAATAATACATGTACTACTATCGATATAACAATAATACAGGTACTACTATCGGTATAACAATAATACAGGTACTACTATCGGTATAACATACAGGTACTACTATCGGTATAACAATAATACAGGTACTACTATCGGTATAACAATAATACAGGTGCTACTATCGGTATAACAATAATAGAGGTACTACTATCAGTATAACAATAATACAGGTACTACTATCGGTATAACAATAATACAGGTACTACTATCGGTGTAACAATAATACATGTACTACTATCGGTGTAACAATAATACAGGTACTACTATCGGTATAACAATAATACAGGTGCTACTATCGGTATAACAATAATACAGTTGCTACTATCGGTCTAACAATAATACAGGTGCTACTATCGGTATAACAATAATACAGGTACTACTATCGGTATAACAATAATACATGTACTACTATCGGTATAACAATAATACATGTACTACTATCGGTATAATAATAATACAGGTACTACTATCGGTATAACAATAATACAGGTACTACTATCGGTATAACAATAATACAGGTACTACTATCGGTATAACAATAATACATGTGCTACTATCGGTATAACATACAGGTACTACTATCGGTATAACAATAATACAGGTACTACTATCGGTATAACAATAATACAGGTACTACTATCGGTATAACAATAATACATGTGCTACTATCGGTATAACATACAGGTACTACTATCGGTATAACAATAATACAGGTACTACTATCGGTATAACAATAATACAGGTACTACTATCGGTATAACAATAATACAGGTACTACTATCGGTATAACATACAGGTACTACTATCGGTATAACAATAATACAGGTACTACTATCGGTATAACAATAATACAGGTACTACTATCGGTATAACAATAATACATGTACTACTATCGGTATAACAATAATACAGGTACTACTATCGGTATAACAATAATACATGTACTACTATCGATATAACAATAATACAGGTACTACTATCGGTATAACAATAATACAGGTACTACTATCGGTATAACAATAATACAGGTGCTACTATCGGTATAACAATAATACAGGTGCTACTATCGGTATAACAAAAAGGGATGATGATAGAGAAACCAGCAGCATGGTAATGGTGACAATCGCTCTAAACCAGTTGGGATCGTCCTATCCCTACAGTTGACTCGGAATCCATTCCTCATGAAGCCTTTTTGGGACGGATATTTGTTGTTGGCGAAATGTGATTGGCAAAATATGATTGGCAAAATGAGATTGGCAAAATGTCTTTGGCAAATTGTGATCGGGCCAGAGATAACATTGGCGAAATGTAGCGGATTCGATTCTACATCATGTGAGGCATTACTATGGTGTAACACATATAAATGCATTTAATTCTGATTTCCGTTTGAGAAGCATTATTATGCGTGCGGCTTGTTGTTGTGAGAAAGAATGAGTTGTACTCTCCCAAAACAAAAGGCACAACTCCGATAGTCAATGAACGACACTACCACATAGCAGCAGGTCAGCAGCTGATATGAGTGGATCAAAATATACAAGCGGTGTATAGACATATACAGTACGCTCATAGCTTACTGCAGATTGGCACCAGTCCGCCACCACAGAGGGAACATACTTGTTCTATTACCTAACATACCTACCTGAAATATTATCTCTGGCCTGCTACACGGACTATGTTTTTTCTTCTTCATAAAACTGCATCTGCCAATCAGGGAGGATAGGACATTGCTTTGGGATGGACATTTTTATTACAAATTTTTTTTTTTGATGTAAGAAGAAATTTAAAAGACCAGTTAATTAAGCTAATTTATTATTAAAGGTCTTCATTATAACAAACATAGCTATAGCAGCTTGCTATTTCTCTCAGCTGTTTGCGCTTTCCTATTGTTCTGAGTTCTATAGCTATGACTATGACTCATTTGTTTTAACCATCAGCCAGGATTATTACACGTGGCGGCTCAGCAAGAGGAAGGTTTATATCTGGCCACCAGTAAATTTATTTACGTTTATCATGTTTTCAAATTGCTCCAAGAAATGTAATAGAACCCTACACCAAACTGTTTGTAGAGATTTCTATCAATTGCTATGGCTGTAACTTAATTTTGAACGCATATTATTATGTCAAGTGTTCCATATTCATTATTATCATACAAACAAACTTTATATAAGACCATATTTATACCCATTTTAGCGGAGTTAATTATTAGCTTGGAGGAGTTATGTTCTGGACAACAGCTGGTTACTTCAACGTCATAGTATATTAAGTCTATGTTCAACGTCCTCTCCTATCAATAATTTTAAGAGCTTAAATTCATTTTGTAATTCGTGTACTTTGTTTATTGTTTTTTTTGTCTTGTTTGTCCTGTTCTATCGTTACATTGTCAGTATTCTTATAGGTTAACGTCTTCTAAATAAAATAATTACCCAAAAGTCAGTTGGCAATTAATACGGACGCCATATACCAACATAGACATCCCCTCCCCCTGTGCCCGATATAGAAATTGTCTTTTTCTGTAAGGTTAGGAGTTATGTTACCAAAATTCATGAAATATTGCCATGTGCAACTGTTTACTAACACAGCACCATGCGCACCCATGTGTATCCGGTTAAGAATATTGTTGTCGATTCTGTAACTGACGAGGGAGAAGTTTAGAGTGTGTTTAGTTAGTAGTGAGCAGATTCTTACTCAAAGTCTCATATATTTGGTTTTGTAAATGACAAGATCCGTTGTTTGTGTGCTTCACTTCATCTCAGCAGCTGAATATTATGGAGCTTCCAGAAAGATTGTCCACTTCCATAGAGGGGTGAGAAGATGTACCTTCAAATTTCATTTTGACTTTGAGCGTCAACAAGGCAAGGGCCTTGCAAGTATGCTATAGCCTTAGACATGTCCCTACACCACTGTGTAAGCGGATGTAACACAGGGGTGGTTCAACCATTCTCCCGTGTTAGTCAACTTAGCCCTATGCTAAGGTGTATGGAATAAGCTGGGGTGGGGGTATTTCAATTGCAGAGAGCAGCAAAGCATTGCTAAAGCAAGTTAGCACTATCATTATGACATCGCTCAAAATTGTCACTCACCTGGTCCTTCAACTAGACAAATTCATCCCCAAATCGCCCACTCAGAATGTATATATAGTCCCATCAATGACTGGCTGAGCGATTTCAAAGTCAAGGCCTAGCAGGTATTGCTCACTACCTGAGTGGGCGATCAGATTGAAGTTTTGGCTGTTTCAAATTGAAAGACCCCCCCCCCCCCTGAGTTGAAACAGATAGTATTAACCTGATTGATAGATGCCGAGTTTGTCAGTCAGTATGTGCGGGTGAGAGTATGATTGGAATGGATCCCAATGTGTGTGATTAGTAGTATGGACCATGTATGTTTAGTTGTTTAGGTCAATTTTGTTTGAGCTCTGGTTAGAAGTAATGGCCGGTAAACCATTTGTATGATCTCAATATGAGTATCGTTGTTTGGATCAGTTACGCAGTGACTAGCTAGCTAGTAATAGCCCGTGAACCATCTCCATCTCAATATAAGTGAAGTAACACCACCAGTCATTTGTTTTCCGGCTAAGCTGACGACATCCCAGAACGCCAGTCAAGGTTTCGGGATTCAGCCAGCGACAACCAAGAGCGCACCAGTTCCCAGAGCTATGCCCATGCTTGCAAGCCACCTTTTCCGAGTGTCAACTCAAATATTCAATGTGCTATTGCTCTGGCTAGCTGAGATAATTCCTACTGGAATAATTACAGCTAAGAGTAACATTTGGTAATTATGATGATGACCGAGCCATGATCAATGCAGAAAGCCTTGGTTGGGTGTAATAACATATTAACTCGTACAGGTTGTGTAACTCAAGCGCCCGCCACATGTCTAACAACACCCTTCAGCAGGGATAGTTTTTAGTTCCCATTTAAAGTGGCAAAATCTTTGTAATGTTGATGATACCATACACTCGTGAATATCATAATAAGAAGCAGGGCTTGGCAAATTTTTAAACAAGACGTATTGAGCAGTCTCAGTACTGATATTCTGTATTTTCTGTATGTACTGTATGTGGGCGTTCTTACAGCCGGTCCTCCAGCCGACATACATGTCCAGAGTACACATAGGCCTATTCCTCACCATTCATACATCATTTGCTACCATTACATTTGCAAGTGGAGGTGGGCGTTTAGTTTTAAAATAGATTTGAGGTATTGCGCAGCTTGACTATATGCGGATCTAAAACTTAGGTTGCACTTTACATTTTGTTTGTGAGAAAGTGCTCTGAAGTGAACGCAGTCTAGTAATGTTTGATACTTAATCGTTGTAGATCACAGTCTAGTAATGTTTGATACTTTATCTTTGTAGATCACAGTCCAGTAATGTTTGATACTTTATCGTTGTAGATCACAGTCTAGTAATGTTTGATACTTATAATATACCCTATACTTATCTTTGTAGATCATTTGCGTATAAGACGATTAAGGATAGATTACCTGCAATACTGGTTACAGTTATTGATACTCTTCATAAACAGAAGGACTCCATAACTCAACAATATGACAAGGTCAGAGGGCAGACTGTGGGGTCAGAGGGCAGACTGTGGGGTCAGAGGGCAGACTGTGGGGTCAGAGGGCAGACTGTGGGGTCAGAGGGCAGACTGTGGGGTCAGAGGGCAGACTGTGGGGTCAGAGGGTAGACTATGGGGTCAGGGGGCAGACTGTAAGGTCAGAGGGTAGACTATGAGGTCAGGGGGCAGACAGTGGGGTCAGAGGGGTTTGGGAGGGGATTTGAGTTAAGAGGACTATGTTAATTAGGAGTCAGTCGAACAGGGTGTGTTACTAACAGTAACTGAGTTATTAGAGTGAGTGAGTGAACTGACCTATCATACGTCAGAGAGACTGTCAGGCCTATCATACAACAGAGAGACTGTCAGACCTATCATACATCAGACAGACTGTCAGACCTATCATACAGGGAGACTGTCAGGCCTATCATACGTCAGAGAGACTGTCAGGCCTATCATACATCAGCGAGACTGTCAGGCCTATCATACATCAGAGAGACTGTCAGGCCTATCATACATCAGAGAGACTGTCAGGCCTATCATACATCAGAGAGACTGTCAGGCCTATCATACATCAGAGAGACTGTCAGGCCTATCATACATCAGACAGACTGTCAGACCTATCATACATCAGACAGACTGTCAGACCTATCATACATCAGAGAGACTGTCAGGCCTATCATACATCAGAGAGACTGTCAGGCCTATCATACATCAGAGAGACTGTCAGGCCTATCATACATCAGAGAGACTGTCAGGCCTATCATACATCAGACAGACTGTCAGACCTATCATACATCAGACAGACTGTCAGACCTATCATACATCAGAGAGACTGTCAGACCTATCATACATCAGATAGACTGTCAGGCCTATCATACATCAGAGAGACTGTCAGGCCTATCATACATCAGAGAGACTGTCAGACCTATCATACATCAGAGAGACTGTCAGGCCTATCATACATCAGACAGACTGTCAGACCTATCATACATCAGAGAGACTGTCAGGCCTATCATACATCAGACAGACTGTCAGGCCTATCATACATCAGAGAGACTGTCAGGCCTATCATACATCAGAGAGACTGTCAGGCCTATCATACATCAGAGAGACTGTCAGGCCTATCATACGTCAGAGAGACTGCCAGGCCTATCATACATCAGAGAGACTGTCAGGCCTATCATACATCAGACAGACTGTCAGGCCTATCATACATCAGACAGACTGTCAGGCCTATCATACATCAGAGAGACTGTCAGGCCTATCATACAGGGAGACTGTCAGACCTATCATACATCAGACAGACTGTCAGGCCTATCATACATCAGACAGACTGTCAGGCCTATCATACATCAGAGAGACTGTCAGGCCTATCATACATCAGAGAGACTGTCAGGCCTATCATACATCAGAGAGACTGTCAGACCTATCATAGGTCAGAGAGACTGTCAGGCCTATCATACATCAGACAGACTGTCAGGCCTATCATACATCAGACAGACTGTCAGGCCTATCATACATCAGAGAGACTGTCAGGCCTATCATACATCAGAGAGACTGTCAGACCTATCATACAGGGAGACTGTCAGACCTATCATACATCAGACAGACTGTCAGGCCTATCATACATCAGACAGACTGTCAGGCCTATCATACATCAGAGAGACTGTCAGGCCTATCATACATCAGAGAGACTGTCAGGCCTATCATACATCAGACAGACTGTCAGACCTATCATACAGGGAGACTGTCAGGGCTGTCATACATTACAATCATTGTTCATATTGGACAGATAACTAATATATTATTGCCTTCGCCTTGTTAAACTGTGTTTTTAATGAGAGCAATGCATTATGGGATTATACTGTCTGATACTTATACTGATATAGGAAGGAGGTGAGGATGTTAAAGCAGTGATCGGTAAACTTTCTAAGATGAGATATGAGATGATGACTAATAAGGAGCTGGGTGGAGTGGAAGATTCTCTCCCTGATTCTCAACTGTGGAATAATTATCTTAGTGTCGTCACCCAACAGTGTGGTAAGTATCTACAGTGTGGTGTGTATATACAGTGTGGTATGTATCTACAGTGTGGTGTGTATATACAGTGTGGTATGTATCTTCAGTGTGGTGTGTACCTACAGTGTGGTGTGTATATACAGTGTGGTGTGTACCTACAGTGTGGTAAGTACCTACAGTGTGGTATGTATCTACAGTGTGGTGTGTACCTACAGTGTGGTAAGTATCTACAGTGTGGTATGTATCTACAGTGTGGTGTGTACCTACAGTGTGGTGTGTACCTACAGTGTGGTATGTATCTACAGTGTGGTAAGTACCTACAGTGTGGTAAGTATCTACAGTGTGGTATGATATCAGTGTGTGGGGTAAGGATCAAAGATAGTTTAGGGCCTACATTTTTCTCAACATTGAGTCTATAAATGTTTATTAGTCATCCAGCTTGTTCCTAATTAGGTAATTCTAGCACTACAAAAGCTTCGAGGGTGTGACAAACATTAACATTAAATTAAAAAAGCGATAAAAGTTATTATGACAAAAATGAACAGCTAAAAGCTCAAACAATTTAATAATTGGGTTCAATGATGATTTCTGCTCCTGAATCATTCTAATCATTGGGACTCCTCTTGACTGTACCCTTGTAGGGCAGATGTGATCGATCTCTATACAGCTCTTATATTAGTGATATAACTATGGTTTCTGGCAGCAGCATTTCTTAATCATCTACAATACACCCTCACCATATAGTTGTGGTTGTTAATGAAATACTCCTACTAGCAGCCAGGGCTCATGGTATACTTATATATATAAAGCTGGTTATATGAATTTATTACAGGTCATGAGCTGACATGGTTTAATTCTGCCTGGCTTCACTCCGAGTGTTTTATGTACAGACAGATTACATCCGCACTACACTCCAGGTAATATACATCTGCCCTAACTCTGCCCTAACTCTGCCCTACCTCTGCCCTACCTCTGCCCTACCTCTGCCCTAACTCTGCCCTAACTCTGCCCTACCTCTGCCCTAAATCTGCCCTACCTCTGCCCTAACTCTGCCCTACCTCTGCCCTAATTCTGCCCTAGTTCTGCCCTAGCTCTGCCCTAACCCTGCCCTAACTCTGCCCTAGCTCTGCCCTACCTCTGTCTTACCTCTGCCCTACCTCTGCCCTAACTCTGCCCTACCTCTGCCCTACCTCTGCCCTAAATCTGCCCTACCTCTGCCCTAACTCTGCCCTACCTCTGCCCTAATTCTGCCCTAGTTCTGCCCTAGCTCTGCCCTAACCCTGCCCTAACTCTGCCCTAGCTCTGCCCTACCTCTGTCTTACCTCTGCCCTACCTCTGCCCTAACTCTGCCCTACCTCTGCCCTAACTCTGGCTTCCCTAAAACTTAAAACAAACACACTTAGCAATATTAACCGCAACACATTTTTCTCTTATATGTTAAGTTTGATGAGTGTAAATATTTATTTTCAGTCGCCATTTAGTCAGTTTTGACCCGTTCTCACAATCTAAGAACAGAAGCTGGGACACGTCCGAGGGCCCCATCAGGATCGTTATAGATCATATGAGCTCACAGCTAAGCTCTCCTCCCACAGATATTACTGATGTTAAAACTGTACTGAGAGAATTCTTTGAGGTGAGATAATAGTTCTAATTATTCCTCCAGATATCGACCATCTATTGCAGACTGCTTGCAGTCAAACTCTGAGATTGGTGCCAAAGAGCAGATCAAATGTTCTCTTTGCATTTTTCCATTGTAAGCTGACTCAATCGAACTGCAAGAGGATGGAGTTATCTGTTAAAGGTTCAATACTATTAGAAAAGTGGATACGTTACCCCAGTAAATCAGTAAATCAAATATTGTGAGTTTGTAGAGCAATAAAAATAATAAAAAGAATGAAAGTTGTAGAAAATAACAATTAGTTCTTTTCTCAATTATTTTAGCAAGGATCAGGGGGAGGCAATAAATTACTATGATCCACTATGATCCCAATTTTCAGACTTTGCAGCAGTTTTACTGCAATTAGGATCACATGCTGTTTTATTTCATATGCCCTAATGACTTTTCAGCCTGACATCTTTAAAACCATACATGGCCTAGTAGGACTGTCACTTTAAGGAGTAATCTTATTGCTATTGCGCTGAGTAAACCAACCTGAATGGGTTGGTTATAAACACTCAAAGTGAATCTATAGTGTGCTACATATATAATATATATATTTATATAATTCATGTTAAATTTGGCAAGACAGTATCCCACAATGCTATTTTCTGAAAGATACATCGATATTGTTCGATGGAGTGAGAGCTCCTCTAACTCATGATTGGTCGTAATGTGATGATGAGATCGGCATTATATCCCTAATCCGTTAATGGTGCATTATGGGAATATTGTTATATGAGAAATTTTACCACTTATAAGAATTAGGATGTTGTGTTGAGGCGGACTAGGTTGTGATTGTAGGAGGTCATCATCTTCACTGATTGTTATATAATAAATATGATAAAATGTCTATACTGCAAATGATTGAGTCCTTTCAATGGGACAAAACCATCTAAACCAATTGGCGTGATGCTCATAGAACATGGAATATGGAATAACTATCCCACTTGTAATTTCTTAAGTCACTATGAGATCTGCTCAATATTAGCATATATGAGATACAGCTTTAGCACTTATCGTACGATGATTATTTGTGTGCCCTTATTAGATCCTTATTAGATCCAGTTTCTTATCTCAGTGGGACCGCTAAGATGAAGCTTTAGTATTGTTTATGTTTATCTCTCATTCAGCTCAAGTTGTTACTAAGAGCCTAGGTAATATTCGTCTCATGTTTATTTTTCAGCTATCATTGTGGGGTAACAGATGTGATCTGAGTATCTCAGGAGGCCAGGATAATGCACAGACTACCAATCCTCTCAAACAGATAGGTATGTGTGAGTCTCTCAAACAGGTAGGTATGTGTGAGTCTCTCAAACAGATAGGTATGTGTGAGTCTCTCAAACAGATAGGTAAGTGTGAGTCTCTAAAACAGATAGGTATGTGTGAGTCTCTCAAACAGATAGGTATGTGTGAGTCTCTTAAACAGATAGGTATGTGTGAGTCTTTCAAACAGATAGGTAAGTGTGAGTCTCTAAAACAGAGAGGTATGTGTGAGTCTCTCAAACAGATAGGTATGTGTGAGTCTCTCAAACAGGTAGGTATGTGTGAGTCTCTCAAACAGATAGGTATGTGTGAGTCTCTCAAACAGATAGGTAAGTGTGAGTCTCTAAAACAGATAGGTAAATGTGAGTCTCTCAAACAGATAGGTATGTGTGAGTCTCTCAAACAGATAGGTAAGTGTGAGTCTCTAAAACAGATAGGTATGTGTGAGTCTCTCAAACAGATAGGTATGTGTGAGTCTCTCAAACAGGTAGGTATGTGTGAGTCTCTCAAACAGATAGGTATGTGTGAGTCTCTCAAACAGATAGGTAAGTGGGAGTCTCTAAAACAGATAGGTATGTGTGAGTCTCTCAAACAGATAGGTATGTGTGAGTCTCTCAAACAGGTAGGTATGTGTGAGTCTCTCAAACAGATAGGTATGTGTGAGTCTCTTAAACAGATAGGTATGTGTGAGTCTTTCAAACAGATAGGTATGTATGAGTCTCTCAAACAGAGAGGTAAGTGTGAGTCTCTCAAACAGATAAGTAAGTGTGAGTCTCTCAAACAGATAGGTAAGTGTGAGTCTCTAAAACAGATAGGTATGTGTGAGTCTCTCAAACAGATAGGTATGTGTGAGTCTCTCAAACAGATAGGTATGTGTGAGTCTCTCAAACAGGTAGGTATGTGTGAGTCTCTCAAACAGATAGGTATGTGTGAGTCTTTCAAACAGATAGGTATGTGTGAGTATCTCAAACAGATAAGTAAGTGTGAGTCTCTCAAACAGATCGGTTTGTGTGAGTCTCTCAAACATAATAGTTATGTGTGATGATCAGTTATAGATTTAGTTATTACTAGTATTAGCTCTTTATCAGCACATACCAGTCAGATCATATCTCAGTTCCTGTTTCTGTTGCAGGTCAGTTAGATGATAAGCTATTAGTCGATGATTTTGATGAATTGTGGAGTTATCTCCAGTCTATGAAGGCAGGAAAGTCTGACGGTGCTAAGAGAAGAATAGATATAATACTCGACAACGCTGGTAAGTAAGTACAGTGAATAACTCAACCAGTGATATTACTGGTAAGTGAGTACAATGAATAACTCAACCAGTGATA
This sequence comes from Membranipora membranacea, assembly GCA_914767715.1. Classification (NCBI taxonomy): domain Eukaryota; kingdom Metazoa; phylum Bryozoa; class Gymnolaemata; order Cheilostomatida; family Membraniporidae; genus Membranipora; species Membranipora membranacea. The sequence goes on along the minus strand of OU612072.1, from coordinate 35,372 downwards.
TCACAGGTAAGTAAGTACAGTGAATAACTCAACCTGTGATATCACTGGTAAGTAAGTACAGTGAATAACTCAACCTGTGATATCACTGGTAAGTGAGTACAGTGCATAACTCAACCTGTGATATCACAGGTAAGTAAGTACAGTGAATAACTCAACCTGTGATATCACTGGTAAGTGAGTACAGTGCATAACTCAACCTGTGATATCACAGGTAAGTAAGTACAGTGAATAACTCAACCAGTGATATTACTGGTAAGTGAGTACAGTGAATAACTCAACCAGTGATATCACAGGTAAGTAAGTACAGTGAATAACTCAACCTGTGATATCACTGGTAAGTGAGTACAGTGCATAACTCAACCTGTGATATCACAGGTAAGTAAGTACAGTGAATAACTCAATCAGTTCACTTTCACAATCAGGTTTAACTCATTTATTCGTCACCTGGATTCTTCAATTTAGGTGCAGCTCTTATAGTTTATTATTATTATTATTATCTTTATTACTGACCAATGGTAGCAGACTAAAAATTAGCAGCATTATAGCATTATAGGCATCCTGGGTACAAAAAGTGTAATATAAAAACTGATCAGTTTAGTTTATTCTTTATAATTAATACAGCCGTCATTGCTATACTTGATTAGTACTGTGCTCGATCTCAGAGCAGAGCTACACTTGGTGTCTTTCTGGCGTTGTTTTAGTCTGGCTGATCGGCGTAGAGTAGAAGGGATTGGCTGTAGCAGTTTGTTGTTGCAGTGTGCTGGGTTTCCGACTTTTCTAGCTCAATCAGTTCATGATTTATCTAGAAATGTGGCGAGCGAGTAGATGTTAAGAGCAGACAGGCGCTCTTCATAGCTATCGTGGCCCGGGCAGATGATTTTCAGAGAGAGATCTTCTAAGCTGGTTAGTCGCTCAAGTGCGTCTACTGTTGTCATCGGATACCACACTGGACTCGCATACATCATTATAGGTCGTATGCAGGTCACATAGTATTTGGTGAGGATGTTTTGTGGGATTCCAGCCCGCTTGAGTTTGAGCAGTAGTACAAACCTCTTGGGTCTGACCCGGCTCCCGATTTGGTTCACATGTTGCTCGAAGCTAAGGTGATCATCAATTTTTACTTCGAGGAAGTTGGTCGTGTTGACTTGTGGTATGTCCTGACCGCCAAGGGTCAAGCTGGTGGTTTGTTCATTCGTCACCTTGGCATACTTGTTGCAGATGTTCATAGCATATGATTTATTGGCGTTAGCAATCATATTGTGCTCTTCACACCATTGAGCCACATGATCGACGCAGGTTTGTATGTCGCTCGGTTCACTGCTTGTTGTTAGGCTTATCAGTGTGAGGTCATCAGCGTATTTGACAACTTTACATGTGACATCTAAACTGTCTATGTAGAGAAGCCAAAACATCGGGCCCATGATGGTGCCTTGTGGAGTGCCATTCAGAACTGCTTGTCTGCTGCTTGATGTAGTTGCTAGACGCACGGTCTGAAAGCGGTCATCTAGAAAGCTGTCGATAATGTGGATAAGATGGTTGCTCAAGCCTCTCTCTACTATACTGGGTCAAGGATTGATAGGGGGATGGGAAAGTGGCATATATAAAGCTTAAATTCATTTGACTGAATGAAGTTTTCTGCATGGGTGTGTAAAATAGACTCCCCCAACTCACCTAAGTGCCACTCACATTATTGAACCACTTTTATATACTTTTCATGTGGATTCAAACTCATATAAAAAACAATGGACTGTATAAATTTGGAGTTATCTGCTCTCAATTTGCTAAAATAATTCATTTGGCTTTTTACCCATTCTGCGCATGCTCAGCTCTGGGCATGAGCTGATCTCTGCAAAATTGAGCCTCGGAATTCCGAAGCCATCTGATTGGCTACCTGCTCTGGTGGCACACTCACAAATGCGTGCGGACTTGTTAGAAAGAGTTATCTTCTATTGTCACTATTAGCTAAAGTTGACTGGCAATTTATGCAGGGGGTGTCCTATCTCCCTAGACCAAAATTGCAATTAGAACCCAGACTAAACTCATTGTTCTTGCACATGCGCAAATTAAAGTCACGCATGATGCATACTTAGCCTTACGACAACTTCTTTGTGGTAATGAAAGCCTAGTTTATCAGTGATCTACATGCCCAGTCAGATCACGAGAGTCAGTATGCTTTTTACCTGCAAGCTTTTTTTTGGGACTATGATCAACAATGGATATATTCAGAAATGCAGAAATTCTCAACTACATAGGAAAATAAATTTAATCTTGGCATTGCTTAGTTAATTTTGACCATCAATCATTGTCATCATTCTTATTCAATGCCGAGATTATTCAAGATTGACAAATAATAAATGTTACAAGGGTGAGTAGTACAGATCATGAATAAATTAGAAATTGCCTTCCCCTGGTTAATCCTTGATGGAGTATAGCATGTCTAGAAGCTTGCCACGATCCATTCTATCGAACGCTTTCGACATGTCAATGAAGACTGACGTAACATACCGTGAAGTTGTTTCGTCGAGCATTTTAGTCTAATCATCCAGAGCATTGACTATGGCATCTACAGTGCACTTGCAATGTTGATAGGCATACTGATTATCACTTATGGATAGTAGAATGGTTTGCACATAAAAATACATTATTGCACATTCTTAAATCTTTCCCAGGTGACATAACAAGGATATTGGTCTGTAATCAGATTCACTTGACACAGATCTACATTTCTCACGAGGAACTACTTCAGCATTCTTCCAAATATCAGGATAGATGCCCTGAAAAAAACAACTATTTATGATAGAACACAATGGTACACAGAGGTCGTCGGAGCACATTCTGCTTACCCAAGATGGAAAGCCTTCCGAATGGGTGGCTTTTTTGGTGTTTATATCATCGAGCCACTTCTTTACTTGCAGTGGAGTCACTGTTGGTGCTGGGGTTGTGTGGCCACCCGGAGTCATGTTGTGCGCATTGCTGTGACTAGGAAGACCCCCGATAGTAGAGAAGTAGTCATTCAGCTTATTGGCAGTCTGCGTCTGGTTGCAATGTTCACCATTGAGATTATAGAATGGCTTGATTTGTGTAGTGGTATTGCCATTGATTGTATTGATGACTTTCCACACTGTCCCTTTCGTTTTGTCAGCTAGCTTGGTGGATATCCATTGCAATTTACGGCTTCGGATGTGTTTCTTGAGTAGGCTGCCAAAGAACTTTGCAGTGGGCAACCTTTAGCATATGCTTTCTTTTTGGCATTTTGGAGTTTTTTAGCCAGCCGATCGAACCAGGGGGTAGATTTGTGTCGCCTTTTAACTCGCTTCACTGGGCAATGCTCATTGACGATAGTGGTGAGCGTATGCTGAAGGGTGGATGCTTGTTTGTTAACATCTGGCAAGCTTGTAATACTCTCCCAGTCAATCAGGGCTATGTCGCGCTGTATGGTTGATCTGGATATTGGAGTTATCTTCCTTTTATTATAAAAGGATGATTCCTCTGCTGTTACTGCTGTGCTAGGCATAAACACAGTGTCATGATCGCTGCATCCAAGAGGTGGCAGATTTTCACAAACGATTAGTCTCAGATCTTCGATATTGGTGTATATTTTGTCGAGGTAGGCTTCACGTCGTGTAGGGAAGCTGACTATGTTGTGGAGGTTGAATATATCACTCACATTATGCATGTCAAGATGGTTAAAATCGCCTCCTATCACGAGATTGTTGCCGTATTTGCGCGCCAGTTGTGTGAAAGTGTCGCTTAGATGTCTGATGGTCTGCTCGGTGTCTGATATTCTTTTTGACTTCGGGTGATATATACAGCCGTAGATGGTAGACGGCTTGTTGTTTGTAACCTTCAGCCATAGCGAGCTGACTGTTTTTGAGGTGAAGCGTTTCACTACTTTGACGTCTATACTACTGTGGGTAAATATCGCTACGCTTCCTCCTATTCTATCGGAACGGTTGGAGGTGTATAGATTATAATCCGCAATAGTTCGCGCCTGCTCTTTGTAGGTGGTCAGCTAGGACTCGGTCAGCATCACTATTTTAGGATGCTTCTCGTCTAATGTCAATTGCAGCTCATCTAGCTTCTCATCTTTGAGGGATTGACAGTTTGATAGCAAAAGTCCAGGATGGTAATGCTGTTTTTGTGTCGGCATTCGGTTGATTTTGATGAGATTAGATGGCTTTCTCATTTTTGAGGGTGCTGAGGAATTTTCACATTCTGAAACTGCACTAATACCTGTTTGTTTGGTATCAGTTATCGACCTGTGTGTTGGTGTCATTATGAGATTACTTGGCTTTCTGATCCTTTGTTGTCGCTGAGAAAGCCTGAAGTTTATTACAATCGGGATCTTACGTCCGATTGTTTGAGACGTCGGGACTGTAGTATGGAATCAACATGGCGCCAATCTACAGTACTAGTCAGAATGTTCAGAATGTTGAAACTTCAGAAGCTCCTCTTTGGAGTATCGGATGTTCATGTCAGAGATCTTACCAGCATTGCATAGCTGGTGTGGAGATCTCGCCAGTCATATACGTCAGAGCTGCAGACTTATACATAAAATGTCATAAAACATCATACAATGCTCATTAGATAGAGCAGATCAAAAGTCAACTAGCAAAACTTAGCCTCAGCACTTCATAAACAATTTTGATATGAATATTTATTGTTGTATTGTATTGTATTGTATTGAAGGGTTCGAGCTGCTATCAGATCTGTGTCTTGGAGAAGTTTTACTGTCTCTAGGTTTTACTGATCGCATCGTGTTTCACCTCAAGTCATATCCATGGTTTGTCTCTGATACTATGCAACATGATGTACAGTACGGTGTGGGCAGGCTTCAGGAGTCCGAGGCACTCAACCTGAAGAAACAAGGCAATACTTGGGCCTCTCGGGCTATTGATGGTGAGAATTCCGTGCATTGTGTGCTAAACAAAGCTTTAACTGTTTTTTATTGCGGTTATTGAGTTACTGAGTTAGGTCCTGTCTCACCTGTACTGTTACTGAGTTAGGTCCTGTCTCAGCTGTACTGTTACTGAGTTAGGTCCTGTCTCACCTGTACTGTTACTGAGTTAGGTCCTGTCTCACCTGTACTGTTACTGAGTTAGGTCCTGTCTCAGCTGTAGTGTTACTGAGTTAGGTCCTGTCTCAGCTTTACTGTTACTGAGTTAGGTCCTGTCTCAGCTGTACTGTTACTGAGTTAGGTCCTTTCTCAGCTGTAGTGTTACTGAGTTAGGTCCTGTCTCAGCTTTACTGTTACTGAGTTAGGTCCTGTCTCAGCTGTACTGTTACTGAGTTAGGTCCTGTCTCAGCTGTAGTGTTACTGAGTTAGGTCCTGTCTCAGCTGTACTGTTACTGAGTTAGGTCCTGTCTCACCTGTACTGTTACTGAGTTAGGTCCTTTCTCAGCTTTACTGTTACTGAGTTAGGTCCTGTCTCACCTGTACTGTTACTGAGTTAGGTCCCGTCTCAGCTGTACTGTTACTGAGTTAGGTCCTGTCTCACCTGTACTGTTACTGAGTTAGGTCCTGTCTCAGCTTTACTGTTACTGAGTTAGGTCCTGTCTCAGCTTTACTGTTACTGAGTTAGGTCCTGTCTCAGCTGTACTGTTACTGAGTAAGGTCCTGTCTCAGCTGTACTGTTACTGAGTTAGGTCCCGTCTCAGCTGTACTGTTACTGAGTTAGGTCCTGTCTAAGCTTTACTGTTACTGAGTTAGGTCCCGTCTCAGCTGTACTGTTACTGAGTAAGGTCCTGTCTCGGCTGTACTGTTACTGAGTTAGGTCCCGTCTCAGCTGTACTGTTACTGAGTTAGGTCCTGTCTCACCTGTACTGTTACTGAGTTAGGTCCTGTCTCAGCTGTACTGTTACTGAGTTAGGTCCTGTCTCAGCTTTACTGTTACTGAGTTAGGTCCTGTCTCACCTGTACAGTTACTGAGTCAGGTCCTGTCTCACCTGTACTGTTACTGAGTTAGGTCCTGTCTCACCTGTACTGTTACTGAGTTAGGTCCTGTCTCACCTGTACTGTTACTGAGTTAGGTCCTGTCTCACCTGTACTGTTACTGAGTTAGGTCCTGTCTCAACTGTACTGTTACTGAGTTAGGTCCTGTCTCAGCTGTACTGTTACTGAGTTAGGTCCTGTCTCAGCTGTACTGTTACTGAGTTAGGTCCTGTCTCACCTGTACAGTTACTGAGTTAGGTCCCGTCTCAGCTGTACTGTTACTGAGTTAGGTCCTGTCTCACCTGTACTGTTACTGAGTTAGGTCCTGTCTCAGCTGTACTGTTACTGAGTTAGGTCCTGTCTCAGCTGTACTGTTACTGAGTTAGGTCCTGTCTCACCTGTACTGTTACTGAGTTAGGTCCTGTCTCAGCTGTACTGTTACTGAGTCAGGTCCTGTCTCAGCTGTACTGTTACTGAGTTAGGTCCTGTCTCAGCTGTACTGTTACTGAGTTAGGTCCTGTCTCAGCTGTACTGTTACTGAGTTAGGTCCTGTCTCAGCTGTACTGTTACTGAGTTAGGTCCTGTCTCACCTGTACTGTTACTGAGTTAGGTCCTGTCTCAGCTGTACTGTTACTGAGTTAGGTCCTGTCTCACCTGTACTGTTACTGAGTTAGGTCCTATCTCACCTGTACTGTTACTGAGTTAGGTCCTGTCTCAGCTGTACTGTTACTGAGTTAGGTCCTGTCTCAGCTGTACTGTTACTGAGTTAGGTCCTGTCTCACCTGTACTGTTACTGAGTTAGGTCCTGTCTCACCTGTACTGTTACTGAGTTAGGTCCTGTCTCACCTGTACTGTTACTGAGTTAGGTCCTGTCTCACCTGTACTGTTACTGAGTTAGGTCCTGTCTCAGCTGTACTGTTACTGAGTTAGGTCCTGTCTCACCTGTACAGTTACTGAGTTAGGTCCCGTCTCAGCTGTACTGTTACTGAGTTAGGTCCTGTCTCACCTGTACTGTTACTGAGTTAGGTCCTGTCTCAGCTGTACTGTTACTGAGTTAGGTCCTGTCTCACCTGTACTGTTACTGAGTTAGGTCCTGTCTCAGCTGTACTGTTACTGAGTTAGGTCCTGTCTCAGCTGTACTGTTACTGAGTTAGGTCCCGTCTCAGCTGTACTGTTACTGAGTTAGGTCCTGTCTCACCTGTACTGTTACTGAGTTAGGTCCTGTCTCACCTGTACTGTTACTGAGTTAGGTCCTGTCTCAGCTGTACTGTTACTGAGTCAGGTCCTGTCTCAGCTGTACTGTTACTGAGTTAGGTCCTGTCTCAGCTGTACTGTTACTGAGTTAGGTCCTGTCTCAGCTGTACTGTTACTGAGTTAGGTCCTGTCTCACCTGTACTGTTACTGAGTTAGGTCCTGTCTCAGCTGTACTGTTACTGAGTTAGGTCCTGTCTCAGCTGTACTGTTACTGAGTTAGGTCCTGTCTCACCTGTACTGTTACTGAGTTAGGTCCTGTCTCACCTGTACTGTTACTGAGTTAGGTCCTGTCTCACCTGTACTGTTACTGAGTTAGGTCCTGTCTCACCTGTACTGTTACTGAGTTAGGTCCTGTCTCAGCTGTACTGTTACTGAGTTAGGTCCTGTCTCACCTGTACAGTTACTGAGTTAGGTCCCGTCTCAGCTGTACTGTTACTGAGTTAGGTCCTGTCTCACCTGTACTGTTACTGAGTTAGGTCCTGTCTCAGCTGTACTGTTACTGAGTTAGGTCCTGTCTCAGCTGTACTGTTACTGAGTTAGGTCCTGTCTCACCTGTACTGTTACTGAGTTAGGTCCTGTCTCAGCTGTACTGTTACTGAGTCAGGTCCTGTCTCAGCTGTACTGTTACTGAGTTAGGTCCTGTCTCAGCTGTACTGTTACTGAGTTAGGTCCTGTCTCAGCTGTACTGTTACTGAGTTAGGTCCTGTCTCATCTGTACTGTTACTGAGTTAGGTCCTGTCTCACCTGTACTGTTACTGATTTAGGTCTTGTCTCAGCTGTACTGTTACTGAGTTAGGTCCTGTCTCAGCTGTACTGTTACTGAGTTAGGTCCTGTCTCACCTGTACTGTTACTGATTTAGGTCTTGTCTCAGCTGTACTGTTACTGAGTTAGGTCCTGTCTCAGCTGTACTGTTACTGAGTTAGGTCCTGTCTCAGCTGTACTGTTACTGAGTTAGGTCCTGTCTCAGCTGTACTGTTACTGAGTTAGGTCCTGTCTCAGCTGTACTGTTACTGAGTTAGGTCCTGTCTCACCTGTACTGTTACTGAGTTAGGTCCTGTCTCACCTGTACTGTTACTGAGTTAGGTCCTGTCTCAGCTGTACTGTTACTGAGTTAGGTCCTGTCTCAGCTGTACTGTTACTGAGTTAGGTCCTGTCTCAGCTGTACTGTTACTGAGTTAGGTCCTGTCTCACCTGTACTGTTACTGAGTTAGGTCCTGTCTCAGCTGTAGTGTTACTGAGTTAGGTCTTGTCTCAGCTGTACTGTTACTGAGTTAGGTCCTGTCTCACCTGTACTGTTACTGAGTTAGGTCCTGTCTCAGCTGTACTGTTACTGAGTTAGGTCCTGTCTCAGCTGTACTGTTACTGAGTTAGGTCTTGTCTCAGCTGTACTGTTACTGAGTTAGGTCCTGTCTCACCTGTACTGTTACTGAGTTAGGTCCTGTCTCAGCTGTACTGTTACTGAGTTAGGTCCTGTCACAGCTGTACTGTTACTGAGTTAGGTCCTGTCTCAGCTGTACTGTTACTGAGTTAGGTCCTGTCTCAGCTGTACTGTTACTGAGTTAGGTCCTGTCTCACCTGTACTGTTACTGAGTTAGGTCCTGTCTCACCTGTACTGTTACTGAGTTAGGTCCTGTCTCACCTGTAGTGTTACTGAGTCAGGTCCTGTCTCACCTGTACTGTTACTGAGTTAGGTCCTGTCTCACCTGTACTGTTACTGAGTTAGGTCCTGTCTCAGCTGTACTGTTACTGAGTTAGGTCCTGTCTCACCTGTACTGTTACTGAGTAAGGTCCCGTCTCACCTGTACTGTTACTGAGTTAGGTCCTGTCTCACCTGTACTGTTACTGAGTTAGGTCCTGTCTCACCTGTAGTGTTACTGAGTCAGGTCCTGTCTCACCTGTACTGTTACTGAGTTAGGTCCTGTCTCACCTGTACTGTTACTGAGTTAGGTCCTGTCTCACCTGTACTGTTACTGAGTTAGGTCCTGTCTCAGCTGTACTGTTACTGAGTTAGGTCCTGTCTCACCTGTAGTGTTACTGAGTCAGGTCCTGTCTCACCTGTACTGTTACTGAGTTAGGTCCTGTCTCACCTGTACTGTTACTGAGTTAGGTCCTGTCTCAGCTGTACTGTTACTGAGTTAGGTCCTGTCTCACCTGTACTGTTACTGAGTTAGGTCCTGTCTCACCTGTACTGTTACTGAGTTAGGTCCTGTCTCAGCTGTACTGTTACTGAGTTAGGTCCTGTCTCACCTGTACTGTTACTGAGTAAGGTCCCGTCTCACCTGTACTGTTACTGAGTTAGGTCCTGTCTCACCTGTACTGTTACTGAGTTAGGTCCTGTCTCACCTGTACTGTTACTGAGTTAGGTCCTGTCTCACCTGTACTGTTACTGAGTAAGGTCCCGTCTCACCTGTACTGTTACTGAGTTAGGTCCTGTCTCACCTGTACTGTTACTGAGTTAGGTCCTGTCTCACCTGTACTGTTACTGAGTTAGGTCCTGTCTCACCTGTACTGTTACTGAGTAAGGTCCTGTCTCACCTGTACTGTTACTTAGTTAGGTCCTGTCTAAGCTGTACTGTTACTGAGTCAGGTCCCGTCTCACCTGTACTGTTACTGAGTCAGGTCCCGTCTCACCTGTACTGTTACTGAGTTAGGTCCTGTCTCACCTGTACTGTTACTGAGTTAGGTCCTGTCTCACCTGTACTGTTACTGAGTTAGGTCCTGTCTCACCTGTACTGTTACTGAGTTAGGTCCTGTCTCAGCTGTACTGTTACTGAGTTAGGTCCTGTCTCACCTGTACTGTTACTGAGTAAGGTCCCGTCTCACCTGTACTGTTACTGAGTTAGGTCCTGTCTCACCTGTACTGTTACTGAGTTAGGTCCTGTCTCACCTGTACTGTTACTGAGTCAGGTCCTGTCTCAGCTGTACTGTTACTGAGTTAGGTCCTGTCTCAGCTGTACTGTTACTGAGTTAGGTCCTGTCTCACCTGTACTGTTACTGAGTTAGGTCCTGTCTCAGCTGTACTGTTTCTGAGTTAGGTCCTGTCTCAGCTGTACTGTTACTGAGTTAGGTCCCGTCTCAGCTGTACTGTTACTGAGTTAGGTCCCGTCTCAGCTGTACTGTTACTGAGTTAGGTCCCGTCTCAGCTGTACTGTTACTGAGTTAGGTCCTGTCTCACCTGTACTGTTACTGAGTTAGGTCCCGTCTCAGCTGTACTGTTACTGAGTTAGGTCCCGTCTCAGCTGTACTGTTACTGAGTTAGGTCCCGTCTCAGCTGTACTGTTACTGAGTTAGGTCCTGTCTCAGCTGTACTGTTACTGAGTTAGGTCCCGTCTCAGCTGTACTGTTACTGAGTTAGGTCCCGTCTCAGCTGTACTGTTACTGAGTTAGGTCCCGTCTCAGCTGTACTGTTACTGAGTTAGGTCCTGTCTCACCTGTACTGTTACTGAGTTAGGTCTTGTCTCAGCTGTACTGTTACTGAGTTAGGTCCTGTCTCACCTGTACTGTTACTGAGTTAGGTCCTGTCTCACCTGTACTGTTACTGAGTCAGGTCCTGTCTCAGCTGTACTGTTACTGAGTTAGGTCCTGTCTCAGCTGTACTGTTACTGAGTTAGGTCCCGTCTCAGCTGTACTGTTACTGAGTTAGGTCCCGTCTCAGCTGTACTGTTACTGAGTTAGGTCCCGTCTCACCTGTACTGTTACTGAGTTAGGTCCCGTCTCAGCTGTACTGTTACTGAGTTAGGTCCCGTCTCAGCTGTACTGTTACTGAGTTAGGTCTTGTCTCACCTGTACTGTTACTGAGTTAGGTCCTGTCTCACCTGTACTGTTACTGAGTTAGGTCCTGTCTCAGCTGTACTGTTACTGAGTTAGGTCTTGTCTCAGCTGTACTGTTACTGAGTTAGGTCCTGTCTCAGCTGTACTGTTACTGAGTTAGGTCCTGTCTCACCTGTACTGTTACTGAGTTAGGTCCCGTCTCACCTGTACTGTTACTGAGTTAGGTCCTGTCTCACCTGTACTGTTACTGAGTTAGGTCCTGTCTCAGCTGTACTGTTACTGAGTTAGGTCTTGTCTCACCTGTACTGTTACTGAGTTAGGTCCTGTCTCAGCTGTACTGTTACTGAGTTAGGTCCTGTCTCAGCTGTACTGTTACTGAGTTAGGTCCTGTCTCACCTGTACTGTTACTGAGTTAGGTCTTGTCTCACCTGTACTGTTACTGAGTTAGGTCCTGTCTCACCTGTACTGTTACTGAGTTAGGTCCTGTCTCAGCTGTACTGTTACTGAGTTAGGTCCTGTCTCACCTGTACTGTTACTGAGTTAGGTCCTGTCTCAGCTGTACTGTTACTGAGTTAGGTCCTGTCTCAGCTGTACTGTTACTGAGTTAGGTCTTGTCTCAGCTGTACTGTTACTGAGTTAGGTCTTGTCTCAGCTGTACTGTTACTGAGTTAGGTCCTGTCTCAGCTGTACTGTTACTGAGTTAGGTCCCGTCTCAGCTGTACTGTTACTGAGTTAGGTCCCGTCTCAGCTGTACTGTTACTGAGTTAGGTCCTGTCTCACCTGTACTGTTACTGAGTTAGGTCCTGTCTCACCTGTACTGTTACTGAGTTAGGTCCTGTCTCAGCTGTACTGTTACTGAGTTAGGTCCTGTCTCAGCTGTACTGTTACTGAGTTAGGTCCTGTCTCAGCTGTACTGTTACTGAGTTAGGTCCTGTCTCAGCTGTACTGTTACTGAGTTAGGTCCCGTCTCAGCTGTACTGTTACTGAGTTAGGTCCTGTCTCAGCTGTACTGTTACTGAGTTAGGTCCTGTCTCAGCTGTACTGTTACTGAGTTAGGTCCTGTCTCAGCTGTACTGTTACTGAGTTAGGTCCTGTCTCACCTGTACTGTTACTGAGTTAGGTCCTGTCTCAGCTGTACTGTTACTGAGTTAGGTCCTGTCTCAGCTGTACTGTTACTGAGTTAGGTCCCGTCTCACCTGTACTGTTACTGAGTTAGGTCCCGTCTCAGCTGTACTGTTACTGAGTTAGGTCCCGTCTCAGCTGTACTGTTACTGAGTTAGGTCCCGTCTCAGCTGTACTGTTACTGAGTTAGGTCCTGTCTCAGCTGTACTGTTACTGAGTTAGGTCCTGTCTCACCTGTACTGTTACTGAGTTAGGTCCTGTCTCACCTGTACTGTTACTGAGTTAGGTCCTGTCTCACCTGTACTGTTACTGAGTTAGGTCCTGTCTCAGCTGTACTGTTACTGAGTTAGGTCCTGTCTCACCTGTACTGTTACTGAGTAAGGTCCCGTCTCACCTGTACTGTTACTGAGTTAGGTCCTGTCTCACCTGTACTGTTACTGAGTTAGGTCCTGTCTCACCTGTACTGTTACTGAGTCAGGTCCTGTCTCAGCTGTACTGTTACTGAGTTAGGTCCTGTCTCAGCTGTACTGTTACTGAGTTAGGTCCTGTCTCACCTGTACTGTTACTGAGTTAGGTCCTGTCTCAGCTGTACTGTTTCTGAGTTAGGTCCTGTCTCAGCTGTACTGTTACTGAGTTAGGTCCCGTCTCAGCTGTACTGTTACTGAGTTAGGTCCCGTCTCAGCTGTACTGTTACTGAGTTAGGTCCCGTCTCAGCTGTACTGTTACTGAGTTAGGTCCTGTCTCACCTGTACTGTTACTGAGTTAGGTCCCGTCTCAGCTGTACTGTTACTGAGTTAGGTCCCGTCTCAGCTGTACTGTTACTGAGTTAGGTCCCGTCTCAGCTGTACTGTTACTGAGTTAGGTCCTGTCTCAGCTGTACTGTTACTGAGTTAGGTCCCGTCTCAGCTGTACTGTTACTGAGTTAGGTCCCGTCTCAGCTGTACTGTTACTGAGTTAGGTCCCGTCTCAGCTGTACTGTTACTGAGTTAGGTCCTGTCTCACCTGTACTGTTACTGAGTTAGGTCTTGTCTCAGCTGTACTGTTACTGAGTTAGGTCCTGTCTCACCTGTACTGTTACTGAGTTAGGTCCTGTCTCACCTGTACTGTTACTGAGTCAGGTCCTGTCTCAGCTGTACTGTTACTGAGTTAGGTCCTGTCTCAGCTGTACTGTTACTGAGTTAGGTCCCGTCTCAGCTGTACTGTTACTGAGTTAGGTCCCGTCTCAGCTGTACTGTTACTGAGTTAGGTCCCGTCTCACCTGTACTGTTACTGAGTTAGGTCCCGTCTCAGCTGTACTGTTACTGAGTTAGGTCCCGTCTCAGCTGTACTGTTACTGAGTTAGGTCCCGTCTCACCTGTACTGTTACTGAGTTAGGTCCTGTCTCACCTGTACTGTTACTTAGTTAGGTCCTGTCTCAGCTGTACTGTTACTGAGTTAGGTCTTGTCTCACCTGTACTGTTACTGAGTTAGGTCCTGTCTCACCTGTACTGTTACTGAGTTAGGTCCTGTCTCAGCTGTACTGTTACTGAGTTAGGTCTTGTCTCAGCTGTACTGTTACTGAGTTAGGTCCTGTCTCAGCTGTACTGTTACTGAGTTAGGTCCTGTCTCACCTGTACTGTTACTGAGTTAGGTCCCGTCTCACCTGTACTGTTACTGAGTTAGGTCCTGTCTCACCTGTACTGTTACTGAGTTAGGTCCTGTCTCAGCTGTACTGTTACTGAGTTAGGTCTTGTCTCACCTGTACTGTTACTGAGTTAGGTCCTGTCTCAGCTGTACTGTTACTGAGTTAGGTCCTGTCTCAGCTGTACTGTTACTGAGTTAGGTCCTGTCTCAGCTGTACTGTTACTGAGTTAGGTCCTGTCTCACCTGTACTGTTACTGAGTTAGGTCCTGTCTCACCTGTACTGTTACTGAGTTAGGTCCTGTCTCACCTGTACTGTTACTGAGTTAGGTCCCGTCTCACCTGTACTGTTACTGAGTTAGGTCCTGTCTCACCTGTACTGTTACTGAGTTAGGTCCCGTCTCAGCTGTACTGTTACTGAGTTAGGTCCTGTCTCACCTGTACTGTTACTGAGTTAGGTCTTGTCTCACCTGTACTGTTACTGAGTTAGGTCCTGTCTCACCTGTACTGTTACTGAGTTAGGTCCTGTCTCAGCTGTACTGTTACTGAGTTAGGTCCTGTCTCACCTGTACTGTTACTGAGTTAGGTCCTGTCTCAGCTGTACTGTTACTGAGTTAGGTCCTGTCTCAGCTGTACTGTTACTGAGTTAGGTCTTGTCTCAGCTGTACTGTTACTGAGTTAGGTCTTGTCTCAGCTGTACTGTTACTGAGTTAGGTCCTGTCTCAGCTGTACTGTTACTGAGTTAGGTCCCGTCTCAGCTGTACTGTTACTGAGTTAGGTCCCGTCTCAGCTGTACTGTTACTGAGTTAGGTCCTGTCTCACCTGTACTGTTACTGAGTTAGGTCCTGTCTCACCTGTACTGTTACTGAGTTAGGTCCTGTCTCAGCTGTACTGTTACTGAGTTAGGTCCTGTCTCAGCTGTACTGTTACTGAGTTAGGTCCTGTCTCAGCTGTACTGTTACTGAGTTAGGTCCTGTCTCAGCTGTACTGTTACTGAGTTAGGTCCCGTCTCAGCTGTACTGTTACTGAGTTAGGTCCTGTCTCAGCTGTACTGTTACTGAGTTAGGTCCTGTCTCAGCTGTACTGTTACTGAGTTAGGTCCTGTCTCAGCTGTACTGTTACTGAGTTAGGTCCTGTCTCACCTGTACTGTTACTGAGTTAGGTCCTGTCTCAGCTGTACTGTTACTGAGTTAGGTCCTGTCTCAGCTGTACTGTTACTGAGTTAGGTCCCGTCTCACCTGTACTGTTACTGAGTTAGGTCCCGTCTCAGCTGTACTGTTACTGAGTTAGGTCCCGTCTCAGCTGTACTGTTACTGAGTTAGGTCCCGTCTCAGCTGTACTGTTACTGAGTTAGGTCCTGTCTCAGCTGTACTGTTACTGAGTTAGGTCCTGTCTCACCTGTACTGTTACTGAGTTAGGTCCTGTCTCACCTGTACTGTTACTGAGTTAGGTCCTGTCTCACCTGTACTGTTACTGAGTTAGGTCCTGTCTCACCTGTACTGTTACTGAGTTAGGTCCTGTCTCAGCTTTACTGTTACTGAGTTAGGTCCTGTCTCACCTGTAGTGTTACTGAGTTAGGTCCTGTCTCACCTGTACTGTTACTGAGTTAGGTCCTGTCTCACCTGTACTGTTACTGAGTTAGGTCCCGTCTCAGCTGTACTGTTACTGAGTTAGGTCCTGTCTCACCTGTACTGTTACTGAGTTAGGTCCTGTCTCAGCTGTACTGTTACTGAGTTAGGTCCCGTCTCAGCTGTACTGTTACTGAGTTAGGTCCCGTCTCAGCTGTACTGTTACTGAGTTAGGTCCTGTCTCAGCTGTACTGTTACTGAGTTAGGTCCTGTCTCACCTGTACTGTTACTGAGTTAGGTCCTGTCTCACCTGTACTGTTACTGAGTTAGGTCCTGTCTCACCTGTACTGTTACTGAGTTAGGTCCTGTCTCACCTGTACTGTTACTGAGTTAGGTCTTGTCTCAGCTGTACTGTTACTGAGTTAGGTCCTGTCTCACCTGTACTGTTACTGAGTTAGGTCCTGTCTCAGCTGTACTGTTACTGAGTTAGGTCCTGTCTCACCTGTACTGTTACTGAGTTAGGTCCTGTCTCACCTGTACTGTTACTGAGTTAGGTCCTGTCTCACCTGTACTGTTACTGAGTTAGGTCCTGTCTCAGCTGTACTGTTACTGAGTTAGGTCCTGTCTCAGCTGTACTGTTACTGAGTTAGGTCCTGTCTCAGCTGTACTGTTACTGAGTTAGGTCCTGTCTCACCTGTACTGTTACTGAGTTAGGTCCCGTCTCAGCTGTACTGTTACTGAGTTAGGTCCCGTCTCAGCTGTACTGTTACTGAGTTAGGTCCCGTCTCAGCTGTACTGTTACTGAGTTAGGTCCTGTCTCAGCTGTACTGTTACTGAGTTAGGTCCTGTCTCACCTGTACTGTTACTGAGTTAGGTCCTGTCTCAGCTGTACTGTTACTGAGTTAGGTCCCGTCTCAGCTGTACTGTTACCGAGTTAGGTCCTGTCTCACCTGTACTGTTACTGAGTTAGGTCCCGTCTCAGCTGTACTTACTGTGTATGTAACACGATGACTTACTGTGTATGTAACACAATGTCTTACTGTGTATATAACACGATGACTTACTGTATTGTAACACGATGACTTACTGTGTATGTAACATGATGACTTACTGTGTATGTAACACGATTACTTACTGTGTATGTAACGCAATGACTTACTGTGTATGTAACCCGATGACTTACTGTGTATGTAACACGATGACTTACTGTATATTTCAGGTACTTTTGTTTTCAAGAAGGACTCTTATTGGACGCTACCTTTAGATTTCTCAGAGATGAGAGATAACTCACCTAATCTTTACTCTCTGCTCGCTAAAAGTCAACTACTTATATTCAAAGGTCAGTCTGCTTCATCTCTTATACAGATATTGAATTGTATATCAATGTGGGCAGCTTATCTGCTTGTCTGCGGGGCAGCTAGTCTATCGGGCAGCTTGTCTGCTGGGCAGCTTGCCTGCTGGGCACCTTGTCTGCACTGCTATGATAATAACATTTTTAATTACGTATTTATTTTTATGATGTGTTATCTTATCTCTGACCCAAAACTGCTAGAATTTACTTAAATTATATTTTGGAAAACTTCCTAGAGAGGGCTGAGGGGCTTGAAGTTTTACTTCCGATTCTTTGCTAGTACCCTCCATAAGTTCGGACAAAACGAAATATTCCTTTATAAGAAATGCAAAATACAGCTATAAGCTACCCACAAACCAAAAGCATCTATACTCAGGCAGCTAATAGTGCTGTTGTTACGCAAGATCTAACAAGTGATAAATTTAGATTTGTACAGGTCCACTCACTACTGATGGCAAAGTCTCGGTTTTGTGAGACTTGACCCCATGAGACACTGTCTCGTCTCGGCGAGACACACTCTTGATACATATCGAGACTTTTTCATTATAAATACTTTTTTGTCAAGAATTTATCAGCATTGATATATGTTGTGTTGAATTTTGTTGCTCTCTTGGTCTCGTCCTCTCTCGCCAAAATCTGACAATTTGTCAACACTACCACTCACACACCTCAGTACCATAACTTCCTCCGACTTCAGTGGAGGGGACAATTCCTCAAGTTGTCCATGATACTTATCCATAGGAGCCGGGGAGGGTGGGATATACCACCCTCCCTGTAGGAACCTTGAATCAGTTTCACAGTTAAATACTGGTTAACTTGTGCGGTACTAGCTCCTATATGGTGTTGTATTAGGTGAAAGTTGGAGCTGCAGAGTGCAGACCTTACTTAGCTACTTGTGATAAAGAGGGGATATTATCTGTTAGCTCCCGCCTAGTGATTATACTTATAGATGAACTTTGTAATTAAAGGTGATCTGAACTACAGGAAGCTGCTCGGAGACAGACAGTGGATGTTTGAGTCGACATCCTTCGATCAAGCTCTCAATAAGTTCAACCCTGCTCCTGTATCATCACTGAGGACTCTTAAATCTGACGTTTGTTGTGGTCTAAGAAAGGGCACTGTAGGTAAATTAGAGAAATTGAACAAGGATTGGATGGTGACAGGTGAATATGGAGTGATACAATTCACCCAGACGGTGCTGCCCTTAAATCTACCTCCAGAAGCAGAGAGCAGACAAAGAGTAACTATTAATCCCGCGCATGTAGAGATAGAATAAGATTTGTTAGGTGAGGTCTGGGAAATTCTCCGCTGTTGCTTAACAAAAATAATGTTTTTCTTTTTATGGAAACTCTACAACGCTTCTTTCTCCTGTTAGTTTTATTTTTCTATGACAAGCTCTAATGTGAGGTTGGGAGAAAAATATAACTTTATTTACTTAATTCCTTTGATCCGACATCAGAAGTGAAAGTGTATTCATGGAAGAAGCAGTAAGTTGATTTTCAATTTTGAGAATTTGCGTTAAATGACAAGTTGAACTTAATTCAATGATTGCTTGTTCAGTTGTACCATGTTATAATGAGCTACGCTTGAGTCAACTCTTCTGACTGTCTGTCTGTCTAATCTTCTTACAGCAAAACTCAAGCAGCTGTCAGACTCTATTCATTGTGAGGAAAATCAACGAATGGAGTGTCCGGATAATCAAACAAATAAAGTTCATATTTATATATCTCTCTGATTTTATCTATAGTCTTAGAGCTTATATTCCTGTAGTATTGTTGGTAGGGGGCGCGGTGCCCCTCACCCTTCCTCAGACTCTCTGACTGTACTGTAGTGAGCAGTTTTGTGATATTTCCAATATTAAGTCTCCTCAGCATGTACGATGCCTCTGTGTTGAGGTTTTCCTGCGAAACTAAAGAAAATCGATCAGGTTTACTTTTAATCTCGGACACATTTTGGGAATTGTTTCAGCACAGCATCTAACATTTGGGTTCTGGGAGTTGGGACTTCTCACATGAATTAGGGAGGTCCCCTTCTACCCATAAGAGCGTGACACACGGCTGGTATGGACAAGCACTGAATACTAAAGAGAACAACCGACGTGTTAGTCCGTTAGCCTAAACTCGTGAGCTGTGATAACATTAACGTCTGTAGTAGTTGTCTGCCCATATATCAAGAGGAAATCACTCTATTCATCAACACGATCATTTAATTTTTAATTAAACGGACAATATGTTTACCCTCATTTCTACACGTGTTGGTTCTCGATCAGAGCTAACATGTTTAAATATCATGACACATTCTCAAATAATAAAGAAAAAACTCTTATCTTAGATCAAGGAGTGAAAACTTACCAAAGAAATCAAAACTTGATATTTGGCTGCAAACTCTACACCTCTCAATGACTGGTGCCCAGTGAACGTTCACTTTGTGAAATCTCCAGTTAGCTAAAACACAATCTTCTATAAAGGCTCTGTAAATAAAGAATCGGTAAGTCTTTAGTGATAGGTACTCACACAACGACTAAGTGTTCGAGGAGACGAGGACTGTGTTGCCTGCTTAGAAAAATGGCTGCATTTAATTTTAATCAGTTTGGTTACATAGCTCAATGAAGGTCGATGTGAGCTTTTATACCTGCTATGCTTATGGATCTGTAAGAGCAGAGGACATATTTATGTGAATCGTCTAGAGATAGTGATAAGAGATTTTAAATGTGTGGGAGCTGGCTAAGTTAGGAGCAGGGACCAAACGAAGCGGGGACTGAATGAAGCAGGGACTGAACGAAGCGGGGACTGAACAGGAACATATCTACTCTATACACAACAAACTACACTACTCTATGATATTTAGTTTATCAGTCTACCCGAATGGTGGCATGTAAGGCCACTGTTTGCCTCTACAGAATCCCCTCATATACTTGGATGGCTCGCCGGCTGCACCAGAAAATCTATCGAGCCAGACGCTAACTAGTCTACTCCATGGATTGCGAATAACTGTAAACTTCTGTTGATGGAAATGACAAAAGTATAAGATCGATAGAAAGGTTTGCAAATCTGAGTTAAGCCAATAAAGCGGGTGAATGAACAGTATCTAAGCAACTAGCAACTAGAATCTATGTTGTGTATCTGAATGCAATAATTGCGATATTGTATTGGGAGGGGGGAGGTATATCCCACCCCTCCCTGATGTGTCTGTAATATAGGCTGAAGTAGTATAATGCAGTTCATTGTTTTATACTCTATGTGAGGAAGTGATTTTCTTAGTTCTCAGAGTTCTGTAGACATGTTTCCAGAATGTGTATCCAGCCTTATAGGTGGCACAGTAACGCAGGCCCCTCAAGTCCCATACTTCTGGGCCGATACCTCTCAGCTTCTCGCGGTTTCGAAACGATCCGCATTTCTTCAAAGTATCACACCTATAATAAGGGAATAAATAGTAATATTGAGAAGAGTTACTAATTCCGACCCTCCCTCCGACTCCCTTCTCCCCTCAGCACACCCTCCCCCCTCCGACTCCCTCCTCCCCTCAGCACATCCTCCCCCTCCGACTCCCTTCTCCCCTCAGCACACCCTCCCCTCTCCGACTCCCTCCTCCCCTCAGCACACCCTCCCCCTCCTTCTCCCCTCAGCACACCCTCCCCCTCCGACTCCCTTCTCCCCTCAGCACACCCTGACCTCCTCCGACTCCCTTCTCCCCTCAGCACACCCTCCCCCTCCGACTCCCTTCTCCCCTCAGCACACCCTCCCCTCTCCGACTCCCTCCTCCCCTCAGCACACCCTCCCCCCCTCCTTCTCCCCTCAGCACACCCTCCCCCTCCGACTCCCTTCTCCCCTCAGCACACCCTCCCCCCTCCGACTCCCTTCTCCCCTCAGCACACCCTCCCCCTCCGACTCCCTTCTCCCCTCAGCACACCCTCCCCTCTCCGACTCCCTCCTCCCCTCAGCACACCCTCCCCCCTCCTTCTCCCCTCAGCACACCCTCCCCCCTCCGACTCCCTCCTCCCCTCAGCACACCCTCCCCCTCCGACTCCCTTCTCCCCTCAGCACACCCTCCCCCTCCGACTCCCTTCTCCCCTCAGCACATCCTCCGACTCCCTCCTCCCCTCAGCACACCCTCCCCCCTCCTTCTCCCCTCAGCACACCCTCCCCTCTCCGACTCCCTCCTCCCCTCAGCACACCCTCCCCCTCCTTCTCCCCTCAGCACACCCTCCCCCTCCGACTCCCTTCTCCCCTCAGCACATCCTCCGACTCCCTCCTCCCCTCAGCACACCCTCCCCCTTCCTTCTCCCCTCAGCACACCCTCCCCTCTCCGACTCCCTCCTCCCCTCAGCACACCCTCCCCCTCCGACTCCCTTCTCCCCTCAGCACACCCTCCCCCTCCTTCTCCCCTCAGCACACCCTCCCCCTCCGACTCCCTTCTCCCCTCAGCACACCCTCCCCCTCCGACTCCCTTCTCCCCTCAGCACACCCTCCCCCCTCCTTCTCCCCTCAGCACACCCTCCCCCTCCGACTCCCTTCTCCCCTCAGCACACCCTCCCCCTCCGACTCCCTTCTCCCCTCAGCACACCCTCCCCCTCCGACTCCCTCCTCCCCTCAGCACACCCTCCCCCCTCCTTCTCCCCTCAGCACACCCTCCCCTCTCCGACTCCCTTCTCCCCTCAGCACACCCTCCCCCTCCGACTCCCTCCTCCCCTCAGCACACCCTCCCCCCTCCTTCTCCCCTCAGCACACCCTCCCCCTCCGACTCCCTTCTCCCCTCAGCACACCCTCCCCCTCCGACTCCCTCCTCCCCTCAGCACACCCTCCCCCCCTCCTTCTCCCCTCAGCACACCCTCCCCCTCCGACTCCCTTCTCCCCTCAGCACACCCTCCCCCTCCGACTCCCTTCTCCCCTCAGCACATCCTCCGACTCCCTCCTCCCCTCAGCACACCCTCCCCCCCTCCTTCTCCCCTCAGCACACCCTCCCCTCTCCGACTCCCTCCTCCCCTCAGCACACCCTCCCCCTCCTTCTCCCCTCAGCACACCCTCCCCCTCCGACTCCCTTCTCCCCTCAGCACACCCTCCCCCTCCGACTCCCTTCTCCCCTCAGCACACCCTCCCCTCTCCGACTCCCTCCTCCCCTCAGCACACCCTCCCCCCCTCCTTCTCCCCTCAGCACACCCCCCCCCCTCCGACTCCCTTCTCCCCTCAGCACACCCTCCCCCTCCGACTCCCTCCTCCCCTCAGCACACCCTCCCCCTCCGACTCCCTTCTCCCCTCAGCACACCCTCCCCCTCCTTCTCCCCTCAGCACAACCTCCCCCCTCCGACTCCATTCTCACCTCATTCCCCAGACCTGTAGACTAGTGGCTGGGAAGCGACGACTTCAAATACAAGCAAACAGATCAAACTTGATCAACCTTGACAATGAGTGCTTGACTCTGAACCTCTCATCTATATCTCAACAAGTGGTAAAATGTGACTCTGAACCTCTCATCTATATCCAAACAAGTAGTAAAATGTGGACAAAATGTCCGTTACATATAGATGTAGATATTGATGTAATAGTAGATGTAGATGCAGATACACGTAGCCATCCAGCCGCATGAATGTCGTCCAGCAGATAGATTTCATCCAGTTCCAAGCTTGTATTGTATGTATATAGATATATATATATACATATGTGTGTGTATATATATATATATACACACATTTGTGCAATAAAGTGTCATATATTACATATCCCACTATTGTACCCATAAAAACCCTGGACAATGAGTTATTCATATATATAAATATATATATATAGTGGCTATCAGTGTGTAGGGCAGTCTTTGCATTGGAGTTGTCCGACCATGTCAGGCTATTTTATCTACCATTAATTACTATTGGGTTAAGGATGCCCAACATGATTATTTAAGAGGATTTAAGACATGATTATTTTGTGGGTCATATAAAATGACTCCTTATTTTTGAGTGACTCTTAGTTGGGGCCAAATACACACAGATGACACTTAAAAGCACAGATTTGAATCTATATATATATATATAGATATGTATATATATATATATATATATATGTGTAGATATATATGTATATACATATATCGGGCGAATTGTAATGTTTCCCAACCACTACTCACCAATTATGTTTGGCCAAAGACATTCTCATTTTGCAAATCACATTTTATCAATCCCAACTGCCAATTCATGTGTTAAAGTATTGGTCCCAAAATATTTCCCATTCATGTCCATATTTGACTGCTGACAGTTAGTCTATGCAATTCTGACAGATCTTCTATTCAAAGATTATCATCTGGAAATATTGGCAGGTATGGATGGGCAAGCTGGGCGCTGGCAGAAGGGCGGAATACGTACTGCGTTTATATCGATAAATATACAAAGAAACAATCTTCCTTCTAAGAAACTAGATACTACAAAGGGTACAAATAGCAACAAGATTTTACATTCCTGCATTTGAAATCGTCAGAATTGAGCAGTAAATCCCATCAGCCAGGTGAAAAAGTTACGCATGGGACAAAATGTAATCTCCTAGACTACTGCCATCAATAATTCATGATTCATAATAATCTTGTCTGAGCCCCCCCCCCGCCCCGCCAGACAGCCCCCCCCCCATGGCGAGGGAAATAATAATCATAACAAATCAGGGCTTATCACCATGCACATGAGAATGTTGCTGTTGAATTATTTCTCCTTTCAGTGTCCGGTTGGTCACAAATAATCCACCAAAGGGTTGAATTGTTTTTGTTTCTCTTAATTATTTATGTTATTCGATGGATAATTACAGGCAGTATGTTTGCCAAGTATACATACAGTGAACTTTAGACCACGAATATGGAATGTGGCACAAGCGACAAAACACAATGATACGACTTTTGATGAGAATAATTCCCATATATAATGTGTCATTGGCCAGTATATACTACCAACCTCCCAGCAGCAGGTTCAATCCCATCACAAAACAATTGGGACAAAACTTAGTCTCCAACCATTAATAAATTGAGATTTTTAGAGCAGTACATTATGTTGAATTCTTCAAAATCAAAAGGTTTTAAATAGCTTTCAAGCTCGGAAAATTGGAAGCTCTATTTGCTTTGCAGTTTGAAATCAACTCTGAACATAAACTTTTAACTGCATAATTTATCATACCCGAAACACTTTCTGATTGGTTGGAACATATTGTTGTGATCTTGCTTTGAAATGTGTCAATATGACCTAACCAATCAGAAAAGTTTCGGATATGATAAATGATCCAACCTAAGCAGTTAAAAGTTTATGTTCAGAGTTCATTTCAAACTGCAAAGCAAATAGAGCTTCCATCCTTCCCACCCCTCACCCCCCACCCACACCAAGCCCAAAATCAGTCCTATGATAATTCTATCTGCATTTATTCCAGCAGGGAGAATGGTTCCAGACACCCTTCTTTGTCTCTATCTATTGAGTTGTGCACAGAATGTATACCAGCTCTCTGCCCGCCTGCCCATCCCTCTCCTTCTGCCCGCCTACCCACCCCTGTCCCGCTGTCCTGCCCCTGCAGTATCGGCAACTAAGGAGTACATTTTACTCCCCATCTCGAGCTAAGGGTGCTAATCCATAGAGCACCGATAACAGGGAGAGTAATGAATTGGGTAAGTGGAGCCCAAAATGCTATATTATATATATATATAGTATAATATATATATATACACATATAATATATATACATATATATATACATTAAATAGTATATAAATTTGTTCGGGGTCTGCTTCGATTTCCAAAATCAGTCGTATCTTTCAACCCGTAGCATACTTTAAGATATCACCTTAAAAACCCTCTTAAGTATTTCTTACCTCTCAGAAATCCTAATTTTTCTCTTCTTGAGCATTGTATCCACGTTATCCTCACTGCTGAACCAGTCAGGCTGCCAGTGCATCACGTGTCTGCTGTTGTATGTCCCAACAGTCGATCTGAGAGATGAGCAGCCATGAGTTTGAGTAGTAGTAGTAGTTGTGATGTTTTGAGCGGTATCGTGGCTGGGTGGCACTTGGACGCTGCTGTTCCACACATTAATGTCTGTATTGTGATATGGCTCAAGCACCTTTCTCACTGTCACTTCTCTGCCACCAAATAAAATATAAAATACTGTCAGTACAAGAAGCAAACTAGAGATTTTCCATAGAGGAGACAGGAAAGAGCTATCCATGTCTTGTATCGTCTGCTCCTGCTTTCTATCTGAGCTTAACTTTGTACTCTAGCTCAGGCCTTATTCTCATTCCCACAGTATAACTCACTACTCTTTTCTCCTAATTCTGAATGTGTGTATGTATGTATGCATCAGTGAGTATAAGGCAGATTTAAAACTTAACTGTGTTGCTTTTAAATCTTACCCCAATAACACTCACAATTTCAATGCAATAAGGCTATTAGCAACATTATCGCATAATAGAAAATATTCATTGTATGAGCTTATATCAGAATTAATACAGACCTGCAGGCTGATTAAATAGCAGTGAAATCAATAAGCTGAATTGATCCATTCCTTACGATCTGCGGCACAACAGATTAGAACTGTATTTATAAAAAAAATAGTAACAATTCTCATCTAACCACCAACAACTACTAATCCTGCATTCACACTCAACACTCACACATACATAGTTACACTGATACATTCACTGATGAAAACATACATACGCCATTCAGTATTAGGAGAAAAGAGTAGTGAGTTATACTGTGGGAATGAGAATAAGGCCTGAGCTAGAGTACAAAGTTAAGCTCAGATAGAAAGCAGGAGCAGACGATACAAGACATGGATAGCTCTTTCCTGTCTCCTCTATGGAAAATCTCTAGTTTGCTTCTTGTACTGACAGTATTTTGTATTTTATTGGGTGGCAGGGAAGTGACAGTGAGAAAGGTGCTTGAGCCATATCACAATACAGACATTAATGTGTGGAACAGCAGCGTCCAAGTGCCACCCAGCCACGATACCGCTCCAAACATCACAACTACTACTACTACTCAAACTCATGGCTGCTCATCTCTCAGGTCGACTGTCGGGACATACAGCAGCAGACACGTGATGCACTGGCAGCCTGACTGGTTCAGCAGTGAGGATAACGTGGATACAATGCTCAAGAAGAGAAAAATAAGGATTTCTGACAGGTAAGATTTTAAGGTGATATATTAAAGTATGCCACAGCGAGAAAAAAGGTGATTGCAGGGTGTCTTCGTAGGGTGGGCCAGCCACTTTTTCGGGAGGTCAATTTTGAAAAAAATCCAAAAATTGCCATAAGTTTTATAAATACACATTGAGTATTGAGTATTTCCTATTTTAATAACTGGTGATCTTGTGTTATATGTAGGGATTATAAAGTGGTTTGAAGCTGTTTAAAAAGGCAAATTTCAGCTTGTTATAAGGTTTAGAGTTAATCAATACATCTAAAACTGAAGCACATGAGCTATCATTATTCAGCACCATGGCCGCCTTAACACATACCTTGGGCCAAGCTTGAACAAACAGCCTCTGAATGTTATATAAATTATTGGTTGCAGAAGGAGATTGGGATTGTAAAAGTGCAATGTTGTCAAATTCTTGGCATCTCATCCCAGAAGCTTTCTCTGCGGTGGTCAATAAAATCAGAATTTTAATTCATGGACAATTTAACTCTTGACATATCACAATATGAATGACTGTTAATCCGCTTCAATGTAAGCAGTTAATTTCTTTTCATATATCTTATTCTTTTCTTATATCATATATCTGTGCATGCATCCTTTTTCACACCCTATATAATATGTTTGTCGATTTTTTAAATTCCAAGTATTGATCACAATGGGGATAAGATGATATCTTTCCCTGTAACCCTATGATCCCTGTGGCCAATTTCTCGTCAATTTTTTTTTCAAAATGGGCTGGAATGCCTTAAAACTGACTCTGATTTGTGAAATTTTCCTGGGGGAGATCCCCCATACCCCCCTGGCAGGAAAGCGCTACAGCGCCCCTCCCGCACACACCCCACCCTACCACTTCATAACCCATGGATACAGCCCTAACAAGTATAAGGATGGCTATCCTAGACCATGATCCATGTTGCCCCCCTCTACTGACACGCCGCCCCCTCTACCTTCGGCGTGTCAGTAGAGGGGGGCAACTGCCATGCGAGCAAAATGGGTTAAACTTGATCTAGGCTATCTATTGTGGGTGTGACAGTTAATGACTATGATCAGCAATGCTGTTTATTACCCTATTGTTTTACAGATGTGATACTTTGCTGCAATGTGAATTCTATAAGATGCGGCTGAAGCCAAAAGGTTTTAGCGAACAATCAATGAAAATACGCGGCCTTCACTACTGCCCAACTTATAAAGCTGGATTCACATTTTGGAAACACTTCTACAAGGTGCTCGGAGAGAAGACATTTACTACTTCCCCTAAGACTGTAAGAATCTAAAATTGTTCACGTTTAGGTTTGTAAGCTTCAGTGAGCTTTTGTTAGCTTTAGCGTTCTTGTATAGTTGTATAGCTTTTGTTGCTTACTTTTTTTTAAGTTGTATATATACATTATACCGGTGTAGGCCTATATCGCATGATGTAGAGTGTGATTTATGTATATATATGATAGTGTATGTTGTAAGTATATATGTGTCCCATTGAGGCCTCTCTGTAGAAAGTCAGCATTCTAAAAGTTGTGTGAAACTGATGCTGTATATAAGGGGTGGATTGTGTGACACTGATGCTGTATATAAGGGGTGGATTGTGTGACACTGATGCTGTATATAAGGGGTGGATTGGGTGACACTGATGCTGTATATAAGGGGTGGATTTTTGCTCATTCATAGATCATTCACCTCAATTTGCATTCACAGAAGTTCACAGTAATACGTAACCCATGGAGTAGACTTGTCAGTGTCTGGCTGGACAGATTTTCTGGTGCTGGTGGCAACGCCGTACATAATATGAAGGTATTCTGTAGAGGCAAACACTGGCCTTACATGCCACCGTTCAGGTAACTATTTCCACTTCTCTATGGAAGCTCAGTATTATGGTCAAATCACACTTAGAGGTTGTAATCTCAGAGGATTGCACAGCGTCATGATAAGCTGCACCAGAAAGCTCATCCTTTGTGGCTCCATCGACCACATTTCTGTTCATTTGAGCTGACGCTGCTCAACCACCTACCTTATTGGTTTTGGCTTACAGCTTCCATCTTGCGCACCTCATCAACTACCATCTCCTGTCTAACCTTTGGACTTTCCTTTGAGAACCACCGGTTTGCTTCCCAGCTGATGCCATGACGTGCAGTTGTCACAGCACCCACAATCTTGCTTATCTCCAGTCGTTTCGGCCAAATTGTTCGGCCAAATGCACCCTTACAACAGAAAAACGTTGAGACATATTTTCACATCTTGTTCAAAAGTAAAAGACATAAAGGAAATTTTGCAGTATTTGGTCACAACAGATATATCAGGAAGCACACATAGAAAAGTTCAATTGTTGCTCTATTGTAGTAAAAGGGGGTATATTCATGGGTAGGTAAGCAAGAAAACTAAGGAAAGGAAACTTGCCATAATAGCCCAAATATGCTAATGACTCTATTTATGTCTATCATTACCAGGTGATATTAGTATGATCATGAAGCAATTATACTGGAACTACCGTTTTCATTGGGAAATTCTATATTTTATAATGTTCAGAGCTCATCAACAAATTAAAATCCGAAACATGTGAGCTATTCTTCAGCACTTTGGCCTGCCTCAAAACATACCTCCACACCGATATGGGCAAGGCTTGAAAACATTGCCTTGTTTTATTTCTTGTACCAAAACTGTAAGGGTGGCCATACCAATGGTTCGAAATAAAGATTATATTAAATTATTTAACATGTTTTAAATTGTTTGCAGAGGGGCCAAGGATTTGTTTGCAAAAATTACTAAACCTAAGATTTGTTTAAACAAATCTTAGGTTTAGATGTTTTTGATGTAAAATGTCATGCCATTCCAAATAAAGCAAACAGTATTAAATTTGCCTATTAAAAGTTTGTGTTACGACCATGATTTATATTTAAATGGAATTTTTTGAGTTTGTAAATGATTCTGGGCATAGTAATTACTGTGTGAAATGTCTTGTTGCTTAGATCAAAACAAGTATCTTGTATTTAATTTGCCTATTACATTTTCTTGTTCAAACCCCCCCCCCCCATGATGTGTATATATTCAAGTGCAACTAATTTGTTTGTATGATGGTAAACAATTCATAATTATTGCCCTGCTTTTAACTTGTCAATATCCAGTTTCAAGTGTTGGCTTTTTGCTCCTAGTTGTGAGATACAGCGGCTCAGATATAACACACGGCCCTCACACCCTAGTCTAGTCCAAACACCTTACCCAAGGAAATTTGTAAAATATTTGCATTCGACTGTCCACTTTTTATCCCCATTTTCCATTAACAAATCACAATCACACCGCTGTTGCTCAGTAACCTCCCGCCCAAACTAAATAATATGTGTTATCAAACTATAGATGGGAACATAGGAGGTCCATAGAACCGATATGTTGCTGTGCTAACTCAAAACATCTAATCCTAGTTTCCATTGTGTATTCAAACAGTGACTCCGAACTGCAAATGAATTTATACTGTGCTGAATAATAGCCTATTGAATTCACTGGTTGATAACTCCTAGACCAAATCATAGCCTATTTTCATATAAGTCACTGAGTGACCTTGTGAGGTTTCACTGTCAACATTCAACAAGGTCATGGTGTCCTATCATAATATTATCTGCTTTGAAATGTTCATGTTGCTCTGTGATGATCATTAAAATTAGAATTTCGACAAAACTTGCTTGCACAAAAACTCTTCTCACTATCCTATTCACTGACAAACTACCAAAATCACATATTTTCTTGACTTTATATCCTCAACTAAGTCAACTTCTCTGCAAGCAGTTAATTCAAGCTCTGGTTCCTACCTCCTAGGACTCCCACTCCTACCTCCTAGGATTTCATGAAAAATCCATACGGATTTGCCAAGAAGTTGTTTGAGCAGAGTAAGAGCGGCGAGCTCAAGGCTAGTCAGGCAGAAGTTGAGGCACACTTGGCAAAAGTGTACGGTAACAAGAGCGAGGTGAACACTGATATTGCTGGGCTTAAACGTCCAACATCTCCAGGTTTCAGTTTTGAGATGGGTGATATCAAGCTTGGAGAAGTTGCACATGTAGTTACCAAGGCACGTGCCAAAAGTGCTCCAGGAATTAATGGCATCAGTTATAAGCTATACAAGAAATGTCCAGGCATACTGGAGATCTTGACAAAAGTGCTCAACCAAATCTGGAAGTCTGGCAAGATCCCAGATGAGTGGTGTTGTGCGAATGGTGTGTATATACCGAAAGAGGATAAGGCGGAGGACCTAGGGCAGTTTAGACCAATATCACTGCTAAATGTAGAAGGCAAGATATTCTTCAGCGTTCTGGCAAAACGCCTCACAGATTATCTTATGAACAATGGATTCATTGATCCATCAGTTCAGAAGGCAGGCATCCCAGGATTCCCTGGATGTCTTGAGCATGTGAGCATGATTTGGTCAGCAATAAAGTCTGCTAAACAAGCAAAATCGAACCTTGAGGTAATCTGGTTGGATTTGGCGAATGCCTATGGTTCTGTACCGCACAGCATAATTGACCTCGCACTATCACACTTCTGGGTGCCCGACAGGCTAAGGGTTATGGTTGAGCGCTACTATAAAAAGTTCAAAATGCGATTCACTACTAAGAACTTTACCACGAGCTGGCAAGAGCTGGCAGTAGGCATCCCTATGGGATGTGCTATATCACCTTTGCTATTCGTTATGGTGATGGAGATAGTTATACGGAATTCGCAAGGCAGTGTGAATGGGATCCAGGTTGCGAATAACCAGATACTACCGCCGATGAGGGCCTTTATGGACGATATTACAATAATATCACCAGATAAGGCCCAGGTTGTAGCTTCAATCGATAGACTGCATGAGTTGATAGAGAGATGTGCGATGCGATTCAAACCTAGCAAGAGCCGGTCCCTGTCTTTGTGTAAAGGCAAACCTGTACCAAATACCTACTTCATAGGAACAGAGCGTATTCCCACGCTTGCAGAGCAGCCTGTGAAGAGCTTAGGAAGATGGTATAGTTTACCGATCACAGACAGGTTTCGCGGAAACGAGGTGAAAAAGCAACTCATTACAGGACTGGACGCGATTGAAAAATGTGGTCTGTCTGGCAAATACAAAGCCTGGATTCTCAACTTTGCACTCATGCCTCGAATTCTGTGGCCTCTGACAGTTTATGATATTCCGCTAACACCAGTTGAGAGAATGGAGCAAATGATTAACAAGCACATGCGTAAGTGGCTTGGAGTTCCAAGGAGCTTCAACACTAATGCACTGTATGCCAGTTCGTTTACTCTTTCACTACCTATGAAATCGCTTGTGGAAGAGTACAAAACATCAAAGGCGAGACTGGATATGATGTTGAACGAGTCACCAGACCAGGTGATAAGGGAATGTGCTCCAACACTTGACACTGGTAAAAAATGGTCTGTCACAGAGACTGTCAGAGATGCCAAATCTCGACTGGAGATAAGTGAGATTGTGGGTGCTGTGACAACTGCACGTCATGGCATCGGCTGGGAAGCAAACCGGTGGTTCTCAAAGGAAAGCCCAAAGGTTAGACGGGAGATGGTAGTTGATGAGGTGCGCAAGATGGAAGAGGAGCGCCGCCAGACACAAGCTGTAGGCCAAGCCCAACAAGGCAGGTGGACTTGTTGGGAGTCTGTTGAGCAGCGTCAGCTCAAATGGACAGAATTGTGGTCGATGGAGCCACAAAGGATCAGCTTTCTGGTTGGTGCAGCTTATGATCAACTACCGACCCCGGCAAACCTGGAACGCTGGAATTTGACCGAGAACTCGAAATGCGCCGAGTGCTCGGCTAAGGGCACACTTCGACATATACTGTCGAATTGCCAACAGAGCCTGGGAAGATACACGTATAGGCATAATCAAGTCCTGAAAGTGTTGTGTAAATATGTCACGGAGAAGTGTGAATATGCTAATGCTGGTGGTGAAGCGCGTGAAAAGATTTTGCGCAAAAAGGGATTGATGAACAGCGGAGAATGGCAGGTGAGATGCGACCTCACAGAGCAGCTCAGCATGCCACAGCATATTGTGATCACGAACCAAAGACCAGACTTAATTGTTTGGTCTGACAAAGAAAAAGCACTAATACTGATGGAATTGACGGTGCCTTGGGAAGAAAATCTCTCATATGCGCATGAGAGAAAACTGACAAGATACGAAGATCTGGTCACACAATGCCAAGACAAAGGTTGGAATTGCGAATTGTTCGCAGTGGAAGTTGGCTGCCGTGGATTCATGGCTAGATCAGCTACCAAATTTCTGACCAGAGTTGGGCTTTCAGGAAGAGCACTCAAACAAGCCACAAAAAGCATAGTACATGAGGCAGAAAGCGCATCTGCATGGATATGGCAACAGCACTGTGTGAAGACAAAAGCTAAGTAATCCTATTACTTGTAAGCTGGGGTTTAACACACTCACTTTGTTTTGTGGAGTTGGCCAGCATTTAATTCCTTTTGTTATAATCCTTGTAAGGATTAGAATGAGGGGATTAAGTGATGATAAGCAAATTGCTTGGGGTAGAAGGCTAAGCAAGATTATGCCTTTAATACTCAAATTAAAGTAGTTTAATCTCTGCAGAGTGAAAATCAAAGTGAGTCTGAGTTAGATCTAAGGTTTTACAAACATAGGATTAAAAGCTTGGCCCTCGCATAAAAGGCAGGCAGAGCGAGACAGGAAATCACAGTCAGCCCACTGGCTGTAGCGCAAACAAGTCATCTCTCTGACTTGTGTATGAGTTGTACAATGCTCAATGTGGTGAATTTGAGTAGCGAACGAGTGGCACGAGGGGCGGGTGCCTTGACGATAGCGACTTTGCGCCGATGAGTTGATGGAAAGCAAACCTCCCTGCACTGGTTTGGCTTAGAGTATAAGCATGAGAGTGATGGGGCGAACATTGTTGCACTGAAACAATGAAGAGTTGGCAGCCTCCCTGGTTGCGCAACAGCGTAAACACACCAATTATGTCAAACCACCAAAACTGACAAAATGCACTGAGGGATCGATGAGATTGATTGAGATGCTCAGCAACACACAGGGGTGGCTTCATGCTGCTGGGGCCGGCCATGAGGAGGTTGTACTAGAGAAGGCCTCGAAACAGCGTTTGACTCATGGTTTCTAGCTGAAGACCTGTGTGTTGTGCAGTGGTACGCGCACCACTGTATGTTGTATCTGTGATATTTTCGATCACTACACAAATTTGCTGACAGCCATTAACCAACCTTTGCAATAAGTTCACTGAATTTCAATTCAAAGTTTCAAACACGGAAGGGATCAGATAGAATTTGATGTCCCTGTAATTCAATTGTGACTAAAAGATTCATGTGGCCAATCGCTCGTTAGTTTTTTTCCCTAATAGGGCTAGAATGCCTAAAGAACACATTTGCCTCAAAAAGAGTTTCTGGGGAGTCCCAATACCACCTAGCACCTGGCCCTACCACTTTAAAACCAACAGATACAGGCCTAGATATTTCCCATTCTTATCTGTATTGCAAGTATCTCAAGTTTTTTAATCTAGTAAAATATTCCCAAAAAGTAGTGCGGCCAATTGGTATGCTGCCAAACAAAATTTGGCCAAATCCGAAAAAAGGTTAGACATGCAGCACACTCCCTTAACCCTTTGTACTCTACCACGAGCGATTTCATAGGTAGTGAAAGAGTAAACAAACTGGCATACAGTGCATTAATGGCATCCAGGCTTTGTATTTACCAGACAGACCACATTTTTCAATCGTGTCCAGCCCTGTAATGAGTTGCCTTTTTACCTTGTTTCAGCAAAACCTATCTGTGATCGGCAAACTATACCATCTTCCTTAGCTCTTCACAGGCTGATCTGAAAGCGTGGGAAACCAGAACTTTTTTATGATAAGATACAATCATGGGCCAATAAACACTGAAATAAATACAGCCATTTATCCTCAGCACTTCCATCAGTCCATCACTACTATAAAAATGTAAAGAATACATATAACCCAATATCAAAAATATTTTGTTGGATGAGCCAGATCTTATCACCACCATCATCGTTTTTTTCTTCAAAATTGCACACAACCAGTCAGTTCAAATTGGATGGCCCATTTTATTGTTGCTTCACAAGGAAGAATAGATCTGTGCTGTAAATTGAGTATGCAAACTACAGATAGCTGTTGTTCCTGAGTACGTATGAGGAATCTAGAGCATATGACAATAACTTAAAATTGTTATACTTCAGTACTGTAGTCAAAATCTAATTGCCTTTACTGTGACCAAACTTAATTTTGCCGATGCCGGTAATGTGGTTTGAGTTTATCAATAAGATATCGGCATCAACAGTGAATGTCAATTGCTTCCTTGACCTATTCACAGACACAGCAGTGTGGAAAAGTAGTTATTACAACAGGACACGTCATCATCTGACAAAATGGAACTATATGTAATGATAAAACTACAGAAAAAGGATGGAAGCAGTGATTCTAATAATTTCCAAGACTGGAAAATAAATGCCGGCCAAACGATCACCAGCATTATTGCTTGACTCTGCCGAGAATTGCGTGCTCATATGCATCATAGCTGCTCACAAGCACAAACCTCCGCAGCCTGCAATAAATTTTTGTTGGTATGAGCTTAGGTTTAGTATGAATAATGGCTATTAATATAGAAACCAGTCTGAGCCACAAAATAACGCTTCTGAACCCTTTATTTAGACAGCCAGAGAAGTTTTTTTAATTAATGAGCAGCAACAATCCCCTCTGCAATGACTAAGAAATCCCTCTTTAAGGAGACATTGTCCATTACACAGAAATCACTGTTGAATTGAATGTGCTGCACCATCTTGAGAAGTATGGAGATGTCTGCAGGGCTCCACCTAGATCGAAGCTGAAATAGTTTTTATGGGAATTATTAACTATTGAATAAGAATAATAATGATCATTACAGGAATTGTACTTTTCAAATATCACTCTAATTGACATTCACTGCTGACGCCGATATCACATTGATAAACTCAAAAACTCCAAGAACCTTGATGGTGGTGGTGCTGGTGCTTAGATCTGGCTCATCCAAAAAATATTTGTGATCTTGTGTTATAGGTGTTCTTTACATTTTTATAGTAGTGAAGGAAGTGCTGAGGGTAAATGGCTGTGTTTATTTCAATGTTTATTGGCTAATGATTGTCTCTTATCATAAAAAGTTCCGGCTCTGGAGACAAATTATGGATACCATCTCGTGCGGAAAGGTCTTTTACATACGCTCACCAATTTTCGTTGTGATAGAATAATAAGGGGCTGGACAGGGGCTGATATCATGCCCAGCATCCCTTGATTTTTCACATTATTACATTGATGGATATATAGCAAACTATGACTCACAGCACAAACTAATTACGTCATGTCGTGCTATTTAAGTGGGACATTATTGAATGCTATTGGCCTGTCTAGGTGGTATATTAAGTCTATGGTTGGTTGTCTCCCCACAATTTTATGACATCACACTACAAACATAGAAGCCTCAGCTGATGCTCAGAGGGGTGTTGTGTATATAAAAACTCATTGAGGATCCGCTGAGGTTGCTACCTCTGCTAGTGTGTTACACTGTAGGAGGGGTCCTCACTATAGGAGGGGTCGTCACTATAGGAGGG